>OY728127.1:193039145-195539145 GCA_963277665.1 Viscum album
ATCTCTTTTGGAAAGGTTAAAGGATGCTCAAAATGATGATGTGGAATTTAGAAGAAAGTAGAAACTATTAGAAAAGGTAAATCCTTGAAGTTTAGTTTTAATGAAGAAGGAATTGTGATATTTTGGTCAAGAATATGTGTTCCATAAAATCTGGAGTTAAACAATGAATTTTTGGATGATACACATAGTTCAAATTTCTCCATTAACCGAGGATACAAAAAGATGTATCGAGATCTCTAAGATCATTATTGGTGGGATAACATGAATAAAGAGATTATTGAGTATACATCAAAGGACCTGGTATGTCAGCAAGTGAAGGCTGAGAGGTATAAGTATAAGGGAATGATGCAACCATTACCCATACCAACATGGAAATAGGAGAACATCACTATGGACTTTGTCACCGGACTTCTGAATACATCAAAAGGAAACAATGTTATCTGGGTTATTGTGGATAGTCTTACAAATACGACACACATCATGTCAATTTGATAGGATTTAACATTGAATCAAATTTCACAAATATACATCATATAAGTCATACGACTACATGGAGTACCACTATTTATTGTATCCGACCAAGATCCAAGATTCACCTATAATTTCTATAAGTCTCCAAGAATATCAGAATATTGAGCTGAACTTTAGTATGGATTTTCATCCTCAAACTTATGGCCAATTTGAGCAGACTATCCAAACACTTGAGGACATTTTGAGAGCATGATCAATGGATTTCAAAGGAGGATGGGATAAGCATCTTTCCCTGGTTGAGTTCTCTTAAAATAACAGTTTCCAATCAAGCATCCAAATTTCTCGTTATGAATCCCTTTATGGGAAGAGGTTTTGAACACTGGAATGTTGGGATGAAGTTGGGGAGAGAAAACTCCTAGGTCCCAAAATGGTTAAAGAAATGGTGGAGAAGGTTAAGACGATCCAGCAGCACATTAAAGCTGATCAAAGTCAACAAAATAGCTATGTTGATAATCATCGATGAGACATAGAGTTTGATATTGGAGACATGGTATTCCTACACATATCACTGTGGAAGAGAGTTATGAGATTTGGGAATAAGGG
The DNA here is from genome assembly GCA_963277665.1 of Viscum album. NCBI lineage: Eukaryota > Viridiplantae > Streptophyta > Magnoliopsida > Santalales > Viscaceae > Viscum > Viscum album. Next base: position 193,040,220 of record OY728127.1, read on the forward strand.
AATGCTTAGTCCATGGTACATCTTCCCTTTGGAGATACTTGATCGCATTGGAGCAGTAGCCTATCGACTAGAACTCCCACCAAACCTATCTCAAGAACATGATGTATTTCATGTATCACTCTTGAGGAATTACACACCTGATCCATTGCATGTACTCAATCCATAATTGGTACCATTGTAGATGACCTCTCCTATGAAGAGAATGTGGTGAAGATCTTAGATCTTAGGGAATAATTTCTATGAAATAAGGCAATTCCCCTCATCAAGGTGATGTTGAAAAACCACAAGTTTGAAGAGGAAACGTGGGAATCAGATGAAGTGATGGAGATGAGTTACCCTCATCTCTTTTTGTGTGCGAGAAAGAAATTTCTAGTGATAAATTTCTTAAGGGGGGAAGATTGTAATGACCCAAAATTTTATTAATGAAAATTCCTCTTGATCTAATTAAATGTATTATTACGTGAAATGGTTAAATAAAACATATTCACTTCCTTGGTTTTTTGTTTTTTTTAAATACCATTAGGAATTGTTACCATTTCTAATATAGCCTTTGAACAGTGATCACATGATTTATATAAATATAGGGATTTGACAAATCCAATTTACTCAGACAAAGGAAGTGATGGCCTCATCCCGTAGAATTCCTCCATACGAAGCCCATTTTTCATAGCTCATAAAGGAGGTATCATCATTGGGTATCTGTCTTTACCAATCCAAATCTGAGGTTCAACATGTTAAGCTTGAACAGAATCACCTACAGGAGAATTGGAAGTCAATAGAGATTACCACCTGAGAGATGGTATCTAAGATGCCCCAAGAGTTTATCACTATCTCACACCTTACCCTTAGGTATTATGTGAGTGTTGTAAGTGGTTATGTAACAAGACCCTGGCACTATAAATATGTGCATTATTTTTTTATAGAATAAATAATATGCATTAATTTTATTATTGTTACTTTGTAAATGGTTATTAAATCACAAATATTATTTTGAGTTAGTATTCAATTAAAAAAATTGATGAATTAATGGATTTTTTAATTAAATAATATTTTAATAAAATGTTATTACTAAATTAATTTTTATTAAATATAAATGGTTGTATATTTTTTATGAATACAATTGAAATTTTATTAAGGTTTGAAAACTGTTTTTTGTCAAAACCCGTGAATTTTTAATAAATATCGGTTTCTATTTCAAAATATAAAATTAACATATTTAGAAAGTTATTTCAAATAAAATTCATATCATTTTTGGATTTAGGGTATTGAAATTATCTAATGGTGAATTTTACATAATTTTCTAAGATAGTTTAATTTTTGGGAAAAAATTAAATGCCATTTAAATATATAATGTGTTTTATGAGATCATAATGATCTACTAGTGATATAATAAAATTATATAAAAATTATTTTCGGCCAAAATATGTTTTATATTTAATATAATATTATTTTATATTTTTTTGATTAATTTTATGGACCTTAGTGGACCTCTCAAAACTTATAAAATATTATAAGTTTTTAAAATGATTTCCTTGAGAGTGTGACTCACCTCCACATAATAAAGACTAATATTTTAATAAGTTCGGTCATTGGCCTTATAGAATAATTTTTTCCAATCCACTTTGGAAAAAAACATTGGGAAAAAACATGTAATGGTTTGTAGTTTTGATTAGTTTAATGTGTAGAGTCCAAAACCTAAATAAAAAAGAATTCCCTCTCCTTTCCTATATAAACCCACTCAATATCCCATTCCTATTCACTCAAAATCATTGGATCTCAACAAAAATCCAATTTCCTCTCTCTATAATCCTCCCAAGGTTCCCCAATCTCTCTATAATCCTCTCTCAAGCCTCTCTCAAGCCTTTGGGATCACACTTCCACGTAAAGGATCTTCCACCCTCCTCTTTTATCAAACATTATTTTCATGTTTTGTATTTTAGTCCCTTGTATTACTATGTTGGGATATGTTATAGAATATACTACATACTTGAAATTTGTTGTATAAATGACGATATCCCCTTTCACTCTCATTTATTCCACTTATGAACCATTATGTTCACCTGTTACCATGCTGAATTTTAGTAAGGTATTTCTTCCTTTATTATTTTTTTCCAAATTTATTTATGTTTTTATACCATTTTATTTTTAATAAAAAATGTTTGGGTATGATTTCTCACCGCCCCCATACATCCCTACTTAGGTTTTAATGATGATATTCCCCTTTATCTCTCATTAATTCCTCCCATGTGCACCCGTTATCATGCTGAAATTCCGTAATGGATTTATCTCCCCTCATTTACATTCAAGAAATTATTTTATATCATGCATATAAATTTCATTACATATGTTGGTAAATATATCTATATGGACATATTACAGTCCATTTCAGGTAAATATGATGATATACCCCTTTATCTCCCATCAACCATTTTTTATGAACTCTTATGTCACGTCATTATGCTACCGAAATTGCATTGCGGTTTTCCAAGCCAAAGACAATGTGTAGTGAATACCATACCCATTTCTCTATCAAGGGAATTCACCTTTATTCACATATACTTATTGATTATATAATTTCATGTATTTATTAAAAATTCTATTATCATGGAATAAATGATTATGTTCAATGATTCCATGTTGTATGATCCATGTGGCATACTTATGCATGAAATGAAATGTTTATAAAGGGTGCGCCAGGATAGCACTACAATGCATTGGGTAAAGATTATTATCATGATATGTAAAGTTCAATTAGGGTTTACTCATGATAATTCAAGTTCAATGTGGTTTTAATCATGCTCCATGTTCAATGAGCCTTGGATCATGAAAATATCATGTTAAATATTGTTTCCACATTTACATGTTGTGATAATCATGCTATATAATGCCTTTATGTTCATGTTTCTCTTGTGCTCCATTGATATTCCTATTTTCTAGCATGTACTATATTCTGAATGTTATGCCTTTTTTACTCCCTTAACGGGCTTTATATATCACCCTTTTCTTATGAATTTCCTCAGATTATCCCATGCAATGCTAAGTATGAAGGAATGTTGTGGCCATGTAAAAGAAGTTTTTAATAAAGATGTTGTGTTTTATGTTCTAAGTTATTATATAATGTTCCTAATTTCCCAATTCACTATACCTCATGATCCTCAGAGTTTTCTTAAGTTCAATTTTATGTAATAAATCATGTTTATGTGTGTAATAAAGATAATTGTTGCTATATATATATACGCTGTAAATTTTCTTCTAAGACTTTTCAACCCAAATCCATATATATATAAGAATATTTCATTAACAAGGTTTACTCTAGTGGGTTCTCCACACAACCCACCATTAAATATAATTATAAATGGTTGTTATAAGATATAAATATGACTACAACACATTTCGATATTGTGGATTTACTAGATTTCATGGTCACGCTAGAAAAGAAACAAGGTCGCATGCTTTTTAGTACCTTTTTCATCTTTCTTACATAATCGGTCAACAAGGCATGAGATTCATCATTTCTATCATGTGAGAGAAGAAAAACATGAGAATTATTCTTAATCCTTTATACAAACCTACTAAAATTCCACATCTATATTTTGATCTCTAAAAAAATTGTATCCATTATCAATGATATTCTAGTTATGTAGTTGATTTTCATTCATGGAAGATATTGACGAGCATATTAGACACAACACCATCCTAAACCAATGTACCTACATCAAAACACTTCCCATTATGTGGCTCAATCCACCAAAATTTAATGAGTATTTTCGAAAAAAATTATATGACCCTACTCTATCATCTCTAGACCCAGAAGGAAGCACCTAACTGAGTGATCAATAACCATAGCCTTTTAAGAAATCCATTCTCCATCAATCAAATAATAAGTGTTTCAATAGGATTGATATGTCCACAATGATCCACTAACAATACCATACTAGGGATCATTCTCTAAATTTGTGGTCTCTACTCAAAATTCCCATTATTATATTTAATAAAAAATCTAGAGGAAACCATTGTCTTTTTAAGGAAAAATCAATGATGTACTCCCTACCTTAGTAAATCCTTAAAATTCCCATTATTGTGAATATCTAGACAGATTGTATCACTAAGTGATCATTTCCATCACATCATCTCTCATATAAGGTTAAATTATGGGGCCACCATAGACAATTTATGGGAAGAAACATTTCTCACTCTATATATGAATCTATTTATTGAATATAACTTCTCATAAACTGCTACCATTAATTGTTCATAGATTCCTCCATTAAGAATCACCAACCACCATGCCACTACTGTGACACTTTAATATATTTATCCTCAATGGATTTATCTTCACGAAGACCAATATCTCTTCATGTGTCTTGGAATAGTATTGTGAGAGGTTATTAGTCAATTTCTAATCTCATGGTAAAACCTAAGAAATTACCAAACGCATCATAGGATCCACCATGAATTGCCTCAAAGGGAGATTCAGTTTAATACATCACTACTCTATAAGGATATACATCATCCCACACTGCAACATCAATATAATCCTCCAAATGTAATTCGATGCATACACACGCTACTCAAAAATGGTCATCTAAGGGTCACACTTAAAAATCATCCACACATTACTCAACATTCATAGGCAGTAAACTTTCTTATCCACGCACATTGTGTTCGAATATGTAGCATCATTACCCATAATTCTCTAAGAGGACCCATGAGATAGTTTTACACATGACCTCAAGCGCATCTCCCCATATGCATGAGGATACAACTAGTAGCAAGGGCCTATGGTGTGTATGTGGAAAGACTATTCCATCTTGAGTCAAAGTGTAGCATAACATTAAATAATAAATGGTAAACAATGGAAGTATTAATAAATTAATAGAAGATTAAAATAATAAATCATCCATAAAAATAAGTAGGAATATGTTCAATAATAAATAGATACATAATGATGATGATCATGTTGTATAGCTATAAAAATTGTAGTAAATTGGATATAGAGGAAATAGACATATACCACATTATATAAAAAGATAAAAAAAGTCCAAAAAAGCTTCCTATAATAGTATCATGATCATAGGCTCGTTCCTCTACTCCTATACTCCACCCTAGTACTAAAAATCAAGTAGAAAATGATGGATGATTCCCTTTATCTACACTTATAGTCATGAAGTCTTCTCAGTTATAAAGGGATGCTCGAGAAGGGTTTGAGATATAATTAGTAAGATACCACCAATATTATTTTGAATAATCCATTCTATTCATATAAACTGAGTAGTGTGCCAATAATAATAAATGCAATGTGATAAATAAATAAAACATGTTGGTCTGGGTTCCTCATGGATACTCGACTTACAATACCTACTTCGACCTAAGTTAGATGCCTATAGATCATGTTGAACCTATGTAGATATGATATAGAGTATAAAAAATCATCATAAAATAATCATCAAGAATTGACCAAACCCAATAATGTGATTTGGCTAAGAATTCGTCCATAGATAATAGCCACATAATCTTAGAATTTAATATTTAAGTCTTTATTTGAATTTAATTAGAGGAACCCTGATCCCATCCAAGTAAATCTATAAATAGAATCCCAAGTATCTCTCCAGAAGAACTAAAAATATTCGTCACCATTTCAGTTCATCAAAGGTGATCCGTAAATGGAATCCTAAGTATCACTCTTAGTATTATATAAAGACAAGAACCCTCTGAGTGTGTACCTTGTATCTCATATAGGAAATAGATTATCACTTGTGGCCTAGTATAACCATCTATCCACTAAGCATGTCCATAGTTTATCCCCTAGGGAATTGGTATCACTCATATTGAGGTAGAGAAAAGGAACAGTGATCTTATCCAAGGAATACATAGTATCTATCCTGAAGTATATGCAATTCATTTATATTTTCTAATTTATAAGGATTGAAGAGACCATCCAAGGGGATAAAAAATAGAATCTCTTATATCACCCTCATCTAAGTATGAATGAATGGCTTGTAAACATGATTAAATTCATCTATCAAGGCATGGAATTTTTTATACTTTATTCAAATTAGCAGAACCAGTTATTCAAGAAACTCAATTATGGAATGAAGTGTAGTGGATTAACTTATGGAATACCAATTATCATTAGTTTATTCCACATTATATGTTATTTATTACATGGGAAACACATCCCCAAGTTGATTTAACAATTTAATTAAGGGTGATTAGTGTTTTAGAAGAAGGAACACCCATTAGTGTGGCTCAAGTCAATTCAATCAACCAAGGTGTTTATTCAATGTTGTCTAGGAATGTAAGGGTCATAAAAATCCATTTAATTTAATTTATTATACAATATAGAGTCATCTCGGGAAATCTCGAGTGCATAGAAAAATGGTGTATGATATAAAAGAAACAAGACTTTAGGGAAAAGAGATAGACCATGTACCTTAGGTTCGTAGTGCTCTCCTCATCCAATGTTAGCCCTTGAATCGAGCTAGAATGAGAGATATCAGAATAATAGAGAAATTACCTAAAAATATGGCATATCATCTCATAAAAAATAGAACAAAATATGTTAAGATAAACAATAGAAGAAAATAATATTAATAAAGAGTTTACCATTGTGGATCCAATGCACCCAAAGATGAAGCAAATAGATATTGGATAAAGGATGATCGAAAGAACCTAGGTGAGCCATCAGAGGGGCCTCTCTCACACAAAACCTACTAGAGTATTAAATGATCCTCTACTAAAAAAATAAGAGGCTTTGTCCTCTTTTTTAAAAAATGGGCCCAGCATTTACAAAGCATGTAATTATCATGTTCTCCCTCCCAGGGAGAAACCTATTCTTTTCATTAACAGGGTTTGGCCATCCAAATACATGGTGTGTATCTATTAAGTGTTTTTTATTTAAATACACATCATGTATTTGGTTTGGAACCAGGTTCCATCCCTCCTAAAACCTCCCTTCCAAAAAAATCGACCAGACCCCCTTAGGCATGGTTTCTAGGTTTAACCAAAACTAAAAAAATGCACCTAACAAAAAATATGGGATGTTACAACATACCCTCTTTAAAACAAATTGGCATTAATTTTACCTTGTGTGGGTGGTAAAACATAGTTTGGTAAAAGTTCCAGCCACTAAGAACCTACATTATCCTCTCTCTCTTAAGTCTCTTCCTGTACACAGTCGTGCTGCAATAACACTTGTTCCAGAGGAACTATTCTACCTCAGAGATCCGCCATGCTCTGATCAACAGTGTGGATTGGATGATCCTCAAAGGATACATCTATATCTAACTCAATGTCCTCATGTTCAAATGAATGAGATGGATTAGAGAGGCACTGTTGATATTGTGATATGTGTAAGACATCATTCATGGAATGGTACCTCTGATGTAACTTTAATTGATATGATACCATACTAACTCTCTCCAAAATATCAAAAGGGATGATATAACGAGGAAATATATTTCCCTATATCTGAATCCATCTATGTACCAGTCAAGAAAAAACATCAATAAATACCCAATGTCCCACCTCAAAGTAAAAATTTCATCAGCAATGATCGGTATAAGACTTCTTCCTAGACTGAGCTATATCCATATATATTTGAATCAAATTTACTTACTCTAAAGTCTCCTGAATGAAATGAGGACCCATTAGTGATGCCCCACCTACCTCTAACCATCACATAGGTGAACAGAACAAAATTACATAAAGGTACTCATAAGGATCTTTCTTAATCACTGTTAAAATCTGTTATTGTAGGAAAACTAAATTAGAGGTATATTCTTCTCCCTTGAACCTCCAAAATAAAGGATTAATTCTAGAATCATGTCCTTCAATAGCTGTATCTTCTTCTCAGACTGCCCTTCAGTCAGAGGGTGATAATAAGTAATAAAGAGAACTTGTGAACCCAATTCCTTCTACATCCCTTTCCAAAAATGTGATATAAATTTGGAATCTCATTCTGATTGGATAGAATGGGTCACACTGTGAAAGTTCACAATCTCCCAAATATAAATCCATCCAAGATCGTCGGTTGATAATGTGTCTTGGATAGATATAAAGTGTGAGACCTTTTTTAACCTATCAACGATCACCCATATTGCATCACTACCTATAAGGGATCTTATAAATAATGTCACAAAATATATGGTGATGTTGATCTATTTCTACTCAAAAAATTATATAGTCTTTAGAAGTCCAAAAGGTTTCTGGTAATCCGCCTTCACATTCTGATAGGTGGAACACCTCGTTATGAAACGTGAAATATGAAACTTCATACCTGGACACTAATACTTGTGACATATGTCTTGGTATATCTTGGTAATCCAAGGGTGAACTTACCAAATAGAATTATGAGATTCTTGTATCATCTCCTACCATATTTCTAAAGGATTTCAGATATATCCATGTAAGTTTGGGATATCACTATCATTGATAACCCAACCATACATCTCACCTGAAACACTCTCCATTAGGATTAGGCCCCCATAATCATATTTTTGTCCCATACGCACCCATTCCATAAGGGAGTATGTCATTTCTAGATTTTCCAACATGGAATTCCCATGATATTCCTGAACCTCCATATATATCTCAGAAAATAGATCCATTAATTACCACTCGCTCATGGCCTCTTGGATGGCCTATGTATGAGCCCTTCCATTAAGGGTGTCATCCACTCTATTACCATTCTCGGGTGTATAATCATCATCAATGTTGAATGAATGTAGTTATTATACCCACCTTTCATTCCTGAGATTCAAGTCACTCTGTGTGGATATGTATTTGAGACTTTTATGAAATTTTTAAATGAAGAACTACTCACCCAAAAATAATGCCTCTAATAGTATAAGGCATGAACCACAACTACTAGTTAGAGGTTGTTCATAGTTTAATTAAGGTCATGTGGTATTAGATGGCGGGAACTTTATACTAAAACCTGATCACGTTGCGTCAGAACATGCTCCTAGAATGGTTCCTAAACAATCATGATAAACTGTATAGCCTCTACCTAACTCTGGAAGAATCAATATTGGCACTGAATCTAGTCCTCATTTAAACTCCTAAAATATTATTTGAAAAAATTAGAACCAGAATAACTTTACACCCTTTTTATTCAAGATAATATGAGGCACTTCTAGTCATGAGATGACCAGAATAAATCATCGGTAATAGCCACCCAACCCCAAGAAACTAGATACAATAAAGAAAATTTTAGGCTTCTCCTAGGAATCCATGGTGCTCACCTTCTCTATGTCAATATATACTCTTACCTATAAAATAATATGACCTAATAAGTGAACCTTATCAACCCAATAGTGTAATTTTTTTTCGTATCCTATATATGTTTCTCTCTTAGTTTATTCAGTACAATCTCAATATATTTGGCATTGTCATGTCATTTATGAGAATACCCCATGATGTCAACCAAAAATACTGCCACAAATTAATCTAGGTATGGGTGTAAAATCTAATTCATTAAATCTATAAATACTTTTAGTGTGTTTGTAAGAACGGACGACATTACCAAATACTTATATAAGTCATACCTCTTCAAAACGTTTTATATTGTTTGTTTGATGTCCTTACACACACCTGATGATAACCTGACCTCAAGTCAATCTTAGAGAAAACCACCACTCCTCAGATATGGTCTAATAGTTAATCTATACGAGGTTGTGGATACCAATTCATTACTATAATATTATTCAACCATAAATAATCTTTTCACAACCCGAGGGTACCATCCATATTCTAGGTTAAAATGACATGTAAACCCCATAAATATGTAAATGGTCCTATGAAACCCTTTACCTCAAAATCTTCCAACTACTTCTTGAGTTCTTGGAGCTCTATAGGTATCATCTTATAGGGAGTAATAGACATGGGTTCCACACCTGGCACAAGCTCGATGGCAAACTCAACCTCTGTCACTATAGGTAATATAGAAAAATCATCAGAAAATACACCCCTAAAGTGATACACCACTGGAGAGAATTCCACAATCAGAATTCCCTTACCACTCATAAAGAGACCATCCATTTGGGATATCATCCTTCCCATCTGGGTATACTTGATTTCATCTTGACTTTCCTAGATATTATTCCTTAAGAATATAATCACTTTCCTTGAGCGGTGTGAAAGATACCCTATGACGATAGCAATCAATATGTGCTCGATTAGGCACTAGCTAGTCCATACTGATAATGAAATTGAAACTAGTAATCTTGAGGACAAAGATGTTCCACAATAAAATGTACCCACCTATCTCAAGGGGGAACTCTTTACATTGGAAAACACTCTTTAATCGAATGCCTAACTATGTGTCAATATTTAACACATCGTTGTAGTAATCCATTGCTAGGACCAAACAATCCATAATTATAGTAGATATGAATAAGTGTGATGAATCTATATCTAATAGGGAATAAACTAAAGTATATTATACTATAATAGTACCTCTAACCATAGAAGTCCTCATATTATTCTCCTTGATAGTATACTGGACTATATATGCATGTCTAAAAATATGGCACTTAGATTGAACTTGACTAGCCTGGGTGGGTCTGCTTTGTTAGTGTTAAAGCTCTTAGGTCTAAAAACCTCTGGTAAAACCACCTCCTCATCCTAATCGGTAGTTAATTGACCAACTCCGAAAATAATGTTTATATATTGGTCTTTTTCCTAAAATATTGTCGGCATAGATCCCCTCTCACTAGATACAGGATGGAAAGTTTGGTACAAATGCTACAGGTGAACCATCCTACTATAATAATGGAACTTGATCGGGTTCCTCATACAATGAGGCTTCAAATTCCCTACCCTACCACACTAGTGGGACATTATATAGTTTTCATTGAATGTCATCTAGATAATACTTCTCATGTGTGTACCCTCAAAATGACACTTCTTTCTGCCAAATAAACTATCTCCCTTACTGGGAGATAAACCACTCAGGCTCACATTGCCACCTTCCATCAGGTTTCGCTCTATGATGAGTCCCTAATTAACTATTTATAAAATGGTGGTTGGATAGAAAACATTCACAAGAATTATATGGACTTTTAAATCCCATTCTCAAATTGGCTCGTAGTCAACATCTCATCACCAGTAAGAGTTGATGAAAAATACTAAAGCTCGGTGAAACAAGTAGAGTACTCTATCACCTACATGGAACCCTGTTGTAGGTGTATGAACTCCCCAGAATGGTCTTCTATAAACATATATAGAAATAAGTAGTCATATAAGTCTATCTTCAAGTCTTCCCAAATCATACTTTCATGAATACAAACCTCATTGATCACATCCCACCAATGCTTGGTGGAGTCACGGATCAAATAAGTAGCAAGCTTGACCCTTTGTTCTGAAGGCATCTCTATATGTTCAAAGATCAAAAGCATAGCCCCTAACCAAGAATAAGCATATTAAGGAAATCCATCCATCAAAATGTTATAAGGATATTTCTACTAGAAATACCATGTCAATTCCACTATAAAAGGGGTTGGCCGCAGAGCTCTATGTGCAGACTACTTAAAGGAAAAGAAGCTATCTCAGAACATAGCACCAGCGCCCAGTGGAAGATCAACTAGAGGTGCCTAAGGTGGAACTATAGGGGGTAATATGGGTGTATCAAGTCCCACATCCTTCTTGTAATATGACTCTAGTATGTATTGGTGGCATATATCTATAATTTTCAATCATATTCCTCAGATAGATTTTAAATCATATAGAAAACAACAAAATCATGAAAGAATAAGTACATAGCCTTAGTATAATGAGTCGCACCTCTCATCCTACTCCTAATTTTGGGTCTAAATAATAAGGAGTATCATGTAATTCTTATAAGACAGAACCTATGACACACTACTAAGGTCAGTTCAGGGTCAGGGTATCATAAAACACAGTAGAGGTTCTGGTAAGGTATAGAAAAAAACACTATTTACATTACATTTGGGATCCCTACTTATTAGTAACCATTTTATTTTAAAAAATTTAATTTAATGAAGTTAATTCTTATTTATAAGTATATAGATATCAAAATCTTGTTAGATGCATCACCATTCTTAATTTATAAAGGCCCATACTCTTCATAAATTGTAATTGGTACTTCAAGTAACTATGATCTGCCCTTTATGGATGGTTTCATGATGTAACAGGTCATATATAATGATTTGACTAAATGAACTACCATTCCAAATTTAAATAATTACATGCTTCCTAAATTAAAATTGGAATTTAGAAATCAAATCAACTAATATTCTAGTCCATAGAACCAGTGGTTCATGGATTAAACATGGAAGAATTTGTTAATTAATGTGTCGTCATCAATATAGGTAGGGAAAAACCATTTATATTTATGTAGGAAATTTTAATTAAATAAATTATTTTATATATACAAGAAACATTATCACTCTCTATATATAATTATCTAGGAAATAACTATATACAATAGGCAATGCATGTGGAAATATAAATATGGCATGTCATAATGCATGAAATTTAAGTCCTAAGGTGCCTAGTATGATGCATGAGTTTATACCTCCTTTTCATACCAATCCAAGTAAAATAAAATCCTTAATAATAATATATAAATAATTATAACCTCAAAAAACATGTGTTTCATCCAATGGTGAAATCCAAGAAACTATAACATGCACAAACCAGATTAACAATAACCCATCCTAAGAAATTTTGGTGTCCCCTATATGTGGGTTAGCTACTCCCATGCACAGGTTTATTACCAAATTATGATAAATCATTGTCTCTTATCTAATACCAATATATTAATACAAATTGAAAAGATTCTATGATACCACATTACAGCAACCCACCCCAGAAGATACTAAGCGGTGCCTCGATATGGTTGGCCACATAACCTCAAGTACACCTCCCTATTTTCTAGAGGCTTATGACAAGCAACAAGGTCCTAGGTTATGTCCATAGGGAGAAAATCCCATAATGATTAAGAGTGTATAATAGTGGTAAATAATAAATGGGAAAAATTGGAAGTAGTAATAAATGAATAGAAGTGGAAAATAATTAACCATTCAGATAAATAAGTAGGTTGCAGCTGAATAATAAATAGATACAAAATTATGGTGATCATGTCATGTAGCTATAGAAAAATTTATTACTCATGATATAGGGTAAATAGTCTTATACCACATCCTATATAAAAATACAAAAAGAAAAAAATCTTCTTCTACTAGCTTCACGAGCATAGGCATGGTACTCTTCTCCATACTCCATCCTAGTACGGAAAATCAAGATTCAATATCTAGAAGCTTCCCTTTATCTACACCTGTAGTCATGGATTCTACTTAGGTACCAAGGGAGGACTAAGTAGGGTGTTATATATAATTATTAGGCCACCACCAATGGTTTATAGAACAATTCATCTTGTGCGTATAAAATGAGTAGTGTGTTGATAATAATAAATTCAAGCTGATAAATAAATAAAACATATCAGTTTGGGTTCCTCAAGGATACTCAACCAACACTACCTGCTTCGACTTAAGCCATATGTCTATGGAATAAGTTGAACCATTAAAGATATGATATAGAGTATAATAAATCATTATTAAATAATCATCAAGAATGGATCGAACCCAAGCATGTTATTTTTCTTGAGGGATGCATCCCTAGATAATATCTATGTAATCTTAGCCTTTAATATTTAATTCATCATTTGAATTTAATCATTAGAACCCAAATCCCATCCAAGTTGATCCATAAATGGAATCCCAAGTATCTAGTTAGGGGAGATACAAATACCCATCCCCATATGAGTTCATCCAAGGTAATCCATAATTGGAATCCCATATATCACTCACGATATGGTGTAAAAACAAGAAATCACTAAGTCCATCCCTAGTATCTCATTTAGGGGAATGATTATTACTCATGTCCTAGTATAACCATCTAGACATTGATCCTATATATGAGTTATCCTCTAAGGAATAGTTATCACTCATATGGAGGTGGAGAAAACACATGGTGATCCCATCCAAGATATTCCTAGTATCTCTCTCTATGCAATTAATTTATAATTTCTAATTTATGAAGTACGGAGAGCCCATACAAGGTTATCTATAAATGGAATCCCTATTATCTCCCTCATATAAGTATGAAAGTATATATTAGAAAGAAAGATTCAATTAATTTAACATGGCATGGAATTTATGATACATTAATCAAATTATCTGAATCATATAGTCAAGCAATTAAATAATGACATGAAGTGTAGGGGGGAAACTCATGGAATGCCAATTCTCATTAGTGAATTCCATATCCAAAGGTATTTATTGAATGTAAAACACAACCCCAAGGTGATTTAACAATTTTTGATAAAGGAAATTAGTTTTTTAAAGGAAGACATGCCCATTATGGTGGTGTAAGTCAAGGTAATCAACCAAGGCATTGATTATCCACTAGCTAGGCACATAAGGGGCATGGAAAACCATTTAATTTAATTTATTAGACAGTTTAGAATCACCATCGAAAAGGTATAGGGCATATAAAAATAATGCATGATATGAAAGAAACAAGACTTTAGGGGAAAGGGCTATACCACCTACCTTAGGTCTGTAGTACTCTCCTCGTCCAGTGTCATCCCTTGAATTGAGCTATAATGAGAGATATAAAAAAGAATAGTGAAATGAACTAAAAATATAAAATATAATATTACACTAAAATAGTGAAAATAATGAATTATAAACAAAGTAAGGAAGGAATAGAAATATAGATCATACCATTGTGGATCTAATGTACCCAAAGAATATGAAAATGATGACCGGATGAAGGGAGAGTGGAAAACCCTATGTGAGGAATTATAGGGGGGTCTCGTGCATGGAACCTGCTAGAGGAGGAGGAAATGAGCCTCTGTTAAAAATAATAAGAAGAGATTCCCTCTTTTTTTTAAAATGTTCCTGGAATTTACATGACATTAAAAGCGTTACACATCGTGTAATCATCAGGTTCTCCCTCCCAGGTAAAAACCTCTACACATCGTGAATGAGGTTTTTCTAGGCAAATACACAATGTGTATCTAATACATGTCATGTATTTAAATAAATGTTTTGTATTTTGTATCTGTTAAGGTTACATCCATCCTATAACCTCTCTTCTATAACAACTTACCATCCCCCCTAAGACATGGTTTTTGGGTTTAACCAAAAAAAACAAAAAACATACCACACTAAAAATCCAGAACATTATATAATTCATGATCACTAGTTGATAAAAAACTATCTTAAAGTTATATTGTATTGGATCCACTCACCACACCTTAGGGGTCTTATTATCTAACACAAAAAAACCTTCTACATTAGCCCCATCACCAATGCATCATCGATACCCACAAAGGGTAACCAATTCTTACTGAATAGGATATTAATTCACCTCTTATATTACATGAACGAACATCTAAAAGGAATTCCACCTCCACAAAATTTGGGATTAATTCACCATAAGGGGGGAGTAAAAGATGATCACTAGAAGTAAATTTTTTCAAGATGACTATGTTCTACCCTTGGGTTTTATTATAATCTCAAACTCTAAATCATACAATATAGTATGAATAGTTTTTTCCTATATTAACCAATATGAGTGTCCATAGAGTATGGACATGAGTCATACAAAGATAAATACCACTTTCCACCCATTTATGGGAATCCTCTACATGTGTCATCTAATTACAATGACATCCAACACTCTAACCTAAATAAGAACTAGTTATAGGTGGTTTTACAATAAAGCACAACCATATCCCATAATCTTCCTCTAAAGACATTTCTATAATCACCAAGAACAAAAAAATCACACTATAAAAACATGATCAAAAAACACCTCACAAATCATGTGGTCCCAAATTCATACTCAAACATGATTGCACCTCCCTTCAAAAAGGTCGATGTCTTATGATAAACCATTGTCTTGGAAAAGGGTTCAAACTCCAGTTATGATAGATCGGTCTCATCATGAGTTCAAGGAAAATAAGCATCACCTACTATCAACCCATGATTCTATAGAATCGGTACAAATTAAGGATCAATATCTATCTTGTACATTCCCAAGCTAGATAGGAAATGAAATTCCTAGGCTCTAGATGATTCATTATCTTTCTATGATTAATTTCCCCTCAATCGTTGGAATATAAATAATATATCCAAACATGGATAGTCCAAACCCACTTATCAAAAACTATCATCTAATTAACAAAAAGCTTTCACTAATCCAAAATATGAGAGAAGCATCCATGAAATATAGGGAAAGGATATCTATCAACCAAAACTCGTAAATAAATGACCTATCACTCACAACCAATAGAAAGTCTACACAACAGGCATAGTCTTATCACAACCCTACCTATATGAATAAGTTATTTATCACCAGGTAATTACCTTCATTTATAGGATATGACCAAAGGATTCGAGGATATTTGGATTAAATTACATAATAAAGACATTAAGGATCAAAAATAATGTTCTATAATACATGTACCAACCTTGTTTGTTCCCCGCTATTATATAAGTCTTATATGACCCATCCCACCAAATCCTTTCCAAAGTTGGATATAAACTATGAGTTCCACCCCAAGCCCACATCTAATAGACCAAGGGATGTTAACTAGCACTAAGTAGGTATATCTCAAAATATTGAAGGCCTCCTCCTATAATAACCCACAATAAACAGATCTCCAATTCACATGATAACACAATATACTAATAATATATATATATATATAGATAATAAAATAAATTTTATACAATGTATTCATGAGACAAAAAATACAAATACAACCCACCAGATAAGAACAAGGAAACAAAACATCCAGCATATCTTCGAAAAATGATGTACAAAGAATCTTCTTCATGTTGCACATACTCTTAGATCACCCTCTAACCATGGCACTCACCACCACCATAAAAATCACTATTCTCTAGAATTCATCATTGAGCATCACAATGCATCTGCTCTAAACAATCCATTCTAGATCTATGTCTACAAGATCTATCTCCAACCCATATGTACACTGTATAGAGACAACATGTGTGGGTATAATTCCATGCAGGGGTGATTATAAACATGCTGAATAGGTTTCCCCAAAAACTATAAACGAATTTAAAACAAAAAGGTCAACTCATCTCTTGGTACATGAGGTGACTATAAGAAAGATATATAGGAAATCAGAACTCATACCTAGATTAAGATCCCAATACTAAAGAGTGACCAGATGAAATTCAAGGAAGAAAAATCTAGATCTACCCTATAGTAGTAATTCTCAATATGTAAATATAGGTCCCATCCATCACTATTCCAAACCTCAGTTTTCATACCCCATGGGAAAATAAACAAGTTTATAATACTAAATAATACATAATTATTTATGTTGATCACTGTTTGTGTACAGTATCTAGAAGGAAACCCCCAAGGTGTCCAGGAGTCACCAGTCTCAAAGAGGCCTAAAATATTATATCTTTTCAACATACACACTGTCATTGGAGACAATAAATGGGGATCTCACTCATCATGTAAACATTCCCATAAGATGAGGGAGTGTTTCTCCCCTTTCTTATCTTTAATTCAAATGACCAAATCTAAACAACCCACATAACCTCACATGAACTATATGTTGGAGTTGGTGTTCTAGAACCAATTGTTTGTACTTTAGGATTAAATGTATATTCAAAGATTTTAATATAAATAAAAAAATTATTATATATTTCTCATTGTCTTGCATAAATTTAATGAAATAATGTCCAATATTTTATGATGCATTGATAAGGTCATATTAATTCCCCTATATGATAAGAACCTTGAAATTATATTTCTATACTCTTAAATATAGTTCTATGGTTGAACAAAATTCTGTGATGGGGCACATAGAATGATTAATATCAGGTGAGAGTGCTAATAATAGGATGAGATTTCATCTCATGATGTTCTAACTTGGTAATATCTTAGAAAATAGATTATAAGAACAGACCTTCCTTTAGAAATTTTGTATGCTTATGTGCTACTGGATATTCCTATCTATGGGCATGTTCAATAGTCCTTAAAATTTAATATTATTATTAATGTATTTCATGATTCAAGTAATTATATTTACTAACAAAAACCATGATTCGATATGTTCGTGGGTAGCAGGGTGTGTTTGGTGCATCATGAAGGACATGTCATTAATATATGTAAGGCCCAATGTTATTCCAAACAAATATTTTGAGAGGAAATTTCAATTTTCACTATTGAATACTTATATGGTGTAAAATGGATTTTCCCTAGTATATGATCTTAGATAATTTTTTTGATTAATCTATTCATCCTGAAATATGGTTCTTTCCACAGGGTAGGAGTTTTTTGGGATTCTAGGCAATTTGAATTTTAGCCGAATAAATAATATTTAATATTTAATTAATGAAATGTTAATTTATTCATGCCAGTTTATTCAGCCATATCTTTTTAACAAAGAATCATATTGATATTTTTCTCCCCACTAATTCCAAAATTTATATTTTTACCTAGGAGGTACATAAACTCATATTTGGTGTCAGGGTCGAGCCAGGCCCCTTTTTTATTTTTCTTTTCTTTTCTTTCTTTTCATTTTTTTTATTTTTTTATTCTTACTTCCAGAATTGACTATTCCATACTTCGCATGTGGATTCCCCTTCATGTGATTAATAGAGAGAAGAGGTATCGGTATATAGAGAAAGAGTTAGAGTAGAATAGTGGTTCCACCATGGATCTCGGGATGATCTGGATCATAGTACAGCAAGCATGGACCAGGGAAATGGGAAAAACATCAGCAGATTCCTACAAAAGGAAGGTCATTTTTATGTCCCACTAAAAATCCCCATATATGAGTTATTTTTTAGTTTTAAATCCCTATTATGCTTTCTTAGGTCCCCTTGGGGGCCGATCGGATGCTTTTGGGGGGAAATGGGGGTCTCAGGCGATTTAGTGGTTTTCCTATTTAAAAATTCCAATCATGTAGCATATAGTTAAGGAAAACACATCATGTGTTCTTCCTATTTAGGGAATATTATATTTTTAGAGGTAAAACCCATTTATGGGGTATAAAATTCAAGTAAAAATACTAGGCTATGTAGTTTAGTACCCATCCATACATCCAGTGTAGGGGGACACGACTCTATATAGTACATGGGAAGACCCCATGTGGGTTTCATGTCATGTAAAGGTAAATGGATAGTTGAACTACAAGGATAGTACATTTGAGGTAAATTATAAGGTACCTCATATAGGGTAAAATTTTGTACATTATCAACACATTTCATACATGTGAATTTATATGTCATGCCTGGAAAAAGTACACACCCAGGTGGGGCTATGAGGGTATACAATGTGTTCTAGGGATGACATGATGTGTACACCTCCCTTGATACCCTTTTTAGGGTTTTTCTTGTTTTATACCTGGGAGTCAGAATTGGATATATTATTATTCCATTTTGACTATCTTTCCATGTAAATCTAGATGGTTAAATCCTTAAGGTGATATAATAAATCCTTAGTGGAATTTTATGAATTTTCTTGAATGGATTGGTTCTTCCTCTTGTAATCAAATCTAACTATCTACTAAGAGTGAGACCTTGATATGAGTTGGGCCATGATCTATATCCCTTGAAAAATTCTTGTGTATATTTTTCATTTAGGATTTATCCCTTATGATATGTACCCTTTTAGCTCATAAGT
Organism: Viscum album; assembly: GCA_963277665.1. Classification (NCBI taxonomy): domain Eukaryota; kingdom Viridiplantae; phylum Streptophyta; class Magnoliopsida; order Santalales; family Viscaceae; genus Viscum; species Viscum album. The sequence goes on from OY728127.1 coordinate 193,059,927, forward strand.
CCATGAGGTTAGTTATTTATGAGGATCCCATGTAGGACACCTCTTTATTTTTTCTGTTACTGAGGGTCCTATAAGGGGTTATTTTACTTACATGATGACCTATGTAATCCCTTGTAGAATCCTATTACATGTGTACCAATTCTATAATCATGTATATAATTCCTCTATTTCTTATGTTTCTTTTGATGGTCCTATATAGGATGCCTTTTCTTATGCGCCATTATGAGGATCCCATGTAGGATGCCTCTGCTTGATTATTATTATAGGATCCCATATAGAATTCCTCATTTACCTTCCCTGTTAAGGATCCTAAGTAGGTTTCCTTTTATTATTATTAGACCTTGAGTATCCTGAGTGGGATTCCTCTATTTTTTTACATGATATACCTAGTGGGTGCCAAGTGTTTGACATACCTTGAGCTAGTATATCAGTTTTTGGTAGATATGGTAGTGGGTGTAACCTTAGAATCCATACTAAACTTGTTAGCATGTCTGCCTATGAAAGTAGTGCTAGGTTTGGCATTAGGCCACACATAATCTTTTTTTATCCATTCACTTGTTTACTATTGGTGAAGTGACAATTACCAGAGGTGCTTCTTGGTTTGTGGATGTTGAGCCTGACACGATGTTCCATCTTTTGGATGCCTAGATTTAAATCATAGAATCCTACTTACTAAATTATTGGGATTCCTAGATATATTTATTAGGATTCATTTTATGATCCATATTGTTATTTTTATTATTGGGATGCCCATAGATACTACCTAGGATCTATATATTTAGATTGTATGAATTATTATTATATTATTGGGATCTGCATAGGTGATCCCTTGGATCAGGATTTTGATATTATGATTATGATATAGAGGCATGGTGTCCCAAGTAATGATATACATGGATGATTATTTTCTCCCAAGTGATGATGATGATTCAACTCTCCAAGAATTGTTATATGTTTCAGATGATCATTCTCTCCTATGATTGACATGTGATGAGGATAAATACACTCTATTTTTTCTAATGATACTCATGGAAGACTATATTCTCCTAAGATATATGGATGATTATTCTCTCCCTAATCGATTACTTGAATGTGGTGTTGGACATGGAATCTCACAAAACTGGATACTCGGTGATGATTATTCTCTCTCGAGTGATAGGGGTGATTATGTTCTCTTTGATTAGAGACCTCAAGGGGTGGGAAATAAATATCACTAGTGATATCTAATTACAATTAACCTAAGCATTAGACCCTTAGGGTTAATCTGAGTCACAATTTCTTGACAACCTATGGACTTGGACCTAGGGATCAAATATTGGACTATATTTACATGAAAATAATGGTATGATATCCAAAAAATTTCAATACTTATTGTATATACATATGTATTCTTTTAAATCCTTTATTAATTTGATTGGAGTCAAGTAAAGGGGGGACATGGGGTTAGTATATTTATCCCCCTGTGGTGACATTGCATTATCAAATACATTTTGGATGTTGGACAAATTATGTATTGTTGATTCAGATTACAGAACTAGATATAGTCTTAATTATACACATCTTGAGTGGTATTATATCCATCTCAAGTCCCTTACCACATGATATCCAGATGATCGGGATTATAGACTCGATGATCATCTGCTAATTTTTTATGTTATTTATTTCACCTTACTCATGGATATTCATATTTATGTTTATATATATATATATGTACGGGAATATGTGTGTGAGTGTGTGTTTGTGTTTATGTGTATATAAATGTGTATATACAAGATAGTACCTTTCCTAGTTGACCAAGATCATAGAACTAGGGATCAAAAATGGGATCACATTATTTATTTGATTTACTTATATTTCAAGTTGTGTCTTAGCTAGGCTGAGCATATTTCATGAGCATGGTCTTAGGAAAATGGATTTATGGGTTCATCCTTTGAGTGCTTTATTGAGATTATATTCTCACCCATGAACGTTCACATTGGTGTGTGCGCGAACCTTATGTCTAATTTTTAGGTTGATCATATATGCATGACGGATAGGGTTGATGCCCAGTGTTTCATGGTAAAGCAGAGATACTCATGTGGATTCTTTTTATTGGGCTGATGCAGTCTGATAGTGTCTTGGAGATCTAGTATGTAATCTATATCAGGGTTAGTAATAGAGCCTTTTAATTTTTTTCCAATTTATTTTATGTACTTTGAAATGTATGGTCATCACAATGGGTGACTAGTGGTATATGTATGAAATGGATGTTTGATATTTTATATCATTTAATTTATTATTACAGTATGTTATATTTTAGTTTATTTACTTCTTTCTCAAACTATTTATTTACTATGTGTATTATATCTAGTTATTTTTGTAGTTTTTTACTCTAATATGAGTACAGAGTCTCTCCAAAAACACACCCTAGGCCCTCGCTTCTAGTTGGAAGCCACGAGTGTATAGAGAGGAGATATTGAGGCCCCGTAATGAACTGTCTCAGAGCCTCAATTTAGTGGCATCTGGATCGGGATATTACAAAGTGGTATCAGAGCTGTTTCTTTTTCTATTATATTAATATTTTAGATATGTTATATAGGATTATTAGGAATTTTTTGGAACTTGTGATGGATATTGGACTAGCACATTGAGAACACTAGTTCTGGTGAGAATTCACTATTTCTAGGGATATGGGATTTTTATTATGATCTATGATTTTATAGTTGTATATTATTTTCTCTTTGAGAGATGCACATAGTGTGTGTATTTTTTGGTTTTTTATGGATCTATGGATCCTGAACCATTGGTGAGAGGTCTTTGATGGATTTTTGGATCTTTTCTTATTGGAAAGAGGTCAATGATTAATTCTGAACCATAGGTATCAAAGGAAAGAGGAATCTCAGACATCATATTTGGCATGTTTTATTCACATTTTATAGTCTTATTAGTGTGTTTTTATTACTGATGATAGAGTAAAATTTTTTAAAGTTTTAAATAAACATAAATAAATCTTTCATGTATATATGTTTTGGGTGTAATTCTACTAAATACGGACAACTTTCACATATATATATATATATATATATATATCCTTCTAATGGAATGTTATGTGGATCTATATTGAAATGTTTAATGGTGTGGATGAGGACTTATTACTAGTACACAGGAGGTGCAGTTACCCTAGTGGGTTGATAGGACACATGATTCCCATGTGTTAGACCCCCTGTAGTTGTTGTTTCTTAGGGTTAGTTATTTAAAGTTCTAGTAAAAATCTATATAGTGTTTACTATATAGATTTGAATGAAATTATACTTAAACAACCTTCATTTTTAGTTATCTAGTCATATCGTTGAGTAAAATTCCAATAGGTAGAAAGATGTTTTTCATGGACTGGACCTTGAGGGGGTATTTCTGTGTATGGATTCTCGATGAGTGTCAGTTCAATATCTCTTTTGTGTTGGTATCATTACCTCCAAGGATAAGTTCCTTATGATAATTTTTGGAGAGGAGTGATCCTTTCTAGGATGATAATTGAAAGTTTTACCCCTCATAGTTCATTTTTATCTTTACCACCCTTATATATTTTTTATCTTTAGGTTAGGTGGTTAGACCTAGAGACCCTACTGTGAAACATAATTTGTGGGTCTAAGTGGGAGACCTAGAGGCCCTTAGTTTTGACTTGGACCCTTATAAGTTGAAATTTTGATCAAGGGAATATTGAGAGATATTTTTACCTAAGTTTATGGATGCCTTTCTAGGAAGTGAACTTTGTTATATTCTCATTTGATATTGATGCATGGTTAGTGCATGAGTTTTTTGATATAGGCATGTTCATGTCTTTTGTTTTTTATGAATCACCTAGGGTTATTGTTTTTCAAAACTGGATTTGATGGGAAAGACTGTTTGGGTGTCTGTCCTTATTGAATAGTGTTTCCACTGTCTCTAATGTAGTAAGAGTGTGGGTAGAGGAATAAATCATGGCCCTTGTGAGGTGCTCGATTTTGATGAGGATTTCTGAGGGAACTTCTGTCTTTTTGAACTGCCATAACGTGTAGCATGGTCATATTGGTTTTATTATTTGAATACTCTTTGATGTATGAGTTAGGTGATGATGGTATGTGTCATTTACACATGGTACCATTTAAATTTTAAATCGGTGAGTGGTAGAATTCATGACAAGGATCAGTGTTTTCAAGGCTTATCATGGGCATAGTTTCTTGAGTGTTTTTATTAAAATTATTAATGTCCCTCCATGTTAGATGAGACATCGTAAATGAATTGGGTTTCATGATATGGTTGATCCTTCTTTATACATGGACACACTTTGTTGGGATATGTGGATTTAGGAGTTGGTTAAAGGAAACTGCATACATTTTTATGTGAGTGTGGATTGTGAGAGCTATACACACATTTCAATGGAATATTAATTCACTCCTTATTAGATATGATCATGCTCTATATTTTCATCATCTTGAGTACATTGGGGGAGCATCATATCTATGTTTAGATTATTTTTATTTTAAATATATTTCCTAGTTTGATAAAGGAACCTTTTAAGGTTCCACTTGAGGAGAATTATAAGGTAATACATGTGTTGGGGAGTGTGACATTCTCCATTGAGGGTAGTGAACCTCGTTTTTAGTTGAAATTTTATGTTTTTCAATGCCCTTTAATCTCTTAGTTTTCTATTGAGTTTAAAATAAGGGTATTCCTATGGTGGGGAGTACCAGATCTATTACAGTTAAATGTATTCCTTGATGGAAGAGTTGTCGATGTTATGAGACTGGTCATTGGACAGCCAGGATAGGGTAGTTGTACAGGTGCTTGGGAGATAGAATGGCGACAAGTTTTTCCACCATGGTTTATTAGGGATGAGATTATTTTTATGGGTGATACTTTAAGGACTCGTGTTTTTCAGAATGAAATTTTGAAAGGAAATTTGAATTTTCACTTTTGGATGCTTATAAGGGGTAAAATGGTCTTTTTCTCTAAATTATGTTCTTGGATAATTTTTATGAAAACTCATTGGGTCCAAAAATAGGGTGTTCACATTGGGATAGAATTTTGGTTGGATTATAATCAATTCAAATTTTATAAGAATAATTAATATTTAATATTTAATTAATTAAATGTTAATTTTTTTTTTCAAGTTCGTTTGGCCATATATTTTGAACAGGTCATAGGATTTCAATTATATCTCCACTTTTGGGTCTGAAATGAGGAATTTGTCCAAGGAAGGTCATAAACTCATGTTGGGAACTTGGTTCAGGTACACCCCTCCCCCCTTCTTTTTCTTTTTTTTCTTTCTTTTCCTTTTTTTCTTTTTCTTTTCATCCTTCTCCCGTTGAATCTTGCATACAGCCCTTTTGTATTCCCCTTAACATGACCAAGATATAACATTGGGATAGAGAGAAATTGAAATATGTATAGGGGAATATTTTTATCACCGTAGAGCTCGGGAAGAGCTGAATCATCATGCGGTAGCCATAGAGCGTGGAAACGAGAAAAGCTTCAGCAGATTCTTCCCAATGGTAGTCCATTTTTAAATTTCATCATAAATACTTATAGATTCATCATTTTATAGTTTTAAGTTTTTATTATGTTTTTTTAGGACCCCTTTAGGGTTGATCTATTTCTTTTTGGAGAAAAAAATGGGGGTTTCAGGCGTTTTGAGGGGTTTCTCATTTGGAAATCATGATCACACAATGAGTAGTTCAAGAATACATGTTGTTTGTTCAGCCTGATTGGGAAATATTGTATTTTTAGAGGTACACCACATGTATGGGGTATACATTTCATGTACTTGGACTCATCCTTGTAGTCGAGTACCCAACCGGATAGCCTGTGTAGGGGCAGATGGTTGTGTTGAGTACACGGACAAACCTCGTGTGGGTTTCACATCATGTAGAGGTACACATTAAGGATAAATACTTTTACATTTAATGATAAATACATGGGAAGGTACCCCATGTAGGGTATACACCATGTACATGGGATCTAACATGCCATGTATGGTTGAAGTACATGCCTAGGTGGGGTCGTGAGGGTATACACTATGTGCAAGGGTTAACATGTCATGTACTTCTCCTTTGTAAACCTTTTTAAAGTTTAATTATTTAATGTTTAGGATTCATAATTTGACATAGGATTAGTCCATTTTTATTATCTTTCCACATATATCGTCATGATGAAACCCTTAAGGTGGTATGAGTATTCCTAGGTGGTGTTTTTTGAAATTTTCTTGAATAGAGAGGTCCTTCATCAAGTAACCAAACTCAGCTATATTTTGAGAGTGATACCGTGATCTAACTTGTCCTGTGATCCATATACCTTTAACAAATACCTCCTCACTTGAGTATTTATCCCTTTTAGGATGTTCCCTTCAAGCCTGGGAGGCTCTAAGGTTACTTATTTACAAGGATATCAGGTAGAAGACCACTATCTTATTAATGTTACCAATGGTCCCATGAGGGATAAAATTTCTTACATAATGACCTAGTGAATACCTTGTAGGATCCCTTTACCTATATACTATTATAAGGATCCTATGTACGATGCCTCTATTTCTTACACTAGTTTTGAGGGTCCCATGTTGGAATCCTTTTCTTATGTGTCATTATAAGGATCCTCTGTATGATTTCAATGCTTGGTTATCATTATAGGGTCCCATATAGGATTCATCATTTTCGTTCACTACATTGGATCTCGAGGCAGATTCATTTTCTTATGATTAGACCACAAGGATATCGAGTGGGATGACTCTCTTTTTTTATGACATGAGGGGTCCAGTGGGTTCCTAATGTTTGATAGACCCTGAGATAGTATGATAGGTTTGGGTGGAGATGGTAGCAGGTGTCACCTTATAACTCATACCGAACTTTTAATATTGTGTGTTTGTGATAATAATGGTGGGTTGGACATTCAGCCACCATCACTCTTTTAGTTATGCATTCAGTTGTTTACTATTGGTATAGTGGTGATTACCAAAGGTTCTTACTAGTTTTTTATTGTAAACCCTAACGTGATGTGATGTCTATATTTGGGATGCCCAAATTTATTTCCTAGGATCCCCAATGCTCTATTATTGGGATGCCTGGTTGTATTTCCTAGGATCTATCTTCAGATCCATGTTTTTGTTTTTATTATTGGGATACCCATAGGTACTACTGAGTATCAAACTACTAAGAATGTATGTTTTTTTATTATATTATTTGGATCTCTAGAGGTTCTCCTTGAGATCTGGCTTTTGAGCCTGTGATTATGATATACGAACATGGAATACCTAGTAATGATACTTGTAGATGATTATTCTCTCTAGAGTGATGATGATTATTCTTATCTCCTAGAATTAATATATATTGGGGATGATCACACTCTCATATGATTGAAATGTTATGAGGAATATTATTCTCTCCTCAATCTAATGATACTCTTTGATTATTACTCTCCTGAGCAATGGGGATGATTATGCTCTCCCAGGTCGATTACTTAATAGTGGTGTTGGACATTGAATTTCAAATCATTGGATGCTCATAGATGATTACACTCTCTTGGGTGATTAGGATGATTATTCTCTCCTTGATAAAAGACCTTGAGTGGTGGTAATGATGTCTCACCAGTGATCACTACATACAGTTTGACTAAGGGTTAGACCCTTAGGGTTCTTCCGAGTCATAATGTCATGGTCACCTATGGACCAGGACCTAGGGCTTAGAAATTGGACTTGATTTACATGGATATAATCATATGAAATTCAATTATTCACCATATTTATTGGATTTCTATATGTATTCCAATAAATCCTTCATTATAATGACTAGAGGCGAGTACCGGTGAACCCATGGCTAGGACATATATCCCCATCTGGTGACACATATTGTACAGAGTCACTTCCATTGATAGAAAAAGAATGTCTTTTTTATTGGGATTATAGATTCATAGATCAAATTAATTATACATAGCTTGAGTGGTACGACATCCAACTCAAGTCCCTTACTACAAGGTTTCTAGATGATCAGGATTACTGACCCCGGGATCGTTTTCTGATGTTGTGTGTTATTTCCTTTACCTTATTCATTTATATTCATATTTTTGTATATCTCTGTGTGTATGGGAATATATGTATATATATTCATATAAATATGGATATACCTGACAACACCTTTCCCAGTTGGTCGGGATTACAGACTTAGGGATCGATTATTTTTTCAAATTATAATTTTATTTATTTATCTTTACACATATGTCTCAACTAGGCTGGGCATATTTCATGAGAATTAAATTATGAAATAATATTTATAATTTCATCATTGGTTTGGCCTAATAAGAGTGTATTATTTCCACTATACATGCACCACATTGTGCATTCAGACTTGATGTCTTATTCTTAGGTTGAGTACATATACAAGATGGATAGGGCTAATTCCTAGTGTTGCAAGGTCTAACAGATTCATTCGTGTGGATTATTAGGATTAGGATGATGTAGTTCGATAGTTTCTTAGAGAATGGGTATGTGTTCTAGATCAGGGTTAGTAGTATAACCTTTTACTTTTATTCCTATTTCTTTTATGTACTCAAGAATTTATGGTCAACCCAGTGGGTGACCAGTGTTGTATGTATGACATGGTTGTCCAAGATTTTATAAAATTTTATTTATTATTAAATAATGTTCTATTTTAGTTTATTTACTACATCATGAATATATTTATTTACTTATTGGATGATATCTAGTTATTTCCATTGTTTTTTACTCTGATATGTGGGTGTAGTCTCTCCACGGACACACCCTAGGCCTTTGTTGCTAGTTAGAAAACCCTGGTATATGGAGAGTCGTTACTGAGGCCTCATAACGAACTAGGTTGGAGAACCAATTTAGTTGATACCTAGATGAAAATTATAATAGATAGTTTAAGGAATGATTTTCCTATTTTATATTTATAGATGTTGATATCTAGGCCCTTTGAATGAAAAGGAATTCTCGAATTAAATTAATATGGCCATAGTGTAATGACAAGTTTATTTTAGAGGATCAAAGAAATATGTATCCATAATATAGGTTGATGAAATAGATTTTCAACCTTCTTGAAGAGATATTGTTACAATTGTATTATATTACATAGAAATCATTCATATGTGGTTGTCAGTATTGCAACATTAATCTTCACTCTCTTTCCTTCTTTGACCCATTTTTAGATAGAAATCTTGGACTTTAGGTAATCATTCCTAATGTAAACAAGAAATAATCCTAGAGGGGAATAAAGTAATTGTTTATATTGATCATGATTAAATTAAAATTGAATTTAATTATTATAATAAATATTATTCTTAAAATAGATGAATAATATTATTGAAGTTTTATTGATCGCAAATAAATAATAAATGTTTATTCTCCAGATTGTGAATAATATATATTTATTTTATTTATTAAATATATAACAATTTCTTATTCATGATAATGTGAATAGCATATTTAATTATGAATAAAATATTTAATTAAATATTTAATTGGGTATTAAATAAATACATAGGAATATGAGAAGATCAATATCATGTCCAGTGATAAGTACTAAATTAAAAGATGTTAAAATAATATTTATCGTTATGCCAGTTAGTAGACACCATAAAATAATATTATTATTATTTTATATGGAATGGGGTAATATTAGTTTTATTATGTTATTTAAGGATTTTTGTTCAATTAAATAATATTTTACCCTAAACCCCAACTCTATAAATAAATCGTTATGATTGTTGTGTAGGGTTAATTGAGAATTGAGAATCATTGCGCACAATGGATTTACATCTCAAATTCCTTCATCTCTCATCCTCTTAAGAATGATAAGAATAAGATAGAATCATTAAATACTAAAGTAACAATAAGTAATCAAGATTAACAACACAAGATCCTAGATCCACTATTCTAGAACCCTATTTTCTATCAGTGCTTCTTGGAGAACAAAGGATCACATGTGGATCACTACTAAATGGATTCAACACTTGGATCCTACTAGTGAAATGACAAAAATATGAAAAATGTTTCTCAAATAATAAAAAACACTTTAAAATAAATTAACAAATATGAGGTATAATTTCATCATATCTAATTTAAATTAATTTTAAATTTAACATGAAAAATATCCACTCCAGGTTATGGGCTTCTCTATGTCATCATTAAATGGAAAAAAATTGTTCATGATGTTTATGTCTTCCATAATCGGTGGATTATCCATCAAATCTAAAAAACCATTATGGTTATACACCTACTAGGTTCTTCCACTATGCCTAGAATCTTCAAGTGGTATCAGAGCGATCGAATTGTAAATTAATAATTATTTATTTAATTGTTGATCAACTATATGAAATAGTGGTTAGATATTTTATTTATAGATTATTCGTTCATTAATCTGATGACTAATAACTTTCATTTGAAATTTTCTCTATTTCATCAAAGATTAATATTTACATATAGTTCAAGGAACAAATAAAGAATAAGTAAAGATTCCATTGAGAAGTTCCAAGGATTATGGCTGATGAGACTGGGTTACATGGCATGTTGTTGGAGTACACATCGTGTACCTGAGTAAACTACACCTAGATGTAGTGTAGGATGCATGACATGCCAAGAATTATTACACATGGTTCATTTATTGCAAACAATATATATATTGAGCTAATTTGTCAAATGGATTGTTGGATTATATAGTGTGTCGCTGGTGTACAAATTATGTAGTCTACATTGTTTAGTAGAGAAATTTGTGTGAACTGTGTGGTAAAATATGTGATTATTAACCGAATAAGACTAAAAACATGTGAAATTAATGAAAAATAGGGCATGTGACTAGCATAAATAGTGTGTAGTTTATTAATTCTCATTTTCAAAATACACGATGAGTTATTGGAGGGTTCTACAAATATACCAAAAGTGAGATATATGGAGTGAAGTTAGTTAGTACATGTCATCTAGTCCTTCATTTTAAAGACATTTTGAGTCATTTGGTGGGTTTCTGATACATAGAAATTGTGATACATTAAATGTACCAGGTTAGTACACACCAAGTAGTCCAATTGATATACACACCAAAGACCATGGTTTTTATCTCATATAAATGGTAAACGAGGAACACGTTATGTAGATCGATAGTACAAGTATTGTAGTCTCCCAATAAAAGAAAAAAATAAATTACGTTAAAATAATTAATTACAATATTAAATCTATATTAAACTTATTAGAACCTAATTTGTTTGACAGTGTAATAAAAGCTATGAAGAATTAAAAATTCTCAATTTATTTATTGTGATTTTCTATAATTATTGATCATGCTATTTATTTTACATGAATGAATTAATTATCGATATCTCCAAGAGAATTCATATGGTCATTAAGATAAAAGGTAATTAATGAATTAATTAATGAAAGTTTATTTTATTTAATAATAAATAATGAATATAAATTAATGTAAACCAATTTACTTTTTTATATTCATTGTATGTGTATGACCATTCATAAACAAAACCAAGACATGTGTATATTTTGGTTTTATTAAATTTAATTTATTTTATGGATTTGAAATAATAAATTATCCAAATTATATATAATGAAATGATATTTTTTCCTCCAAAATTTATTATGTAGGACCTTCATGTCCACGGTTATTTATGTAATTCCACTTTACCAATCATTTGGTTCCCCTTTCCTACTTATGAGTTTTAAATCCATGTAATAAAATGAGTATCCAAATGGTGTAGAGGAATTTCAAGATGAAACAAAGATGATAGAAACCCAAGTGATACACAGGTGGATAGGTGGAATATCATAACTTGTGCCAAGAATTGCACAATGAGTTTTACCCTATGGATTAGATTTATTTATTATCTTATCATAAAATATTACATTATATAAGTTTATCATTGGGTCATTTTTTTATTTATTGATTTATTTCTCATTTTCTATTTATTTTATGGATTCAATAGAAATATCACACAAATAAATGGATTAATATGAAAAGGTTGAATTTAAATAAATAGATTATGTGTAATTTTTTTATCAAAACATAGTAAATCGCCTAATAAAAATGAACTTAATATTAACAAGAACTATAAAATATAAAATAAGAGATATTTTTTCATAATAAAACAAAATCCCTTAACTTAATATTAAGTCGAACATGGCCTTCCATTACTTGATCATTAATGAAATCTATAGAACTAAGTGTTTGACCAACCCATAATAGGACACCTAATTTTATATTAGAGTTCTTTTAAAAGTTTTGGGTTAAATTATCCAATTTCATTAAGAGGAGTACCCCGTGATTTATTTTAGGTGATTTGGAGGAATTTGTTGAGAAAATCCAATTCAGGATTTTTAATTGGGGGGTCCTCTCAATGGATCAAAAAGAATCAAGCCTGCAATTGGATAAGACATGCCTACCTAAATACATTAGAGTATTTGACCAAGCCCAAGCTTGGGTTATGATAATGTTAATATAGATTATTTACACTAGAATTTCAAAGAAACTGGATAGTCTATAACAACTCGATATTTTGTTAAAAAAAATCACATAAATTTAATCTATTTGATAACTTGTACTATAAGAAACATTGATTTAGCTTGAATTACACACAATACTGAGTTAATATTGTGTTATATGTAGTAATAAGTGTATCTTTCATTAAAAACAACACCAATTTAAGCTTTTGTTACATGAAAAACTAGGTTTAGATTTCATTACACATGACAATAAGTTTTAATAAAAATCGTGATAAAAAATTAATATTATTCAAACACGGTTAATATAACCTAGTCGCTAAACATAAAGATATGAATAGTAATAAATAATTTTTAAATATTAAGTATATTGGTTTTATATAAATAATACATAATGTTAAAAAAGTACTTGATTTTTCAAAGGTGTCTTTATATGTTTTCAAAATACTATTTTCTCAAAAAAAATATTTTTTATTTTTTTGTAAAAAATAATGAAATTAATTTTTTAAACTTTTATAAAATATATTTGATAAAATAAAAAATATTTTTTAAATTATAATATCAAAATTTTAATAGGTTTACTTTTTTATAATTTTCTAAACAAATAATTTTTGATGAAAAGTTAAAAATACAGAATTTTAATTGAAAACTGCCTTTTCATGTAAATTATTTATATTATTAAATTATTTTTTAAATTATTTTTAAAGTAAATTTTTTATATTATATATCTATTAATCCAATTTACATCACTTTAATCATTTTAATATTTAGTTTTCACATAAAAACATTGCATACTTTTGAATATTTTCTCTTTGAAAACCAGATTTCTTATCACATCTGTGAGATTAAATTTAAATTAAATTTTCAAATTATATGAATTGAATTGGGAAAAATGGCTTAAATATTTTAACTAATAATCATTTATTATATAATAAGTTCAAAATAATTTTTTACCCTAATGACTAGTGAAAATATTTAAAAATTAATTACTTGGATTATAGTTAAAATAGGGTTTTTTGTGTTACTTGTGCGTTCATTAAAATTAATTTTCCTAACACTAAGGATTTTAATTTAATAAATTTGATTTTTTATTTAGAATTAGTATGTATAAATTATTTAATAATTACTGTTTTATTTTTTTAGTCTAAATTACCATGGTTAGAAAAACTAGTTGTCATGGAGAAAATTAAAATGGTAAAAGTGAGTAAAATTTAAGGCTAAGGAATGAAATGTTTAAAAAATGTGTTTTTTAGTTGTTTCTCAAACATATAATCACTATCATCCATTATTTCTAAATTTTTTAGCCACATTACATGATATCGACCACCCATTATTGAATACTTTCAGTTGTTTAAAAAAATGCCACTCCTCGATTATAAAAGGGAACTCACTCCCCTCTCTTATTCATGCCTATCAAAACATTTTGATATAATAAAACTAACAAAATCACCTAAAAACTTCCATTCAATCATCCTAGAATCGTTATTTTGGATATAAATCCAATCTAGAAATTATTTTGGTGAAAACATAAGGAGGATACATGAATAAGTGGTAACATTCATAAATGAGTGTTTTTGTTTTATTTCTTCCTCTACCTCATTCAATTGTTATTATACCATTATGATATAATAACCTCATTATATTACATATAATTATATTTTTATGTTATTTTAATGAACTAAAACTATCTTCAATTCTAGAAAATGGGTTAAGAAATCAGCGTTCATGTGTACGGTAGATTATCGCCTTGTGAACTGATCTTATTTGTTTTTCCATTAACACATCTCAAAGATAAAAAATAATTATGGATTTATTATTTATATATTATATTTATGATATTATTATACTTTTTTAATTATTATATAACACATAACTTAATACTCTTAATTTTTTGGGAATATGATAATGTCACTGGTGTGTACGACGAACTACTACCTCGCAAAGCGATGTGATTCATTCACACTTTACATGGAAGGTAATAAGGATGTTTTTAATGAACATATATGATATATATGAAATAAAAATTACTATATAATGATAATATATCATTTTAATTTATTTATTTTAATATGAAAAAAATAAAAATGACATTCGCGTGTACGTACAGCCTACTATCTCCATGAATGATCTATTTCATTTTCTATCAATATGTTTTATGGATTAAAATAAATAAATATATAATTACTATATATGATATTTATATAATGTTTAAAATTATTTAGATGATAAAATAATGAACAAATTAATAGGACCAAAAATAAAAAATCAAAACATATATGAAAAACAAATTGATTATTACCTGAAACGAAACATTAACATGGAATTGTAAAAAAATGGGTAATAAAAGGTCATAAGAAAATAATATATAGTATGATATAAATAAATATTTTTCTTTGATATATGTATAATAAAATTATATTTATTATTCAATATTTTTTAATGTGTATGACTAAGTCAAGACTTAAGCTAATGAATTTTCATCTCACGTTTTTCTTCTGTAAGACAAATGTCATATTCAACACAAATTTTCCTTTATTTGGTGTATATAATACACATGAATGTATTTTATGATGATTATATTTAAAATTTTAGGGATTTAAATATCCATATTAGGATATCTCTTTCATTTGTTTTATGGTTCAAAAGTTACCAAATTGGTATAGTATTTTTGTCTCAATTTTCCTTCTTTGAGACACATGATTATATTATACACCCATATTCTTTTATTTGGTGTATATACAGACCATTTTATATGTAAAATCGTGAATTTATTTATCATAATTATATTTTAAATTTCATTTAATTATATTTCTTCATGGGTATTACATTTTTAAATTTACCACAATGTTAAAGATTTTATTTTATAATCTCATCATTTATCGGGATTGTTTATGATCATCTTTAAAATGATATAATCTTCTAATCCATCTCTCAATAAACTCATGTATTTTATTACCCTATGTTTATGTCATGATAATAAATTTTTCCCTTTTATTTTCTTCTCTTTATGTATTCAAGATTTCAAAAAATAAATTTTTTAAACAAAAATCATATTTTCTGTCGAAACCCCTATTTTTTTTAAACCATGATTTCTAAAATTGTTTTCAAAAATGTCTTTAATATTCTTAAAATTATTTATTAATGACATTTTTACACAGGATTTAATTTTTAAAAAATCTTTTAAAATGAATCATTATGATGATTTCAAATATAATTTATGTTTTCATATTACTAAAAATGTGAAAAGAATGTTTATTTTTACATGTATGGAATGGACATAATTTCCTACCATCATGACTATTATTTTATTTGAAGCTTACATTATAAGTTTTCAAGATTAGTTTTTTGAGAAAAAAATTTTCAATATTTGTTTTATTTTAAAAAAAATACAAGTGGAAGGGATATTTTCCTCAAGAAATTTTTAAATGTTTTTTAAATATTCCCTTATAAGTTTTAAAGATTATTTTAAAATAAAAGAATATTGAAAAATTTTTATGTTTAAAAAATTTCCTTTAAAATAAAATTTATCTTCTGATGTAATTGTTTTAAATAATCCTTCAAAATCATTCTCCATATGATATGACAACCTTTTATGTAACTTATGATTTTTTGGGTGCATTAACCAAGGATTACATTCTTAATATTTCTATGAATGGATTATGTTTATGATGACATGATGTTTATGAAACCCATTTCACTTCCATGGGTTATGTCATGACAAAGATATTATAAACCCCACTTATTTCAACATGGCTCATAAAATGATTAAATGATGAAATGATTATAAAACCTATCTCATTTCCACAAGTTATGATATAATGAAATGTTTATAAAGACAATTTCATTTCATAGGTTGTGATATGATGAATTTTTTATGATCTTGTGTCACACATATGTATGATTTTCATTATATGATGGGTGGGACCTATATCGCCCCCAAATGTATTGGTTAAATCATTATATCTCCTGAGATAAAAATGGGAAACAATACAATGTTATTGATCCACTATGGAAAATGAGTGTGTCCTAATCCATAATAGAAAACATGTGTGTCCTTATCCACTATAAGAAATATGTGTGTCCTAATCCATAATGGGAAATGGTTGATGATTTATGATCCACTATGATGATGGTATTGGTAGTTAACATTGAAATATGAAATAGATTTCAATATTTATAATGGTGGAACACTTTTATGACATGATCTTATGGTTCATTATTGATTTATGATGATTTAACACCCTTAAGGGTCATGTTTTTAGAAATGATAAAGGTAAATTCCATGGATCATGTGTATGATATATGATAGTTTTTGTATTAAATTTGTGATTTTTGTTCATAATCACAAACCCTTATGCTTATATTATGATTTAATATGATCATATATTGATATCTCTTATGTTTACCCATTTTGATCATCTGATCTCACCCTTTCTTATGTTTCCTTCCTAGGGTTATGAAGAAAGGGTTAGGTAGGTTATGCCTAAAATATGTATAATGTGAGAAGATATATTTTGAATTTGTGTAAGATATTTTCCAAAAATATAAGATTGTTATCCTAGTATCCAAAGTCACTAAAAGATTATGGTTTTCAAGTGTATTTTTGTGTAATGTATTGAATATTCATATAAAAATATGCAATATCCATGTATGAAATGCATAGGTTATTATAGTTGGTATTAGAGGAACATTTTAGTTAACCTTTGTAAAATAGTATTAGAAAACATTAGTGATATACCTATGGTTATTTGTAATAAAATATATATGGATGTATCTCAGGATAAGTCTAAGGGTGAGTCAATGTACAGGAAAAATTCCTAGAATTTTGGTAAATGATAGATAAAGTGGTATAAAAGAATTACATTCATGTCTAGAAACTAAAATTGGATGTGGTGCTAGAATATATGTTCATAGGGTTAATAACTCTAAAAAGGGATCATTGGGATAGACTTGATCATCACCTGGTGCATGACAACGAGCCTTGTTACACACCTAGTTTGACACTCTTAGGGGATATTCTTTAGAAATACACAAACTATTTACTAACCCTCATGAAGGATTTAAATATATGATGATCATGGATGAGAACGTTTAAGCCTAATGTGTCATAGATATAAAATAAGGTTACATGATTTAGACATCCAATAAGTGATTTCTCATTATTATATGGTTTTTTAATATTATTATTTTTTCTCACACTATACCTTTTGGCTTTAGTCAATGGTGAAAACTATAAGTGACTGGGTTAAAATTGAATGTGATAGATAATTTTATGATTATAATCCAAATGGGTTGAGTACTAGAGTTAAGGAGGTTGTTATTATACCTAATTAGTCATCACATTACATGATTAACAACATGTGCCTTAACCAACTCTCAGACTCACTATATGAGAGAAGGACAGAGTTCACTAAGGCTTATGGAAATGGATACCATAGAGGAAATAAGATTTATTTTCCTATATATCAAAATTGTAGTAAGAAGCACACAAATTAATGTCACAAATGAATGAGAAGGTGTTTTATGTGTGGAGAATAAGGGTACAGAGTACGCAATTTTTGGGGGAAAATGAAAAGTTCAGTTAATGCAATGGATGGTAATATTGGTCTACCTAAGGTATTATTAATGGATGAATTTTTTAAATGTGTAAATTATGGGAATTATGAAAATCCATTTTCTAAAGGTAAATATCATAAAGAGATTCTGTAAGGTTGTGCAAGTAATGGTTATATTACTAATTATTAAAATACTATAAATGAAATATGAAAGGAAATAAGTGTTAAGGAAAAAGATGACAAAGCCTAGTTAATAGTTGAGAATTAATGAGGATGATTGATGTATTTATGAATTTTAATTCAAATATTATGTATCATGAAATATATAAGGATTGTTAATTATATGATTTTCATTAAAGATATGAAAAAATATATTAAATTGTACTGATGGAATAGAAAAGTGATTTAATGGAAAGGTAAAATGTTTATTAAGGTAATAAAACCCTTAATATGTTCCTAAGGTTGAGATTATGTTGTTTATATTAGATAATGAAATTATTGATATAGATAATATAAATTGGATAGTATTTATGACTTCAGAATTTATAAATAATTTTTTTGAAAAAGTGGTCTATGTTATCAATTATATAGTTTAAAACATTGTTGGATCTATTTAATATATTTAATAATCTATGTTTTTCTTAAATTAATGATAAATAATGAATTTTTTCATTGATTTTTTATTTTAATTTTGGTTATTAATAATATTTAATAGAATATATGACCAAGGTATTCAAATATTTTTCATGTGACCAATAAGAGATTCTTAATGATATATTGAGGATTAATGTCAAGTTGATTTTGATAAATTTAGTGACCTTCCATATAAATTTTTAATTTTAGAAGGTTTATAAGGTTAGAAATTTATGAAATTTTTTAAGTTTCACATGGGATGAGGTTTTATAGATTAACATATTACTTCACCATATAAGGATATATACATATTGGATAACCAGTGTTAAATTTTTTTAACTAAAGAAAGAAGGAATGACTTATCATTCTTTTATGGTTCTTATTTAGTACTTCAGACATGAAAAATTCATCTCTTAGTGTATGATATAAAGTAATTACATTTTCATATGTTCTCATTATATATGGAAAAATAATTCTGCAACATTAGTAAAAGGATCTTGAAATAAAATGTTATCCCGCTATCACTATTTTTATGATATCAATAACCTTTTTCACAACTCTTTGGTTTATGGTTTTATGATTTTTAACCTTCCATGGATCACCCAATTTTTTATGATCAATGATATCTATCACTCACTATAATTATTTAAACTTTTCATCCATGTCCAAATCTTCACTTCCCACCTATGTTGTACTATGTGGAAACTTATTTATGAGTTACTTTATGTAATCTTTATGTTTCTAACATTCCTTTTTTAAGGGATGTTTTGTTATTAATTTATATGATATGTGTTTCTATGAAGGAGTTTTAAAATTAAAAACCTTTGATAACCAAGATGAATTTTAAGGACGAAATTCATTTCAAGGGGGGTAGAATGTAACACTTCGAGATTTTATAAATATTTTTTTCAAAAAATATAATCTCTTTGATATTTTGTATTATACATAACACTAATTTATCTTGTGTTACATGAATCATTGGGTTTATATTCTGTTATATGAAAAAATAATTTAATATTTTCATACAAACAACACCAATTTAATCTTGTTTCATACACAACACTAGTTTAGATTGTGTTGAACACGATAATAACTTTTAACAAAAACCGTGATATATTATTAATATTACTCAAACACGACCCTTATAACGTAGTCGTTAAACTTAGTTATATGAATAGTAAGAACTAATTTTTAAATATTAAGTATAATGGTTTATATAATGTAAATATAATGATAAAAATGTACTTGATTTTTCAATAAAGTCTTTATACATTTTGAAAATATTATTTCCCCAAAAAAATGTTTTTTATTTATTTTTGTGAACAATAATAAAATTATTTTTTGATAAATTTCAAAATTTTATTTCATAAAATAAAATTAAATTTTTAAATAATAATATCAAATTTTGTTTAGGGTTAATTTTTGAGAAGTTTATAAAAAGAATAATTTTTTGATGAATAGTGAAAATATTGAATTTTATTTGAAAACTTCATTTTAATTTAAATTATTTATGAAGTTAAATTATATAATAAATTTTTTAAAAAAGTAAAATTAGTTAAATTATATATCTATTAAAAAATTTAGTTCATTTTAATCATTTTAAAATGAATTTTTATATAATAAATTGTGTAAACTTTTGAACATTTTCTCCATGGAAACCCTCTTTTTGGTTGCGTTTGTGGGATTAATTTTAAATTAAATTTTTTTAATTATATGAATTTAATTTGAAAAAATGGATTAAGTATTTTAAATAATAATAATTTATATGAAATAATAAGTTCAAATTATTTTTTTACTATAATGATTAGTGAAGATGGTTAAAAAATAATTTATGTGATTATAGTTAAAATGGGATTTTGCACATTACATATGATTGTGTTAAAATTAATTTTCCAAAAAACTAGGATTTTTATTTAATAAATTTTATTTAATATTCAGAATCAGTATTTATAAATTATCTAATAAGTATAAATAAATCTTAGGCTTAAAAGATAAATTAAATAGGTTAAAAAAACTAGTTACCGTGGTGGAAATTAAAATAGTAAAAGTGAGTAAAACATAAAGGATAAGGAATGACATGTTTAAAACATGTGTTTTTTAGGTGTTTCTAGACCATATAATCTATAAAATCCATCATTTACTAATTCTGGATCCACATTATGTGGGAGTGACCTCCCATTATTGAATATTTTCTTGTATTTACAAAAATACCACTCCTCAATTATATAAGGGAACTTACTCTCCTCACTTATTCACACATATGAATCCATTTTTCTCAACTAAAACCCACCTAAATCATCTCAAAACATTATTCCTATAATCCTAGAAGAATTATTTTGGACATAAATCTAACCTAGGATTGATTTTAGTGAAAAATTAAAGAGGATACCTAAAGAAAAGGTAACGTTCATCAACAAATATTTTTGTTTTATTTATTCCTACAAATCCTTCAATTGTTATTATAAAATTATGATATAATAACCTCAGTTTATATAAGGCCCCATCCATAAACATTATATAATATTAAGTTAATTCAAGAATTCACATTGAGGATCTTTTCCGGTTTAAAGTTTTAGAGAATTATGCCATAACTATTACACAATAACTCAAAAATTACAAAGTATTCACTTCTACTCACTATCCATTTTTTTTAAAATGAAACTATTTAAAATAAAACAGGATTTATTTTCTTGGTAAAAATATTCATAACATTCATCTTGGTTTCTTCCTTACTATAACCCATCCTTATACCATGTGGAAAACAATTCAGAAACTTAGGATGTGCACAATAATCTCAGTACGGGATATAAAATAAGGAAAGAAAATGTTATCCCATGAATATTTTAAACTCATTGAAAATATTTTTATAATATCATAAATTTCACCCATAAAACATAAACTACCTATCTTACATCATGTAATCTTAATATTCCTAAAAAACTTCATGCAAATCCTAAAACATAAAGGTAAATTGTGGAATCCATATCATATTTACATTATAGCTATCACAGATATATAGGTATTAACCTTCATGGTTAAGTTTGTAATACTCATCACATTATATTCCCTAAATCACTTGAGAGACGCCTTATTTGTTACCTCCACCATGTTACCCATTGAATTGGAGAGCTATAAAGGGATCACCCTCCCTCATTTTATCATAGAACTACCCGTAAACAAAAACAATTCCCAAGAACCATAACATAATCATATAACATAAAACCATATTAAAGTAAAAAATTACATTTCCACATTTTCATTCATAAGATATAATTTCATGATATTAACATAATCAATCCATTTAAAAAATCAAATTTAGAACAATTAAAAATAATATTTTTGAATCAAAGTGTCTTATACCACTTTTAAACTTTTAAATTAATTAACATTTTAAAACTTTAATATCCATATAAATAAATCCTTAAAACCATTTTGAAAACGTGGACATTAATGAGAAATATTTAGAAGAATAAATCTTTAAAACATTTAAAATGATGTTTTAGTTAAAGAGTCCCTTACCACTTGAGAAATACATGAATAAAATAATTAAATAATAACATTAAACAAAACTTATAATATCATGAGAATAAATAGATTCATTATATTATATGTCAAAATATAGTATATACACCATATAAAAGTTAATTGGTTCATAACAACAAATTAGTCTCAATGGAATATAAATTGATACGAAATACCTTACAAAGATTGTATCCTTAGATTAAGGATAAATCAATGACATAATTATGTGTGAAAAATATAAATACACCAAATCTAAGTATATATTCAGTCTAAAACAATTAGAGTTCATTCACACATATTCTTGGAAATTCAAAACCAATAACGTGGATATTTAACTCAATGAATAGAAATTGAGTTAAGATTTCCCTTAAAAAGTTTGTATAAATGATGTAAGAATTTATCAATGGGGTGATTATGTGTATAAATAGTATTTCCACACAAAGTTAAGTTTAAATTACAAAAAAAAAAAAATAGTGATTCCATACATAATCTTGGCATAATATAATCAACGAAGTATGTGTAAAACCCAATGAGTGGAAATTGAGTTTAGAAATTCACTTACAAAGATAATTTTGTTAATAAAATAGATCTATTATGTTTATTCACCATAAATACACAAAAATCAATTATAAATACAAGATATTATATCAAAATTTATTTCTCATATAATCATAGCACGACATAATCAAAAAGTTGAAGATTAACCTGAGGAATGGAAATTGGGTTAAGAAGTTCCCTTACCTCAAGTACGACTTGTCTTATTCATTATTTATATTCCTGAATAATAAACATAGGATAATTTGTACTTAATTCAGAACATTTATTCAGTTTATAATTCATTTTATATCACTTATTACCAAGTTATAACAATTAGTTAATTATTTGAGTTCATATTGGATGTTTTGTCGATATTTGGTACTTGAGTCAAAAATGAACTTGTTTTAATGAAAATCATCCATGTTGTCACAATTAAATCTTATCCAGAATGATATTAATGATTAAATATAATATATATCTCTTATATATTATTTATAATAGTCCATAATATTTGGATATAATAAATGAAATGTACGGTTCATAGAGACGGTAGGTCGTACGTACGCATGAATGCTACTTTCATTACTTTGTCATATTAAAAGAATGAAAACAAAATGATACATATTTATATTATAATATAAGTATAATATATATTTTATATATGTTTCATAGGTTCATTAACACCATCCTTTATACATTCTATGTTTGGGATGAATGAGTCATATCACTTTTGAGGGGGCGGTAGCCCACACTTCCTCAAATGAAATTATCATATTTACACATTATGGAAAGCATAAACGTATGTTGTAAATAAATATTATAGAATAAAAGAGACAATATATATATAATATATATAATATATAAATATATTGTAATCATAATTCCCACCATGAGAGGTGGTAGGAGAAAATTGAACAATCATCGTTTCGTGAGGTGGTAGTTCTCTGCACACAGAAACAGTATGTTTGTACCCATTAGATGGAGGTGTGTGTAATTGTACTTATAATACTTATCATAAAAAAATCCAAGTAAATTTATGATACTGTTTTTTCTATTTAATCATATAATAATAAGATTATAGGCAGTGTAGAAGTAAAATAAAGGAATGGATCTTGAGAAAATATGCTACCTCTAAATCGAGTAACTCCTTTTGATTTGAGACAAAAGGCTTTCTTGAATTTTCTTCTTCCCAAGATAAGGCTTATATGAGTAAGGTATGGATTTTGGGATATTATTTGAGCATAATTTATAGGATCCAATGGGATTTAGAGGTTTGAGTAAGTCGGTAGAGTTGGTGGCCTTTTATAAGAGGGGGGATGGGCACTTTAGAAAAGTATTGAAATGTTATTTTACTAAAAATTAGTTTTTGAATTATAATAGTTAAAACGTGATAAAGTTATAGGATAAGATTATTATGGGTCTAAATCCTCTATAATAATAGATTTTAGACAATTTTAGGTCACAAAATTAACTTTATTTTTTAGCTTTAGCCCTTAGTTAAAAACATTAACTCTTACCATGTCTTCTTGTATTTTCATAATATATGGTTATTATAGTTACTATAAAATGTCAAGAGAACCAAAAGTGGATAATTATGGAAATTGTAAATATTATATAATTCATTTGGAAGAATATTATATATTTCAGAAGATTATATCATTTAATAAAATATTATTATTTTTTTAAACTCATTTATAGAAATTTTGACACTATTTAGTAAATGATTTTTGTTGAAGTCATAACAACTTGATTATTTCAAACCAAAGGAATGAAATAAAATATAACATTTTATAATCATCCATAAAATTATATTATGGCATAAAAATGTTCAAATTACATATATTTTAATATTTATAATATAATTTATTTGAATCTTTCATTAATAAGGTAATCATTGCATCATCATTGTGTCATAAATAAATTTATTTATTTAATGTCTAAAATTTATGAGTAAAATACCATGATGTATGAAATATTTTTAGATTTATAATTAATATTTATATTCAAATAGATCATTTATATAAACCAAATCAAAAAAAATTAGTTAGGAGATAAATGTTTATGTTATATTTCCATTTTCATTAAATTAAATATTATAAAAGTTCATTATCACACCCAAGTGGCTCCATGAGGTAATAAATTACATCCAAGGATTATGATTTTTAGAAATATATTATCCAATAGGATTATGACACATTTTAGAGTAGTTTTATATTATTATAATATTATTTTTTACCGTTATTTACCCGATTTACCCTTTAACCATGGTATATAAAAATAATTAGTAAAGTTACTATTCATAAGGTCCAAAAATAAAAGGTACCTATTTACACAATTTGGAACCTATGATTAAAAATATGGAATCAATTTTTCCAAATTCAAAACAAAAAATTGAAAGAAATTAATTTAAAATTAATTCATGTTGTCAAAACCAAAAAACATGGTTTTAAGAAGTAAAAACTATCAAAAGATTGACATGCGTTTATATCTAATTTAAATGAGAAATTACTTCCAATGAACAAAATTTGATTAAGTGATAAAAAAATAATCTAATTACACATTAAAATCAATTTAAAAGATAATCTAACTATATAAAAAATTTATAAGAAAAGGCAGTTTTGAATTAAAATCCAGTATTTTCCACTATTCATTAAAAAATGAAATTTATCAGAAAAATACCAAAATTCAACCAAAGTAAATTTTGATTTCCCTATTCTAAATAAGAAGTTTATTTTTTCAAAATATAACATATAAAAGTGAAAAAAAAATGTTTTAAATAAGGTTCTCCATAAAAAGGCGGTAAAATAATTTTTTTTGAAAAATACTTCTTTTATCTGAAAAAATTGGATTTTTTCTTATATCATATATATAAAAAATATAATATAAATTTAAAATATTACATTTAATAAATCCACTATATCAACTATCTATAATAAATTTGGCTTCCTTCTAGCCTCTTTGTCACCACCACAATGCTCCACGTCACAAAAAACATATTTCTCCTCCCTCCCAAATCGTGATTCTACTCCTACGCGGTCCCATTACCCTCACGCTTCATCCACTCTTCCCTCCCTTTTTGGGTTTCCTTCCTTGGTATCCTCTATCCCATTCTCGATCACCTTCCACCGATGCACCTACGTTTATGCCTCGTCTCCCTCCCCGAGTCGCCTCTCCAGCCACTTCCTCTATCCCCGGCTCTGCTATCAACTCTCAAAGCTCCACCCTTCCCAAACAGCACCGGTCATGAGTAGGGTTTTCTGAAAACTAGATTCATTACACCGCTGCTCGAATATTCTCTTTTGTTACCGCTATCCCACCCTCGGTCGGTAATTTCATCCATCTCGTGCTCCCCTCCCCAAATCCCCTCCACAAATCCCCTCTCCTTGCTCTCTGGTTCCCGCACCCCTCCCCAAATCCCCTAGGGTTCACGCTCCCCTCCCTGATTCCCCTCTCCCTCCCCAATTCCCAATTATCCCCTCTAGCCCGCATCGATTCAGGTTTCTTTGAAAATCATGGGTGTCGACATCTCTCAATTGGAAGGCGAGGATCTCTGCATCAGCAAACAGATTGGCTCGATAACCCATTTCTCAGCTCCCTCTACCTCCTCGACTACCCTCAACATTTTCATTGGATTTATTCTTCATGCTAGGTTTCGGTTTTTACATCATCATCAAGACTCAAATTACGGTCTCCAGATCCCATCTCAGGTGCCTGGGATTCAATTATTTGAGCATATACATCAATCTCAGTTGAAACATAGAAATTAAATAGCATTGCAAAATTTAAGTTATTCCTATTCAAATGATTCTAAGTTCGCGTTCTCTTAGAAGATTCCAGTGGCCTCTGCCTCTCTTTATTCTGGTTTTATGTGTAAATGCATACTTGGTTTTTTGATTCATTTTCTGATTTGTATATAGTTTTTCATCAAAGAATATGTTTTTGAATGGGAATGTGATGGCTTAATTAATGTTGGTACCTGGAAATCCTGGACTACATTGTATGTAAGATCATTAAATCTGCCAGATTATTTGTTTGAACTTTTCTAGATTTTATCATTCTTTTCATGTTTTTTTTTTTGATATTTTCATGCTTTTCATGTTTCTGCCTAATTTAATTATTTTTTTAGGTTGTCCTTAGTTTTGAATTCATGGCTGAGACTCTTATCATTTTAATGTCTTATTTTAATTATTGGTTGAAGACAACATCGTGTTTCTCTTTATTTCACCTCCTTGAGCCATTATAGTCTCGTGGTCCATTAGCAGCACCTTAAAGTCTCTATTATGAAAGTATTTTAACGGATTGATGTAACTTATTGGATAAATGTACATTAATTGAATAGAACTATAGGATGGATTCCTTGATTTATAAATTAGAGTGGTTAATTTGTACTATATTCACTGTGCAAGACGTTATTGGACAACTAAAAGCATGACGAGTTTGATTTCGAGTATATGGGGAACTCCAGTGTGATGCCTTTTCTGGTTTAGAAAAATTTGAAACTTAATGAGTAAGGGAACCGGGATAAATAATATATATTGTATACTCATCAGTGTTGGGCTTCCATTAGTTTTTCCAATTAAAGGATTACTACCTTCTGTTATTCTATCATCTTAGTTCATTGATTCTCCTTAAATTTTGTGATTTAATGTAACATGAATCATCACTATATTTGTGTAATCATGTTTCAAATTTGGTATTTCAGTGGATAAAAGGGTTATCATTAAAGAACATGTTTTTGAATGATAAAGTGATGGTTCAGTTAAAGTTGGTACCTAGAAATCCTGGAATGCTTTGTATGTAAGATCATCCAATCCCTCTAATTATTTGTTTGAGCTTTTATGGTTTTAATCATGCTTTTCATGTAGTGAATATTCATGATTTGGAAGCATCATTAGAAATAACTAGGTACAATTGTTCTCAACTTCTTAAATTTAATTTATAAGAAATGTAATACCATCTCATTACGAATATCATTTTATCCTAATTTCATAGGAACATCAAAACAATGGAGCTTTATGACTAAGTTGTAGCACTAACGTTGGGTTCCTTAAATTAGCCGTTTATATTTATTAAATTATGGAATATATATGTACTCTTGATTGACAGTTATTTTTATTTAAACATTAGAAGATAAAAATATGCATTTTTGGTGTTCATTTCCATTTTCTCTACGTTTAAAACATATATTTCATTTATTCTTTTCAATTGGATATTAATAACATTTTCATTTCAAATTATTTTAATTTAGTTCTCCATAATATATTCTATTCAATCTTCTAAATCCACGTAGAAAAACATGTTTCATTATTTTGGTGTTGAGGATGCAGTGAAACATGATTTTTGTAATGTGTGGAGACTCTGAAGCTGCAACAAGTCATGACAATGGACTGCAGCCATCTATGAAGAAAAACATTAAAAAAAAAGGAAGAAAAAATGATCCACATTTTGTGGTTCTATAACAAGGTAATATTGAATTATGATTGATTAATTTACCATTAATATCATATTTGAATTTTTTTCTGGTAACTTGGGCTATTATAAATTCTATTTTGAAAAAGTTTTATTTAAACATCATTTTATATCACCATTTTTTATTTTTCCAAATATATTTTATGTACACCACAATATTTAAAATATGTAGTTTACAGTATATTTTTTCCAATTTCTATAACATATTTCATCAGTTTGGGTATATATATGTACTCTTGATTGACTAGTATTTTTATTTAAACATTAGAAGAGAAATATATGCATTTTTTTGATCATTCCCATTTTTTCTATGTTTAAAACACATATTTCATTTATTATTTTCAATTAGATATTAATAACATTTTCCTTTCAAATTATTTGAATTTAGTTCTCCATAATATATTCTATTCAATCTTCTAACTCCGTGTAGAAAAACATGTTTCATAATTTTGGTATTGAGGATGCAGTGAAACAATATTTTTTAATTTGTGGAGACTCTGAATCTGCAACAAGCCATGATAATGGACTGCAAACATCTATGAAGGAAAACATTAAAAAAGAGGTAGAAAAAATGATCCACATTTTTTGGTTTCATAACAAGGTAAAATTTAATTATGATTGATTAATTTTACTATTAATCTCATCTTCAAATTTTTTTTTCCGATAACTTAGGATATTATAAATTCCATTCTGCAAAAGTATTATTTAACAACTTTTTATTTCACAATTTTTTAGTTTTCCAAATATATTTTATGTACACCGCACAATTTACAATATGTAGTTTACAGTATATTATTTCCAATTTCTATAACATATCTCATGAGACTGTTAAATAGAAATATTTTAAAATTTGCATCATAAATTGCATTTTAAAGTTCTATTCTGTTAAAAAATGTAATATACATATATTAGTAACAAATATTTCAATAGAATACTACTGGGAATTCTAATTCTTCTCCTGGAAAATATTGGGTGGATATACGTATCACAAAGAGTGGGGTTGGTGATTCCAATTAATGTATTTGATTGGTTTTGATGAAGTAAGAATGTGTTTTAAGAAAACCTAATGTCTTAGGTACCTATCCATCCCTAATGACTTCTCCAGATGGTCTAACATACCCTCTTAATGGGTTTTTTGAGGGTAGAATTTTGGTGAACCTGCATTCATAATGGCCTGACATATACATAACTGTTTGAATAATTCTTATAAATAAGTGCTCCCATATTGTTTATCTGTAAGTTTTTCCAGATTATTCAGACATAACTATTTCTAGATTTCTTATACAAAATGGTTTCCCATCTACTCATACAAATGTGTTTTTACACATTTCTTATGCAAAACTATTTCCAGATTTCGTTGGATAACCTTTTCCAGATTGCTTATTATGACTACAATAGGTTGATGTGGATAGTTTCATATACTTTTTCTAGAAATGTGTTGCCAGTTGGGATATTTCCCTATGCCTTTTCTTTTATATTACTATAGATTTAAACCTGTAATGGATTGTACTGTGATAACTTTTCCTCAAACAATTGATACAACTATATGTTTTTTATAGAAACAAAGTGGCACGAATTATGTTGCTTGAATTGATCATTCATTCTTATTTAGTTTTTCTAACAATTTGATTGTAGATAAATGTCAACATCATGACTATCTTGTGGTGTAATGGAAGAAGAATCCATGTTTTTATTTTATTTTATGTGACTACAGATTAACACCTTTAAGGGATTCTATTATGATAAATTTTCATCAGAAAATGGTTACACCCTATGTTTATGATCCAAACAATGAAACTGTAAAGAATTATGTAGCTTGAATTAACTATTAATTCTTATTTAGTTTTCTAACCATATTACTGTAGATAAATGTAAACATCATCACTAACATGTGGTACAATGGCAGCAAATTTCAAGATGAAAAATGTCAATTATATTGTTCTTGACATGTAATGTTTCACTTGTATTTCAGTTGGAACAAATAAATAAATTATTATTTCATCTCAAAGTATCTACTATGATAAATTTTACCCCAAAAAAGGTTACAACCCTTTTCTATAGACTAAAACCTAGAGTGGCTGGTACATTAATAATATTTCAAGTTCATGAAATGAGTAAATTTTCATGAAAGATGTTTTCAATAGTTTTTTCCTTCATATGTCACCACATTATCCCATCCATCATCACTGTTTTTTTAGGTACACTAAATTTGGAGGGGTTATGCATTTTAGTCTCGTTGAAGGCTTAGAATATCATAACAAATCAAATGAGAAGATTAGAGAGCTGAGAGAGAATCTGTTATGACCTCAAGTAGAGACTCAAGGGTTGTGCATAGGGCAGCTACAAAGGTGCATCATTCACTGACTGATTTATTTCTAATGATGCAAAATCATCAAGTTATTTGTTTCAGTTGTTTTATGGTATGTGAAAACAATTGTAATTTCTTTTTTTTACCAAGGATACATTTTTTTGGATAATAAACAATAACAATGAGTTTTGGTTATATACAGTAACATACATTGGAGTATACCCATATTTTATTCCATCTTTTTTGTTTCAAAGTTTTTTAGTTTGGTATATATATTTCATATCCTACTTTTTATAAGGTTCAGTATACAGAAATTCATTGTCTGCATATATGGAGTACACTTTTAAATTTATATTATTTACCAGTATTTTCTAATTTCATTATATTCAATGTAATAAATATTAATTTAGGGTTTCGTTCTGTGAAGTCCTTAGGGATGTTGATCCATTACCAGTATTCTTAGGGTCAGATTCCTTTACAACTTCCTTATCAGCAGCACTAGCTCTACCAACATCATGGATGACATGATCTTTATACAAGGTCTCATTGTAGTTCCCTTTTATCCTGTAAAAAATCCACCTGGACAGCCTATACATTTTTTGAGTTAAGATTATTAGAAAATTTTATAGAGAGTGAATGATAGGTTTGTCCCTGGTCCAATCCATCCACCACCTCAACCTTCTTAGGAGTGTCCTTCTCAGTATGTAATTTATCAGTTTTCAGCATATAGGAAGATTTTCCAACATCATTTCACTAATTTTTTTTATTTGTAGGTACTTCTGTGCAAACTTAGAACATGAAACAAAAGAGAACCTTATGTTTACAAACTCGCCCCAATGTTATAAAATCCAATCAATGAAAAATAAAGGTAAAATGGCCGTTTAAATATAGTGTTTTTTGTTGTAATTTACCTGCATGGGTGTTTTTGTTATCAGTTTCTAGCATAAAGACAGATTTCCAAACACTATTTCATGTACTTTTTTTATTCTGTATAGGTACTTTTGTGAAAAAATGGTGCATGCAAACAGAACCTTATGCAAACAAACAGACCCCAATGTTAGAAAATGTCACGACCCGTCCTCGGGGCCCGTGTCGTGACTACCCCAAGCCCGCCTTCCATAGGCCAGGGGATGGCGACTAGCACCAAGGCGTAAATCCCAACAAAAGGGAAGGCATTAACTTTGAAAAGTAAACAAGCCCCATAGAGTAAGCAAGCGGAAAAGTAAACACTAAGAGAAAATTGTAACAAGATGTGCTGAAAGTAAAAGGGGCCGGAAATACAAGCCCAACTGTAAAGTACAACTGAAAGGGAAAAACAGCCACTGAAAAGAAAAGCCGCAGCGTCGAGCCGTCCTCTGGATGTCCCACCTGAAGGGTGGGTACAGATAGCCTCCACTACTCCTCGGGTCCACCTGACCGCTCCGAGTACGTCCCGCCCAGTGGTCCACCTCCAGGTACCGTCCTACTCTGCACGCCTCCACCACGATCAGCACTGTCTGTCGTCTGCAACCAACACAACGAAGTGCGGGCAAAGCCCGTGCAGGGGTGATTATAAGCTACTCAGTAGGGACCCCGAGACCCCCGAAGGTCTCCCGAAATCCACAAGGGATAAACCACAATGGAAAGATACAATCACAAAGTAACAACCGACACTGCTTAGGTATATGCCCATACATATACCTAAGTTATCAATTCCCGTTCGGCTCCAACATCCGAGCCCAAGCACAACCCAGTCCACACAGGAAAACAAAACGTATACCCACACAGGATAGCACAACACAATACACAAAGGAGAGTAAACAGTAAATCCACACAGGATAGTTCAACACAATCCACAAAGGAGAGTAAACAGGATTCAGCTCACACAGGTATACTTCTTCGGATGACGATAAAGATGATCACTGATCCATCTAAGTTGTCGGACCCACAAAGGATCAATAGGTACTAACCCCCGCAAAGACCCACACAGGATCGGGCCCACACAGGACCTGTAGGCGCTAGCTCACATAGAACCGCTGAGCGCTGACCCACACAGGATCGGACACACACAGGATCGGGCCCACACAGGACCTGTAGCACTGATCCACAAGGGATCGCTGAGTGTTGTAGTCGTTGCAGTCCACTGAGGATCTATGCACAGTCGTCGTCGGAGTCCACTGAGGATATCTGCAAAGTCGTCGTCGGAGTCCACTGAGGATCTCTGCACAGTCGTCGTCGGAGTCGCAGCCAGCTCTAGGGTTCCCGCACACAGTAAGCTCGTTCGGGAGGGTCCACTCCACGAGCCGAGAGTCTGATACATCAACTGACACAAATTCCGAAGTTGATGTATCCAAAATTTACGTATCGTCAACAGGAACTCAATGTCGCAGACGGCGCGTCAATCGGACGCCCGGCCTGAGAGTTATTGGCTTTTTCGTCCCAGGGGCCCAGTTGGTTTTTAAGGCAAAACCAACCCGACCGTACTCCACCTGTGTCCAAACCTCGGGCGGAGTGAGCCAAAAGATCTGTCTCACTTATAGGAATCCAGCAAAGCTGACGGAACGTCAATCGGACGTCTGTAGCTCAAGATATCTGCGTTTCTACTCCGAGGGCCCGGTTGGTTTTGTGTACGAACCAACCCGGCCGAACCCAAAGTATTCTGAAACCTTGAGTGCGATATACCGAAACGACCGTCTCGATCCAAGGATCGTGTTTTCGCTGACAGTGCATCTTTTAGAGGCCCGTAGCTCAAGTTACGGGCAAAATACCGAAAATGGTCCGAAGACGGGGGGTCCGGGCCCGGGCCGACCCGCCCCGACCCCCCCTGGGTCAACCTAACCCGGTCCAACCCGGCCGGACCCGGTCCGATCCGGCCTGGGCGCGGCCCGGCCGGACCCGGTCCGATCCGGCCTGGCTCGGCTCGGCCGAGCGGCCGAGCGCGGCAGCCGCGGGGCGCCGCCCCCGCGGGTTGAGGAAGTCGCGACCCTCGAAGGGTCGCGCTGGACAAGCGGACGCGGCTTCTGGCGCGTCCCGTGCGGGTGAGCTGGACCCGCGCGGCCACGGGTCATCTGGTCGCCGCCGCCGGCAGCTTCCTTGGGCCACTGGAGTTTCTCTAGTGGTCCGTTTTCCTTCCCGTCTGCGCCGTTGTTCCTCCCGGGTTCCGTTCTTCACTGCGGGATCATCAAAACGCTCTTGTGTCATGTTTTGTCGTCGCCCACCAAATCCGCACAACCACGAAGAACTGTGGAGGGTTGTCGGGCCATGTTCGTTTGGCCCACACCCTCCGCTTTAGTTAATAACAACGGGAGAATTTTATTCAACACATGAAACAACAATTTTAATAAATTAAAATTGTTCATATGAATCTGGTTCTTTATATTTTAAAGAAACATTCACGGGAATATAAAAAAGGGTATTTCCAAAATAAAATCCCTACCTGTCAAGTCGTCGCACGCACGTTCTTCGAGGAACTTGATCGTCACGGAAGGAGGCGATCGTCGCGTCGCGGAAGGCGTCGCGTCATCGCGGAAGGGTGTCGTGTCGACGAACTCCGAGGTTCAAGAACAAAAAGATTTAATTAATAATAATTAAATCCTTCTTGGGTTAAAAACCACAAAGGAAATTTAAAAGAAATCTGAAACTCTCACCTCAACGGATGATCGAAGGTTTTTGTTGCGGATTAAGGAACGTCGCCGAAGAACGTCGCAGGAGAGGAAACGTCGGCGTCGTGGCACACGGCGTAGCGTCGTCGATTTCTGCGGGTTCGGCGTTCTTTGTCGGAGGCCGGCGTTCTTCACGTTCTTTGCGTTTTTCGCGTTCTTCGCGAAGAAGGGTGAAGGAACAAGAACTTCTGTCAAAAGCCTCTCAACGTGTAATCCTCCAAATGTCGTGTTGGTCTTATTTTATTATTACGCCAAAAAACGAAAAAGAGGTAAGTAACGACCCATTAATTCGTAGAATTAATTCAACGAAAGAAACTGCCCATTTAATTCACGAAGAAAACTGCCCAATTAAATGGTGCGTTAAGAAAATAAGAAAACACGTCAGTTGACTTCATAATGACAGGTTTTCGCGGGTGCGTTACTTAGCGGAAAAGAAACGGTGGGGCTCGTGCGGGTCCCACCTCACAAATATCCTACCAAGAGGGTAGGATATTTTTGGATAGAATCATATCCGGATCAACTCAGCTTAAGCCGCTTTTAAGTGTCTTCAAGTGGCTTCCAAGTGTCTTAAGTGAAATAAAATAAAGTTTGTCGTGCAATTATTTTATTTCTTAACTTTAATCCTGAAAATTAAAAACCACAACCAAGCAAACGCAACTCCGGAAGATGCATTTCTAAGAAAATACCGGCCCTGCGATTCCATCGGTGCCCTCAGAATTCGATTCCGGGCACCGGTTCAAAAGTTAGAAAAACCCGCTCGTCCGTTCACTGAACGTACCCGAGCCAAACTTCGGAAAATTATTCCGGGCACACCGGGCCTCGGAATCAGGTGCCGTCAGAAACTGCGCTCTTGTAAAATTCCAAAGAAAATTAAGAAAAAAATTTCCTTTAAATTTACGGGTCTTTACATTACTCCCACCTTAGGGCTTTACGTCCCCGTAAAGATACATCATAAACTAGGGAAATAAATGTGGGTACTGAGCACGTATCTGAGCCTCCCGCTCCCAAGTGCTCTCCTGGAGGTTCCCGTGCTGCCATCTGATGCGCACAAGAGGAATCGATCGCCCATGTAGGACCTGCTCCTGTCAATCCTCTATCTCCACCGGGACCTCTGTAAAAGTCGCCCCATCATCCACGTTTAGCTCCCCATGGTCAATGATGTGCGTCGAGTCGTGCACGTATCTCCTCAGCTGAGACACGTGGAAGACGTCGTGCACCCGGTGCAACTGAGGTTGTAGAGCCAGGCTATAAGCCACCTCGCCAATCCTACTGAGGACCTGGAATGGTCCAATGAAGCGTGGAGACAACTTGTCGCCTCGGCCAAATCTCCGCAAACCATGTCGAGGTGAGACACGCAAGAAGACGTGGTCTCCATCCTCGAACTCTAGTGGCCTCCGCCTCCTGTCAGCATATGACTCCTGCCGACTTTGAGCTGTCCTCATCTGCTCTTGGATGACCTGGACCTTCTCTGTCGTGGCCCGGACCATCTCTGGTCCCACGAGTGCTGACTCCCCAGGGTCTGTCTAGCACAAAGGAGATCTGCAAGGTCTTCTGTATAATGCCTCGTATGGTGCCATCCCGATGGTGGAGTGGTAGCAGTTGTTGTACGTGAACTCCACCAAGGGTAGGTGATCCTCCCAGCTACGACCAAAGTCAAGGACACATGCGTGGAGCATGTCCTCGAGAGTCTGAATGGTTCTCTCTGTCTGACCATCCGTCTGAGGGTGAAAGGCGGTGCTCAGACGTAGTCGCGTCCCGAACGCCTCCTACAACCCCTTCCAAATCCGGGAAGTAAAACGAGCATCCCGATCGGAGACGATAGACGATGTCACACCGTGAATCCGTATAATCTCCTGAACGTAGAGACGCCCCAAGCTCTCCACTGAGCCCTGCTCTCTAATGGGAAAGAAGTGTGCCGACTTGGTGAGTTGGTCAACAATCACCCAAATGGAGTCGTGACCTCTGGAAGTGCGTGGAAGTCCAATCACGAAGTCCATAGATTTCTTGTCCCACTTCCACTCCAGGACCTCCAAGGGTTGTACCAAGCCTGCTGGTACCTGGTGCTCTGCCTTCACCTGCTGGCAATTGAGGCATCGAGAAACGAACTCTGCCACAACCTTCTTCATGCCCGGCCACCAGTGCTGTCGTCTGAGATCCTGGTACATCTTTGCCACTCCAGGATGTACCGCCAAAGGAGAAGTGTGAAACTCTCTCAGCACCTCCTCTCGTAAAGTGACTGGTACCAAGGTACGTCCTCTAAAAAGGACGTCGTGCTCTGCCCAAAGGGAGAAAACAGTAGGTGCCTGTCCTGAGGATATCTTTGCACACCGCGTCTCACAGTCAGCTTCCTCACGTTGTGCCTCTCTGACCCGCTGCAGTAGTGGAGGGGTGACTGTGAGAGACTGAAGGAAGGCTTCTTCATCTCTATCCATGAAGGAAAGCTGCAAAGCGGCTAGCTGCTCTGTCTCCTCATCATGTAGTTGGATGCCCGTCCTCCTGCTGAGGGCATCGGCTACCACGTTCCCCTTCCCAGGAGTATAGACTATCTCAAAGTCATAGTCCTGGAGTAACTCGAGCCATCACCACTATCTCAGGTTCAGTCCTTCTGCGAGAAGATGTACCTGATACTCTGGTGGTCAGAAAAGACTCTAAAGCGCTCTCCCATCAGATAGTGCTGCCATGTCTTCAGTGCGGAGACCACTGCTTCTAACTCCAGGTCATGGGTAGCGTAGTTCTGCTCATGCGGCCTCAACTGACGTGATCCATAGGCAATCACGGCCCGCTCCTGCATCAGGACACATCCGAGTTCGGTCCCTGATGCATCGCAGTAGACTACGTATCCAACTCCCTCCTCAGTCAACCTCAAGATAGGTGCGCTGGTCAATCTCTGTCTCATCTCCTGGAAGCTCTGCTGACATCTGTCTGGCCACACAAAGGGTTTCCCCTTCTTTGTCAAAGATGAGAGTGGCGCCGCAACTCTGGAGAAGTCAGGTACAAATCTCCGATAGTATCCAGCTAGACCCAAGAAACTCCGCACCTCCGTCACGCTCCTGGGTGGCTCCCAAGCTAGCACTTCCTCGATCTTCACGGGATCCATAGAAACTCCCTCCTCAGAAATGACGTGCCCCAAGAAGTGGACCTCATGTAACCAGAACTGGCACTTCGAGAGCTTTCCATAAAGCTGTTGCTCTCGGAGTGTGTATAGTACAACCCGCAAGTGGTAGGCGTGCTCCTCCTCCGTGGTTGAGTACACCAAAATTTCGTCGATGAAGACCATAACAAATCGATCGAGGTATGGCTAGAAGACCCAGTTCATGAGGCCCATGAACACTGCTAGAGCGTTGGTTATGCCGAAAGGCATAACCAAGAACTCATAGTGGACATACCGACACCTGAAGGTCGTCTTCTGCACGTCCTCATCTCGAACTCTTAGCTGATGATAGCCTGACCTGAGGTCTATCTTCGAGAACCACCGTGCTCCCTTGAGCTGGTCGAAGAGGTCATAAATCCTCGGTAGCGGATACTTGTTCCTCACTGTCACTTGATTCAGGAGATGATATTCGACAAACAGTCGCAAGCTCCCGTCCGCCTTCTTGGCGAACAAAATCGGGGAAGCCCAGGGTGAAACACTGGGTCAGATGAACCCCTTGCCCTTCAAGTCCTCCAACTATACCCGTAGCTCTCGAAGCTCGGCAGCGGCCATCCGATATGCTGGAGTGGATATCAGGGATGTCCTGGGGTACATGTCAATATAAAAGTCTACCTCTATGCGAGGAGGTAGCCCTGGAACGTCGTCGGGAAAGACGTCCGCGTACTGATCCACCACTACAGGAAAACTAAGACTCTTCATGTCCACTGCTCCTAGGATAAGGCTAGCCAACTTATTAGTGATGGGTTGTCCCCTCCTCTGCGAGAGTCCATCCTGTGCTGCAAAGGCTCCCTTCTCGCCGGTGAAGGTGAACCTGCTCTCGTCGGTGCGTACACATCGCACCTTGCTCCTAAAACAGTCAATATGAGCATGGACTGTAGATAACCAATCCATGCCCAAGATGACGTCGTAAGGCCTCGACGCCGCTACAAGAAGATCCCAGTCGAAGATCTCGCCTCCTAGAGTAAGCTCACACTGCTGGCACCAGTGCGTAATCGTCGAGTCTGCTCCCGTAGGAGTCTCTAGCCATAAGGATCGAGCCAACGGCTCTGTCGGAATCTCCGAGCTCCGAACAAGGGCAGCGGCTATGAAAGACTGACTCGCTCCTGTGTCTATAAGAACTGCAGCAAGGGTGGAATAGACACAGGTCATACCTCGAATCATCTCTGGTGCGCCGTGGTTGTAGGCCTCCGCTTCCTGGAGTTGTGCCTGTCTCTGCCCGCCAGCTCCCTGTGGTCGGGGCGGACCTCCTGGTGGTGGTGGTGGCAGAGCCTCAAAGCATCGCCCACCACCTGCTGCTCGGCCAGCTCCTCTTCCTCGTCTTCCTCCTCCCTGCGGACTGCCACGGTCGACCCTCTGCCTCTGCCTGGGTGGCCCCTCCACCGTCTGTTGCTCCTCAATACGGCGGGTTGGATAGTCACGATCCATATGGCCCTGCCAGCAGCAGGCGTAGCACTGCCTACCTCTCGGAAGACTGGCTCCGCGCTGTGTGCCCCGCACTACTGATTCAGTGTCCTGAGGTCGTCTACGAGAGGGTCTGGTCTTCCTGGAACCCTGAGTCATCCGTCGGCTACCTGTTGCCGAAGACTCTGCTATCTGCCGCCCCGCGGTAGGTCTCGCTGTGGACTCAGCCAGAAAGCTCTCGATCAGAAGGGCTCGCTCCAGTACTCCTGCCTGGGTCGAGATGCTGAGGGAGATCAGTGATGCCCTGATCTCGTGTCTCAATCCCTGCTCGAAGGTCCGGGCCCGGAAGAAGGGGTCTCGTACCATGTCGGTCGAGTAGCGAGAAACATCGGTAAACCTCACCGCGTACTTGGCGACCGTCAAGCTGCCCTGCCGCAGTTGAAGAAGCTCATGGATGCGCACCGCACGGAGGGTGGTCGGGATGAACTCTGAGCAGAAAAGGCTCTAGAAGTATGTCCATATGAAAGAGGCCTCATCGTGCACCTGGAGCAACAAGCTCCACCATCGTCCTGCTACTGCGTGCAGTAGACTCGCCGCGAAAATCACCATGAGGTCTGCTGGTGTCCTCACTAGCCTGAAAACTCAAACGACCGGCTCCAGCCAATCCTTGGCTGCCTGAGATTCCATCTCCCCACGAAACCTGGGTGGTCACTGGTGATGGAACTCGTGCAGAGCTCTGATATGACGTGCATCGTCAGCGGTCGGTGCTGGAAGCATCGGGGGCTCGGTGGGTAAAGGTACCGCCGGTGCCTCTGCTGTCAACGGGCCCTGTACCGAGGCCTCGTTG
Source organism: Viscum album (assembly GCA_963277665.1). NCBI lineage: Eukaryota > Viridiplantae > Streptophyta > Magnoliopsida > Santalales > Viscaceae > Viscum > Viscum album. The sequence goes on from OY728127.1 coordinate 193,099,454, forward strand.
CTCGGCGGGCTGTCATCATGCTCTACTCTCGGAACCCTAGCTGGCTGCCGTCATGGAGCCATCCTGAAAAGAAAACAAGTGTGCCACGGTCAGAACAATATACCTGGTGAGCTGATACAAGTAATCACGAAGAAAACTTGAAAACACACATGCAATCAATGTTTTCGTGCATTAAGTCGGAAATCATAAGTCAGGGTCCTGGTGTATGGATTCGTCGGCCGCCGCACCAACACTGGACTCCCTGGACTGATAACCACACCCAATACGCTAAACACTATTGCTTCACATAGAAGAAACATCAGAGTCTGCGGTAGAACCGACCACCTCTGATACAAATTTGTCACGACCCGTCCTCGGGGCCCATGTCGTCACTACCCCAAGCTCGCCTTCCATAGGCCAGGGGCTGGCGACTAGCACCAAGGCGTAAATCCCAACAAAAGGGAAGGCATTGACTTTGAAAAGTAAACAATCCCCACAGAGTAAGCAAGTGGAAAAGTAAACACTAAGAGAAAACTGTAACAAGCTGTGCTGAAAGTAAAAGGGGCCGGAAATACAAGCCCAACTGTAAAGTACAACTGAAAGGGAAAAACAGCCACTGAAAAGAAAATCCGCAGCGTCGAGCCGTCCTCTGGAAGTACCACATGAAGCGTGGGTACAGATAACCTCCACTGCTCCTCGGGTCCACTTGACCGCTCTGAGTACGTCCCGCCCAGTGGTCCACCTCCAGGTACCGTCCTGCTCCACACGCCTCCACCACGATCAGCGCTGTCCGTCGTCTGCAACCAACACAACGAAGTGCGGGCAAAGCCTGTGTAGGGGTGAGTATAAGCTACTCAGTAGGGACCCCGAGACCCCCGAAGGTCTCCCGAAATCCACAAGGGATAAACCACAACGGAAAGATACAATCATGAAGTAACAACAGACACTACTTAGGTATATTACCATACATATACCTAAGTCATCAATTCCCGTTCGGCTCCAACATCCGAGCCCAAGCACAACCCAGTCCACACAGGAAAGAAAAACGTATACCCACACAGGATAGCACAACACAATCCACAAAGGAGAGTAAACCGTAAATCCACACAGGATAGTTCAACACAATCCACAAAGGAGAGTAAACAGGATTCAGCTCACACTAGTATACTTCTTCGGATGACGATAAAGATGATCACTGATCCATCTAAGTCGTCGGACCCACAAAGGATCGATAGGTACTAACCCCCTCAAAGACCCACACAGGATCGGACCCACACAGGACCTGTAGGCGCTGGCTCACACAGAACAGCTGAGCGCTGACCCACACAAGAACGGGCCCACACAGGACCTGTAGCACTGATCCACAAGGGATCGCTGAGTGCTGTAGTCGTCGCAGTCCACTGAGGATCTCTGCACAGTCGTCGTCGGAGTCCACTGAGGATCTCTGCACAGTCGTCTTTGGAGTCCACTGAGGATCTCTGCACAGTCGTTGTCGGAGTCGCAGTCAGCTCTAGGGTTCCCGCACACAGCAAGCTCATTCAGGAGGGTTCGCTCCACGAGCCGAGAGGCTGATACATCAACTGACACAAAGTCCGAAGTTGATGTATCCAAAAGTTCCATATCGTCAACAGGAACTCAACGTCGCAGACGGCGCGTCAATCGGACGCCCGGTCTGAGAGTTATTGGCTTTTTCGTCCCAGGGGTCCGGTTGGTTTTTAAGGAAAAACCAACCCGACCATACTCCACCTACATCCAAACCTCAGGCGGAGTGAGCCAAAAGATCCGTCTCACTTAGAGGAATCCATCAATGCTAACGGCACGTCAATCGGACGTCCATAGCTCAAGATATGAGCGTTTCTGCTCCGAGGGCCCGGTTGGTTTCGTGTACGAACCAACCCGAACGAACCCAAAGTATTCCGAAACCTTGAGTGCGATATACCGAAATGACCGTCTCGATCCAAGGATCGAGTTTCCGCTGACAGCGCATCGTTCGGAGGCTCGTAGCTCAAGTTACGGGCAAAATACCGAAAATGGTCCGAAGACGGGGGGTCCGGGCCCGGGCCGACCCGGCCCGACCCCCCCCCCCCCCCCTGGGTCGGCCGAACCGGGTCGACCCGGTCCCACCCGGCTGGACCCAGTCCGATCCGGCCTGGGCGCGGCCCGGCCGGTCGGACCGGCCTGGCACGGCTCGGCCGAGCGGCCGAGCGCGGCAGCCGTGGTGCGCCGCCCCCGCGGGTTGAGGAAGCCACGGCCCTCGAAGGGCCGCGCTGGACAAGCGGACTTGGCTTCTGCTGCGTCCCGGGCGGGTGAGCTTGACCCGCGCGGCCGCGGGTCCGCTGGCCGCCGCCGCCGCGACTGAAGCCGTGGCGGCGCGCCGGCAGCTTCCGCGGGCCACCGGAGTTGGTCTGGTGGTCCTTTTTCCTTCCCATCTGTGCCGTTGTTCCTCCCGGGTTCCGTTCTTCACTGCAGTATCATAAAAACGCCCTTGCGTCATGTTTTGTCGTCGCCCATCAAATCAGCACAACCACGAAGAACGGCGGAGGGTTGTCGTGCCGTGTTCGTTTGGCCCGCACCCTCCGCGTTAGTTAATAACAACGGGAGAATTTTATTCAACACATGAAACAACAATTTTAATAAATTAAAATTGTTCATATGAATCCGGTTCTTTAAATTATAAAGAAACGTTCACGGGAATATAAAAAAGTGTATTTCCGAAATAAAATCCTTACCTGTCAAGTCTTCGCACGCGCGTTCTTTGCGGAACTTGATCGCCGCGGAAGGAGGCGATCGTCGCGTCGCGGAAGGCGTCGTGTCATCGCGGAAGGGTGTCGCGTCGACGAACTCCGAGGTTCAAGAACAAAAAGATTTAATTAATAATAATTAAATCCTTCTTGAGTTAAAAACCACAAATGAAATTTAAAAGAAATCAAAAACTCTCACCTCAACGGATGATCAATGGTTTTTGTTGTGGATTAAGGAACGTCGCCGAAGAACGTCGCGGGAGAGGAAACGTCGGCATCGCGGCACACGGCGTCGCGTCTTCGATTTCCGCAGGTTCGGCATTCTTCGTCGGAAGCTGGCGTTCTTCACGTTCTTCGCGTTCTTCACGAAGAAGGGTGAAGGCACAATAACTTCTGTCAAAATCCTCTCAACGTGTAATCCTCCAAATGTTGTGTTGGTCTTATTTTATTATTATGCCAACAAATGAAAAAGAGGTAAGTAACGACCCATTAATTCGTAGAATTAATTCAACGAAAGAAACTGCTCATTTAATTCACGAAGAAAACTGCCCAATTAAATGGTGCATTAAGAAAATAAGAAAACGCGTCAGTTGACTTCATAATGACGGGTTTTCGCGGGTGTGTTACTTAGCGAAAAAGAAACGGTGGGGCTCATGCGGGTCCCACCTCACAAATATCCTACCAAGAGGGTAGGATATTTTTTGATAGCATCCTATCCAGATCAAATCAGCTTAAGGCTCTTTTAAGTGGCTTCAAGTGGCTTCCAAGTGGCTTAAGTGAAATAAAATAAAGTTTGTCGTACAATTATTTTATTTCTTAACTTTAAGCCCGAAAATTAAAAACCACAATCGAGCAAACGCAACTCTGGAAGAGGCGTTTCTAAGAAAATATCGGCGTTGCGATTCCATCGGTGCCCTCAGAATTCGATTCCGGGCACCGATTCCAAAGTTAGAAAAACCCGCTCGTCCGTTCACTGAACGTACCTGAGCCAAACTTCGGAAAATGATTCCGGGCACACCGGGCCTCGGAATCAGGTGCCATCAGAAACTGTCCTCTTGTAAAATTCCAAAGAAAATTAAGAAAAAAATTTCCTTAAAATTTACGGGTCTTTACAAAAAAATCCAATGAATTCCAAATATTGGTAAACTGGCTGCTAAAACATTGTGTTTTTTTGTTGCGGATTAGTTGTATGGGTGTGTTTGTTATCATTCCCCAGCTTATAGGTAATCTTTGGTTGCAAGGTTAAAGTTCGTTTTTTATCTGATTTCTCATTTATTTGGCAGATCCGTGACACTATTAAGGAAGTTGAAGAAGTGGAGGAAGAAATGTGAATAATCAGTTGCATGAAACAGTACATAAAAATATACTTTCAGCACTGAAGTTTGATGGGGTGCTGGTTTATGAGAAAAAAGTTAAATCCACATAGCAATTTGATTCCAAATACTATGTTGGAATGTGATTCCATGGAGTTGTTTACAGAGCTGACTTGTGGAGCAGTCATGTTGACAAAGAAAAGGAACTTAACTATGAAAAATAATGATTCTGATCAATGGTATTTCAGTATGTTGTATACTAATGTGATGAAATGTGCACTTTCTGCACTAATTTAATGCTTTTTATTACATTTGTATTGATTATTTTGATGGTTTGTGCGAGGGAAAAAACTCAATAGATGAGTCTTGAAGTATTCATTACATTGGATTTGAAAAATGCATTAAAACGGATTTGTATTTTTAAAAGGCAACAAGTTGAATACTGTTGGTGTAATGGAGTCCTTACTGTAATAATTTTTTGTGTTAGTGTTGTAGTTTAGTCCAGTTTTGGTTTAGTCCATAGAATTTTGATTCATAATAATTAGTTCGAAAGTTATTTTTCTTTAAAATAGTGGTATATTACTTTATTTTCATTTTTTTAGATGATTATCTTTACTTTATGAAATATTATTTCTATCTTTAGATGTCTTACGTACAAAACTAAATGTTTGCTAAGTGGTCTGTAACCTCTTTAAGAATTGAATGTTATACCGATAACCCCCCTCCCCATGTGTATCCTCCTATGATCCCCCACCCCCTCCTCTGCATTGGATTTTAACTTTTCATCTACCTCTACCTTTGCCTCCTCTTACACCTATGCCTTTGCCTTTGCCTCCACCGCTCCTCTAACATAGTTCTAAGGCCACTATTCATTACTTCATTTACGACTTGCATTCATTTTTTTTCATTTTTTTTCCTTCCAATTTCATCCTCCTCTCCAATCATAAAGTGAACATTACGTATGATGATGATAGATTAAAAAAATGAACTTCCTACTATAATACCTTTTAAAGACACCACATCAAATTCTTAATTCTATGTCATGTTTTTTTTTATCTTTTTACATCATGTTGTTTCCTTTTCATTCATTTTCACATATATTTTTGAATTCATGTTCTTATTTTTCATTTATTTTCATTATTATCTACCACTAAAGTAGTCATTTTATCATATTTTATGTTATTTTCATTATTAATTACTCGAACTATTAAAACACTTTTTAAAATTAGATTTTAATTATAGCGTCATGCGTATGCACGGGCGAGGTACTAGTTTTAATTAAATAAAATTCCATAAAGAGTGGTACAGTTTTATAAACTCAATTATTCTCTTTTAAATAAGTTTTCATTAAAACGCATCTTTTATATTCAATTGGTTTTTATTTATATTTATAATAAATTTGGTAACAAAAAGAATCATTATTTAAATATTTATAAACCATATTTTCATAATTCATTTGATATTATTCATTTTCATCATTCCAACGGCTAGGTTATAACAGTAACATTTAAATAATAATATTTAGTTGTTTATTTATGCTCGATGTAGCGTATCATGTACGCTATTAAACATAGTGTTTCTTTATTAAGAATTGGGATGTTATAGTTTATTAAATATACTATTATTTTTTTATTTTAATTTAATTACCTTCTTCCATTTCCACTTCCATTATATGGGTTACAAAATCATCATTCTTGTTTACGGTGACTACCGCCTCGGGAACTAATGTCATTCGTTTTTTCATTAGCATCTCTCAAGGATGGAAATAATTATGGATTTATAATTTATATGTTAAATATATGATATTACTATACTTTTTTAATTATTATATCACAAATAACTTCATACTCTTCATTTTTAGGGAATATTATAATGTTGTTTGGGTATACGGTGGGCTACTGCCTCGCAAAGCGATGTGAATTGTTCACGCTTTAAATGAAAGGTAATAAGGATGTTTTAATAGAAATATGTGATATATATGACACAAAAATTATTTTTTAATGATAATATACCATTTACATTATTTCTTTCAATCCAACAAAAAAATGGATACAATATTCACGCGTATGTACGATATACTGTCTCCATGTACGGTGTACTTCATTTTATATCACGAAATTTTTGGATTTCTTTAAATACATATATAATGAATATATATGATATTTATATCATGTTTAATATTACTTATATTATTAAATCATTAACAAATTAATAGGACCAAAAATAAAAAATAAAAATATATACGAAGAACAAAGTAGTTATTACTCGAAGCATAACTTTAACAGGGAATTGTAAATAAATAGGTAATAAAATATCACAAAAAATCATATATAGTATGATATTTATAAATATTTTTATGTAATATATGTATAATAATATTAATATTTATTATAAATGAGGTTTGAACATGTATGACAGAATTTAAGACTTAAGGTAAGGTATTTTAATCCCACTTTTTGATTATATGAGACACATGTCATATTCACCACCTATTTTATTTTATATGGTGTATATACTACCCATGAATGTATTTTATGATGTGAATCCTTAAAATTATGTGGATTTATATATCAATTTGATTAACTCTCTTACATTGGGTTTATAATTCAAAAGTTACCTAATTGGTAAGGGAATTTTGTCTCAATTTTCCTTCTTTGGGACATATGATTATATTATGCACCTATATTATTATACAAGGTGTATATAAACCCCTTTTACATTTAATGTCATGAATTTATTAATCCTAGTGATATTTTAAGTTTCATATAATGATATTCCTTCATGATGCTTATGTTTCATAATTACCAAAGTATTATAGGTTTTACAATACAATCTCATAGTTTATCAGAATTGTTTATGATCATGTTTACAATGATAGAATATTATGATCCATGTAACATCTCCACTCTATTACCACTAACTAGTTTCTCAATTAATATAGTCACATAACCTTAGGCACACCTCCTCATGTTTCAGAGTCTGCCGATTAGCAATGAGGGTCTAATGTCGTTCATGGGGAGACTATACCATCTTTATCAGAGTAATACCACAACCAAACTAAATAAGAACTAACCAAATGAAATATAACCATAACCAGGATAATAATTGTACCACAAGATGACAAAAAACTATAAATACAATATCAAAACTAAATAGTAGATATGGCATTCTAAAGTACGTTCCAAGTGTCAAAATGAAAACCCAAAAATTAAAGACACTGAAAACTCCCTCACCGGGTCCTGAACCACATCTAGTTCCCTCATCCACACTTCATCCCAAATCATCCATATAATAAAGGTAATTTACCGTCATACTTTCATGCATACATGAAATCTATTCATGTACTGATTGGGAAACCTAATTAGGGTGTGATTAAAACCTAGTAGGCCACCACCAGCGGTGTCTAAAACAATACCCAGTCAAAACTAGTATATGAAATTGTATAAAGAATAAATGAAATAAATAAAGTAAAAAAGTTATACTTATTAAATTACTCTTTATTTAACCACATAACACTACGGTTCCCAAGGATACCCAAATTCTTAATACCTGCTTCATCCTATGATGGAATCTGAAATATCCCTGACAGATATCATATCTCAAAATTCCATTGTTAACATTATTCATCTAAATTCACATATTAATGTAATTGTTACCATTAATTGTCTAAATTTTATTATTAATTCCATTGCTAATATTCATCATTTCAATTCACACCTGAATTCCATTATTACCATTCATCGTTTCAATTCACACATGAATTCCATTATTACCATTCATCATTCCAACTCACACATGAATTACATTGTTACCATTCATCATTTCCATTCACACATGAATGTCATTGTTAAAATTTATCATTATAATTCACACATGAATTCCATTGTTAGAATTAACCATTTAAATTCACACATAAATGTCATTGTTTCCATTCACCATTTCAATTCACACATGAATTCCATTATTACCACTCATCATTTCAATTCACACATGAATTCCATTATTATCATTCATCATTTCAATTTACACATGAATTCCATTATTACCATTCATCATTTCATTTCACACATGAATTCCATTATTACCATTTTTCATTTCAATTCACAGATATCAAAATATCACATTGATTAATTCACTAATTAATTAATCAATTTAAACACTTGCATATTCACGTCATTCCATTAAATGATTCAATAATTAATTTGTCAAATCAATGTCATTAATTAATTCAACAACTAATTAATCATAGTAACCCTATTGATTAATTCAAAAAATAATTAATCATGTCAATAAATTTCACAATCACATCAATCTCCAATAACTAATTCAACAAGTAATTTTTCCCATTCAACATGTTCAATATAACAATAATTAATTCAATAATTAATTATTCAATTTTAATAATCTCAACCTATCCATAATTAATTCAAAAATTAATTATTACAATCAATAAATTTCATAATCCAAACCATTCCCATTAATTAGTTCAATAATTAATTAATCAAGTTAAAAAATCTCAATAACATTATAATTATTTATTTATTTATTTATTTCAATTCACAACCTTAATATTCCCAATTTTACAATTTCCCTTAATTAATTAATTCATTAAGAATTAAATTAAAAATAATTTTATATAAATTATAAAATTTCATACACTTAATTGAAATCAAGACTTTGGGATTTGGATTATAGACCATATACCTCAAAATTGATGAAGAACACTCACCAAAAGATATCCTAAAATTGAAGAGAATCAATCAATATCGTGATGAAGAATACGATATAGATCATAAACCTATATCCAAAATTAAAAAAATCGATATCTAACAAAACTAAATCTATATCTAGAACCAACTATAGATAAGCATGCCTATTTTATTTGGGAAGTTGAGCGAGAGAGATACAGAGAGATATAAAAAGGAAGAAATAACATACATGGGAAAGTATAGATCTTCATTCTGCCCTTTGATTAGCCATGAATAAAGGTTTAGAGGTCTTGGAATGCATCCGAAAACCTTAAAACTGAGATAAAATTCGTTGGTCTTAGTGGGGGGTATATTTTGGGCTAACATGGGGGGTTTGGGTATTTTAAAAACTAAAATTTGGATTAATTAAAACTATGTTCATGGTTTGCTGGGAAGAGTTGCACGATTTTCCAAATCATGCTCCCTAATTGTGATCCACTTCTGGGGGGTTCACGATTTCTCATAATCGGGTAAATGGTTTAAAAAACCATGTTCCTACTATACAAAACCCACAATCTCAGGGGTTCATGGTTTCTTGGGATGGGGTACACGATTTGGGCCAATCATGGACCAAACATACACTTGCCAACATCCTTCCAAAATATCCAATTTTCACCCAAACAAACGCCAAGGTAAAACCCAAACAAAAAGTAATAAAACTAGTCAAAATAATACTTAAAAAAAATCTCAAGACACATATAGAAAAGGTTAGGATCTTACAATCTCCCCCACCATATAATATCTCATCCTCGAGCTATACTCCCAAGAATCTTGAAGATTCTGAGTCAAAAAGATCGAGACAATGATTCCTCATATCTTCTTCTCTCTCCCAAGTTTCCTCCTAAACAAAACCATGATTCCATAATACATGAATTATTAGAAAGATATTTCCTCACAACACTTAATCATTGTGATCCAACACACATATCAGATGCTCCTCATATGACGCATCAGTCTCAAGCTCAACATCATCCACATCAATCACATGATAAGGTTCGGGGTGATACCACTGAATTTACGACACATGGAAAACATCATGCATAGCAATTTACCTCTATAGAAGAGCCAATTGTTACATCATTGTCCCAATTATCTCTACAAACTCAAATGGTCCAACAAACCCGGGCACCAACTTTCCCTATATCTATATCCAATAGTGACCCAATCTAGGAAACACCCAAAGGTGTACACGATCACCCTCTATAAACTCTAGGGTTCTTCGATGTCTATTTTAATACAAATTATGCCTAATCTGAGTCGTAGCCATGAATTTCTAGATCAAATGCAACAACTCTGACATCTCCTATACGAGACTCAGTCCCAAAAACTCTGACTCACATGTCCCCATCTAACATATTGTGGATCTTCATGGCCTAACATAAAGATCCTCGTATAGTTCCATATGTATAGTATCTAGATAATTGTTGTTATATGAAAAATCCAAAAGTGTGAGGTGATTCTCCCAAGACCCACTAAATTCTAGAACACACAATTATATCATATTCTAAAGCACCTATATAGTAGGATCTGATTGTACCTCTATCTATGGGTGGAAATCCATACTCAATAAAACCTATGTACCAAGAACCATCAGCAATCTCTATCAGAAGTATGAAGTAAAATAGGAGTCACAGTCTATAACAATAGTCCATGGCACCTTATGCATACTGTTTATCTCTTGAACATACAAGTATCTCAACTTATCCACTAAGAAGGTCTCTCGTATACATAATAAATGTGATACCTTTTTCAAATAGTCCAAAATAACCCAAATATAATCATTCTTCTAAGGTGTCCTTGGGATACCCACCAAAAAATACAACGTCGGATCATTATGATTTTGTTTAATAATGGGAAACAATAGTTGTAAACCACCATGTCATTTATACTCAGCTTTCACCTACTGAAAAGTGTACAATCATGTCAAGATCCCTGCTATCTGTTTTTTCATACATAGCCACCAAAACTGTTATCATAGTTCATAGTACATTTTGGTCACACCTGGATGTACCACTCACTTTGATTCCTAAAACTCACAAATCATCTCATACACCATACTCGTAGGAACAACAACCTGATTCCTAACATAGATGATATCATGTTCATCTATCTTCCAATCAGAATGTGACTCCCCACCTTCAAGGATTTCCCTCAATGCCAAACACTTTGGATTTTCATACAACCTATCTATAATATTGCTCAAAAATATAGACTCTACTAAAACTAATACCATATTCATCTTCTCCTAACTCTCCTAAACCACAACGTGCATCTTAGCTAGTAGGTTCATCATATTCTAATCAACACTAGACTCTTGAACCTCTTAAGTCTATGTTTTCCTAATAAAAGAATCATCCATATTGTTTCCCTTTCCTGGTGTATATTCTATCTCAAAATCAAATTATTTCATATACTTAACCCATATCCAATGTTTTAGATTCACATATTGTTATGAAAACATATACTTTAAGCTATTATGATCTGTATACACCATAAAATTCTTCTCCAATGGGAAATTTCGTCAACACATTAAATCATAAACCACTATAGCCAACTTGAGGTCTTGCATAGGGTAGTTCTGCTCATGTTGCCTCAACCACGGAGACCCATATGCCATAACTCAATATTCCTACATCAACACTACTCCAAGCCCTATCACATAAGTTTCACCAAAAACCATTTACTATTCACCTAACTCATGTGGGATCAATATTATGGCACATTTCAACAACTTCTTAAAATATTCAAAGGCATATTCCATGCTTTCGACCATTCAAAATTTACCCCCTTCTTGGTTAAGCCCAAAAGAGGTGCTAAAAAATGATAAATTTCTTGAATAAACCTTTGATAATATCATATTATCCCCATAAATATATGGATATAAAACATGTTTTTTGTATTCTCTGAATAAACATCTTTCTAAAGATTATTTGGGTCTACTAACACACCTTCCTCAGAGATGATGTGACCTAAGAAGTGTACCTGGTTGATATAGAACTGCAACTTAGATATCTTATTCTATATATTAAGCTCTATCAGTGTACTTAGAATGATGCCAATATGTTGGGAATTATTTTCATGAGTCTTGGAGCACACCAAGAAATTATCCACAAACACTTCCACAAAATGATTCATGTATGGATGGAAGATTCAGTTCATCAAGGCCATAAACATTGCTGGTTCATTCTTCAGCCCAGAAGGAATTATGATGAACTCATATAGGATATATCTACCTCTAAAAGTGGGTCGAGGTATATCAAAAGTTCTAATTCTCAACTGATGATACCCTGATCTCAAGTTGATCTTGGATAAAACACAAGACTCTCTCAACTGGTCAAATAGATCATTGATATGTAGAAGAGGATCTCGAGTATTCACTATCATCTGGTTCAACTTCTAGTAACTCACAAACAAGTTCACATTCCCATCAATGTTATTAAGAAACAAAAATGGAGAACCCTAATGCAACATACACATATAGATAAAATCCTTATTATATAACTACTCTAGCTGATTATTAATCTCTTGAAACCATGTTGGTGTCATTTTGTATGGCTGAATGTAAACTCAATCAGTACCCTACATGAGTTTAATAGTAAATTCCAAATCTCTCTCATGTGGAAAACAAGATAAGTCTTCAAGAAACACAACTTGAATCCTATTCACTATGTGTGTAAGGAAATCCCACCTTACACCACCATCATCTAGCACAATAATAGAAACCTAGGTGGTAAGCTCCCCTAGTTTTTAGTGAACTGGACCTGTATAACCCACCTTGATATCCCACTCTCCCTTGTGAGTATACTTGTCACCCTCAGGAGATGTAAATTTCTTCCTCCTAAATTTAAAAATCTATGTGGTCTTGGTATTCAACAAGCTCAACCATACTGAAAATTAGGTTGAAGCCTAACTTGTCAATAATAGAGATATCCCATAGAAAGTGATACTCCCCGATCTTAAGAGAACATGCCTTGACAATGCTGGAGAAAAGTGCTACAAGTATATAAAGCATCCAACATATTCCATCATGAACATACTCCCCTAAATCAACCTCATGAACTTAGCATCTCTCTCTCTCATCTCAGTTTCTATGTATAGAAGTGATCCAGGAACTTCTCCAATAATTCCTTCCATAATAAACCCTCAGCTTGTCCAGTATGAGCCTGAGCTTCCCAACAGTTCTTCGTTAATCCTCATAACATGTAAGTAACCAACTTGGCCCTCTTCTTAGAAGGAGTCTCCAAATGGTCAAGCATAGTACGGATATACTCAATCCAAAACTCAAATCCCTCAGGTCCACCCTCTTCAGTAAAAGTCAGATGATGTTACAACCGAAATTCCCACGTTAATTCATACATTATTTTCACAATCCACTCTAGGTAACTTTCCATAAACTACATTAAATGATCAATGTTCATTCAGAACTGCTCCCCTTCTTCCTCACCTGGCACTATTGGTGCCTAATGTTACACTACTAGTAGATCATCTCCAGTTGTATCCTTCTTTCGTCCCCTCAATAATAATCATCATTAAGGAATTTCCCTATAATTCCAAACAACATCTCAGGACACATAACAACACTTTATCACATTTTTGTAAGAAGAAAACACAACAAGAAACAATAATTCTTTTCCCCAAAACCCCACTATACAGTCAAAACTGAGGCACTATCACTACCCTCAACCATCTTGCATCTAGGTCATGGTTAAGAAAGGGTAAAATCATTCTCATATTCAAGTTTCTCATTAGACACCCATTATCATCATCTTGTATCATTTTACAACTTTCAAGTTCACATTAAGAACCTTATTAATTCAATTTCACAAGAAATGAAAACATTTTATTTTCAAAAACTTACACAAATCCCATTTTTCTATTCATTCCTATAATGATTCTTGTTAAAAAAATCATTAGGTTCCTAGAATGATGAATTTATACTCAACTCTCATTCCATTACATGATATAAGTAAAATCTCAAAAATTCTCAACAACTATTATCACATCACACATCATGTGCATCACCCAATGTGAAATAACATCCAACTGTAACAGAAAATATCAATAATAATATCCCACCTGGGTACCTGGGTTTTCCACCATAAAGGGTTAGATACTCTCATGAATTAAATCATAACCAAGGCCTGACTCTTATTAGTTTCTTGTATACCTTTACCAAATAGTTTGACAAAATAAAAGAAAATAAACCCCCTTTGATACCACTTTGTAATGTCCTGACCAAGGTTCCACACACCAGTACCCCAAGCTAGTTAGTCACATGACCCCAGGTGTGCCTCCCCATATTCCAGAGGCTGCCAACTAGCATTGATGGTCTAATATTGATCATGGGGAGACTATACCCTCTATATCAAATTAATACCATAGCAGAAATAAATAATAAATAACCAAATGACATATAACCATAACTAGGATAATACTACTATTGCAATATGACCAAAACTAGAAATACCATAACAAAACTGAATATAAGATGTGGAATTTCAAAGTATGTGCCAAGTGTCAAAATGAAATCCCAAAAGTAAAGATATTGAAAACTCCCCAGTGTGTTCTGAACCACTTATGGTTCCCCCATCCATGCTACACCCCAAATCATCCATCTAACAGAGAGACTTTTCCCTTATCCTTTCTTATATACATTAATTCTATTCAGGTACCGATCAGGCAGAATAAGTAGGGTGTGAGTACAACTCACTAGGTCACCACCAACAGTGTCTAAAATAATATCCAGTAAAAACCATTGTATTCAATTGTATAAAGAATAAATAAAATCAATAAAGTAAATAGTTTATACTTATTCAATTACTCTTTATTTAACCACATAACATTCAGGCTCCTGAGGGTACCCAAACTCTCGATACTTTCTTCGTCCCATGCCGAAATCTGAACTATCCTTGAGGGATATCATATCTAATAATTCTAATTTTATCATTCTTTATCTCATTTAACATATTTATTCCACTATTACCATTCATTGTCTCAATTCTCTTATAAATTCCATTCTTACCATTCATCATTACAATTCACACATGAATTCCATTGTTACCATTCATCATTTAAATTAACACATGAATGTCATTGTTACCATTCATTATTTTAATTCACACATGAATTTCATCATTTTTACCATTCATCATTTCAATTCACATAAGAATTCTATTGTTACTATTCATAATTTCATTTCACACATGAATGTCATCGTTACCATTCATCATTTTAATTCACACATGAATTCCATTGTTATCATTCATCATTTCAATTCACACATGAATTTCATTATTAACATTAATCATTTAAATTCACATATGAATTCTATTGTTACCATTCATCATTTTAATTCACACATGAATTCCATTGTTACCATTCATAATTTCAATTCACACATGAATTCCAATGTTACAATTCATCATTTTAATTCACAGATATCACAATATCACATTAATTAATTCACTAATTAATTAATCAATTTCAACAATTTCATATTCACATAAATCCATTAATTAATTCAAAAATTAATTTATCACATCAATTTCATTAGTTAATTAAAAAATTAATTAAAAACCTCAAACCTATTAATTAATTCAAATATTAATTAATCATCTCAATAAATTTTATAATCACAACAATATCTGATAATTAATTCAACAATTAATTGTTCACATTCAACAATTTCAATATAACAATAATTAACTCAAAAATTAATTATTTAATTTCAATAATCTCAATCTCTCCATAATTTATTCAATAATTAGTTATTCTAATAAATAAATTTAATAATCCCAACCATTACCATTAATTAATTCAAAAAATAATTAATAAATTTCAACAATCTAAATAACTCTATAATTAATTCGATAAATAATTATTTGAATTCATAATCCCAATATTCCAAATTTGACAATTTCCTTTAAATAATTAATTCACAAAATTAACTAATTAAATAAAAAACTAAATTTTTAATCATCTAATAGAAATTTTATAATTATATACACATAATTGAAATCATGACTTTGGGATTATAATTATAGCCCACCTAACTCAAAATTGATGAATATCTCTCACCAAAAGATATCCCCAAATTGAAGCAAATCAATCAAGAATAGACGAATAATCTGATCTAGATTTGAAACCTATGTAGAAAATTAAATGGCTCAAGATATAACAAATAAAGATCAAGATCTAGAACCAATAACACATAAACATCCCTCTTTTATTCAGGAAGAGGAGTGAGAGAGAGAGATATCTAAACAAGAATAATTCACATACATGGGAAAGTGCATATCTTTAATCCGCCCTTTGATTCCCCAAGAACAGAGGTTGGGAGGGCTTGAAATGAATCTGTAAACCTCTAAAAATGATAGAAAACAATTTATTCTATGTGGGGTTGATTTTTGGTTGACATGGTGGTTCGCGTATTTTAATAACTAAAATTTGGATTGATTGAAATTGTGTGCACAGTTTGCGGGAAAGAGGTGAATATTTTTCCAAACCATGTTCCTTAATTGTATGCCTCTTATTAGGGGTTCACAGCTTCTCCTAATAGGGAGAATTATTTGACAATCTTTATGAAAACTATGAAAAACTCACTATCTCAAGGGTGCATGGTTTTCTAGGCTGGGGTGTACAATTTGAGAAAACCATGCGCCAACCATGCACTTTATCACTTCCTTCCAAAATTTCTAATTTTCATTCTAACACACCCCATGGTAAAACCCAAACAAAATGTATTCAAAGCTAGTCAAAAGAGTAGCTGGAAAAAAAACTAGATACATCTCTATAAAAGGTCATGATCTTACAATTTATCTCTCAATAAACTAATGAATTTTATTATCCTCTGGTTATTTTATGATAATACATGTTTCCCTTGATATTACTCTCTTTATGTACTCAAGAGTTCAAAAAATATTATTTTCAAGAAAAATACTTTTTTTGGTCAAAAACCATTTTTCTTCCAAAAACATGTTTTCTAAATGTGTTTTCAAAAAAATTATCATTTCTAAAATGATTTACTAAATACATTTTTACCCATGATTGATTTTTTTTTTAAATTACAAGTAATATTCATGTCATTTTCAAAAACTATGTATGTTTAGATTTTACCCAAAATGTGAAAAGAGACTTTGTTTTAACCAGTATGGCATAAAAGGAATTTTTTACTATTGAGACCATTATTTTATTTAGAAGCTATTTTATATGATTGAAAGTTTATTTTTCAAATAAAAATATTTTAAAAATGTTTTATGTTGTAAAAAATATTTTTCATAGAAGAAATTTTTTTCCCTCAATAATTGTTTTAAATGATTTTAAAATATTCCTTTATAAGTTTTCAAAATTATTCTCAAATAAAAGTTTTATAAACTGTTTTAGGTTTTAAAAATTGATTTGCAAGGAAAATTTATTTCCCTCAGCAAATGTTTTAAAAGATAATTCAAAATAATTATCCATATAATATGACATCCTTTGATGTAACTTATGATTTTTTAGGTATATAAACCAAAAATTCCATTCTTATTCTTTATCTTATGGGTTTATGATTCTGATGACATGATTTTCTTGAGACCCATTTCTCTTCCATTGGTTATACCATGATAAAATTCTTAAAAAATTTCTTATTTCTACATGAGTCATGAAATGATGAAATGATAAAATGATTACGAAACCGAACTATTTTCCATAGGTTATGATATGATGAAATGTTTATGATTCACATTTCAATTCATGGGTTATGATATGGTGACTTTTTAATGATCTTGTGACACACATATGTATGATTTTCAGTATGTTACAGGTGAGACTTATATCTCCCTTCAATGCATTGGGTAAATATTTATATCTCGTGAGATAAAAAATCGAAACAACTCAATGGGATTGATTGAGTCTAGGAAATAGGTGTTTCCTAATCCCAAATGGTAAATATGTATGTTTGGATCTACTATTCTTAATAGTTGTGTCCAGATCTACAATGGAAAATAAGTGTGTCTTGATCCACAATGGGAAATATTTGATGAGTCCAAATACACTATATTGATGGTTTTAGTTTTTAACCTTAACATATGAAATAGTTTTCAATATTTATGAGTGTGACACACTTTTATGACATGAGATTCTTATTCATGATTGATTTATGGTGATTTATTACCCTTATAGTCCCTATTTTCAGAAATAATAAAGTTTTATACCATGAATCATGGTTATGATCTATGATTGGTTGGGTATGAATTTCATAATTTATTTTCATGATCACATACCCTTCTTCTTATCTTGTTATTTCATATGATCATAGATTGATATCACTTATGTTTACCCTTAATGAGCATCTGATCACAACCTTTATTGTGTTTCCTTCCCCATGTTATGAAGAATGGTTTAGGTAGGGTATTCCTAAGATAAGTATTATGTGAGAATATATTTGTGGTAGATGTTGAATATCTTTCACTAAATTAGAATATTGTGCACCTAGTATCCAAATACGATAAAATATTATGGTCATCAGGTGTGTGTTTGTGTAATTTATTGAATATTAATCTAAAAAAATGTAATATCCATGTATGAAAAGCTTGGTTTGTTATACATTCTGAGATTAATGGTGATGGATATTAGGAATTAATAACATAGTGGGAGACTTAAT
Source organism: Viscum album (assembly GCA_963277665.1). Classification (NCBI taxonomy): domain Eukaryota; kingdom Viridiplantae; phylum Streptophyta; class Magnoliopsida; order Santalales; family Viscaceae; genus Viscum; species Viscum album. The sequence goes on from OY728127.1 coordinate 193,117,878, forward strand.
AAAATAATATTAGTTATATCCCATATAAATTGTAATCATGTGAGGTACTAATAATATACACTTTTATAATTACATAATAATGTAAATTTCATCATAAAAATTATCCTTGTGATCAATATTGGAGAAATAACATTTATTTACTTTTAGTAACTTCCAGGAATTCTTCAGATGCATTTGGTTTATGTTTCACCATGAATAGAAATCTTACATGAAAGAATATTAATTACCTGATCTTTCTACAAAGTATTCAAGTGATTGATAGTATTCTATCTATGATAAACAATTTAGTGATGTAATTTATGTTTAGCATTTAATGATTTCATCCATGTAAAGTGAACTCATGAATTCTTATGAAGAAATGGATTCTTATAACATGATCTAGAATCTCCATGGTTTATATTAGGAGAGAGATAGAGATAAACTATTTGAGATATCTAAGGTACTCATTTAGAGTAATATTGGAGAGGGTGTTCCATATAGGATTAAACTAGTCAAACTCACTGGCTACATTAAGCACCTAGAGGTTCTAGTGTTTAAATTTCCTAAATAACTGTGCACTGATCTAATTATTTCATCACTCTCTCAAATATTATCTATATTTTTTTTTCTTTTCAGTATAAACAACATTGATAAGTATCTCCAAAATTTACACACTTTACTTCTCCAAGTAGATAAGGTTATTAAGCATGAAAATTCATTCATCCTTATGGTGAATAAAAGTAAATACCAAGAGAAGAGATATAAGTCCAAATATTCTTTAGAATTTCTTTCTAAGAATAAAAATATCAAGGGGACAATAAGGTAAAGGGTTATTATCTGTTTCTCATGTGATAAGAAGGTCCACTAAAAGAAAGATGGCACCCAAGAAAAGAAGTAAGGGGAAGTTTTAGATGCATTTTTTATCGAGAATAATTTATCTATTTCTATGAACTTGGTATTAGATAAAGAATGTGGTGATCATATATGTATTGAAATATAGGAAACAAGTAGATTCTAAAAGATTGACCAAGGGGGTAGATATATGAGAATCTAAAAGAGACATACTTGTTGTTGTGTCCATTGAGGAATACCATCTCACATTTCCAATGGGAATATTCTCATTTTTAAATGATTTTTATTATGTTCCATATATTAAAAAAAATTATTTATGTATCTAGACTTGGTAAAGATTGATTTATTTTCAAATATATGAATAAATATTTCTTATTTTATAAGGATATAATTTTTTATTATAAGTTACATTTAAATAATGGTATTTATGTGTTGGATTACATGAACCAAGTATTAGAAATCAATAACAAAACTAGTTCACATGACTCATACCATACCCAAATTTTGAATCACTAGATAGGTTATGTAAACAAAAACATATAAATAAATTACACCAATATGGATATTTAGATTCCTTTGAAATAAACCACTTAGTGTATGTCACACATGTTTACAAGGAAAAATAACCAAAGAAATATTTACTTTAAAAGGTGAAAGGGACAAATGGCTTCATGAATTAGTTCATACTGATGTGTGTGAAATAATACCTATTGAATAAAGGGGTGGGTACTCATACTTGATAACTTTTAATGATAATTTTAGTAGATATGGATTTCTCAACTTGATGAGGTATTAGTCATATTCCTTTTATAGATTCATAGAATACAAGAATGAAGCTAATATTAAACTTGGTATGAAGATTAAGAAACTATACACAAATCATGGTAGATAATACCTTAATCAAGACTTCATTGATTATATATGGGATTTTTGGATTGTATCTCAAATAACTCCTCCTTATACACCTAAATGGAATGGTCTAAGACAAAGGAGTAACCACACCTTGTTAGATGGGGTAGGATCAATGATGAATCGTGTGAGTCTTTCATTATCCTTTTTAGGATACGCATCCCAAATAGAAGAATACATACTAAACCAATTTATTACCAAAGAATAAGATGATATTGCATACTAGTTTTGGAGTGTGAAGAAACCTATTTTTTTACTTACATGTGTGGGGTTGGAAATCATTTTTAAAGGCCGATTCTGGCAATAAACTTTCACCCCTAGGCACAAAGTGTACCTTTATAGGATACCCCAAAGGAAACAAGGGGATATTACTTTTACATATCCTATGAAAAAAGTTAATAGTGGTGAGACACACCGTATTCCTTGAGAGGGATCACATCTCATAAATTGATAGTGTGAGAAAGATAAACTTTGATGAAGTCTAGGATCAAGGTACACAAGAGCTAGGAAAGGAACAAATTCAATAAGGCCTTGCATAAGAATATATTTTGGAGACACAAGTATTGTATATGAGTAAAAAAAGATTAGATAACTAGAATAGTATGTCTTTCTAGTCACCAAGTATGGTGACTCATTATTAGTTGATAATAATGATCCTATAACCTACAAATAATTATTAAGATGAATAAATGTTACTAGGTTTAAATAGTCTATGAATTTAGAAATAGATTATAGGTACCAAAACTATGTCTAGATTTTGGTAGATCCTCTAGTTGATGTAAATCCTATTAGTTGTAAATGTGTTTTAAAGAAAAAATTGGACATGTATGGACAAGTCATTGCTTATAATGAATGAAAGGTTGAAAAAGGGTTTAAACAACATGGATGAATTGAAAATGATGAAACATTTTCATTAGTTTCTTTGCTAAAATACATTATAAATATTATTTCCATTATGTATTTCCATGACTATGAGATTTATAAAATTGATGTTAAAACAACCTTCTTTAACAGGAACCTTCTGAAAGATGTCTATATGACACAAACTGAATGGTTTGTGACTCCAAAGGATTTTAACAAGGTATAAAAATTGCAAATATTAATTTATATAATAAAGAAAACATCTAAGTCATGGAACATTCATATTAATGAAGCTATAATATAATTTGTTCTATAAATAATGAATATGATCTTTGTGTCTATAAGAATTTTAGTGGGAGTGTAGTATTTTTCTTAATATTATATATTGATGGCATACTACTTATTAGAAAAAAATACCATTCTTACAGTCTGTTAAACCCTGGTTGAGTAAATTATTCTCCATGAAGGGCTTAGGTTAAGTATTATATATTCTTTAGATCAAGATTCATCATGATAGATCCAATATACTACTCGGCCTAAGTAAAGGAACATATATTGACAAGATACTAAAGATATTTAGTATGGAACAATCTGAGAAGGGATTTTTTCCAATGTCATATGGAATTTTCCTATCTATGAAAATGTGTCCTCAGACATATGATAAAATAAAAATGATGATTAGGATTACATACACATTGGTGACTAGGCCAGTCATGTATTTTATGCTATGTACTATGATAGATGTTTCATATGCCTTAAGTGTAGTAGGAAGATGTCAAGATGACCCAGGTGACCACCATTGGATGGTATTCAAGACTATCCTTAATTATCTGAGGCATACTAAGTATGTGTTCCTAGTCTATGGAAGAGATAAGGAACTATTCATTAAAGGATATTCATATTATAGTTCCCAAATAGATCAATATGATATGATTTCGTGGATGGGATATGTCTTCACTCTGAATAGAGGTATTGTGAGTTATAAGAGATCAAATAAAGCCATGGTTGTAGATTCTAAATTAGATCCTAAGTATATTTTGGCTTATGAGGTAGATAAATAGGTAGTTTAGATAAGAAACTTAATCCAATATCTTGATGAGGTACCTATTAATAAAGACCATATCATTCTTCATCGAGATAATATTGTTGTGGTGGAACTCACTAAGGATCCAAGTTCACATCATCAGATGGATCATATAAATTGTAAGTATCATCTCTTGAGGGATTTTTATTACAGAGATAAAGTTTCAATAAGAGTAATATCCATGGAATAAAACACGATGGACCCCTTCATTATAGCCTTAAATCTATAGAAACATGATCATAATGGGAGTTATAGTAGACTAAAATTCATAGGTAGTTAGATCTAGTACGAGTGTGGGTTTTTTGGATTTGGTGTTCCAGAACCAACTATTGATACATTAAGATCACGCGTGTACTTAAATATTTAAATATTAATAAAACATATTATTATATATTTCTCATTATTATTCATGAATTTAATGTAATGATTTAATACAGTATTTTTCGCATTGATAAGGTCATAGAAGTTCCTTGTTATGATGAGAATCATGAAATTCCATGATGATATTCTTAAATATAGTTATATGGTTAGATAAAATTCTATGATGGGGCACATAGTATATTTATTGTTAGGTGTAATTAATCATAAGTGGATGAGACTTCATCTCATTAAGTTATAACTTGGTAATCTCCAAGAAGGGATATTATGAGAATAGGTCCTCTATTAGAAATTCCACATTTTATGTGTCATCGGATATCCCTATATATGAGTGTGTATAATGGTCCTTACACTTTATGATTATTATTAATGTATGTCATGATTTTAAAGCTTAGATTTACTAACCAAAACCATGATTCCAATTTTTTATGGAAATTATGGTATTTTGGGTGTCTCATGAATGACATGCCATTAATAGATAAGTCGGGGAAATATTTTTCCATACCATATTTATGGAAGTTTATATCTAGTCCCTTTGATTGAAATGTAAATGTCGCATTAAATTCCATGTCCATTATGTAATGAATTTTTTTTTTAAATAACCAAAGAAATATGTATTAAGAATATAGGTTGATGACACATATATGAAATCTTCTTGACAAGATACTATGACAAACATATTAAATTAAAAAGCAAGAGTCCATATGTGGTTGTCGTTGTTGTGACATTAAACTTATTTATCTTGGGTGCCTTAATCCGTTGCAATATAGTAATATTTGGATTTAGGTTATCCCTCATAATTCCAATGAGAAATAATCCTATAGGGTTACACACTAATTGTTTTCAATGATCTCAATTAAATTTAATTTTAATTTTTTTGTTATAATAAATATTATTCCCATGATAGATGAATAATTTTATTCAGTTTTTATTGATTGAAAATAATCAATAAATATTTTTTCATCATATGATGAATAAAACATATTTAATTAATTTATTAAATATTTAGTAATTATTTATTCATAAGAATATGAATATAATATTTATTTATGAATAAAATATTTAATTAAATATTTATTTAGGTATTAAATTAATGTCGTGGAAGACGAATGGACTAATTTCATGTCTAGTGATAAGTATTAATTTGAAAGCCGGTAAAATAATATTTATTATTGCACCAATTAGTGATTTCTATAAAATATTATTATAATTATTGTATATTTCATGGGTTAAGATTATGCTCATTATATTATTTAACGGTTTTTATGAAATTAAATAATATTTTAACCTAAACCCTAACTCTATAAATAGAATTTTATGTCTATTGTGTATCATTATTCAAGAATTAAGAATCATTGTGCCCAACAGATTTCACTCTCATATTCCTCCTTCTCTCATCCTCTCAAGAATGAGAATAACAAGAGATAATCTTTCAAGAGTGAATGAACTTTAAGTGATCAAGATGAACAATACAATATGATATATCCATTGTGCTATCACCCAAAATTCTATTGGTGTTTTGTTGAGATCAAAGGAGCATGTGTGGAACACCACTATAAGAATTCTACACTTGGATACTACCATCACAAAGACAAATATCTAAAAATGGTTTCTCAAATGATCAAAAACACCATAATAGAAAAATCCTAAGATGAGGTATAATTTGATCACATATGATTTAAATTAATTATAAATCGTACCTGTAAAAGATACTCTCTGAGTCCTGGGATTATCTATGTCAATATTTGGAGGGAAAAATAGTTTTTATATTTACATCTTGTACAATTGGAAAATGATCCATCAGATCTAACAAAACCTTTATGGTTATATATCCACCATGTGATTCTACTACTCATAGAACCTTTAATTTAGTATAGGATCCTGATACCCAATTAAGTGGGGGGAGTAATGACACCATTGGAGAATCCTACACCCCATGTATTCTCTTTAGATATAAGGAATACCGACTCAATGGATATAAGATCTAATGTTCCAAGTATGTAGGGGGGATTACCAACCCTATCTAATCTATAGGTAGAGGATCTCATACTATTGAACAAAACTCACAAATGGGGTGAATACTAAAATTATCCTATGAATGGTGGGAAAACCCATACTTAGACATAATTACACTACGAGGGAGGGTTAAAAACACCAATGACACTACAATCGTCATGCTTGAATGTAATCACCGTCCCTATAGAGTTAAATTCCAAATATTCTTATATAGCCTCTTAAATGGACCTAGATGGCCAAACTGATTTCCCCATCACAATATAAATGGAAAAATACTCTAGATATGTTGTTCATTTACAGTAAATTTGAAATATATAAAAAAATTTAATTCATCATACCAAATTTGAAAGACAATACTTGAAGGGACTCTAGGACCATGCCACAAGTTATATTTCGATATCACATATTTTCATGAATCGTTTGTATCAATTTCTAGGTCATAGTGTTGCATATGGATCATCAATCCATTTTCTCAGTGTAAATTTTCACTCATAAAATGGAATAGTGATAATATTATTATTATTAATTTAATTGATATAATATGTATAAATTACTAAAAATGACATTTCACACCCCCTCCCCTTCCTTTTCCACAACACAAAAAACATGTGGTCTCCCTATTTTCTTCTTATATTATTATTAATTTAATATATATGAGATATATTTATATGAAATATATAATAATATATTATTATAGTGGGGAGGAATCTTCATGCGTCCTACCACCCCCATGTGTCTCCCCATAAAAGAAACACCCCTATTACTCCTCCATTGTTATTATAATAGTAATTATTAATATTATTAATTCATCCATACCTATGGATGTGAAAACTAGCCAACCAAATAGCTTGTGTTAGATGCCCACACCTAGTGTCTTCTCATACAGACCACCTTTTCCTCCCCAATACCCAAGAGTTTCCCCATCGTCTAACCACCCCACATCCCTTATTCGCTACTACCAAATTTTAAAATGGATTATGACCCATCTTGTCCACACCCAATAAGAAGGATGAATAGAGGGAATAAAGAAAAATTTTAGAGAGATAATAATACTAGAGATATAAATCAAGGGTCTTGTTCATGTTATATCCCTCATTAAATATAAAAACATAAAGAGAATAGTTACAAATGAATTATCCTAACATAATCAATCCATGGGGTGAGTATTAGATCAAAGTATGGGATTAAATGGGTTTTCAATTTAAAATGTATCTAGAATTAACAAATAATCCACCCAGTTAGTTTCCATCAAAAATGGTAAAATTCATAAAATTAAACGTGTAATTTCAAAAAGAACAGTAACTAAAGATTAAAAATCCTTAACTTGAAAAAACATTTATTAATGATTAATAATTATCATATATGTTTTTCAAGATGATTTTTCATTGTTCTGGATGATCAGATTTCATTCCTTGATTTGTTTTCATGACCACAAAGATTCATACCCCTTATCTCCCATTATGTAGGGTAATAAAAAAGAAAAATGATTTTAACCCTTGAGATACTACATAATGAGGTTAATATAGGGGATCACCTAAATATTTTTAAATAATAAATAAACTAATTGGTTAATTAAATCAATTAACAAATCCACCCATTACTACAAACACCCAATTTGTAACACTTTGATATTTTATATGTATTCCTTTGATGTAACTTTAATGTTTTTTATAGATTTCTTTGCACTCAACATTGATTCTAAATGAACCATGGTATATTATAAAATTTAAAACATATATGTTAGAACAGAAATTATTAATTAGATTAAATTTTTTTTGAAATTTATATATATTTCTTTCCTTAATTCAAATATATTGATTAATGCCTAAGAAATAGTCATTAAATTTTTAATAAAATCATTTTCTGATGAAAATACATTTTTTTCAAATATATATTTTTTTTTAAGTGTTATCAATTTTTATATAAAAATTATATTGATCACTATTAAAAAGTAATTTTAATAAAATTAATTTGTAATTTATGAATAATAATTCATAAATTATCTATCTAGTTGTTATTAATGAAGATAAAATCATTTGATGGTAAAAGGAGTTATTTTTTAGAAAAATATTTTTATGTACATAATGTGTTTTTATCTTCATGAATTAAATACATATTTATTTAATAATAATTTAAATGAAATTTATAGAATATATATTCAATAAAATATATTAAAATTTATTTAATAGTTTTTAAAATACAAGTAATGAATGTAAATTCATTTTTATTCTTAAAAATCAATTTTTTTAAAAAACTTTTTTATTGTATTTTTTGATTTTATTTTAATAAAAAATTACATACACTTATATAAATTTAATTTGGTAAAATTATTATCCATCATGATGAAACATGTTCTCTATTCCATGGGTTAATCTATGAAGAAATGATAAATATTTTATTTATCTTGTGGAATACATATGAATAGATTATGATTATGAAATAGGTGGGTCCGGTATAGACCTCCAATGATTTGGGTAATGTTAATGTTTTTTAGATTAAATAGTATAGGGAAGGTTATCCCAAGACCCAAAGAGTTTACATAGGAGGTTATCCCAAGCCTAAATCCGGTACATAAATGGTTATCCCAAGACTAACATATGATGAATACATTGGTGGGTAGCCTTGGCATACTATTTATTTGATTATGAATATGACACACTTTATACTAATCTATTATGACATGTCCTTTTGCTTCTGATATAATCACATGGATTATTATCTTTTATGATTCTATTATTCATAACTTATCCACTACCAAATCTTTATAGTATCTATGAATTTTTTGGTATAATTTTCAAATGTTAAGCTCATATTCCCATACCTTTGAGCTCGTGTGATGCATACATAAAATTACTGATAGAGAGCTACCATGTTCACCCTTACTGAGCATATGATATCACCCTTTCTTGTGTTTCCTTTCCCTAGGTTATAAATAAAGGCTTTGGGTAGGTTCTAATAAAGAGGTGTAAATTTTGAGGAGAATTTTGTAGGAGATGTTGAAGATCTTTCAAGAACTAAAATGATTACATATCTAGTCATCAAAGACACTAACACTTTACTATTATAGTGTGTGTATTATTATGAGGTGTATTGAATATTAATCTAAAAGGGAACAAGGTGGATAATTCTTTGTGTTAAAAGAATCATGATAGCTTATGTATGATGAGAATCAAAAAAGATTTAGTATTTATGGATTTGTAAAGGATGGACCTTGAAATATTGAAGGGGGGATATCTTATCACTCTCAAATTAGGATTATATATATATTAAATAGTTGTATAGTATGTAAAATAATTTTAAGAACATAGTATGTTTCCCTGTCATTCCATAATTAAAGGAGCTATTGGGTGAATCTCATAGCTCATCACTCTCTATTCATCCTGGAAGTATAAATATGTATAGATACCTTAAAGAGGATTTTTGGTGGTATAAAATGAAGAGAGATATTGTAGAGTACGCATATCAATTATTAGTATGAAAAAAAGTTAAGGATGAGTGGAATAAGTCTAAGGGTGTGTTATAACCATTACCCTTACCTTTATAGAAATGGGAAAACATCACCATGGATTTTTGTCACAGGAATTTCCAAGACATTTAAATTGAATAATGCTATTTGGGTTTTAGTTCATCACCATAAGAATTTATCACATTTAATTTCTATCATATTATATTTCTGTTTTGATCATATTTCCTGAATATATATTAAGGAAGTGGTAAAGTTTCATGTAGTACTGTATTCTATTGTGTCTGACTGAGATCCTATGTTTACCACAAAAAGTTCTGGAGATGTCTTTATTAAGCTCTGGATGTGGAGTTATGTTTTAGTAATTCCTATATTTATAAAATATATGGTGAGTCTAATAGAAATATTAAAACCCTAAAAAATATTCTAAGATCCTATTATCTAGGTATCAAAGGGTTTTGGTATCAACACCTTCCTCTTGTGGAATACTCATATAACAATAGTTTTCACTCAGTCATTCATATAGCTCCTTATGAAGACCTATATAGAAATAATTATAGGACTTCAACATATTAGGATGAATTTTGAGAACTAAATATATTGGGACCAGAGATATTTGAGTAAATATAGGAGAAGGCATGATCCATTTAATAAAGCATTATAGCAGCTCTGAGATGGCATAATATTTCTTCTGACAATCATTGATGAGTTCAGGAATTTGAAGATAGTGAAAAGGTATTCATGCAAATGTCTCCATGGAAGAAAATTTAGATATTTACAAATAATTTAAATTTTATCCCTAGTTACATTATTCCCTTTAATATTATTGATCAAGTAGGTATGGTACCATATTTCTTGGAACTTCCACCAAACCTCTCTAAAGTTTGTGATGTATTTTATATATCTCTTTTGAATAAGTGAATACTTGATTCATCACATGTACTGATCTTGGAGGTTACAATATGGTACCATGATATTTACTATTAATAATAATCATTATAAATATTTGATCATAGAGACAAATTTCTACACAACCAGACTACTCAACTGGTTAATATTTTTAAGAGGAACCATAATTTCAAGGATGATGAATGGGAACTTGAGGATGTTATGAAGTAAAAGTTTCTCCATTTTTTGCATCATAATTAAAAAATTTATAAGGTGAATTTATTTTTAAGGGGGGTATAATATAACACCCTAATATTTTATATGCTTACCTTAGAAATAAATTTTAATTATTCGATAGCTTTGTTTACATGCAACCCTGAGTATAAATGAACTACGGTAATTTATAACATTTAAAATGTAGCCATTGGAAAGGATATAATGAAAATGATTAAAAAAATTATGAAATTATTACAATTTGTTTTAATTAAAATGTATTAATTAATTTCTAATAAATAATCATTAAATTGTTAATAAAATCATTCCATGATTAAAAGACCTATTTTCTAAATAAATTTATTTTTTAGGTGTTATGAAATTTTATATAAATAAATATATTGATCACTATAAAAAATTTATTTTAGTAAAATTTATTTTTAATTTATGAAAAGTTATTTGTATATTTTTTTCTAATGGTTAGTAATAAAGATTAAATCATTTGAAGGTAAAAAATGTTACTTTTCAGAAAACTGTTTTTATGTACGCAATGTATTTCTATATTAATAAATTAAATAAATAACTATTATTTAATGATGTTAAAATATTATATAATATATATTAAATATAATATTTTAACATTCATCTAATATTTTTTACATGTCAAGTAATTGAAGTAAATTTAGTTTTATGTTAAAAATGCATTTTTTAAATGGTTATCATTGCATTTTTCATGTTTATATTAAAATTACATTATAAAACTTATAGAAATTGAATTTGATAAAATGGATTACATATTAGGAATTAGGATTTCCAAAAATAATTAATGATTCTACTTTCATTTTTTGTCATAATGAATATTAAAAATAATAAAAATTGGTTACCATGGTTAGGGTTAAAATGGGAATATTGGGGGGTTAAACAAAGAGGTAAGGTTAAAAATACTAATTAAACTTTTCTAAATAATATTTAATAAATATATTTATACTTTATATTATCTAAAAAATTTATTGTTCATTTTTTCCACTTTCACTATAAAACAACTTCATATTATTTAAATATTTTAAGTAATCTCATGGGTGTCCCTACTGTCACTTATAAAAGGGAACCTATTATCCTCTGTTATTCATAATAATTGAGAAATATTTATTTGAAAATACCTAACTATGAACCTTTTTATTTTTATTACCTTCATTATTGAGCTCTTTGTGTTACTCAATGACTATCCTAATAAGTCTTGAGTTTCAATCCAAAGGAGTTCTCTCAAAGGAGAGGTAATTGTCTTACCCTACTATTTCAAATTTTATTTATTCATCTAATTACTCAAAATATTTTGAATCCATCCTAAAATAATGAATAAAATATATTCAATATACTTAGATTTTATTATTATTAAGGGATAACTATTTCCCCTCCTTTCCATCAAATGGTAAATGAAAGTATCACTCATGTGTACGTTTAGATTATCGCCTCCACGTAGTGATGTGATACATTGTCCATGGTCGTGTAAAATTGATGGATATAATGATGGATTTAATAAATATATATAATAATTTTGATATATTTATAAATATATAATGATAAAATATTATTTATCTTTATTTATTTATTTTTATTAGAAAATTAAAACAATGTTCATCTGTACATATGAAATACCATATCCATGAACGGTTTAATTCATTTTTATATCTCTACCTTTTATAGATGGTTATATATATATATATATAATATGTTATATTTATATCATGATTATAATTATGAATATTATGTCACCATGATCAATATGTAAGGACCATAATCACAAAATCAAAACACCAATGGAAAATGAAGCAATTAACACCCGAAATGATGAAGATAATAAAATATTGTTAATGAATGGGTGATAAGATATTTCATGTAAACCAAGGATGTAATTATAAGTATGAATATGATTATATTGTATAATTATAATAAATTAAAATTTATTAAACAAGAGGTTAAAAACACTTATAATGTAAGTTAGACCTGAGGTAAGGGTTTTACGTAACAATCACACTGTTTACTATGATTATTTTTTATTAAATTATTTTTGATTAAAATATATGATCAATCTCTCATAAATTTCATGTATTTTCTTCTTTTCTATTTATGTGTATAGATTACAATTTTTCATTTTATTTTCCTCGCTACAATTACTCAAAAGTCGAAAATATTATTTTTAATGAAAACCAAATTTATTTCTCTATTCGATCAAGAATATTTTTCTCCCATGCCTGCAATTTGTTTAAAATATTTTCAAGTATGTTTTTATTGTTTTCCAATTATTGATAAAATTAATTTTTACCCATGTTTTAATTTCTATAAGAAAATTAAAAGGAATCATGTTGTCTTTTTCTTAATGAGGTACGTTTTATCAAATGTTTGAATAGAATACTTCTTTTAAAATATAATTCATTAACAAATTTTCCCATAGTTATGAATAACATTTTATTTGAATATTCCAGTACTATTTTCCATGGTTATTTTCAAAGAAAATGTTTTCACTAATATTTTATAAATTTTTGGATTTCAAATATCTCATTTCAAAATTAAATGGTATTTTCCTCAAGAAATATCCATCAATATTTTAATGGTATTTTAATTTATGAAAATATTAATTAATTTTACTTATAATTCTATATGGATATGATCTAATGATACCATATTTATTCTTTCACTGTATTTTTATTGATTATTATGATGAAATATTTATGAAGCCTATTTTCTTTTATGTGGGTTAATTTATAAAGAAACGATGAATATTTTCATGATATTTTGGAATACATATGAAGGGATTATGATTATGTGATTGGTGGGTATTCAATACACCTCAATGCATTGGGTAATGACTAATTTTTATGAGCTCAAAGTGTACATGATAGGTTATCCCAATCCCAAAATAGGGTATACATGAAGTTATCTCAAGATCAAAGTAGGTACATGGGTGGTTAGCTCAAGCGTAACATGTGATGAATGTATTAGAGGGTATCCTTGATAGAATATTTCTAGGATTATAAATATTCCACACTTTCGTATACTCTCTTATGAATTGTTATTTTTCTTATGATATTATCACATGGCTCAAGATCTTTGATTCTTATTTGATTCATGTATTATGAACTGCTAAAGCCTTATTCCATGATTATGATATATGAATTACTAGGTATGATTTTAAAATTTTAATCTCATGTTATCATACCCTTATACTCATGTTATGATTACATAAGATTGTTGACTTATATCTATGATTTTTACCTTTACTGGTAATCTAATCTCACCCTTTCTTATGCTTGATTTCCCTAAGTAATGAAGAAATATTTTAAGTAGGGTTTGAAAAATAAGTGTACTTTGTGAGAAGAAATTTTTGGGAGATGTTGAAGATCATTTGGGAAATACTATTATTATGTATATAGTATTTAAAGACACTAATCCTTTATGGTTCTAGGGAGTTTATTGTTATCAGATGTATTGAATATTTATCCAAAATTATATAATATTTATGTATTTAATATTTGGTTCGCCTCATAATGGACCTTATTTAAACTCAAATTACATTGTTCCTAGGGTAAAACCACTTTTCCAAAGAGAAATGCGGTGATAGTTTTACCATATGATTTTCCTTGTAAGAGATATAAGTAATCATTCTTAAAAAATTATGAGTGAGCTGAAAATTAATATTTTTTTACTTAATATATTCTTATCAACGTCTTACCATGATTGTAGTCCCATACTGGATCATTCTTGGGGTAAACACCACACTTCAAAAATAACTAAATCATTAGATATTTTTTATAAGGTTGTATCCTATGGTAAATTTACCATTTTACCCCTAGGGAGGTCTCAGGGCTTAGAAAGTTTAAAATTGAGCTAAGTACTGATCAGAAAAAATCAAGTTCACAACAATTATACGCAGTACTATTCAACATAAGAAATCCCCAAGTTATAGTAAATAACTCTATTTTAGAGTATCTCATCCTCAATATCACCACAAACATTACTCAATGAATAATATAGTTTGTATAATATAATTTACACCATCAAAATATAAAGGGGACCCTATCAACTAACTCCCAAAAACTAGTGCCTAGTATTCACCTAATGATTAACATATCATGACTATCCTAATACCATTGTCATACCATATCTTGTTTAAAAATATTAACTTTGTCTATAATCACATCATATTATATTACCACATATGAAATTAGCACATTTATAATTCAAATCAATTAATAGGTTTGACAGAGTTTCTTCTTTGTTGTCCATTAATTTTCCATGCTCAGACTAGATGTTGGGTGACACTTGAGAAAACTATATTAGTTTTCCTAAATATTATCAAATGATGCTATCATCACCTAAATAATATCAAAAATATATTAGGCAATATATCTCACACTTATCCCCATGACTGTTCACTAAACTAAGTCAAATAGTCTAGATATTATCCAATCAACTGAGTGAACTAGTATACATTCATATCCAATGAGTTTGTGTACCAGTCCCCACAACTTTACATATCGTCATTTCTTACAAACTTTAAGCTATCAAAAGGTAAAGGTAATTATACGAATAATAATTATAATACCATCCACTTGTGAAAAGACCTCTAGGAAGAATTATAGATATTTCATCATCATATGTAGTCCCCATCCTCATCTCATCAATATATAAAGGGTATAAATCATTAGTTCAATAATATATTATATAAAATTTAAATCAACCAAACCCTGAACTAGTGTTGATCACAATTATAATTCTAGTTATTATTAAATATACAATATCGGGATAATCTTCCAACTTATAAAATAACCAAACTCCGTAAACTACTACAGATTGGGCTTTAATAAGTGCTCGAACTTGATTTTATTAGTTCTAAAAGAGCATTGATTATAAAAGTGTCTTTAAAATATTTTTGCTTATATTAGTGCTAAATAAATCATTGATAAAGAAAATCAGTATCCATGCTAAGAAAATCACAGATAAAAGGGGCCTTTGTCAGTATTTTTTTCATGATAAATGGTTCCTTTATTAACACTTTTTTAATAGTTATATTTTTAATGATTATAAATACACACTTTATAAACACTAAAAAGGCTGGTAAAGGGTGGTTTTATTAACACTAGAAAAAAATTCAATACTCCCACCCACCAACCCCCCCCCCCCCCATCTCACACATGATGCCCTCACCTATTCTTTATCAGCACTATAAAAAACCAGACTTTATTAGTGAGATCTGTTTATTGAATACATTTTTATTATATTACATAGTATTATACACATAAAATGCATAGAGAAACTAAAAACACTTTATTTTATTAATGTAATTCATTATAATAATTATCAACAAAACCCATGAAAATACCAAATATTAAAATGGTAAAAAAATTAAATAAAAAAAGTAGAATCGGAAAACTTGAATCATTCCAATCTACCAAAATTATAACCCCCATAAAGAACACTATAGAAAAGATATTGAATATTAGTAAACCAATCTACATCTTATAAAAGTAAAATATATAGACTTGGGAGGAATTGTAATGAATGTTGAATGAAATAATAAATAATTATTTATAGTAGGTTATGTGACCATTGGAATAGTAATGTGACCATTGGTATAGTAATATGACCATTGGAATAGTAATGTGAATGTTAGAATATTTAAAATATGTGCACATTTTTAACAAACTATATTTTAATTTTTTCATAAAAATCATAATTTTTATATGAAAATTAAAAATTTAAAATTTTAGAAAAAATTTGATAAAATATATATCCTTTTCATAATCATTATGTTCAAATTATCCAAGGGTGTTTTTTGGTAAATTTCTAAAATACATCAATTATTATACGAATAGAAAAAAAAACTATTTTTCCAATACCACGTGTTTTATGAAATAATTTTTGTAACCAAGTCTCTTCATTGATAATAATGGATTATGGTTTTTGTTGTTTGATAAATTCACATGGATGACTAGGGAGTTTTCAAGGAATGTGGTTATATATTTGTGGTTGAAAGTAGTATTGAAGGTGGCGCAGTTTCCTAGTGTTTTCCAAATTTTTGGGCCTAAAATTCAGTAATATGTTCATAGGAATGTATGGTTTGAATAATGGTGATGGAATTCAGAAAATGGAGAGAAATTTGTGGACCAAGATATATATCGTGTACCATGTCCTGGAATAGTTTTCGGACCACGTATAGAATAGCCGGAATGGTACGCAGAGCGGTTCGTGGAACCGAAATCAGTTCGCAGCGAAGGTATGTAGACAGAGGTGTATGGTACGTAGAAGTCTAGAGGCTCACAGAATTGATGTAGTGTAATTCCCCGACCCCAGTTAACCAGAGTCGGTGCATTATTACGTAACATTGTATTGATCACAAAAGATCAAGTCTCGAAAGACCGATTAGTTTAGTAGCCTTGGAAACACTAGATACATTCATAAATGTTACATTACATCATAAATTGAAAAACTACAATAACATAGTCTCCATAGTCCACACTCATATCCCCTTTAGACTATCCCTGCAGGTCAGTCATAAAATATTTCTTCACATCTTGGGAAAAATAAAACATAGAAAGCGGTGAGCTCAGATGCTCAGTAAGGATAACAATATTGAGTAAAATTTAATAAATAAACATAAACATTTAAGGCAATGTATAACTAAAAAATCCTTTTAAACTTGAACTTCAGCATAATATGGAAAAAATAAAATGAAGTAATGTCATTTACTTATTCACAAGGATATTCTACTATTCGAATAATCACATGAAATATCAATAACCACTTTTATAATGATGGAATTCATAGTGTCATATTATCATAACCACGTAGCCAAGGCCTCATGCCAAGACTACAAATAAGATTTTGTCAATGCCTAATGCCAAGACACTAGTTTGTCTCATTAGACCTACCGATGCATCGAGGAGCTATAGCAGGCTCCACCCATCACTTATTAAGTCCAATGTATTCCTCATATGAAAAGGTTTAAACATAACATAAACATTCATATTAAAAATGGCATACGAAATGTCAATACTTTCTCCATAACCCATGAATGGTATAAAAATAACAAATCCATAGTCAAACATATCACAAAACCTTTAAATACAATATGGATGTTTTGAATCATAATAAATCAACTTCAAATAATCTTAAAATCTATCAAATGATGTTGACATAGATGAAATAAAAACTATTTGAGAGAAATATCTTCTTTGAAAATCATTTAAAAGTCACATAATTGTAAAAGAAAACATTAAATTTGAAAATATTCTTATAAGATTTTAAGGGAAGCTTCAAAGATTTTATAATGGCCGAAAATATCCGCACCCACCATATAAGTTAAAAAACATTCTTACCTTAATTTTTGTCGAAAATGTCAAAAAGTACCTTATTTGGAAAATGACGGAAAGATTCCTTTAAAAAATGTATAAGGTCAAATAAGGGTATAAATGACTTTAACCCATTGTCTAATAAATAGTAAAAATGTTTTGAAAGACATTTTTAAGAAACATGGATGTGGATGATAAAGTGGTCCCAGTAGATAATTATACATGAACAACCTTGAATAATGAAGAGGTTGTAGAATTAACCCTTACCTCGTGTCCTACTTGACTCGATCATTATTTAATATCCTGAATAATGAACTATAGTTAATCTATACTTTCTTAATAACCTTTTTCAAGTTCATTATTCCTTTTATATCACTTATTATCATGTTATGAAAATTATGTAGTCATTTAAGTTAATAACGGTTGTTTTGTCAATCTTTGGTACTTGAGTCAACAATAAACTTATTATAATTACAAGTTGTTAATGTAATAAAATATCCATTATATATAGAATTATATTAATGATCTTGATATCATATATATCATATATATCCAGTATATACATGCATTTATAATATTACATAACATTTAGAGGTAAGAAATGAAATGCAACGTTCATGGAGACGGTAAGTCGTACGTACACATGAACGCTACTTTCATTTCTATTTCATATTTAATGGAATGAAATCATGATGATATAAAGGTATATTATAATTAAAATATAATATGATATATAATATCATTTAACTACATCCTTTATACATCCCACATATGGCATTAACGATTCAAATCACTTTGAGGGGGCGGTAGTCTGCACTTCCTAAAATGAAATTATCGCGTTTACCCATAATGGAAATCATAAAGGTATTCCATAAATGAAAAATAAATAAGCATAAGGAAAACTTAAAGATAATATATATCATATATAAAAATATTTTCATTATAATGGCCACCATGAGATATGTTAAAAGAAGATTGAACAATCATCATTTCGTGATGCAGTAATTCGCCACCCACAGAAACAGTATGTTCTTTAACCATTAGACGAAGGTGTGTGTAAGTTTAAATCAAATAATTCTCATAAAAACATCCTAGTATATTTAATATACTTGTTTTGTTACAAAATAATGTAATAAAAAGAGTTTAAGGGGTTGGAGAAGAAAAATAAAACAAAAGAACATAAGAGAAGACATTACCTTAAAATTGGGTAACTCTTTTTGATTTGAGCCAAAGGCTTCCTTGGGAAGACTTAGGCCAAAATTGAGGCTTCTAGGAATAATAGAGGGAAGTTGAGATAGTATTTGGGAAGAGTTTTTCCGAGAAAAATGGATTTTAATGTGTGAATAAGGTGGTAGAGGTGGGGGCCTTTTATAAGAGGAGAGGAGAGGCTCTTTTGAAAAGATTGAAAATATTATTTTATTATAAAATGGTTTTCGAATTATAAAGGTCCCAAAATTATATATTTCGAATATAAAGTGATAAGGATTTTAAATACACCCATCCAATAGGTTTTTTTCAATTTTAAGTCTTATATTTTACCTTATCTTTTCATTTTATTTAAATCGTTCATTAATGAGGTAATCGTTGCATCATCATGGTGTCATAAATAAATTTCTTTATTTAATGTCTAAAATTTATAAAAAACTACCATGATGTAGGAAATATTTTTATCTTTCCAATGGATATTTATAGTCTAAAAGATAACTTGTATAACCCCTTTTAAAAATTGTTTTAATAAAACAATACATGTTTGTGACATTTTTATTTTTACTTTAAATAAAAGGTATTAATGTCATTATCTTACCCAAGTGGCTCCATGGGGTCCCAAAAATTGACCAATGGATTTTTATGGTCATAAATGAGTCATACAATAAGATTAGGACATGTGTCAAGGTAATTTCATATTATTATAACATTATTTTTACCTTAAATTACTCTAATTACCTCTAATCACGGTTAATAAATCTCAAAAGTTACTATTCACCAAAAATTATTTTCATCCCATTGAACCACATTTTACTTCCTAATTACAAACATGTATATCTGATTTTTGAAATTAAATTCACAGAATTGGAAAATTTTCATTTAAACGGAAAATCAATTTTTTAACTACCACTTAGTGGTTTCAATATTCATCAAAAATTGAAGTGTTTCAGAAAAATACCAAAAATTCACCCTAAGATATATTTGATATTCCAAATTCAAATATGATATATATTTTACCAAATTCAAGTCATATAAGTTTCATTAATTAATTTTATAATTAATTCTTATTGTCAAAACAAATAGGGTGTTTTTAAGAAAGAATATCAATCAAAAGATTGAAAATTGTTTCTGTCCAATTTCAAAGTGAAATTAATTCTAATGACCACCATTGGATAAAATGGTAAAAATATATTCTAATTATAATTTAATACATCTAAATAATATAATTTATCACTATAAGTTATTTTTATTAAAAAATTTGTTTTTAATTAAAGTTTAGTATTTTACACTATTCATAAAAAATTGGAAGTTCTCAGAAAAAAAACAAAAAATTAAACTTAGGATAATTTTGATATTCTGAATCCAAAAATGAAGTCCAATTTGAATAATAAAATTTATAAAATTTCAAAAGTGGGTATTAATATTCATAACGGCTACTTTGATTGGTCGCGGTGTGTTAGAATCTCGAACTTGCGTACAATGCAAGCTATTTCATTATTGAAAGAGAAGCGTACCATGGAAGCTTAGGGTGTTACATTCTTCCCTCCTTCAATAAATTGCATCCTCACAATTTGAAATTGTTCTTCGGAAATAAAAGGATTAAAGTATAAAATACCTTCGTGGAAAACCCACATCAAAAATAGGGTTAATAAAAATATAACTTTAAAAAAAGAAATATAAGTACAAAGGTCACACGAGATAGCCAATACTGGGATTCTATGAAAACATAGATATGGAGGAGAAAAAAAACATCCAGGTCTAATGGGGAGTTGTGGAAAACAGGCTTACGAGGAAGTTAACTACAAGAAAATCACAAACTTGTGATTGGTTAAATGGTCTTTGATTCCCCAGTAGGAAACGTTAACCGACAACGTTTTTGTTTTAAGTTACCTTTCATAAAGTTGAATAATTTATTTATATGATTTACTAAGAACTTAAGGAAATATACTTACTTGTCATATAGACATTCATTCCTTACTAAATTTTTACCACAAACCCATCTTTCAATCCAAAAGGTAATAGAACTCAAAAATATTATGTTTATCCTAATTGTACAAGGTTCCAAATATTAACACATACCATTTAGATTAGGAAAACTATTTTGTAATAACCAAGGACTTCATGTATTCTAGTGGTAGGTAATAAAGGCATGTCGCACTATGGTTGTGGGTTCGATTCCTGCAGCTTTGTCTGGTGCGACAGGTTATCCCCCGACCTATAGGTTGTCCTTTTCCTAATACTATATTATTATAATATTCGAAAAATAATCTTAAGAAATGTTTTAACCTTAAATAATACTATTCAAAGTTCAACTTAATCCATTCCAACCTTATTTTTATCCAAAATACCTCTGTCCAGACTCTCTCTAAAAGGTCTCTAAATTCCAAAATCAATTGTAACATCAGATTCCCCAAACAAAGTAAAGTTTCTCTTATTGTCACATACTAAAAATATGATTACCTTCATCATATTAAAACCCTAATGAAAACAAAAAATATTGTAGTACAATACTTATATATATCACATTATTATTATAACCATAATATAGTTCTTGAGTCCAAAAACACAAATACAATAATTATTCTACTTCAACTATAGTAACAACATAAGATTGGCCTCAATCCCTTGGCCTTTTCTGAGGTAAGTTTCTCTGACGCTTAGGACATTCATTTGCATAATGACCCATTTCTCTACAATTGTAGCATTCAACATTGATAGCCTCTATCTTTCCCTTGCAATCACGATCCTGGTGACCTTTTTCTCCATATTTATAACAAACTCCCATTCCTTTTAGGAAAGTACCGGGCTGATTCTTCCCACAATTATCGCATAATAGAAAATACTTCTTTCCCTTTTTCCCTTTATCTGTCTCTTGTTCCACCGTTCTCTTTATCTCTTGATTTACTTTATTTTCATAAGATTTAGAGAATTTCTTTTCTGTCTTAATAGAACATGAGACTATATCTTCATACGTTGAGAAAGATTGTGATACTAATACTCGACGGAGAAACGGTTTTAACCCATCAAAGAAATGATCGATCTTACTTCTTGGGTTACGTATATAATTTGTCACATGCCTCTCTAACCTTGTAAAGTTAGCTTCATACTTTTCAACATTCTCATCCTCCTTTTTCCTCAGGCTGAGAAATTGTCTTTCCATATTCGCTCGATGGTTATGAGGAAAGTATTTTTCCAAGAAAATTTCTTTAAACTCTCTCCATTCCATACTTGATACTTCTTCATCTTCCTTTGTATTTTGAATCAATGACCACCATTGATCAGCATCTCCAGTGAGGTAGTAAACTGCCATGACAAATTTTTCACTTTCACTACTCCCTAAAGCCTGAAATATTTTCTCTAGGGAATTTATCCATTGCTCAACTACTAATGGATTTGTATCACCACTAAATTTTGGTGGTTTTTTTCCTCATAAAGCAGTCTAACATTGATCCTCCAGGTTGCAGATCAGGGTTCTCCATACAAGTAAGGTTATTATTCATAACCTGAGTGAGTTGTCCCAGTATGGTGATAAGATTATCAGCACTAGTTGTATCACCATCTCCACTATAATTATCTTGATCAAGAGGGAAATCCCTATATGGATTGCGTGCATTGATACAGTTTCCATTCCTTCCACTAGGCTCCATTTCTAAACAATTCCATAAACTAGATCAGTCCATGAATCAAAATATATAAATCCATACTTGTAAAACACTTTACATAAATTGAACTATTTATGGATATAATCCATAATCATAAAAAAATGTTTTCTTTGAGGAATTATATACTCATAAACCTTTCATAATGGTTTGTAAAGAAAATTATAATTATCCTAAAAATATCCCATGGGAGTGTAATAACGAAGAGTGGAGTAAGTCCCGTTATCGTGCACCAATTCTCGTTTGAGTTTAGCTCAAAGCGGTGTTTTCGAGTTTTACCTCTAGGTACATCTGTGCTAGAGATGCCTCTACCTGCTCATATCTAGACATGGATATATTGCTCAGAAAACTCAAAAAATCTCTATAATACCAAAATTCTAAGAAGTTCTTCTATATTAATCCTCAAAGTCTATCTTAGGGATATGTTCTCTAATCAGATTTTATCTAAATCTAGATTCCAAGGTTAGTACTAAACTGCCTCTGATACCAACTGTAATGCCCCGACCCCAGTTACCCAGAGTCGGTGCATTATTACGTAACATTTTCATGATCATAAAAGATCAAGTCTCGAAAGACCAATTAGTTTAGTAGCCTTGGAAACACTAAATACATTCAAAAATGTTATATTACATCATAAAGTGAAAAACTACAATAACATAGTCTCCATAGTCCACACTCATACCCCCTTCAGACTATCCCTACAGGTCAGACATAAAAAATTTCTTCACATCCTGGGAAAAATAAAACATAGAAAGGGGTGAGATTAGATGCTCACTAAGGATAACAATATAGTGGAAACATTCATATATAAACATAAACATTTAAGGCAATGCATAACTAAAAAAAAGTCTTTTAAACTTGAACTTTAGCATAATATGGAAAAATTAAAATGAACTAATTTCATTTACTTATTCACATGGATATTCTAATAGTCGAATAATCACATGAAATATCAATAGCCACTTTCATAATGATGGAATGCATAATTCCATAATATCATAACCACTTAGCCAAGGCCTCATGCCAAGACTATAAATAAGATTTTGTCAAGGCCTCATGCCAAGACACTAGTTTGTCCCATGAGTCCTACAGATGCATCAAGGAGCTATAGCGGGCTCCACCCATCACTTATTAAGTACAATGCATTCCTCATATGAATAGGTTTAAACCTAACATAAACATTCATATTTAAACTAGCATAAGAAATGTCAGCACTTTCTCCATAAACCATGAATGGTATAAAAATAACACATCCACAGTCAAACATATCACAAAACCTTTCAATACAATATGGATGTTTTGAATCATAATAAGTCAACTTCAAATAAGCTTAAAATCCATCAAAGTATGTTGACATAGATGAAATCAAAACTATTTGGGAGAATTATCTTTTTTGAAAATCATTTAAAAGTCACATAATTTTAAAAGAAAACATTTAATTTGAAAATATTCTTATAAGATTGTAAGGGAAGCTTCAAAGATTTTATAATGGCAGAAAATATCTGCACCTTCCGTATAAGTTAAAAAAACATTCTTACCTTTATTTTGTTGAAAATGTCAAAAAGTACCTTGTTTGGAAAATGACAGAAAGATTTCTTTCAAAAAAGTATAAGGTAAAATAAGGGTATAAATGACTTTAACACATTTTCTAATAAATATTAAAAAAAAATTGAAAGAAATTTTTAAGAAACATGGATGTGGATAATAAGGAGGTCCCAGTAGATAATTACATATGAACAACCTTGAATAATGAAGAGGTTGTAGAATTAACCCTTACCTCGTGTCCGACTTGACTCGATCGTTCTTTAATCACATGAAAAATAAACTAGAGTTAATATATACTTTCTTAAGAAACTTTTCAAGTTCATTATTCCTTTTATATCACTTATTACCATATTATGAAAATTATGTAGTCATTTAAGTTAATAACGGTCGTTTTGTTGATCTTTGGTACTTGAGTCAACAATAAACTTCTTATAATTACAAGTTGTTCATGTGGTAAAATATAAATTATCTATAGAATTATATTAATGATATTGATATCATATATATCATATATATCCAGTATATACATGAATTTATAATATTACATAACATTTAGAGGTAATAAATCAAATGCACCGTTCATGGAGACGGTAAGTCGTACGTACGCATGAACGCTACTTTCATTTATATTTCATATTTAATGGAATTAAATAATAATGATATAAAGGTATATTATAATTCCAATATAATATGATATATAATATCATTTAACTCCATCCTTTATACGTCCCACATATGGCATTAATGATTCAAATCACTTTGAGGGGGTGGTAGTTCGCACTTCCTAAAATGAAATTATCGTGTTTACCCATAATGGAAATCATAAAGGTATGCCATAAATGAAAAATAAAGAACCATAAGGAAAAAATAAACATAATATATATCATATATAAAAATATTTTCATTATAATGGCCACCATGAGAGGTGTTAAAAGAATATTGAACAATCATCGTTTCGTGAGGCAGTAATTCACCACCCACAGAAACAGTATGTTCTTTAACCATTAGATGAAGGTGTGTGTAAGTGTAAATCAAATAATTCTCATAAAAACATACTAGTATATTAAAGATAATTTTTTTTTACAAAATAAAGGAATAAAAAGAGTTTAGGGGGTTGGAGAAGCAAAAAAAACAAAAGAACATAAGAGAAGACATTACCTTAAAATCGGGTAAATCTTTTTGATTTGAGCCAAAGGCTTATTTGGGAAGACTTCTGCCCAAATTGAGGCTTCTAGGATTAAGATATGGAAGTTGATAGAGTATTTGGTCAGAGTTTTTCCGAGCCAAATGGCTTTGAAGGTGTGAATAAGGTGGTAGAGGTGGGGCCTTTTATAAGAGGAGAGGAGGGGCTCTTTTGGAAAGATTAAAAATATTATTTTATTATAAAATGGTTTTCAGATTATAAAGGTCCCACAATGATATATTTTGAAGATAAGGTGATAAGGATTCTAAATAAACCCATCCAATAGGTTTTTGGAAAGTTTAAGTCTTATATTTTACCTTATCTTTTCATTTTATTTAAATCATTCATTAATGAGGTAATCGCTACATCATCATGGTGTCATAAATAAATTTATTTATTTAATGTCTAAAAATAAAAAAAAATACCATGATGTAGAAAATATTTTTATCTTTCCAATGGATATTTATAGTAGAAAATATAACTTGTATTTCCGCTTGTAAAATTTTTTTTAGTAAAACAATACATGTTTGTGACATTTTTATTTTATTTTTACTTTATATAAAAGGTATTAATGTCATTATCTTACCCAAGTGGCTCCATGGGGTCCCACAAATTGACCCATGGATTTTCTTTGTCTTCCATGAGTCATCAAATAAGAGTAGTACATGTGTCAAGGTAATTTCATATTATTATAACATTATTTTCACCTTAAATTACTCTAATTACCTCTAATCGCAGTTAATAAAACTCAAAAGTTACTATTCACCAAAAATTATTTTCATCCCATTGAACCAAATTTTACTTCCTAATTACAACCATGTATGTCTAATTTTTGAAATTAAATTCATAGAAGCAGTAAAATTTCATTTAAATGAAAAATCAGTTTTTTACTACCACTTAGTGGTTTCACTATTCATCAAAAATTGAAGTGTTTCAGAAAAATACCAAAAATTCACACTAAGATATATTTGATATTCCAAATTCAAATATGATGTCTATTTTAACAAATTAAAAACATATAAGTTTCATTAATTAATTTTATAATTAATTCCCGTTGTCAAAACAAATAGCTTGTTTTTAAGAAAGAATATCAATCAAAAGATTAACAATTGTTTATGTCCAATTTCAAAGTGAAATTAATTATAATGACCACCATTGGATAAAATGGTAAAAATATATTCTAATTATACATTAAAACCACTAAATAATATAATTTATCACTATAAATTATTTTGATTAAAAAAGTTTTTTTAATTAAAGTTTAGTATTTTACACTATTCATAAAAAATTGGAAGTTCTCAGAAAAAAACGAAAAATTCAACTTAGGATAATTTCGATATTCTGAATCCAAAAATGAAGTCCAATTTGAATAATAAAATTTATAAAATTACAAAAAGTGGTTATTACTGTTCATAATGGCTAATTTTATTGGTCGTGGTGTGTTAGAATCTCGAACTTGCGTACAATGCAAGCTATTGCATTATTGAAAGAGAAGCGTACCATTGAAGCTTGGGGTGTTACATGTAGTCTGTGGGATAGGAGTGGAACACGGTGTAGGATGAACCAAAATCAAAGATTTCGTAAATCTTGGTTTAGAGGATGTTTTATATCCATTAGTGCCTATATAAGAAGTAGTAATCCCCTTTGTAAAGTAGTTGTATTAGAGATTAAAATTTCAAGAAGAACTCTGGTGAAGTATGAAGGGTTTGACGAAGGATAAGACAGTATGTGGTGAGAAATATCTGCATAAGGAAAACATTCTGTGGAAGATTGGGTAATTCACAGAGGAAGATCTTGCATTACCCAGCGGAGCAAGGAAGTATGCATAGCAGGATGGTACGTGGAGGAGCTGAGAAGTATGCGGAGTAAGGAAGTAGGCGAAGTAGGTCAGTTCATAGAGTATATATATGGTGCATAGAAACAGCAGTGGTACACGGAGGAGGTTATCCACGAACCATACTCGCTACTTAGTACGCGGAGGAGGTAAAGTGGTACACAGAACACCCAAGGAAGCCTAAAAATTGACCAAATCACTTTGTGAAAATAATTACCATAACCTCTCAGTGTTCAGAAGGTAAATTACATATGTTGGTGATAACAGGACTTCAATAGAGCATCCATTTATAGTTCATGATGCATTATTTAATGATAATCCATTGAAGCGACCTTCAAGTCGATAAACTGAGTGAAGATTCTTCCAACATAGTGGGCAAGGGGGGTCAGTAGAAGTTATCTAAGGGACCCAGTGTGTTATTCCCAAAACTTTGTAAAGGCAGTGCGCCTGGCACAGAGTAACTGTGCTAAACTCTTTCAATCCATAACTTGTGAATATTAGTGGTTTTGGTATGACTGGCGAACTGTCGGTATATTCTCCTTGGATGTAGCCCTTAGTGGTGAACCCAGTAAAATTATTGTGTCATTACTTTGCATGTGATTTTTTTGTTTTCAGTATTACCTCTTCAGATAGGTTTAATAGGTTCTTACCAACATGGGAACAAGATCTATCAGTTTGAAACAAATAGTTGACACCCTGATTCATCCCTCCCCTCTCAGGGTGTTCTGGGGTCCCTCATTAATTATGATGCATTAATGACTTAATAAATGTCAAATTGGTTATTTTATATCAAGATAAATTTAATATGACATATGGGTTATTTTAAAATAATAAACTTAATTTCTAAACCTAAAAAAGTAATTTATGTATCATAAAAGTCTAAATTTTCCATCTAAATAAACATTTTTTCCACCTTTCTTTTTGGTTAAAATAATAAAATTATTTTATAAATTGTTTAAAAATATTAAAATATTGTTATTTAATTCAAATATATTTCATAATGTCGAAAATACTACCATTTAATTGTTTTCCTTTGATATAATATTTAATTAAATATTATAAATCAAAAATACCCTTCTACTCAAGTATAAATAACCCATCACCCCTCCCTTGGAAGACCACTCCTCCCTAAATTACTAAAACCAAAAATCTACCCAAATAACCTATCTTAAGACCCTTAGAATCTTTAGGATTTAATAGAGTAAAAAACTCAAAGATTCAAAGGAGTTCAGTGTCTCACAAAAGAATCCATACTGAGAAAAGAGTGAGTAGTAACATCCAAGACTTGGATGCCACCCAATAGTGCCCCAAGAAAGGTTGGTCACATGGCCTCAAGCGCATATCCCTAAACATGAGAGGATGCCAATTAGAATTGAGGGCCTGGGTGAGTCAGTGGGGAGACTATTCCCTCATTACTAGAGTATATCACAACAGAAGTCAAATACATTCAATAGCAGAAGCGAATAAATAAGCAGACAACCGAAAAGTAAGGAAAGATAGGAGTGCATAATCAATGATGTGGATGATACATGTATCTTGAAAGAATATAGAATAGTATATGGTGATACAATACAATAAAAGTATCCAAAAAGAAAAAAACTAAAAAGTGCTTATAGCATCGCAAGTCTTAGCTTGGTCTCATGATCCCCTTCTCCAAAGCAACAGTCAACAACCTTTATCATTGTGCTTACCCCTATCAACACCTACATCCATATAATCAGTTTGGGTCCCCAAGGAGTCCCAAACAGTGTGTGAGATAGACATCCCAATAGGTTTCCACCCAAATATCTATACAGTTATAAACAACAATATGAAACATGCTAACAAATGTAAGTAAAACAGTAATGTAAGTGTAAATGCCAATATCATAAGTATACTAAAAATAATAATACTTAGAAGCCTCTCAAGGCTCCTTATAACAACTGTTAGATCCTAACAAGGAATCTATAATAAAATTAAACAAGTAACACGACCTCTTCATTCATCCATCCATATAAAAAACCCAAAGCCATGTCGTATAGACAAGTGTATCAGAAACCCATAGCCACACCATATAGTGAAGTGTAGACCATGATGGTCCAGATCCAAGGTGTCTAAGACCAAGCCATCCTTTTTTATTCCTAGAAGCATCTTGGTGAAAACTCGATCTAGGCACTATTTTGAGTCATAGGATCATGTGTACCAACATGTCCTATACGATTCCAAGCAAGCCCAATCTAAGGAGTGGCAAGGACTGAGGCATCCCATATAATCCATACCCAAGGTTCATACTCAACCAAGGTGTCCCCTACCTCATTCTAGATCCATGTAGAGTTGTCCATGGTATCTATCAACCCATTCATTCATTTCATAAAATTTAAAAATTTCAAATCCATGTGTGTTTACCCACTCACAACACCAATTACATCACATGAGTATACCCACTCATATATTTCATTTCAAATTTAACATCTCGCAAGGGTATACCCAACCATTAATCACCATTTTCACAATAAACAATTCAAGAAATTTAAAAACAACCAATGAGTATGCCCACTCATTTAACTAAATCCAAATAATCCATTTAATAAATATAAGAATGGAATGAAATTAAATGGTAACATAAGTAAAGGAGGCAGTACATCTCCTAAGCAAGCCATCACATTCCGTTTAAGTATAATCAGGCTTCCTCTAACTAGGAAAGCACAAGAATGCACACCTTTATTGGTTTAAAAAGGCATAACTAAGCCATTTCCAAAATTTTCATGCCTTGATTCAGTTCATGGGTGCCAATTCAACAAAAAAAACTATAGGAATCCTATATCATCCCGCATTTTTATCACATAAACTTTCATTACATTTTACAAAACCGAGGATCTTTAAGGTTTAGTGTCTTGGAAACCAGGAACTTAAAACATGAAAACATAAAACATTCTTCTTAAACACTTGAAAGGATTCTCCTTATGTTCATCCTAGATTCATTACTGCATCTCATAACTTGGGGACATACATCAAAAGAAAGGGTGAGCAGAAGTCCCAGTAAGGGAAACAAGGGGAAACAATTAACATGCGAACTTGAGATACATCAACAATGTCATGAAAAAGAACTTTAAGGCATGAGAAAGAAATCATGAGGCATATCATAATAAAAATAAATTTTTTTATAAATTTCATATGTGGCTACAACATTTAATATTGACAATAATTTATGTTACACCAAGGTCCATCCCCAAGGTATCATTAAAAATTACCAAGATTATTCACCAAGGCGTCGTTAAAAATAGTCATCTCTAGATATTAAGTCATTACCCAATGCATTGGAGCACTATCATGGAGCACCCTTGAAATTTATTTATTATCATGTGATCCACATTTATCATCATCAATCATTTCATAAAAAAACCATATAGAATAAAAGTAATGGGATTCATTTCATAATCATAACGTTTTAAAAAACTGCTTTAAAGACATGATCTTTGTGTCACTTTAAAACCCACAGAAAAGGAAGGTGGGTCTCATGTATGTAAATCCCATAATTTAAAATAGAAAATTTTGTTATATATGTGAATACCCCTATATAAGAGATATCTTTTATTATTTACTTAATAAAATAAAAGAACTTTAGAACAAGAGAGAGAGCAATTTTGAGACGGAAGTTCTGCAGCATAACGACTAAGTTTCAGGGTTTTAGAAAACATTGAAAAGAGAGGGGACATGGGTCAAACATTCATAAATGACCCATAAAAAAGTATAGGGACAGAATATCAAGGATATATGAACATGGTAATGAAATTTGAAAGATATACCATATGAAATGAAGAACATGAAAGGAATACAAAAACAAGATTTCTCTTATGAAAATTCGGCAGCCTAACGGCATCACTTAAACTTTAAAAAATTAATTGAAGAGATCAAATAGGGTATATCATAATATGAACATAAAATATAAGTATGATAGATATATAGAAAATTCCCCAACATAATAAAAAGGAACTTTAAATACTTTACATGAATGTAGAACTTTGAAAAATGAGAAAGGTGAACGAATCCCTTAAAAATTCGGCAGCCTAACGGCGCCACTTACAACTTCAAAATACTGAATTGAAGAGATAAAATAGGGTCTCTCATCATATTAACATAAAATATCAGAAAGATATATATAGAGATCATACCCCAAAAAAATAAAAAGGAACTTGAAAGACTTGACATGAAAGTAGAACTTTGAAAAATGAGAAAGGTGAACGAATCCCTTAAAAATTTGGCAGCCTAACAGCGCCACTTAAAACTTCAAAATACTTAATTGAAGAGATAAAATAGGGTCTCTCATCATATTAACATAAAATATCAGTATGATAGATATAGATATCATACCCCAACAAAATAAAAAGGAACTTGAAAGACTTGACATGAAAGTAGAACTTTGAAAAATGAGAAAGGTGAATGAATCCCTTAAAAACTCGGCAGCCTAACAGCGCCACTTAAAACTTCAAAATACTGAATTGAAGAGATAAAATAGGGTCTCTAATAATATGAACATAAAATATCAGTATGATAGATATAGAGATCATACCCCCAAAAAATAAAAAGGAACTTGAAATACTTGACATGAACATAGAACTTAAGAAGGGTGAAAAAATCCCTTAAAAATTCGGCAGCCTAACGGGGCCACTTTAACATTCTTAAAATGAAATGATGAGAGAAATAGGGGGTCTCTCATCATATGAACATGAAAAATACAGTAGGATGAATATAAAATAACATCCTCCAACATAATAGCATGGAGCATAAAAGAAATGGCATAAAAGAGATTACTTGAAAAGAAAGAGGGAGGTCGGATCTCTTACCTTAAAACGTAACTCTTAGAACTCAACGGTTGGGACCTTAAGGGCTTGGGGGCACCTTGGAAGGACTCCTTGGGAGGTAATGGGACCATAGCTTCATTGGGGGAGAGTTGGGAGTCGAATGGATGAGAGGATGGTTTGGTATTTATAGGGAAAATGAGGGGACAAGGCATTAATGGCCAAGGGACACCTCATTAGTGGTTTTGGCAAAACCATGGGCTTTCCCATGGTATTTTCCCATGGTATTGGCCACTTGGGACACCTCATACCTTATATTACTATTCATAAGTCAAAAAATTTGATTACATACTTAATACATCATTTAATGATGTCATTAAACACCCGTAACTTAAAAACTGTATTTTCACTATTCATCGAAAATTCAACTTTCTCAGAAAAATCTCAAAATTTCACCTTAACCAAATATCAATGCTCTAATTTCAAAAATTAACTCCATTTTATAAATATAATTTTCTAAATATTTTTAATTTAATTTTTAAATAAATACACTATTCACCGAAAATTCATTTTTTCAGAAAAATCCCCAAAAATTACCTTAACATAATATCGATCCTCTGAGTTCAAAAATGAAATACATTTTATAAAAATATTTTTCTAAATATTTTTAATTAAATTTTCAATTAAAAAACACTATTCACCCGAAAAAACTAATACTTGACTAATAATTTATGAAACTGTTATTTAACCATTTTATTGAATCACATTACTTAATCAAGGTGCCTAGATTATATTAATGCTTTATTTAAGTGAGATTACTAATCCATTTGGTCACATTACTAATCCTAAGCATAAAATCACTATTCATAATTTACTATTCATCAAAAATTAAGTTGATCTTATTAGACTCTAAATTTTGTACTGAACATAATTGTAGAAGACCATTTTTTAAAAATCATCAAACATTTTTAATTATTTAAGGTTTACATAAACATTTTTTAAAATATCCATTCTCTAAAATTCACCAAAAATATGCATAATATATTTATCCGGACATTTGAAAATTCATAAACTTCATCATAATATGAAATCAAAAATTTTATTTATAACAAAGGATTACACAAGGCAGTTACAGTCTCCTTACATAGCCCCTTATCAAACTAGCATAGGACCTAAGTGTAAGGTGTGCTAAGGTGAGAGAATCCGAGGGAGCCTCCTCCAACATTGCACGAGTAGTAATTTCTATCAGTTTTAACTTCTCGCGAAGTCAATTCTGTTCTAGCTTCATACGATGAAGTTCGGATTGGGTTTGGTCCAGAGTAAAGCCTATTGGTGCTACCTCCTTCCCAAGTTTTGTTAGATGGGCTTCAATCGGTCCAAGACTACTGGGTGAGGCCATCAAATCTTCTTTCTAAATTAATTAACCAAGATCACTTGTATTTAGAGACAAATATCGAAATGTTTAGTTTCCAGCGGTCATATTGACCAATGGTCATATAACAGTCAAAACCCAACAGTCTCATTTTAATTATACTCATGTTATCCAATGTAACAGTTTTGTTGAGTATAAAAAAAAATAACACAAAAAATTAGGAAACAAGATTTATTCAAAATTTCGGGTCATTATAATCTTCCCCCCATAAGAAATTGCATCCTCGCAATTTTTAAAATTGGGTTTTTAAATTTCATTGAAAGTCCCAAACCGGAAAAAGATTCAGTAAAACTATTACTTTAAAAGAAAGAAAGGGAAGTAAAAGGTCACCCGAGTTAACCCATACTAAGATCCCATGTAGGAAAACATGGACATGGAGGAAAAAAGAAAAGGGTCACGTTCTAAGGGAGATTGATAGAAAACATGATTAGTAGAAAGTTAACAACAAGAAAATCACAAACTTATGATGGGTCAAATGGTATTTGATTTCCTAGTAGGAAACGTTAACAGACAACATTTTTTGTTTTATTTTACATTTCATAGTTTTGAGGAATTCATTTACTACATAGAATAAAAACATATGGAAATATACCTACCTTAAAGTAGAGTTTAATCCTTTAATAAGTTTCTACCAAAACTAATCTTTTCTCCAAACGTTGAGCATTCAAAAACACTTGGTCTCATCAAAATCACAAGAATAATCTTCTAGATAATCACGTATTCCACAAAAGAAAAACTATCTATCTTTAAACAGTTATCCCAAAAACAGAAAGGGTAAGATAAAATAACTCTTCAAAAATAAAGAATCCCATAGGAAGGGAAACTACTTTCAAATCTTCAAAGTTCCACGGTACTACCCAGAGTTCATCATATACCATTCTGTAAATAACTTTCCTTAAAATTCCTCAAAATAACCCAAACTAAGATTGAAACCCAAATACAAGAAGGACTTGATAACATAGTCTTCCAAGATAAACTTTATCATTCATCTCCAAAAAACATCAACCACTCCTAACATATTATAACAAAAGTAACTAACCTAAACATATTTTCCCTAAGATAGGTCAATCATTTCCATAAGTAACCTATAATACCATAAGTTCACCTTAAATTCATTGATTCTTCAAAATATAATTCAACCTTTACTCCTCAAAGAAAATACCATAGTAATCTATTTACCTCGATCAAATAGGGTTCCCAAAATAGTGAACGTCTTCCAAAATAATAATCATCTTTTAATCCCCTAATCATATCTGTCATATTAATACGGAAATCGTCACATTTCCTATCACATTGGTTGTTGGAACATGTTCTTCCATTTCCCGCCATTAACTAAGGAAAGAAAGTACAATTAGGGGCTTAAATACTTAACCAATAATCATTAAAAGGAAACTTAAATCATAGAAGGATAAACTTGTAGAATAAAAGTATACCCTAACTTGTGATCCCCTAGGTCCCAATCTAGGTTATCCATGACAATATATTCTTATGTGAATCTTTATTTTATTTTATCTTTGTTCCTTTAATAATGGTTCATACTAAGCTTATGAATTTACCAAAGCATATCCCCCGGGAGTGTCGTAACAAAGAGTGCAGCAAGGCCCGTTGTCGTGTACTAGTTCTCGTTCGAGTCTAGCTCAAAGCGGTGTTTTCGGGTTTTACCCCTATGTACATATGTTCTAGAGCCACCTCTACCTGCTCGTATCCAGACAAGGATGTATTTGCTTGGAAACCCCTTACTCAATACTCACAAAAATACCAGGAATGTTTCCTATATTTAAACTTTTCTATAGGGTTCTTCCAAAAGTTTTCATATCCTAATTTCCACAAATAACTAAACCATCCTTTGATACCAACTATAGAATACCGCCTTTTTATCACATAAGATTTCATTACATTTTACAAAACCGAGGATCTTTAAGGTTTAGTGTCTTGGAAACCAGGAACATAAAACATGAAAACATAAAACATTCTTCTTAAACACTTTAAAGGATTCTCCTTATGTTCATCCTAGGTTCATTACTGCATCTCATAACCTGGGGACATACATCAAAAGAAAGGGTGAGCAGAAGGCCCAGTAAGGGAAACAAGGGGAAACATTTAACATGTGAACTTGAGATACATCAACAATGTCATGAAAAAGAACTTTAAGGCATGAGAAAGAAATGATGAGGCATATCATAATAAAAATAATGCTTTTTATAACATGAAGATGTGGCTAAAACATTTAATATTGACAATCATTTCTGTTTCGCCAAGGTCCATCCCCAAGGTGTCATTAAAAATTACCAAGGTTATTCACCAAGGCGTTGTTAAAAATAGTCATCTCTAGAGATTAAGTCTTTACCCAATGCATTGGAGCGCTATTAGGGCGCACCCTTGACACACCTTTATTATAATGTGAGCCACATATATCATCATCAATCATTTCATAAACAACCCATATAGCATAAAAGGAATGGGTTTCATTTCATAATCATAACGTTTTAAAAACCTGCTTTAAAGACATGATCTTTGTGTCACTTTAAAACCCGCAGAAATGGAAGGTGGGTCTCATGTATGTAAATCCCAGAATTTAAAATAGAAAATTTTGGTATATATGTTAATACCCCTATAGAAGATAGAGCTTTGATTATTCACTTAATAAAACAAAAGAACTTTAGAACAAGAGAAAGAGACATTTTGAGACGGAAATTCTGCAGCATAACGACTATGTTTCGGGGTTTTAGAAAACATTGAAAAGAGAGGGGACATGGGTCAAAAATTCATAAATGACCCATAAAACAGTAGAGGGACAGAATATTAAGGATATATGAACATGGTAATGAAATTTGAAAGATATTCCATATGAAATGAAGAACATGAATGGAAGACAAAAATAAGATTTCTCTTACAAAAATTCGGCAGCCTAACGGCATCACTTAAACTTCAAAAAATGAATTGAAGAGATCAAATAGGGTGTCTCATAATATGAACATAAAATATCAGTATGATAGATATATATATCATTCCCCAAAATAATAAAAAGTAACTTTAAATACTTGACATGAAAGTAAAACTTTGAAAAATGAGAAAGGTTAACGAATCCCTTAAAAATTCGGCAGCCTAACTACGCCACTTAAGACTTCAAAATACTGAATTGAAGAGATCAAATAGGGTCTCTTATAATATGATCATGAAAGAAAAGTATGATAAATATATATATCATACCCCAAAAAAATAAAAAGGAACTTGAAATACTTGACATGAAAGTAGAACTTTGAAAAATGAGAAAGGTGAATGAATCCCTTAAAAATTTGGCAGCCTAACCGCACCACTTAAAACTTCAAAATACTTAATTGAAGAGATAAAATAGGGTCTCTCGTCATATGAACATAAAATATCATTATTATATATATAGATATCATACCCCAACAAAATAAAAAGGAACTTGAAAGACTTGACATGAAAGTAGAACTTTGAAAAATGAGAAAGGTGAATGAATCCCTTAAAAATTCGGCAGCCTAACGGCGCCACATAAAACTTCAAAATACTGAATTGAAGAGATAAAATAGGATATATCATCATATGAACATAAAATATCAGTATTATAGATATAGATATCATACCCCAACAAAATAAAAAGGAACTTGAAATACTTGACATGAAAATAGAACTTGAGAAGGGTGAAGGAATCCCTTAAAAATTCGACAGCCTAACAGCGCCACTTTAACATTCTTAAAATGAAATGATGTGAGAAATATGGGTTCTCTCATCATATTAACATTATAAAGATAGTAGGATGAATATAAAATAACATCCTCCAACATAATATCATAGAGCATAAAAGAAATGACATAAAAGAGATTACTTGAAAACAAAGAGGGAGGTAGGATCCCTTACCTTAAAACGTAACTCTTAAAACTCAAAGGTTGGTACCTTGAGGGCTTGGGAAAACCTTGGAAGGACTCCATGGGAGGTAATGAGACCAGATCTTTATTGGGGGAGAGTTGGGAGTCGAATGGATGAGAGGATGGCTTGGTATTTATAGGGAAAGTAAGGGGACAAGGCATTAATGGCCAAGGGACACCTCATTAGTGGTTTTGGAAAAACCATGGGCTTTCCCATGGTATTTTCCCATGGTATTGGCCACTTGGGAAACCTCATACCTTATATTACTATTCATAAGTTGACCATATTGATTACATACTTAATACATCATTTAATGAAGTCATTAAACACCCGTAACTTAAAAACTGTATTTTCACTATTCATCAAAAATTCAACTTTCTCAGAAAAATCCCAAAATTTCACCTTAACCAAATATCGATGCTCGGATTTCAAAAATGAACTCCATTTTATAAAAATAATTTTCTAAATATTTTTAATTTAATTTTTAAATAAATACATTATTCACCGAAAATTCATTTTTTTCAGAAAAATCCCCAAAAATTAGCTTAACATAATATCGATGCTCTGAGTTCAAAAATGAAATACATTTTATAAAAATAATTTTCTAAATATTTTTAATTAAATTTTTAATTAAAAAACACTATTCACCCGAAAAAACTAATACTTGACTAATAATTTCTGAAACTGTTATTTAATCATTTTATTGAATCACATTACTTAATCAAGGTGCCTAGATTATATTAATTCTTTATTTAAGTGATATTACTAATCCATTTGGTCACATAACTAATCCTAATCATAAAATCACTATT
Source organism: Viscum album (assembly GCA_963277665.1). Classification (NCBI taxonomy): domain Eukaryota; kingdom Viridiplantae; phylum Streptophyta; class Magnoliopsida; order Santalales; family Viscaceae; genus Viscum; species Viscum album. Next base: position 193,156,210 of record OY728127.1, read on the forward strand.
CATAATTTACTATTCATCAAAAATTAAGTTGATCTTATTAGACTCTAAATTTCGTACTGAACATAATTGTAGAAGACCATTTTTTAAAAATCATTACACATTTTTAGTTATTTAAGGTTTACATAAAAAAAATTTAAAATATCCTTTCTCTAAAATTCACCAAAAATATGCATACTATATTTATCTGGACATTTGAAAATTCATAAACTTCATCATAAGAAGAATTCAAAATTTTTATTTAAAACAAAGGATTACACAAGGCAGTTACGGTCTCCTTACATAGACCCTTATCAAACCAGTATAGGAACTAAGTGTAAGGTGTGCTAAGGTGAGAGAATCTGAGGGAGCCTCGTCCAACATCGCACGAGTAGTAATTTATATCAGTTTGAACTTATCGCGAAGTCAATTCTATTCTAGCTTCATACGATGAAGTTCGGCTTGGGTTTGGTCTAGAGTAAATCCTATTGGTGCTACCTCCTTCCCAATTTCTGTTAGATGGGCTTCGATCGGTCCAAGGCTACTGGGTGATGCCATCAAATCTTCTTTCTAAATTAATTAACCAAGATCACTTGTATTTAGAGACAAATATCAAAATGTTTAGTCTCCAGCGATCATATTGACCAATGGTCATATAATAGTCAAAACCCAACAGTCTCATTTTAATTATACTCATGTTATCCAATGAAACAGTTTTGTTGAGTATAAAAAAAATAAAATAACACACAAAATTAGGAAACAAGATTTATTTAAAATTTTGGGTCATTACAATCTTCCCCCCATAAGAAATTGCGTCCTCACAATTTTTAAAACTGGGTTTTGAAATTTCATTGAAATTCCCAAACCGAAAAAGGAGTCAGTAAAACTATTACTTTAAAAGAAAGAAAGGGAAGTAAAAGGTCACCCAAGTTAACCCATACTAGGATCCCATGTAGGAAAACATGGACATGGAGTAAAAAAGAAAAGGGTCACGTTCCAAGGGAGAGTGATAGAAAACATGATTAGGAGAAAATTAACAACAAGGAAATCACAAACTTATGATGGTTCAAATGGTATTTGATTTCCTAGTAGGAAACATTAACAGACAACTTTTTTTGTTTTATTTTCCTTTTCATAGTTTTGAGGAATTCATTTACTACATAGAATAAAAACATAAGGAAATATACCTACCTTCAAGTAGAGTTTAATCCTTTAATAAGTTTCTACCAAAACTAATCTTTTCTCAAAACGATGAGCATTAAAAAACACTTGGTCTCATCAAAAGAACAAGAATAATCTTCTAGAGAATCATGTATTCCACAAAATAAAAACTCTCTATCTTTAAACATTTATCCCAAAAACAGAAAGGGTAAGATAAAACAACTCTTCAAAAAGAAAGAATCCCATACGAAGGGAAACTACTTTTAAATCTTCAAAGTTCCACGGTACTACCCATAGTTCATCATAGACCATTCCGTTAATAACTGTCCATAAAATTCCTCAAAATAACCCAAACTAAGATTGAAACCCAAATACAAGAAGGACTTGATAACATAGTCTTCCAAGATAAACTTTATCGTTCATCTCCAAACAACATCAACCACTCCTAACATCTTATAACAAAAGTAACTAACCTAAACATATTTTCCCCAAGATAAGTCAATAATTTCCATAAGTAACCTATAATACCATAAGTTCACCTTAAATTCATCGATTCTTCAAAATATAATTCAACCTTTACTCCTCAAATAAAATACTGTAGTAATCTATTTACCTCGATCAAATAGGGTTCCCAAAATAGTGAACATCTTACAAAATAATAACCATCTCTTAATCCCCTAATCATCTCTGTCATATTAATACGAAAATCATCACATTTCCCATCACATTGGTTGTTGGGACATGTTCTTCCATTTCAGGCCATTAACTAAGGAAATAAAGTACAATTAGGGGCTTAAATACTTAGCCAATAATCATTAAACGGAAACTTAAAGCATAGAAGGATAAACTTGTAGAAGAAAATTATACCCTAACTTGTGATCCCCTAGGTCCTAATCTAGGTTATCCATGATAATATATATTTATGTGAATCTTTATTTTATTTTATCTTTGTTCCTTTAATAATGGTTCATACTAAGAATATGAATTTAACAAAGCATATCCCCCAGGAGTGTCATAACCAAGATTGCAGCAAGGCCCATTTTCGTGTACCAGTTCCCGTTCGAGTCTAGCTCAAAGCGGTGTTTTTGGGTTTTACCCCTATGTACATCTATGCCAGATCCACCTCTACCTGTTCGTATCCAGACAAGGATGTATTTTCTTGGAAACCCCTTACTCAATACTCACCAAAATACCAAGAATTTTTCCTATATTTAAACTTTTCTATAGGGTTCTTCCTAAAGTTTTCATATCCTAATTTCCACAAATAATTAAACCATCCTTTGATACCAATTATAGCATCACGCCTTTTATCACATAAACATTCATTACATTTTACAAAACCGAGGATCTTTAAGGTTTAGTGTCTTGGAAACCAAGAACTTAAAACATGAAAACATAAAACATTATTATTAAACACTTGAAAGGATTCTACTTATGTTCATCCTAGGTTCATAACTGAATCTCATAACCTGGGGACATACATCAAAAGAAAGGGTGAGAAGAAGTCCCAGTAAGGGAAACAAGGGGAAACATTTAACATGCGAACTTGAGATACATCAACAATGTCATGAAAAAGAACTTTAAGGCATGAGAAAGAAATCATGAGGCATATCATAATAAAAATAATGTTTTTCATAACTTGAAGATGTGGCTACAACATTTAATATTGACAATAATTTTTGTTTCACCAAGGTCCATCCCCAAGGTGTCATTAAAAATTACCATGGTTATTCACCAAGGCGTCGTTAAAAATAGTCATCTCTAGAGATTAAGTCTTTACCCAATGCATTAGAGTGCTATCAGGAAGAACCATTGACATGTCTTTATTATCATGTGATCCACATATATCATCATCTATAATTTCATAAACAACCCACATAGCATAAAATGAATGGGTTTCATTTCATAATCATAACGTTTTAAAAAACTGCTTTAAAGACATGATCTTTGTGTCACTTTAAAACCCACAGAAAAGGAAGGTGGGTCTCATGTATGTAAATAAAAGAATTTAAAATAGAAAATTTTGGTATATATGTGAATACCCCTATAGAAGAGAGAGCTTTGAGTATTCACTTAATAAAATAAATGAACTTTAGAACAAGAGAGAGAGATATTTTGAGACGGAAATTCTGCAGTATAACGACTATGTTTCGGGGTTTTAGAAAACATTGAAAAGAGAAGGGACATGGGTCAAACATTCATAAATTAACCATAAAATAGTATAGGGACAGAATATGAAGGATATATGAACATGGTAATGAAATTTGAAAGATATACCATATGAAATGAAAAACATGAAAGGAAGACAAAAATAAGATTTCTCTTATGAAAATTCGGCAGCCTAACGGCGTCACTTAAACTTCAAAAAATGAATTGACGAGATAAAATAGGGTCTCTCATCATATGAACATAAAATATAAGTATGATATATATAGATTTCATTCCCCAACATAATAAAAAGTAACCTTAAAGACTTGACATGAAAGTAGAACTTTGAAAAATGAGAAAGGTGAACGAATCCCTTAAAAATTCGGCAGCCTAATGGCGACACTTAAAACATAAAAATACTGAATTGAAGATATAAAATAGGTTCTCTCATCATATGAACCTAAAATATCAGTATGATAGATATAGAGATCATACCCCAACAAAATAAAAAGGAACTGGAAAGACTTGACATGAAAGTAGAACTTTGAAAAATGAGAAAGGTGAATGAATCCCTTAAAAATTCAGCAGCCTAACAACGCCACTTAAAACTTCAAAATACTTAATTGAAGAGATAAAATTGGTTCTATCATCATATTAACATAAAATATCATTATTATAGATATAGATTTCATACCCCAACAAAATAAAAAGGAACTTGAAATACTTGACATGAAAGTAGAACTTTGAAAAATGAGAAAGGTGAACGAATCCCTTAAAAATTCGGCAGCCTAACAGCGCCACTTAAAACATCAAAATACTGAATTGAAAAGATAAAATAGGGTCTCTCATAATATGAACATAAAATATCAGTATGATAGATATAGAGACCATACCCCAACAAAATAAAAAGGAACTTGAAATACTTGACATGAAAATAGAACCTGACAAGGGTGAAAGAATTCCTTAAACATTCGGCAGCCTAACGACGCCACTTTAACATTATTAAAATGAAATGATGAGAGCAAGAGAGGGTCTCTTATCATATGAACATGAAAAAGACATTATTATGAATATAAATGAAAATCCTCCAACATAAGATCATGGAGCATAAAAGAAATTACATAAAATAGATTACTTGAAAAGAAAGAGGGAGGTAGGATCCCTTACCTTAAAACGTAACTCATAAAACTCAAAGGTTGGGACGTTGAGGGATTGGGTGAACCTTGGAAGGATTCCTAGGGAGGTAATGAGAATAGAGCATCGTTGGGGGAGAGTTGGGAGTCGAATGGATGAGGGGATGGCTTGGAATTTATAGGGAAAGTGAGGGGACAAGGCATTAATGGCCAAGGGACACCTCATTAGTGGTTTTGGCAAAACCATGGGCTTGCCCATGGTATTTTCCCAGGGTATTGGCCACTTGGGACACTTCATACCATATCTTACTATTAATAAGTGGACCATATTGATTACATACTTAATACATCATTTAATGATGTCATTAAACACTCGTAACATAAAAACTGTATTTTCACTATTCATCGAAAATTCAACTTTCTCAGAAAAATCCCAAAATTTCACCTTAACCAAATATCGATGCTCTGATTTCAAAAATGAACTCCATTTTATAAAAAGAATTTTCTAAATATTTTTAATTTAATTTTTAAATAAATACACTATTCACCGAAAATTCATTTTTTTCAGAAAAATCCCCAAAAATTACCTTAACATAATATCGATGCTCTGAGTTCAAAAATGAAATCCATTTTATAAATAAAAATTTCTAAATATTTTTAATTAAATTTTTAATTAAAAAATACTATTCACTCGAAAAAACTAATACTTGACTAATAATTTATGAAACCGTTATTTAACCATTTTATTGAATCACATTACTTAATCAAGGTGCCTAGATTATATTAATTCTTTATTTAAGTGCGATTACTAATCCATTTGGTCACATTACTAATCCTAAGCATAAAATCATTATTCATAATTTACTATTCATCAAAAATTAAGTTGATATTATTAGACTCTAAATTTCGTACTGAACATAATTGTAGAAGACCATTTTTTGAAAATCATTAAATATTTTTAATTATTTAAGGTTTACATAAACATTTTTTAAAATATACTTTCTCTAAAATTCACCAAAAATATGCATATTATATTTATCCGGACATTTGAAAATTCATAAACTTCATCATAAGAAGAAATCAAAATTTTATTTAAAACAAAGGATTACACAAGACAGTTATGGTCTCCTTACATAGCCCTATATCACACCAGCATAGGACCTAAGTGTAAGGTGTGCTAAGGTGAGAGAATCTGAGGGAGGCTTGGCCAACATCGCACGAGTAGTAATTTCTATCAGTTTTAACTTCTCGCGAAGGAGATTCCGTTCTAGCTTCATACGATGAAGTTTGGCTTGGGTTTGGTCCAGAGAAAAGCCTATTGGTGCTACCTCCTTCCCAAGTTCTGTTAGATGGGCTTTGATCGGTCCAAGACTACTGGGTGAGGCCATCAAACATTCTTTCTATATTAATTAACCAAGATCACTTGTATTTAGATACAAATATTGAAATGTTCAGTTTCCAGTGGTCATATTGACCAATGGTCATATAACAGTCAAAACCCAACAGTCTCATTTTAATTATACTCATGTTATCCAATGAAACAGTTTTGTTGAGTATAAAAAAAATAAAATAACACACAAAATTAAGAAACAATATTTATTAAAAATTTCGGGTCGTTACAAAGCCTCACTAGGTCTGATTACATCTACTACAAGTAAACCGCTCAAAAACAGGGTCGCACCAGAATGTCTGACGAGAGGCATATCGGTTGATCACTCTAAAAACACCAAATACTGATATATATATATATATATATCACCTATATTAGCTCGGTAGTAGAGTACTCATCCAATATAAAGTCCTAATTCACCTCAGTTTAGGAGAAATCTAAATAACAGACAAAGAATAAGAAATTAGGGCATATGAGCCTAAATCCAAATAGAACAATTGTTGTTCCTAAGAATCATGAATGGATAAAAAATAAATCTAGTACATTTTGATGTGGTTCCAATGTGACTGAGGGTGGAAGAATCAGAGTCCAGACGAGTGCTAGATCTGAAACACTAGTTTAGAGGTGTTTTAGGCTTTGAATGAGAGGGAAAAAACTTATGTGAATAAAAGAGAGGCTACTGTCTCTTTTTTAATAAGAATTGTTGGGAAATTACATGACGTGTAATTGAATTACACAAAATGTAATTCCCAATTTTCCTTTCCTGAGGAAAATCCCATACACGTTGTGAAAGGTCCTTTCCAAACTATTAAACATCGTGAAATGGGATTACACGACATGTTCCCCCCTTTCATGTCATGTAATTTGTCTGCAGCCAGTACACATCATTCCTACCACTTCTTTCCCAAGAACAACCCAACCAGCCCACAACCTAGCTTAGGGTCTAAGCCAACAAGGTAAATTTAAAAAGTTTTTTTAGGGAAGAAAAGATCTATACCTCAAGGAAAACTTGATGTCTTACAATCTTTCCCACTTATAGTAATTCATCCTCGAATTTTTGTCTCAAGGGTGGTTAGGATTTGTCTGAAAATGACTTTATCCACTAAGAATATACCTCGGCATCCCACTCCCAATTCTTGTCCTGTAAACAGTCATTCTACCATAGCACCTGTACTAGAGGAACTAACTGGACTTGGAGAACCTTATTGCTCCTATCAATCATATGAGTCAGATGCTCCTTGAAGGCCACATTTTCCTATAACTCAACCTCCTTAGGCTGAAAACATGAGCCAGTTCTGAGTGATAGCGGTGAACCTGAGACACATGGAAGATGTCATGCATGGATAGGTATGTATGATTTAACTGAAATTGATAGGCTACTGACCCAACTCTCTCCACAATATAGAATGGCCAAATATATCACGGTGAAAGCTTACCCTGTCTCTTGATTCTCTTATGTCCCAACCTCAGTGAAACATGTAAGAAAACTTGATCCCCAACCTCGAACTCTAGATTTCATCTACAGTGATTGGTGTAAGATTTTTTATGAGACTATACAGTAGTTATCCACTTCTGAATCTATTAAACCTTCACAGAAGTCTCATGTATGATACGTGGTCCTATTAAAACTAACACACCTACCTCTAGCCATCACATGGGTGATCGGCATGGACTACAATATAAATCCTCATAAGGTGTCATATGTATCATCGCCTTCTAGCTATAATTATAAGAAAACTCAACCAGGGGAATGTACCTCTACCAAGATCCCCCAAAAATCCAGGATGCATTCTCATAGCATGTCCTCTAGCACCTATATCATTTTCTCTAACTATCCATTAGACTTAGGGTGGTATGCTGTTCTCAAGAGTACATGTGTACCTAGCTCCCTTGAAAAAATATACCAGAAACAAGCTGTGAATATGGAATCCCTATCTGAAATGAAATATCAAGGGACCCCATAAAGTCATAATACCTCACATATATACAAATTTCCAAGCTCATCAACACTAAAGGTCTCCTTGATCAGTAAGAAATGAGAAACATTAATGATCACGTTAACAACAAACCACATTTCATTGTTACCTTGAGGTGACCTCAGTAAACATTTCATGAAATCCATCGTGACATCATCAAATTTACACTCCAGAATAGGTATCTAATGTAAAATCTAAGCTGGTCATTGGTCTTATTTATTAACCTACTGATATGTGGAACACTTCGTAACAGAATCATCTACCTCATGCTTCATGCCTAGCCACCAGTACTGACATTCCAAGTCATTTTACATCTTGGTGACTCTGAGGTTCACTTCCCAAGCTGATTCATGTAACTCTCACATCATCTCCTCATGTATATCCACTATAACCTAAATGATACCATGGATGTGAAGGATCTCATCCTCTCCTACCGTTCAACCAGGAGGTGGATTCTAACATTCCACACTCTGGCGTAGAACTAAGCCCTCAGAATATGATAGTTTCCCCATCCTAACTATGTCTAGTAGGGTAGATGTTATAGCTAAGGAAGATAGATAAATCTTTCCTTTCTTTTTTTGCACCGCCTGATGCATCTCGTAGAAAAAAAACCATAAGTTTCCACTCTCTACTAGAATGTTTCACGTCCTATATATGAGTCCTCCTACTTAGTGCATCGGCCACTACATTTATGTTACTATGTGTGTAGGAAAGCTCAAAGTCAAAGGACTTTAGGTACTCCACCCACCTCCGCTACCTCAGATTCATATCACGTTGTGTAAAAATATACTTGAGGAACTTGTGGTCCTTGTACACCATAAAATGATCTCCCATTAAGTAATGTCTCCAGCAACGTAATGCATAAACAACTGTAACCAACCTGAGATGATGTTTCAGGTAATTCCTCTCATGTGGCATCAGCTACCAAGACTCATACTCCATGACTATATCTCCCTACATTAGCATTGATCCTATCCTGATACCTAATGCATCATAGTACATAGTGTAACTCTTTCCCTATCCTATAAGTATCAAGATTGGTGTTGATTTCAACCTTCCTTTAAACTCTTTAAAGGCTACCTCACAAGAATTTGACCATACAAACTTTACACCCTTCTTAGTCAAGCCCATAAATAGTACTGCTAAGCATGAGAAGTCTTATATGAAATGAGTATAGTAACAAGAAGGCTATAAGAAAATTCATATGTCCAAAAATTTCTTGGTATGATCCCATGAAACTAAAGCTCTCACTTTCTCTGGGTCCACTGATACACCTATCTTCAAGATGATGTGACCCAAGAAGTGAATATGATCCATCCAAAAGTGGAACTTTGTGAGCATACCATATAAATGATGCACTTTTAATGTATTCAAAATGATCTCAATATGTTTTTTATGGTTGTGTTTATTTTCAGAATACACCAAGATATCATCTGCAAAAACAACCACAAAATAATCCAAGTAAAGATGGGACACTCATTTCTTCAGTGCCATAAAATCCACTAGTGTGTTTGTGAGACCGAACGGAATAACCAGATACTCATATAACCCATACTTACTATGAAAGTTCTTATGAGTTATGTCTATTGGTCAAACATGAAACTGGTGATAACCAAACCTCAAATCGATTTTTGAGAACACTCAAGCTCCTCGAAGCTAATAGAATGGTTCATCTATCCGTGGTAATGGATATCAATATTTAACTATCATATGGTTTAGTTTCTGATAATCCATGCATATTCTAATAGTTACATTCTACTTTTTTTTAAAAGGTCCGGTGAACCCCAAAGAGAAGTATTGGGTCAAATAAAACCCTTTTCCTTTTAATCCTATAGATTCCTCTTGAACTCATGAAATTATATTGTAGAAATCCTATATAGAGGAATGGATATTGGTTCAGCTCCTAGAACTAGTTCGATAGAGAACTCAACCTCTCTCTCATGAGGTAGACCAAAAAGTTCATCTGGGAACAGATCCCTGAAATGATCCACCATTGAAGGGAAGTCCACCTGACTCACTCCCTGATCATCCAAAAACAAACTAATGATCTGAGATCTCATCCTACCCAGCCCACGATGCTCTGGTCTATATCATCTCTCCTAGAAATCTGATTCACCTTTGTGAGTAAACATTATACCCTCTGGTGATGTGAAAGTCACCCTTTGGTGAGATCAGTCAACAAAATATTGATAAGATACAATCCATTACATCTCAATAATGGAATAAAAACCTATCATCTTGAGGACATAAAAACTCCATAATAAGTGACACCTAAAACCTGAAGGGGAAACTCCCTACACTAGAGCACATCATCTGTTCTGATTACCAATAGAGTGTCGAGCATCAAAACGCCCTCAAAATAACACACAATAAGACCAAGGCTTTTGACCATAGGTTCATATAAGAAACTATGTGATGCACCTGTATCAAATAGAGAAGATGCAATAGTAGAGGATACTAAGATATTACCTCTCACTATAGACAATACAACACCCTGCTCCCCATGGGTAGGTTTTACTAAAAATAACTACACTACACCACATCCATGTGACACAACCTCACTTCTCATAGTCGGTTTGCTCTGATGTCTAGGTGTAACTGGTGTTTAACTACCTCTTCCACGACCACCACTACCTAAGCCTAATCGGTCGGCATTGCTCCAGCTCCCTCCCTAACTTAAAGCTAAGGAACCTACTCTCAAACTGGATATCGGAGCTAACCCCCTACAACACATAGCTGGAGGTAAGGTTCTGAAAACCCACTACATGTGCGCCATCTTTCCACAAGATCAAAACATGACTAGGTTACATTCGCATTGATTCTCCATTTGTCCTCAGCTACCACACTGGTGACAAAACAGTAATCTTCCAAAACTCATAGCCTTACTAGTGATCATCTCTTGGGAAGCCTCAAAATAGTGCTTCTTATCTAAAGATATAGAACCACTAGGTGGAGATGTATAACTGTCCTTCTCTATTCCCCCAAATTCCCTTAGGCTTTACTCCATAATTAGAACATGATTAAAAATTTCAGTGATATAGGTCAACTTAAACACATTGACCTCGGATTTGATAGCAAGTTGAAGACCTTCCTTAAAGTGTCTCACTCTAGACAGCTCATCATCAAGGTACATCGGTGCAAAATGTTGCAACTTTGTAAATCCTACCGAGTACTCCATAACTGTCATCACACCCTGCTCCAGATGCATGAACTCACTAGCCTGCTCTGGCCACAGGGTCTCAAGGTAAAATTATTCGTAGAAGCAGGTCTATAAAATAGTCAAACCCATATCTCGAATCCCATCAACCTAGTTCAAAACACCCCTCCAGAGCTTCTATTGTGTCATGTAGAATATAAGTCATGATATAGACCCTCCTCTCAAGAGGCATCTCTAGATTCTTGAAAATTTATAACATGGTCTCAATCCATAGCTATGTATCCTGTAGATGGCCATCCCACAAAAATGTGGGAGGAGGATGTTACTAGAACACATGTGTCAGCTCATTAACAATAAAGGTATGATTTTGTGCCCCTTGAAATTTCTACTTACAGAAAAAGAATCCTTTGTGAAACTGTGCATCAGCACTTGTTTCTAGAGAATCCCCTAGAACAACAGTTGGCACTAAAGGAGGATCATCTAGTAGCCCATGGCCCACAACCTCTGGAGCATGGTCGATGCCATGTTCCTGGTGTATTAATGGAGTTCATCATGGTGGAATTACTCTGTAATTCCAAACACATTCCTCAAAAAATACTGATATCAAAGTGGAAACTCAAAAGAATAGGACATGTCAAAACCCTCCTAAAAATTAGGTCATCCCATAGCATGCTCCTGAAGCCAGGACTTCATAAAGAACAGTCACCAGACCACTAGAAACTCTGCCTCTTGCCCACTCAAAATCCAGGTCTAGGTCAAGTCTCCATTTTCCATTTCATTTTCACATTTCAATTATTCATGAAATCCAACCAAGGGTTTACCAATACCAAATCCATAAGGTCCTATGACACCTCATGAACCCAAAACTTGGATTCCATTCAATTTACACATTTCAAATTCACTTTAGAATTTTTCTTTCATTGGTTCATCATTTCCCTATCCATAAGGTCTCATACTCCTTATGAATTGAAAGATGATGTCACTACTCTATTCACTGCACGAAAACTATCACAATAGTAGGCACAACTATTACAACATCTATCACAATTGCATGCAATAAGTAATGCATCCTAAATTTCATGGAATAATGCATGGAATGTGATATCTAGCATGTGCCTAAATGATGTATGAGATGGAATAGCCTCATCCCATCTGGTTGCAATAGAAATAGAACCCAAATCATATCAATAGTGACATCATAAATCATGTGTGTCATGTAATGGTGAAATCAAAGAAACTGTAATAGTCAATATCTAAAAAATCATAATTCCATTTGAGGAAATTTGGAATTTCCCTCTATGTGGGGTAGCTACTCTCAGGCACAGCTTATTACCAAATCTCATTTCCTTAATATCCCTGTCTATTGGCACCAAACTGTAATTAAAACTAGAAAATAGTCCTCTGATACCACTTTGTAATGTCTCGGACTCGGATTCCACCCAACAGTGCCATGATCCCATTTTTTCACATGGACTCAAGCGCATCTCCCCAAATTCCAGAGACTTCCAACTAGAAGCGAGGGCCTGGTTGAGTCAGTGGGGAGACTATTCCTTCATTATCAGAGTATATCATAGCATAAGTCAAACACATTCAATAGAAGAATCAAATAAATAATAAGACAACAAAAAATTATGTCAAGATAGGAATATATAATCAATTATGTATATGACACATGTATCTAGAATGCATACAAAATACTACATGGAAATACAATACAATTATCCAAAAAGAACAAAAAAATAAAAAATTCTAGTAGCATCGCAAGCCTTAGCTTGGTCTCATGATCCCATTCTTGAAAACAATAGTCAACAGCCTATTCTAGGGTGTTTATCCCTATCAAAACCTATATTCATATAATTTGTTTGGGTCCCTATGGAGTCCCAAATAGGGTGTGAGATAAAAATCCTAGTAGGTTTCCACCCAAAGATCTATAATGTTCTAAACAGCAATATGCAACATCCTAACAAGTTTAAGTAAACCAGAAACATAAGTGTAAAGGACCTTGGCATAAGTCTACTGCAATAATAAATACTTAACAGCCTCTCAAGGCTCCCCGCAAAAATTTTTGGATCCTAACAATGTAGTTATGAGAAAAGTAAACAAGAAAAATAGCCTCATAGTTCATCCATCCATATTAAAAACACATAGCCACACCGTATAGAGAAGAGTATCAGAAACCCATGGCCACTCTGTCTAGTGAAGTGTAGACCATGAAGGGCTAGATCCAATGTTTCTAAGACAAAGGGATCCTTATCAAGTCCCAAAATCATCTTGGTGGAAACTCGGTCTAGGAACTGGTTGGAGTCCTAGGATAATGTATACCAATAGGTTCTGTGCAAGTCCAATAAAGCTGAATTCAAGGGGTAGCAAGGTCTGAGGGAAACCACGAAATCAATACCCAAGGTGCATACTCAACCAAGGAATCCACTGCCGCATTCTAGATCCATAGAGAGTCATCCATGGAATATATCAAACCATTCATTCATTTCATACAATTTAAAAATTTCAATTCCATGTGAGTATACCCACTCACATCACCAATTACATCACATGAGTGTACCCACTCATGTATTCCATTTCACATTTAACATTTTACATGGTTATAACTGCTCATTCATCTCCATTTTCACAATAAATCATTCAAGAAATTTAAAAACAACCAATGAGTATAACCACTCGATTAACCAAATCAACTTAATCCATTTAATGAATATAATCATTGAATGACCTGATATGATAACACAAGTCAAGGACACATCACCTATTCTAAGTAATCCATTCCATTCCATTAAATTATAATCGGGATTCCTCTAACCAGGAAAGCACAAGAACACACCCCTAGGGTGGTTTAACAAGGAATAACTAAAGAATTTCCAAACTTTTCACCCCATGGGTGACCTAGATTCGGTTCATGGGTACCAACACACCACAATATAACCTATGGTCATCCTCACTAGGTCGGATTACATCTAATACAAGTAACCCGCTCAAAAATGGGGTCGTTCTAGAAAGTCTGATAGGTGGTATATCGGTCGATCACTCTAAAAAGAACCAAATTCAAAAATAAAAGTATATACCACCTAACATAGCTCTATAGTAGAGTGATCATCCAATACCTAGTATGTATTCACCATTTTTTAGGAGAAATATGAAGAATATATGAAGAATGAGAAATTGGGGCATATGAGCCTTAATCAAAATAACACAGTCATTGTTCTGAAGAATCAAGAATTGATAAAAAGGTATATAGTACTTACCTATGTCATTTCAACATGACCAGAAGTGGAAGAATCAGATTCCAAATGGGTTCTAGATCTGGAAAACTAATTTAGAGGGGTTTTGGGATTGAAAAGAAAGGAAAAACACTTCTATGCGGAAAAGAGGTCTTATAGCCTCTATTTTTTTAAAATTTATTTAGAAATTACACGATGTCTAATTGCATTACTTGATGTTTAATTACTGATTTTCCTTTCCTGAGTAAAATCACATACACATCGTGAAAGGTCCCGATAAGACCATTACACATCGTGAAATGGGATTACACGATTTGTATCCCCCTTTCAAGTCATGTAATCTACCTCCAGCTAGTACACAGCCTTCCTACCAATTCTTTCCCAAGAACAACCCAACCGGCCCATAGCCCAGCTTAGGGTCTAATCCAAAAAGGTAAATTTAAAAGGAATTTATTCTAAAATAAAATATCTATATCTCAAGTAAAACATGGGATCTTACATGAGTTTTCATTTAACTCTTCTCTCATTTTCCCCTTCCCTTCCTCTTTTTCCAAATTCCTTTAAAACCCAAATATTATAATATTAATTAAGAAGTATGTTAATTTAATAAACCATCTTTTTCTAGATATGTACTACTTTATGTTTTGTTAAACCTCTTTGAGCCCCTTGTTTTTCGTTTTAACCTTATTTGTCAAGAATTAGTCTGGTTGGGTTGTTCCAGGAAGAAGTAGAAAAGTTGAGCTAAAAAATATGTTTTTGTAAAGGATTACATTCCATGGAGCTATATATTTCATTTTAAGGATGGTGGTTATAGTGTGGATATCTTAGTTATAGTGTAGGGTCCTAGGAGTTGGTATTTCATAGCTAATTAAATTTCATGCATAACTATGGTGTGTAAATTGGTTATGAAATAGGCTATTTGAGCATTGTGGCGTGGAGACCATACCTGTGCTGTAAATGACACGAGGGTGTTTTGGGTTAGTTTTTCCAAAATCATTACCCCTATGGTGTGTAGGTAGGTTGTGTAATATCCTATATATCAGGTTTTGGGGTTATATTGCATGGTATATTAGGTTCCATCATAGTCCCACCATGTGTTATTAATATCTATGGTGTGGAACTTGTTTGGATATTCAAATGTTATTTGACCAAGCAGGCTACACTGCGCCTAGGGATATTGTGTTGTGGTGTGGGTGGTTTGTGAAATGGTCTGAGAGAATAAATCATGGTCTTCTTTTTCTCAGATTGTTTATAAATACCTCAAAGCCCCTCCAAAATCCTTTTAATAAAATCTTTTTTACTCAAAACCTAGGCGCCTAGAGAGATTTTGAAAGGTGATTAAATCCCCTTTTGATCAGATTCAACCCCTATCTTTTAGTCCCCAGTCCCTAGTGATCAAATAATTTCTGTGAAAACTTATGGGCATCCTCCTCAAGATAAAATCAAGATTCATTGGATCTTGGTGTTCTAAGCCTAATGTTTCAATTAAGTATAATCTAATCGTTTCAATGAACATCAAGGTTTTTATCAACATCAAATCTTATTTTGTGGTGGGTGGTCTAGAAAAACTCCTTAAAAGTCAATTTTATATCTTTCAAGTATGTTAAATAATTTATATTATGTTGTAATTCCATGTGTGTGATCATTCATAATTTAATAAATCATTATTAATGAAAATCACTATGCTTAGACCTCCAATAGATCTTATTGGGTTCATTGGAATTTTGAATGGGTTTATAGCCACTCGAGAGGTGAACCTACCCTTAGACTGATAGTGAACTGGAAAACTTGGTAACATGGAGTTTGGAATAACATGTGAAATATATTAATTTCTTGAGATTGAATCGCAAGGGAAAAAAACTAGTTAATTATAATCTTATCAACTTGGTATATTGACATGATGGGTTATGGTTATATTAGGATGTTAATAGTATTTGGGAAAAAATTTCAAATGAAAAAAAATAATTAATATGGTAATTTCAAACATGAATTTATGAAATGTAAATGTCTAGATGAATTCTAATTTAATTAATTGGTCATTGTGACTTAAGATGGAATATCTGGAATGTTTGATACTTGGAAATGTGAATTACTTACTTATTTTTTGTCCTGATATAACACTACTATGATTGATCATGAGGTTCGGATGTTATACAGCATATTGATATTTATTTTTTTTAATGACTTATGCTTTTTATTGGTGTTTAAATTCAACATATATGACTCTTTAGGTTAAGGTTCTTGGCTATGACCTCTTCCTAAGGGTGTTATACTTGCTATTCTATATTTTCTAAGGGTAGGATTCATGGAATACAGATTACCTAAGGGTGAAATACATAGTCACTGGGTGCCTAAGGGTGAGATCCTATATTTTTTAAGGTATTGTATCATAATTTCATGATATGTTAGGTTTGATTCATCCTTGGAAGGAGAATCTACTACCAACTTGGATAACCCATCCTAAAAAAGGAGGATCCACCCTGAAATTGATATATCTAGCATGATTTCAAAGAAGGTTTGGATGACCTTGAGTGTTAATCCCGAGCTTGATGGTCAGTGGGTATATTTCATGTGACATATTAATTAATTAAAATAATACCCATGTTTATCTCTTTATTTCATGAAATTTATATTCAAAATATATTTTTTAGATGTTATTGGTGGAGGCCTATTGAGTTTTTCTCACACCCTGTTCAGACTATCATTTAGTACCCAGGAAGATTTCATGGTTGTAGGTATGGATAAGGTAAAGGGGACCTATGTTGATTTATTTCTTTCTAGATGGGTTGGATATTGTATATGGTACTTACATGGGGATCATGACTAGGGTTTTGGGATTCTTTTATTAAGTCTATTTAGTCTTTTATTTTCATGAATTTCAGCATGTCATTTAGGTACATTCTTCATGTCACTACATTATTCTATTATTTCATGGATTGTATTTGTTCCTTCAATTAGATATTATTCCTCATTGATTATTATTATTATTATTATTATTATTATTATATACCATAGGGTATTGTCTCCCTAATATATTCTTTACACCCTCACTGCTAGTTGGTAGCCTCTGGATTATGGGGAAGTGCATCTGAGATCACATTACCCACCTGGCATAGTCGTGTGAGGAAGTTACAGGTTGGGGAGGTTGCAAAGTGGTATCATAGGGTAGGTTTATTTTATTTTTACTTACTATTTGGTAAAGTTATAAAGGAAACTATAATGTTTTGAGAATTTTTAATTAGACTATACATGGGAGTAGTTAACCCTTGTGTGGGGGGGAAACCAAGTGCCCAGGTATGGGATTATTTTTCATTCTATTTTCTTGTTACAGTTTTGATAATATTTCACCATTAATGATTCACTTGATGTGTGATGTTATTATTATTGAGATATTATTCATAGTATGGTATGTCATGATATGAGTGTTCATGCATCATGATATGAACATTGGGATATATGTTGACATCCATTGTTCATGCTAAGTATAAATTTATTTCATGTGACATATCTTACCATATGAACTATGAAATGGAATACCTTTGTATACTTGATAAATTGAAAGAAATAAATTTTTATGTTATACCAAATTCACTTGTTAAACTATGTACAAAGGAACCTTGAGCCAGTGGTTCTCTTTTTTTTCTTATTTTGAGGTTGACCTTATTTTGTTTCATGTTTTCTGAGCAGTGTGTAAGATCTTTTTAGAGAAAATGCATTATCTTCATCTTTGAATCAAGTGTTGAGATAGTGTAAATTTTCATGCTCCTAATGTAGATGGGCTATAAATTCTTACATCTTTGAAGAATCTGATGGAAAATCAACTCCATGATAGCTTTTTAAGGGTCATGTGATCCATGTAAATGGAGACTATTCACACTATACCATCATTATATAAGATGAAAAGAGAGTTTTAGCTACATCATTTAACAATATTAACTAGAGAGGGAGGCCCCTAGGCAGTTGAGTTATAGATTGAGTCAATCTATATGATCTTTAAGAACCTTGAGATACCCACTAATAAGAGGGTGAATCTTTTTGCTTACATGTTTTCAGGACTAGCTGAGAATTTGTGGGACATTCTATAGAAATTCAAACTATAAGTGGATTTGTCCTGAAAATATTTCGAGGTAAAATTCCTAATAGACATATATCTTGAGATGTTAATGGATGATATGGATCATGAGTTCATGAACTTGACATAGGATTACATGACATTAATGAAATATATCTGATGTTTCACCAACCTGAAGCATTTTTCTCTATACTTGGTCACTGATGAGGTTTTTATGGTGAGATGATTCCATGATGTGATTCACTATGGCATCAAGTCATAGGTAAACATATTTCTATTGGGTGGCCTTGCAAACATCAATTAAGATCTCATCATAGAAGGGAATCTAAGAGAGTCCTCAAGCGGCGACCATTTAGTTTCAATAGGGTGATCTAGGAGATCTTCATTGGGTGGAAAGAAGTTTTGCTATGATAGGTTACGCTAGGGAAGTATTAAGAAAAGTATCCAAGAAAGTAGATTTTCTCCATTATATCATGTCCCAATATAGTAATTTTATTGTGGAAGGGTGGGAACAAGTCCCTGTAATGTCCTTACCCCATAGTGTAGTATCATTCTTACAGTAGGTTGGGTCATCTACATAAGTTCTATATGAACTTTTCATATTATATCAGTGTAAGGATATCAGGGTGGACACCGGAGTCTGGGAAGGACTCAGCTACCCCTCAGCAGACTGGTATTTGGAGTTCCACCAAACATTCCAGTCAAGGTAGGGGACATGGTACCCCACTAAAGGGTCAGTAGTATATTCCATAGGGAGTATAAAAGGGGAGTCATAATGGTGCCCAAGGCATAGGGGTGATTCAACTACATTCCATAATATCTACTATGGCTAGTTTGGATATAGTACCATCTACCATCAGAGGTATGATTCTTTTATCATACCCTAGCCTATGTTTTGATTAATATAGGAGCATCACATTCCTTTCTATCTTCTATTATTGAAAATTTTTTGGGTTTTTATAGAGTTATTATATGGATTTATGACCACCAACACACTGTTGGGAGTACGGTTAGAGGATATCAAACACTATAAGTAATTTTCTCTTTTAGTAGGTGGGTATAATTTTCTTTGGGATATTTTTTTTCTATAAATAATAGGATTATATTTGATTTAGGGTAAAAATTTGTTAGTCTTGTACCAGGATCATATCATTTTTTATTTGAGGAAAGTGTCATTTCTATCTATATAAGGGGGAAGCTATACTCACAAGGGTGAATGGGATCTTTAGAATATTTGTATTGGACCAATTTAGTACATATTGGATTGTCTCATGGCTCAGATATCAAGTCATGTTATGGATGCTGGTAAAAATTAGTAGGATAATTTTTCTCATGTGGTAAACTATTTTCAAGATCTATTTCTTTTAGAGTTCTCTAGATTACCACTCAAGCTGGAGATCAATTTCATGATTGAGTTAATGATAGTGGTTGATCCAGTTGTTATCCCATCTTATAGGATAGCACCAATAGAACTTCATGTTTTGAAATTTTCATTGTAAGATCTGGGATAAAATATATTCATACAGCCTAGTACTTCTCCTTGGGGTTCTCCCCTACTTTTTTCCAAGAAGTAAGATGGAAATTTGTTCTTGTGTGTGGATTAATGGAGTTCAAACATGATGATGGTCAAGAAATGGTATCCCCTTTCATACATTGAAAATATCTTCGATCAGTTGAGAGGTTCCAAGATTTTCTCCAATATTGACTTGAGGCCAGGTTAACATCATTTGATATTGAGATCATCTGACATTCCATAGACTTCTTTTAGGAGCTGGAATGGAATTTTTGATATTGTGGTGATGTTTTTCGGCCTAACAAACGCACCAATGATCTTCATGGCCTTAATGAATTTAATCTTTCATTCATTCTTAGATCGTTTTTTGGTAGTTTTTATCAATTAAATCTTGGTGTACTCTCTTTTTTTAGATAATTATTCCCAATATCATAAAATCATCATGATTACACTGAGAGACCATCATCTTTATGAAAATATATCTAAATGAAAATTTTGGATTGATATATTTCACTTATTATTCCATGATATATTAGATGATTCAGAGGAAATTTACCTAGAGAAGGTTATAGTAATGTATATTAGGAGTGTCCCAATAATTTATTTGATATTCAGTGATTTTTGGGTCTATAAGGATATTATTGGAACATTATCTATGACTTATCCCATTTAGAAGCACCAATGTCTGGGCTGACCAAGAAGGGGGTGAATTTCTTTTGTTCATATGCTTGTAAGAGAGTTTTCTAGGAGCTGAAGGGAAGATAAACTCTACACCAATCCTAAATTTTCCATTTTTTGAAAATAATATACCATGTACTATAATTCAATTGGAGTTGGAATCATATCATTTTTGATGTAGGAGGACTAAGTGGTTGCTTATAGCTCCAGAAAGTTGAAACATCATGAGAGGAATTACCCTAATCATGATCTATAGTTATCTGCAGTGGTACACACCTTGATATTATGCAGACACTATCTGTTGGGAATGATATTTTTTCTATAAATGGACCAAAAGAGCCTCAAATACATATTTTCACAGTAAGACACGAACCTTCGAAAAGGAAGTGGGTTGAGTATCTATAGTATTTCAACTTCTAATTAGCTTTAACACTAGGAAATGGAAATTTTTTTTTATTCCTTCATCCAAAAGACACAGATAGAGGAAATTTTGGATTCGTGTGATAAGTGGTGAAAGATTTAACATTTTTCATACATTCATCTAGGTGTTCAAGAGTCCTAGGGATGAGTATATTTAACTTTGACATTAGTATTACCAGTACATCTAGAATGAATAAAGAAAAATAAGTTTTCTAATATGCGGGTATTGGATTGAAAAAATAGATTATATGGTGTGGATTCACCATTGGGATGGTCTCTTGGCGGTGGAGATGTTCTTCTTATCCATGGTCATGTATGGGTTCTTCTGGGCTTGCGCAAGGAGTTGATGAGGTGGTTTTGTGTTTCTAAGTGGGTGGTACATATGGTTTTAACTTAGATGTATCATGATCTACATAGATAATACTAGTTTCCATGGATGAACAAAGGGATAGAAGGTTTCATGGTGATATGTTTCACATATCAATAGGTGAAATATGGGCATTAGAGTCCTACTGGATTATTACAGAATCTACCCATTATAGAATGGAAGATGTATGATTTCACCATGGACATTATGATAGGATTACAAAGGACACCCCACAAGATTGATGCACTATGGGTGATCATGGATCAACTAACAAAGGTAGCTTACTTCTTTCCTATCATATATGCCTTCACTTTGGATTATTTGGGTAGTCACTATGTGAATGATATAGTTCGGCTGCATGGTTTTTCAAGGAGTATAATTTTAGATCTAGATCCTCGTTTCACATATTAGTTATGTAAGGGTATTCATGAGGCTTTAGGATCATAGGTTCTTAGAATTATATCCTATCATCCTCATACTGATATCCAATTTGAATGAAAATTTCAGAATCTAGAGGATATGTTGTGAGTTTGTGTTCTAGATTTTACTGGTTCTTGGGAGTAGCATACAACAATAATGGTGTTATATTATAATAATATATTCCATATATCAATATAAATGGATACTTTTGAGGAATTTTATGGAAGTCCATTCCATTCACCTCTTTTTTGGTTAGAGGAAGGTGATTCAGTGCTCATTAGACCTAAACTCGTTCTGGATGTGTCTGAGTAGATTCATTTGATTATAAAGTAGTTGGTGATCATTTATATCTATAATAAATCATACATTGGCCATCATAGATTACCACAAGAGTTTGAGTCTCATCATACCTTTTTCCTTTGGTTGTTACCTAGGCTCGGGTGGCACTGTATCAAGAAGAAGGGGAATCTAGAACCCATGTTTTTTAGGTCATTTTAGATAGTGGAAAGGATCGGTGCACTGGAGTACCATGTATCCCTTCCACAGTGCTATAGAACCATTAATCATGAGTTTCACATGTCACATATTTATATATATTATCATGAACCTTCTCACATGATATACATTGATGATGTCGAGTTGAATGTTGATGCATCCTTTGAGGAGCATCTAATATGTATCATTGACCATAGTGAGAAGAATCTCTTGGGAAATACCCTACCTATAATGTGATAATAGTGGAAGTATGGGCTTATTATGAGGAGACCTAGGATATGAAGAATTATATATGGAAACAGTGGATAGACTTGTTCGTTGATACCCCATAGTGATTATTGAAGAAGCGCAAGGATGATCTGTTATATGGTGGGGAGGTTTTAATATCCTATATTTTTAAGGTTTTTCCCTATTTATGTTTTAGTAAAACTAATTGATCCTAATGTTTTTGTTTTAAACCTTTTTAATCTATCCTTAGTCTGTTTGGGTTATTCTTGGACAAAGTATGAATGTTGAGTTGAAAATTTTTTTGTTGTAGAGGATTTTTTTCCATGGAACTCTAGGATGTGTTGTAAATCTGGTGGCTATGGTGTGGAAATATTGTCTATGGAGTAGGATCTTATGAGGTGTAATTTTATATATACTTCCATTTCAATCATATATACAGTGTGGAGTCGAGATACTGAGTATGTTGCTTAAGCACTACATAATGGAGAATATGGATGTGGCACAAGGACCTCAGGGTGGTTTCTGGTTAGTTCTTCTAAAACTGGTACCCCTATAGTGTTGATCTAGGCTACATCATATCCAACATATCGGGTTTCAGGGTTATATATCATGGTACATTAGGATAAACTGTGGTCCGATCCTTGGTTAATAGGACATATGGTGCAGAGCTAGCCACAATATTTGGATGTGGTTGGACCAAGAAGGTTGTGTTGTCATCTAGGTATATTTTAATGTGGTGTGAGTATTTTATAGTGTGGTCTCAGAGGTTGATTGGTGGTATTATTTTTAATATATTGACTATAAATACCCTAAACCCCTCTAAAATCAATTTTATCCCATGTTTTTTATACTAACCCTAGGCACCTTGAAAGATTCTTGAAGGTGATTGAAGCCTCTTTTGATCAAATTCAAACCTCATCTTCTTGGGATCAATCCTTGGTGATAAAATAAATTCCACAATAAACTATGAGTGTCCTCTAAAAATCAAAATCAATTTTATTCAGATCTTGGTCTTTTGGGTCTAATGTTTAATGGAAGTAGAATCTGGTCATTGAAACAAACATAGAGGTGTTTGTCAATTTTGACTCTTCTTTTGAGGTGTGTGGTCTATAACAACTCCTTAAAAGTTTGTTTTTTATCCTTCAAGTATGTTAAATAATTTTGATCATGTCATCATTCCATGTGCATGAACAAGTCTAATTGAATAAATCATGATTGAATAAAATCAATTTGATAGAACCTCACATGTATCCCATCAGGTCCATTGGCATTGTGACTAGGCTTGTGTCCACCCGAGTGGGGATCCTATCCTTGAACTAGTACTATACTGGAAGACTTGGTTACATGAATTTCCCCATATCATGTGAAATTTAGTTAATTCCTATGATTTAATCACTTAGAATAAAATTGGATGATTGAATTATAATATACTTGGAATGTTAACTTTGTGAGTTGTGGTTATATTGGCATATTAATAGCATTTGGGATAAATTGAAAAACGAAAATAAATTTTGAAAATTGTTATGGAAATTGGAAATATAACTTTTTAATTATTTAAATGGATAGATAAATGGTAATTTTATGAATTGATCATTCTGACATAATACGACATATCTGGTACAATTTATACTTGGACATGTGAATTGCTTCCTTAGATTTTTTTCCTAATGTGAAATTGTTGTGATTGAGACCTGAGGGTGGGATGTTACATATAATATTGATATTTTTCTTATTATGAATTATAATTATGATTGGTGTTTTAAGGAACCATATGTGACACCTGATGGTGCGGTTTTTGGTTATGACCTCTTCTTGAGGGTGTGATTCTTGGTATTTAATACCACCTGAGGGTAAGATGCATGGGGTATGGATTACATGAGGGTGAGTTTCACAGTAACTATGTAACACCCTGACCCCAGTTACCCATAGTCGGTGCATTATTACGTAACATTGGCATGATCACAAAAGATCAAGTCTCGAAAGACCGATTATTTTAGTATCTTTGGAAACACTAGATATATTCATAAGTCTTACATTACTTCATAAAGTGAAAAAAAAACTACAACAACATCTTGTCTTCATATCCCCTCATATTATCCCTACAGTTCATTCATAAAATACTTCTTCACATCCTGGAAAAAATTAAAACCTTGAAAGGGGTGAGCTCAGATGCTCAGTAAGGATAACAATATAGCAGAAACTTTCATAAATAAACATAAAAATTTAAGGAAATGTATAAAAAAATCCTTTTAAACTTGAACTCCAGCATAATATGGCAAAGATAAAATCAAATAATTCTATTTACTTATTCAAATGGATATTCTACTAGTCTAATAATCACATGAAATATCAATAACTACTTTCATAATGATGGAATACATAATGCCAGACTATCATAACCATATAGCCAAGGCCTCGTGCCAAGACTACAAATAATATTTTGTCAAGGTCTCATGCCATGACACTAGTTTGTATAATGATACCTACAGATAAATTGAGGAGCTATAGCAGGCTCCACCCATCACTTATTAAGTCCAATGCATTCCTCATATGAACAGTTTTCAACATAACATAAACATTCGTATTAAAACTAGCATACGAAATTTCAATACTTTCTCTATAAACCATGAATGGTATAAAAATAACACATCCACAGTCAAACATATCACAAAAACTTTCAATAAAATATGGATGTTTTGAATCATAATAAATAAACTTCAAATAAGCTTAAAATCCATCAAAGGATGTTGACATAGATGAAATCAAAACTATTTGAGAGAAATATACTTTTTAAAAATCATTTAAAAGTCACATAATTGTAAAAGAAAACATTTACTTTGAAAATATTCTTATAATATTGTAAGGAAAGCTTCAAGGATTTTATAACAGCGGAAAATAGCCTCACCCAATGTATAAGTTAAAAAACATTCTTACCATAATTTTGTCGAAAATTTCAAAAAGTACCTTGTTTGGAAAATAACGGAAAGATTAATTTCAAAAATGTATAAGGTAAAATAAGGGTATAAATGACTTTAACCCGTTGTCTAATAAATATTAAAAATGTTTTGAAAGACATTTTTAAGAAACATGGATGTGGATGATAAAGAGGTCCCAGTAGATAATTATATATGAACAACCTTCAATAATGAAGAGGTTGTAGAATTAACCCATACCTCCTGCCCGACTTGACTCGATCATTATTTAATCTCCTGAATAATAAACTATAGTAAATTTCTATTTTCTTAATAATATTTTTCAAGTTAATTATTCCTTTTACATCACTTATTACCATGTTATGAACATTATGTAATCATTTAATTTAATAACAGTCGTTTTGTCGACCCTTGGTACTTGAGTCAAAAATAAACTTCTTATAATTACAAGTTGTTTATGTGGTAGAATATCCATTATCTTTAGAATTATATTCATTATTTAGATATCATATATATCATATATATCCAGTAGATACATTCATTTATAATATTACATAACATTTAGAGGTAATAAATGAAATGCACCGTTCATGGAGACGGTAATCCGTACGTACGCATGAACGCTACTTTCATTTCTATTTGGTATTTAATGGAATGAAATCATAATGATATAAAGTTATATTATAATTCCAGTATAATATCATATATAATATCATTAACTCCATCCTTTATACGTCCCATATATGGCATTAACGATTCAAATCACATTGAGGGGGTGGTAGTCCGCACTTCCTAAAATGAAATTATTGCATTTACCCATAATGGAAATCATAAAGGTATTCCATAAATGAAAAATACAGAAGCATAAAGAAAAAATAAACATAATATATATCATATATAAAAAATAGTGTCATCATGATGGCCACCATGAGAGGTGTTAAAAGAAAATTGAACAATCATCGTTTTGTGAGGCAGTAATTCTCCACCCACAGAAATAGTATGTTCTTTAACCATTAGACGAAGGTGTGTGTAAGTGTAAATAAAATACTTCTCATAAAAACATCCTAGTATATTTAAGATACTGGTGTTGTTACAAAAAAAATTAATAAAAAGAGTTTAAGTGGTTGGAGAATAAAAATAAAACAAAATAACATAACAGAAGACATTACCTTTAAATCGGGTAACTCCCCTTGGATTGAACCAAAAGGGTTTCTTGAAGTGCTTTATGCCTAAGGTAAGGCTTCTAGGATGAAGATAGAAAGTTGATAGGGTATTTGGGCAGAGGTTGTCCGAGCCAAATGTCTTTGAAGGTGTGAATAAGGTGGTAGAGGTGGGGGCCTTTTATAAGAGGAGATGAGGGGCTCTTTTTGGAAAGATTGAAATTTTACTTTATTATGAAATGATTTTAGGATTTTAAAGGTCCCAAAATGATATATTTCTAGGATAATGTGATAAGGGTTCGAAATAAACCCATCCAATTGTATTTAGACAAGTTAATGTCTTATATTTTACCTTATCTTTTCATTTTATTTAAATCGTTCATTAATGAGGTAATCGCTGCATCATCAAGGTGTCATAAATAAATTTGTTTATTTAATGTCTAAAAAATATAAAAATATTACCATGATGTATGAAATATTTTTATATTTCCAATGGATATTTATAGTCAAAAATATAACTTGTATAAACCCTTGTAAAAATTGTTTTAGTAAAACAATACATGTTTGTGGCATTTTTATTTTTACTTTAAATAAAAGGTATTAATGTCATTATCTTAACCAAGTGGCTTCATGGGGTCCCAAAAATTGACCCATGGATTGTCTTCATAGGCTATGAGTCATCCAATAAGATTAGTACATGTTTCAAGGTAATTTCATATTATTATAACATTATTTTTACCTTAAATTACTCTAATTACCTCTAATCGCAGTTAATAAAACTCAAAAGTTACTGTTCACCAAAAATTATTTTCATCCCATTGAACCACATTTTAATTCCTAATTACAACCATGTATGTCAGATTTTTTTAAATCAAATTCACAGAAGTGGTAAAATTTCATTTAAACAAAAATCAATTTTTTAACTACCACTTAGTGGTTTCACTATTCATCAAAAATTGAAGTTTTTCAAAAAAATACCAAAAATTCACCTTAAGATATATTTGATATTCCAAATTAAAAAATTATGTCTATTTTACCAAATTCAAAACATATAAGTTTCATTAATTAATTTTATAATTAATTCCCATTGTCAAAATAAATAACGTGTTTTTAAGAAACAATATCAATCAAAAGATTGACAATTGTTTATGTCCAATTTCAAAGTGAAATTAATTCTAATGACCACCATTGGATAAAATGGTAAAAATATATTCTAATTATACTTTAAAACCACTAAATAATATAATTTATCAGTATAAATTATTTTTATTAAAAAAGTTGTTTTTAATTAAAGTTTAGTATTTTAGACTATTCATAAAAAATTGGAAGTTCTCAGAAAAAAATGAAAAATTAAACTTAGGATAATTTCGATATTACGAATCCAAAAATTAATTCCAATTTGAATAATAAAATTTATAAAACTTCAAAATGTGGGTATTACTATTCATAACAGCTGCTTTGATTGGTCGTGGTGTGTTAGAATCTCAAACTTGCGTACAATGCAAGCTATTGCATTATTGAAAGAGAAGTGTACCGTTGAAGCATGGGGTGTTACATTCTTCCCTAATTCAATAAATTTCATCCTTGAAATTTGAAATTGTTCTTTGAAAATAAAAGGTTGAAAGTAGAAAATACCTTTGTAGAAAACCCACATCGTAAATAAGGTTAATAAAATTTATTCTTAGTAAGAGGGAAAGGGAAATGAAAAAGTCACCACCAAATTATGATATCGATTAGGAGAACATTGGTGGAAATTAGATACACATAATTGGAGGAAAAACATAAATATTTGTAGGGAGTAATTTTGGTCATCAATCACAAACAAGTGTAAAATTGAGGTCCTCAAATCCTTCAATCTATGGTGATTTAAAATATAATCAGTTTAACAAAACATAAGATATTAGGATAACACTTTTTTTTTAATATACCTTTCCTAATGTTTAAGAATTAATTTATTCATAGAATAATATAGAGGTATATATATATATATACTTGACAAGTAGAGTTTCAAACTTCAACTAATTTCCCCCACAAACTCATCTTTCACTCAAAAAGATAATAGAACTCAAAAATATTATATTTATTCTAATCTTACAGGGTTCCAAATATTAACCCATACCATGAAGAAAAATATTTTGTAATAACCCGGGACTTACTTTAGGCTAGTGGTAGGTAATAAAGGCATGTCGCACTATGGTTGTGGGTTCGATTCCAGCAGCTTTGTCCGACGCGACGGGTTATCGTCCGACCTACAGGTTGTCCTTTTCCTAAAACTATAGTATTATAATATTCGAAAAATAATCATAAGAAATGTTTTAACCTTAAATAATACTATTAAAAGTTCAACTTAATCCATTCCAAACATTAAAGTTATTCAAAATACCTTTGTCCAGACTCTGTAAAAGGTATCCAAATTCCAAAATCAATTGTGACATCAAATTCCCCAGACAAAGTAAAGATTATCTTATTGTCACATACGGAAAATATGATTACCTTAGTCATATTAAAACCTTAATGAGAACAAAAAGTATTGTAGTACAACCCTTATATATATCACATTATTCTTATAACCAGAATATAATCCTTGAGTCTAGAAGCACCAATACATTAATTATTCCACTTCAATTGTAGTAACAGCATAAGATTGGACTTGATCCATTGGCCTTTTCTAAGGTAAGTTTCCCTAATGATTAGGAAATTCATTTTCATAATTCCTCATTTATCTACAATTATAGCATTAAACATTGATAACCTCTTTATCTCCCTTGCAATCACGAGCCTGGTGACCTTTTTCTCCACATTTATAACAAACTCTCATTCCTTTTAGGCAAGTACCGGGGTGATTCTTCCCACAATTATCACATAATGTAAAATCCTTATTTCCCTTTTTCCCTTTATCTGTCTCTTGTTCCATCGTTCTCTTCATCTCTTGCATTACTTTATTGTCATAAGATTTAGAGAATTTTGTTTCTGTCTTGATAGAACACGAGACTATATCTTCGTACGTTGAGAAAGATTGTGATACTAATGCTCGATGGAGAAACGGTTTTAACCCATCAAATAAACGATCGATCTTACTTCTTGGTTGACGTATATAATCTGCCACATGCCTCGCTAACCTTGTAAAGTTAGCTTCATATTTTGCAACATTCTCATCCTCCTTTCACCTCAGACCCAGAAATTGTCTTTCCATATCCGCTCGATGGTCATGAGGATAGTATTTTTCTATGAAAATATCTTTAAACTATCTCCATTTCATACTTGATACTTCTTCATCTTCCTTTGTATTTTGAATCAATGACCACCATTGATCAGCATCTCCAGTGAGGCGGTAAACTGCCATGACAACTTTTTCTCTTTCACTACTCTCGAAAGCCTGAAATATTTTCTCTAGGGAATTTATCCATTGCTCAGCTACTAATTGATTTGTACCCCCATTAAATTTTGTTGGTTTTTTCCTCATGAAGTGGTCTAACATTGATCCTCCATGTTGCGGATCAGGGTGCTCCATACGAGTAAGGTTATTATTCATAACCTGAGTGAGGTATCCCAGTATGGTGATAAGCTGATCAGCACCAGTTGTATCACAAGCTCCACTATAATTATCTTGAGCAGGAGGGAAATACCTACATGGAGTGCATGCATTGATACAGTTTCCATTCCTTCCACTAGGCACCATTTCTAAAAAATGTCATAAACTAGATTCGTTTATGAATCGAAATACATAATAACATAAATTGAACAGTTTATGGATATAATCCATAATCATAAAAAGGTTTTCTTTGAGGAAGTATATACTCATAAACCCTTCATAACAGTTTGTAAAGAAATCATGAATTATCATAAGCATATCCCCCAGGAGTGTCGTAACCAAGAGTGAAGCAAGGCCCATTGTTGTGCACCAGTTCCCGTTCGAGTCTAGCTCAAGGCAGTGTTTTTGAGTTTTAACCCTAGGTACATCTATGCCAGATCCGCCTCTACCTGCTCATATCCAGACAGGGATGTATTGATCAGAAAACTCACAAAATCTCTACAATACCAAAATTCTAGGAAGTTCTTCTATACTAATCCTCAAAGTCCATCTTAGGGCTATGTGATCTAATCAGAGTTTATCTAAATATAGCTTCCAAGGTTAGTACTAAACTTCCTATGATACCAATTGTAAGGCCTCGACCCTAGTTACCCAGAGTCAGTGCATTATTACATAACATTGGAATGATCACAAAAGATCAAGTCTCAAAATACCGATTAGTTTAGTAGCCTTGGAAACACTAGATATATTCAAAAGTCTTACATTACATCATAAAGTAAAATAAATACAACAACATCTTTTCATCATATCCCCTCATACAATCCCTGCAAGTCATTCATAAAATACTTCTACACATCCTGGGAAAAATTAAAACATTGAAAGGGGTGAGCTCAGATGCTCAGTAAGGATAACAATATAGCAGAAACTTTCATAAATAAACATAAACATTTAAGGAAATGTATAACAAAATACTTTTAAACTTAAACTCCAACATAATATGGAATATATAAAATGAAATAATTCCATTTACTTATTCACATGGATATTCTACTAGTCAAATAATCACATGAAATATCAATAACCACTTTCATAATGATGGAATGCATAATGTCAGACTATCATAACCACGTAGCCAAGGCCTTGTGCCAAGACTACAAATAATATTTTGTCAAGGCCTCGTGACAAGACACTAGTTTGTCTCATGAGACCTACTGATACATCGAGGATCTATAGTGGTCTCCACCCGTCACTTATTAAGTCCAATGCATTCCTCATATGAATAGGTTTAAACATAACATAAACATTCGTATTAAAACTAGCATACGAAATGTCAATACATTCTCCATAAACCATGAATGGTATAAAAATAACACATCCATAGTAAAATAAATTATAAAACCTTTAAATACAATATGGAAGTTTTTAATCATAATAAATCAACTTCAAATAAGCTTAAAATCCATCAAAAGATGTTGACATAGATGAAATCAAAACTATTTGAGAGAAATATCTTTTTTGAAAATCATTTAAAAGTCACATAATTGTAAAAGAAAACATTTACTTTGAAAATATTCTTATAATCTTGTAAGGTAAGTTTCAATTATTTTATAATGGTAGAAAATATCCACACCCACTGTATAAGTTAAAAAAACATTCTTACCTTAATTTTGTCGAAAATGTCAAAAAGTACCTTGTTTGAAAAATGACGGAAAGATTCCTTTCAAAAACGTATAAGGTCAAATAAGGGTATAAATGAATTTAACATATTGTCTAATAAATAGTAAAAATGTTTTGAAAGACATTTTTTTGAAACATGGATGTGGATGACAAATAGGTCCCAATAGATAATTACATATGAACAACCTTGAATAAGAAAGAGGTTGTAGAATTAACTCTTACCTCGTGTCCGACTTGACTCGATCATTCTTTAATCTCCTGAATAATAAACTATAGTCAATTTATATTTTCTTAAGAACTTTTTTCAAGTTCATTATTCCTTTTATATCACTTATTGTAGGATTGAAATAGTGATGTAGATGCTCAATATACAAGAGGGGGTGAATTTTATACCTTAAAAATTCCTTTGGAACTTTTAAAGTTAGTTATGAATAACTATGTTTTCCTTAAGAGAAGGAAAGGGCTAAGTTTAACAAAGTTAAACTAAGAAAATTCACAACACCTCTAACACCAAATGCAAACTTGGAAAGAGATTCCGAAGTTAGGTTCTGGAAATATGGTTCCAGAAATTGAAACTTAACAAAAGATTATAATATGAGATTCTACCTTAAAGCGTATAGAATCTAAATGAAACAGAGTATAAATAAGGGAGTATAAGAAAGTAATACTTTCCTTATAATAAAAAATGCAGCGGAATATAAACAAGTAGTTAAACTACAAGTAACAAGATATAAGTCTTTTAACCCAAAGAGAAGGGTATCCAACAACCTTGGATAAAGGTCCCTTGATTTATACTTTCAAGAAAGTCTGTCTTACCCACACCAGGGTAAGCCCTCGATACGAAGATCAGAGTCTCTGTCTTTCTATCCCCGCAAGCCCTCAACTTCAAGGTAGTTGGCAACCTCTGTCTTCCTCAGCAAGGAAGCCCTCGAACTTCAAGGTAGTCGGCACCTCTGTCTTCCTATCCCCGGAAGCCCTCGAATGTGATCACCAACATTCGGAGTCGCACGAAGCTTTGAGATTTAATAAGAGCCTCTCTCTTTAGAAATCACTTCAAGCATGTAATCACATGAGTTGAAGATCTTTCATCCTTTCAGCACCGAGCTCTTTCAAATGAGCTCTTATTTATAGGTAAGGTCGGCTGCTTCTCCAACAGTCATATTTTTCTTAAAGATCGGAGGGACCTGTACACATGTCACTTAGACAACGGTTAGTTTATAACAAAATAGACGACATCATTTTATAAAAAAACAAGTGTAACAGAATGTACGACATCGTTTTAAAATCTAACATAAAAGTTCGGAATGAAAGCATCGGAGTGAAGGTTCGGAGTGTAATGAAAATAATAAAGAGTAGAAAACTTATAGAAGTGTAAGAAGAATAAAAGTTCAGAGTCTAACCAAAATATTTTTTGGAGTCTGAATTAATTTAGAGTGTATAAAACAAAGATGATCAGATTCTATTTGATAGGAAAATTCGGAATGAGAATTCGGAATGAGAATTCATCATTATAATTCGTAATGAGAATTCGTCATCAGAATTCGTAATGAGAATTCATCATTACAATTCGTAATGAGAATTCATCATCGAACTTCATAAGAATTCGTTATCCTGAATCTGGAGTAGAACTTAATCAGAGTTCGTATCCGGAATTCGGAATGAAACTTTATTGAAGTTCTCATCTGGAATTCGGAGTGATACTTCCTTACAGTTCTTATCCAGAATTCGGATCCTAAAACAGAATACTTCATATCAAAGTTTCAAGTAATTCTGAGAAAATAAAAGTGAATCTGAATCTCATACTTAAGAAAAATCTGGATGAAAATATGATAAGAATAATTTTTCTTACAAAAGCGATTTTCCTTATAAAAGAAATTTTTCTTATAAAAGCAATTTTCCTTATAAAAGCAATTTTTATTATAAAAGAAATTTTCCTTATAAAATAAATTTTCCTAAAGATAAGGTGTTTGTGATTTTAAAAAAAAGAAGGAATGGAAAATTCATAAGGAAAACCTTATTGACTCAAAAATCTCCCCCTTTTTGGAAAGCACAAACATCCTTACGAAAAAGAAATTCTAAGAAGAAAGAAAAACATTATGGCTTATCTCCCTTTGCTTTAAGGATATTGATGAATACGACTAACTCCCCCTTAGGCTTTGAAACTCTAAGGATCGTATTCTAGATTTCTGGAGTGACATTTCATTATGAAAAAAAATCTTCTTTAATGAAAAACTCCCCCTTAGATAGACTCTTATTATAGTTCTTTTTCCTTTAAGGATCTTTTCCTTCTCCCCTTTAGATAAACTCTCATTGGAGTTCTTCTTTTTCTTAAGGATCTTTTCCTTCTCCCCCTTTGTGATTTTCAAAAAGAAATTGAGGGAATGGAAAAAATAACAAAGTACCTAAAAAATTAGTAATAACAACAAAAGAAACGAGAGGCACGATTTTCATTAGGTTTAAAATCTCATCAACAAAGAAAATTAGATACAACAAAAAGATCGGATTTAGTTATTTCGGATCTTTTTCCTTCGACATGAGCCCCTTAAGAATAGTCTTGATCTTCTTCAGGTATTTATGATCTTCTTCAGCTTGCTTCTCTAAGACCACTATTCTTGCACTTTGAGCTTCAATTATTTCTTCTTGGGCTTGAAGCTTTTCTTCCTGATCTTTGATCTTTTCTTCCTGAGCCTTCAACTTCTCTTCAAACTCAATCCGATGATCTCTTTCAAATTTCCAGTTCTGAGAAACAGAATTCAACTTCCCATTCAGATCTTTGACTTGTTGAATCTGGAAGTTCTTTTCATCTGTCAGCTTCTCTTCAAAGGATGAAGTCAGGTCATTAAATTCTTGTCCTCAGTCTCAAAGGAATCTTTAACATTGTCTTGAAACTCATCAAATAACCTCATCTCTTCAACAGTCTTCTTTGACCAGTTTTTCATCTTTTTGCATTATTTTCTATGAACTTCGTAGCCAACAAAAAAGGTTTTGAACTGAGCCTCAATCTCAACGCACTTGTCCATAACCATAGACACGGAGTCTGTTTTCTGATTCAAAGCATGTTGGAGCATCTGGCATCTTGAATAAATACTAGAGAAGGTCGGAATGGTTGTTACCAACTTCTTCAAAGACTAAACAACAAATTCATGCCCTACCGAAGATGACTCTGAATCCGAAACTTTGCTTGGAGAATTTTCTTCTTCAACAAGGTCAAGCTTTCTCTTCGAATAACTACCAACTTCCTTCCTCTTCCTCACTTCTGAGCTCGGAGTATCAACAAGAATTTGATTTCCCTTGTCTTTTTCTGGAATTGAATCATGTTCCGGAGTTTTCTTCTCACTATCAGAAACTTGAACAACATTATCTTCCTCATCAGCAACTTCCTGAGCACGAACCCCTACGCTTTCCTTCTGAGCAACATCATGTAAAAGTTGTTCTTCTTCTCCATGATAAGTAACTTCTTCTTCTCCTTTCTCTTCTTCCATTGCTGTAGTAACTAGCTTTGAAGATTCAGCTTCTGAAGTTCGGAGTGATAAGTGTTCCGAAGGTGTCCCCTTGTAATCATCTACTTGTTTCAACACATCTCCGGTTTCACCACTTCCTTCAGCAACATCTTCTTCTTGATCCACTTGCTCAACTTGCTCTACTTCCTTAGTAGTCTTAGCAACAGCTTCTTCCGGAGCAACGAAATTTCTTCCTGGAGTCTCAGGTAGAGATTCCAATGAGAAAGATCTCGGAACAGGAATAGTTACTGAAACCATATCATTGAATTTCAACAAAGCCTGAGCTACCACGGCCTCAGACATCTTCTTCTTGAGCTTCTTTTCCTTTAATTGTTTTTCAAGATCATCAGCAGTTCTCTCCTTCAAGGCCTTATCCTCTGTAGGGTCCAATCCGAACTGCGGATCCCCTTCTTTCCTTTTATCTTTATCTGCTCTACACTTCGCAAAAACTTCATCAGGATAGGATTTCTTCTTCTTTGGTTTTGGAGGTGCGGAATGGACTTCCTTAGACTTAGGATTCTCTGCTTCTACTTCCACTTCTTTCAGCTTTCTCTTCCTTACTGTCTTAGAGGATTCCGGATCAGCAACTTTCGGAACTTCTTCTCCTTGAGCAGGTAGATCAATAAACTGTCCAGACTCTTTGTCAAAGGCTACATCCATTCTCTTAAGAGTACCATCGCTCACCAGCATGATCTTTCAAAATATTGGCTTAGATTTGAAAGCCTCCTTGAAAGACTCAAGGCACTGAACTATCAACTTGGAGAGGATTGCTGGATACATAATAATCTGAGCTCTCAGATTTCCTTTCTTCAAATTCTCAAGAGTGATAAGAATGTGCTTCATCAAGTTAAACTTCCTCAGATTTATCAGAAAATCTAGGATGTATATCTCACTCTTCTTCAAGCTATCTTTGTCACCATTTCTCAGTACGATAAGACCTTGTACCCATAACTCCAGAATCCAGAAATTTGTAGATAAACTAGCAATCTTCGGAGCCTTGTCATCAGTCAGTCCGAGAGTTTCTAAAGCTTTTTCCTTGTTGAAGCTACCTTTAGAATCCGGCAACACATGAGAAACAAACTCAGCTTCACCTTCATTCTTTAGCCCTACCAAGCTGGATACCTTGGCATATGAAAGTTTATAAGTCTTCCCATAAGACTTAAAAGACAATTTGTCCTTTCCATCTTCCTGAAGAAAAGAAACTGTCTCATAGAATTCAACAAGTAAGTCTGAATACACTTCATCTTGGTTCCCGGGTTTTGACACCGCAACATCTTCCCAACCATTAAGCTTGATATTCTTATAAATAAGAGAATCATACTTGTTGAAGAAATCCGGATGAACCATCCTCTCTCTATAAACTAACCACTTCAAGATTAGCTTAGATGAAGACATATCATGAGAAGCTACTTCCACAGACATTCGGATTTTAAAACCTCTGAGAAGTTCGGAACTGAGAAAACTGAAGTTCGGAACGGCCTTAAAATAGAGGGGTAGAGATTCGGGACGCGAGATCTTGAAAACCGATGTGGGACAACTATTTGGGTCCCCTTTATATAGGCAATGAAACGACGGTTCAACTTCCTCGGTTGATCGAACGGTTGTGATAAGTTGAGATCAGATCTGACGATTGAAAACCAATTCTCTAGAAAAAAACATGAATCCGGTCTTTTTGAGGTTTTTTATTAAAACATAGAATTAAGAAAAGTATAATCCAAAAACATAATAAAAGAGAATTCCAGCAAGTAAGATATGAATACGAAAACTTGGGTAAGGAAATCATACCTTTCGGATTGGCTTAGGAAGATTATTCGTATTTGGTAACATTCTTAAAAAAAACTTTAAAATGAAAAAAAAAACTCAGTACGAAAAACTCATTATGAAAAACAAACTCAATACAGAAAACTCAGTATGTAAATTTTATAAAAAAATGAAAACGAAAAACTTATTATGAAAGATTCGGTATGAAAATCCCGTTATGAAAATACCAGTACGAAATTTTCCATTCCAGAAATGTTCAATATGAACACTTCTATTCCAGAAGTATTCTGTACGAACATGTCCATTCTGGAAAAATTGTAGTTCCGGAAATCTCCATTCTAGATATCTTCGTTCTAAAAAGTTTGAAAACAGATTTTTGAAAAACTTTGTTAAACTAACAAGTAAATGTACTCCCCCTATG
Organism: Viscum album; assembly: GCA_963277665.1. Lineage (NCBI taxonomy): Eukaryota > Viridiplantae > Streptophyta > Magnoliopsida > Santalales > Viscaceae > Viscum > Viscum album. Next base: position 193,193,561 of record OY728127.1, read on the forward strand.
AAAAGGAGTGTATTGTTGTAAGGAGACTTTTTCAACAGAAAGTTAATTAAGGAGGATTACCTTACGGTTATCAGTCCTAACTTCTGTTTAATATATTCAAATCTATCATAAGGCAAGGATTTTGTGAAAATATCAGCAAGTTGATCTTGCGTTCCAATAAATTGAAGAATAATATCTCCTTTAAGTGTGTTATCCCTAAGAAAGTTATGCCTAATATCTATGTGTTTTGCATGAGAGTGATGTGCAGGGTTCTTACTAAGGGAAATGGCACTTGTGTTATCACACAAAATTTGAGTTTTAGTAAAACTCAAGCCATAGTCTGTGAGTGTGTGTTACATCCACAACACTTGTGCATAATAACTTCCAGCTGCTACATATTCAGCTTCAGCAGTGGAAAGTTCTACAGAATGTTGCTTCTTGCAGGACCAAGAAACTAATGAATCTCCTAAGAAATGACAAGTTCCGGATGTACTTTTTCTATCTATTCTACATCCACCAAAGTCAGCATCAGAAAATCTTTTTAGAACAAAATCATTTCCAGAAGTATAAAATAATCCTAGATCCATGGTTCCCTTAAGGTAGAAAAAAATTCTTTTTACCGCCTTTAATTGGGATTCCTTAGGATTGGATTGATATCTTGCACATAAGCATACTGAAAACATTAAATCTGGTCGACTAGCTGTTAAGTATAGTAGACTTCCTATCATACCTCTAAAAGATGTTTGATCTACTGGTTTCCCAGCTTCATCAAGATCTAAAGAGTTTGAGGTACCAATGGGAGTACTTATACTCTTAGTGTTGTCATAACCATACTTTTTAAGAAGATATTTAATATACTTATGTTGAGATATGTAGGTTACTTCTGGTTTTTGAGAAATTTGAAAACCAAGAAAAAAAGTTAACTCACCCATCATACTCATTTCAAACTCAGATTTCATTAGACTAGCAAAAGAGTCAGTCAAAGATTGCTGAGTTGAACCAAATATAATGTCATCAACATAAATTTGAACAATCAAAACATTTTTCTTATCTTTCTTTATAAAAAGGGTTGGATCTGCATTTCCCTTAACATAGTTATTTTGAAGTAAAAAACCAGTGAGTCTATCATACCATGATCGTGGGGCTTGTTTAAGTCCATACAGAGCTTTGGTAAGTCTAAAAACATGATCCGGATGTTTTGTATCTTCAAAGCCAGGAGGTTGTTCAACAAAAACTTCCTCTTGAACATAACCGTTAAGAAAAACACATTTCACATCCATTTGAAAAAGTTTGAAATTAAAGAATGCTGCAAAATCAAGTAGAATACAGATAGATTCAAGTCTAGTTACTGGATCATAGGTTTCTTCATAGTCTATTCCCTCTTGCTGATTATAGCCTTTAGCAACAAGTCTAGCTTTATTTCTAACAATGACTCTATTTTCATCACATTTATTTCGGAAGACCCATTTTACTCCAATAACAGAAGTTTCCTTAGGTCTTTCAACCAAGGTCCAGACTTTATTCCTTTCGAATTCATTTAGTTCATCTTGCATGGCTTTAATCCAATCATCATCACCTAAAGCTTCATCAGTGCTTTTAGGTTCTAATTGGGAAAGAAATACTAGATGTTCTACTTCATTTCTTAAGGAACTTATAGTCCTTACAGGTTGATTTACATCACCAATGATACTATCACTGGGATGATTCTTAAGAAACACCTGATTTGGGTTTTGTAAAACTTGTTCATCAACATAGGGTAGAAAGTTTTCTGGGGTAAATGTTTCAGAAGTATCTTCTATTACATTATCCTTATCAGAAGGTTCTTCTATCAAAGGTTGATAATCAGTTTTTGAAAACACATCAGAAGCTGTAGGCTGGGATGGTTTAAAAACAAAAGGATCTGACTCATCAAATTTTACATGTACTGTTTCTTCAACAGTGCAAGTATTTTTATTAAAAACTCTATAAGCCTTAGATGTTGTGGAATAACCTAGGAAAATCCCTTCATCAGATTTTGGTGCGAATTTATGTAAGTTATCTTTAGTATTCAAAATGAATACTTTGCAACCAAAAACTTTGAAGTAGGAAAGTCTTGGTTTTCTACCATTCCATAACTCATAAGGAGTTTTATTAAGAAAAGGTCTAATCAAAACTCGATTTATAGTATAGCAAGCAGTACTTACAGCTTCAGCCCAGAAATGTCTAGAAATAGAATATTCACTCAACATGGTTCTAGTTATCTCTTGAAGAATTCTATTTCTTCTTTCAACTACACCATTCTGTTGAGGAGTTCTAGGTGATGAAAAATTGTGAGTAATACCTTTCTTACTACAAAAAGTTTCAAAATCAGAATTTTGAAATTCTCCTCCATGATCACTATGAATATTTTTCAATGGAAGGTTTTTCTCATTTTTAACTTGAGCTCTAAAACTTTTGAAATATGAAAAAGCTTTAGAATTCTTTGCTAGAAAATAGACCCAAGTAAATCTAGTGTAATCATCAACTAGAACAAACACATAGTATTTTCCTCCAATACTTCCAGTTTGTGTTGGACCAAAAAGATCCATGTGCACTAACTGTAATGAATCAGTTGTTGAGACTTCACCGATCGATTTAAAACTAGATTTATGTTTCATGCCATATTGACAAGGATCACAAACTTTAGAAGAATCAAATCTAAGCTCCAGTAGATCCTTAACTAGCTTCTTCTTAGAGATTTTACATAGGTTCCTAAGATTACAGTGACCTAGTCTTCTATTCCATAACCAGGAGTGATCTTCCATTGCACTTAGGCAAGGTAAATCTTGGATTCTGAGGTCTTCTAAGTTCAGAGTGTAAACATTCTCTTGCCTATTGGTTGAGAGAATAAATTCTTCCTTGGAATTGTGAATTAAACATTTATCATTCCTAAAATTCACAAGGTAACCTTCATCACATAACTGACTTATGCTAATGAGGTTGTGCTTAAGACCTTTAAAAAAGAACATTTTAAATCAAGGTTTTACCAAGAAGAACAATATTACCAATACCAACAATCTCTCCCTTAGCATTATCTCCGAAAGTTACCTTTCCTCCTTTCGTTTTGATAATCTTGTCAAAATAGATTTTGTTACCAGTCATGTGTCGGGAACATCCACTATCCATGTACCATGTATTGTTGCTGGTACTTTATTTTCCTGAAATCAAGAAGAAAATTAGACTTTCGGAATCCAAACTTGTTTGGATCCTAGATTTACAGACAATAAAATTTTAGGTACCCACATCTTCTTAGAAAAGTAAGCTTTGTGAAATCCTAGAGATTGGGTTTTGTTTAAGGAACAATTCTTTGCCCAGTGACCACTACATTGACACTTGGTACAAAATGGGGCACTTTGAGGAACAAAATAATTGTTACTGAAAATAGGTTTTGCATGGGTATAACCAAATCCGGATTTATTTCTTAAAGGTCGTATTTGGGAATACATCTTATCAAAATTTTCCTTACCATGGGTAAAGTTTGATAAACACTTCTTTAAGGAAAAAATTTCGGACTTGAGTTTTACAACCAAGTTTTTATCCTCAAAATCATTGGTTTTAGAACTAGAGCTAGGCTCAAAAACATTTTTATTAGAAATTACTTTTTCTAATTCTTTAGAAAGTTTATTCTTCTCAGAACTTACTTCCTCAAGATTTTTTGAAATATTTTCAAAATCAACATTTTTCTTATCAAGATCTTTAGAAAGATCTGATATCTCTTTCATAATAATATAATTCCTAGAGTTTTCCTTATCAAGATTCTTATTGAGTTTGGAATTCTCAATTTCAAGAAGTTCAGCAAACCTAGAGACTTCTTCATAAGTAGGTAAAGTATTTTCTTCATCAGAAGATGATTCTTCATCAGAAGAGTTATAATACTTAGTATCATTAGAATTTAAAGAAACATTGGTCAATGATTCAGCATTTCGTACCTTAGCCATAAGACAATGATTATCAATAGGTAATCTGGATATAAGACCAAGATTCTTCTGTCCTGAAGATTCATAATCAGAAGATTCATCTGAAGAGTCACCACCACTGGTACTCCAGGTGTCATTTGCTTTCAGAACTTTCTTAGCTTTTGATTTATAATACTTCTTCCTGTTCCTGTCTGAATGCCTTTCTTTTCATTCTTTATTTTTGATCATAGGTCAATATGATCTAATATGTCCATCTCTCTTGCATTAATAACAAGTAACTTCTCCATATTTCTTATCTTTCCTTTCCTTTTTCTTATACTTGGATTGGAAATTTCTTTGACCATCTATCTTTTTCATCCTTCAAGCAAGATTTGCTAGTTCATTTTCAGAGACTTCACTCTCACTAGATTCGGATTGGAAAATAACTTTCTTAGACTTGGATCTAGTTACTCTCTCAGGAGTCTTAGCTTTCATCTGATTTGAAGTTGTTGTAAAAGAAAAAGTACCATTTCCATTTTTCTTTTTGATGTTGTCAGCATCTCTCTTCATTTTGGTTTCATGTTGTAGAAGGGTTCCAAAAAGCTCATCAAGAGTAATTGGATTGACCTTCTTGTTCTCATTTATAGTTGTTCTCTTAGATTCCCACTCGTTGGGCATAATATCAATTATCTTATCCACAATAGATTCATCATCTAAACCTTTCTCTCCCATAGACTATAGACTGTTGACAATATTCATAAATCTCTGTTGCACTTTACATATTGGTTCACCATAAGGAACGTTGAAGCTATGATATTCAGCTCTAAGCATAGCTCTTCTAGTCTCAATTACCTTAGAAGTTCCAAAGTGTGTAACTTCTAACTTCTTCCAGATACAATTAGCTGCTTCACAAGAAGAAATTTGGCTATATATATTTCTGGTCATTGAACATAGTAAAGTATTGTGTACCTTATAGTTGAGTTGATATTCTTGCTTTTCTTGATTAGTAAAAGTTCTGACTTCCTTGTCAGGAATTTTATAATCTCCAGTAAGCATAACAAAGTTGTCCACTCCAGTATTGATAACAAAAGTCTTCATACGATCTCTCCAGTATTCATAATCATTACCATCAAAGATAGGTGGTCTTGTTGGATTCAGATTATCAATTGAACCAACATTAACTCCTGCCATACTAGAAAAATCCTTGTACACACAAACTTGTTAGTAGCAAAGATTCGTAATAACAAAGTTTGGAATGAGAAAGTTCGGAATTAGAAAATTCGTAATGAGAAAGTTCGTAATGAGAAAGTTCGGAATGATAAAATGAGCAAGAAAAACTTATTCGTGAGTATAAGTATTTCAGGGACCTACTTTGATACCAATTGTAGGATCGAAATAGTGATGTAGATGCTCAATATACAAGAGGGGGTGAATTGTATACTTTAAAAATTCCTTTGAAACTTTTAAAGTTAGTTATGAATAACTATGTTTTCCTTAAGAGAAGGAAATGGATAAGTTTAACAAAGTTAAACTAAGTAAATTCACAACACCTCTAACACCAAATGCAAACTTGGAAAGAGATTCCGAAGTTAGGTTCTGGAAATATGGTTCCGGAAATTGAAACTTAACAAAAGATTATAATATGAGATTCTACCTTAAATCGTATAGAATCTAAATGAAACAGAGTATAAATAAGGGAGTATAAGAAATTTATACTTTCCTTATAATACAAAATGCAGCGGAATATAAACAAGTAGTTAAACTACAAGTAACAAGATATAAGTCTTTTAACCCAAAGAGAAGGGTATGCAACAACCTTGGATAAAGGTCCCTTGATTTATACTTTCAAGCAAGTCTGTCTTACCCACACTAGGGTAAGCCCTTGATATGAAGATCGGAGTCTCTGTCTTTCTATCCCCGCAAGCCCTCAACTTCAAGGTAGTTGGCAACCTCTGTCTTCCTCAGCAAGGAATCCCTCAAACTTCAAGGTAGTCGGTACCTCTGTCTTCCTATCCCCGGAATCCCTCGAATGTGATCACCAACATTCGGAGTCGCACGAAGCTTTGAGAGTTAATAAGAGCCTCTCTCTCTAGAAATCACTTCAAGCATGTAATCACATGAGTCAAAGATCTTTCAGCCTTTCAGCACTGAGCTCTTTCAAATGAGCTCCTATTTATAGGTAAGGTCGGCTCCTTCTCCAACGGTCATATTTTCCTTAAAGATCGGAGGGACCTATACACGTGTCATTTAGACAACGGTTAGTTTATAACAAAATAGACGACATCGTTTTAAACAAAACAAGTGTAACAGAATGTATGACATCGTTTTAAAATCTAACATAAAAGTTCGGAATGAAAGATTCGGAGTGAAGGTTCGGAGTATAATGAAAATAATAAAGAGTATACAACTTATAGAAGTGTAAGCAGAATAAAAGTTCAGATTCTAACCAAAATATTTTTCGGAGTCTGAATTAATTTAGAGTGTATAAAACAAATATGATCATATTCTGTTTGATAGGAAAATTCGGAATGAGAATTCGGAATGAGAATTCATCATTATAATTCGTAATGAGAATTCGTAATCAGAATTCATAATGAGAATTCATCATTAGAATTCGTAATGATAATTCATCATCGAACTTCATAAGAATTCGTTATCCTGAATCTGGAGTAGAACTTAATCAGAGTTCGTATCCGGAATTCGGAATGAAACTTTATTGAAAATCTCATCTGGAATTCGGAGTGATACTTCCTTACAGTTCTTATCCAGAATTCGGATCCTAAAACAGAATACTTCATATCAAAGTTTCAAGTAATTCCGATAAAATAAAAGTGAATCTGAATCTCATACTTAAGAAAAATTTGGATGAAAATATGATAAGAATAATTTTTCTTACAAAAGCGATTTTCCTTATAAAAGCAATTTTTCTTATAAAAGCAATTTTCCTTATAAAAGAAATTTTCCTAAAGATAAGGTGTTTGTGATTTTCAAAACAAGAAGGAATGGAAAAGTAATAAAGAAAACCTTATTGACTCAACACTTATTACCATGTTATGAACATTATGTAATCATTTAATTTAATAACAGTCGTTTTGTCGATCCTTGGTACTTGAGTCAAAAATAAACTTCTTATAATTAAAAGTTGTTTATGTGGTAGAGTATCCATTATCTATAGAATTATATTCATGATTTAGATATCATATATATCATATATATCTAGTAGATATATGCATTTATAATATTACATAACATTTAGAGGTAATAAATGAAATGCATCGTTCATGGAGATGGTAAGACGTACGTACGCATGAACGCTACTTTCATTTATCTTTCGTATTTAATGGAATGAAATCATAATTATATAAAGGTATATTATAATTCCAGTATAATATCATATATAATATCATTAAATCCATCCTTTATACTTCCCATGTATGGCATCAACGATTCAAATCACTTTGAGGGGGCGCTAGTCCGCACTTCCTGAAATGAAATTATCGTGTTTACCCATAATGGAAATCATAAAGGTATGCCATAAATGAAAAATACAGAAGTATAATGAAAACATAAACATAATATATATCATATATACAAAATAGTTTCATCATAATGTCCACCATGAGATGTGTTAAAAGAAGATTGAACAAATATCGTTTCGTGAGGCAGTAATTCTCCACCCACAGAAACAGTATGTTCTTTAACCATTAGACGAAGGTGTGTGTAAGCATAAATCAAATACTTCTCATAAAAACATCCTATTATATTTAATATAATGGTTTTTTTACAAAATAAAGAAATAAAAATAGTTTAAGGGGTTGGAGAAGCAAAATAAAACAAAAGAAGATAAGAGAATGTATTACCTTTAAATCGGGTAACTCCCCTTGGATTGAACCAAAAGGGTTTCTTGAAGTGATTTTTGCCTAAGTTAAGGATTCTAGGATGAAGAGAGGAAAGTTGAGAGGGTATTTCGGTAGAGTTTGGCCGAGACAAATGTCTTTGAAGGTGTGAATAAGGTGGTAGAGGTGGGTGCCTTTTATAAGAGGAGAGAAGGGGCTCTTTTAGAAAGATTGAAATGTTACTTTATTATGAAATACTTTTCGGATTTTAAAGGTCCCACAATGATATATTTCAAGGATAAGGTAATAAGGGTTCTAGATACACCCATACAATAGGATTTAGACAAGTTTAAGTCTTATATTTTACCTTATCTTTTCATTTTATTTAAATCGTTCATTAATGAGGTAATCTCTGCATCATCAAGGTGTCATAAATAAATTTATTTATTTATTGTCTAAAAATTATAAAACAATTACCATGATGTAGGAAATATTTTTAGATTTCCAATGGATATTTATATTTGAAAAGATAACTTGTATAACCCCTTGTAAAAATTGTTTTAGTAAAACAATACATGTTTGTGACATTTCTATTTTTACTTTAAATAAAAGGTATTAATGTCATTATCTTACCCAAGTGGCTCCATGGGGTCCCACAAGTATCAACCAAAAGATCAGAGGTTAGTGGGAATATTTCATGTTTTTTATTAATTGATTAAATTAATACCTATTTTTATCTCTTTATTTCATGCACTTTATATTCAGAAGAGATTTTTTTGATATCATTGGTGGTGGCCTACTGAGTTTTACTCACGCCCAGATTGGGTCATCGTTTGGTACATAGGTATATTTGATGGTTGTAGGTATAGATAAGAGAAAGGGGCCTTGTATTGATTAATTGATTTATGGATGGGTTATATCTTGTAGAAGGGACCATTATGGGGATCAGGACTGAGGTTTTGGGAGTATTTTATCGAGTCTATTTAGTCTTTTATTTATATGTATTTCAACATTCCATTTAGGTACATTCATATTGTTACTATATTACTCTATTATTATATGGATTTTTATTTCTCATTTATTCAGCTATGATTTATTATTGATTATTATTAATATCTACACTATTATTTATCTTATTTAATAAATATTATAGTCTCCCCACTATATTATTTACACCCTCATTGTTATTTTGAAACCTCTAGCATATGGGGAGGCGCTCTTGAGATCTTGTAACCCACTCGACTCGGTCATGTGAGGGAGTACTGGTTCGGGGAAACTACATTTAAACTGATATTAATCATTCTAACCTACTAAAATTATTATATTTATGATTCCTTTATATTTCATAATTCTATTCCTCCTCTTTTGAAAATGTCTCGTCAATGCTCGGTTAACCACCAACAAGTATGTTTCCAATTATTTTCTTATCACCTCCCTTATATATTATTATAATAAATCATATATAATATATAAATATGTAATTAAATGTATTCTAAAATTATGGAATTAGTTTTACTTATTTATAAATGACCTTGAATAAAAATATCGAAATCAAAACAAACCGGGATATTTTTAATGAAAATAATATATCAAAATGTTTCACCTTTAGAATAGATAATTAAATAATATAATCCACTGAATATAATTGATCAAGATTGAAAAAAATGAATGTAATTTAATTTTGGTCACATGTATTAATAAAACTAATTTTATTATACATGAGGTGTAAAATTAATGAAATAAAGAAGGGTTTAAGGTAATGGTATTCTTGAACCCAACTCCTTATTTTTGGGTTATCCGACTTTCACATCATTTTTAGTATGGATATTCCTATAATGTACCTAAAATGAAGTTTCATTATAATTTCCCTTTTCTTTCTAGGATATACATGTTATTACCCAATCTAAAATATTTCTAATCTAGTTTCATATATTCTTCAAAATGAATTTATTTTCCAAAAAACATCACATTGACACCTTTTGAGGTATTTCTAAACCACTCAATATTGGTGTTGTTTTTTTGAAAAAAATATGATTTGCCTAATTAATTTAGGAATCCCAAATTTTGTTCATGAATGTATTAATTATGAAACCTTTATGAAAGTCATTATTTTACATGGTTTTAAATCATTACTATTATTTTTTTACATTCAATGTTTCATGCATGATTATGAGAATTTTATGATGTGATGGGTGGGACCATAATTATATATCCCTCTAATTAATTAGGTAATCTAATATATCTCTTGAGATTATGTGTTTTATTCATGACTATGATTCTGTATTTTTTCATAATTATTCATTTACGATATGTTACGCATGAACATGATACTAGATTTATTCACAATTATGTGTGGTATTTGACCATTATGTTATGATGTTTCATTATTATGAATATTCAACATTCCATGCCTTTATTAAATGTTTCTTTCATGATTATAATTATTATACCTTTCTTATGAAATAATGATGATGGTTATACTCACCTATATACTTTTGATTCATGTCTTTTATTCCTTCAATGTTATCCCTCCCCTTACTGGTCTTTTAGATCACCCTTTCTTTGATATATTTCATCAGGTGATTACATGTACTAAGGATAACACAAGATCTTTTAGGGGGGTAAAGAAGAATGATTTAAATAATTTTTATGTTTTATTATGTATGAGTGATGTATGATCCTAATTTTCCAAAGATAGTAAACCTCTCATTACTTGAATGTATTAGTAGTATGTTATTTATCTTAAAATTATATAATAGTTATGTAAGAAAATTTTGAGTCACCATAGTACATATCAGTGGTATAGTTTGTATCAGTCGTATCAGTGGTATAGTTATGTAAGAAAAATTTGAGTCACTATAGTTCGAGCAATGAAATATCTATCCCAATACTACAAATCAATACGGCTCTAGCATAGTTGTACCTAGGGGAAATAACCCCAGAAAGGGAAGATTATGCATTGAATCAATCATCACCTGGTGAATGAAAAAAAATCTTACTACACACCTGGTTTTAAAATCTTGGGTGATATACTTTGGTTAATCACAAACTCTATATAAACTATTATAAAGGATATATAGATAAAATAATTAAATCATTATTTTAAAGTTATAAAAGGATTAAAGTACATGATCCTAGGAGAATAATTTTGGAAAATGGATAAACTTAGAGATCCCAAAATATATGAATTTAGAATTAATTTGTGAATAAGAATAAATTAATTATTCATTATTTTTTTACTTATGTTTTTTAAGAGATTTCTATTTTAGAAATTGGTAGAAACTAATAGAAAATAGATCAAAACCCCATTTAAGGGACAATTCAATAATTTTTTGAATGACATCCCCAATGCTATGGGATGTAGAGTTCAAAGATTCATGGAAATTATTACCCAGTTGTCTCAGGTTATGAAAAATAACCCGAATCTTATGGAATTTCCACCTTCACCCAAGAAGGGTCAACTAGTCATCGAGTCCTTTATATAAAAATGACCATTGATGTTTAGTAGATTATCTAATCCACTTATCACGGAATAGTGGGTTACTCAATATATAATAAATTTTTTGTGCTCTAATGTTATGAGAAAGATAAAGTTACCTTGGATGTCTATAGTTTATATGGAGAGCTTGATCAATGGTTAGAATGTATGAAGAATACTAATCCAAAAGATGAAATGGAAGAAATTGAGTGGGAATAATTTAAGAAGTTATTTATTAATTAGTATTTCCCATGAACTATTTAAAAAAATTATGGAGATATTATTACTAGAAAAGTAGTGTGAATATATCATGACTTATGATGAAAATTTCACAGCACTTGAAAGATACACATTGAGTTTTTTATCAACAATGATAAAAAATTAAATGGATTATTTAGAGTTTTAAATCCAAACCTTTGAAAGTTTATAGATATCCATGACTTTGGGAGTTATGAATAAGTAGTTCATTATGCTCTCAATGTAGAGATAGAGTTTGGAAAATGTTCTCATGGTTATGCAGATAATTAATGAAAGATATAATTTCAATCTAGGGGATCAAATAGTAGAGGAGGAAAGAATATCTTACCACCCACATGTCAAAAATGTGGGAATAATCATCATGGTAATTTTCTCAAATGAATAGGGAAATTATTCAAATGTGGTATAGATGTACACCAAGATTATTAATGTCGAAGAGGCAGGAATAAGTTGGTCAATGTCATGGAGTAAAGGAATAAACCTCTTAATGCACCACCAATGGTTCAATGCTTCAACTATAGGGAGAAAGGGAACTATGCAAGCCAGTGCACTAAACCATGGGTCTTTGAGGGTAATGAGTGTTAGAAATCACCAAATCCAAAGGAAAAATGGAAATTTTACATAATCACTAACACCGAGGTAGAGCATGAAATGAATTCATACAAGAAACACTTCTTATTCACTCAATAAAGTGCAATGTCTTGATTGATTATGATTTTAAACATTCCTTTATATCCTATAAGTTTCCTTTAGTTTTTGAATCAAAACCCTAATACCTTTAAGTATTGGTATTTTTAAAAATACTTAATGGTTTGATCAATGAAACACAAGTGTTGGAATCTTCTCTGGTTAATGCCTATGAGAAGATTATTACATTGAATCTCATAATCCTTACCTCAGTGGAATTTGATGCTATATTAGTCATGGATAATCTCTAATTATATATAGATCACGTAATCTATTAGTAAAATGAAATCTTTTTCTACATTCCAAACCATACCATGGTACTATACAAATGAAAGGAAGATTGTGAATCTACTTTGTAAAATCCCTCGATGTTGTGGGTGTTGATAACCAATGAAGAAGAATACCTTTCCCAAATGATTGGGTCTAAATAAATTATCATCCTTGAGTAAATTCCTACTATGATGGAATTCACTGATATATTTCTTAAATAACTGTTCAGACTTCCCCTAGATTGTGGGTTTTAGTTCTCAATAGAGCTTAAACCCAAATCCACTCTTATCCTTAAATGGCACTTTATAATGGACCTGATTGAATTATATGAGTTAAATAAGAATTTGTAGGTAAATTTATAAAAAATGGTTCATACACCCTAGTGCATCACCTTGGGGGTGCACTAGTTCTCTTTATCAAGAAAATGATGGATAAGTATAGTTTTGTATCAATTACTGAGATCTCAATAATATCACTATAAAGAAAAATTATCCCCTTCCAAGGATTTATGGCTTATTTAATCAATGTTAATGAGATAATTACTTCTAAAATGTTCACATTCATTCAAGATAACATTAATTAAAGATAAATAAGGGAGATATTCAGAATACATCCTTCTATATAAGGTATGTAAACTATGAGTTCAAAATGGTGCCCTACAAACTTATTAATTCCCCTACACTATTCATGAATTTTATTAATAGAGTCTTTAGAGACAAAATCAAAACAAAATTGTAGTATTTATAAATGATATTATCAATTTCTCTAAGATTAAGGAGGAAAATAAAGATAATTTAAGGATTATTCTAGTGACATTAATAAATGATAAAATGGATGAAAAGTTTAGGAAGTGTGACTTTTGGATGTATCAAGTCACATTATTGGGTCATGTGATCATAAGTATGGGAATTTCTATAGACCCTTCAAAGAAAATGGTAATAGGGGAATGTCCTAGATCCACAAGTATCATAAGAATCCATAGTTTTCGTGGATTTGATAGGTACTATAAAGTATTTTTTAGAAATTTCTCATGATTTTCTAAACATCTATCAAAGTTAACATGGAAAGGGTTAAATTATGTCTAGATATTAGAATGTGAGGAAATATTTAAGGAGATCGAGAAAAGGATTACCATTACACCTATACTCACACTAACATCAAGTAGAGAAGGTTTTATGATATACATTGATGCTTAAAATAAAGGCTTGGGTTGTCTGATCGTGAAAATGAAAAATTGATAGCCTATACCTCACAACTGTTGAATATCCATGAGAATAACTACCAAATTCATGATCTTGAGTTAGCAGTTATGATCTTCACCTTGAATATTTGTAGGCACTACCTCTATGGTGAGAAGTGTGACATATATATAGATCAGAAGATCCTCAAGTATATATTCATATATAAGGGGTTTAACATATGTTAGTGAAGAGGATTAGATCTGATCAAGGACTATGATTACTCTATTTACTACCATCCTGTAAAGGATAACAAGTTAGATAATGCTCTTAGCATAAAATTACCAACTACATTATCCATGATATATATTTATAAAGACCCTATCTTCATGGATATTAAATGGATGGGTCTGAAAATCATAATAGTATGGAATACATACCACCTTTCCCAAATGATTGCATAACAATCTATCTAAGAGAAGATCAAGGAGAAACAAAGTGATCATTTGGATCATTAAAATAATGTTGAAGAAGTAAAGTATGATAAGCTTCATGAATTCCACGTCAATGAAGATGGTTTTATTTGATTTGGAACTAGACAATGTGGGATTACATCACTTGAGATAAAGAAAGAACTATTGGATAATTCACATATCCATATTTCACTATTCATCCTTTGAGTTCCAATATGTACTATGATCTTTGATAACACCTCTAATGGGACAAAATGAAGAAGGATATCACTAAGTACAGCTAAAAGTTCTTTATATTTTATCAAGTTAAAGTAGTATAAAAAAATCAATTGGGATGACGCAACCATTTCCCATACCCACATGAAAATGGTAGAACGTCACCATAGAATTTTTCATTGGTTTATTGAAGACATACAAAGGAAGAAATGCAGTGTAGGTTGTGGTGGATAAACTCGCCAATACTACCCGATTCAAAACTATTTGGGATGATTTCTCACTTGAGACACTTTTTAATATATATATATATATATATATATATATATATACAAAGGAATTGGTGAGTATTCATGGGGAACCACTTGATATAATCTATAATAATTATCCAAGGTTCACTTCTAAATTTTAGATAAGTATTCAATATGATCTAAATACTAAATTGAATTTCAATAAATCTTATCACCACCAAACTGATGGAAAATATAAAATAAACATTTAGAAACTCATGGACATACTAAGAGCCTACTCAATGGAATTTAAATGTGGATGGGATCAACATCACCCATTAGTTGAATTATTATATAACAAAAACATCCACTCAGGTATCCAAATGGATCCATATGAAGCTCTGTATGGGAATTGATGTAAAACTCATACTTGTTTGGATGAATATGGTGAGAAGATATACATGGATTTGATCTTGTTCAAGAGATAATAGATAAGGTTCAAGACATCTAACAATATATAAATGATGATCAGAGTTGGAAGAAGAGCTATGTTTACAACCATCGAAGGGACTGGGAGTTTTATGTTAAAGACAAATGTTTCTTTCAAACATCACCATGTAAGAGATTCATGCAGTTTGGAAAGAAATTTAATTTTAGCCCAGGTATACTGGCCCATTTTTTATCCTTGGTTATATAGGATCAGTGTTCTGTTAGATTTGACTTCCACCAAACATGGATCATGTTCATGATGTATTCCAAATATCTCTCATGAGTAACTAAATATCTAATCCCTCGCATGTACTAAATCTAGTGGTGGTACAATTGGAGAATATCCTCTGGTGAAGATATTTGACTTTAGAAACAAATTTCTATGCAAAAAGACAACTCACCTTGATAAATTATTGTGGTGAAACCAATATATGAATATGTAATGTGGGAATTGGAGGAAATAATGAAACAAAAGTACCCTAATATATTCTCAACTGATAATATGAGTTAAAGTTTTAGGGAATAGATTTTCAAATAGGGTAAGAATGTAATGAACTAAACTTTTTTAGTGACATTTTTTTTCCTAAAAAAATATCTATTATATTATATAGTATTATACAGATACAACACATAGAGAAACTAACAATACCTAATTTCATTAATATAGATAGTGAAATTATTCAGTAACTAACCCTATGAAAATTCCAAATACTATAATGGTGAGACATATTAAATTTAAAAAGTATAATGGTAAAACTTATATCATTCCAATCTTCTAGAATTATCACCCCCACGAACAACTCTATAGAAAAGAAGTAGAATATTAGTAAACCAATCAAAATCCTATAAAAGGAAAATATTGAACCTTTTGAGTAATTGTAGTTAATTTTGAACAAAATAATGGATAGGTATTTATATGAGTAAATGTGACCGTTAGAATAGTAATATGAATGTTTTAATAGTAACGTGATCATTGGTAATAGTAACCTGGTCATTAGGAATAGTAACATGATCATTAGAATAGTAATTTCAGCTAAAAATAATAAAATGTAATGTAAATAATATTTATCTTGATTAATTTAATAATATATAAATATTATAATTCCATTAAATAAATATTAATATTAAAAACTCAAATAAAATATATTTACATTTTTAATAATCTATATTTTAATGTCTTTCATAATAATCATAATTTTTATATTAAAAACTAAATTTGATAATGTTAGAAAATTATTTTGATAAAATCAATGTCATTTTTAAAATTAGTGTGTTGAAATTTCTAAAGGGTGACATTTTAGTGAATTTCTAAAATACTTTAATTTTTACATAAATAGTAAAAATACTATTTTTCAAATACTACATGTTTTATGACATAGTGATGATGAAATAATTACTTAATAAATTTTAAATTGGTTATTTCATCCCAAAATAAATTTAATATGATATATGTGTCATCTAAATTATAATAAATTTAATTTTCAAACCTAAAAATAATTTCCAAAGCCTAAAAGTCTAATGTTACCCTTTAAATAAACATTTTTCATTTTTTTTAACTTTCCTTTTGATTAAAATAAAAAATTATTATAATACAATGTTTTAAAGCCTTAAAATCATTTTATTTAATTCAAATATATTTCACTATGTCAAAAATGTTACAATTAAAAGGTTTACCTTGTATATAATATTTTATTCAATATTATATATCAAAAATACCCCTCTCCTCAAGTATAAATAACTTGTCAATCCTCCATTGTAATACCATTCCTCCCTCACTTAACAAATCCAAAACTCTACCAAAATACTCTATCTTAATACCCTTATAATACTTAGGGATGTTATGTAGAAAACCAACACCAATCATCAGGGAGTTTAGTGTCACACAAAATAAGAAACACTGAGAAAAGAATAATTTTTCATCAACACTTCTCTCATTTTCCTCTTATCTTACTCATTTTCATGATTCCTTTCAGAAAATTCTTATAATACGGATTAATTAGTATTAGAAAATTATATTAATGACCTTAACCTACAAAAATTATCATAATTATGATGTATTTATATTTCATAATTCTCTTCCTCGTCTTTTGAAAATATCCTACCAATGATCGGTTAACCGCCAATGAAGATGTTTCTGATTCTTTTCTTATCACAATACTTATATATAATTATAAAAAAATCATATAAAATATATAAATAGTTAATTAAATGTATTCTAATATCTTATAATTATTTTTAATTTTGTATAAATTACTTTGAACAAAAATAGAAAAATCAAAACAAAAAAAATTACTTTTAAGCAAAATGTGATATTAAAACATTTAACCTTTATAAAATAAAAATAAAGAATATAATACAATTAATATAATTGATCAAGAGTGAAATAGTTTAAAATAATTAACTTTTGGTAACTTGTTTTAATAAACCTAATTTTATTATACAGGAGATGGAAAATTGATGAAATAAAGAGGGATTTAAGGTAAGGGTATTCTTGAACCCAAATCCTTCTTTTTAGGTTATCCCTCCTTCACATCATTTTTATTATGTATATTCCTATAATGTACCAAAAATTAATTTTTTCTGTACTTTACCTTTTATTTATAGGATATAAATTTCCTTACCCAATTGAAATGATTTCTAATTCAATTTTAGAGATACTTCGAAATGACTTTATTTTCCAAAAAACATTTCATTGACACCTCTTGAGTTATTTATTAAC
Organism: Viscum album; assembly: GCA_963277665.1. Taxonomy (NCBI): domain Eukaryota; kingdom Viridiplantae; phylum Streptophyta; class Magnoliopsida; order Santalales; family Viscaceae; genus Viscum; species Viscum album. Next base: position 193,211,285 of record OY728127.1, read on the forward strand.
CACTAAAGATTGATGATGTTTCATGAAAAATTATTTTTTCCATTATTCATTTGGGAACCCCAATGTTTATTCATGAAATTATGATTTATGAAACCTTTAGGAAACTCATTCCTTTCCATGATTTTAATTCATGACTATGATTGTTTTATATTCTATGTGGTATGCATGATTATGAGAATTTCATGATGTGAGGAGTGGAAATGAAATTATATATCCCTCCAATGCATTGTTTAATATTATATATCTCATGAGATTATGATTATTATAAATGAATATGATTCTAGATCTGTTCAAAATTATTATGTTACAATTTATACACATATATTATAATTGAACATGATGCTAGATTTGTTCAAAACTATGTGTGGTATTTGGCCACTATTCTATGATGTTTAGTTATTATGAATATGAAAAATTACATTACTTTATGAAATGTTTCTCCCATGATTACTATGATAATCCCTTACTTATGAAATGATGATAATGATTATTCTCATTGATATACTATTGAATCATGCCTCTTATTCCTTCTATGTTATCCCTCCCCTTATAGGGCTTTAAGCATGACCCTTTATTTGATGTATATCCCCAAGTGATTACATGAACTAAGTAGAACATGATAGATTTTAGGAGTATAAATAATAAGGATTTAAGTAATGTTTATATTTTATTATGTATAAGTGATGTATGAACCTAATTTTTTCAAGATAATAAACCTTTCGATCCTTAAATGTATTACTATTATGTTATTTATCTTAAAAATGATATAATAGTTATGTAATAAAAAGTTGGGTCATTATAACTAATCATTAGACCCCCTATTAAATCTCTCCCTACTCAAGTGCACCTGTGTTTGTGACTATAAGGATTCAAACTTGGGACCTCCATGTGCAAAGTGAAATCCCGTACCACTACTCCATCCCAATTTCTTCAATGTTTTATGATATATCTACTTATTTATATATATATATATATAATTTTTATTTATATATTTTTCATATATTTATATATAATTATATAATTATGTTTAAATGAATTTATAAAATATGTTTGTGTGTTTTTTTGTTTTTTTGTTTTTTTGTTTTTTTGTTTTTTTGTTTGTGTATTTGTGTGTTTGTGTGTTTGTGTGTTTGTGTGTTTGTGTGTTTGTGTGTTTGTGTGTTTGTTTGTTTGTTTGTTTGTGTGTTTGTGTGTTTATGTGTTTATGTCTCTATGTGTGTTTATATATATATAAACTCACACACCTGTGTGTGTCTGTGTCTATATATAAAAATATAAATATTTATACTTATTTTAATATATTATATATTAATATTTATTTTCATATATTAGAATATTTATATAAATATTTTTTTATTAATACACAGTCACATGTATATTTATATATAAATAGTATGAATACATTTGTATATATATATATAGGCATATATATAGATTTTCATAAGTATTTATAAGGTAAATAAAATTGGAAAACAATTATTTTAAATAAAATACATAATAAATGTCTATTTCTATATAGTTTATATGTTTAAAAAATATTTTACTTAAGAAAATGTTTAAATATTTAATTATATAATTAAATGTTTATACGTAGATATATGTAACAAGTATATATTTATATTTTAATTTAAAAATAATAAGATAATTAAAAATGTTATAATTTCAACACCATAATATCTATATTAATTTAATCTTGGAGAATAGATTTAGGATCCACCAAAAAAAGACAAGAGGCTCTTAAATGAAGTTAACATTTCATCACATGTTAAAAAATTTGGGTATACCAACTATAAACTCAGTTTTAGAGGCCTTGTGGATCCTTTTTAGATAAGAAAGGTTGGGAATTTGGTTCCCCAAGATCAAAACATTATAGATCTCTTCACAAACGTTGATTTGACACCTTGGGAAGCGTAAATGGACACTCAAATCAAAAGTTCGATTCATTTGAAGTTCAACCCCTTTTAAATTTTTATAAGATCTTAATTAATTTATTAATTTTTTCTATCAAATTTTTTTTTTAAATGTCTATTAATCAATATAAATTAGAAAATTATTATTAATTATTAATTATTTAAGAAAAAAATTTCTATAAATATATTATATATTATTTTTAAATACATATTTAGTATTATATAATTCATATTTAAGTAAATATTATATATATATATATATATATCAATATAAATAAATTATTATAATGAAATATGATTTTTAATGTTACATGTATCAATGCTAAAAAACGTTGTGATAAAGTATGGACTTTATAATCACTAAAAATGTGGTGATAAATGAAGGCATTTATCATCGCTAAAAACACTTATAAAGGTGACATTTTATCAATTCTTTTATTTGGGATGGTAAAGGTATCCTTTATTGTCAGTTTTAACTATCACCAATAAAATAAACTCCTTTATCAATGATATTTTGAGCATTGATAAAGTGAAGGATGGAAGTAATGTATAATAAACTACTATAATATAGTTAGAGGTAAAATGAGTATCATAATGTTCCCTATTATATCATGTAATGACCCAAACTTTCATTAATGAAAATTCCTATTGATCTAATTAAATGTCTTATTATGGTTATATAAAATGTGAACTTCATTGGTTTTATGTTTCTGGATTTTAAAATACCATTATTAATTGTGATCATTGCTAATATAGTTGTTGAATAGTGATCACATGATTAGTATAAATATAGGGCTTTAACAAATCCAATTTACTCAGACAAAGGAAGCGATGGCTTCATCTAGTAGACTTTCTCCATACAAAGCCCATTTTTCGAAGCTTGGAAAGGAGGTGGCGTCATTGGGCTTCGCTCTTGACCAATCCCAAGCCAAGCTTGAACATGTTAAGCTTGAGCGGAACTGACTACGAGAGAAGTGGAAGCTAATAGTGATTACCACTCGAGCGATGTTTTCCGAGTCACCCTAAGAGTCTCTCACTATCACACACCTTACCCTTCGGACTTATGCGGGTTTTATAATGGGTTATGTATAAAGACCCTAGAACTATGACTATTTACATTATTTTTTTATAAATAATGTGCATTCATTTTGTTATTGTTACTTTGTAAATAGTTTTTAAAGTACAAATAGTATTTTTAGTTAATATTCAACTAAGAAATCTATTTTGATGAATTAATGGATTTTTTAATTAAATATTATTTTAATAAAATATTATTATTAAATTAATTTTAATTAAATATAAATTATCATATAATTTTATGAATGAGATTGTAGTTTTTATTAAGGTTTGAAAGCTGTTTTTTTTTTCAAAACTACAAATTTTTGATAAATATTGGTTTTTATTTTAAAAGTAAAAATTCACATATTTATTAAATTATTTAGATAAAATGAATATTATTTTTTGAATCAGGATATCGAAATTATCCAATGGTTAATTTTTCATAATTTTCTGAGACAGTCAAATTTTTGGGTAAAAATTAAATATCGTTTACATATATAATGTGTTTTATGACATCATAATGACCCAATAGTGAAGTAATAAAATACTATAAACATTATGTTCGGCCAAAATATGTTTTATAATTAAAATAATGTGATTTTGGATTTGTTTTATTTATTTTAAAAAGCTTTTGTGGACCCTCCAAGACTTAAAAAACATTTTGTATTTTTAAATTGTTTTCCTTGAGAGTGTGACTCACCTCCACAAAAGCAACCATATTATTTTAATAAGTTAGTCCATTGGCATTATAAAATATTTTTTTCCACTCCCCTTTGGAAAAAACCATGGGATGGTTTGTGGTATTTATTAGCTTAATGTGAGGTGTCCCAAACCTAAATAATAAATAATTCCCTCTCATTTCCTATATAAACACACCCAAGCTCCCACTTCCTCTTCACTCAAAGCCTTTTTTTAGTTCGACCAAACCTTTCCCTCCCCTCTCTAGAATCCTCCCAAGGTTACCTAAGCTCTCAATAAGCCTCTCTCAATCCTCTCCCAAGCCTTTGGGATCACACTACCATGTAAGGGATTTCTTCCTTTCTCATTTTATCCAATTTTCTTTAAGTTGTTATGCCCTTTTGTTTTCAATTAAAAATGTTGGGGTATGATTTTTCACCTTACCCATACTTCAATATTTATGTTTGGATTATGGGATACCCCTTTACCTCTCATTAATGTCTCCCATGTACACATGTTACCATGCTGAAATTCCATGAGGGATTTCTCTCTCTTCTTTTACATCCATGTAATTCTTTTGTATTATGCAACTAAATTCCATTACGTTTGTTGGGACATGTATCTATATAACCCCATTACTTTCCAATTCATGTAAATATGATGAAACACCTTTTTCTATCATCAACTGCTTTCATGAATCCTTATGTCGCGTCGTTATGCTGCCGAAATTGCACTGCGTTTTTCCAAGCCAAGATCATTGTGTAGTGAATACCATACCCATGTCTTTATCAGGGGTATTCACCTTTATGCACATATACATATTTAATGATACTTTAATTTATTTATTATACATTACTTAATCATGGAATAACTTATGATGTTGATTGATTCCATGTTATATGATCCATGTGGAACGCTTATGCATGAAATGAAATGTTTAAGAAGGGTGTGCCCTGATAGCGCTCCAATGCATTGGGTAGAGTATAGTATCATGATACGTCATGTGCAATGGGTTTTGACTCATGATAATTCACATGAAACACGGTTTTACTCGTTCTTCATGTGCAATGAGGGTTTACTCAGGCTTCATGTGCAATGAGCCTTGGCTCATGCTAATTCCATGTTAAGTGTTGTTGCCATATTTCCACGTTATGATTATCATGTTTTATCATGCCTTTATGTTCATGTTTCTCTTGTGATCCATTGATATGTATATTTTATAACATGTATTTTATTCTTTGTGGTGTTCCATATTTATTCCCTTACTGGGCTTTATATCTCACCCTTTTCTTATGCATGTCCTCAGGTTATCCCATGCAATGCTAAGTACGAGGGAATGTAGTAGTCATGTAATGGAAGTTTTCAATAAAGATGTTGTGTATTTTATGTTCTAAGCTGGTGTGTAATGTTCCTAATCCCCAAAGACACTAGACCTATTAATCTTATATGTTGTATCAAGTGAAGATTTTATGTAATAAATCAGGTTTAAGTGTGTAATAAAAATCAGGTTTTTTATATATCATTGCACAACTTTCGAGTATAGTGTCTATAAAAGTTCATTCCGTACTATAATTGCACATCATCATCAATATGCCAAGGGTCAAATTATCACTAATTCAAGATCAAGTAATATCCTTGTGAATTTTATAATGATAATACAAAGGAGATTAAAATTATCATGCCCTCAATCATATTAATTTTCTCAAATTTTAAACAATATTAATTTAAACCATAATACATAATAAAGATTCGTCACCACTCGTGGTCACTATTAATACTATCAAACCCTCGCATTTTAATGAATTTCTAATAAATAAGAGTCAATATGATCATATTCATGATTTTGAGTCTCACCAAAGCCTATTCATCCATCTAGATCATCATTAATTCCACTAGAGAGCGTATGTGCACACTCACATTTAAATAATCATTTATTGATTTCGTCATTATTAGAGATCTAAAATTCCTAACTGAGGGTGTTGTTTCAATTTACTCATGAAAATGAATCAAATCGGTAATTTTAAAATTTTCATGAATGGAGTCATTATCAAAATCGATGTTTAGTAATTAAAATGAAAAAAATTTCCCCTTAACCAAACTTTGTTTTCCTTATAATTATAATCATTGTTATTTACATGGAAAATCATGTGAGAATAACTATTAATTCATCATAATATAACAACAACCTAAAAAACTATATGTTTCTCAATATAATATGTATATATATATAAAAACAATAACCAGAATAATATTATTACTATTATTATTATTATTGTTATTATTATTACTGTTGTTGTTATTATTATTGTTTTTATTATTGTTATTTTTATTGTTATTCTTAATTCTTCTAATATGAATAAATAATACTAATGAATCATAATTTAAAATAATATATTGTTAGTAAATTTTTTTAATTCTCATATTCTCAATTTTTAAGATATATACATATGTATATGTTAATATATTTTAAATTTACATATAAATACATATGTATTAATTATAATACACACACACATATATATATATATATTTAGAAGTATGATATTTGAAATAAAATTACATATACATATAATATATATATATATATATGAAATATAGGAATAGAATGGGGTTTCATGTAAGGTTGGCCTAAAGAGACCGACATTATCCCCTCAACACAGATCTCCTAGGCCCACATTATTATTTTACTTTTTTTATTTTTATTCTTATTTTGGTTTCCTCCAATAAAATTTACATAGGAAGTTTTTTAAAAAATGTATGATTTGGGTTTTTTTAATTTAAGATGATTGACAGTCAATTGAATTAACACTCACCTACTAAAATATTTTTTTGGGTTTTTTTATTTTATTTTTTATAGTTTTTATAAATATATTTTAGTTTAGTTTTTTTTGTTTAGGATTTTTATAAATTATTTTTTAACATTATATTTTATAAATTTTATTATTATATTATTATTTTCTCTTTTTAGGTGGGCTTAAAATGGATCATCTCTCTCCAATTGTAATTTATAAATATATTTTTGTTTAGGTTTTTTATGAACATTTTTCAAAGGTTATTGTTTTAAAATATCAATATATTATAAAATTAATTGGTTTTTTTTATGTCATTAATTTAATCATAATACATAGATTCCATGTAACACCCGAGACTTTTATGAGAAATATTTTGTTTTTATGTTATATAAATCATCAAAGTAATATTTCACTACACACATCACTTGCTTGGCTTGCTTTACATGCAATCGCGACCTTCCTCGATAGCTTGCGTCGTACGCAATACCGAGTTTCACTAAACAACGATATGCTATTAAAATATTATTAAAACTAGCCGTTATGAATAGTAATAACCACTTTTTGAAATTTTATAAATTTTATTTTTCAAAATGGACTTCATTTTTGGATTTGGAATATCGAAATTAGCCTAGGGTGAAATTTTGGTATTTTTCTGAAAACCTTCAATTTTTTATGAATAGTGAAACCACTAAGTGGTAGTTAAAAAACTGAATTTTTCATAAAACTTAATTTTACCGCTTCTGTGAGTGGAATTTCAAAAATCCGAGAGACACGGTTGATGTCAGTAAGTAAAATTTGATTCAATGAGATGAAAATAATTTTTGGTGAATAGTAACTATTTACTTTTTTTACCACGGTTAAAAGTAAATAGGGTATTTAAGGGTAAAAATGATATTATTATTACCCTAACACATGTCCTAATTCTATTGGATAAGTGTAATTCGACCAAAAACAACCTTAGGAATAAAATATTATCATTTAGGTCCACTTGGATTAGATTAGGACATTTATTATTATTTAATTCAAAGAAGAGTTAAAAGAGTTAAAATCAAAGGTTATTTACTAAAACATTTTTAATATAGGGTTATACATAAGATAAATTCGATTGTAAATATTCATTAGAAATATAATAATATTTCCTACATAATGATATTTTATTTATAATTTTTAGACATTAAATAATTTAATTTATTTATGACACAATGATGAAGCAGTAATTACCATAATAGTGAGAAATTAGAATAATTGATATTATAAATACCCAAATAAATATAATTTGAGACTTTTTATGAATTACACTAATTTTCTAGGTTAATATGACATGTTAGGATTGATTTAATTAACTTTGGTCGAAGTAATCATTCTTTTATGAGTTTCACAAAAAATCAACTATTGAATAGTGTCAAAATTTACATAAAATAGTTTTTAAAACAAATATTATATTATTGACTGTTATTTTATTCCTAAAAATCTAAGGTTCGGCCAAGATACTTATATCAAGATAGGTGTATCATTAATGGACCACTTGGGGGTTGCTTGGATGTATATGGTAAGTTTATTAACTATATAATATAAAAATACAAAGTGACATGGTAAATGTCAATCTAATTAACTAAGAGTTAAAACTAAAAGACAAGGTTAGTATAATGAACTAAACTTGTCTAAATTCTATTGGATTAGAGGATTTCAACCCATCCCCACCTTATCTTAGAAATAAATCAATTTTGAGATATTTAAAAACAGAATTTGGCTTTATAATAAAATAATATTTTTTGTTCTTCCAAAGGTACCCCTTTCCTCCCTTATAAAAGGGCACCTCCTCCCCCTCTTCCTCACACCACTTTGAGCCTTCAAGATCAGAAAACCCCTGCCAATTTATCCTCTCCACTTCCCAAGAAACATCATAGAGGTCCTGGTCTTCTTCAAAGACCAATTTTAGTGCCCTAAAAGGAGGTCTGAAAGAAGCACTTCAAAGAAGAGGTAATGTCCGTTACCGATTCTTTCATCTTTATTTCTTCTTCCACTTCTTCTTATTTTGTTGTTTCATTATGAAGTAATATCATCAGTATCACTCATATACTGATATGTTATTATAAGTATGAAACAACCCTATTTCACCATCTATCCATCCTACGGAAAAAGAAATCATTGCGCGTGCGTACGTACGGAATATCGTCTCCACGTCGTGGTGTAATCTATTTTCCCCCACCACCTTACTTGGATGGGTATAATGGTGTAAATAATAACTATATATGATTATTGTAAAGTTATATTTATTCTTAAATAGTATACATACACTCCAATACAATTCCACGATCATGGGAATGATATCTTTGCTCGTTCGTACGTACGGAATACCGTCTCCACGATGTGATGCGACTCGTTCTACATGATCTTCATTGCATAATGATTATATAAATGAATTTAATGAATTAATATGATATATATTACACTAATACCATTATGGAAATGATGTATCTATAACCTAAATAGAATAATAAGAATTTATTTGACAAAACACGCATAAGAACAAAAAGTAATAAACACCCGAATAACAAGTAGTAATGAAATATTACTAATAAGAAGCTAATAATATGACCATATATGATATCATAACAATAAGTATGATTCTGGAATAAGTCAATAACATTATTTAAATCATTATACAGGAGTTTCGGACACTTACGAAGCAAATCGGACCTAAGGTAAGGGAAAATATCACAATCTCATTTTATCCGAGATTGTTTATACTTTGGTATTTACTGAGGTGTATTTTATCATCCACATCCATGTTTCCTCAATATGTAATATTGTTTCCATCCACCAAAAATTGTTTAAATCCAATTTTACCCTTCGGTGAGTTTTTAGTAAAATATATAAAAGGAATCTTTTGTCGTTTTTCGTATGAGGTACTTTTTGACTTTTCCGACAAAAGTACGGGAAGAATGTTTTTTTTAACTTATACGGCATGATTGGATTTTTAAAAAATTATTTCCAAGAAGCTTACTTTACAAGTTTTCAAGTTTATTTTTAATCAACTTCTTTTAGTTTAAAATTGTATGACATGTTAGTAAAGGAAAATGTTTTTGAAGTAGAAAGGATATTTTCCTCAAGAATGGAGTTCAAGTGTTTTATCAAAATTATTTTCCATATAAGATAATATAGGGTTCGGTTTCTATCCCTATTATTAAATTGATTTTATTATGTTGTGATGGAATTATTTTTATGAATTCCTTTATCTTATATGAATTGTTTTATGATGTCATGATGTTTAAGATTCCCATTTTTATTACATGGGTTATGCTATGATGTTTGGTTTATGATTTTTTGGCACACATAAGAATGGTATCATTATGAGATGGGTGGGACCTATATCTCCCTCCAATGAATTGGGTAAAGATTTTATATCTCATGAGATAGACATGGCTAGAACGGCAGGTTAAACCGGTTCAGTGAAACAGGACTGAAACGAGGAATGAACTCGGTTCAGAAATGGACTTTGTCCACTAAGATAGTCTTGGAAATGAGTCTGGACTAATAAGAAATGATTCTCTATGATTATGTGTGTATTCCACCAAGATTAATGTTTTAAGTTATGATTATTGTGATTACATTTCACTGCTATGATTTATCCCATGTTATGAAATTATGATCTCTTTTGCAGGTTAAGATTTCCAAAAGTTATGTTCTTGTGTATATGATGTGATTGATATTTATTTTGTTTACCCTTACTGAGCATTTGAGCTCACCCTTTTGTATGTTTTATTTCCCCAGGTCAGGAAGAAGATTATTAAGTAGGATATGCCAAAAAGGGACTCTAGATATGATGAAATAAATGGGAGGCAAAGTAGAGTCTTTATGAACCAGTTGTTTATATTTCCCAGTTTCTAAAGACTCTATACCTATACGGTTCTTTCCTGGTTTTGTTATATGTTGTAATAAGTGTGCTTCAATTTTGAAGTACTAACAATGTATGTAAAGTATGGGTCATTATAGTTGGTATCAGAGGAAAGGTAGAGTCAAACTTTGGAAACTAGGATGTGAAAGCCTTAGTAAGAACCCTAAGGATAAGTCTAAGCATAGAACACAATCTTAGTGTTTTAGAAATGGCCATGAATAACCTAGGATAAGACCTTAAGTGTGAAATTTTATTCTTGATTATGTGGTTTTCCTATTATAATTAGTGTTTCTCACACTATTCTTCTTGGTTTTAGTCAATGGATGGAACCCGAAGAAACTGTGTTAATGCGGAATGCGACGGGCAATGCAATGATTGTACCCCTGAGCAACCAAATGTTATGGGATCTGGAATGAAAAATCTTATATTCATGCTCACACAACTTTATCAACCTATGAATCATGCAGGACTTCCAAATGAGCAAAGGAGGGAGCAACATTCTGTCGAATCCTTCATGAGGCAGCGTCCACCTTCATTCAGCGGGTCTTCTGATCCATTAGTGGCTGAAAAATGGATTAGTACCACTGAAAAGATATTTTCAGTTCTTCAATGTTCTTAACATGATAAAGTCATCTTATAAGTGTATCGTTTGGAAGGTGATGCTGATCAATGGTGGAATCTTATCAAAAATACGAGGCAAATAGATGAAATTGAGTCCATGGAATGGGACGAGTTCAAGAACTTATTTTTCAATAAGTACTTCCCTCGTATTCTTAGAACAAATATGGAGAAGGAGTTTCTTGAACTAAAGCAAAAGGATGATGAATCTATTGGTACCTACGAAGAAAATATTACAAGACTTGCAAGGTATGCTTCTGGGATTATTATCCAACCTGAGAGTAAGATCGATCGATTCTTTAGTGGCTTAAAACCAAGTCTTTGAAGGGCGTTAGCCATAAGGGACTTCAATAGCTACGAGGAAATCGTTCGATGTGCTCTGAAAGTCGAGATGGAGATTGGAGTAACCCATCAGTCATATGGGTTTGATAAGAAGAGGAAAATGGAATTCAAAGGAAAATCTAAAGAGCACACTGAAAAGAAGATGAGTTTTCCCTTATGCTCAAAGTGTGGAAAGAAACATGGAGGGAGTTGTCTTAAAGGGACAAGTAAATGTTTCAAATGTGTAAATGAAGGTCATCGGGCATTTGAATGCCACAATGATGGGAAGAAGATGTCTAATGATGCAAACAAAGGAAGGGTACATAGAATGAACCTACTACACTTCAATGTTTCAAGTGCAAGGAGATGGGGCATTATGCCAATCAATGCCCAAATCCAAGGGTTGATGATGATGTTCGACATCAACAAACTCTTAAGGATAAAGACAAAGGAAAGTCACATGCAATTTCTATCAGCGATGTGGAGTACGATAACGATGTTGTGAAAGGTACACTTACCATCCACTCTAAAGTAGAAAATTTTTTATTTGATTCTAGATCCACCCACTCTTTTATTTCTGAATAATTTTCTAAGGGTATCACCATATTACCTCAACAATTAGATGTTGAGTTAGCTTTGACAACCCCTAATGGTACAACAGTCTCATCAAAAATATATAATTCTTCTCCAATTGAAGTTTGTGGGAAAGTGCTTCCTGCAAATCTTGTGATCCTTCCTATAGTGGAATTTGATGTGATTCTTGGAATGGATTGGCTTTCTTTATATGGAGATCATATCAATTTCCAAAGAAGGGAAGTCACATTTCATATTCCAGATCAATATATGATCGTCTATCGATGCAAGGATGAACATAACCTTCTAGTGGAAATTTATTCCATATTATGGGCCTTGATTCCACTAAATAAAGGTTATTTATCTCAAATGGTTGGTGAGAAACTCGCAATTAAGAATATTCCCATTGTACGGGAGTTTGATGATGTATTTCTAGAGGAATTATCGGGTCTTCCACCAAATCGTGAAGTTGAGTTTTCAATAGAACTCGTACCGGGTGCATTGCCTATTTCAAAGACACCTTATAGAATGGCCCCAATTAAGTTGCAGGAATTGAAGAAGCAACTCCAAGAAAATCCTGATAAGGGATTCATACGCCCTAGTGCGTCACCTTGGGGAGCACATGTTCTGTTTGTTAAGAAGAAAGATGGATCAATAAGACTCTGCATTGATTATCGAGAACTTAACAAGATCACTATAAAGAACAAATATCCTTCCCCGTGCATTGATGACTTATTTGACCAACTACGAGGAGCTCAATACTTTTCCAAGATTGATCTTCGTTCAGGGTATCATCAATTAAGGGTCAAAAGGGAGGATATACCAAAGACGGATTTCCGTACAAGGTATGGACACTATGAATTTATAGTGATGTCATTTGGTCTTACTAATTCCTCTGCTATCTTCATGGATATGATGAATAGAGTCTTTAGAGACTATCTTGATCAGTTTGTGGTGGTCTTTATAGATGATATTCTTGTCTATTAAAAGAGCGAGGAAGAACATGAAGATCACCTGAGAATTATATTGAAGACCCTGAGAAAAGAGAAGCTTTATGCCAAATTTACCAAGTGTGAATTTTGGCTTCAAAAAGTTGCATTTTTGGGTCACATAATCTCAAAAGAGGGGATATCTATGGATCCAGCAAAACAGAGGTTATTGAAAGATGGTCGAGACCAACAACAGTAAATGAGATCCGAAGTTTTCTTGGTGTGGCTGGATATTACCGATGTTTTGTGAAAGATTTTTCACGATTATCTAATCCACTCACCAGGTTGACTCAAAAAGGAGTTAAGTTCGTTTGGACAGAGGAATGTGAAGAGAATTTCAAGGAGTTGAAAAGAAGGTTATCCAGTGCACCTGTACTCACACTTCCTTGTAGTGGAGAAAGGTTTGTGATCTACAGTGATGCATCCAAGAAGGGATTGGGGTGTGTTCTTATGCAAAATGATATGGTGATAGCTTATGCCTCACGACAGTTGAAAATCCATGAGCAAAATTACCCAACTCATGATTTGGAGTTAGCTGCGGTAATCTTTGCATTAAAGATTTGGAGGCATTATCTTTATGGTGAAAGGTGTGATATTTATACTGATCATAAAAGTTTAAAGTATATTTTCACACAAAAGGAGCTGAATATGTGCCAAAGAAGATGGTTAGAGATGATTAAGGATTACGACTGCTCAATTCATTACCACCCTGGGAAAGCAAACAAGGTGGCAGATACATTAAGTCGACAAGACCATGCTATCTTATCCATGATGAGGGTCACAAAAGATCCAATATTTATGGATTTACAAAGGATGGATCTTGGAATTATAATGAAAGGGGAAAAATCGTATCTTTCTCAAATGGATGTCCAACCATCTATACATTTGAAGATTAAAGAGGCACAGAAAGAAGATGTAGAGTTACAAAAAAAGGTGATAAATGTTCCTGAATTCAACCTTGATTGTGATGGGATAATAAAATTCAGGAATCGGGTTTGTGTTCCTCCCATCCCCGAATTAAAGAAGGAGCTACTGGATGAGGCTCATAGTTCTTCATTCTCTATTCATCCGGGAAGCACGAAGATGTATAGGGACCTGAAAGAGTAATTCTAGTGGGATGGCATGAAAAGAGATGTTGCTTAATATGTCTCTCGATGTTTGGTTTGTTAGCAAGTTAAAGCTGAGAGACAGAAGTCTAAGGGGATGTTACAACCATTACCCATACCTGAATGGAAATGGGAAAAACATCACTATGGACTTTTTCACAGGACTTCCTAAAACATCCAAAGGCAATAATGCTATCTGGGTCATAGTTGATCGTCTTACAAAGTCTGCACAGTTCATTGCTATTAGATAGGATTTATCTCTGGATCAGCTTTCCAGGATATATGTAAAGGAAGTGGTAAGATTTCATGGAGTACCACTTTCTATTATATCTGATCGGGATCTGAGGTTTACCTCAAAGTTCTGGCGAAGTCTTCAGCATACTCTGGATACAGAGTTGAGTTTCAGCACTTCTTATCATCCTCAGATAGACGGTCAGTCTGAGAGAACAATTCAAACTCTAGAAGATATGTTGAGAGCTTGATCTATGCATTTCAAAGGTGGTTGGGATCAACACCTACCTTTGGTGGAATTTTCTTATAATAATAGATTTCACTCCAGTATTCAGATGGATCCTTATGAAGCTCTCTATGGAAAGAAATGCAGGACTCCAACTTGCTGGGATGAAGTTGGGGAAAGAAAGCTATTAGGACCTGATCTCATTGATGAAATGGCAGAAAAGGTCAGATCTATTCAACAACACATGAGAGCAGCTCAGGGTCGACAAAAAAGTTATGTCGACAATCGAAGAAAAGACTTAGAGTTTTAAATGGGTGATAAAGTATTCTTACGAATATCTCCCTGGAAGAGGGTCATGAGATTTGGAAAGAAGGGAAAGTTGAGCCCTAGATATATCGGTCCTTTAGAAATACTGGATCGTGTTGGGAAGGTAGCTTACCGATTGGTGCTTCCACCGAATATCTCCCAAGTTCATGATGTGTTCCATGTATCTCTCCTGAGAAAGTACATACCTGATCTGTCACATGTACTCAGCTCAGAAGTTGTACCGCTGGAGCAAGATCTTTCTTATGAAGAACAGCCGATAGAGATTCTGGATCATAGCGAAAAAGTCCTACGAAACAAGACCACTCACTTGGTGAAAGTTTTATGGAGGAACCACCAATTAGAAGAAGCTACATGGGAGCTTGAGGATATTATGAGGGAGAGGTATCCTCATCTGTTTGTTACAAAGTGACGAATTTCAAGGGCGAAATTCATTTTAAGGGGGGTAGAATGTAACACCCGATATTTTTATGAGAAATATTTTGTTTTTATGTTATATAAATCATCAAAGGAATATTTCACTACACAAATCAATTTTTTTTCTTTCTTTACACGCAATCGCAACCATCCTCGATAGCTTGCGTCGTACGCAATACCGAGTTTCACTAAACAACGATATGCTATTAAAATATTATTAAAACTAGCCGTTATGAATAGTAATAACCACTTTTTGAAATTTTATAAATTTTATTTTTCAAAATGGACTTAATTTTTGGATTCGGAATATCGAAATTAGCCTAGGGTGAAATTTTGGTATTTTTCTGAAAACCTTCAATTTTTGATGAATAGTGAAACCACTAAGTGGTAGTTAAAAAACTGGATTTTTCATAAAACATAATTTTACCGCTTCTGTGAGTGGAATTTCAAAAATCCGAGAGACACGGTTGATGTCAGTAAGTAAAATTTGGTTCAATGAGATGAAAATAATTTTTTGTGAATAGTAACTTTTTACTTTTTTTTACCACGGTTAAAAGTAAATAGGGTGATTAAGGGTAAAAATGATATTATTATTACCCTAACACATGTCCTAATTCTATTGGGTAAGTGTAATTCGACCAAAAACAACATTAGAAATAAAATATTATCATTTAGGTCCACTTGGATTAGATTAGGACATTTATTATTATTTAATTCAAAGAAGAGTTAAAAGAGTTAAAATCAATGTTTATTTACTAAAACATTTTTAATATAGGGTGATACATAAGATAAATTCGATAGTAAATATTCATTAGAAAGATAATAATATTTCCTACATAATGATATTTTATTTATAATTTTTAGACATTAAATATTTTAATTTATTTATGACACAATGATGATGCAGTAATTACCATAATAGTGAAAAATTAGAATAATTGATATTATAAATACCCAAATAAATATAATTTGAGACTTTTTATGAATTAAACTAATTTTATAGGTTTATATTACATGTTAGAATTTATTTAATTAAATTTGGTCTAAGTAATCATTCTGTTATGAGTTTCACAAAAAATCAACTATTGAATAGTGTCAAAATTGACATAAAATAGTTTTTAAAACAAATATTATATTATTGATTGTTATTTTATTCCTAAAAATCTAATGTTCAGCCAAGATACTTATATCAAGATAGGTGTACCATTAATGGACCACTTGGGAGTCTCTTGGATGTATATGGTAAGTTTATTAACTATATAATATAAAAATAAAAAGTGACATGGTAAATGTCAATCTAATTAACTAAGAGTTAAAACTAAAAGATAAGGTCGGTATAATGACCTAAACATGTCTAAATTCTATTGGATGAGATTATTTCAACCCATACCCACCTTAGCTTCTAAATAAATCAATTTGGAGCTATTTAAAAACCGAATTTGGCTTTATAATAAAATAAATTTTTAGTTATTCCAAAGGTGCCCCTCTCCTCCCTTATGAAAGGGCACCTCCTCCCCCTCTTCCTCACACCACTTTGAGCCATCAATCTCGGACAAACCCTGCCAATTTCTCCTCTACACTTCCCTAGAAACATCCTAGAGGTTCTGGTCTTCTTCAAATACCAATTTTAGTGCCCTAAAAGGAGGTCTCAAAGAAGCACTTCAAAGAAGAGGTAATGTCCGTTACAGATTCTTTCATCTTTATTTCTTCTTCCACTTATTCTTCTTTAGTTGTTTCATTATGAAGTAATAACATCAGTATCACTCATATAATTATATGTTATTATAAGTATGAAACAACCCTATTTCACCATTTATCCATCCTACAAAAAAAGAAATCACCGCGCGCTCGTACGTACGGAATACCCTCTCCACGCCGTGGTGTAATCTATTTTCCCCCACCACCTTACTTGGATGGGTATAATGGTGTAAATAATAACAATATATGATTATTGTAAGGTGATATTGATTCTGAAATAGTATACATACACTCCAATACAATTCCACAATCATGGGAACGATATCTTTTCTCGTGCGTACGTACGGAATACCGTCTCCACGATGTGATGTGACTCGTTCTACATGATATTCATTGCATAATGATTATATAAATGAATTTAATGAATGAATATGATATATATTACACTAATAACATTCTGGAAATGAGGTATCTATAACCTAAAGAGAAGAATAAGAATTTATTCGACAAAACACGCATAAGAACAAAAAGTAATAAACACCCGAATAACAAGTAGTAATGAAATATTACTAATAAGAAGCTAAGAATATGACCATATATGATATCATAACAATAAGTATGATTCTAGAATAAGTCAATAACATTATTTAAATCATTATACAGGAGGTTCGGACACTTATGAAGCAAATCGGACCTAAGGTAAGTGAAAATATCACAATCTCATTTTATCCGAGATTGTTTATACTTTGGTATTTACTGGGGTGTATTTTATCATCCACATCCATGTTTCCTCAATATGTAATATTGTTTCCATCCACCAAAAATTGTTTAAATCCAATTTTACCCTTCGGTGAGTTTTTAGTAAAAGATATAAAAGGAATATTTTGTCGTTTTTCGTAAGAGGTACTTTTTGACTTTTCTGACAAAAGTATGGGAAGAATGTTTTTTTTAACTTATACGGCATGAATGGATTTTTAAAACATTATTTCCAAGAAGCTTACTTTACAAGTTTTCAAGTTTATTTTTAATCAAATTCTTTTAGTTTAAAATTGTATGACATGTTAAGAAAGGAAAATGTTTTTGAAGTAGAAAGGATATTTTCCTCAAGAATGGAGTTCAAGTGTTTTATCAAAATTATTTTCCATATAAGATAATATAGGGTTCTGTTTCTATCCCTATTATTACATTGATTTGATTATGTTGTGATGGAATTATTTTTATGAATTCCTTTATCTTATATGAATTGTTTTATGATGTCATGATGTTTAAGATTCCCATTTTTATTACATGGGTTATGCTATGATTTTGGTTTATGATTTTGTGGCACACATAAGAATGGTATCATTATGAGATGGGTGGGACCTATATCTCCCTCCAATGCATTGGGTAAAGATTTTATATCTCATGAGATAGACATGGCTGGAATGGCAGGTTAAACTAGTTCAGTGAAACAGGACTGAAATGAGGAATGAACTCGGTTCAGAAATGGACTTTGTCCACTAAGATAGTCTTGGCAATGAGTCTTGACTAATAAGAAATGATTCTCTATGATTATGTGTGTATACCACCAAGCTTCATGTTTTAAGTTATGATTATTGTGATTACATTTCACTACTATGATTTATCCCATGTTATGAAATCATGATCTCTTTTGCAGGTTAAGATTTCCAAAAGTTATGTTCTTATGTATATGATGTGATTGATATTTCTTTTGTTTACCCTTACTGAGCATTTGAGCTCACCCTTTTGTATGTTTTATTTCCCCAGGTTAGGAATAATATTATTAAGTAGGATATGCCAAAAAGGGAATCTAGATATGATGAAATAAATGGGAGGCAAAGTAGATGCTTTATGAACCAGTTGTTTATATTTCCCAGTTTCTAAAGACTCTATACTTATACGGTCCTTTCCTGGTTTTGTTATATGTTGTAATAAGTGTGATTCAATTTTGAAGTACTAAAAATGTATGTAAAGTATGGGTCATTATATTCCAAAATACAATAATGTGGTTATCTTGTTATTAATGGTTATATAAATTGTAAAATATTAATAAATGAGTGCAAATGTGAAAAGGTATATTAAATATAAGGAAATTTATGTTGCCAAAAATATAGAATAATGACATTTAAATGATAATTTTAGATGAAAATAAGGGAGGTAATGTGGATATAGATGTAAATGTTTCATCAAATGATTTCCTAATATGAATGATATTAAATTTGTTTTGTGGAATAATAACATTGAAATGATAATTTTTTATATATAAATGAATACTAAATAGTAACAAATATTAATATAGTTGGGGTGGCACCTGAGTGGTAAACCCCATAATCCTATATCCAAAAGACCAGGGTTCGCTTCCTAGAAGACCCCTTGTGGGATTTACGTTGCAGGCAGTGATGCAGGCAGGAGGCGGGCAGACGGTGACGCAAGCATGATGATGGTCTAGTGACACAGGTAGGATGGTGCAAGCATGATGTTGCATTGGGCCTTCAGGCCATGTTCAGGGGCCACTTGGTCTTGGGGCCATGGTCTATGTAATAGGTCTCACTCTACCCAGATAGAAAGAGGTCTTTTCTTACATAATAAAAATGGGTTTTGGCTCCAACTTTAAAAAAAATAGCAACAAATATTAATAAATAGTAATAATAATGAATTATTATTGTTAATTTACTGTAATTGCTAATAATTACTTATAATTATAAATCATCAATAATAATTATTAATATTTAGGAATAATTAGTATTAAATAGTATTAATTAGAATAATTAGTAGTTATTAGCAGTAATTAGTAGTAATTAATAGTAATTAGTAGTAAGTAGCAGTAATTAGTAATAATTTGTTATTATTAGCAGTAATTGATAGCAATTAGAAGTAATCGATACTAATTATCAATAATTAATAATAATTACCAGTAATTAGTATTAATTAATAATAACTTCAGATAATTAGTAATAATTAATGATAATTCAAAATGATTACTAGTAATTAGTAATAATTAGTAATAATTACCATTAATTATTAACAATTACTAATAATAAACAATAATTACCTATAATTAGTAATAATTACCAATAATTTGTAATAATTACTAATAATTAGTAATAATTACCGACAATTAGTAACAATTACAAATAATCAGTAATAATTGGTAATAATTAAATATAATTAGTAATAATTATTAATAATTAGTAATAATTACATATATTTAGTAATAATTATCAATAATTTGACATGATTAGTAATTATATCAATAATTATTAATAATTATCGATAATTAGTAACTTATTAGTAATAATTATCGATAATTTTTAATTATTACCGATAATTACTGATAATTTGTAATAATTACAAATAATTACACATAATTAGTAATATTTAGTATTAATTATCGATAATTTGTAATAATTTGTCATTATTAACAATAATTGATAATAGTTAGTAATAATTACTGTTAATTTGTAATAATTAGTAATAATTACCAATAATTTGTAAAAATTTGTAATAACAACCGATCATTAGTAATAATTTGAAATACTTACTGATAATTAGTAATAATTTGTAAAAATTACCACCAATTACTGATAATTAGTAATAATTTGTAATATTTTTTATAATTATTAATAATTTGTAATAATTAACGATAATTAGTAATAGTTTGTAATAAATACTGAAAATTAGTAATAATTTGTAATAATTTATGATAATTAGTAATAATTTGTAATAATTACTGATAATTTATGATAATTAGTAATAATTATCAATAATTTGTAATAATTTTTAATAATTATCAATAATTAGTAATAATTTATACTAATTTCCGATAATTAGTAATAATGGTTGATAATTAGTTACTAATTAGTAATAATTACTAATAATCTATAATAATTTGTACTATTTACCGATAATTAATAATAATATGTATTAATCTTTAATAATTACTGATAATTAGTAAGAATTAGTAAAATAAGTAGTAATTACATATAATTAATTATAATTAGTAATACTTAACAATAACTATCAATAATTAGAGAGAATTAGTAATAATTAGTAATAATTACAGATAATTGGTAATAATGTGTGATAATTAGTAATTATTTGTAATAATTACCAATAATTACTGATAATTAGTAATAATTAGTAATAATTTCTTATAATTAGTAATATTTAGTAATAATTTTTGATAATTGTTAATAAATATCGATAATAAGTAATAATTACTATTAAATAGTAATATCTAGTAATAATTTGTAATAATTGGTAATAATTAACAATAATTAGTAATAATTATTGATAATTAATAATAATGAGTAATGATTACCGATAATTAGTAATAATTAGTAATAATTACTGATAATTAGTAATAATTATTGATAATTATTGATAATTATTAATAATTACTGATAATTTCTCATAATTGGTAATAATTACTAATAATTTGAAGTAATTGGTAGTAATTATTGATTATTATTAATAATTTGTAATGATTATCAATAATTAGTAATAATTTGTAATAATTACAGATAATTTGTAATTATTTATAATAATTACTAATAATTAACATTTATAGCATGCAAGGTAAAATAATTGAGTTGTGTTATCTAGGAAAGAATTATGTTATAATGTTTAAATATCATTATTTCGATTCTGGTATAGGGTTATGCATTCATCCATGTTATGGAATCATTAACATTAAATATAAAATCCTTCTTGCAATATATAAACCATTTATCATTTCTCATCAAGAACATCAAATTTATTATGAAAATTATTATACTGCTTCAAAAGTTTTAATTGACTGGTCTATTATAATAAAAATGAAATCTCATGAAAATCAATATATGCAAAGTGAAAGTGGTTTTATTGAAGTATAAAAAAATTTAAATTTTTCAAGAGACAATACTTAATACACCTTTTACTCAAAGTGATACAAATATTAATGATCAAACCCCATAGTTACATATCGATGGTGTTGATAATATTGATGATTTAACCAATAAATTTGAAATATAAAGAGATGGTGAAGTTAAAGCTCCTTTTAAAATTGATGTTGTTGAGGAGGAAGACAAAGATATTAGCATCGTCGAATATTAAGATAAGGATAAAGATGAAGAATGATGAAATTACATACTAGTTATAGTCATAATTAATATATAATATATGTTTTAAATTATTTGAAGAAAATATTATTTTTCTATTTTAGATCGCTGGAAAAGATATTAATGAGATATTCCATACCCTTATGGATGTTGGGATTCCTGGTGACTATCTCAATTAATTTTCATCTGACCCATAGGTTTCTTCCATTACAAAGTCATCCCCAATGGTAGTGGTCTTGTCAGATTAATGATTCCTAACCCTATTCTGGAGCAATTTTTTCCTCCTTATTTCAATCTATACATGAATAGTTATGTTGAATTTCATATTTTAATTAATTTTCATTAATTTTCATTAATTTATTTATGTACTAATTATTTTTTTATTTGTTCTTTTTTCCATAGTTTTTCACATATTGTAGTTTGAAAGGGGGTGAGATTCTATGTAATTATTTTTTTAGACCATGGGTGACATGAAATCAAATTCTTATTGAAGTTCATCATTATATTTTTGACCAATGGATGATAGGTAAATAAATATTATTTATTTTGAAATTTATTTAATTATTAACTTACTATTATTAATTTTTTATAGGTTTTACGGTATCCCATTGATGATAGTATGAGATACACCAACATGACATATAGGAAGGCTGAGTTATTAGTATTGGTTCCTGATTGATTCCTACCAGTTATTATGGTACTAATGTGTGGTCATCATCCAACTCAAGGGGACGTCATGCAGATTCATCATCTGTCATTTGTAGAGTATAAGGAGAGGTTGTGAGCTCAAAATAAGATTATAGAGGGCATTCATAGTGAACATGTAATGCTTTGTTGATAGAATCAGCATCAGTAGGATGAGGAATTTTGATAGTCAGAGTAGTAGCACAAGAAAAATCTTGAGTACATGTGATAACTTACACATGGTATCGGGATGGAGTTCCCTCAACTAGGTCCTTCAGCTAATCTTCCCCCTCCATATTGATCAATGTTATTTTAATGATAAAAAACTATTATAATTTTTGGAGTTCATATTATACTTACTATGGTTATTAATTTATATGTGAAATGTTTTAAATATTTAGTTTTTTAAAAAATCATTTAATATTATTATTTTTTATTTTTTGGTGAAAAAAAATACAATTCCTCTGTAAAAGGTTATTAGAGATGGAAATTTATATCCATCACTAATAAAATTTTGTGATGGAATTAATAATCCATCACAAATAATAATTCATTCGATTTTTCAATGGCCTTCATAAAAACTATTTGTGATGGGTAAAGTATCCTTCATAAAAAAACGTTTTTGCAACACCATTTTTCGTCATGATTCAACTACAATGGGTTTCTGTTGAAATTAACCCATAAAAAATAGTCCATAATCCATTATTGATTACAATATAACCTTTCTACCTAACAAAATCTTAAGATATACTATAACTTTTAGAACTTTCTTTTTATTTATATCAAAATTTAAGGAATTTAAAATTATATTAAGATGATCAAGGAAATTATTGATTGTATCCTTGTATATCACCATGAAACCTTTACATTTTATCATCCTTTTTATATTTTATAATCCATGAATAAACCTATTAATAAAATCCATATTACAAGACTATATTTCCTTATTTACACATTTCTTGGGTATTTTTATAATAATTTTTCAAACTATTAATGGGGATTTACTTTATGAAATTTTAGGTAAAGTTGATTACATTACTATGAGTGATGAATATTTAAGGGTGTAATTTATTCTAGGAAGATTAATATTTCACACACTTCATTCATTTTAATTCTTATATTATAGTTTCTCTTCTTATCCTTAGAAAAAATATTTTTTTTTCTAAAAAATAGATAAGATAGATCCAATTATTATGTTGTCTAGATTGGTTTTGGTTTTAGACTTAGTCATGAAAGAATGGTGGTTAGTGGGTGATTTTATTTTTAAGAGAGTATGTGAGGGAATTTTTCATGGGTTTTAAATTATGATCATGTGATATGTCTTAAAAGTCATCCCTTCCTCTAAAAATTTTATATTTTCTTTCACATTATCACCCAAAATCCATTAATCTCAAAAAATATGGTTATTCTCTTAAGATTAATGAAAAATATTCTCATGTGGTTGACATTTTATATTGATATCAAACATATAGAAAGAATTAATCTACTTAATAATTTAGTAAAATTTTTCATAAATGAATTCTAGATTGATGAGAGTGGAAATTTAAATAACATAGGTTAAAATTGGTGTATAGATATAAATGAGAAGTTTAAAATGATGTGTATGAAAGAGAATAGATTTTAGAAATTTTATAAAAATAAATTATAATCATGATAACATTTTTTAATTAAAAATATTATATATGTGATATTATCTTGAATATTAGTGTATGAAATTTATTAGGGTCTGTTTTTTGAAAATGATCGATAAATGTTTCCTAGAATATAAAATTATAAGTTTTGGGGTTGATAAAAATAAATCATTGATGGTTTTTTAATGATTTGATAATAAATTTTTTCACTCATTATTCATTATATTTTTCTCTTATTATTTTCTTTATTTTTTGAATGATTTGATTATATGATAATATTTGAGTTATTATAGAGAATTGTTGAAAATAAATAATAATCCTAGATTTAATTGAAAAAACTGAATAATGTGTTGATTTTTTGGAATAATGTGAACCTATATTTTATTATTTTATAATTTTTTATGATAATTCAAGAGGAAACATAAATATCTTCATAGTTTTAATTTCAAAAGAAAACATGATTAACTTCACAATTTAATGTGTTGTTATTATAATTGAATGAGTATAATATGTAAGTTAGTCATGAAGTAAAAACTCTTGAGTTATGATTGATAATAAATAATAATGGAAATAACAATAAATCTGATGAGTCCATGATATAGTACAATTCATGACCATGATTGACCAAGAAAAATAAATTCATGACCATAATTGACCTTATTAAAGACAAGGATTGACCAATACCAACACAAAGTGGCTACGATTCACCCATGATACCAAAATTACTTAAAGGAAACCTTGCATACAAGTCATATACTAAAATTAAATTCCCAAGTACATGAATCACAATCATATGAAGAGGAAAATTCACTTTAAATTCCTCCCATTAATGAATAATATTAGGAACCTGGAGCACATGGAATCATCCCACCGCATAGATTATACCTAGAGAAGATCATGGGAGTAGTAGAGATAAAAACCATGATCTTATTACATTATAACTGAAAGAGTTATCTAATATCAATATATAATTAATTAGACAGCTAATAATTGATCCTTAATGATTGAATTCTCATGAGGAGAGTGATGTGGTATTTAAAAAATTGATAAATAAGAGTCAAGGAGGGAAAATAGGAAAATGGGGAAATCAGATTAGTATAATTCTCCCTAAATCTTTGTTTTGGAATCTAATTAATAGAGAACTATACCCATTATGGTTTACCAAAAGGGTAATATTCATCAGTATTTCTAGGTTTTTTTACTTATTTGATTGTATTTTACTTTATCATGATCGAATAATTCCATATTCATGAAATCTTAAGGTAATTTGAATTCTTGGTCATGTCAATTTTAATATTTGAATTATAGTATAAATAGTAATTATAGTAATATGTGAGTGTAAATGATATTTCATTTTCTTTATTTGTTTCTCATAAACTTTGAGTAGAATAAATCAAGGACTGAGAAATTTATTCTTGTTGTTTATATACACTATGACTCATTCTAATTATCTAATTTTCTTGAGTAATACTTCTCTTGCCTATAGATCTACTTCTGGGGGATTTATACAAGAGGTTTTATTAAATCATTGTATGGTTATTGCATTGATAGTACCAAAACATAAAAATATCATCAAAGTTATTTAATCTCACTTGTAGTTTCTCTTATTCTTAACTTATGAATACTACAAGGTAGTTATGATATGTGATTAATAGTTTATAGTTGTTGGGTAGAGATAATATGAAGAAAGACTATGAAGGAGATCATATAGGGAATCTCTAATGGATCAAATGCACTTTGTTAATTGATATTTTAATTACTGCAACTATACTTCTCAATAAAAAGGTATCCATCCATAAATCTAATTTCCAAAATATAAAGAAACATCATATATAAATTATTCATCCATGAGATATGATCTATATTCTCTAGTATACTATGAATTTCTAGTTATATAGATTCTATTTTTGGTAATTTCAAAATCATGTACATTAATGATCTATAAAATTATAATCATTAAAAAAACTTTTTAGGTATATTATTTAAGATAAAATCTATTATGGGTTTAGTTATATTAATTTTTATTTATTTTTTGATATTTTAAATATGTTATGTTTTAATTGAGTATGTTTTGTGTTTAATTCTGTATTTTCTGTTATTATATTTATATTATATATCTAATTATTCTATTTGTTTTGTTTTCTTTTTTTAAATAGAACATATGTTCTATATTTAGATTATCTTCCCAAGTTTTTTATATTATATATCAATTTTATACTAGATTAAGTAGAAAAAAACATTTTTCCTATAAGTATTTATAGACTAAACATTTTTGTTTTAGTGTTTTCCCAATGTTTATTTTTAAAATTAATAGATGTGGGTGAATTTTATATGATTAATTAGACTGAACATTTTTTAATTGTGTTTATTTTGTGTGTTTTATTAGCTACCCATGAGGTATGTGAGAACATAAGTTCTTTTTTTATAAAATCAATACATAAAAGAAAATGTCCTATGTGTATTTGGATAGAAAATTTTCCCAATTCATATAATCTATATATAAGTTTCACATTATAAACTCTAATAATAATATCTTTTAACCAATAAATTTATTTAATTTATGTTTAATTATTATATGTATATTTTTTTTATTTTATGATTTTTTGGATTTAGTAACCATTATAATAAATTGGATTATTAAAAATTTAACATATTCCAAAAAACACTTTTAAATTTTGAATTTAAAACCTCTTAAATTTTTCAATTCTTTTTCATAATATTTGATTGTTTGAGAGTTTTTTTGTAGATGCTAGTTAATTTTAAATTTCATATACACTTTTTGAAATAATTTCCCTTAAATGTGAGAATTTTTCCTTCATTCCAAACATAGTTTCACTTGACCATAATTTCATTATGTGGGAATTCATTCATTTGGGTGTTTTTTATATCTTTAACATATATAGATTTGTAACTTTTTTTTTATTGATGTAATTGAAAAAAAAACATAGAGGAATTTTTTTTATAATACATTGTTTTATATTTTGATCAAATAATATCTTTTACAAATATGTGTGCAATTTTTTAGCCCAATTGATTCATAAATTAACATTTTCAATTGTTTAGACACATTTTATATCCAAAAATCCCAATCCACCCTTGCACTAAATTATTGAATTTTTTTTAAAAAAAAGTATCGATATGGGTTATATTTTTTAGATAAATGTTTTTGAGAGTAAGTGAAGCTTAAGTATGGAAAGAGGGAGAGCCTATGTGAGGTGGAAACTTTCTTTTTTATCATATTTTATGTCAACGTGAATGTTATTCTTCAATTTTTTCCATCTTTCATAACACTCATCTTCATTAATTATTTTTCCATAATTATTTTATTGTTTTATACTTTCTTTTATTGCTATAAATTAGATTAATATTTATTAAGGGCATTCTAATTATTTTTTTACTAGAAATTATTATATAAAAAATGAATTTTTGGCTAAAAAGAAATAGATATATAAATTGGTTATTTATTTTTAAAATAATATAGAAACCTAAAAAATTATTGAATTTAAGAAATAAATCAAGAAAAAAATAAAGATAGAAACTACATTAAGAGAAGTCCAAACAACACATTACATTTAATAAATTTCTATAAATTTAACAAAAAATTGAGTGTTACTTTTTTCCCTTTGCTTCATTTCCTTCTTATTTTTCTTTCTTATTTTCCTCTTTTTTCCAAATTTTTTTTCACTTATTTAATTTTGTGTGTCAATATTTTTTATCTTAAAATTATTTTATTTAATTTGTATTCTTTAAGAAAATAACTCATTTTTTTAAGAATATATTTCATTTATTTATTTTTCATTATATTTTACAACACCCCTAAGACTCATAAAACCTTAAAAACACCTATTGAGGGTGTAATTTTCCTTAAATAGTTGAAATTATAGATTTTTTATAATCCTTTAGTATGATTCACTTATTTAATGAATGAGGGAAACTATAGTTATTATTTTTAAATTTTTATTTTTATGAAGAGTGGAGTGAGTATTCCTTGGTGATGTTGTATGCTAATGGAATTTGAAATTAATAATAATATTGATTACTTGATTCATTAAAATTAGAGGAAAGTGACTTAGTGACTATATATTTTTTATAGGAAGTGAATATTATAAACAAATTTATTTTTGGCATTAGTTCAATTGTTTTAAATTTAATTTTTTAAAATTTCATTTTTGTTATATTTTATTTATTTATTTTACTCATCTTGAGCATAAGGATATACTCAGCCTTATGTGTGGGGGATTTGATAATTACATATTACACATTATTTTTATTATGTTTTTATATATTTTTATTTTTTTAATTTTTAATTTTAGATTTTAAGTTAAAATAATATAAAAGTTAAAATATTATTATGTTTTATTTTTTGATAATTTTTTATCCATTTAATATATTAATTATTAAATTTATTAAATTTATTTGAAATTAAATTAAATTTTGTTTTAATTTTTTTTTAATATATTTTAGTATAAAAGTATAAAATATATTTTTGTGATTTTCATAGAATATTTTATGTAGAAATTTGAAGAGGGTGTTTAAGTATTGATGTTTTTTATGACTTTGCTATTTTTATTATATTTTTAACCTAACATTAAAGCTTTATGTTAAACCATCACGTTATAGCTCCTTTTTTATAAAGTTATATAAATTATTTTTCAAAATATATTTACTTTTTGTTATTTTCTTTATGGTTAACTTATGTTTTAATTTCCATTGAAATTACATTTATAGATTTTGATTTATAATTATTTAAATTTATATCATTGAAACAGAATATGTTTTACCTCTGCCTTTGTTAATTTTCCATGTTCAAACAAAAATTTTCTATTGAATTCATTCATGTTAAGTATCTATTATCTCTTAGTTTATTTATCATTTTTTTATTTCTGGTTTTATTTTATTTTTTTCATTTATATTTACTTTTTACATTATTTATTTTTATAAATGAACTTAAAATTTTATATTATAAGTACTTAAAATTTTATGTTAGTCACAAAACCTTATATGTGATGAATATTTTCAAAGTGAAAATGCTCAAATGTTCTCTATTGTAATCTTGTAATTTATTTTTTGTTTTATGATTATTTTTTATTTTAAAATATTATTTTTCATCTATATTTATATATTATATATTATGTCTTAAAAATATCATTTAAATTATAATACAATGTTTATTAAAGAATAGAGGTCATATAATGTAATTTTTTCTAATGGAATATTTTGTTGTCTATTTTTTCTTTAATACTCAATTCTTTTATTTCTTTTACATTATACATCTTTTTCCATTAAGTTTTCTACAACAATAAAGGTGGGGGTAGGGTTACACTGAGAAGTTCAAGGTTTGTATTAGGGGTTGGGGTTTCTATTTTAAAAAATATATATGGTTTATTATATGTTTTATATGTAGTTTGTGGATAATTAATTGGATATTTTATGTTTAGTACAACTGAATTAACAAAACTCATGTTTTGTTTGTATGTGTGTGTGGTTAATAAATGAATAAAAATATTATTTTTGTTTAGGTAATAAATAAATAAATAGATTGATATGGGTTCAATGAAGTTTTTTTTGTTTCTTCTTCCTAAATATTCTTTAATCTCAGTCATCTATGTTCTATTTTATGTTTTATTTGGTTTGAGTTCAATAAATTTTCAATCTAATTTTTTTTAAGATAAATTATAAAATATTATGTATATACGTCTTGAATGAAAATCTTATGTGTTATAAATACTTATTTATATGTTCAAAATATAGTAATAAATAAAATAATTCAATATATTTTTGAAATAATCATTTTAACAAAGTAAAACATAATATTCCATGCTTTGATTCATAAAATAATTGGTTTATATTTTTTATTAATTTAAATTTTTTTGTTCCTTATATTTTTTTGTAGGGGCTCATGAATAATGATTTTAAGTGAAAATAAAAAAAAAGTGTACTATATCGGAGTGGTTTGATGCTTATTATGGTTAAAAATAAAGGAAATGTGATAATTTAGGAATAAAATATGTGTGTGAGATAATTACAATAAATAATTCAAATCTACAATCTGGATATGTTACACATTGTATATTTTAAGAAGAAAATATATTTGGAGCTAAGAGTTGTATAATTAGTCGTGTGCATCGTAGATAATTTATTCTTCTTATTCTTTCATTTATTAATGTTTCCTTATACTATTTTTTCATTCATGTAATATTTACTATTTTCTAACATTCAATTTTTAAGTGTGAATGATATATTCTTAGGTTTTCTTAAATTCAAATCATAGTTATTTTTTAAATTCTATAAATTTATTTTGATCATTCCTATTACTATTATTTCATTCATAAAAGTGAAATATTTACTCAATATTTTCTTTGATTTCAATAATGGATAGTGAGTGGTCTCATTGGGGTGTGATTCGCTAAAGGTAAAAAATATAATCCAATAAATTTTAAATATACACACTTCCTAAGATAGACTAAGTTAATTTTAGTGGGTCTAAAGGGAATTATTTTAGTTAATCGTTATTGTATTATAGAACAAAAAAACACACAACTCCTCATTCCCTGGGATTGATGGCCACTAGGGTTTTGGCGGCCATACTTAGGTGGTGATGGTAGCCCTTTCCTCTCCAGCCTTAAGAATTCCCCCTAAATTTCTCTTCATCCTTTCCTGTATTTGTCTTGTTATTATTTTATTTTCAAATGTTTTATTTGGTTTCTCCAGTTTAGGATTTAGGACTCTGACCCCATTTATCTTTTTGTGATTTCTTTCACGTTTTTTCTTCTTCATCTATGATGGGAATATAATTCTTCTCTAATTTTCCTTCTTAGTTTTCCTTCCCTCTCATTGTTACCTACTAGGATATAGCCTTAATCCCCCAATTTTTTTTCTTTATGGGTGCTTGTGTCTATATTGATCCCAGCCCAAATTTGTGTTTCTTCTTCTAGGTCACCCCAGATCCTTTCATTGAATATTCCTCTTACCCCATTGATAGTCCTCCAGCCTTGAGTGGAATTTAATTACTTTCGGTTTATTTTAGGTATATAGCTCAACAGTTGTCCTCAGATCCTTGGTTCAACATTAGTTATAGAAGTGATTCTTGGAAGGTATTTGGAGGTAGTGGTTTTTGGTGTTTGTTCACACTTCAGTTTCTCTCTCCAACTGTGTTTCAGTTCCTCTTTTAGAGAAGGCTGGAGATATTTATTTGGGTATTTATAATGCACCACAGTGGGTCTATTACCTAGAAAAAATGGTTCATTATGCACAGAAGGGTTTGGTATTGTGGATCTGGAATATTTTCTCTGGTGATCATTGTTTCTCTTTCTCATTACAGCTATTTAAATTAGGTCTGAGTTTTCACTTCATATGTTGTGGTTATTCTAGTTTTATGTTCAGCATGTCAAATTAAATTTCAAATCAATATGAATGTTCTTAGTTGGATTTATTCTAGTTCTTTTGTTGTTTATTGAGTGAAACTGATAGGTATTTATCTGAATATTATTTTCCACTGAACTCCTTTAGAGTGTTCATTTATTTCCCATGTCAAGGATTAGATATTTCATGGTCATGATATTTTATACTCAAGGATTTTTGATTGTTTTGACCCTTTTTTTTGCTTTATATTTGGATTAATGTTTAAAGTGTGTTGCATGTTGTTTCTATATTTGAGTTGATGCTAGGATGTTAATGGATAAAGAACCCAGAGGTGTTGATAATTCATTAGAGTGAAGCCCAATGATAATTTCTTATATGATATTAGGGCTTACTATTATTTTGGATGTGAAATGTTTTTAACTACATTTTGAATTTGGGAATGGTGATTTCTTGTTAGGTTATGTTCTTAGGTTTCTCACTAAACACTTAAAAGTGGACTTTCTTAAAAATAAAAAAAAAATTAATTGGATGGACCAAAACAATATTAATATTAGAGATAAGAAATTAGCTATAAACACTTTGGTCTTGGGATTGATAGAAAAAATATTTGATATTTTTCAAATAATTAATTTCAGGTTTTTTTTATATCATCATTGAGATTTAATTATTTTATTATTATACCAAAGTAAAAGTGAATCATAGACTATCTTAGATAAGAAAGTGCACATTTTTTTCAATTTCAATTCTTAGTCTTAGCGCTCTATATTTCCACCCCCACCCCCACCCCCACCCCAATATATTGAAAAATATAACAATTTGTATTCAAGAATTCCCTTCCTTGATAAATATGACCTTGATATAAACTAATATTATATTAATAAATCCTTGGGAGATTTATCTGTGTGTGTAAAATTCACTACATTCATTTTCACCTCATTATTTTGCTTATATTTTTTAAATTAATAGATTCGTGGTGTTTTCTTTTTTATTATTATTTAAATAAATATCAAAGAGAATATTATTATATTTTTTTAATGTTTTGTAACAAAATATAATTTTGAAATTTTTTATAATATATTTCAAATAAAATTTAAAAAAATTCTTGGTTTTTATTTACTTTTTTAAAATATAATGTGTTATATCACAAAAATAATAATAAACATAGGTTTTGTGTTATTTATTGACTTTTCATATAAAATTATATTTTTTAGAAAAAATATTACAATATTCATATATATATTGGATAAAAAAATTATTTTTGTCTCTTTTTAACTTTTAAAAAATGGAATATTTTTTATGGCATAAGAACCATAAAATATTTTCATAGGGTTAATAATTTATTTTTTAAAACAAAAAAAATTACATTTTATATATTTTTGCTTAATCTTTATATCAGATTATGGGAAAAATTGCAATGATGATACATTGATATCCTATCTCAATAATTGATTTAGTATTCCATAAGGACTAAAGCATTTTCTCAATCTCTATAAGTTGGTACAAGTTCCAAGGTTATCAAAAAATCATGTTAGGAAATATTTCACCATATATAAACTATTAAATAGTAAATGGATTTCAACCATAAATTTGGAATAACATGTCCATATATTGGAATAATATCACATGTAAACAATGAATTTTTAAATTAAATATAAACTAAACAAGTCGTATCATCGATCCATAATATAAAAGAATAATAAATGTAAACCCACAACAACATCATTACCAAACTAATGTCATGTAAGCATAAGACAAATATATAAATCAAAGGTCAATCACGCGTATATATAGAAACTAAAAAATTAAGAATAAAAGAGATATAATGAATGATAAGTCTAAGTATATGAGTCCAAAAAGTTGATACCAAAAAATATACCATATGATACTCCATCTCTAAGTGGCATGTGATCATCCCTCACATGCCACCTTCTTTATTGCTTGATAATCACTATAATCCTAAATTAAAAAAATGTAATCTTTATCCTTTCCTATGTCATGAAAAATAAGGTCTACGTACACACCAAAGTGCATATGAATGGACTAAGTATATACTTATTTGTATTCCTTCAAAGATTCTATTCACTCCCACTCAATTACCAAAACCAACATGTTTGTTTTCAAATGAGAAGAATTAAATATATGTGTAAAAATTTTAAAATCTTTAGCATAAAAGATGAATTTATGGAAAAGATATTTCATTTTAATACAATAATGTATAAAACCTTTTTTAATAATAAAGTGATATAAATTAAATGTACTCATATTATTTTAAGATAAAAACTCAAAGTAAGAACCTTCATCATGGGATAAATGGTTTTAAGGACTAAATCTATAACTATAATAAATGGAATCATCCTATTGGGTGTGATGGTCTTAGGGTGAGCACTCCACTCCCACTATGACATGATTTTCAGGTGAGTGGTCCCCATAGATACTTTGTGGTAAGCTCGGGTGTGATGATCGACCTAGTAGTGATGGGTAAACTGAGATGAGATTAAATAACATCTCTATAGTGATGTTATAATATCTAAAATCTATTATTCTAATGAGGATTTGAAATTATTATGACACTTTTGAGGTGTTTTATTACCTCCAAGTGATGGGTGGTGACCTGTGAGGCTATATGATACTTGTCACCCCTGAGAGGGTGACCTTACCTATGTGATGTCCAATGAGACCCATCAGGTTCCTCTGATAGATAACCTTGGGTGGGGATATGTGATTATGTATAGAGTGATTGTAGTTTACACTAAAAAACCAATTCGTCTTCTAATCCCAAAGGGGTTGTGATGATAAGGATGGGTTTTGGAATTAAACCATCCCATGAAATGTTTTTATTTTGGTTTTCATATCATATGTGATTGCCCAAGATCCTTGGGAATCTTCGTTTGGGCCTGAAATTTATGTGATTACCCAGGATGCCTCAGATTCACCTATTAACATGCATGTTACCTTGTGATGATTGGTGTAACACCCTGATATTTTTATGAAATATATTTTTTAAATAAATTGATTTATTTGACGTCTTATGTTACACACTACACCGGATTAGCTTGTGTTACACACAACACTGAGTTTCTATGAAACATAATTTTAAATTTTAATTATTTAAACAAGAAAATTATAACCTAAACATTATAATGGTGGGTATGAATATGATGAACTAAATTATTAAAGTATGTTTTACACATGTAAAACCCTTTTTAAATTAAAAGGGAATATTTTTCTGAAAAACTATCTGAATGCACACAAGTGAGTTTTATACAAATAAAATAAAAAAATCACTCTTATGGATTATATTAATTAAATATATATATATAATATTTAATATAATGTTTAACATTTATCCTATGTGTTTTCTAGACATGATATAAAAATAAATCCAGTTTTTTGCTTAAAATTTGTATTTTTCTAAAAATAATTTATCACCTTTTAATGGCGCACTTGTTTTAAAACTAAATTTTAAACTTTTATAAATTATATTTTAAAAAAATAAACTTCTTCATTATAATAGGGATATCAAAATTAAATTTAGGTTAAATTTTTGTATTTTTCTAATAAGTTTCATGTTTTGATGAATACTGAAAACAGATATTGAATTTTAATTAAAAACATCATTTTCATTTAAATTATTTATATTGTTTAATTATGTTTTTAATTGGTTTTAAAGTATAATTATTAAAATTTTACATAAATTAATAAAATTTATGCCATGTTAACTAATTAGACGTTGAAATTGGATATAAAAAACATTTCAAACATTTGGACTTTTTCACTTTAAAAACTCATCGTCTCATGCCGTTTGTGGGATTAATTTTAAATTAATTTATATCACTTTAGTGATTATAATTAAGAAAATTTTATTAAATATTTTTAATACTAATTTCAAATTTTATTAATTAGTTACATTTTATCTCTCTACAATATGAACAGCAACATTGAAATTTTTTGTTAACACGGTAAAGGGTAAAATTGGGTAATTTAGGTTAAAAATAAAGTGATAAGGATTATAAAATGTCCCTAAAACTTTCATAAATATTATTGGATGAATTTAATTATACCATTAAAACATAATTTTCTAAATTTAAAATTTTAATAGACATTGTTCCATGAAAACGACTTGGATATTATTAAAATCCAAGAAAGTGACAAAATATCACACTCTTAATTTTAATAAGTATAATATTTTCTTATGAGTTAAATATAATATATTCTATACTATATATACTTTTATGAAATATAAAAGTTTTATATACATAATGGAATTTTATTTTTAATTTTTTATGAAGAAATAATTATCATAAATAATTACACGATGATGATGCAGTAATTATTCAATTAGAAAAACTCAATTAAGTTGTATTAAAAATATTAAACTAAATATAATTTGAATTGATTAATGTAATAAAAGAATTTTATAGGTGAATAAGACTTACTATGTTTGTATTAAAATAATTGGTTCTATGT
This sequence comes from Viscum album, assembly GCA_963277665.1. Taxonomy (NCBI): domain Eukaryota; kingdom Viridiplantae; phylum Streptophyta; class Magnoliopsida; order Santalales; family Viscaceae; genus Viscum; species Viscum album. The sequence continues at coordinate 193,247,368 of OY728127.1, forward strand.
TAACTTGTTGTATTTATTTTCTTAAATTCAATGTAATGAATAGTGTAAAAATTGATACTAATGATATTTTATGAAAACAAATATTTTATTAAATTAGTTAAAAATTATAAAAATCATTATTAAGGGAAAAGGGGATAAATTATGGTCTAAAATATCATAATTTTACCATTTATACTTCATTTTACACCTTATAATTAGAAATATCAACCATTTAATATTGAAAATGTTTTTACCATAGGTAAAATTAAAATAGGTTAACTAAGGGATAATCAAAAAGATACGGTATAAATTACAACCAAACTTGTCTAATTATATTTTTGTATGGTATTACCACACAATCCCACGTTATATTCTAATTACTTACCATTTAGAGGTATCTGTGTTGAGATTTAATTTATAATAAATTAATCTTTTGAGAAATTCCAAAAGTGGCCATTGCCTTTATTATAAAATAAAACCTCATCCCTCGTCTCATTTCACCTCATTGAGTCTTTTATCTCGAAAAAACCATGAAAAATTATCTTATTAACTTCCTTATACACATTCTATAGGTTTCTTTCAACTCAAAAGACCAACTCTATAGTCCTTTAGAAGAGATCTAAAGGAGTTGTTTCGAATAATAGGTAATTGGTCTAACTGATCCCTCTGTTTTTATATTCTTCTATAAATACTCTAAATATATGATATGTATATTTAAATAAGAAATTAATCATAATAAATATTTTTAAATTTTATTATTATTATCAACACACCAATATACATCTCCTTTCCAAACATACAATAAATGAAAGTATCGTTGGTGCGTACATACAGCTTACCATCTCCACGTAGAGTTACAATTAATTTTCAATCACCATATTTTATGAGTTAAAATTATGATGGGTTTAATTTTTATATATAATATTTATTATAGGATTATACTTCTGTAATTATAATATCATATTTACCTTTTTAAAACCTAAATTTTTGATAAATGATAATTTCATTCGTTCGTACATATGAATTACCATCTCTATGATGTGATGTGATTCAATTTTTATATATATTTCACATGGATGGTAATGAGGATTGATTTTATGAATATATATGATATATATAACATAAAAATTATTATTTATTGATAATATATCATATACTTTTCTTTCTTTTAATCTGATAAGGAAATGAAAACATTGTCCATGCATACGTGCAGCCTACCGTCTCCATGAATGGTGTATTTTATTTTCTATATATAAATTTCATGAATCACCATGAATAAATATATACTTAATATATATATCATATTTATATGTTTATAATTCTAGAGATGATTAAATCATGATTTATGTAAGAGGACTATGGATAACAAGTCAAAACATGAACGAAAAACAAAGTAATTGTTACCTGAAACATAAGTTTAACATGAAATTGTTAATAAGAGAGTAGTATAAAGTCATAAGTAAATAATATGTCGTATTATATATATTATTATGGTTCTATGGTATATTTATAATAAAATTATATTTATTATACATGATATTTGAATGTATATGAAGGAAGTTAAGACTTAAGGTAAGGGATTTTTGTCTCGTTTTTTTATATAGGACACATATCTTATACACTACTTGTTTCTTATAAATAGTATATATACTGAACATTAATGTCTTTTATGAGAATTATAATGAAAATTATTCTATTTAAATATCCATTTTATGATCTCTCTTTCATGGTGTTTACAGTTCAAAATTTACCAAATCGGTAAAATAATTTTGTCTTCATTTGCCTTCCCTGAGATGCATGTTATGTTATGAGACTATATTATTTTATGAGGTTTATATACTGCATTTTGAAATTTTGTATCATTAATATCCTTATTTTTATGATATTATATATTTCATGTAATTTTTTTTATCTCTTCAGTCAGAAATCAATGTTCCTTCAAATCAATGTTTTCTAAAAATATTTTAAAAGTGATTTAAATGATCTTTTAATAATTTTAAAGTAAAAAGGATGTAAAAGATGTTTAAAATAATTTTAAAATATTATTTTATAAGTTTTCAAGGTTATTTTCAATGAAAAATTTTTTGATAAATTTTTTATTATTTAAAAATCATTTTTCAAAATGGAAAGGATATTTTCCTAAAGAATTATTTCCAGTGATCTTTTAAAATAATTTTCTATCTAAGAAAATGTTATTTTATGTTACTTATGTTTTACTGGGGATATGATTCAATTATACCATTATTATTATTTCTACGAATGGTTTATGTTTATAATAGATTTTTTTTATGAATTATATTTCTTTTCCATGAGTTATGCTATGATTAAATGTTTATGAAACCCATTTATTTTTATGGGTTATGATATGATTTATTTTCTTGTCGAAAAAATATGTATGTTTTTCCTTATATTATGGGTGGGACCTATATCTCACTCTAATTCATTGGTTAATGATATTATATCTCATTAGATACACATAACTGGAATATGGATTGAACTTGGTCCATATAGGACTAGAATGGTAAGTGAAACTAGTTCAGTAAAGGACTTTTTCCTCCATGGTAGTCTTGGGAGTGAACCTTGACTACTACGATGGTTTGGGGAGTGAACCCATTCCACCAAGATAGTCTTGTAAAAGATATTTTACTACTAATTAAATGATTTTATATTCTTATGTGTTCTCCACAATTCCATGTTTTATGCCAAAATTATTCAATTATGATTCATGTCTTATAAATTTTTATGATTTATTCTACGAATCGGGATTATGATCTCTGATATGAAAGATATAATTTTTAAATGTTATGTTCATATTATTATACCCTTATATATTTTTTATTATTAATATCTCCTTTTTTACCCTTAATGAGTATCTAAGCTAACTATTTTCATGTGATTCATTTACCGAGGTTATAAAGAAAGGTTTTAGGTAGTAATACTAAAGGGTAATATCTTTATGGGAGATGTTGAAGATATTTCACTAAATTAAAAGAATGTGTTCCAAGTTTCCAAAGGCACTAAACTAATATGATCTTTAGGTTTTTGTTTTTGTAATGTGTAAAATATTCTACAAAAATGATGTAATGTCTATGTATATTAAGCTTGGGTCATTATAGTTGGTATCAAAGCATAGGTTTATTTAACCATTAGAAACTAGGATGAGAAAACATTAGTAAGAAAAATAAGTATAATTCTAAGTATAGGTTACAGTTCTATAATTTTGGTAATGATCATGGGTAACCTAGTATTAAACCTAAGATGTTATAGATTGAATTTACTTTCCCTTAATTATATGGTTTTACCACTATGATTAATGTTACTCCCACTATACTTTTGGTTTTACTCAATTGTGGGTACTAGAAGGAACTTGGTTAACGTTGAATGTGATGGTAAATTCTATTATGGTAAATAAAATTTGATAATTAATGGAGTGAAGGATTTTGTGATTATTCCAAATCAGCAATCTCATATTATGATCAATAATCTCAACTTTGGGGAGATTCCTAAAACATGAAATAAGAGGAAGATGGAATTTTATGAAAGGTCGTGTGGTTATGAACATAGAGGAAAGAAGATTTGGATTATTTCATGTCAAGAAGGTGGGAATAAGAACCTAGAGGAATATATAAAATGGAGGGGGAGATGTTATCTATGTGTAAAATAAGGTAATAGAGTGAAAAAATGTCGAGGATTTCAATGTATTATGTGTGGAGAACATTTGAATTATCCAACTCAATGCCCTGACCCAAGGATTAACTTCTAGACAAAGTAAGGACTTATTTCATACCAGTCATTGAAGTGAAACAATTGAGTTTTTATTTAGTATAAATCAAGAATAATGTTTTGAAAGTAATTTTATGGTACTATTTAATAATTAAACATATAATTATTGGTCTGTAGTAGTGTTTCCTTAAGGATTTTAAAGGATATGTTGAATAATTCTAATGGAATGGAAACATAATTTATTGGTAAGGTGGTGTTTTTGGAGAACGCGTGATTGAGGGAAGGATAACCCTTAATATGTGCATGACATTGGGATAATGAAATAAAGAGATTTTTTATTGTGATAAAATAAATGGGTCGTATTAATGACCTTGGGACTGATATAATGACAATGTGGTTTATAAAATAATAAATTGAGTTTATAGAATTTTAGGATTTATGGTATGAGGAAAGAGTTAAATTTTGAAAGAATTAATTTTTTCACTAAGGTTTCATGGTAATTCAGGTTATTACCCTATTTCAATAGAATACATGATCTTAACAAGTTTGGTGTGTGACAATTAAGTGCTACATCAAGTTTTTGAGGATTAATGATAAGTTGATTTTGGATATTTAGTGACCTTCTTTTGAAAGTTTTAGATTTTAATATTTTGGAAGGATCATAAAGGTAACCATTTATGAAATTGTTTACATTGAAATTTGGATGAGGTTTTAGAGATTAATGTGTTATCTCTGTATATGAGGATTTATGCATATTGAATAACTTGTGTTAACCTTTTTATTATGATGTTAACTAAAGATAGATGGAATGACCTGTCATTCTATTTATGGATCTCATGATCTTCTTGTGCTTCCAGAATGAAAAATTCACCTTCATTTCTTGGAATAATATACTGAGTGTAAATTGATCAAGGCATAATGAAAGGATGTTATTGTGCTTATGAAATGTAATGAAATTAAGTAAGTATTTATTCTCATGAAAATTCTTCAACTCGAGGGAAATGATCTTGAAACAAAAAATGAAATCCTAGTACCTTATTTTCTGATGAATCAAATGGTCCCTTAGATCATCAATGATTAATGGTTTGGTGATTTTTAACTTTCTCCTAACCATGTTATCTATCACTCCTGATCAGAACTTGATAGTTATATTTCTCTTCCATGTCCATGTTTTCACTTTCCACCTATGTTATTCTTTGTGTAAACCTAGTTGTGTTTTACTTTGGGTAACCATTAAGTTTTCAACCTTATATTTTTAAAAGGAAGTTTTAGTATTCATTTTTATGATGTGGGTTTCCCACAAATAAATTATCAACCATACACATTTTATTTTCTAAGTGCAATTTAAAAATTGTAATCATGTAATTTTTGATCGTATGGGAAGGGTAACTTAACAATTGGAACTTCCACCAAATATCTCTCAAGTTCATGATGTGTTCCATGTATCTCTTCTGATGAAGTACACACATGATCATTTACATTTACTAAACTCATAGGCCATACCATGGAATAAATAGATTTCTTCTGAGGAGAAACTAATATAAATTCTAGATCTTAGATATAAATTTTATAATAAAAAACTAATCACCTAGTTAATGTTTTGTGGAGAAACCACCAATTTAAAGAATCTATGTGGAAACATGAGGATAAGTGTAAGAACCCAGCTTTTTACTTAGTTATGGATCCTTTAAATTTTGGTATGATATACCTTTATGGACCTAATACAGATTCCAAATGACTTAGTGAAGGTATCGGGGGTGTATGGGGGTTTTTCAGAGCCCAAAACCCAACTTTTTAGGAGAAATGGTTTGTCGCATGGTTAGAATAAACCATGTGAGGTAGGCCACATGGTTAGATTAAACTGTGAGGGCTGGATAGTGAGTAGCAGGAGGGATCACGATTATCCCAAATTATTTGAAGTGGGCTGCACAGCCATACGAGAATATCTATAATTTGGATAGTGTAATTTCACACGGTTGGAGAACAGTTTCCCTAACCATCTAGCCTAACCGTTTCGGTCCCCTTCCTATAGCTACGCGTGCATTATTTTCGCACAGTTTGTCCAAATTGTGTGCCCAAACCATGCGATGGGTAAATTTTAGGTAAAATTATGGTTTTCCCCATAATTTATTTTGTAATGAAACTCATCCCCACTTTATTAATTCTAATAGAAAAACACCCAAATCCTCCACTTTTGAAGCCTTTTTCAATCATAAACTATGCTTTGAGACTGATTATCCATCTGAAGTATGAATCAACCATCATTCTTCTTGTTGGTTCTACATCAGTACGTTATTTATTCATTTTTAATCTTTTATCATTCTAATTCTTATCAACACTACTATATAGATTCAAGATCATATTCCCCAATTTCATGTAATTGATTCATTATTCACATCTACTCCAATCCAAGCTGCACTAAAGGCTAATACTAGATGAGTAGAGTCATAAGATCCTAAGTTAGGTGGTATATAACTCATCCTTTGAGTTTCGTAATTTTGGAATTTGTCATGTCGTCATGCTAATTTCACCGGGAATCATTTGTTCAATTTATATTTATTGCTTACAGTCATTAGGACCATTTTCTATGACCCTTTCTATATATGTAATTCATAGATGATGGTTACATCCACAACTCTGATCACCCCAACTAGGGTGTTATTAATATTTTTGTTTTTAGTGTTTTGTCACGTTTGAGCCACTATTCTGGTGTTCCTTGAGCTTGACCATTCTAATGGTAATACGCCTTATATTAAGTGGATATTTAATTTTTAAATGGATTGTACCATGTTGTTTCCACTTGAACTACCTAAGGTAAGTTCTTAAATTCAATTAACCAATGTTAAATGAAATCGAAATTATATCATATATATATGAATTGGACCAATTTATATTAAATGAAATGCATGTGGCTGATCATCCTTAGTATAACCTTTTCATGTTATGAAAGGTAAAGGATATAACCAAGTAATTGAATATAAAATGAATTAAATGGTTTCATTCCATTGGTCTTATCACACTAATTAAAGGAAAGGATTGAACCTTTTCACTTTATTAAATGGAATGACCTTCACATGGCCAAGATAATTAAATGAAAAAAATAAGGTTTATAATTATATATACGGACTTTTACATATTTATAGGATTGGTTTGGCTCGATCTCATCTTGGATTCCTGATGGTATTCCTTGAGCACTTGAGGACACCAATCTAATTCAAGGATGTTGGTTTCCGTGGTGGAGACCCACCTTGGAACCTGATCCTCTTCTATCAATGGATTCTCAGTATGACATCGTAGGATCCCTTCTTTAGTATTATAGGGTTCCTTGGATACACTCTTTGTATCCAGCATGGATTCTATGGACATGAGGTTCCTTGGTTATATCTTCGGGCCTATCTATAGCTTATCATGTTTTACCTTGGATGTTTTCCTTAGAATCAGTTATCTCATACTATTGTGGAATGACTTGGGAGATTCTCCTTTGATTATACTCTTACCCATTTATCTAGGCTACATTTACTACCAAGTTTGAGACCCTTAAGGTATAGATTTCCTAGGTTAATATAGTGGAACCCTTCTATTGTTATTATCATTCTAGGTTTCCTTGTTAAAAATTAAAACCCTTACCAGTACTATCATGAGGTGATGTTAGTGTTGGATACGCCTTATGTGAATTAATTAAATAAACTGAAACTTAATTAATTAATGAACTGGTTACATGTTCAGACACTAGATGAGGGCTGAAGCAGGTACTTAGGTATTTATGTTACTTTACTTATTTACTTTTATATATAAATTCTTGCACAAATTTCAGTTAATATTACATGGACAGTATATTATAGAAACCATTTGTGGTTTCCTACTAAGATTTATCTCACACCCTATTTGGGCCACTATTTGGTACCCATGAAGACTATATGTATTCAAGTGTTGAAAAATGGAAGTGGGTTTCTTTAGACACTTTATTTCTTGATGTTTTATTATAGAGCTGGTAGTGTATGAATAAGATAGAGCTCAGGATGCTTGGGATAGATTTTTATTCCTTTGTTCTACATCTATATAACATGCTTGAATGCAGTTTTGTATCCATGTTTTACTAATTTATAGTGACATGACATATCATCATCATTTTTTGTATATTTTTAATTGTTATTCCAGTTTTTTCAGTTATTATTGATATTGTCTATTTCGATTTTGTCATCTATTTACTTATCTTTCTTTTGTTACTTATTTAACTATTATTATATGTAATCCACAGAGACACACTATGATAATGAGGGAATATTCTCCCCATGTACACACCTTATTACCTCACTAATAGTCATAATCCTCTAGTGTTTCGGGAGATGCACTTGAGGCCATGTGGCTAACCAGGCTCGGGTAACCTTTAGTGAAATTCGGTTTCAGGATGTCACAAAGTGGTATCAAAGGAGTTCCTTTATTTATTTACTATTTTTAGACAATATATCAGATATTATGGACACTTGGAACATATCCATATGATGCTCTTGGGCTTTTCGATCCCATGTTTAGGGTAAAGTCTAAGTTACCTTAATTGAAATTGTTGTTCTATTTTTCCTATTACTATTAATATCATATCACTATTGGGTGGTGCACATTCCATGTGGAATTGTTGATTATTATTCTTATTGAGATATAATTACATTCTTGTATTGATGGTATGAGGGAAAGGTAAATTGTTATATGAATCATCATAGGCACCTAGAATTTATAGTCAAGCATATTTTCATGACATATAGGTTCATTTCGCTACTTTTCCATTGCTTGATATGCCTGTGATTTCTAAGTGATCCTTGATTTGTATATATTCTTGTGATTCTTTTGTGATTGTGATTGGGGGATTTACTATTTCAATTCATGAGGTGTTATAGTCCCTCTTAGTTTAGAATGAGTAATTTACCAAATCTATCCTTTAATTATAAATTCAAATGGGCGTTAATCTCAGTGATAAGGAGTATGGGCCCTGATTCACTAGGATTAACAAATTGTTTTAAATGCATATTTGTATATGAATATGAGAAAATATAATTTTAAAAGTGAAACTTGACTTTTAAAATGAAAAGGTTGCATGTCCTTATCCAACCTTATCCTGTTTATGAATGGTAAATGAGTGAACCTAGAAATTAAATATGATATTAATGAAATGGTTTCCAGTAAATGATGATGCAAGGTGATATTGACCCTTCATATACTAAAACCCATATAACTAATACTTAAACACTTAAAAATACTTGTCCTTCTAAGTGGGTATGTGGGGTAGTATACCATGGGGAGTGATTCATTTCTTACATTCAACTTCCACTAGTGTTACTATCTATCTGCTTATACCTTATTCAAAGGTGTGGGCTTGGAATTTGTAGAACAATGTCATGATGACATCCTCGTGTCATGCACCAGGAGGGTGGAGAGAACCATGCTCTAGATGTGGTGGTCCCTGAGCTTCCACTCTTACCTCTAGGAGTTCCACTGGAGGAACCTCCTATTATACTTGATTTGGGAACTAACTCTCAAGTTTGATATATTTTCCTATGTATGATGCAATCTATACATGGTGATCCACATCTTGTACCTATGATGGTTGATCTAACCTGTGAGTTCCAATAGTAGTAGCATCTTACCTTCTCAAGGGGTGTTGTTATATAGGCTGTTGAGTATTAGATAGATTCCACCTTGTCTATCTTTGAGAATTTGGATATGCCTCCAGAGAAGAGGGTCAATCTTACTCCATACTTTTTGTGTGATTAGACCAAGCATTGGTGAGATGTGATTACCCAGTCTGGTTGCCATCAGGGCATGGTATAGGATGATTTTCATACTTCATTTTATGATTAGTTCTTTCCTCATACACTGAGATCTGATTAATCCATATATTTCATGCATCTCAAATAGGGTTCTATGTCAGATATGGAGTATTCTGTGCATTTCACTGATTTATAATGTTTTTCACCACTTTTAGATGGTGATGATCTTACACACACTAAATGCTTCGAGGATGGGAGCATGTATTCCATCTGTACTTAAGTGAATTCCATTCACCTTACTACCTATTCTGAAATAGTCAATCAGGCACTTATCACTGAGAAAAACGTGAGGGACGGTGATAGTATCGGGCATACAAGACCAGTGTTAAGGTGGGTTGGTAGTTCTTCTGGTAGAAGAAAGTGATCCCTTGAGTTTTCTCATCATGTTAGTGGCATCCAGACAACTTGTATTGGTATCCATATGGTGTATCACCAGTTTGAATGATAGGGGAACCTGAATCCTCAGTGTGATAGAGACCCTCTAGAGTGTTAGGCTTTCAGCCGTATGGGGAACTTGAAGAGATTCTTTCATACCTTTCCATTATCTTCTAGTGAAAGAGGATCTTCACCAGATCAACCTTCTGAATAAGGTTATTTTATGTTTCATTAGGTGGGGAGTTGGAGTAGCACTGGTAGGACAGACCGAGGAGGAGTTTGTGGCCATGGTAGACAGATTCCTGATCACCAGTAGTTCCAGTAGAGAAGTTTTGATTTTGGTAGTCTAGCTATTTCATAGGGCCATGGATCTGGCCAGTTTCATAAAATATAGCTGATACCCAAGGATCAGGCTGCAGGACCATCTACAGCATGAGGTACTGTTCTAGTATCCTCCCCTATAGTATTTTCTTTATTTGATAGAGGTGCATCACACTCCTTTATCTATTTATCTATCATGTAAATACTTGGGCTATAAATACAATATTAATATGGTGTAATGAACTGGATACACCATTGGGATTATATTCATAAGTGATACACCAATGTAGGGACTGCCCCCTTGAGGTAGGTAGTTATCCCTTCTTGTAGGACCTCTTTGTTCTTGAGATGATGGGCTTCAATGTCATTCTTGGGATTGGTTGGTTGGTTTTATATCATGCCTTTATAGATTTTTATTGCATCAGGCTTTCATTTACTTCACTAGAGGGAAGAAGTTATCTATACAAGGGTTAGTGGGATGTCCAAGCTAGTAGAGTTGTACCAGAGAAACATGGGATAGGTGGAGTGACCTCCCAGATTTCCAATCTCTTCATGGAGGATCAAGATTTAAATCAGGTTTAATTCCATCCAATAGTATATCATTTCAGGTATATATTTCCCAATGAATTTTCTATCTTACCTTCTATGGGAGGGGTAGAGTTTATGATCGATCTTATTATAGTATAAGCTCTAGTGTCTATTCCTCTATATAAGATGGAACCTACTAAGCTCCATGATCTCAAGAAGTAGTTATATAATCTAGGTTACAAAGATTTTATACTACCATGTGCTTCATCTTAGATTTTGTCTATGATTTTCACCAAAATGGAGGATGGGACACTTCGTCTATGTGTGTATTATAGATGGATTAACTAGCTTATAGTTAAGAACCGGTATCCACTACCTTGAATAAATGATCTCTTTGACCATCTCCAAGGATATAGGATCTTCTCTAAGATAGACCTAAGATCATCTTATCATCACGTGTGAGTTAGGCCATTTAACTTACCTCATACATCTTTCGGTAGCAGGTATGGTCTGTATGAGTACCTCATTATGTCGTCCAGTCTTACAAACATGCCCACCATTTTCATAGATCTGATGAATAGGGTGTTCCACCCCTATCTAGATTCCTTTGTCCTAGTATTTTTAGACGACATCTTGGTGTATTCTCACACCCATAGCGACCATGCTAAGCACCTTGAGATTGTTCTGAGTGCACTGAGAGAGCATCATTATTGTTTCCTAGGGGTATCCCAAGAACCTGTTTGATATACAGAGTTCTTGGGGTTTTCTATATTTTACAGGAATTTAAAATATGAATTATCATGTCTTGATTCACATCTTAATCATATTACAAAGAGGTATGTCAAGTTCGTGTGGTCGGAAGAGTGTAAGAAATCCTTTCAGGAGCTAAAAGAGAGTCTTGTCTCAACACCTATTTTGATACTGCAGATCCTAGTAAAGGCTATACCATGTTCTATGAAGCATCAAGAATTGGCCTGATAGTAGTGATGATGCAGTAGGAAAGAGTCATTATGTATGGATCTTGGTCATTGAGGCCTCATGAGAGAAACAACCTGACGCATGACTTTGAGCTAGTATCAGTTGTCTATGCCTTACGTTGCTGGAGACACTATCTATTGGGTGATCTTTTTGTGGTGTATATGGATCAAAAGATCCTCAAGTATATTTTTACATATAGTGACCTAAATCTCGTATAGTATATATGGGTCAAATATCTTCAATCCTTTTATTTTGAGCTTGCCTATATTCTTGGAAAGGGAAATGTAGTAGTTAATGTGCTGAGTCAGAAAACTCAGGCACAGGTCGTACAGGAAACTAGTGATGAATGTAAATTGATGGCCCTATTTTCTAAGCTGCATATGGAGTTTCACGATATTCATGAGTAGTCTTATCTCTCATCCTTGATAGTTACCTTTTCCCTTCTTGAGAATGTGAATAGAATGAAATTTTCAGATCTTGAGGGCTTGGTTCTCCATGAGAGTATTTTAGGAGCTAACCCAACTCTAGATTTTTCAGTTGATAGAGAAGACATTCTATATATACATGGACATTCCTGGGTTCCTATAGATATGATAGAGGATTTTATGTGAGAGTACCATGCTTCTTAGTGGGAATTTCAACCAAAAATCTATAGAATATATCGAGATATGCAACGCCAGTATTGGTGGTCTAGGATGAAACGTCATATATCAGGCTTTATCACTAGGTGTTCCACCTTTCAACAGGTGATAGAAGAGTACCAGAGACCTTCAGGATTGTTACATCCACTTCCATTCCTAGAATGGAAATGGGAAGATGTTTCCATGGATTTCATAGTCATCTTACCTAGGTCACCTAGAGGTGGAGATGTTTTATGGGTTTTCATTGATAAAGTATCCCACTTAATTTCTATAAAATAGAACTTATCAGTTGATGAGCTAGGAATAATGTATTTCCATGATATCATACGACTACATGGGGTCCCCCATATTATCATTTCAGATAGGTATGATCATTTCACATCATGATTCTAGTAGGGGTTGCAGAAATCTATGATTACATAGGTGCTTCCAAGCACATCCTTTCACCCTCAGATCAATGGATAATTGAAACAGATGATATAGGTGTTAGAGGAAATTATCTGAGCATGAGTCCTTGATTTTAGTGGTTCTTGGGAGAATCATATACCTATCATATATTTTTACTACAATAATAGGTTCTAGGTGACGATTCAGATATATACATTTGAGGACTTGTAATGTAGGTTGTTTCATTCACCCTAATGATAGATAGAGGCTAGTGAGGTAGCCCTAATAGGTCCTTATCTTGTTCAGGATACTTCGAAGTAGGTTTAGCTAATCAGGAAGCGTATGACTATTTCACTGTCTAGAAAAAATTGTGTTTTGATCACCATTTTTAACCTCTATAGTTCATAGTAGGGGATCATGTTTTCCAACGGTTATTTCCCAGGCTAGGTCATAGACAGATACATAGGTAAGGGAAGTTTTCACCTCATTATGTAGGTCCATCTAGGATTTTGGAGTGATTCAGGCAAGTAACCTGTCGGTTTATACTACCTCCAAGGTATTGTGTCATCCATGACATCTTCCACGTTTCACTTCTTAATCTAAATCATGATGACACATATCATGCTTTTGATCCTAAGTAAGTTGGGTTAAATTCTAATGATTCATTTGAGGAGTATACTATATGCATCGTCTACTAGATCACAAAGGCTATATGGGGTCAGTCTGTCCCTCTAGTATGAGTGCTATGGAAGCATGGATATGTAAAGGATGAGACTTGGGAGTGGGAGGTTGACGTATGTTCCCAATGGTGAGATTTGTTCTTAGATAGTGTTTTAACTCCCTTGGAAGGTGAACTCGAGGATAGATTATGTTAAGGGGGAAGACTGTACGAACCTAGTTTTTCACTCAGGTGTGGATCCTTTAAATTTTAGTTTGGTTTACTTTTATGGACCTAATACGGATTTCTAATGAGTTAGTGAATGTCCTGGGGGTGTATGGGTCTTGTTTAGAGCCTAGAACCCAACTTTTTGGTAGAAAATAGTCTTTCTCATAGTTAAAATAAATCATGAGAGGTAGGATTCATGGTTAATTTAAATTTTTTGGGGATGGACAGTGATCAGCAGGAGGAAGCACAGTTATCCCAAACCATGCGAAGTGGGTCATACGGCCATGCGATAATGACTGCAATTTTAATATTTGTATTTATCATGGTTGGAGCACGATTTCCCTAACTATGTAGCCTAACCATGTGGTTTACCCTTTCTATATCTGCTTGTGCATTATTTTTGCAAGTTTGGGCCAAACCGTGTGGCCAAACTATGCGAAGGGTAAATTTTGGATAAAATAAAGGTTTTCCCCTTAAGTCATGTTTTAATGAAACACCTCTTCCATTCCCTCTTTCTAGTGGACAGAATGCCCAAATCCTCCCCTTTTGAGGCCTTTTTGAATACTAAACTAGGATTTCAGATCGATCACCCATTTGGAGTCTAAATCAATTTTCATTCATCTCATTGGATATGCATCGATATGTTCTTGATTCATTTTTAATCATTCATGATTATTTTTCCTATTAATGATTATATTTATATGTAGGCTCATATGCTCCAATTTCAAGGTATTGATTTGTTCTTCAGATCTACCCCAATCCAAGCTAAACAAAATGTTGATACTAGATGAGGAGAGTTGTACCATTCTAATGTGGGTGGTATATAACTAATCCTTTGAGTTTAATTATTTTTTAATTTATCATTTCGTCATGCTAATTTCATCGGGCATCATTTGTTAAATTTATATGTTCTGATTATAGTCATTAGGACCATGTTCTATGAACCTTTCCATATATGTAATTCAAAGTTGGTGGTTATGTCTAAAACTTTGACCACCCCAAGTAGGGTATTATTAATATTTGGGTTTTTAGTGTTTTGACGCATTTGAGCCACCATTAAAGTGTGCCTTGATCTTGACCATTCTAATGGTAATCCTCCTTATATTAAATTTATATTGAATTGTTAAATGGATTGGACCATATTGTCTCCACTTGACCCACCTATGGTAAGTGATTTAATTCAATTAACCAATGTTAAATTAAATGGAAATTATATTTTATGTATATGACTTGGCCTAGTTTATATTAAATGAAATACATTTGGTTACTCAACCTTAGCTCAACCTTCTCATGTTATGAAAGGTAAAGGAGAGAAATAAGTAATTGAATATCAAATGACTTAAATGGTTTCATGGCCTTGGCCTTTCCACACTAATGAAAGGAAAGTCTTGAACCTTTTCAATTTATTAAATGGAAAGACCTTCATATATCCTAACTTATTAAATGAACCAAATGTAAGGTTCCTAATTTTACATATGGACCTTGAAATATTTATAGGAGTGTTTTGACGTGATCTAACCTTGTATTCCTAAGGTAATTCCTTGACCACTCAAGGATTTCATTCCAATTCAAGGATGATAGTTTCCTTGGTTGAGACCCACCTTGGAACCCGGTCCTCAACTATTAGTGGATTCTCAGTATGACACTATAAGATCCCTTATTTACTATTATAGGATTCCTTGGATACACTCCTTGGATCTAGCATGAATTCTATGTGCATGAGGTTCCTTGGTTATATCATTATGTCTAGCCATAGATTATCCCATTTCACCTTGGACATTTTCCTTTGAGTTAGTTAGATTATACTATAGCAAAATGCCTTGGACGATGATCCTTAGATTACACTCTTATCCCGTTATCTAGGTTTTAGTTACTATTGAGTTGGAAACCCTTGTAGTATAGGATTCCTTGGTTAAAACCTTGAAAACATTCTATTATTATCATCATTTCAGTTTCCCTTGTTACATCTTGGAACCCTTACTAGTACTATCATGAGGTGATGTCAGTACTAGCTATGGCTCACATGAATTAATTACATAAACTGAAACTTAATTAATTAATGAATTGGTTATATGATCAGACACCAACCAAGGTCTGAAGTAGGTACTTGGGTATTTACATTATTGTACTACTTTACTTTTATAAATTCATGCTTACGCACATTTTAGTTCATATTACATGGTTAGGATGTTATGGGAATCATTGGTTGTGGCCTAATTAGATTTATCTCACACTCTATCTAGGATTTCATTTGGTACTTGGGAATACTATATATATTTAGGTGTTCAAAAAGGGAAGAATTTTTATTTGGACACTTGATTACTTTATTTTTTAGGATGGAGATGGTAGAAGATGATCGAGTTGGAGCTTTGGATGCTTGGGATAGATTTTTTATTCATTTTTTCTACTTTTGTATATAATTATCGTATGCTTATTTCTATCCATATTTTTATAATTTATAGTTACATGACATATCATAATCATTTTTTTATATTTTTATCAGTTATTCCTATTGTTTCATTTATTATTGATTTTGTCTCTTTACATTGTGCCATCTGTTTACTTATCTTTCTTCCGCTACTTATTTACATGTTCTTATCTATTATACATAGTGATACACTCTGTTAATTAGGTAATGGTCTCCCCATGGATACACCCTAGGCCATCGCTTCTAGTCTACAGCCTTAGGCATTCAGGGAGATGTGCTTGAGGTCATGCAGCCAACTAGGATCGGGGCACATCTAATGGAATCTAAGTTTGAGATGTCATAATATGATGAGGTAGATGTATCCTCATTTTATTGAATTTGAGTGATGAATTTTGAGGGATAAATTCATTTTTAAGTGGGGTAGTGTTAAATTTGGTTTCTTGAGAACCAACTGTTTTTACTTTGATTACATGAATGTACACTTATTATATATTATTCATTATTCTGCATGAATATAATATAATAATGTCCTGGAATATTTTTTGGATAAATAAGGTCACGGAAGATCCTCGCTATGATGAGAACCTTGAAATGATTTAAAAATATTCTTAAATAAAGTTCTACAGTTGGATGACATATTATGATAGGACACATAGTATACAGACTGTCATGTGCGAGTACTCATAAGAAGACGAGAATCTCTCTCATTGAGTTCTCACTTAGTAATCTCCAATATGGGAGATTATGAGAACAGACCCACCAGTAGAAATTTCACATGTCTTGGTGTCATCGGGCCTTGATATCTATAAGCATGTGTAATGGTCCTTAGACTGGAAGATAGTCATTAATGCATGTCATGACTTGTGCACTTAGATTTGCTGATGAAAACTGTCACGAAGAGAGTTGCTAAGAAGTAGGGTACGTTGGGTGCGTCACGAATGACATGTTGTTAATGGATAAATCGAGGAAGGATTTTTCCATTCTATATTTATGAAAGTAGATATCTTGGTCCCTTTGATTGAAATAGAACTGTTGTACAAATTCCATGGCCATGGTATCACGACGAGTTTATTTCTAGAAGTCAAAGAATGACAGATCATGCATATAGGTTTATGACACTACCATGAAACATTCTTGATTAGATATTGAGACAAAGGGATTAAATTACACAGTAAGAGTTCATATGAGGTGACACATAAATGCAGTGTCAACTTCTTTCTCTTGGTTTCCTTGACCCATTTCTAGACAGTAATCTTAGACTTTAGTCAAGCCCGCCTAATGACAACAAGAAAGAGGCCTAGAGGGTCACACACTCAGTGTATCCAAGTATCTCAAGTAGAATAAAGATTATTCCCATACGTGGTTTAATAATTATTCAAGGAAGTCTAAATCATTTTAATGTTGGAGGAAGAATAAAATGAAAACAAGTACACGCCGTGTATTAATGATTACACATCGTGTAGTTTTTATTTTGAAAACAAGTACACGCCATGTATTAATGATTACACGCTGTATAGTTTTTAATGAAAAACAAGTACACACCGTGTGTTTATGATTACATGCCATGTAGTTTTTCTAGTAGAAATTTTGAGGAAATATAATTTTATTAAATTATATTTATTATAATCAGTGTGGGCACATGTCAAGGAATTAATGATTTGACATGGAGTTTTAAAAATAGTTAATGAAATAAATAAAACGCGTAACGCGTTTATTTATTGTCATAACTCTACAACCTCAAACCCAATTATAAATATCCTCACAACCACAACTCATTTCCTAAGAATCATTGTGCACAACAATTCTAGATAATTCTCTCAAGACCGAAAGAACTGTGTCCTCCAAGAACGCTCTCAAGACCGAGAGAGATACACCTCCATCGGATCAAGGTGATCTAAGGTGGACAATGCAAGCAAAGGCCTCTCCACGCTAGCACCCATAGATTCCTTTGGTGATGTCCAGAGATACATGTTGCACGTGTGGATCACCGCTAGAGGAAGTCTACACTGGCCTTCTGTGACGCAATAACAAATCACATCAGAACATGATCATAAATATCAACAAAGAAAGAACTCCATAAGAGGTACTTCTTGTAAATTAATTAAATTAATTATAATCAACCTGTGATGATCCTTCCTTTATGGTTCTGAGAATTTTCTTCTTGTTTTTCTATTTTTGATATTTGATTCATGGAGACTAGCATATATCATCGTATTGATCCCGGATTGATCATTACAAATGACAAAAAGCCAAGTGGGCACATCCACCCATGAGCTTCCGCTACGCCCGGGACCTTCAAGTGGTATTAGAGGAGGTCAAAACTTTGATTATAGTAATTTAATTTTTGTTGATAATTTATGCATTTATATTTGATTCAATTCAATAAAAACCGTTCTATAAAACTGAATGAATGAGATCTGTTCTTCCTCCTTCATTTCTCAATTCACATCATAGAAAATAACTTTTAATTTTAATTTTGATTAAATTAAAAATGATTAACTCATCCGGAGTAGCCGCTCTTTCTTTCTATACAACACAAGAATACACAGCGTGTAGTGAAGACTACACTCCGTGTACTTAGGTTCAATGAACCGGTAATGGTCTGCCAAACCATGCCGTGTGAATTGAGTATACCTAAGTATTTATTATACTGTATTGACCATAAATGAATGACACATGGGAACCGGAATACACGGTGTGTATGTTGAATCAACACTCCGTGTAGTCTAATCTGGCCCAAGTGAAACCATGTACAAGCAGAAGTCATGTTCCACGTACACGGGATTTCTAGGCCGGTAACCACGTAATAAGGAAGTACACGCCATGTTAGATTAATCTACACTCCATGTACTCCAAAATTTCCAAAGTACAGAAAACACACCAAAGCCCCGACATGTACTTTGGATAAAGGGTGAAAACAAATACACACTGTGTAAATATAGCCTACATGCCGTGTACTTTCCAGAAATGGAATTTCACCAGGTTTCCTCCAAAAGTACAAAGACACCATACAAGGAATATGGATGAGAAGAATCTCAAGTAAATTCAGAAAAGAATTTAAGATAAAGAATTGATTAATTATAAGATCATAATTAATTGATTTCAAGCGTGACTTATATTAAATAATATAACGATTAAAATAATTTTAAATCTAAATATGTGTAAATGTCATTGCATGCTAGGATGATCATGAGCTAGACCAAAGACCCTTTGTGTGTGCATGATTTCATTTAAATTTATTTAAATTCGTTGTCTAATAAGACTTATTCCAATAAAATGTATGGCCTACGTGCCCATGGTTTCTTTAATGTAAACCCCATGTAATGGAATATCTCCCAAGCCAGAGGAGACGGTTCAAAATCTGAAGCTGAGGCGAAACCTACCCAAGAAGATACAAAGGTGGACTGGTGGGAGCTACAAAACATGAACCATCAAGTTCAAGGTGTTTTTCCCTATGTCAGGGTTAGATTATCAAAATCTCTAGATAAGATAACCAATAGAATCTCATGATCATGACATCTTATTTTATTTCTATCTGATTTCATGGTTTATTTATTATGTATGTGTTGTCACGTTCACATAATTAATGAAATAAACAAGCATGCAAAGATGGAATAAAATAAAAACCAAACTATGCGTAAAAATTATCATAACATTGTTAATCACTTAAGAAAGAATCACTTAATATTAACAAGCATGTGATAATGAAAAAACTACACATAAAGAATAAAATCCATCAAATACCATATTAAGTTAGACCAAGCCTTATGTTACTTGATTAAGGGCAAGACTCAATAAAACTATGTGTTTGACCAACCCTTGTTGGGACACTTACTTTTATAAAGTAAGCTCTTATGAAATTTTTGGGTTACCTTAAACATTTTAAATCAAGAGGAGTATCCCTTTATAGACTTGTTGTAAAATAGAGGCAAGTGTTGAGGAAATACAAGTCAGTATTTCAGGATTGGGGGGTCCACTCAACATATCAAGGAACTATAAGCTCACAGTTGGCAAAGACCTGCCTACCTAAATACCTTCAAATAGCATGACCAACCCCTGTTGGGGTTATGCGAAGGGGAATATGGATCCTTTCCACTAGAATGTCAAAGCAACTATACATTATGGGTTCAATGGTGAGGGCCATTGGGACTTGATAAAATAGTGGGAGAATTAATAAATTCATTTATTATTTTTCATAAAATGTAATCAAAAGGTACTGATAAATATGCTCTTTTAATTTGTAGAATCAATATGACAAGATCGTCAACCACATTTTCTTTGTGATCAATTCTGGACAAAGACAATATCTTCACCGGTAGTAACTTTCAGGAATGGTTTAGGCACCTTCAGGTTATCCTATGCCATGAACGAAATTTTTACATGCTGGAGTCCTCACTTCTTGATTCTCCTACCCAAGGGGCGAGTGATCAAGATTTCCTGATCTGTGATCAACATTTGAACGATTCACTCGACGTTCAATGTTTGATGTTATCATCAATGTCTAGTGAGCTCATAAAGTCTCATGAAGACATGGATGCATATAGCATGCTTGAGTACCTCTGTGGTCTATACTACGAGAGAGCATACAGGAAAGGTTTGAGATCTACAAGGCTTTATTTCAGAGCAATGTTGGAGAGGGTGCCCCAGTCGGGCCTCATGTAGTCAAGCTCATTGGCTACATTGAGCACTTGGAGGTTCTAGGGTTTATACTCCCCGAGGAACTAGGTACCGATCTCATTCTTACATCACTCCCCCAGAGATTCTCTAACTTTGTTGTAAATTTCAACATGAACAACATTGAGAAGTCTCTATCTGATCTTCTTATCCTTATTCACCTAGTGGACAATAATATGAAGCATGAAAAGAATTATGTCCTTATGGTGAATAAAAGGAAAGGGAAGGCGAAGATCTTTAAGCCCAAAGCTTCTCCAAGGACTTCCAAGAAAAGGAAGATCAAAGGGGAGGAAAGAGAACAGGATGTTGTTTGTTTTGCATGTGGCAAGAAGGGCCACTAGAAGAAAAACTGCACCCAGCCAAGGAAGCAAGGGGAAGCTTCAGGTGCATTTTTTATCGAATGAAATCTATCTATTTCTATAAATTGGGTAATAGATAGAACTTTTGGTTCTCACATATGTATCCAAATATAGGAACAAAGTATATTTAGGAATATTGATCGAGGGGGGTAGATCTATGAGCAGCCAACGGATCCAGACTTGCTGTTGTAGCTGTCAGGGACTACCACCTCACATTTCCAACTGGAATGATCTTGGTGTTAAAGGGTTGTTATTATGTGCCTTCTGTTACTAAAAACATTATTTTAGTATCTAGATTAGATATTGATGGATTCATCTTCAAGTTTGGTAATGAATGTTTCTACTTTTATAAATATAGCATTTGTTTTGGTAGAGCACATTTATATAACGGCCTTTATGTGTTAGACTACACAAACCAAGTAATTGAAATTGATGAAAAAGTTAATTCACATGACTCATAACACACCCAACTTTGGCATCACCGGCTAGGTCATGCCAATGAGAAACATTTGACAAAATTACATCAATATGGGTATTTATATTCTTTCGAACTAAAACCACTTGGTGTATGTCATGCGTGTCTACAAGGAAAAATGACTAAATCCATATTTAGTGGGAAAGGTGAAAGGGATAAAAATCTTATATAATTATTTCACACAGATGTATGTGGACCATTTCCAATTAAATCAAGGGGTGGGTTCTTGTACTTCATAAATTTTACTGATGATTTTAGTAGACATGGATATATTTAATTAATGAGGTATAAGTCAGATTATTTTGATCAGTTCAAAGAATAAAAGAATGAATTTGAGAACCATCTTGGTAAAATTATTAAGAAACTCCGCTCATACAGAGGAGGAGAATATCTTAATCAGGACTTCATTGATTTTTTACGGAAGTTTGGGATTATATCTCAACTCACTCCTCTTTAAACACATCAGTGGAATGGCGTAAGTAAAAGGAGGAACTGCACCCTGTTGGACATGGTGAGATCAATGATGAGTCATACGAGTCTTCCATTATCCTTTTGGGGATATGTATTACAAACAGCATCACACATACTAAACCAAGTACCAAATAAATTGATAAATGGTATTCCATAAGAGTTATGGAGTGGACACAAAGCCATGTTATCAAATTTACATGTGTGGGGTAGTGAAGCATTTATTAAGGACTCTTTAGGTAAAAAAAACTTACACCTTGAGGCACAAAGTGTGTCTTTATAGGATATCCCAATAAAACACGGGGATATTACCTATACACCCTCTCAGATAAAAAGGTTACAGTGTCAAGACACACCATATTCCTTGATAGTAAGAACATCTCTAAAAGAGATAGTGGGAGTGAGATAGACTTCAATGAAGTCGAGGCTCAAGATACACAAGAGTTGGTACAAGAACAGATTCCACAAATCCCCATGGAAGAACAATCTATTCCAGAGACACAAGAACTGCGTAGGAGCACAAGAGAGGTGAGAGAACTAGAACGATATGGTTTTTTTATCACCAAGGATGGTGACTCATTATTGGTTGACAATGATGATCCTCTTACCTACGAGGAAGTAGTTGAAGGCACAAACATTGCCAAGTGTCAAGAAGCCATGAATTATGAAATGGATTCCATGTACCAAAACCAAGTCTGGATTTTGGTAGATCCTCTAGTTGATGTAAAGCCTATTGGTAATAAATGGGTATTCAAGAAGAAAATAGACATGGAGGGACAAGTTAGCACCTATAAGTCACCACTGGTTGCAAAATTTTTTATACAACATCAAGGAATTGAATATGATGAAACCTTTTCACCAATTGTGATGTTGAAATCCAACAGAATCCTATTGTCCATTACCTCTTACCATGACTATGAAATTTGGAAAATGGATGTCAAAACAGCATTCCTTAATAGGAACCTCCAAGAAGATGTCTACATGACACAACCTGAAGGGTTTGTGACTTAAAAGGATGCCAACAAGGTATGCAAGTTGCAGAAATCCATTTATGGATTAAAGAAAGCATCAAGGTCATGGAACATTAGTTTTGATGAAGCCATAGCGGAATTTGGATTTGTTAAGAAAAAATGTGATCCTTGTGTCTACAAAAGGTTTAATAGAAGTGCAGTCGTCTTCCTAATAGTATATGTCGATGACATATTACTAACTGGAAATGAATTACCTGTCTTACAGTCAGTTAAGGCATGGTTGGATAAATTCATCTCTATGAAAGACTTGGGTGAGGAAGCATATATTCTTGGGATCAAGATCCATCGTGATAGATCCAAGATAATGATATGCCTGAGTCAAATTACATACATTGACAAGATACTGAAGAGATTCAATATGGAACAGTCCAAGAGGGGATTATTTCTAGTGTCGCATGTCATTCATCTTTACAAGAAAATGTTTCCTTAGAAACATGAGGAAAGAAAGAAAATGGAAAGGATCCCTTACTTATCCATGATTGGGTCAATCATGTATGCTATGCTATGTGCAAGGATAGATGTTTCTTATTCATTAAGTGCAGTAGACAGATATCAAACTGATCCAGGAGACCACCATTGGATGGAAGTCAAGACTATCCTTAAGTATCTAAGGCATACTAAGGATATGTTCCTAGTTTATGGAGGAGATGAGGAACTAGTAATCAGAGTACATGTAGATGCTAGTTTCCAGACTGATCAAAATGACATGAAGTCACAGACTGGATACATCTTCAGTTTGAATGGAGGTGCAGTGAGTTGGAAGAGCTCAAAGAAAGGTATGGTAGAAGATTCTATAGTAGAGTCTGAGTATATCGCAGCTTCTAAGGTAGCTAAAGAAGCAGCATGGATGCGAAGCTTCATCCAAGAGCTGGATGTAGTACCTAGCCGTAAATATCCTATCACACTCTATTTTGATAATACTATAGCGGTGGAACTTGAAAAAGAGCCAAGGTCACATCAGCAGACCAAGCACATACTTTGGAAGTATCATCTCTTGATGGATTTTTCTCAGAGAGGTGAAGTTGTAGTGAGAATTATTTCCATGGAAGACAATGTGGTGGACCCCTTGACTAAACCCTTGACTCAGCAGAAACATGATCATCATGTGAGGTCTAGCGGACTAAAAGTCATAGGCAGTTGGCTCTAGTCCAAGTGGGAGTTTGTTAGTGTTGGTGTCCTGAGAACCAACTATTTGTACTTTGATTACATGAATGTACACTTATTATATATTGTTCATTGTTCTTTATGACTATAATATAATAATGTCCTAGAATATTTGTTGCATTAATAAAGTAATGGCACATCCCCGTTATGATGAGAACCTTGAAATGCTATAACAATATTATTAAATAAAGTTCTATGGTTGGATGACATACTATGATAGGACACATAGTATACAGACCGTCATGTGCGAGTACTCATAAGAAGATGAGACTCTCTCTCATGGAGTTCACACTTGGTAATCTCTAAGATCGGAGATTATTAGAATAGACTCGCCAATAGCAATTCCACATGTCTTGGTGTCATCAGCAATTTCTATCTACGAGCGTGTGTAATGGTCCTTATACTGGAAGATTATCATTAACTCATTTCATGACTTGCGCACTTAGATTTGCTGATGAAAACTGTCACGAAGAGAGTTGGCGGGAAGTAGGGTATGTTGGGTGCGTCACGAATGATATGTTGTTAATGGATAAGTCGAGGAAGAATTTGTACCTTCAATATTTATGGAACTAGATATCTCGAGAACTTTTATTGAAATAGAACTGTCGCACAAATTCCACGGCCATGGTGTCACGACGATTTTATTTCTAGAATTCAAATAATGACATATCAAGCATATAGGTTTATGACACTTCCATGAAACCTGCTTGATGAGATATTGAGACAAAGGGATTAAATTACATAGTAAGAGTTCGTATGAGGTGACACCTCAATGCGGTGTCAACTTCTTTCTCTTGGGTGCCCTGACCCATTGCTAGACAGTAATCTTGGACTTTAGGCAAGCCTGCCTAATGCCAACGAGAAATAGGCCTAGAGGGTCACACACTAAGTGTATCCAAGTATCTCAAGTAGAATAAAGATTATTCCCATATGTGGTTTAATAATTATTCAAGGAATCCTAAATCATTTTAATGTTGGAGGAAGAATAAAATGAAAATAAGTACACGTCATGTATTAATGATTACACATCGTGTAGTTTTTATTTTAAAAACAATTACACGTCGTGTATTAATGATTACACGGCAAGTAGTTTTTAATGAAAAACAAGTACAGACCTTGTATTTATTATTACAGGCCATGTAGTTTTTCGAGTCTGTATTTTGAGGAAATATCGTTTTATTAAATGATATTTATTATAATCAGTGTGGGCGTATGTCAAGTAATTAATGATTCGACATGGGGTTTTAAAAAGAGTTAATGAAATAAATAAAATGTGTAACGCATTTATTTATTGTCATAACTCTACAACCTCAAACCCGATTATAAATATCCTCACAATTCCAACTCTTTTCCTAAGAATCGTTGTGCACAACAATTCTGGAGAATTCTCTCAAGACCGAAAGAACTCTGTCCTCCAAGAATGCTCTCAAGACCGAAAGAGATCCACCTCCATCGGATCAAGGTGATCTAAGGTGGACAATTCAAGCAAAGGCTTATCCACGCTAGCACCCAGATATTCCTTTGGCAACCTCTAGAGATACGTGGTGCACATGTGGATCACCGCTAGAGGAAGTCTACACTTGGATTCTACGACGCAACGACGAATCACATCGGAATGTGATCAGAAATATCAACGATGTAAGAACTCCATAAAAGGTAATTCACGTAAATTAATTATAATCAACATGTGATGATCATTCCTTTATGGTTCCAAGAATTTTCTTATTCTTTGTCTATTTATGTGATTTGATCCGTGGAGACTGGTATTTATCATCGTATTGATCCCGGATTGATCATTGCAAATGACAAAAAGCCCAGTGGGCACATCCACCCACGAGCTTCCACTACACCCAGGACCTTAAGGTAGAATGTAACTCCCTGAAATTTTTATGAAATACATATTCTTTAAATAATTTTATTTCTTTGATGTCTTATGTTACATGCAACACTGGCCTAGCTTGTGTTACATGCAACATTAGGTTTTTACGAAACATCATTTTATAATTGTAATTATTTAAACAAGACAATTATAAACTAGAAATTAGAATGGAGGGTATGAATAGGATAAATTGAATTATGAATGAATGGTTTACACATGTAAAACCTTTTTAAATTAAAAGGAAATCTTTTTCTGAAAAACTATCTAAATTCACACAAGTGTATTTTATACCAAAAAAATAAAAAATCACTCTTTATGGATTATATTAATGAAATATATATATATATATATATAATATTTAATATAATTTTTAACATTCATATTTTGTGTTTTCTAGAAAAGATATAAAAATAAATCTAGTTTTATGCTTAAAACTGCATTTTTTAAAAAGTCATTTTATCACATCTTAATGGAACAATTGTTTTAAAACTAAATTTTGAAACTTTTATAAATTATATTTGAAAAAATAAAATTATTATTTGGAATAGAGATATCAAAATTTAATTTAGGTGAAATTTTTGTATTTTTCAGAGAAGTTTCATGTTTTGATGAATAGTGAAAAAAATACCGAATTTTAATTAAAAACTTTTTTTCATATAACTTATTTACATACATAAATTATGTTTTGAATTGGTTTTAAAGTATAATTAGTAAAATTTTACATCAATTAATACAATTTATGTCATTGAAACTAATTTCACATTGAAATTGAAAATAAAAAACATTTCAAACTTTTGGATTTTTTCAGTTTAAAAACTTATCATCTCATACCATCTGTGGGATTAATTTCAAATTAATTTATGAAAATTAAGTTATTATAATTGTGATAAATGGATCCCATATTTTTTATAAGAAATTTTAAATTATTAATTTGGTCCCTTTTATTTTTTGACAATATGAATAGTAACATTGAAGAGGCATCTAAAGTCGATGGAAAGGGAGATTGCCCAGATCCTACCAAGTTATGTGCTTCCTCCCATTAAAACAAAAAGAAATCTTGGGTTGATATTTTTACGGAAGAGGGAAACCAGCATGATGTTCCTATTTCTGGAAAATAATAAATTAGAGATGAAGAATCTCAACCACAGGAAAATATAGTTGCCTCAGTTATTCAAAAAGGTTAACAAACCTTAGATTCTGACTCCCCAGTCATCTCTAAGTCTTTTCATTATGCTTAAAAGCCAATTGTGGATAATGAAGGCTTCAAACTTGTTTCTCACAAGAAGACACCCCCTCTAGTTGTTTCCCCAATGGTGAATGAGCTACCTATTGCAGAAGAGATAAAGACGCCAGTATTAAAAGATGTTTCTCCTAATAAATTAATGGAAGAAACAGAGGATAGCTTAGGTTCTGAGAGCACTGATGTTGAGACAATTCATAAAATACTTCAAGTTCTCTCGAGCAGGGCAAGTGAAACTAGAGGGAGAATGAGAGGTCGGGGCCGTGGACGTGGAAGGGCGGAGCTGGAGGCTATTAGAGATGAAGAACAAAGGGTAACTGAGCGACTGATGAAAAAGATAATCAATTAGTTTATTTTTTTTGGGTGTTCCATGTTTTCCCTTTCCCCCCTCCTTTGGTACTTTTCCTTTTCTTGCTTTTAATAAAAGAGGTATAACCTCCACCATATAATATGATTAAAGGGTAATTTTGGGTAATTTTGGTTAAAAATAAAGTGATAGGGATTATAAAATGGACCTAAAACTTTCCCAAATATTATTTTATGAATTTAATTATAACATTAGAACATAATATTCTAAATGTAATATTTTAGTGGACACTTTTATATAAAAATGACTTATATATTATTAAAATCAAAGAAAGTGAAAAAATATCAAACTCTTACTTTTAATAAGTATAATATTTTTATTATGAGGTTAAATAGAAGATATTATTGACTATATATATTATTATAAAGTATAAAATTTTTATCTACATCATGTAATTTTATTTTTATATTTTCAGTGAATAAATAAATATCATAAGTAATTACATAATGATGATACAGTAATTATTCAATTAATGAAAAACTAAATTAAGTGGTATTAAAAATATTAAAATAGATATAATTTAAATTACTGAATGTACTAAATGAATTTTATAGGTGAATATGACTTATTATTGGTGTATTAAATGAATTTTTTTAAGTAATATTTCTGTATTTACTTTCTTAAAGTCAGTGTAATGAATAGTGTCAAAATTTACACTAAGGATATTTTATGAAAATAAAATTTTATTAAATTATATAAAAATCATAAAAATAACAAATAAGGAAAAAATGGATACATTATTGTCGAATATATCATAATTTTACCATTTATGGTTCAATTGAAACCTTCTAAGTAAAAAACTCCACCTTTTTATATTTAAAATGTTGTTACCATAGTTAAAATTAAAATAGGGTAACTAAGAGTTAATCAAAAAAATAAGCTTTAAAATTAAAAAAAAAAACTTTTCTAAAATCTATTGTTTTATTATATTTTCACCCTATCCCACATTATATTCTAATTTATTTCCATTCTGAGGTATTTTTTTGAGATTTGATTTATTATAAATTAATCTTTTAAGAAATTCTAAAAGTTCCCCTCCCCTTAATTATAAAAGGAAACCTCCCCATCATCTCATTTCACTTCCTTGAGTATTCTATCTCGACAAAAATTTGACAAATTATCTTCTAAAATTTCTTATCCAGATTCTAGAGGTTCTTTTATTCCTAAAAGTACAACTCTAGAGTCTTTTATAGGAGATTTAAAGGATCCATTTTGAAAAAGTAGTAATCTCTCTAACCAATCACTCTATTTTTCTACTCTTCTATAAATCGTATAAATATATGATATGTATCATAAAATAAAAACTTAATCATACTAAATATGATGAAACATTATTTTTATTATGAACACACCATTATACATCCCATTTCCCATTAAACAAAAAATGAAAGGATCGTTCATGCGTATGTACCACTTACCGTCTACACATAGCGATACAATTCATTTTTCATCACCATATTTTATGAGTGGTAATTATGATGGTTTTAATTTTTATATATAATATTTATGAAATAATTATACTTCTGTAATTATAATATCATTCTAACTTTTTACTACATACTCTTTTGTAAAATGATCATGTCGCATGTGCATACGTATGGCTTACCATCTCCATGATGTGATGTGATTCTTTTTTTATATATTTTTCACATGGATGGTAATAAGGATAGATTTTATTAATATATATGATATATATAATATAAAAATTATTCTATATCAATAATTTATCATATACATTTCTTTATTTTAATATGACAATAAAATGAAAACAGTGTTCATACATATGTACAGCCTATTGTCTCCATGAACAGTGTATTTTATTTTCTACATATAACTTTAATGAATCACCATGAATAAATATATAATGAATATATATATATATATATATATGATATTTATATGTTTATCATTCTGTATATGATTAAATAATGATCTATGTAAGAGGACTAAGGATAAAAATTCAAAACATGAATGAAAAACAAAGAAATTACTACCTGAAACATAACTTTAACATGGAATTGTTAATAAGAGAGTAATATAAAGTCATAAATAAATAATATATGGTATTATATATATTAACATGCTTCTATGGTATATTTATAATAACCATATATTTATTTTACAAAAGTTTTGAATGAATTTGAAGGAAGTCAAGACTTAAGGTAATGAATTTTTGTCTCACTTTTATTTATATGGTACACATGTATTATGCACTAATTTTTTGTTATAAATGGTGAATATAATACCCATTAACGTATTTTATGAGTATTATCCTAAAAATTATGGTATTTACATATCCATTTTATGATCTCTCTTTCATGGGGTTTACGATTCAAAAGTTACCAATTCGATAAGATAATTTTTTATTTATTTGCCTTCATTGAGACACATGTTATGTTATGAGCCTATATTCATTTACAAGGTTTATATAAAAAAAATACATTCTATATGATTAATATACTTATTTTCATGATATTATAAGTTTCATTCAATTTTATGCTATCTTCGATCAGAAATCTATGTTCCTTCAAATCAATGTTTTCTAAAAATGTTTTAAAACTGTTTTAAATGGTCTTTTAGAAATTTTAAAGGAAAGGGATTTAAAATATTTTTAAAATAGTTTTAAAAGATTCATTTATAAATTTTCAATGTTATTTTCAATAAAACGGTTTTCTAAATGTTTTATTATATAAAAATAATTTTTTTAAATGGAAAGTATATTTTCCTCAAGAATTATTTCAAGTGATCTTTAAAAATCATTTTCCATATAAGAAAATGTTATTTGAAGTTATTTATGTTTTAATAAGGATATGATCCAATGATATAATTCATATTATTTATCTTAATGGTTTATGTTTTTTATGGATTGATGTTTATGAATTTTGTTTCTTTTCTATGAGTTGTGTTATGATGAAATTCTTATGAAACCCATTTATTTTAATGGGTTATGATATGATTTTCATTCTTATGAAACACATATGTATGGTTTTTATTATATGAAGGGTGGAACCTATATCTCCCTCAAATGAATTAGGTAAAGATATTATATCTCATGAGATAGACATGATGGGAATGGGTATTGAACTTTGTTCAAACAGGACTGGAATGATAAGTGGAACTAGTTCGGTAATGGACTTTGTCCTCCATGATAGTCTTGGGAGTGAAAATTGACTACTAAAATGGTTTTGAGAGTGAACCCAATATACTATGATAGTGTTGTAAAATATCTTTGACTACTAATGAGTTATTTTTTATTCTTATGTGCTTTCCATAATTCCATGTTTTATGCTAAAGTTATTCTTTTATGATTCAAATATTATGAATTTTTATGATTTATTATATGACTCAAGATTATGATATTTGATATGAAGGGTATAATTTTGAAATGTTATGTTCATATTTTTATACCCTTATATTTATGATATGATTCATATCGCCCTTTGTTTACCCTTACTGAGTATCTGTGCTCACCCTATTCATATATTTGTTCTACCCAAGTTATAAAGAATGGTTTTATGTAGGAATACTAAAGGATACGATCTTTCACTAAATTATAAGAATATGTTCCAAGTTTCCAAAGGAAATAAAATAATATAGTCTTTGGGCATGTGTTTTTAATGTATGAAACATACTGAAAAAATGATGTAATTTCTATGTATATTAAGCTTGGATCGTTATACTCGGTATGTTTAGGATCTATTCTCGAGGATTATTTAGGGTAGATTCCTATCCCATATAGAATTTAGAGATATTATTGATATAGGAGTGGATTCATAGAGGTGGTATCTAGGATCCAATATCTGATCTATGTGATTGTTCACATACAGGAATGCTTAGGATGGTAGGGATTCCTTCGATCTAGTGATACCATTGTGAATTCCTAGGTTTCAGGATTAAAATAGAGATAGCAGTAGGACATTATGAATACCCATTATTATAGGGATTCAAATGGAGGTATGAG
This sequence comes from Viscum album, assembly GCA_963277665.1. NCBI lineage: Eukaryota > Viridiplantae > Streptophyta > Magnoliopsida > Santalales > Viscaceae > Viscum > Viscum album. Next base: position 193,279,054 of record OY728127.1, read on the forward strand.
GTTTTTTTTTGGCATAAATCCCTGAGCATGGATGTTGGAAATCCTGAGGGTGATAGTTATATCCCATAGATTGATTCATATGATTCCCCTTAGGATTAGGTGGATGCACCATTAATAATTTTGTTGAGGATCCATGAATTGTGAATACCTAGGCATAGGTTGTGGGATGTCGGAGGGGTATTACATTTGATGACCTAGGTCTCCCAAGAATCATCCATGCCTAGATGTATATGATTTCCAAGGGTATCACCCTCCTAGGAATCAAATATCATCTTGACATTGAGAATGACTAGGTACTACCATGGGGTTTATCCTGGATTATTTGGGATGATGTATACCTAGTGATGCCTCAAGTTATTCTACTAATTATGATAAATTAATGGTCATGAGATCCCCATTAAGTGAAAAGAGGTTCCCCTATAGTGATACTCATGCTCAGAGACACTCTATAACTAGCTGAAGAAGGTATGTTAAATCAAGATTTTGGGCCTAAGTATTAAAGATGGTTTTGGGAATGGCCTAGGTTACATGTGTATTCCCATGGGGTGGTGGTGATATTGTTTAGGCATGATAATTATGGAATTCTTAGAGACACTTCAACATCGGTCAGAAGCAATTACTAAGGTGGTTTAATTATTTATTTGATTTTGTTCTGTAGTTTATCTATTTATTTCATATGATCATGTCATATGTACATTTCACAACATATACCTATTATTAAGGGACCATTTTGGTGATTCCCTAATGAGTTTTTTACTCACACTCTGCTCAGTCCACCATTTCATATGGGTACACATGCCACTCTCACATGGTTATTGTAGGTACTTATTGGGATGAGGCCCAGTATAGTATGTTTAAGTGGGATTGGTTAGATGATATTAAATATTGGGATATTTCATGACTTAGATTTTTCAGGGATCTAGTTTATTTATTTCCTTTTATACAGTATTATATATTTTGATCAGCCTAGTGGGAGATGTGTTTGTATGTAGTTTTCTGAGCATGGTTGTTTAAGTTGTATGGTGCATTTCATTCATTATTGCATGTATTATATTTATCATTTCCATTTTATTAGTAATTATTTTATATGTGATACTTGGTTATTTTTTATATTATTTCTTACTCTAATACATGGGATATATCCTCCCCATAATACCTCCTTAGACCCCCACTCCTAGTCGGTAGCCTTTAATGTTTGGGGAGGCATTCCTGAGGTTATGTGGTGAACTAGAACAGGGTACCAGTTTAGTATCCCCCGAATAAAGGTGTTAAAAATTGTTATTATAGTTGTTTTTTTATTTTTATATCTATTTGAGAGTTGGTAGAGAGGAGACGTAGGGATGTGTTGAAACTTGTGATGGAACTTGGGCTGGTACATCGAGAACACATTTCCAGGTATAAGTCTAGGTTACCATGGGGATTATATTGATTTTCTTGGGTTATACTATTATATTTGATATTATTTTTACCTATCATGATACACATGAGTTTGATATTGATGATTTATGAGATATTTGATTTTTGGTTCTTGGCACATTGGCAAGAGAGCATCTATTGAATTTTTGTCTCTTGGCCTATAGTGGAAATTGGAATCTCATGCATCATATCAGGCATATAGGATCCACATAATATAGATCTTATAGTGTGATAATTTTCATTTAATATTAATTCATGGATACTTAAAGTATCAACAACTTCTCATATGATGTTTTCTTATATAAGTACTTGGTGGCAGTCTACTCAGTTGGGCTAACTTTTGTATATGTTTTATTCTAGTGATAGAGCTTATAGATCCTATAGTGATGATGGGGGTATATTATCTTCTTCAAGAAATGATTATAGATCTTGGGGTTTTAGTAAAGGGAAATTTAAAAAACCTTATATAAAAACCCCTTGGGGTGAGTACTGTGTAAGATCAATTACTTAGAGTAACAATAACAACCTATATGATGTTTTATCATATAGATTGGAATGGTATTATACTTAACCGAGCATGTGGTTATAGTTTTCCATTGATATGGATCATATTAAAGTTATTTTTTTTTGAATGTGTATGTCTGGGTTGTTACCTTATTGGATTTGTTATTTAATGCTACACTAACAACATATATGGTGTTTTCCTATATAGATTGGAATGAAATTCTATCTAATTAAACCTTGTGACTATGGTTCCTTGACATGGATCATCCTATACGATTTCATGGGGGATCAACCAAAGTTGTTATTCTCAATGGGGTCATCCTGTGTGTGGATTTTTGGTGAGAATCAGTACCTTGGTTGGTTTTTGGGTTTGTATGTGATGTCATTGCATAGACGAGAACCTTGAGAGGGAGTTGGAATGTGAGATTTTATATGGGTATAGATGGTAACATGAGATGATACCTATGAGTATTCCATATAGAGAGGCATCGGTTTATGGGATATGTGGGAGGACCTGGAGACCTTGAGTTATTACCTAGGAATTAGTGATTCAATTGTAGTTTTTATTCAAGGGAAACACTTGAGAGGAGTTGTACCAGGTTTAATGGAACCTTTTAGGAAAGAAGCATGGGTGAGTGCTTTGGAATATTATATTGATGCATGGAGGTTCAAGAAAATTTATGATATAGGCATAGTTATGCTTTATATTTCTTGGGGAATTCACCTCAACTACTAGTTCTTTGGATGAACTATTGAGCATAGGTAAATGATTGAGTCTTTAAAATGGTGTTAGATGGTGGCTAAGCATGTGGTTATCATGATTAACTAATGTGTCAAGGAGCATGGTTAGTGATGTTGACATGTCATCATGGTTCTGGTGGTGTGAAAATCATGGGATACTGTGTTGGGTTTTGTTCTTGGGTGCTACAAGAGTGTACGCCCATTATTTTTAGAGGATCTATAGGTGGCACATGATATTTTAACACAGTTCCATTGAAACATGAATCAATGAGTGACCATGTGTGACCCAAGGGATAAATAATTTTAATTTTATTCTTATAGTAATGATATCCTAGCTCTCAAAAGATGATTTTTAAATGTCCCTATGTGGTAGAGGAGATGTTGGAAATGAAACAATAGTCATGTAAAACATTCCCTTGGTCCAGGAATAGGTGGTGAATCTGTGTTTTGGGTTGGCGTTTAGGGATGAGCAGATTTGGAAATCACATTCATTATGTTTGGTGATGGATGGTAAATGGGTTGTGGTAATCAGGTAATTAGTTATATAGTTCTAAGATAATAATTCTATTATGGTGGGGAATTATATGTCAGTAGTGGGAATGTGGCCCTCATACAATGTGGGTCATGAAGTGAGTGATTTATTTTTTGATGGTTTTTTTTTTAATTTTGATTCTTGTAATATAAGAATTTGATTCATGTTTAGATTACTAAATTAATTACATATAGGGAATCATATTCTATGTTGTATCAAGAATGAGAATTGATTCTAGGATTGGGTTTTAATTTAAAGGTATTTTAGGGTGATTGGATCATAGATTTTTTAGTGCTTACAGCAGGGCACAACAATGGTTTTGGATAGTTAAGGATCTAATAAGGTAATCTCACTAGAAGTTGGGAATGCACTTTGGTGAGAATTTTTTGTCAATAATGAAATACCTATGTCCTTAATGGATTCATGATATGGGTTTTTGTGATGTTTTGGTGCTTGGAGATAGGCCTTTTTTAGGAAGGTTGGCTGAAGGAGGTATAATAAGTGGTTTTACAAGTGTTTATATGTGGTGTTATTGAAACCAGATTGGGTATGTTATTTTGTACATGGTGGGTATGTTTGGTGTTTTTTATGGGTATTTTAGAGTTAATATGGTGTGTTTAGGTCCCTCATTTGTGTTTAGTGAGAACCATTGGTTTTGGTTTAGAAATTAAAATGAAGTGTAATGTCGGTGTTGACTAGCATCTTCTTATGTGTTCAGGTGTGGTGAGTTGGAAACTAGGTTGGGAATGTCAATGTAACATGGGTATGAAGATTCAATGGGAATTTATAAGGACTAGGGTTCTAAAGAATTATAATGAGAATTTATGAGCTAAGTCCTATGGTGGGGACCACTAATGGATAGATAGTTAACTAGATGATGACGTGATCAGTGATTAAGGGTATATGGGCTTGGGTAATTCCAACTTAGTGTTTTAGTAATGGTTATAAGTGTTGTCTTATAATTTAGTGCCTTAAGAAACATAAATTAGAAGTTGTGATTTAGGATCACGTATGATATTTCGAGATGGGACTCAGCTGGTTGGTGATGAATTGCTGACTCAGACAAGTCAGGATGTAGGGATATGTGACTACTGAGACTTCTTGGGGATGATAAGTATTATAGTGGGGATTTTTTAAGGCCTCATGTTCATATGGGTGTGATAATTTCAACATTGGTTTAAATTTTCATTTGGTGGATAGGTCTAATTTCGACAGGGGATTGGAATAGAATTCTGAGAGTTTTGAAATCTCAACTGGGTGATTTTGGGATGTGGGTCAAGGCTCATAAAGGAGCCAAATGTATTATAGGATCACCAGAAGAAGGGTGAAGTGGCTAGTTTTATAGTGGTTGCAGCCTGCAACCACCAATTAGCCACGGGCGAGCGACTAGATCGTGGATTTCTAGGTTTGTTTTATAGGATAACCGGCTATCTGGTAGGGTTAAAATGGGTAAAATCCCCATTTTTTCACCTTTTTTTAAGAGGGGGAAACCCCCTTTCTCCCCCTATGTTGGGGTACATGGCCGGTGCACCCCCTTCACTCACCTCTCTTCTTCTCCCTTGGTTTGGGGTGATAATCTTAGGAAATTTTAGTGATAATGCAAGGTTTGTTCTAATATCCTTCCTCCATTCCATATCTTTCCTATTCTGTGTTGATTTTTTGTTGTTTTAGTTTTTTTTATAAATGAATATTTCACAAGAGAATGAGGAAATCACCTAATTTTTATGGGGTTCTCATGCATCCTAGGAAGAGGACGTCTTGAGAAGACGCCCTCTTACCACCACAAATAATTTTGTGAAGGGTACATCATTCCATGAATTTCTATTTAGTTTTCATTAAAAATAAAAAATTATTAATGATATAAACAATTATGAAACTTATGTATTGGATATGGATGGATATAAGGGGTCTGTTGCAGGCCTCCCATGGCTAGTCACCTTTAGTTTCGGTGCGACATGGTGACATGCTGAGGTTTTAGAAATTATTTCATATCACATGGAATTGTTTTAAATTGGTTTATTAATTATATTTTTATTATATATAATTATTTTCGGTTTGTATGGGATGAGATAGGTACCCAGTTGGTAATGTGACCTTGGACATGCTTGGTCGAGCCTCGATGCACCTTGGAAGATACTATTAGCCCTTGTAAAAAAATAGAAAGCATCGAATAAAGGTTGTTGGTATCACATACTATCCATTTTGTTTTTATGAATTTGATTATACATGTGTATGGTATAATGGTTCCTTCTATGATGGGTGACTAAACTAGTTGATTAATTTAATGAAATGTTTATATTAAATAAAATACTTTGAATTAGATAGTGTCAAGGGCCCCATTTGACCCCTGTGTATTGGCTAGTTTTCCTCACTCACTGATGGATGGGGCCTCGATGATAGATGTTTACTAGTGGAATTAGTTTAGGATACCTAATATACCTCTAGGTATAGGGGAGACATATACTAGAATGGTTCTCCCTATATGATCATAGCTTAACCATGAGTTGTCGTAAAGCCTTTCACTGGGCAAGATCATTGTGGGGTGAGAATGCCACTCCCACTATGACATGATTTTTAGGTGAGTGGAAAATGTAGAGACTTGGTGGTTAGGTTGGGTATGAGGAATTATCTAAAGGTGATGGGAAAATTTATATGGAATTAAAGGACATCCCTCTAGTTATTCTATAATATCTAAACTATATGATTCCAATGAGTCTTTGATATTTTCATGACACTGTTGAGGTGTGTGATTCTCTCTGAGTTGTGAGTTGTTACCCCTAAGGTTGTATGAGATTTGGGACCACTGAGAGGGTTCACTTACCTATGTGATTACCATTGGGGCCTAGTAGGTTCATTTAATAGATGACCCTAATTGGGTGTATACGACTATGGGTAAATATGGTTGTGGGTGGAACCTAGAACCCAAAACAACTTAAAGTCCTAAATGGTATGTGATGATAAGGATGGTCTTGGGAATTTATCCAACCCCTACTATATTTTTATTTTGTTTTTAATATCATTTGTGATTTCCCAAGATTCCAGGGAAACAACCATTGCAACTGAATTTGATGTGATTTCTTGAGCTTCCTGGGAATCACCTGTTGGCATTGATTAGAACCTAAGATGTCCAGTATGTTTGGGATCTGGGCTCATGGATTATCTAAGAGAATATTACTATCTTGGATATCATAAATAGATATGATTGGTGCAGGATTGGATGCCTAAATGTGGTACTTAGGATATCATATCTGAGCTATGTGATTGAGTGCATATAGAAATTCCTGGGATGGAAGGGATTCCTTAGATCTAGTGATACCATTATGAATGTGTGGATGTTGGGATCGAAATATAGATACTAGTAGACCATTAATAATTACCATAATACTCATGTTTTTAATGGTGGTATGAGGTTCTAGGTGCATGTAAATCCTGAATAATAGATGTTGGACATCCCGAGGGTGATACTTTAATCCCCTCAATTAATTTCCAGGATGCCCGTTAGGATCAGGTGGATGAACCCTTGATAGTTTGGATGAGTATTAGTGAGTTGTTGTAGTCCCAATCATGGACCATGGGATCAAGGAGGGTATTCCATTCAATTTTCTAGGTCTCCCATGAATTATTTAATCTTGGATGTAAAATATTTCCTTGGTCCTCGCTCTATTAGGAATTAGATATCACCAAACACTGAGAACACCTAGATATTTCCATGGGGTTTAGCCTAAGGGATTGAGGATGATGGATTCTTGGTGATGACCCAGGATCTGCTAATCATTATGATGGAGGAATTGGCATAGAATCCCCAATGATTGAACATAGGTTCCCATGAGTTGATTCTCATATTCAGAGACACTTTGGAATTGAGAAAAGTAGGTATGGTCAATTGGGGTCATGGACATGAGGATCGATGGAGGTTTTTAGGCATGGATCAAGTTACATGTGTACACCCATGGGATAGTGGTGATATAATTGAGGCACAGTCATCATGACATGCTCAAAGAAACTCCAACATTGGGCTGAATTGGGTAATAAAGTGGTGAACTTATTTATTTGATTGGATTCTATAGTTTATTTATTTATTTTAGTTGATCATGTCACATGAACATATTAGAACATATAAAAGTTATTATGGGAATGTGTTAGTGGTACCTTACTAAGTTTCGTACTTACACCCTACTCAAGCTTCCAATGTACATGGGTACCCGATTAGCTCTCACATGGTTATTATAGACATGGATTTGGTTGATGCCCAAGATATAATGGTGAAGCAGGACATCTCAGATGAGATCAGATATCAGGATGTGGTTTGGCTCGGAGTTTTCAGGGGGCCAGTTTCTTTATTTCCTTTTATACTGGTATGTATATATCAACGGGCCTAGTGTGTGACGTGTCTATATTTAATTTTCCAAGAATAACTGTTTGATTTGTTTTCTATATTTCATTTTTTATAATATGTCTTATCTTTATCACTTTTTTACTAGTTATTGTTTTATGTGTGATAAAGGGTTATTTCCAATACTATTTATTACTCTGATACAATGGTTATAGCCTCTTAATGGTAGCTCCTTTAACCCTGCTATTGGTCGATAGCTTCTAGCAATTAGGGAGGTGTGTCTGAGGTCATGTGGTGAACCCGGTTGGGAAACCAGTCAAGTAGAATATGAACTGAATAACTACGTTTTAATCCTAAAAAATTTCAATATCAAGCTTCTAGGATATTATAATTCAATCATAACATCTAAAAAATAATTAGTTTAGTTATACATACTTTCTATTATTTTATATAAAGGATGTGATCAATCAATGAATATTCCTCAGGAGTGTCTATCTAGGTGTGCAGTCATAGGCCTACTCATCATACACTGAGTGACGATCGAGTTGATACTCAATCATATTTTTTTAGTGTGATTAAACCGAGTTTAATATGTTCCACATCTATATCCACCTTCTAGTATCCATAAAGGGATGTAATTTCTAATAAACTATACACTTTATACTTTACCAAAATTTAAAAAGGTTTTCCTATATTTAGACTTATCCCAATGTTTCTTACTAATGTTTTCTAGTCCTAATTTACACAAATAATTAAACCTTACTTTGATGTTAACTATAGTGAATTGCCTTTTCATACATTATTTTTATCATAATTCCTTAAAAAAATATTATATTAATACTTAAAAAGATATTTAAGGTTTAGTACATTGGAAACTAGTTAGATAATACATGAAGTAAATAAAGAAAAAATAAACATAAAATTTATTTAATCATCTTGAAAGACTCCTTTATCATTCCATCCTAGGTCACCTCACTTTATGTGATTTCTTAGGGACATACATCATCATAAAAGGGTGATCATAAAGCCCGGTAATGGATAATAAAGGAAATAGAACAAGTTCAGTCATCATAGATAATGTATGAGGCATAACATGGGAGCATAAACATAAGTATATGAGACATAACATAGAAATATTTCTATATAATAAATAATAGAAATTCCTAAGCATACCAAGGTTCATCACCAAGGTGTCATAAAACATATTTCCAAGTTTATTCACCTAGGTAGCATAAACATTATATCAATAGAGATTAATTATTTATCTAATCTGTTCAATAACTATTAGGGTGAACCCTTTATATGTCTTAATTCATATATTCTAAATAGAAATCATTTCATCACTAACCTATGGGGAATAATGAAAGAGTTTCATATAAAATTCCTCGAGTTTATAAGTTCTTAAAAACATGAAAATTTCATCAATTTAAACCCATGAGAAGATAATGTTGTCTTCATATATGGAAGGCCTAAATAAATAAATGATTCTTATATCTAGGTGAATACCCTTGAAAAAAATATGGTTGGGTATTCACAACACAAAAGTATGTCATCAAAAATCATAGTAAAATTTTGAAAGCATAATGAGTGTATATAAAATTTCGTGGAAGTAATTAACAAGAGAGAGGAATAATAACCCATTAATAAGGAATAATTTGGGTAGTAAGGGATGAATATTAACATATGTAAACATGTTCATTTTCAAAATAAAAAAGATTATAACAAAGTAAGTGCTTGAATTTAAAAGAGGGGGGAGAGTACCCCTTACCTCCATAGGTTGCTTCTTAAAACTTGGGAGGAGATCCTTGAAACCTTAAGTACTCCTTAGAATGGATTTAGAGAGAAACAATGAAGGGAAATTCATGGTCAATGTATTAGGAGTGAATATTAATGGGAGAATAGTTTGGTATTTATAGAAAACGATGGGGAATTCTTTATTAATTTATAAACTTAGGCCTTGTACATCTAGTTAATAAAAAAATGGAAAACCATTGGCCTTAACAAGGTTTATTCCCTTAGTATTTAGAAATAGTGAGTGGATTTTAATATTTTAACAGCTTAAGGACTGAATTTTTTTAATTAATAGTATTTTAGAGGTGGAAAGGATCCATTTTCATAAGGAATTATTTTTAAACCCCTTAAAATATGTTTTAGGTTTTGTAAGATTCATTATCAGTTTGTAAATTAATATTTTCACTTTAAAATACCTTATTTTAAGGAATAATACTATTTTTGGTCAAGGATTCCCTTTATATAATTTATTAAATCACCTTTATGTTGCTATTATTTCATAATACTTATCATATATCTATATTGTATTTAATTTTTATCCAAAAATTTGACTTTCTGAGAAAATTATGAAAAAATCATCATTGGATAATTCTGATGTGATGATTAAAAAATGAAAAAAAATATCAAAAAATTCTATAAATTTTAAATTTATCTTTTAAATAAATATTATTATTTATTGATAAATACTAGTTTTTACTACATATTATACTTTTTGACCCTTATAAAAATTAATTGGGACTTCATAAAATTATATTATCATTTATATTTAAATAAATAGTGTTTTATAAGACCATTTCAATGAAATAAGTTTTATTTCAAATTATTTAATTTATCGTAAAAGTGTATTTTATTTGTAATTATATATTTTATAAAAATACAATTTCTTTTTCCTTAAATATAAAAATTTATTTATCATATTTATCTTATATTCATGTGAATTTTAAATAATAATGAACATGGGATTTAAATAATTGTTGTTTAATTTCTAAAAAGAAAAATAACACCTTTATACTACTAAGTTCTGGATACATATTCCATTATTACACCAACATATTTCTAAAGGTTAAGTTGTGTGATGGTAGTAATTTTATGGGGTGGTTATGATAACCTTGATTTAGTGGTGATCTCCACTAACTTGAACTTATCTCGTATTCTATTCTACTTAAGCCTCACTTATTGAATCTCTCCCCGAGCTTGATCAAGGGATAACCCTAGTGATTCTCCATCCCTGCCAATATTCTATAAATTCAATTCATAAGGCATGATCCTGCTAGTTGAGGTAATAGTTTCTCTCTTATACATCAATTATCTCTCATCATTAACATTTATATACCCTAATACTAATGGTAACATTAATACCAATAATTATATTGACCAATGGTCAAGTAATAGTCAGATACTAATAGTTACATTTCTCATTACATGCTATAAATATACTCCATCATTCACCTAAGTTTTCATTCGCTATGAAGGTTATACAATTTCCTTGATAATTTCAATAATATTCCTAATTATTCTATTTATTTTTACTATTTTTATAGAAATAGTGGTCATCAATGGAGAATTCAATCCCATGAAGTTTTCATTAGTGGGTTTATTTTTTCATTTATCTCCTTATATTATTCCTAGTTATTATAGTCAAAATTATTTAATGATGTTTAAAAAATTTAATATTACATCTATGAGATTATATTATATAACATAATACTATATTTATTGTGAGAAATAAGTTATTTTATTATGAAATTTCAAGTTGTCATCAGAATCATACTAATGCTTCTATAAATAAATAACAAAACCAACATGCACCTACAAGGTTAGTTATCACCCAACCTCACTAAGTATTTATCACCCAATATCACATAAAATTATAATAACATAATATAATAAGAATATATCAAGAAAGTATGTTTCAACCACTTCCCCACTGGGTTTTCACTCTCACACCCTAACATCAAATATTTTGTGCTCCCAATCCCTTCCACAATCATGACAGAGCACACAATATCTCATATAAAAACCATACCTCATACCAGAACTATATCATCCTCATAATTCTACATCCACCACCACATACCACATCTCATCCACTCATCACATATCTTGTACAGTAGGTTACCATGAACATGAAGGAAATCAACCTCATGCCCTCCTCATACCATGCATGACCCCACCATATAATTTCATCTCATCTACCCTATAGGGTATATAGGTATATCACATATTCAACATTAAGTTATTATATATCATGTACCTATAACTACCTTGATCCATAATATACTATGTCACACCAATAAGGGAGAGTAGGGAAGAGGGAGTAGTCATCCATGCATTCCCTCACCTACCTGAATGTTAGGAAAAACAAAAAAAAAACCAAAATAGTTGGACATTAGTAAGGTTATCTGACTAGGGTGGGGTTAATATATAAATAATAAGGAAATTACATAATATATATAACCAAAAACAAGACTAAAATAATGGGTTCATGGAAAAAAATCATCGCCACACCCATAAAAACTACCACACTATCACCACCACATGCAACCATCACTGCTAACTATCACATCACAAATCGAACACACTTTCCACACAAAAAAAGGCACAATAATTAATCTATGTTCCCATTTAAACACATCATTCAACCATTTATATAATTTCCATTTAATTACCATATTAAATTATTTATTCCATTTAATTACATATTTAATGAGAAACCATTCTCATCCATCACCCATGTTTAATATAGTTATTAACCATTAATTTCAAGTATTATAAATTCCATTTAAAAACTATAGTTTATTAAATTTCATCCCACATCCATTTATTATTTTTATGATTAAAAATCACATTCTATTTCTACCAAAAAACTATATATATCCATGCATCAAAAAATCAACCACCGCACAGCCTAATCACATCCCATGCCAATATCCAACTCAAAATTCACACATCACTTCCTCTTTCCATACAAAAAACTGCAACATTATTCTATATCAACAAAAACCTATCCTCTTACCAACCATGTAAAGGAAGTTTCATCCCTGATACTCAAAATATCCCATATAAAACTAGTCACAAAAAAATACCAACCAAGGTAACATAATAATAATATCATAACAAAACAATCATCAAAAAAATATCTAATATTGGCATGAAAACACTTCCACACTCCTCATTTTAGATAATTCTTCCATATCAATTCAATCCCTCTTACAAAAGAAACATTACATCAACTCCATATTTAACACAATTGGTTCATTATTGTCTTTATGTGATTATACTATTATTGAAAAGTTATTCCAATTATTCATTCATAGCAGCAACACATATAGAAATCACAGCTGCACCAATCTTATAAAAGCAACAACTATAATCCATGACATGTAAGAAAAATCATGGAAATATGTAAGCACATGAAAATCACCCCTTCCCTTTAAATTTTTTTTATATTAATTCATTATATATTTTAATCCAATCCTTACTATCCTCCCAATGAAACTAATATAATTATAATTCCATATTATACATAAAATAAAGAGAGTTCTCAAATACCCAACCAAATTTCAAGTTTCAACGGCCATTGTGAAATACAAATAATGGGTATATGATCACAACACCAAAACCATGTGAGGGAAACCAAAAAAAAACTAGAACATAGTAATTCCCTTCACAACCATTAATTAAGGATCTAAAAACCAAATCTAATAAACTACCATAGTCTTCCTAGATGGAGAATGGGGAGGGAACTTAAGAAATAAGTAATGTAAACTCACCTTGAATCATGAACAAGGGATATTCATAAGACAATGATCAAGGTCGATAAATGGAACTGGAAGGTCTATAAAAAATAGAATTAATCTCTCCCGATATTGAGAGAAACAATGGAAAAATAATGACACTTAGAGGAGCTCTCAAATTTATATATGGGTTGGAAAACATTATGTCTAAGTGTAATAGGACATAGCCACACTATGACATGGATACCTTGAAATTCACTTCCAAAATAATGTCGTACATCCCCCCATATCTATCCCTTCTTAAACTAAGATATATTTCTAAATCTAATATGACTAAAGAAGGTTCACACCATGACTAAATCACTATAGTGTGATGGAACCTAGAATAAACCCCTTTAATAATTCTCCCAATCTCTACATCTAGGGAGCCATGGTCCCACCATGAATCTCATTCATAAGAAGTCTCACTAACTCCCCAAGAACCATCGCACCATTATCAAAACCTCTATAATATGACTATAGAATCATAAAAGGAAATATATAATATTTTTAATCTATATGTGAGATGAAAAACTCCAATAATAAGATCCCAAACTTAATTAAAAACCTCTACAAAATATTACATGCTACAACCATAAATTTCATACCACAATTGAACTTACTCCCAAAAAAATGGATAAATCCTAAACTCTTATAGATTATACACCAAGACCACAAAATGTATCTACATTGTGACTCACCTTTCCAACCAAACACTCATAGTGTAACACAAACTACCACAACATGGACTACCTCTTACAATATAACCCACAACTCTAATTCCATTACAATTCCTCCATTCTCTTCATGATACCTACAATATCTAAATCACAAAGAGTAATAGTATATAAGGGTTGGATTCATTATATTAGATACCTCAAAAACAATTCTCACCCATGGGATTCAAAACCAACCCTAGAAAGAAACCAACTACTACAGACCCAAACACTCCCCTAGGAGATACCTCTTAAATAAAAACAATAGCATCGATGGTATATAAAGAAACATGGTAGAATAAAAAACCTCAATAAATAAATATAAAAAATAGTCTTAAACATTATAGAAAAACAAATATAAAAACTTATTTGGATATTTTATATGCATTTGTGACTCACATTCTAATGTACTCTACCCCTGTACATTATGCCTCTATAGAATGTAAACTAAGGAAATAACTCATTCATAAAACACATTCTCCTAAAGATCTTGAATCTTGATTGGATGCTCTATAAATGTGGTTCCATCCTTTATATAAAACTCCCCATAATTAATTACCTAGGAATAATTGTGAATATATCAATGAAACTATGATATATGAAAGACATTTTGGATCGGGTCCAACTGTGGTGGAGGTGATAACTACTATTCAACCTCACCAATGCACCCCAGCGCCTCAAAGGGGCCAATAAACCAAAGATAAATTTTATTCCACCATAAAAACCTTTAGTTTACATGATTAGGGGAAACCCTCAATAACACATGATCACAAACCTTAAAATCCATAGGTCTACTATTTTGATCAATATAAGACTTATGAAAATCCTAAACTACCTTCATCCACTCCCAAATCATCTAAATTGTATGTTTCATGTTCTTCACCACATCGTTTCTAAGAACTATTGATTCACCAATCTTAGTTTAGAATAATAAATACCTAAAAGACCTCCCATAAATAACCTCAAATTAATACTTGTGACTATAAGAGTGATAACTATCATTGTAAGTAAACTCAACAAAAGGCATGTCATTTACCCATGATCCATAAAAATTCAAGAGGCATGAATGCAATATATACTCCATTGTATGAATAGTCCACTACATTTTTTAATCCATCTAAGGATGGAAAGTACTTTTGAGGAATAGGTGTGATCCAAAATCACACTCAATACCTCCCTAGACTTTCATAGTAAAGAGAGGATCCCAATCAGAGATGATGTTCTATTACACCCCGTGAAGCCTCATGATCTCATCCCTATAACCACCTTTCTAGAATATCCACAACACCTGACTAACTTATCACTAATAAATGGGATGAATTCATAAACCAATCTAGGTTCACCCAAATAATATCACATACTACCTCAGATCAGGGTAAACTAGTGACAAAATCCATGGTAATATCCTCCCACTTCCACTTAGGAAAATCCATTGACTACAAAAACTCACCCAAAACACGATAATATTCCTTCGCCTACAGACAGATCAAACATCATGAAACTAATTCCACCATAGAATACTTCATCTTTGATTGTTATAACTGACTCCTCAAGAAATTATTCATCTTGGATATACCAGGATTTACTACCAAAGGTGAGGTATGGAACTCATTAAGAACCTCCCTTTACATCATCGATGGAAAACACAATCTCCTTTGAAATAAAATCTGATGTTGATAATCCTCTATCCATCCCTCATGAGTTTTACTATGAAATAAATGACCATGTATCACCTCTACCTCTGAGTCTCCCTACTAATAATCCACTAGTTACTACATCAAATAAGACATCACTTTCATCTAACATAGGAAACCTCTACCATCAACATCCCCCACATAAAGATGCATCACTGAAATCTCCCCCATAACTCTCTAAGAATATCTTGACTCTTAAACAAAATATACTCCTGAATTTATACTTAGTACACTAACAACTACATTCTATTTCACTACGGTGTAGTAGATCTAAAAGTCGCAGTCCTATAAGAACTTTATCCACCACCATTTTTGTAGATTCAGATATCATAGATAGAAAATATACCTCAGGCTCTTGTGATATGTGAAGACCACAAATCACTCACCAATGAGGTAATTTCATCACAACTTTAAATAAAATACCATTATCTAGATAGAGTTCATGGGTGGAATAGTTACACTCATAGGGATGTAACTATCTATAAACTTATGATGTAACTTCATGTTATTTCATCAAGAATAATCTCTAAAAAATATGAGAAGAGTCATAGAAAACCTTTAACATCACTCCCCCTCTGGGATTAAAAGGATGAGATAACTGAACAAACTCTCCTTTATCTATTTGAAAGATTTCTAATACTGATCGGTCCATATAAATTCCTAGCCCTTCCTGGTTAAGGCTATAAATGGGACTATAATCCAATATAAGTCAAACAAAAACCACTAATAATAACCCCTGAGACCCAAGAAACTACATACCTCTGAAACATTCTTGGGTGTTTCCTAAGAAAAAACCTCCTCGATCTTAAATGGGTAGACTATCACTCCATACTAAGACACCACATTACAAAGAAAATTCACCTCACAAATCTAAAACATTCACTTGGACAACTTTTTATAGAAATTATGTTGTTGAAGTACCTATAAAATATCTTTAAGATTCTCAACATTATTGTCCTTTGACATTAAGGATATGATGATGTCATCGATTAACACTAACATGAACTAATCTAAGAACATATTTAACATATAGTTCATGAGTCCCACAAAAATAGATGGGACATTCATGACACCAAATGATATAACCACAAACTTGAAGTGTCCATAGAAACATCTGAAGGTAGTCTTCAAAATATCATTCTCTTCCATCCTCATCTAGTGATATCCAAACTAAATATCGATCTTCAAAAACTATCTAACACACTTAAACTAGTCAAACAAATCATCTATCTCTAGTAGGGGATAATTATTCTTGACTATAACCTAATTCAACCAATGGTATTCTATACACAACCTCAGGTCACTATCTATCTTCTTGATGAATAAAACTAGATCACCCCTTAATGATACACTTGGCCAAATAAATTCCTTAGATATCAGATCATTGATTTAGATCCTTAACTCTCATAGCACAAAAGGTTTCATCTAATAAGGTTCCATAAAAATTAGGGAGGCACCAAACTATAACTCTATCATAAAATCAATGTTAAGTTGAGGGGGTAGTGTTATGACTACTTTGGGGAGAACTTCTAAAAAATAATTGAGAAATTTTGGAAACTCTACCACATGAACCTGTACCAAATCCAATGATAAAACATCGAATGAGACAATATATAATATATAATCCTATGACCCATCTTATGAACCTTCTCACCAAAAAACACTACATTATGGACATCAATTTCATATAATATAACTCTTCTCAAAAACTAATTGATGATTTCATGAATAGAATACAACCAGTCTATGCCAATAATGAAATCATATAGATATATCTGAAGGAGAAATAAATTACCCAATGAATAATGTTACCCCATCACTATATGAAAACCCTAAAACATATCGAGAAAAATCATTTAACCTCCAACTGGAATAGTTAATAGTACGAGCACTAGAATAATCCCTGCATTATGTATCGAGTTATAGACTAAGGTGGGTGTAATAAAAGAGTTTGGTTCCCTAGAATCAAATAAAGTATAATCTATGGTAGATGATAAGTAGATGGTACATCGAATAATCTCAACTTCATATGGTGCGGGTCTCTTCACAGCATGAAACTATCAACTTCTAAATCTTCTACCCCAATGACCCTATTGATGACCTCCTCTAGGACTATGATCATCCCAATGACCCTGAGGAGGGGGAATATCCCTAGGATGAACTCTACCAGCTCCATATCCTCTCATTAAAAAAAATCTTATTTTCTCTACAACTGATGCATCCTCTCTTGAATAAAAACTGACTACCAATACTACATTAGTCCTCGAGGAAGGTCTATCACAAGAATCACTAATGACCATGTCCTGCGAAATAAAATAATATAGGACTAGATCCCCTAATGGATGAATGATAACCTTAAACTCCAAAAAAAAGGAAAACTACTGGGTCTAACACCCTGCCTATTGAAACCTCAATAGCCTAAACACCTAAGATCCTCTACCAAGAACCCTAGTCCTTGAGGAGCTCTGATAACTATTGATTATATCTATATAACTTTATTTATTTATGTTTTGATAATTAAAATTCCTAACTTTTATCATTTTTATTTATTCCCTCAAACATAAGTTTTAAAGCATGTTCTAGTTATAGAATAAAAGAATGATGTTAAATTAATATTGGTTTTTTATTTGGTTATTAAATTATTATTCATGTTTTTAAGTGTTTTATTTTGGGAAAAATACATATTATTATGAGTTAAATAATGACTTATATAATAAAATAATTGACTGAAAATTTATCAAAGTATAAATTTATACTTTGAGAATCAGAGTCTTACACGGTATGATTGAAGTCGTACGTGTATGGAAAGTATTGTGTGAATTTTTTTATTAAATACTATATTAAGACTTGTGGGTTTTCAAACTCATATGAAAATATGAGTCCTGTATAAATCCAAAGTCTTATGATAAATAGTCTTATGAGAATATGAAGTCATGTAAGGAAGAGTAAACTCTTACAAAATATAAGTCTTATGAAATTTCTTATCTTATGTGTTTTTCATATCTTACACAAATTTTCTTATCTTATAAAAATATCTATCTTTAAAATAATCTTACAAAATATTTTTTTCTATGCTATGAAATATTTATCTCTTATTAATATTTTTTATCTTATAAAAATTACACCATACATAAATTTATATCTTATGAATTTTGAACTTTCAGTGTTATGATTTTATAAAGTTTTACTTTTCTGTTTTCCTAACTTCTATTTTTACCCATATAAAATTTAGATTACCATTCTTTAATAAGGTATACCCTTCTAAATTTCACCTTTCCTTTATGAAATGAGGTATACCCTTCTAAATTTTAACCTAACTTTCCAAAATAATGTATACCCTTTTGAAATTCAACATACCTTTCCAAAATAAGTTATGTATTTTCAAAATTCAATTTACTTTTCTAAAGTATAGTATTCCCTTATAAATGATATATTTGTTTTTATTTATTTATTTTTTAGTTATATGAAGATTTAATTTAGATAATATTTCAATTGTCTATTTGAATTATTTTTTCAAATTCAAATTGTTGGAATATTAAAGGAAATTGTTTTTCATGAATTATTTGGGAAATATGAAGTCATTAAAGGTTGATTTATAAGGAAAAAACCATAAAACATTACACAATATTGAGTTTTAAATCAAGAATCCATTTTCATAAATTTGAAGGATATTTATAGTTTAGATTCATATATAATTACACTTACATAATAAACCTATACATTGCAAAATGGAAACTTCCACTCAATATCCATTTTTTCCACAATACAGTACTTTCAAAATGAAACATTTTTTTTTCAAGAAAAATGATCACTATGTTGAACTTCACTACATAATTTTTCTTATTAATCATTAAACCTTGTGAAAAAAAATTAAAAATGTGGGATGAGCAGAATTTTTTTAATAAGGTACATATAACAAGATTAAAAGAAACTTATTAGTCTATTTCAAAACAATAAGTTCATATAATAGAGTTTTCCTTTAACATCATAAAATTTGAGCTCAAATAATAGTTTACTTATACATGAAATCGTATTTACTAACCAAATTTTTTCATAAAGCACTTTATAAGAAAATATAAAGGAAAATCATAATCACAAGGTTTTCTTAGAAAACGTGAGAACCCATGAAAAGTATTTTCTTAAAAACATACATTTTTACCCTCAAAGGGAATAATCATTTCTTTAAATAAATGATAAATACATTACCTTATTAAATCAAAATATTTCTCTGAAAACTAATTTACAGGCATATAAAAGTAATTTAGGTGCTTTGGTACATCATATTCATAGAACCTTTACAACAACCACTTGAAATGGAATAACCTACTTAGTTAATTCTATCATAATTCTCTATTAAACATAATCATTACCCAAGGTATTAAAGAGATATATCAAGCTCATCCATCATCATAAAAAATTTAAAAGGAAAATAATATACATGAAACACATAAAATCTTTCATTTCCATTATCAAACTCATAAAAAAATACATTGTAACCCATAAGAAATTTTTTTTGATATTGATATATCCCTTTACTTTAAAACGCCATTTTAAAAAATATAATACCCATAAAAAGGAGATAAGTATTGTTATTTGAAAAAATCATGGAAGATTATAAAGGAATAAAAACATAAAATAATTTTTATAGTGGTGATAAAATTCATCGATGTTGTATATGTTAAAATAGAACATTCCTTTTTCCTATTGTAAATAAAGTCAAAATATCCCCTATAAAATACGTAAAATATTCCTTTCGAAAGCCTCCGAAAGAAAGTAAAAAAGGAGAAATAAAATTTAATTTATAATTTATTTATTTTAATATAAATATATCCATAAAATAATTTTATGAATATGTACATAGAGGCAAAAAATTTGGAAAATAAATCATTAAAACATTTAAAAAGAGGTTTTAAAGTAAAGCGTTGCTTACCTCAGGTCTGACTTCTCACATAAATTTTTTATATTCATAAATAATAAAATTATGTTAATTATTTAATGTCTTAATTAAATTTTTAAATATTATTATTCTTTTTATTTTACTTATATCCATGTTATGTTTAATTACTTATTTGATTAAGTTCATGTTGGATGTTTTTGAGAACATTCGGCTTATAAGTCGGAAATGGATTGAGTGGGATAACTATGGTCAAAGGGGTTATTATTATATCATAACTATAATCTTAATAATTAAATAATTAACATTTTTATACATTAAATACAATTTTATAACCATCCATTAAATTATTATATGAAAAATGAACACATAACTTTGTGGATGTGGTAGTCCACATGTACGAACAAACGATGTTATCATTTTTCAATGGATGTAAAAGTAAGATAATAGAATATGTATTATATTTATAGAATTATAATTATTAAATTAATATAATATATATTAATTAAATTCATAATAATAAATATCATTTTGATTCGTTGATGAAAAACAAAACACGTCGCTTCGTGGAGGTAGTGATTCACACGTACGTACGAGTAATGTTTCTATTTCCCAAGGGATGGAAAAGGAGATGAAAAAGGTATATACCATAATCATGATAATTTCAAAGTATGTTTAATATAATTATGTTATTATTTCAGCATGGTTAAGGAATATTCTAAGGAGTTAGAATAATAAATAAACTTGAAATAGATTGATTATGACTTATAACTTCTCTTAGGATAACCTCTTTGGATTACACCTTAAGCCATCTAGGTTTGGTATTTTGGTGATGGAAGGACCTCTATGACATGATGAGACATTTTGGGAAATATTTTAATAGGAATTTTTCACATCCTTGTTTTTATTTTTAGGTAATATTTTGTTTATTTTTACTTTGTCTTTTGTCCCTTGGGTTCCCCACATGTTTTTGGTAAAAAATTGTGATTTGGGGATTAGTGGGGGGTGGCGCATGGTTGGTGAATGTTTAGGGGAAATAATGTAACCATATCTAGAAAATTTTGCATCCAAATTTTATTTTGGATAGTGGAAATCGCATGGTTGGCACATGGTTAGTTAACCTGTGTGTGATAACTATGCGAATTTTTTCTCCCAGGTAGAGAAGGGTGTACGGTTGTCGCACGGTTCATCAAACCGTTCAGTCTAACCATGTGGCATGTCCAAATCATTAAAAAGTGTAAAATTTACTTTCTAAAATCTTCGATTTTAAAGATAATTCTCCTCCCATTCACCCCATTTGGGATTTTCATCCATGGGAGCCTCCTTCAAGCTTCCTTGGACCTCTTGAGAATCATTCCATGGGTGGTTTTGACCCTTATTATTTAAGGAAGCATCAAGTAATCCCTTATCATCTTGATTTATCCCTCCTTATAGGTTTATTATTCCATATTTCTTGAGTTCCAAATTTTTAGTGGGTTGTATGACCAAAGGAGGGTTTCATCTTGTGTTGTTGAAGAAAATATTGAGGTTTGTTGTTTGATCTTGCCGTGTTAGGATCTTATGGTGGTGTGGTTGTGGTTTTTCCCCAATTTCTAGAAGTTTCTAAGTGTGAGGTTGGTGGTTCCATGATTTTACATTATTTTATGAGTTTATATTTCTTTATTTAATTGTTAAATGTGTTCTATGAATTATTTTTGTGGTGAAAAGCATGTTTTGGAAATGGTTTAGAATTCATATGTTATGAAAGAAGGTTATTGAAAATAAATTAGATTTATTTCATGTGTACTTCATTGTTTTGTTTCTTAAATATATTATATACCTTGTGTGGAAGGTTTGAAATGTTTTTTCAAATATATTTAAAGTTGAAAATGTGTTGAAAGTGGGTTTTTCAAGTGAAATGGGTTTTGTTGAATATTGGATACCTAGTTTTTCACCTTTATTGTGTATTGAAATTTTTAAGCATATTGTGAAAATGGTTTTGATGTGGATATGGTCTTGAAAGGGGATTTTCCCATGGAAATTGATAGGCATTCACATGTTTTCTTATTATTGTGTTTCAAAAATTGTTTTCATAAATTGTGAAAGTAGTATGAAATATACTTCTAATTGGTTTTGTTGTGGAAAATGGTGATCTCTTTGTGTTCTTGTTATGATTGGAATGCATATTTGAAATTTTTGGTTTATGTTATATGTGAAATGAAATTTAAGCACAAAGGGAATCCTAGCTATCTATGTGGGAAAACTAGAACTAGTATGCTAGTTGATTCAGAAGAGGCTGAGGCCTGAATTCATCTAGCAGGACTGACGATAGCATCACTAACTAAACATGTGATATTATTAGAGACCACTAGACTTTGGGATGTATTCCCCTCTAGTGTATCATGAATAGGAATTCTATTTTTGAGACCATTGGACCTTGGGAGATGTTCCCCTATAATGGATGGTGCATGAGGATGTTGTTGGAATTTTAGTGGAGGATTTTGATCACCAAGGTACAAGGTTTCTAGGGTCTTTCTAGAGCTAGTTAACTATATGAATTTACCCATGCTTCCCACTTATGACTTGATTATTATGATATGTGGTTCTATCCATCGATGTATGCTAGGCCTTGTGTATATTTTAATTTCAAGGAAACTTATTTGAAAAAGAGTTTTCATTGAAAAGTGTTTCTTGATAATGTCTCCTTTAAAAAAAATTCTTAAAATGTTTTAAATGTTTTATAAAAATGTGCATATTAATTTATCTTATAATGTTATGGCATGGAATAGTTTCTTTTGGGTGGCATCCTACTGGGATTTGGCTCACACCCTATATACGTCTTTGGGTGTATATAGACTTTGTTATGTATGACCGAGGTAAAGGAAAGATGTATCGTAGAGGAGATGGTGGATCTAGTTTCTAGTGTTCCATCTCTTACAAGTATTGATGGTGGTATCTTGAGGTTAATTACCCTCTTGTTTCATAAATAATATTTGGAGAGTCTTTTTGTTTCCTCTCTATTTTAGTATGTTTGGTTATGGTTAAAAGTTATAAAATTTGAATCTGAAAATCATTTTACCTTTTTAGGTTATGTTTATCAGTTAGTGTGTTGTTTATTTTTGTTGGGTGTTTATGCTTAAGTAAATGGGTGAAATCATTCCAAAATAATATTGATGATACCTAGGAACTAGTTTCCAGCCCGTGGGGATCAGGAATGCCATTAGTTTCATCACACGGACCAGGTCAGGTGTTGAGTTGGATGGAACTTTATCTTAGTTTGTGAAAAAATGGTATCAGAGCCAGGTTATGCTCTTTAGGTCTAATTATTTGGGTAAAGATTCTAGATATAAAAGATCTAGGATTTTTGGGGCTTGAGGTTATAATTTTAAGTAGGGTTCCTAGCCATCACACCTTGTGACGGGGCTCGAGTCACCATCAGATGTTGGGGATTTTATTTGAGCTCTCTCTAAGTTGAGACATATAGGGTGAAGACTGTATATAGATACTGGGTGGGGTGGATTGGTTTTTTTCCTTGTTATTATGATAGATTTGGTTTGTTATGATTCAGAGGAGTGTTTGAGATCTATTTTTATTTCTTAAAATTTATAGGAGTGTTGATGTTTTTATTGATGTGTTTTCATCATTGTTTCTTTTTTAGTAAAATAAATCCCTGGAGACTTCCTGTGTAACCACGGGAAGAGGCCGAAGAGAGTTCTCCCGCATCAATCGATCAAAGGTTAGTGGAATCTATGGTTCAGGTTATCCAAGATTTGGGTCAAGGAGTAGGATATGTTCCTTATTAGGTTAGGGAAGTCAAAACAGGTCCTGGAAAGGATAAAGCTCAGTAGTTCCTAAAAAACAAGCCTTCTTCTTTCTGAGGTAGCACAAAACCTTAAGAAGCAAAGGAGTGGCTTGAAAATATAGATATGATGTTCTAGTTTCTTAATAATTCTAAGGTAGTTAGAGTGAAATTTGATTCATTATTTTTGGAAGTTCTCAGTCAAAAGTGGTGGTATTTAGTGGTACAATCTAGGAATCATGAGAAGATGAGTTGGAAATATTTCAAGGATGTCTTCAATGAAAAGTATTTTCCTGAAATTTTGGCCTTTTCAACATCCTAGGAGATTTTGTATCTTATCCAGGGAGAATAGACCCTGATGGAATATGCTAACCTCTTTATAGAGCTAGTTTATTATGAACTCGAGGTCATTTCTAATGAGAAGATGAGGGATCAGAAGTCCGAGATGGGGTTGCGTCCAGAAATCAGATCTTATTTTTTTAGGGTGAATGGGATCCTCGGTCAAGATTAGCTAGACTTCCACTTCTAGAGTTGGAAAATATCATTTTTTAGATCTTTTCACTCGAGTTGGAGGGTGGTGGTGGTGCTCATGAGGGTGGATTACCTTCTTTAGTGGATGAGTTCCCATAGGTTTTTCTAAAAAAATCTTAGCTTTTCCTCTGGAGTTGGATGTGGAGTTTTCCATTGATTTGACACTGGGAACACAATCGATATCTCTTCCCTCATACCATATAGACCCCACTGAGTTGAGGGAATTAATGTAATAGCTAGATGATTTGGAAACAAAAGGATTCATTCTTTTGAGTGTATCATCTTGGCCTGATCCATTTATATTTCTGAAAAAGAATAATGGATCTCTCCATTTGTGTATTGATTACTGGAATTTGAATAAGGTAATGATCAATAATAAGTATCCCATTCCCTGCATTGATGGCCTTTTTTACAAGGTTAAGAGGGAAATTTGGTTATCCAAAATTATTTTTCATTCCGAGTATCACTAAGTCATATTTCAAGAAGCGAATGTTCCGAAAACTACCTTCCTAAGTAGTTATGGCCATTTTGAGTACTTGGTAATGCCTTTCGGGTTGAAAAATGCTCCAGTTTTCTTCATGGAACTTATGAATAGGGTGTCCCATCAATACCTTGACTCTTTTTTCATGGTATTTTTTTATGAAATCCTAGTCTATTCAGATATTGAGGAGGAGCATGAGTGCCATTTGAGAATTGTGTTAGGCACCCTTTGGGATCATCATCTCTATTCCAATATTTCTAAATGCACCTTATAGATTATAGAGGTAAATTTTTTGGGTCATGTGATCTCAGAATGAGTGGTTTTGATGGACCTTAAGAAGATCGGTGTAGTTATGTCATGGGAACATCCTAAAAAAAATTTTGATATCATGAGCTTTTTGGGCCTGGCAGGGTATTACAAGCGGTTTGTTGAGGATTCTTATCAGCTTTATTTTTCCATGGAGGTTCTCACCTGGAAAGGGGTGAAGTTTGAATAAAGCCCATAATTGCAATAATCCTTTGAGTAACTTAAGCAGTGTTTGACCACAGTTCCTATTTTAATTTTTATAGAGCCTGGAAAAGGATATGTGTTATATTGTGATTATTCAATTATGGGTCTTGGGTGTGTACTAATGCAGTATGACCATGTGGTGTCTCATGGATATCACCAACTCTGAATGAATTAAAATTATTACCCAACCCATGACTAATATTTAGTAGTAGTGATGCATTCTTTGAATATGTGGCGCCATTATCTTTTTGGTGATAAGTTTCTGGTTTATTTAGATCATAGGATTTTGGCCTAAATTTTGTCCCAAAAATATATGAATACAAGGAAACATAGTTGGGTTGAGTATCTTTAGAAGTTTTATTTTGATATCATGTATACCCTAGGAAATGGTAATGTTGTGGCAGATGATTTGAGTAGGAAATTTACTAGTTCAAGCATTGAATAAGTCGTTTGATGAGTGTACGTTTATGGGTATTTTCGCTCAGATGCACCTGGGGGCCAATAATCATAGTGGAGGTGTGTTCTTGGATAGCAAGAAGCTAGAACCTTCTCTTATAGAGTTTATTTTTCAATATAATCTGAGTGATAAGTTGTTCCAGTAGTCTATGAAGTTTCTAAAAGGTGGGGATACCCCTTGTGCTTATTTGTTGTCTCTTGAGGGAGTTTTTTTGCTTTAAGGGTAATTTTGTGGTATCATTATCATTTAGGAATGTGATGATGTAGGATAGTCACTAATATTAGTGGTCCATTCATCTTGGTGCTACCAAGATGTACTATAACATGCATCGGTAGTTCTGGTGGCTAGGTATGAGGTGGGATGTAGCTGACTTCTTTTCATGGTATTACACATGTTAACAGGTTAAAACAGAGCACCAAAGGCCCTCTGGTTTTCTTAAATTTCTACCCATCCCAACCTGGAAGTGGTACACGATCGCTATGGACTTCATTTTAAGCTTTCCACGTACACCCTGTGGAAGGAATTCCATCTAGTTGGTGATTTATTGTTTGACCAAATCATCCCATTTTATTCCATATAGGGATTCATCCAAGGTGGATGATCTGGGTCGGTTGTACATTCAGGATGTTATGAGGATTTATGGTGTTCTGTTGGAAATTATTTCGAACAGGGACCCTTGTTTTACCTTATAGTTTTGTGAAGGCTTTCAGAATGAAATCTGGTCGTAGGTCAAGTTAAGCATGGCATACCACCCTCAAATGGATGGTTATATAGGGCGGGAAAATCATATTTTGGAAGACATGATTTGAGAATGTGTGTTGGATTTTGTAGGTTCATGGGATAACCATTTGGGATTGATTGAGATTACATATAACAATAGTTACCAATCCTCGATTTGAATGGCTCCTTTTGAGGTGCTTTATGGTTGGTTGTGTTGGTCACTCTTGTGTTGGGATGAGGTAGGTGAGACCTTGTTACTGGGACTGAGTCTTTGGAAAGAGACTTATAATAAATTCAAGTTGATTAAGAAGTGGTTATTGACATCTTAGATTCACTTTAAGTCTTATTTCGATCAGAAACTATGAGATTTTTAGTTTTCTATCCGTGAATATGTGTTTCTAAAAGTGGTACCTCGCTTGGGTCATTATCATTTTGGTAATCAAGGGAAGCTAACATAGAGGTATGTCATACCTTTTGAGGTTACCGAGTAGATTGGTAAGGTAGAATACATGTTATATTTTCCTTCTCATTTGATTTCAATCCATAATGTGTTCCATGTCTCACAACTGAAAAAGTATAACCAGACCCATCTCATGTGCTGGATTGGGAAGATTTGGAGTTGGAGCCTGATTTTTCTGTGTTTGAATGGCCAGTTTGGATTATGTATTCTCAGTAGAAAGTGCTTTGTGGGAAGTCTATTACATTGGTCTGAGTTCTTTGGAAACATGGAAATTATTTTCATGAGACTTGGGGGTAGAAGTCTTGGGTTAAAAAGGAATATTTTTTTTCATTTTTTGATCAAGATTCCATTTGACTTTTTGGGGATGGAATGTTTTCATGGTGGGGGGAATTTTCATGACCGCGTTTTTTTTTTGAGGTGATCTTATATTTATTTATAGTTTGTCTTTTGTCCCTTGGTTTTCCCATGTGTTTTTAGTAAAAATTGTGACTTTGTGATTTCCAGTGGGTGGTTCATGGTTGACGTACAGTTAGGGGAAATCATGCGCCCATCCCCAAGAAATTGTGCATCCAAATGTCATTTTGGGCTATGACAACCATATAGTTTGCACACAGTTAGTCAACCCGTGTAGGCTAACCATGCATCTTTTTCCTCCTAGGAAGAGAGGGGCGCATGGTTGCCATATGGTTTATCAAACCATGAGGTATAACTTTGCAGCATATCTAAGTCATTAAAAAGTGTAAAATTACCTTTCTACCCTCTTTTATTTTAACCTAATTCTCCTCTCATCCTTTCCATTCGAGATTTTTAACCATGAGAGCCTCCTCCAAGCTTCCTTAGACCTCTTGAGCATCATTCCATGGGTGGTTTTGACCCGGATTCTTTATGGAAACATCAAGTAATCCCTTCTCCTCTTGATTTCTCCCTCTTTCTAGGGTTCTTCTTCCCACTTTCTTGAATTTCACATTTCCAACTGGTTGTATGACCAAAGGAGGGTTTGATCTTGTGTTGTTGGGTAAAATATTGATGTTTTCTATTTAATATTTCCTTATTAGGCTCTTGTGGTGGTGAGGTTGTGGTTTATAATTGATTTCTAAAAGTTTACAAGTGGGAGGTAGGTGGTTCCATGATTTTCCATTATTGGATTAGTTTATCTTACTTGCTTGAATTTTTAAATGTGTTCTATGAATTATTTTTGTGTTGTAGAACATGTTTTGGAAATGGTTTAGCATGAATATGTGATGAAATATGATTTTTGAAAATAAATTAGTTTTATTTCATGTGTTCTTCATTGTGGTATTTATTAAATATATTGTATACCTTGTGTGGAAGGTGAGAAATGTGTTTTCAAAGAAATTTCAAGGTGAAAATGTGTTGAAAGTGGAATTTTTAAGTGAAATGAATTTTTTTGGGTATTGGGTACCTTGTTGTGCACCTTTATTGTGTCTTAAAATTGTGAAGAATTCTGTGAAAATTGTTTTCATGTGGATATGATCTTGAAAGGGGCTTTTCCCATGGAAAGTGATAAGATTTCACATGTGTTCTTCTTGTTGTGTTTCAAAAATGGTTTTCATAAATTGTGAAAGTAGTGTGAAATGTACTTCCAATTGGTTTTGTTATGGAAAATGGTTATCTATTTGTGATCTTGTGATGATTATCATGTATATGTGAATTTTGTTGTTTATGTGATGTGTGAAATGAAATTTGAGAACAAAGGGAATCTCAATTATCTAGGTGGGTGAACTAAAACTAGTACGTTAGTTGATTCAGAGGAGGATAAGTCTTGGATTCATCTAGTTTGATTAACAATTGCAACACTAACTAAACATGTGATATGATCGAAGACCCCTAGACCTTGGTATGTATTCCCATCTAGTGGATCGTGCATGGGAATGTTGTTTTGGTGACCATTGGACCTTGGGAGATTTTCTCCTCTAATGGAATGTGTATGAGGACATTGTTGGTATTTTAGTAGAGGATTTTGATCTTCAAAGTATGAGGTTTATAGGGTCCCATTAGAGCTAGTTACCTATGGGGATTTTCCCATGGTGCTCACTTGTGACTTGATACTTATGAGATGTGGCACTAGCCATCAGTATATGGTAGGCCTTGTGTATATTTTGATTTAAAGAATGATTATTTGTAAAAAGGGTTTTCATTGATATTTTTTTTATTAAGAAGTCTCCTTTAAAATGTTATCTTCAAAGGTTTCAAATGTTTTATAAAAATGTTCATGTTAATTTTTCTTATAATATTACAGAATGGAATCTTTTATTTTGGTTGGAATCCTACTAGGATTTGGATCACACCCTACATACACCATTAGATGTATATAGAATTTTTTATGTATGACCCAGGTAAAGGAAAGATGTATCGTAGTAGAGATGGTGGATTCTGTTTCTATTGTTCCATATCTTTTTGGTGTTGATGATGGTAGCTTGAGGGTGATGCCTCTCTTATTGTAGGAAGTATTTTGGTAGAGTCATGTTGTTTCCTCTACATTGTAGTATGTTTGGTTCTGGTTAAAAGTTTTAAACATTGAATCTAAAAAATTTTGTACCATGTTTGGTTATGTTTATCAGTTAGTATGTTGTTTATTTCTATTGGTTGTTTATGTTTAAGTAAATGGGTGAAATAATTCTAAAAGAATATTTTTTATACCTAGGCACTAGTTACCAGCCCGTGGGGAATGGGAATTCCCTTATGGTCATTCCACATACTGGGTCGGGTGTTGGGTTGGATGAAACTCCATATTGGTTTGTGATATAATTGGTTAAACTATAGTTCTCAAAAGTTGTAAATAGGGGAAGAGAAGATGTTCCCTTTTATAAGTTAGGGGAGGGGCACCATTGGAACCAAATTTACGTATTTTGAATATAAGATGAGTATAAGTATAAATAGTCTCATCAAATAAAATTTTGACATGTTTAGGTGATGATTTTATTCTTGTATCTTAGTTTTAAAACACACCCCTCATATTAACCCTTTTTATGATTATTGCGATATTAATTTTTTTTACTCTATATGAGTCAACAAATTTACTATAAAAGGACTAGTGATAGATAAGTAGAAAATGGTTGATATTATAGAACATATATTATTCAATTGGATGAATAGAAGATTTATATGAATTTTAAATCATTAAATATAATATTATTGAACATAATATACCATTAAAGTCATTTTCAGGATTATTTATATAGTTTGGATTCAATGAAACTAAGATAGTAATGTAATTATAATATAAAACTTTAAAACATCAATAATATTTTATATTTATCTAAAAAATATCAGAATAAAATAATTCATCCAAATTGTATTACTTTTAATGTTTTATAAAATCATTTACTTGAGTTTTTTATTACTTGAACAAGCACTGTGTCTGCATTGTGTAAGCATTGATGGTCATTATTCCATTACTAAATATTAAAAATAAATTACCATGATAAAAATTCATTTATATTTAAAATAAAAAATTATAATCAAAGATAACCACTTTTTATCCCTACTAAAAAATATTATAAATATTAAAATAAAGAGTGTGATATTTTGTTTTTATTCTTTACTTAAAATCACATTAAGATCATTATTAAAAATAAGTGGTAATAAAATCATAAATTTTTTTAACCTTGGTTTTTTATGGTCAAAAACACTTATCCAATAAAATAAATACAAGTTTTATAGATATTTTTAGGCCTTATATCATAGTTTTAACCATGTTTTACTTGTTTTACCATTACCAAGGTGAAAATATTTTACTATGGTTACCATTCATAATGAAAAAAATTAAAATGGGAATATTTATCAAATTTGAACATCATGATTAAAAATATGGCATAAATTTTTAAATATTCAATTTATATAAGTTTCATAATTAAATTTTAATATAAACGTGTAGCGTGTAATGAAAAATAATTTTTAGAAAAATGAATTTTTAATCCCAAAAATGAACTTATAATAAATTCAGTTATATTGAGGATTATTATGTAATTAATTATATTAATTATAATTAAAGATTAATTATGTTTATTTAAGATAAAATTAAAAAATATTGTAACTTTTAGATTACTTTATTTAATGAAAAAATAGTGGCTTTACAAAAATCAACATATTGCACTATTCACATGAAAATAAATCTTTTCAGAAAATTTCCAAAAAATCACCTTGAGTGTAGATCCATTATTTAACAAACTTGGAGAACTTTGAATTATAGGAAGAATGAGTTTTCTTGTGTCATCAAGCTCAAACTCCTTAAAAGGGCTCCTAAAACTAGGAGCAAAGTTCGTTTCTGTTCTCTTGACCAGGAAATATCATCTCTTGAAGATTCTCTCTAGAATTTAAAGGAACAAAGTACCTTGTCTGGATTATTAGGTGATGTTCAAGGGGAATTTGAGTGCATTTCAAATCTGAATAATCTTTTGAATTTTAAATATTCCTTACAAAGATGTATTTTCAAGGAAAAATGGTTGAAGGATGGTAATAGGAACTCCAAGTTATTTAATTCTCTCTAGAAGATACGGAATATTTCCAGGCTTCTTTCTTTATTAAAAAATGGGGACTAGATTATTGAAAATATGGGGGATCTTTCAAGTCATGTGATTTCTTATTTTAGGTATCTCTTTAATGGGTCTTCCCTTCCTAATGATCCTTTGGAAGGTATCATTCCTAAACTTGTGTATCATAAAGAACACATCAATATCAATAATATTCCATTGAATCTTGATATTAAAGAATCAGTATTCAGTCTCAAATTTGAAAGTTCCATGAGCCCTAATGGTTTTGGTAATATTTTCTTTCAAGAATTATAGGACATTGTTCATTCAGATGTTTTCAGGCTTTTCATTCATTTCTTTAAAGGGGGTTCTCTTCCTCATGGTTTGAATGCTCAGTTTATGGCTCTAATTCCAAAGGTGTTGAATACTAATGAAATACATCTCTTCAGGCCAGTTGCTTTAGTTAACTCTATCTATAAAATAATTTGTAAAATTTTGGCCATACAGTTGACTTTGATTGCTGGAAAGATTGTTTCTCCAAATCGGTTTGGTTTTATCAAATCTAGATCAATTCAAGATTGTCTTATCACTGCTTATGAATGTTTAAATCTATTAAATAAATCCATGAGGGGTGGAAAATTTTATCTCAATTTTGATGTTAGGAAGGCCTTAAACACAATGGACTCGAGATTCATTTGCAAGGTTTTTGAAATGTTTGGGTTTAGTGGTGTCTTTATTGATTGGGTCCTTTCCATTTTCATATATGCTCATATATTTGTCCTTATTAATGTATCCCCTAAGAGGTTTTTTGATTATTCTAGAGGGGTCAGACAAGGTGACCCCCTTTCTGATATTGTTTTCTCAATTTCAAAGGATTACCTTAGCAGACTTCTCTCCATTATGGAAGGAAATGGGAAAATGAAGGTGATTAATCCAGGTCGGGGGTTTTTTGCTCCTACTCACTTGTTATATACTGATGACATTATTATTTTCACCAAGGGGGATAGGAAAAATATCAAGAATATCAAAATATCCCTTTCTCGCTACTCTTCTTTCTCTAGTCAAGAAATAATTTGGGACAAATCTTTCATTTACTTTGGTAAAAACATCTCTATTTCATGGAAGAATGATATTGTTAGAGAGTTAGGCATTTATGAGGGAGTGTTTCCCTTCAATTATTTGGAATTTCCTTTGTTTTGAGGGAGGACTAAGGCTTTTTATTTCTCAGAGATTCTTAGAAAGGTCAAAATACATCTTGATTCTTGGAAAGGGAAAACTCTCTCCATGGATGGTAAGGTTTTCTTGGTTAATTCTGTTATTGTCTCCAAGTTTGTTTGTTCTTTTATGGTGTAAAAATGGCCTATTTATCTCATAAGTAATATCAATATTTCTCTCAAGAACTTCATCTGGAGCGGCAACATTCTTGAGAGGAAAATGGCTATAGTTTCTTGGATCAACTGTTGTAAACCCTATGATGATGGGGGTTTAAGTATAAAAAACCTTGATCTCTTAAATGATTATATGCAAGATTCTTTTATGTAGAGACTCCTCAATAGAAACTCTGAGGTGCTTTCTTTCCTTTGGGCTAAATTTATTAATAGGATTATGAAGGGTTCTTTTAATCATCTTGATTCTTATTTTTGGCCTAACTTCAAAAAAAATTCCTCGATTGATCATCATTCAAGATGGCTTGTTTCTAAGTATTCTTATCTTGATTTTTGGAAGGAAAATTGGTGTGATACTCCTCTTGTTGATTTGGTGGGGGTGTAGACACTAACTTGGATTTGAATATTTCTATTAGGGACTAGTTGGTTAACATGGAGGATCTTCTGGAGCAAATTTTGAATCTTGTTAACAAGTATTGTTTCTCTAACGGGGTGGATGTCTGGGCTTGGAAACCTACTGCTAATGGTTTTCTTTCTTCTAAGTTATTTTATAGGTTCTCTTTGAATTGAAATGAGTACTTTCAGTAGATGAAGGGGTTGCATAAGAATTTAATTAGTTCATCCTGATCTATATTGGTTTGGAGAGTTGCTCATCAGAAAATCCCAATAGATTGTTATTTTAAAAACTATGGAATATCTTTATGTTCCTCATGATCTCTTTGCCATCAATATAGGGAGGATGTAGATTATCTTTTTCTTAGCTGTGTTGAAGCTGCTTCAATGTGGAAATCCATTAGATATTTGTTTGAAATCTCATTGACACAGATGACTCTCATTCAATATTTCATTCGAAGTTAGGGGTCCCTCTCTCTTTCCACATAGCTGTTTGATTTATTCCTAGTTAATACAACAGAGTTGCTACATTACATATGGTATATCTGCAATTAGGTACTCCATTTTGGTGTGTCATTCTCAGCCCACAATTCTCTTGCTCGCATTCTTACTTCTATTTGAGAGGCCAGCATTCCAAGTAAACATTTCTTCTCCAATTCAATTCATGACTTGACCATTATAAAATGGATTGGATTAAAAGGATATTTCAAGCCTCTGCATGGTACTTTGGAATTTTTATGGTAGCAGCCTTTTTTGGTTGGATTAAATTCAACTGTGATGGGGCTTATTGAGGAAATTCGGGTCCCTCCGGCTATGGTTCTATCTTTATATATCACCAAGGTGGTGTTCTTGGCTGTTTTCATGGTTCTTGTAGTGTTTCCTCTTCAACTAAATATGAGATTCTTGGTGTTATTGTTGCATTGGAACAATCTAGGAGACATGGGTGGAATAATATCTGGCTTGAGAGTGATTCTACGACTATTTTTTCAGCTATCAGGTTGGGATCTCTTCACATATCTTGGAATCTCACTAATCGTTGGATCAATTGCTTGGATTCTCTTTACTAAATTCATCACATCATCACTCACACTTATCGAGAAGAAAACTCGGTGGCAGATGTCCTTCCAAATAAAGATGTTGGTGGTGTTGATTTTCTTTGGTATGATCATCTTCCTGGTGAGTTTTTACCTCTTCTTAAGAGAGATTATGATAAGTCTCATATTTTCATACTGGTGTAAGTTGTTTGTTTTTGTTCAAGAAAGGAGCCTTGATTTTCTGGGAAAGTTCTCATCTCTTTTAAAAAAATATAACTCTATAAAATCTAACTCATTAATATTTATAAGGAATGAAATTGATAAATTATAAACATTACATGGGTCATTACATTCTTCCCCCTTTTTTAAATTACATCCTCCCAATTTTATTCATTACTTAAACAAGTGGGGATATTTTTCCTTCATAGTATTTTCTGATTACCATGTTGGTTCTTCAATCATATGGTTTTTCCACAAAACATTTAGCTTGTGAATCACTATATTCCACAACACCTAATATCTTTAGTCAAGAATCGGAATAGGTTGTTCCTTATAAGAAAGTTTCTCTTAAAACTAAATGAATTGAGAATTAAAAAACATGAGTTGCATTTGGAACATATTGCATTAATAATGAAACATAAAACACACCATGTACCAAAGATAAACTTGGAGGAAAGTCCATTTGATAGGAAACTAATTCACTTTCTCCAGGATTTCATATGGTTCAATGCACCATCGACTTAACTTCCCATTTTCACCAAAACACATAACACTTTTCTATAGTGATACTTTAAGAAAAACATGATTGGATACCTTGAATAAAAGATCTTTCCTCTGGTTATGTGAATTACGTTTCTATTTGTTCTGAGTTTACCTCATATATTATTGAATCATATCCACCTCCTAAACCATTTATTCTACCAATTTTGGTTCCAATAACTTTCTTTCCCATGATTCATCCCAACAGGTTAGAATTCAGCACATCTTTCATTATAATTCCTTAAATGGTTATATCTGTATATTGGAATGAAAATAGTTGTTATAAGAAAATTCAACTAATGATATATATTGATTCCAACTTCCCTTATAATCCATGGAACATGATTGATATATGTATTCCAATATCTGAATCATTCTATCTAACTATCCATCATATTGAAATGAAAAGTTGTACTGAAATTTAATTAAGTACTCAATGACTTCTGAAGGATTTTCCAAAAATTATAGGTAAACCTGGGATCATGGTCAGATATAATAGGAAGAGGGAACTCATGAAATCTGATGATCTCTTTAACATAAAGTATAGAAAGATGATCCAGAGACATGTTATCTCAAATATGAATGAAATGTTTATATTTAGTTAAGTGATCAATAATAACTCATATTTTATTTTTACCTCGAGATGTATTTGGTAATGCAACCATAAAATCCATGGTTATGTTCTCTTATTTCCATTTCAGCACTGAAAAAGGCTGAAGAATCCCCTTAGGTAATTATCATTCAACTTTAACCTATTGAGAATTCAAACATTTCATGGTACATTCAGCAATATCACTTTTTATTCCATCCGACCAGAAATGTTCCCGAAGGTCTCTTTACATCTTAGTGTTGTCGAGATAAAAAAAAATAGAGAGTTATGAGTTTCACTCAAAAATTCTTTCTTCAAGTGGGAATCACAAGGCACACTTAATATTTTTTTGAATCTCAAAATACGTTCTTTTTCAATGTTAAATTCAAGAAACTTTCCTTTCATGAAAAATTCTACTTTTTCCTGTATAACATGATCCTCCTTCAGAGCTTGCTTAATTCGTTCTGACAATGACAACTACACCGACACCTGAAACAAAATAGGGGAAGTTCCTTAATTCATAATTTATAGACCAAAATTTATCAAATAATTTACCAAAAGATCATATTCCAAGTGTAGAATAGTTAATGATGCTTTATCTTTTTGACTTAAAGCATCAGCTTCCCTATTTGTTTTTCCTGGAAGGTAATGAATCGTGTAGTCATGATCCTCAATTAGTTTTGGCCATCTTCTTTTCCCCAAGTTCAACTTTTTCTGAGTGAATATATGCTTTAAACTTTTATGATCAGTATATATTTCACATTTTACTCCATACAAATGATGCCTTCATATTTTTAAAATAAAAACCACTGTAGCTACTTCAAGGTCATGTGTAAGATAAACACTATAGGAAATTCTATTTTTTGTGATGGGTTATTTGTAATGGACTGAAATTCCATCACAATTGGTCCCATGAAAAATATTTTTTGCGATGGATAAGAAATTCCATCATAAAAATTATTTATTGTGACATAATAGGTTTTTCATCGCAAAAGGATTTGGTGCACCAACTCACAAAATTGAGGGAATTAGATATTTGGAACGAATTTTTGAATCTGTCACAAATAGTTTCCACAAAATTGGTTTTTGTGGTGAGTTTGTCGCCAATAAATTTTTCTGTGATAAACATGTCACAAATAACTTGTCATTAGGATTATTTACAATGGATTGGATAAGTGAAAAATATTTTCTTAGCAGTGTTTTTTTGTAATGGATCCTTATTCTATTGCAAAATATTTATCATAAATACACAATTCGTCGCAAAAAAAGCACATGTTGCGATGGAACTCCATTGCAAAAAAAACTAACTATAAATGCACCTCATCTCCTCTTATTTTCTCATTATCTACAGCACTCTCTTATTCTCTCAATCTCTTCAAATACCTTCCATTTTTCCGATTTTCAACGCAACAACTTCGAGTTATTTTTTCTAGTTTATTTAATTGTTATTAGTTTTTTGTTTTTGATTGTTTTTAGTTTTTTTATGTAAATTGTTAATTAGTTTAATACTTTAAAAATTAGTAGAAATTAATAAATATTGTTATAAATAAATAAAAAATAATATAAATTAAAAAAAATATAAATATGTCGCTAATTAGTATAGTAAATTAAAAATAGTATACATTTAATAAAATTAGTTTAAATAAATAAAATATTATATAAATTAATAACACACGGTTCAAATTATTGTCAATTGTGATAATTTAATAAATATTAGTATAATTTAGAATAAATTCATAGTAATTAGTATAAATTAATAAAAAATACTATAGATTTGAGAAAATTCATTTAACTAAACAAAATTTTGTATAAATTAATAAAAAATAGTTTAAACTGTTTTAATTATTATAATTTAATAAATTTTAGTATAATTTCATAATAACTAGTGTACATTAACAAAAATTAATATAAATTATCATAACTTAATATAAATTAGTGTTAATCTGTCACAAATTAGTATAATTAACAAAAAAATTAATATAAATGATAATAAATTAAATAAAAATGTTAAATATTAAGTAAAGTTAGTATATATTAATAAAGAATAGTATAAATGTAATAAATTTAGTTTAAATTAACAAAAATTTGTATAAATTAGTAAAAATTGTTTAAATTATTATAAATTATGATAATCTAATAAATATTAGTATAAATTAGTATAAATTCATGATAATTAGTATAAATTAATATAAATTATTAAAAATTAGTATTAATATGTTTCTAACTAGTATAATTAATAAAAACACTAGTATAAATTGTTTAAATTAATAAAATATATTTTATATTAAGTAAAATTAGTAAACATTAATAAAAAATAGTATAACTTTAATAAAATTGGTTTAATAAATAAAAATTGTATAAATTAAAAAAATAGTTTAAATTACTGTAAATTATTATAATTTAATAAATATTAGTATAGTTAGTATAAATTCATAATAATTAGTATAAATTCATAAAAATTACATTGAATTAATAAAAATAAATGAATATTATTAAAAATTGGTATTAATTTATTTCTAATTGGTATAATTAATAAAAAATTAGTATAAATGGGTATAAATTAAATAAACATATTATATATAAAGTAAATAAATTTTTAATTTTGACAAAATATTATAAATTAAATAAATTTAGTTTAAATTAATAAAAATTTACATAAATTCATAAAAATTGTTTAAATTGTTATGAATTAGGATAAGTTAATAAATATTTGAATAAATTAATATAAACTCATAAAAATGAGTATGAATTAATAAATATTAATTAAACTAAGTATTAATATGTCCTTAATTAGTGTAATTAATAAAAAATTAGTATAAATTAATTAAAAAAATTATATATTATGTAAAATTAAAATAAATTAATAACAATTACTATAAATCAAATAAAATTATTTTAAATTAATTAAAATTTGTTTAAATTAAAAAATAAATTGTTTAAATTTTTATAAATTGTAATAATTTAATAAATATTAGTATAATTTAGTATAAATTCATAATAACTAGTATAATTTAATGAAAATAATTATAAATTAACAATTATTAATAAATATTATTAAAAATTAGTATTAAGTTGTCGCTAATGAGTATAGTTAATAAAAAAATCCCATAAATGAGTATAAATTAAATAAAAAAATTATATATTAATTAAATTAGTATAAATTTAATAAATTTATTTTAAATTAATAAAATTTTGAATAAATTACTAAAAAATGGTTTAAATTATGATAATTTATGATAATTTATTAAATATTAGAATAAAGTAGTATGAATTCAAAATAATTAGTATAAATTATTAAAAAAAAATATTAATTTTTCACTAATTAGTATAATTAATAAAAAATAGTATAAATTAGTATAAATAAATTAAAAATATTATATATTAATTTAAATTAGTATAAATTAATAAAAAATAGTGTGAATTAATTCAATTGGTTTAAATTATTATCAATTATGATAATTTAATAAATATTAGTATAATTTATTTTAAACTCATAATAATTAGAATAAATTGATAAAAAATAATATTAATTAATAAAAAATTGATAAATATTATTATAAATTTGAATTTATTTTTCTCTAATTACTATAATTAAAAAATTGGTATAAATGAGTATAAATTAATTAAAAAATATATATACTAGGTAAAATTAATATAAAATAATAAAAAATAGTATAAATTAAATAAATTTATTTTAAATTAATAAAAATTTGTATAAATTAGTAAAAAGTATATATAAAATTATTATAAATTATATTAATTTAATAAATATTATTATAAATTATTATATATTCATAATAACTGGTTTAAATTTGAAAAATTACTATAAATTTAATAAAAATTTGTATAAATTAATAAAAATATTTTAAATTATTATAAATTAGGATAATTTATTAAATATTATTAAAATTTAGTATAAATTCATAATAATTAGTATAAATTTAATAAAATTATAATGAAGTTTAACAAAAATTTAAAAAAATTATATTAATCTATCGTTAATTAGTATTATTAATAAATAAAATTTTATAAATGTATAGAAATTAATTAAAATCTTATAAATTTAATAAAAATATTTTAAATTAATACAGAATATGAATAATCTATTATTTGTTTTTAATAAATATTTATTATTATTATTATTTGATATTTGTATTGACAATTATTTATAGGTAACACATTTACAGCCAATTGATTTCAAATAAAAAAGGTTTTATAATTTTTAAATTGATTTTATTTTTTAGAATTCAAAATTTATTATAATTTTATTTATATGTTTTAGATGGATTTAAATTATGTTGACTTTATTCTTTCCTTGAATGAGGATCTATTACCTAGTGATGAGTATCATGCTTCGACATCTGAGAGTGCTGACACGGCCAAACCTACTAGGAGGGATAGGGGACAAGTGTGATTGATGATTCCAGATTCCTTTCTTGAGTGACGTCTATCTCTTGACTTTAATCCTTATAAAAGGAAGTAAGTTTTAAAAAAATATTTAGTTTACATTTAATTTAATTTATTTATTATTTATATTACTAATTATTCTTATTTCCATTTTTTCACATATAGCTGTTGGTCAGGTTAGTTCTATTTTGAGAAAATATTTTTCAGATCCATGGGTTTCATGAGATCAGGTTCTTATAGAGTTATGTTATCATATGTTCGATCACTGGTTCGTATGTAAAAAAATGTATTTGAAACTAAATTTATAAATTTTATAGTAGACTATATTCTTAATTATTTGTAGGTTTTATGGTCTCTTATTATTGACAGTATGAGAGCCTCTATTTGGAAGGCGTGGGAAAATTTCATGCACAATCATTTCCACCAGTTTTTACACGGTATTTGGAGGAGAGATATGAAAAGATCATATTTGACTATATTTTATGGGTCTTGTAAGCCACATAGACCCCATTATATCCCCTCATAGGATTGGGATAGAGTGTGAACATACTAGATTGAAGATACTTTTAAAGGAGATTTGGTTCTGGTCACCAGAATTAGTAGAGATTAGATTTTACACACAGATCTATAAGTCATACTTTTAGTATACATCATAGTCATTTGGTAAGTAATATTATGTAATAATTTCATGTATTATAATTATAATTGTATTTAATACTAAATTTTTTTGATAAATTTATGTAGTCTACATCTAATCCAAACATTATTAAGTTTGATGTGTATAATAAGATGTACAGTGATAATATTGGACATGTTATTGGTGAGATACAATGACATATTGTGGTTAGTATTTTTTCACATTTTTTTAATAAAAATAATAGTTTTTTATCTTATTAATTTCTATTCATAGGGTTTCAAGAGACATATGAGACATAGTTTTCTTTCATGTGTGAGATTTTTTCTGAGACATATGCTAGATATTAGGGCTTGTGTGAGTCTCATTTTGTTGAAGTATCTTGGATGAAAGAAACAACAAGTGGACTTTAGAATAGTTGAGTGATCGGTGAGAGGAATACTTTAGGATATACTTAACATAGAGAGGGATGAATAAATGTTGGGAACTTTTTCACAAATTAAAACTTTTATCTATTTTACCTCTTAGACCTATTAGGATCTTGATTCTTTTTTTATATTTTCTTTGTCATATGAAGTATATAAAATAAATTAGAGATGGAACATGATATTTTTACAAGGTTCACTACTCAATAATATTATCTAGTCCTTAACATTATTTAAAAATAATCCTTTAATGTGGTTACAATAAGCAGGGAATAAACATTCACTTGCATTGCACTATAGTCAAATGAAAGTTCTAGTTTTACGGCTCATGGATGGTTCTTTATACTACCTATAAAGATATTCTCCACCTTATTAATGGTTTATAACACCAAGAAATTATTCCACCTTTTGATACTTAAGATGGATATCACAGTGGTACTTTTCTTTTCTCTTACTACTTATTCACTTGTTAATTACAAAACAGTGGGAAAGAAGATTTTCTTATTGATAGCAGAAACTTGAAAAATTATCAATCTTCTACTTCTTATTCCTATAAAAACAAATATGCACATTACTCTCTTATTTTCTTCTTCTTCCTTCCTTATTCAGTTCTTAATAGACTGCACTAGTTATCCTTCTTATTTACCATATTCATCTAATACCAAATGATGATAATAGCTCTATTTGATATTTGGTCAAACTTTTCTTCTTCATTCTAGTTCACTGAATGTACAGTCTTTTTAAAATCACAAGTCTTATTTTTGATTATCAAAACAATGAAATATCAGCTCAACATCTTCACAATTACTTATTCTACTTTTAGTCTTCGACAAAAAACATGAGATATTAAATTTCATTATTATATTCTCAACCAACTTATATTCTTTAATTATCAACCTGATGAGATCATATATAATTCATGTATGTAATGCATGGTATATGAAATTTGCAACCTATCATATTCATTTATTTTATTTTTATTTTATGTGTTATATTCAATTATATTTTGGGTATCTAAAATGTTTATACATTCATGTGTGCATGATCATTCAAATATTCATGCAATTATGCATTCACTATTCACTTTCTCCTTTGTTTCTTTATGTGTATGGGTATATGAACACACTGTATTTTTATGTTCAATGCCTCTTAGTTTTTCTTTTCAACAAAACTTAATAGATTTTCATAATCTCGTGTTATTTCTTTGGGATAAAGAATATCATGTTGACTATGTCTTCTATAAGTTCATAGTGCTTACTTTTCATAAGAGTATTGCAAAAACCAGGAGGGATTTCTTCTTCATAGAAGAAGGTGTGCTTCATGGAACCAATTCTTCAATAAGAACATAGAGTGTTCTTGGAACAAGTTAAATGTCCATGGTATTTCTCCTCTTACTCGTGCAAGAAGAAGATTCGTATAAATTCAGTCACATTCTCT
The DNA here is from genome assembly GCA_963277665.1 of Viscum album. Taxonomy (NCBI): domain Eukaryota; kingdom Viridiplantae; phylum Streptophyta; class Magnoliopsida; order Santalales; family Viscaceae; genus Viscum; species Viscum album. The sequence continues at coordinate 193,321,944 of OY728127.1, forward strand.
TCATGAAACATAGTGAGAGTAAGTAACTCAAGAAATAGATCATGTATCTTATTCATGATATATATGATCGTAAAACTACCCTTATTCAAATAGTTGAGAAGATCACATAACACTCTGCTTTCTCATGTTAGTGAAGTGTTTAGATACTCTATTTTTCAAAAAAAAACATGAGTTATCATATATAATGTGAGAAGAAATAGTATTTTACTCCTTGGTTCATCAGTATTTATAGGTTAGGATTACCAAATCTCTTATACTATTAACTAAATCATAGGCTTTATTTTTATTCCATGTCAATTTTGACATTGAAATCTATAAAGATCTTGGTGTTTGGAAATATTTCCATGCAGATTTCCTTATTCAATGACACGTGATAGACTTATCCTTATGGTGATCATATCATGTAAATATGATGTTTATCACTTTCTCCTTTTAAATCTCAAACTCATCCATTCATATTAGATGCATGAACATCCTTCTACAACTTTTTTTCATTTGGTGGTGTCATGTTCTTTAAATAACAACATACATGAAAGACACCAATTGTGTGCATGGACTTGGATCGATACTAAATACTTCATTCCTATGGAATGATCATGGAAGATAGAAAAAATCATCAATATTAGTTATTTATGGTTTTCTTATGCTCGTGCAGGTATGTAGAAAGCTGAAGGTTGAAGACAATAGTTCACATTTGATTAGATAATCAAGATCAATTTCATTAACCGACCGACATTTTTTATATGTTTTAATGATGGTGCTATAGTGTCACACCACATATCAATCCCACATAGAACTCATAGGTCGTTTAGGTGTACTTAATAAGTGATTCCATTCCCGCTTCACCATTGATCTGACACAGGGGATGACACCTGGATACACTGCACCAAAACTACCCACATGAGTTGTTCCAACACATTGTTTGGTCTGCAAAAACCTTTTGCATGCTATGAACACACCATTAAATCTCTCTACATGCACTTTTCAATCCCACTCTCCAATTCCACCATGGTTTTCCATGCATGGGTTGGCTCCCACATGGTTGATCCTAGATCCCATATGTGGCTTGAGCTGGATCTCCTTGTGTGGCTACGGTTGGACTATTTTTTAATAAAATACCAATCAAAAATATAAATTAGAATAATTTTGAGTATATTGGTTAATAAAAATACTTTTATAAACTTCCCCAACTTTAAAATAAAACACATACAACAATAAGATATTGCATGGACTTCTCATTAATTCCCTCTTATTCTTCATCGTGAAAGATATTGTTTTTCATGATCTTCATATTCCTCCACTTTTTCTTTTTTAAATTTCCATTCCAAAGAGCTCTTCACCATCCAATCATATTTCTTATCATCTTCTTTATTGTTGTAAACACTTTTTTCATGTCAAATCACTTAGTGTCACATGTTTTAGACATTAATAATAGTGAAACAATCATCATACTTTTAAACTCAAAGTCTTCAAAAAAAACTTCAAAAAAACTCCCTTAATATAATAATACTTGAGTACTTTATTCTTTATCTATATATCCAAGCTATATTAACTTTTATATCAAGCTTGGATATCTTGTATACTTCACTCCTAGAAACTTATTTCTTTCTCACTTCTTCATCATATTGAAATCAATAAAATATTTCTATTTCATTGACCACCATTGAAAACTAATAATATCCATTGATGAAAAATATGAATCATACACAAATTTTTTTGTTCAATACCCCCTTTGTATTTTTATACAATACCTCTAAATTTATTTCCAAATGAATATTTCAATATGTGAAACTCTCCCCATTACATTTCCAAACTTTCATTTTACTTTATCTCCCCCTTATTGATAAGAAATAAACATTTCATGGGAAAAGGGTACTATTTAATACTTAAGTAATGTGTCATCCATCATTTCACCCTATGTATATGTGATCCATTCTTGGTGTAGAAAACAAGAAGATTAGATTTATAAAACAAATATTTCCTTAACCAATTGATCTTGAAACCTCGTGAAATTAGAACTCATAAACTTATATTCAATGGCTATCCACTTTTATTCTAGTATGAAGATACTAAAATGAGATATGAAACTTTGGTAAGAAATATAAACCTAAAACTCTTTTACTTACTATAATAAACATATAAAAAACATTCAAGTACAACAAGTAGGATAAGTGGCCTTGAGGAACCTCCATACTTCCACTTTTCTTATGTCATTGATTAATTAAATTACTCTTACTTTGTGTTAAGTGTTTTATTTTGGTAGAAAAATATGAGATATTATAAAAATATACCTTTTATAATAAAGTTATATTCAGGAACATTCCAAAATTATTAGTTTTGATACTAATTGAAATAATGATTCAAGAAATAGATTCATCTTTTTTCATTTGAATCCTACTAAAGGGAAACACTCCTCAACATCTTCATAATGGTGACTCTCTTAAAAATGTATTTCAAGATGTTATATTATGAATAATACACCAAAATGAATCTTTAACCTATGAATTTACATATTTTATAACTTCCACAACTCTATCCTAAATGATCTTCTTCAATACATGTTCTTTATAATACCAAATATATGATAAAAAAAAGATAGTATCTTATTTATCTCTCTTTTAGAGGATATGAAAACACATTATTCAAATTCATAAAAGATTATCCTCTATCATATTTTTATTTGAATACCAATTGAGGAATCATTCAAGTATGATGACTTCTTCATCTTTTCTATCAAAGTTGACAACACTCACTACTTCTCAGGTTCTCCCCCTGAGAACTTTCTTTTCCTTAAATTTCCTACATTATAAAACAACTTAAATAGACAAATATTCGAATAAGGTGGATCCTTATTTTATTTCTCAATGTGAATAGTAATGTTGAGATGATTTTCTCAACCAATTTGTTCCATTTCCTCCACTATTCATGATTGCACTTATAAACTTTTATTCTGATTTATGTTGGGTTAACATGGATCTTATCACATTTTCTTATTATTTGTGTGGATAATTTTTCTTAACATCCTTTAGAGATGATTCATTCTTAACCTTCTTATGGACTACTTCTTATTCTAGAAGAATAGTTAAACAACCTTTTTTACAATGTCCATCTTTGTCACATCTCTCACATGAAACTTCTTTAGCACAAGATTTGTATATTGTTAACAAACTATCATGTACTTTGTCTTCATCATGTGTAATTTTTTCTTTTTCATTTTACTTATCTTTTACATCTTCTATTTTCTACATTCTATTAAAATATTATGTCCATATTACAAACATATCATTAGGAACTTTGGCAGCATGTTTGTATTTTCCACATAGATTATTTTATTTTCCTCCCAAGGATACTTCTTCTTTCTTAGCCAAATTTTGTGGTCTTATTTTCTCATTGCCTTTGAATACATGTTAAGATGATCATGCACCATTCTTGGGACAAAAATTTTTCCAATATCACAGATACTATTAACCTATCCACAACTGTTGGATGTTTTCAAATATTTCTTACATTGTGTATGTTGCTTCTTCTTCTCTGGATTTATCCTCCTTAACATGGGATTCCTTTGTGATTTTTAATTTAAAATATTGTACCAAAAATATAATTCACAATGCCCAAATTTATTGTATCTCCAACATAAAACCACGAACCTCAATCTTATTATTTCTTATGTAGGAAGATTTTGGGTCTCCTTTATAACATGTTAGGCTATTCATGGGGAACTGAATTCCACACTCTTATTCCTGTCCACCCAAGTCATAGTGGTAGGCTTCTCATCACCTTTCTTCACCCATACTTATATAGATTTTTTTCTTTAGAAATCCATTTTTCATGAAACCATAATGAGATACATTATTACAAGATGGTATGGATGGTACCTTTTTCTTAACAGCTAGTTAATATATGTCATTGAATGAATTCATAATCTTTTTATCACATTTTAGAGGTATTTTAACCTTATAATCCTCCAATGAATATTGATTTGTATTTGTAAGAACCCGATTCTTATTTTTGAGATACGGGCTTTTTATTTTCTCCTTTCCTTAAGTGTTTTTGAGAAAATAAGGAAAATGGGAAAGATCCTAAATTTTGGTACTACACATTGTGTACTTTTCCACACACCATGTACTTTTGGCCGTGTGGGATGAGTACATAGGGCGTGTAGCCATGTCGGCGATGAAAGGTGTAAAAACTGACTACACGCCGTGTAGTTTGTATTTACACACCGTGTAGTCAGTCGGCAGGCGAATAGTAAGGCGGTGGGAGCAGCCACCAGCTAGGCAAAAGTACACGCCATGTAGTCGGGAAGACACACCGTGTACTCATGTCGACGGATGAACAGTTTGGCGGTGCTTCCAGAGCAACAATTAAATGAGGGGAGTACACACCGTGTAGTTAAAAGTACACGCCGTGTACTTTGTTTTTTTCACTTAAAATGGGAAGTAGCCAACCCTATTCATAGGATTGGATTAGAACCGGACAGGAGCTCAAGAGAGGACGGCCGAACCTTCGTGGATCTCTAGATCGAGCGTCAGGAATCCATTTCTGCTTCCATCGATCACGTTGGAACTGCACATGTAATCCCTCCCATATCCTTGCGTAGTTCTTTCCAATTCTTCCTCTAATGGAAGTTATTTTAGGTTTAATTAGAATTCTTTTACCTCATATCTACGACGTTCTTGGATGTTTCAGAAGGCATCATTCAGGTATATCGATCACGGGTGATCGAGGTAGGTGGCTTGGTGTTTAAATTCCAACTGATGTGCATTTTGTAGACCGTTGTAATATGCGCCCATGAATGGGGTGCCGTATGGTTGAGGCCTTGTTTAATTAAATACCTAGAATTGTATAGGTAATTTAAATGTGATAATAAACTGTTGTTTGGGATCGCTTCTTGGATCCAGGACCACCCCGGGGGTGCGTTCCTCTGTTTAGCCGTTTGGACAGGATACCTGAGGGTATGCCTTTATAATAATGATTGTAGAATTTGTGTTGCATGTATATTTCTTGATACATGTTGGGCATGTCCCGGTTACTTTTTTAGACTGAGGGAAGTGATGTGATTATCATGTGGTCAATGTACTACTTAGCCTATGGGCAAATTCTTCTGTGCCTGTGGGCAGTTGATTCTGTGCCTGTGGGCGACACTTCGTACGCCTGTGGGAAATATTTGATATGCCTGTGGGCAGATTCCTGTGTTTGGAGTATCTTTAACTGAGGGTAAGGGTTTACGTGTCTGAGGACTTTGACTGTTTTACTTAGAATATTCACTGTGGTGATATCTTAGATTAAATGAATAATAAAATGGCAATATAACTGGTAAATTTAGTTACTTTTGAGTACTTCTTAGTTTATTTCATTTTACTATTGCACACTATTGTTGCATCTTTTCACACAGTTGGGCACGGGCCTTTGGTGGGTACCTACTGGGATTTATTTCTCACACCCTATTTGGGTCATGTCTTCGGCCCAAACAGATTACATTTCTACAGGTGTGGATAAGGGAAAGGGTCCCTATACAGGTACTTGATTAGTTGTTGGGAAGTAGGGGAGCATGGGACCGAGCTTGGCTCGCGATGCCGTTGGCTATTCTGTTTTTCTTTTCTGTACTTGTATTGAACTGTATTGTTGTGTAACATGTTCTGGCTGTTTTCTCAGAACTTGATACATGTTGCATCATTTTCTATATAACTGTTGGTTATCTTTTACTGTAGTTGTTTATTTTAAATGTGTATGGTTTATTGCTTCTGCTGTTGTTATATGATTTTTATTTTATTCCATTGCACTACACTTTGACAAATGAGGGAATAGTTTCCCCACTATCAAACCTGGACCCTCGCTACTAGTTGGAAGCCTCTGGTGTTTGGGGAATTGCACTTTAGGTCATGTGACCAACCAGGTTTGGGACACCCGTTGAGTGGCACCCGGATCCGGGACGTTACAAAGTGGTATCAAAGGAGTTATTTTCTTTGACTTACTATTTAGATCCTTATCCATGGATAGGATGAGAACGGTAGTTGGTAATAATCTGTGTCCGGGCGTAGCTAACCCGTGTACAGGGAAAAGCCAATTTACCTCGTGTTTCAATTTTTCTGATTTTGTAATTTTACAGTTGAATTGATTTTCACCAAAGGGTGATGCACTTGTATTGTGCTATTTATATTTTATTTATGGGTTCTATTTAGTTTCAACCTGATGAGATGAGGGTATTCCATCTCATGCATCATTTAGGAACATGTTAGAAATCACATGTCATGAATAGTTTCCATGCCATTTAGGTGCATTATAAATTGCATGTGGTTGTGATAGATGTTATACTAGAAAAAGCATGTCATTGTGATAGCTGCTTGGATACATACCTGTTGTTTGATAGGGTATTATTGTGTGAGCATGTTTATAGAATGGATGCCAAACTTTGGTTTTTGGGGGTTATGGGCCCTCATTTACCAAAATTTTGTGGATCATTGGTTGTTTATCTGGTTATAACACATATAAGATGCCAAAATTTGATTCACAGGGAGTATGGGCCCTCACGGATCAGAATTTGGCACTTAGGTGTTGTTTTTCAGCATTTTCTGGGTTCCAGAGAAGTTTCTGAGGCATACTGTCCGGAAACCCAATATACATGTCGTGTAGTACCTTAAACACGCCGTGTATGTTCTTCTGTTCGGGAAGAAAAGATAAATTTTTGAGTACACGCCGTGTACCCTAAGTACACGCTGTGTAGTCTCTTCCCATGTCATAGACCGTGTGGGCGGGGACACGGGGAAGGGAATTACTTGGGGCGAACATGTCGTGTACCGTAAGTACATGTCGTGTAGTGTTGACCCGGAGTCTGCCCATGTAACTAACAACACAGACGGGGGAGACCTTAATATATACACATCGTTTCCACTATGGAACATGTCGTGTAGTCTGACCTGGGGACCCAGCCGTGTAACTAATAACACAGTTCGGTTTAACCCCTTCGTGTACATACATTGTGTATATTGAACATGTCATGTAGTTGGAGCCTTGTATCCATCTTTGTAACTAACAACACGGGTCGGCGAAGCTCGTCTAGTACACGTCGTGTACCTATGGGACATATTGTGTAGTCTTGACCAATGACAGACCGTGTGGACTTAGTCGTGTGGCTGGGAAACGGGGGAGTTTACACACCGTGTGCGGGTGTAACACGCCATGTAGTATCAAGCCGAGTAGTCGGCCATGTCACAAACGACACAGGCAGTTGGAAAATTACACCATACACGCCATGTAGATTATATACACGCCGTGTAGTTTTGTTTAACGGGAGTTGTGTGGCTTGGTCGTGTAGAAGGACCCGGGCAGGGGAATAAAAGTCAGGTACACACCGTGTAGTCAGTATACACGCCGTGTAGTCTTGTTGTGTAATTTTGAATGCCTTCTTCCTCCTGTCCCCCTTTTGGTTCCTTCGTTTTCAGACTGTGATAATCTTGATCTAAGGTGTGCATTTGACCTTGTAGATTCATGCCACTGAGACGAACATGTGTTTTTCGCCAGGAGAGTGGCAACGAGTATACTCCAGAGATGGTAGGTCATGGGCTTCCAGTGGATCCTCCAGTAGAGCCAGATGCGGCGCCAGCCGTTATACCAGACACAGGCGCGGAGGCGCAGTTCTGTGAAGGCTTTATGCGGTTCATGCAGACCTTTCAGGGAGTACCGTAGGCTGCCACATCTATGGTCAAGCGGACTCATATCTTCCAACAGCAGCATCCACCTATGTTTTTAGGGGATGGCGGACCACAGGCTGCAGAGTCTTGGTTGGGGTCTATACAGACTATTTTCAAGCACCTAGAGATGCCTCCAGGGCTGAGGGTCAAGCTCGTGACTTATATGCTGCATTATTCCACCAAGAGGTGGTGGGATGTTACCACCCAGTCAGAGCATCACAAAGACATGGCGTGGGAATATTTCCAGAAATCCTTCTATGACTTCTTCTTCCCAGAGACGCTGAGGGCAGATCGAGCTCGAGAGTTCATGAATCTACAGCAGGGCGCTATGTTGGTGATGGATTATTCTGCTCGTTTCACTGAGCTTCAATTTTTTTCACCCGTTCTGGTGGGCGATGAGACGCTGAGAACCAGACGCTTTGAGGATGGTCTTCGATATGACATCTAAGCACTGGTGAATGTTTTCAGGTTTCCTTCAGAACATGCTATTATGAACCAGGCACTGATTACAGAGAGGAACCTGCGGGAAGCTAGTGGTGTGGGCCAGGGCGGTTTAGCACCATTTTTTGGTACTATTTCTACTGGTAAGAGAAAGAAACAGATGGAATTCTCTTAGTGTGGCAGTACCAGCCAGAAGAATGTTTCAGGTGGCCAGGTCATGTGCCACCAGTAGGGTAATGAAGGGAAAAAGAGACCTCAGTGTCCACAAGACCCAATGGAGTGCCGAGCTTACGGCAGGATGGGTCATCTTCAGCGCTTTTGCAGGGCGTTTCCACCAGTGGCTAGTGAGAGGGGTTCTGTGCAGACTCCGTGTGCGGGGGCAGGACCAGCAGCTTCTTACCAGTCAGGGAACTGGAATACATCAGGGCGTGCAGGTAGGGATGGTGGACATGGTCGTGGTAGCTAGACACCAGGATCTCAGAGGCAACATGGTGGGATAGCTCAGGGTAGTCAGGCTGTGTCACAGGGCCACGACACTGGGCAGGCATATGCAGTGCAACAGGCCCATCAGGAGTAGGATCCCGGACCTTCTACTGTCAGAGTTACTATTCTAGTAGCTTCTCTCTTATCTTCAGTACTTTTTTATATGGGTACTACACATATTTTCATATTTGTTCCCATTGTGGAGAGCCTTGGTCTCGGTGTTTCTACTTCCTCTGATGTTATGACATTAGACACTCCATTGGTAACTAGAATGGATAGTGTGCGTCAGTGCAAGGAGTGCCCCCTTGAGGTTGGTGGGTGTCACTTCCTTTGGGACCTCTATTTATTAGAGATGACGAGCTATGATGTCATTCTCGGGATGGACTGGTTGGTTCCATTTTGAGCCTTTGTGGATTTCTATCATCACAGGGTGAGTTTCACATCACCAGATGGTGGAGAGTTTCTATACAAGGGAGAGTGGTATGTTCAGGCGAGTGGGATGTTTAGGCGAGTCGAGTTGGACCATAGCATCATGGGCGAGGTGGTATCACAGCCCAGATTGCGAGCTTATATCTGGACGACCAGGGGACTTTTCAGAAGGATTTCCCTCCAGTGGTTGATCATTTCAGGGATGTCTTCCTGGATGAATTTTCAGGTCTTCCTCCGGAGCGTGAGGTGGATTTCTCTATTGAGCTTGTGCCAGGAGCAGCACCGGTGTCCATTCCTCCTTATAGGATGGCCACTCCTGAGTTGCAGGAGCTCAAGATACAGTTAGAGGAGTTATAGGAAAATGTTTTTATCTGACCCAGTACTTCTCCATGGGGTTCTCTTGTCCTTTTTGCGAAGAAGGAGGACGTTACCCTCAGAATCTATGTGGATTATCAGAAGCTAAACCAGTTGATGGTCAAGAACCGATATCCCTTGCCGAGGATTGATGATCTTTTTGATCAACTTAGTGGAGCACGATTTTTCTTGAAGATTGACTTGATATCAGGATATCATCAGTTTCACGTTAAACCATCTGATATACCTCTCACAGCTTTCAGGAGAAGGTATGATCTATACGAGTATACGGTTATGCCGTTCGGACTCACGAACGTACCAGCAGTTTTCATGGCTCTGATGAATCTTATGTTCCATCCTTATATGGATTCTTTTGTGGTAGTATTCATGGATGATATCTTGGTGTACTCTCACACTCGACACGGCCATGCCACCCATCTTGAGATCGTATTGAGTACACTGAGAGAGAATCGTCTATATGCTAAGCTCTCAAAGTTCCAATTTTGGATGGACCAGATACACTTCCTGGGTCATATCATCTCAGAGGTAGGAGTTTTAGTAGACCCAGAGAAGGTGAGAGTAGTAGTTTCCTAGGAGCAGCCTAAGAACGTTCTTGAAATACAGAGTTTCTTGGGGCTGGCTGGTTACTACAGACGCTTTATAAAGGACTTCTCCCTCTTAGCAGTGTCGTTGATGGGTTTGACTAAGAAGGGTGTGAAGTTCATTGGGTCAGAAGCTTGCGAGACAGCCTTTCAAAAGCTGAAGGGGAAGTTGACATCAACACCGATCCTGATACTCCCAGAGCAAGGGAAGATCTATACAGTTTAATATGATGCATCAGGTATTGGGATAGGAGCTGTGTTGATGCAGGGAGATCGAGTAGTTACGTACGGGTCTCGGCAGTTGAGGCCACATGATAGGAATTACCCGACGCATGATCTCGAGTTGGCTGCAGTTGTTCATGCGTTACACTGTTAGAGACATTATCTCTTGGGAGAATATTTTGTGGTGTTAACGGACCAAAAAAGTCTCAAGTACATCTTTACCCAGCGTTACTTGAACCTAAGACAGCAAAGGTGGGTTGAATACCTTCAGTCATTTGATTTTGAGCTTGCTTATACACCTGGTAAGGGTAATGCAGTAGCTGATGCACTGAGCAGGAAGACTCAGACACAGGCAGTTCATGAGTCCAGTGGTGAGTGGGAACTTGTGGATTTATTATCTGAGAAGCATTTGGAGGTGCACGACAGTCAGGGGAAAACCTATCTTTCATCTTTAGTTGTGACTTCTACCCTCCTGGATAGAGTGAGGATGAGACAGCTATCTGATTCAGAAGGCCTAGTTCTACAGAAGTCGGTGGCAAGTGAGGAACCTCCTCTTGGGTGGATGATAGGCGATGATGAGGTACTTTGTTTCCATGGGTGAGTATGGGTTCTAGGGGATATACACGAGGAGCTGATGTGGGAGTTTCATGCTTCAGCTTGGGAAGTTCATCCCGGAGTTACAAAGATGTACCGAAACTTTAGACGTCTGTACTGGTGGCTGGGTATGAAGAGAGAAGTAGATAGTTTTGTTACGAGAAGTTCCACCTGTCAGCAGGTGAAGGTGGAGCATCAGAGGCCAGCCGAACTGTTACAGTAGTTACCCATTCCATAGTGGAAATGGGATGATTTCACAATGGACTTCGTGACGGGGTTGTCGAGGACACCTTGAGGCAATGATGTCATGTGGGTTGTTGTGGACCGACTCACAAAGGTAACTCACTTTTTTCCGATCAAGGAGACCTTCAGAGTTGACGAGCTCAGAAAGATGTATATCCAAGAGGTCGTACGTCTTCATTGGGTCCCTCGTTATATTGTTTCAGATAGGGACGCCAGTTTTATGTCTCATTTCTGGCAGAGTTTTCAGAGGGCACTGGGTACATAGGTGCTTATGAGTATAGATTACCACCCTCAGACCGATGTCCAGTCAGAGCGTACAATACAGGAGCTTGAGGACATGTTGAGTGCATGCATCCTAGACTTTAGGGGATATTGGGAGAAGCATATACCCCTAGTCGAGTTTGCCTATAATAATAGTTTTCAGTAAACTATTTAGATGGAACCTTACGAGGCTTTATATGGTAGGACATTTAGATCACCCTTGTGCTGGTTAGAGATAGGTGAGGCAGATTTACTGGGACCACGTCTCGTGCAGGAGACTTCTGAGTAGGTCCAGTTGATTCAGAAGCGGATGGCTATCGCACAGTCTCGTTAGAAATCTTATGATGATCGCTGTAGAGGACCCTTGGAGTTCTTGGTTGGGGATCAAGTTTTCTTGCGTGTTTCACCGAGGTTGGGACACAGGAGGATCAGGAGACAGGGTAAAATTTCACCGAGTTATGTGGGGCCATTTGAGATTCTGGAGAGAGTCGGGTCGATTGCCTATCGGTTACAGTTACCACAGAGGTACCAATCCATGCACGATGTCTTCCATGTATCTCAGTTGCGTCGCTATCATTTAGACTCGTCTCACGTCTTTCATCCCGAGGAGGTTGAGCTTGAGGTAGATGTGTCCTTTGAGGATCATCTGATTCATATCGTTGATAGGAGCACGAAGGTTCTCCGAGGTCGGTCAGTTCCTCTCATACGGGTGCTATGGTAGCATGGCCAAGTGTAGGACGAAACCTGGGAGCAGGAGATCGACATACATGCTCAGTGGCCAGATTTTTTCACGACTCTATCTTCTCCACCCTTGGAAGGGCAATTCGAGGAAGAATTTCTTTAAGGGTGGAAGTTTTTAAGAACCCGGTTCTTATTTTTGAGGTGTGGGATTATTCTTTTCTCCTTTCCTTAAGTGTTTTTGATAAAATAAGGAAAATGGGAAAAATCATAAATTTTGGGACTACATGCCATGTAGTTTTCCACACGCCATGTACTTTTGGCCGTGTGGGATGAGTACACAGGGTGTGTAGCTATGTCGGCGATGAAATGTGTAAAAACCAACTACACGCCGTGTAGTTTGTATTTACACGCCGTGTAGTCGGTCGGCAGGTGAATAGTAAGGCGGTGGGAGCAGCCGCCAGCTAGGTGAAAGTACACACCATGTAGTCGGGAAGACACATTGTGTACTCATGTCAACGGATGAACAGTTTGGCGGTGCTTCCAGAGGAATAGTTAAATGAGGGGAATACACGCCGTGTAGTCAAAAGTACATGTCATGTACTTTGTTTTTTTCGCTTAAAATGGGTAGTAGCCAACCCTGTTCACAGGATTGGCTTAGAACCGGATGGGAGCTCAGGAGAGGACATCTGAACCTTCATGGATCTCCATATCGAGCATCGAGAATCCGTTTCCACTTCCGTCGATCACGTTGGAACCGCACGGGTAAGCCCTCCCATCTCCTTGTGTAGTTCTTTCCAATTCTTCCTCTAATGGAAGTTATTTGAGGTTTAATGAGAATTCTTTTACCTCAGATCTACGATGTTATTGGACATTTCAGAAGGTATTGTTCGGGTATATCGATCACAGGTGATCGAGGTAGGTGGCTTGGTGTTTAAATTCCAACTGATGTGTGTTTTATGTACCATTGTAATATGCGCCCATGAATGGGGTGTCGTATGGCTGAGGCCTTGTTGAATTAAATACCTAGAATTGTATAGGTAATTTAAATGTGATAATAAACTATTGTTTGGGATCGCTTCTTGGATCCAGGACCACCACGGGGGTGCGTTCCTCTATTTAGCCATTTGGCCAGGATACCTGAGGGTATGCCTTTATAATAATGATTGTAGAATTGCATTGAGAGGAATTGCATTTTGTGTTTCATGTATATTTATTGATACATGTTGGGCATGGACCGGTTACTTGTTTAGCCTGAGGGAAGTGATGTGATTAGCCTATGGGCAATGTACTACTTTTCCTGTGGGCAACTTCTTCTGTGCCTGTGGGCAGTTGATTTTGTTCCTGTGGGCGACACTTCATACGCCTGTGGGCAATATTCGATATGCCTTTGGGCAGATTCCTGTGTTTGGATTCTCTTTACCTGAGGGTAAGGGTTTACATGTATGAGGACTTTGGTTTTTTTACTTAGAATATTGACTGTGGTGATATCTTAAATTAAATGAATAATAAAATGGCAATATAACTGGTAAAGTTAGTTGCTTTTGAGTACTGCTTAGTTTATTGCATTTTACTACTGCACATTGTTGTTGCATCTTTTCACACAGTTGGGAACGGACCTTTAGTGGGTGTCTACTAGGATTTATTTCGCACACCTGCTTGGGTCTTGTCTTCGGCCCAAACAGATTATGTTTCTGCAGGTGTGGATAAGGGAAAGGATCCCTATACAGGTACTTGATTAGTTGTTGGGAAGTAGGGGAGCATGGGACCGATCTTGGCTCACGATGCCGTTGGATGTTCTGTTTTTCTTTTTTGTACTTGTACTATATTGTATTGTTGTGTAACATGTTCTGGCTATTTTCTTAGAACTTGAGACATGTTGCATTATTTTCTATATAACTGTTGGTTATCTTTTACTACAGTTGTTTATTTTAAATGTGTATGGTTTATTGCTTCCGCTGTTGTTATATGATTTTTATTTTATTCCACTACGCTACACTTTGACAAATGATGGCATAGTTTCCCCACTATCAGACCTGGGCCCTCGCTGCTAGTCAGTAGCCTCTGGCATTTGGGAAAATGTGCTTAAGGTCATGTGACCAACTGGGCTCGGGGAACCCGTTGAGTGGCACCTGGATTCGGGACGTTATAGTATTATTAATTGTATACTTCTTTTTTTAATACTCGATATGTGTCTTCTCAATATTGTACAACTAAACTTCCAATTATATACACTTCATATTGAGCATGGTTTTCTAATATTCAGTCATAATAATATTCTCTTCACAATCCTTCTTCATTTTTTTCAACTTCTTATCCATCTAGCTTAACTATGTTCTATAAAAAATATCCAAGTTCTTAGAATTTATTAAATTTTTCTTCTAATTATAAATCCTTGAAATCAATGATATTTTTCAACATTTCTTCAAGTGCATGGATATTTTCTTCCAGATCCTTCTTGAATCCCTCTTTCTCATAAACTTATTTGAGCCATTTTGAGGAAATTATTTCAAGATACTTATTTTTATCTCCAAAGGCTCCAACCTATCTAGATATATTTAAACATTCTAAATTTTTTTTTATTGAAAATCCTTCTCCATGTTATCATTTTCTTCTTCCAACTGGGTGATTTATTCCTACATAATTTGAAAAAATCTAAAAAAAATTAAGACTATTTCTATGGGAATGCAATATAGAATTTATCTTAATCTATTAACTGATATATCTTGAGAAGTTGTAGATCGATCATCATCACCACTTATTCTAGGATATTATTCTTGAGGAAACTTTGTACAAGAATTTTCACACACCTCATGATCACTTAAGATAGGAATGTTACCCTTCTTCTTGGTAGAAACTTGATCCACATAATCTTCACTTTTCAAGCCTGATATATCTTCATTATTTGAAATACATTAAGAAACTAATACTTCCTATTATTTAGATAATAGTGACTTCTTATTGATCTTCCATTTATATTTATTTATCTTATTAATCATGGTCTTGGTAGAAATATAATTATTCTCAGAGATAACTGAATCTTCACCAAAACTGTATTTCATTGTTAATATAGGAAATAAACTCAAACCATAAAAAGAAAATAACTTCAATGTAGAGAATCCAATAGATGTGTACCTATGTTCTGATACTAATTAATAGGAACACTTAGGTAAATACTTTACACTGAGAGTGGTTTTAATTAGTTTTGGGAAATTTTTAACCAATTAAAACTTTAATCCCTTTTACTTAATAGACATGTTGAGATCTTTATTCACTTATTATCTTTTCTTTGTTGTATTAAAGTATATGAAAGAAGGTAGATATGGCACATGATATTTTTAGAAGGTTCACTAATCAATAAGAGTAGTTATTCCTTTGTATGGTTTGGAAATAATATAATACCAAACAACTACTAAAAAATAATCCTTTGATGTGATTCTATCAAGTAGGTAATAATCATTAACTTGAATTACACTATAGTTAAATGATAGTGATAATTTTACAAATCATGGATAGTTCTTTATACCTCCACTAAAGATAGTCTCCACCTTCTTAAAGGCTTATAACACCAATAATGTCTTCCACCTATTGATACTTTTGATGGATTTAATAGTGTTTCCTTGTTCTTATCTTACTAATTCATCACTTGTTACTTGTACAGTAGTGGGAAATCAACATTCCTTCTTCCTAGAAGTAACCCAAAAGCTAAAAAATGTTCTTCTTCTTCTAGTGAAATTTTATATGCACAGTAATATCTTCCTTTCTTATTCAATTCTAAATAGAATACACTGGTACTCTTTCTTCTTCATCATGTTCATTCAATAACAAATGATAATAACAGTTCTATTTGGTATCTGGTCAAACCTTTCTTCTCCCTTATATTAAACTGAAACTATATTCTTTTTATAATCACAAATATCCTTTGTGATTATATAAACAATGAAATATCATATCAAAATCATCACAGTTACTTATTATGATTTTAATATTCCAAAAATAACATGAGATATTAAATTGTAGTGTCATGTTCTTAAATAACTTATCTTCTTGAATTATCAACCATATTAGATCATATATACTTTATGCATGTAATTCATATTGCATGAAATGTGTAACATAGAATATTAATTTATTTGTATTATTATTTTATGTGTTGTATTCAAGTTTTTTTTTTGGGTACCTCAAATGTTTATGAATACATGTGTGCATGAGCATTCACATATGCATTCAAGTATGCATGAAGGCCTTCATTTTTATTGATTTTTTGATAATCCCCCTTTCAAGGGATGAGGGGGAACCCTTACAAGGCCTGTAGGCTCAGAGATTACATGGCCTGTAGGCTTAGGAGATTACATGACCCAAAGGTCTTAGGGAATTCAACCAGACTATCTACAAGGAACTACCCCTCCCCAGCATCTACATCATGATAGTAGCTCTCCACCTTCGCATGGTCGTCTGGATAGGCTTCTCATTCAAGCATAGGCTGGTCTTGATGTCATAGTCATACCCTCTAATTCGGAAAAATCCATTTGGTTCTTCTTTGGTGAGTGCACCTGCTCTGAATCCTCTTCGGGGGATGCTCCTTTTTTGTAGTGTGTCTGGGGAAACTGCATGTTTCCCTAAGGCCTTGAGGTGGCCCGAAGGCCTTAAAGGTGGCCCAAAATCCCTACTGACCCTAAGGCCTGTGTGGCCCGAAAGCCTTAAGGACTCCAAGCCTAAACTGATGGCCCAAGGGGAATAGTTCCAGCTGTTATAGTACCGAACAGTACCTTCTACAGTACCCGAATAGTGTACAATTCTGCTACAGTACCTATATAGTGTATATTTCTTCTACATTACCTATACAGTGTACAGTTATTCTATAGTACCCACACAGTGTACAGTCTACTACAGTACCTGCTACAGTATTGCTATAGTACCTGGAAATATGTCTCTACCTAGTTTTGAATCTGGGTCTTGTGGATACACTTAAGGATACCTCACCAACTAGGCTGAGGTTCATGTTCCATGCAAGTATGCATGCACTGTTCACTTTCTCCTTTTTTTTCTTCACACATATAGTTATATGCACACATTGTCTTTTTATGTTCACTGCCACTTGGTTCTTCATTTTCACAAAACCAATTGTCTTTTTGTAATATCAAGTAGGGTTTATAGGATAAATAATATCGCATGGGTTATATCTTCTATAATTTTATAGTTCCTACTTCTCATAAGAGTATCACGTAAACTAGAAGGGTTTTTTTATTCATGTAATTATTTGTGCTTCACAGAACCATTTACTCATGAAGAACTTTGAGTGTGCTTAGCATATGTCAAATGACCATGGTATTTATTCTATTCCTCATAAAAGCATAATCTTCATGGAACTTTAATCACAGTTTATTCATATAACACGGTGGGAGTAAGTAACTCAAGCATTGGATCATGGATCCTTTTCATGCTATATATGAGCTTAGAACTCCCCTTCTTTTCATAGCCTATAGGCACATAGAACATTATGCTTTTTTATATAAGATAATCGTGAAGATACTATGTTTTTTAGAAAAATTAGAGTTATGAGATATAATATGAGCAGCATTAGTATTTTCCTCCTCAACCCATTAGTAGTTATATGTGAGGATCACCACCTCTCTTCTAATCTTCATTAACTTAGAAGCCTTATTTTTTTACCATGTCAATATCAATATTAAAATCCCTAGAGATCCTAGTGTTTAGAAATATTTCCATGTAGATTTCCTTATTCTATGATGTCAAAAATCATGGTATTGCTTCCTTTGATATTGGTTTATCCTCATAGTGAGTATATCTCATTCACGTGATGATGATCATGTACTCCTTTTAAATCTCAAACTCATACATGCATATCAAATGCACAATCATCCTTATGCAACTCTATTTGCATTTAATAGTGTTTCATTCTTCGAATAACCACATGCATTCATAACACTAATTGTAGTCATAGCCTTTCATTAATAGCCAATACTTCATTCCTTCGACATGATCATGGAAGATAGAAGGAATAATGGATATTAGTGATTTTTGGTTGTCTCTTACCTACATTGGTTCATAAAAAGATAAAGGTTAAACATGATAGTGGACATTCGATTTGATGAGTGAGATCAATTCTATCAAGTGTCTAAAATTCTATCTATATGTTTTAATGATGGATCTATAGTGTCATGATACATATTGATCCCACATAGAAATTTCATGCAGTTGAGGTGTGCTTAATAAGTGACTATGTTCCCACTTCACCATCAATCCAACATTGTGGTCAGCGCCTGAATACACTATGCATAGACACTACCCACACAGTTTTTTCCACCCAATTATGTGGTCCATGGGCACCATAATCATTCTATGCAAACACCATGCATGCTCACTCTTCTATGCCTTTAGGACTTCCCATACATGGGATGGATCCCACATGGTTGAGCCTAGCTCCTATATATGGTTTGCGTTGGCTCTCCTTGGGTGGCTATGGCTATCCTATTTTTAATAAAATACCAACTAAAAATATTACATAGAATAATTCTAAGTATATTAATTAATACAAATCCATTTATTCACTTCTAAAAATTCAAAATAAAACACATATAATAACAAGATTTTGTATGACCTTCTCATTAATTACCTCTTCTTCTTTATCATCAAAATTTTTATTTTTTATTTTATTCATATTCCTTCTTTTTTTTCTTCTAGAATTTAAATTCCAAAGAGATATTCATCATCCAATATTATTTCTTATCATATTCTTCATTGTAGTAAACAATGTGTCATATCAAAGGACTTTGTGAAACATGTTATAGACATTAAGAATAGTGAAACAATTTTCATACTCGTAAACTCAAAGTATTCAAAAGAAATTTCTTCAAAATATCTTCCTTAAGATAATAATACTTGAGTACTTTCTTCTTCATCCATCCATCCAAGATATATTCACTTTGATATTAAGCTTGGATATCTTGGATACTTCACTTCCAGAAAATTCTTCAACATGTTTACATTAATGAAATAAATATATTTCATTGATCACCATTTATAACAAATAACATCCATTGACATCCAATATAACACATACACAAATTGGGATTTTCAATTGGTATTGGTTCACAAGTGACCCTAGCTATTTTTTATATCATTGAAGCGATGTCATCATATAACTCAAATTGAGCAGCATAATTGTCCTCATTCACTACTATGGAGTATGAGGTGAGGCTACGAGCTTAGGATGAGGTCATACATAGATTTACTAGAGAGTGGTAATAGTAGTAGTGATAGAAAGATAATTAACTTGAGGAGATGATAGAGTGTATGTGATGGCTCAAACATGGATTAAGGATGGAGTTCCCTTTGCCAACTGGACCTAATTTCTCACCCCTATTGGACCTTATTTCCCACACCCTCAATGAAATATTATGATTTATTTTATATGACATTATTTTTAAGTTATATTTTAGTTTTAGTTTTATAATGAATTTGTTTTATTTTATAAACTTTATTATTTTCCAATTTTTTAAAATTGTTCATTATTTACAGTGGAATAATATTTTCATTGCAAATTATGTTGACCTAAAAACTATTTGTGATATAAATATTGATTTGAAACAAATAATTATTTGATAAGGATTAATATTTATTTAAAAAATAGTTTTGGTTTGACACTATTTATGAAAGAGCATCAAAAATAATAATATTTTTTATGAAATTTACCATGATAGACTATTAGTTATGGATTTCCATCGCAAATAGATTTTTATGATTAAAATCCATCACAAATAGGATATAATAAAAAATATGAATTTTTATAGTAAATTTTTCTCATGAGGTTTCAATTTATGTAAAACATAAGAAATTATAGGATCATTCCACATCAGAACACAATAAATTCCCTTTAAATAAGCATCATTATAGATGAAAAAAATGATAATTTGTCAATAGAAGGGACAAAACTGGAGTGTTCACTAATCTTATTTTTAATGTGTGGAAACATTCATCACATTATTTCATCCATGTTAATTTAACTCCTTTTTAGTTAACTTAGTTAGTGGTCAAGATAACCAAGAAAAGTTTTCAAGAATCTGTTTATATTAACCCACTAATCTAATATACATATAAATCTTTGGGACATAATAGGTCATTTCTACTATTCAAAGACTTTAGTTTTATCTAGATCAACTATTACTCCATATTTATTTACAATAATCCCATGGAAATAAATCTATCATAACCAGAATTCACATTTATTAAATTTTGCATATAAATTATTTTATTTTAGGGTTTATATAAAAGCCTAAAATGTTTCTCGTGGACATCACAAATTTTAGAATATATTAGGATGTCATAAATAAACAAAACCATAAATTATCAAATAACTTGTGGAAAAATCTATTCATAAGGTTCATAAATATAGTTGAATCATTTTTTTAACCCAAATAACATAACCAAAAAAATTATAATGACCATACCTAGTGCAAAATTCTCTCTTTGGAATGCCATTATTCTTCACCATCAATTGATATTACATGTACATGAGATTAATCTTTGAAAAATACTAAGCCCCCTAGATCTGATCAAACAAGTCACTGATATGAGGAAAAAGAAACATATTTTTTATAGTGATGTTATTTAATGCTAAATAATTAATGAAAAGGCTTATGGGAACATATTCAGTTTAAAAAAAAAATAGGATCACCCCATAGTGAAATTTTAGGATAAATAAAACCTTTATCAAGCAACTCTTGTAACTATTTTTTAAAGTCAAAAAGTTTTACTAGTGTTATTTGTTAAGGATATTTTAAAATTGGATTAACATAAGTTCCTAAATCAATAGTAAATTCAATCTCCCGATATGATATAATAATAGAAAATTAATTTGGAAATATATCCAAATATTATTTTACTATAGGAATATCACCAATTTAAACATTTTTCTTCTTCTCAACAATATGTGCAAGATAACTTTCATTTATATCTTTAACTAATTTCTAAACTTTTTGATATTTTATCAATGTATGAATACATTATTATATATAAACTAAAAATAATTCAAAAAAATAACATCTTCATGTCAATAATGTATTTTATCATGATAAACAAAAATCCAATCCATACCCAGAATTGCATAAAACTCTACAACGGGAAATACCACATGGTTTGCAGGTAAAACACTTCCACATATGATAAAAATAAGTTTATTATAATTTCTTTTTAGCTTAATAACACCCCTAAGTGTTTTTATCAAAATTTATGGATTTATTTCTTGAGTTGAAATTTCTAATTTATCAAAAAAAATCTTGGAAATGAAAGAATATATAAAACTCGAATCAAAAAAGACATTGGAATAATCTAAATAAACAAGTAATTTACCTAATTGCACATTTCTAGATGGACCAATATCTTCTGAATTAGCTGTATGGATTTAGCTACACCTTTCTATTTGTGATCTTGACAACTTCCATCCTTCATTACTATGTTTGAACAAGTACTCATATAATGACCCATATCATTACAATTAAATCATATTAATTTCAACTTTTCATTATTTTTTTATCATTTTATTTTCAATCACAAGTCATATTTACAAATTTTTACACATTATAAATATAACCTATATTTTATAATAAATTTTATAGAGTGGTTTTTACCACACTTATTACAAGATATAAACTTTATTTTCTTACCTTTGGATTTCTTCGATTGATGCTTCCCCATTACCTACCACTGGACCACTTTTTTATGCTTGTTTTTGTAAAAAACATGATCATCAAAAAACATCATTTATATATTATAATCACATAAAAAGGGTTTCTCATAACTTTTCAATTCCCAAGAATCAATGATCTTCAATATCTTGGCTTTAATCCTGATTAAAACCAATTAATTTTACTATCAAGACCTAGAATACAATTTGGTGCATACCTTTCCAATTGGGTGAAGTTTTATTTATATGTGGCTATTGAATATTCATCTTTATAAATTAATTCTAGGAATTGATTTTCCTTTTTAAGTCAAAAAAAATTAGAAAATGGTAAGTATAAATAGTTTCTTTTTTATATTCTGAATAAACCATGACTTTGAATATCTTCTCTAGGGATTTAACTCATCCTTCAGCTATCATAGGTTTAGATGATATATTGAATACTATAGGGTGTTGTTTCATGAAATTATCTAAAATGGACATATACCTCAATGGTGAATGTGGTTTATATCTTGCATGTATACCACCTCTATTTATAGCATGCATCAGTTAATCCATTATAGTAATAAAATATTTTTTAATTCCAACCATTCTAGGTTGCTGATTTGAAAGGATATTGTCCTCTTGATTCCTTCTTACATCAACTATAATGTTTCCTCTATGGAAAACCATTTTTAAAATTCATACTTTATATAACACAACATGGTAATATTAAAATTCTATATCATGATAAAAATAAATTAAAATCACTTTATGGTAATTTATTATATTATCCTAACCTCTAAAATTTTCTAAACCTTTCCCTTGAAACCAACTATAAGGACCAACATTAAAACATTACATAATCTTGAGTTTTAAATAAAAAAAATCATTTTCCTACATTTCAAGGATCTTTATGTTTTATAATTTTAGAGAATTAGGTTATAAATATTATATTATAAACCCATACATTACAAATTAGATACTTCTATGTGGTATCTATTTCTTCCAAAATACAGTGCTTTCAAAATGAAACATATTTTATTTTCCTGATAAATCTTCAAATATTTCAACTTTAAATCATCATTGTTCATACTCATACTTAAACCTTGTGAAAAAACATTTTAAAATCAGGTATGAGCGCAAAAATTTCAATAAGGGACATAAAAACATTAAAAGAAAAACGTTAGTCCATTTCAGATCCATAAGATCAATTAAGAGAGTTTTTTTACCATAATAAATTTTGAGCTCAACTAATCATTTACTTATATGTGAAATGATATTTACTACCCAAAGTTTTCCTAAAATACTTTATAAGAAAATATAAATGAAAAATCATAATTATGAGGGTTTCTTAGTAAACATGAGAACCTATGAAAAACATTTTCTTATAAACAACCCTTTTTACCCTTAAAGGGTGTAATCATTCCTTTAAACCAGATATCAATATATAACCTTATGAAATAAAAATATTTCCATGAAAATGAACTTTAAATCATATAAAAGTAATGTAGGTTCCTTAGGAAAAAATCTTGATAGAACCCTTTTAAATGTAATAACCTACTTGGTTAATTCCAACATAATTCTCCAAAAAACAAAATCATTATCCAATGCATTATACAGCTATATTGGTCTCGCCTGTCATCATAAAAAATTTAAAAGGACCGTAACATACATGAAACACATAAAAACTTTCATTTCCATTATCAAACTCATAAAAATATACTTTTTAACTCATAAGGAAATCATTTTCAGATATTGATATATCTATTTACTTTAAAACCCCATTGTTAAAACAATAATACCTAGAACAAAGGGAAAAAGGATTTTTATTTTAATAAATCATGTAATATTATAAAGGAATCCAAAAATCATATAATTATTGGGGTAGTGGAAAAATTGTTGACACCGTATATGTTAAAATGAAACATTACTTTTTCCTTTTGTAAATAAAGTCAAAACATCCCATATAAAATACGCAAAAATATTCCTTCTAAAAAACTTTGAAATAAAGTAAAAAGAGACATAAAATATACTTTATAATTTATTTATATAAATAAAAATTCATCTATAAAATAAGTTTATGAATATGTATATAGAATAAAAATATTTAGAAAATAAATCTTTAAAACATTTAAAATGAGGTTTTAAGATAAAGTGTCTCTTGCCTCAAGTGTGACTTCTCACATATGTTATTTATTTTCCAAAATAATAAACTTATGTTAATTATTTAATTTATTAAAAACATTTTTCAAGTTTATTATTTATTTTATTTCACCTATATCCATGTTATGTTTAATTACTTAATCAATTAAGTTCATGTCAAACGTTTTGAGAACATTTGTCTTATAAATCAAAAATGTATTGGGTAGGTCAACTATGGTCAAAGGGGTCATTGTTGCATCATATATAGAATCTTAATAATTACATAATTATCATTTTTTATACATTAAATTAAATTTTATAACTATAAATGAAAGGAATACATGGAAAAAAATCACATCGCTTCATTGATGTGGTAGTCCACACGTACGCACGAATGATGTTATCATTTTTTCAATGGATAGAAAAGTAAGACAATATAAAAGATATTATATTTCCATAATGATAATTATATCATGAATATCATATATATTAATTAAATCCATCATAATAACCATCTATGTGTGGTTGCGATGAAAAAATAAATGCATCACTTCATGGAGGTGATAATACACATGCACACATGAGCGATGTTTTCATTTCCTATAAGATGTAAAAGGTAATAAAGAAACAAGTTTTACTATAATCATAATAAATTTATTGTAGATGGAAGATACTAATGTTATTATTTTAACATGGTTAAATAATATTTTAAGGATGATGAATAAAAAATAAAAATGAAATAGGTTGGTTATGATATATACCTTCTCCTTAGATAACATTTTTTTATTACACTTTAAGCCTTCTAGTTTTGGTATTTTGGTGAGACTAGGACCTCTAGAATGCGATAAGGGATGTTTGGTAGAGATTTGGGTAGGAATTTTCTAAACTAAAGTACTCAAAAGATGCGAGGAAGGGAGGAGATGAGGTTTCCTTTTATATATGAGGGGAGGGACACCCTTGGAATTACTTAAAGTATAAAATTAATATAAATTAGTTTTCATGTTCAAGTGGAAAAATTGACATATATAAAATATAATATGATAATAAGTAAAAATTATCATATCCAATAATATTTGGACAAGTTTAGGTTATTTTTACATCCTTATCTCTTACTTTTAATCCCCTATTAACCCTTTTGATGATTACCATGATATCAAATTATTTTACTCTATAGGAGTTAAGAAAGTTACTATAAAATGAAAAGTGACCCATAAGTAGATAAAGGTTGATATACTTGACTATATCCCATTAATTTTTCTGAAGATAATATTTTTATGAATTTTAAATCATTAACTAAAATATTATATAACATAATATACCATTAAAGTAATTTTATGGACTATTCACATAGATTTAATTCAATGAAATCAATATAGTAATGGAATTAAAATATAAAATTTTAAAAAATAAATAATATTATTTATTTTAAAAAATCATGGAATAAAATAATTCATCCAAATTTTATTACTTTTAATGCTTTTATAATAATTTACTTGATTTTTATATTACTTGAACAAGCACTGTGTCAGTATTGCATAAAAATTTAAGGTAATTATTCCATCACTAAAAATTAAAAATAAATTTACATGAAAAAAATAATTAATATTTAAAATAACCATTTAAAATAAAGATAACATCATTTTATCCCTATGAAAAAATATTAGAGATATTAAAAAAAATATTAGCATTTTGTTTTTATTATTTACTTAAAATAATATTAAGGTAATTATCAAAGGAAAGTGATGAGAAACTAAAAAAATTTCTAACCTTGGATGGTTATGGTAAAAAAATTATATAATAAAATAAATATAAGTTTTAAGGAGATTTTAATCCTTATCCTATAGTTTTAACCATGTTTTACCTATTTTAGCCTTGCTGAGGTGACAAATATTTACTATGAATGATATTCATAATAAACAAAAATAAAATGGACCTATTTACCAAATTTAAACCTATTTATTTAAAATAGAGAATCAATTTTTCAATATTCAATTTCGAAAAGTTGAAGAAATCAATTTTAATATAAATGCATAAAATTCAATCAAAGATGATTTTTAGAAAAATATGTTTTTAAGCTAAAAAATAAACTTATAAAAAAACTAGGTATAATACTTTTTAAAAATGTCCCTCAACCAAAAGGCCGAGGCATTTATTCAAAAAAATTAAGAATATTACAAGAGATGAAAACATGAGATCTTATTACAATCAGCCTCATAAAAAGGGAGCAGAGTCTTAGGAAGGGTATCAGACCAGGTAATAGGTTCACCAACCCCAATGCTCACAAGACCATCTGCAACCATGTTTTCCTATCGATAAACATGCATGATAATGAAGTTGAGAGTCGAAAGAGTCTACATTCACTACATCCACTTTGCTGTGAGCCACCAAGAGATATTCATTTCACCATTTCTGATGGACTGCAAGATGGTAGAAGAGTCACTTTCCAACCAGATATTAGTCCAAACTTTCATTTTCACAAATGAGACAGTTTGTATGATCCCAAGAATCTCCGCCTCAAGAGAACTTGTCATGCCACAAGTACCATAGAAACATCCTTTAACAGAATCATCATGGGCCCTAAAAACCGCACCACAACCCAAAGGCCTAGGATTCCCTTTATAAGTGTCATCTGTATTAACCTTAATCCAAAGAGGGAAGGGAGGGATCTAGAACACCTCAATATTACCCAAAGCATGTATGAAATTCCCTTGTACACCTAGATTTTTCAGAATCATAAAATCCTGAATGTTATTGTAACATTCACCCAAACAAACATCGGACAGATCCCTTATAGTAGAAAAAACCTGCTTCGTGACAAGCTTAAAGAAACAGCCCTTTCCATTGTTCAAAGAAGCATTGTGATGCCTCCAAATTTTATACATCACTTCAGTAAAAGCCATGCAGAGGAGATCTCACACCTGAGGTGAGAGCTAGATAACCGAACAACAGCAAATAAGGGCTTGCAGTCCCAAAAATCTAAACTCAGCCAGATCAAAAGTACCCAAAACCTCTTTCCATATGGTCGAGGCCATTGCACAACTGAGTAAAACATACTCCACATCTTCCTGATGCTGATGGAACATAACACACCTAGAAAAAAGATACAAACCAATCATTTAGAAAAACTCATCAGTGGGTAATCTTTTATAAACCAACCTCCATATAAGAGTTAGGCGTGAAGGCCTAAATCATGTTTTATTGAAAATAGACAACCATTTATAATCATCATGAAGACCCTTGGTGACATGAGTATATTATAATTTTCTAGTCAGAACACAATTTCTAGCTGGCTCCCAAGCTAGAAAATTAGGGCATGAGACAAAATTGTAATGGTCAATCAGATTATGGAGTTCAGCTTGCAAAGTTGCTGAAGGATCATCCATAAAATCCTTGATAGAGACCTGCTCACCTGAACTCGGTGCAGTAGGCTGAAAACCATTAGAGAGAATATCACCTGTACAATTATCAAGCCAAAAATTAAGGTTGGAGTTCATGTTCACAATCCATCTAGAGCTGGTTATAACATTCTAAAATGATGATATAACTGCTAGCCAGGTGGAGGAGACAATGAAAGCATACCCAGCCTCAAATTATCATAAAATCGAGATTTAAGGAAACCCATCGATTATGAATTACTATGAATGATATTCCAGGCCAGGAAGGCTTGAAGTGAATCATTAAAGAGTGAATATTCTTTATACCCATGTGACCAGAGTGTAGATTTCTGCAACATACCTTCCAAGGAATAGTGACAAACTTCCTCTCATGGATGTTACCACTCCAAGAAAAAATCT
Organism: Viscum album; assembly: GCA_963277665.1. Taxonomy (NCBI): domain Eukaryota; kingdom Viridiplantae; phylum Streptophyta; class Magnoliopsida; order Santalales; family Viscaceae; genus Viscum; species Viscum album. The sequence goes on from OY728127.1 coordinate 193,349,563, forward strand.
TGATGGATGTTTTAAGACGTTTGAGAAGTCCCCTTGGTTATTTATAGACCATAAATGAGTAAACCAATTTAGAGATGATAACAGATTTTACCAAAATGATTCGCTCATCCATATAAGGACTCTTCCCTTTCCAGGTTGAGAGCTGTCCATTGACCCTATCCACAATTTTAGAGAAAAAAGAAGCTCTAGGGTGCCCCCAGAATAATGGAACACCTAAATAATTAAATGGTAAAGATCCTTCCCTGATTCCCAACTCTGAAAGAATCTAGTGCTTCCTATAAATAGAGAACCTCTTCCCGAAGTGAATGGAAGATTTTTCCCAACTGATACACTAACCAGAGACACTTTCTTAATTCTGAAATATTTTCTTCAAGACACAAACATTCTTCTTTCCCCCCTACAGGAATATAATGATATCATCAGCATATAAAAGATGATAGGGGAAATGAGGGACCTGGATTCTTGGATCTTCTTAAGCTGACCCTGAGAGATCATGTGAGTAATGAGTCTACTAAGGTAATCTTTAGCAATAGAGAAGAGAAGTTCTGAGAGGGGATCCCCCTTCCGGACTCCCCTGGAGCAAGAAAAGTATCCTTTATGTGAACCATTGAGAAGAAACAAGACATGGTTTGAACCAAATAGGGAGGAAATCCATATAATAAAAATGTTGATAAATCCAAATTTTCCAAGCACCTTATATATAAATGATCAATCCAGAGTGTCAAAGGATTTTTTAATGTCAAGCTTGAGGGAAATTCTACCTCCTCTTGTAGGATTTCTAAGCAGATTAAGACACTCTGAGGAATAAAAGATACATTCCTGGATAGATCTTCCTTTGATGGATCCATATTGGTTCCAAGAAAAAATCCTAGAAGCGATACTTGAGATCCTATTAGCAATAATATTGCTTATAGACTTGTAACTTGTGTTAATCAAGGTAATTGGCCTAAAAATATGGATCTCACAAGCATTCTCAACTTTAGGAATAAGAGTGATAATCTGAGAATTGAGTCCCTAAGGGAGTTCTCCCAAGGAAAATAAAGAGGAAACTAACTTGAAAACATCACCTTTGATTACATCCCAATACTTATGATAAAAGAAATTATTGAAGCCATCCGGACCCAAAGCACTAGATGTGTTGAGGCTGAAAATAGAATCCTTAATCTCAAATTCCAAAGGGGGGGAAGTGAGGGTGATATTATCAGAAGCAGTAACTAGTGGGGGAATGATACCATCCATCAGAGTTCCCCCCAAAGTAGGTCCATTGAAAATCTTAGTGAAATAGTCAACAATATAATCTGTAATATATTCCTTATTGTCTAAAATATGATCATCAACTTTAATAAAGGAGAAGGGCTAACTATCCTTTCTAATTATGTGAAGAGAATTAAAGAATTTTTTATTCTGATCACCCTCTTGGAGCCACTTAATTTTAAAGGCCTCTTTAAGAACATTCTCTTTAATAGTAAGGAGAGAGTTCAATTTGTAAAAAAGAATGTATTCCTTAGAGAAATCCATATTGAAATCCACTTTAGATGCCTCATCTTGAAGTTGCTGAAGAGAGGATTCAAGCAAAAGAATCTCCTTGTCCAACTTACTATAAGTCTCTTTGATCCAAGATTTTAATTTTCACTTAAGCATTTAAACAAAAAATCCGAACCTTGCATGCAGTTCCAGGAGATTTCAATCAGCTTACTACAATCACTTTGAAATGACCAAGCATTATTAAAACGGAAGGGGAGGGGCATGTGGAGATCCCTTCCCTTAAAACTAATTAGGATCAGGTGGTGGTTAGAAGCAATTTTAGGTAGGGTAATGTTGTAAATTGAGTTCCATTTATCCAAAGCAATGTTGTTCACAAAATCCCGGTCTAGCTTACTAGCAGTCATGTGGTTGAGACATATCATGTACCAGGTGTACTTGGCACCAACCAAACTAACCTCAGTCATATCATTGTCATCAACACATTATTTTAATTCCTTAAGAGAAATTTGAGAATGAACGGGACCTATTTTTTCAATAGAACAAAGGATTGTATTGAAATCACCAATAAAAATCAAGGGGAAGAGATGCCTCTTAATTTGTCTAGTTCCTACCACAATCTTCTTCAATCTTGATATTTGTTTCTAGAATAAACAAATGATCCCACCAACTGCTCAGAATCCCATTGCAAAGAACAAGATATCACCTGCTCACTAATGGAAATGATATCGACTGTGCCAATAGAAGCATGTGAAAAAACCCATAGACTGTTATCCTGATCACCTAAACCATTGGTAGAAACCAAAAGAAAACCATATTTGTTGAGACCTGTAAAACCCAAAGAGATGGGGGATTTAGGTTTAGAAATTCCAAGTAACTTTATATTTTGAATCTGAATGTGCCTATGCAGAGCATTAACAGTAGATGAATTAGAAAGACCCTAGAAATTCCAATAAAGGACATTAATTTTGAACCAGACTTATAATTGAAATTGCCCTTCCTATTTTTCTTCATTTCCTTATTCTTTCCTGAAGAGTTTTTGGAACCATAGGAGAGCTTGGTGAGGATTCTGGTTTGCATTCTGTGAGCCAAACCCTCAGTAATACCCAAAGAAGAAGCATGATTCATTGCCTCCAAGGAAGATTCATTCACCTCTATAGAGCACGGGGGGGAACTTATGGCCTCTAAAGCTTCTTCCTCCTCAACCATGTCACAAAATTTCTTTCTAGTGGGACTTTCAAATTTTTTTCATAACCATATCCACCAAAGAATCCAAGTATTTTTCATTCCCTTCCCTTGGGACACTAGCCTCCAAAGGAGCATCCGTGCTAACAAGTGTACCTTTTCCACATCTTTTGAAATCATCCTCTACATAAGTAATAATAGTAGTAAGAGAACTGCAAACTAAAATAATAACTTCCATGTCTATCTCAGAATCATCACCCTCAACTGCATTAGAATGAGGGATAGAGGGGTTTCCACTAGCAAGAACAGCAGGCGGGGGGCCAACCCACTCTTTACACACCTTCTGATCCTTTCTAGAGTGTTCCCATTTCTCAATTGAAGGAGCCTTGGACTTTTTCTTCTTACCAAACACCTTCCATTGATTCACTTTATCATCATTGGAGTCTCTAATAGACCGCTGATACTTTTGAATATTTGTGTAATTAGAGACAGTGTGACCTACTATTTTACAGTAGTCATAGAATGGAGGCTTCTGCTCATAATCAATTCTGATTTCAAACTACTAATCATTATCAAAGAAATTGACCATGTCTGGCGATTTGGAGTCCATGATTACCTCCACAAGAACTTGAGCATAGAATCCAAACTCCCCATCAATAGTATGCTGGTCAATCTTCAAAGGAGTCCCCACACAAGAAGAGAGATCACTAAGGATTTTAGGATTCCAATAAAACTAATTAAGACCATGTAAGCGAATCCAAATTTGGTATTTCGTTTGGCGCTGAGTGAATGGGTTGAAATGCCTATCCCATTCGGCCAGTTTGAATCTACCTAGCTTAAGAGAGATCACCCCCTTATTTCATGCCATCTGAAGTTCATCCCTACTATTGAATACTATGTGAAAAAAAAACCTATTCCAATCTGGATTTATATGAAATCAATCACCCCCCCCCCTAATATTAATAAAGCCTCAACTTAATATCAGAGTTAATCTGGGGTTTATCATCCTTGACAAGGGAAATGCGACCTAAAGCAGAAAACCTATAAGTCTCGAGCTGCTGTTTGACCGCATCTTAATCAGCAATAACTAAAAATACACCATAAACCAACAGAGTTAGAGAACTAAATTGTGATTGAGGAGAATCCACAATGTAGGGGACACCCTTAAGAGCATTTGAGAAGGATACCCATTTTTCCTTCGGTGTGCGATCCGAATCCACATCTGCATCCATCGCACTCTCCAAGGCCCTTCGAGGGAGCGCAACGAATTCCCACTGCAGATCGAAGGATCCCATGATAGATCTCTACTAAAGCCGATTTAGGGATCGTAATAAGTATTATTTTACTTTAATATTAAATTAAAAACGTAATGGGACTTTTATATTTCTTTATTTAATGAAATGAAATGAATTTTATTACAAAAAATGGTATATTTCACTATTCAGTTAAAAATAAATCTTTTTAGAAAATTCACAAAAAAATAACTCAAAACTAATTTTGACTTGATGATATTAAAAATTAAGTTCATTTTATAAAAAATTATAAAATTTAGAAATTAAAATTTTTAAGAAAACTATATAATGCATGAAACTCAATTTAGTTAGAATAAAACTATTTTATTTTTTATTATAAATTTGATTAATATTATTATAGTGAATATAATTCTATAAAATCTAATTCATGAATATTTATAAGGAATGAAATTGATCTATTATCAACATTACCCGGGTTGTTGCGTTACTGGGAGAGTATTTATTTCTATAATTAATTATTGATCTATTTATTATTAATGACTCACTCTATGTATCGTATGAAGCTTTATTTTTGAAAAAAGAAGACATGATTATTGAATGTTCATAAATGGAGTAAACATGTGATGAATTATCTGGGAAATCAAAATTGAATAACTATAAATTAGTTCATTTATTTCACTTTCATGACTACTGCTTCAAAAAAATGAGAACTACAACGACCATATTTTTAATGATGTTGTGCATAGAGAAACTCTATAAAATAGAGTTTGACAGAACTAGTTCCATATTCAAGAATGAATGTCAAGTTGTGTACATTTAAACTTTTTTCTCCTTATATGTGATTGTTTTTAATCAAAATTAGTCATGAAATTCCACACTAACATAGAGTTTAAATTTTCTTCTTCCTTCACATTCAAAACTTCATTGTTTATTCTTCTTCTATATAACAATATTCTTCTTATCATTTTTTCTGTGTGAGTTAAAGTTATTGTTGGTTCCAGGGTACATAAAAGAATCCAGTGAGCTGAGGATATTAAAAAAATCATCAATGTAGTGTAAAAACATCACCTTATATGGTAAACTGAGCCTCGATAAAGATCTAAGGATCTCACATGAATTTATTAAGAACAAAAAAAATGAATGATTACCTCATTCAAATCAGTGGTACATCAGACTGAAACTTGTTATTGGGGATCATTACTCAAATGGCCTGAGTCTGAACCCCTCTGGATCATCTACACATAGTTCAAGAGCTCATGTGGAATCTGATATTTTGATTTCAGGTGCTAGAGTATAGGTATAAAGAATCCCTCAATATCTTGACGATCGCCACTGCTTTGTTCCTTCAATCCACGGAGGTTTTATTAGATAAAACACTTGGAAGGATTAGTTCTCTCTCTTTTATGTGGGGAGGAAGAGAGAGGATCTCTCAAATTCATGGGTATGAATAGTCTCATGGAAATGAGCTTTTATTTGCTTATATAATGGAGGTTAAACACCCATAAAGGGTTCCTTATCCCCCGTACATAAAACACCCACTAAATAAGAAGTAAATGACACATTATGGTGAACTAAATGCATTATAATGTCATTTATATTTTTATCACTTACTTTTAATATATAAAAAATATATTAAATTATAAAAAAACTCATTAACATAGCTCATAATTCCCACTAAAATTAAATGAGCCTTGAATAATAAAATATAATATTCATTCATATAATATTTTTCCATGTATTCACTTAATACCTTGTGAATACTTTGAATAAGTAAATTCATCCCAATTATTCTATACTTTAATAATAATGAATTTGTTTATTTATTGGTGATCTTTTATTCTCAAACATGTATCGGACCCCATGGTGGGACCCACCCTATCCTATATTCCTATTCATCATAATAGGGAATACTTTTGGATACACTATTGTGTGTGACCCTCTAGTACCTTATATTGATAGTAGTGAATACTAATAATAGACCAAAAGTGGATTCTAACAACCTATCAAGGCCCCTAAAAAGATAAGAAAAATCCATAACCATGAAATTCTTCCTACAAACACACATTGTGTAATATAATATCTTCTATTACAATATCTCATAAAGTAGTATGCATACCTTTTTTTATCATCTATTATTGATTTATTATCTATTAATCTAACTGTATAGACTTAACTTCTTCTATCATGGTCATGTATTTAATGAAGGTGCTACCATCTTGATCAACTAGGCCTAAGATATCACTTCCTCAACTTAGAAGCTACAAATTTTATCTTGAAAATTCAACCAATGTAATACCACAAAAGATGCACCCAATATAGGATACCTCACTATGACCTCAATGTCATGGTTTTTTCCTTACATAAAATAACGTGAATAAATGGTACACACTGATAATGATCTCAAGTCAAGAGGCCAATACACATGGTCATAGATGGAAAAAATCCATGATGCCTAAAACATGTGGTGTTCTTATTGGTGGGTCGGTCCTCGTGATCTCATATAATTGAGATCACCAAGTAAAAACTTCATAATAATAAGTCTCAATGATTATGATAATGCGGTGCCTAATGGTCGTACATCCTCTGTGTATTTTCTACATTATGTATCTAGACTATAGTGCATATATCTAATATTACTATCATGGTATCTATAGGTTCTCATTATATCATGGGAGCTCTTATAATCTTTTGATGTGACATGTAATCTAAGGACATTACCATGAATACAGTGGAAATAGATGTATCAAAATTATTATGGTAAGATAGAAACATGTATATATCAAACTGTATACATGTAATGGTGATCAAAGTATATACACGACTTGTCTCTAGGGAATCCAATTTCAACTCTCCCACTTTTTCTAGAGCCAACTACTAACAAGTCTCAACCTTCTTTCTCTCACATGAGAATCATGCTTCTTCTGAGATATGGATTTATTCAGGGGGTCTTCCATGTTATCCTATGTGTCTATGCTACTAAATATGACTTCACCTCTCTAAGTAAAATCCCTCAAGAGATGAAACTTACAAAGTATATGTTTTTTACTTTGGTGTGTCCTAGGATCCTTGGAAAGCACCACCGCTATTGTACTATCACAATAATATGGAACATGGTTTGTACTTATAGGAACAATATTGATATCTGAGACAAAATTTCATATCTAGACTACTTACTTAGTTGCATCGTAAGCCATGATATACTCATATTATGTTGTAGTGTCGGTGACCAATGGTTGCTTAAATCTTCTATAAATCACTTCACCATCATTTAGGAAAAAGTCATAGCCTGACTATGACTTCATATCATCACGAACTGTCAATAAACTAGAATTATTATATCCTATCACTATGAGTTCCTCATCTTCTCTATATACCAGGAACATATCCTTTATATATCACAAGTACTTTAGGATAGTTTTCACAGCTTCCTAATATAGTTCTCTTGGATTATCTTGATATCTCCCCACCATTATTAGAGAAAAGATAATATCGAATCTAATACATATCATGGAATTCATAATAGATCCCATTATATAAGCATAAGGGATTCCTCTCATTCTCTCAATCTACTCCTATGTTTGGGAGAACATTTTCTTAGATATATTGATACCATGTGGCATTAGAAACGACCCTCTCTTAGATCATTCTATATTATAACTTTTAAGTACCTTGTTAATATATGTACTTTGGATTAGCCAAAAAATCCTCTAAGATATATCTTGATAGATATTAATCCCTATGATGTAGGTTTCTTCGCCTAAACCTTTCTTGTGGAATCATTAATTTAACCAATTCTTAACTAACTATAAACCTTTCACTTCATTTACCACTATTAGTATGTAAATAATATATAATACAAGTAAAATTATGGTATTCCCATTAACCTTCTTATAGGCTTATGTCTCTATTTAATTCTTGATGAAACCAAATTCTCTTATGGCCTCATCAAAATGAACATTTTATGAGTATGATTTCTACTTCAACCCATAAATGTATCACTGTATCATGAATAATTTATTGATATTATTTGACTTTATAAACCCTTCAGGTTGAATCATATAGACAACTTCAACCAACTTCCCATTTAGAAAGGTAGTTTTGACAACCATTTTCTAAATCTCATAATCATGGAAGGATAATATTGTAAGTTATATTCTAATGGATTTAAGCAATGTTACTGGTTATAAGATTACTTCATATTATATGCCTTAATGTTTCTTGAAACCCTTATCTATTAGTAATTCCTTATAGGTATTGAATTTACCATCCACATACATCTTTTTCATTAATACCCATTTGCACCTAAGTGGTTTTACATTATCCGGAGGGTCTACCAAAATTCAAACTTGATTTTGGTACATGGAATCCATCTCAAAATTCATGGAATATTTCCATTTAGAAATATCCTTTCCTTCTACTAATTCCTTTTTGGTTAGAGATTCATCATTCTCTAAGATTAACATGTCGCCTAACTCAATGAAAAGAAAAACATAACACTTTGGTTCCCTAAACTATCAATTTGGACAATGTAGTACTTGTGTCTTGGTAACATATTCATTTTTCACTGTCTCTTGTAGATATGGTTCTCATACCAACTATTTTTATCTGGAGCATCAACTTTATTGAAATCAATCTTTCTCCCACTATTTCCTTTGGAAATGTGTTACCTTTCTAGAAATATGGCATGTCTTACCACAATAGATTTTCTATCTAAAGGGTTATATAGGTAATATCATTTAGTTTCTTTAGGGTAACATATAAATATAAACTTCAAGCTTGGGGATGCTAATTTTTCACTAGGTATAGTCTTGAAAAAATATTATCATCCTCATACATTTATATTTGATAGAATGGGTTTCTTTACATACCAAAAATCATATGGAACCCCATTTTTTCTTTATATAGTACTTGATTAAGGTTATATGTTATTGTTTGTATATCCCCAAAATGATAATGGAAGATTTTTCCGACTCATCATTGATCTGGCCATGTTTAGAAAGGTCTAATTCCTCCTTTCACCAGTACTTGTGTCTTGGGAAAATATTCATTTTCCACTTTCTCTTGTAAATATGGTTCTCATACCAGCTATTGTGTATCTGGAGAATCAACTTCATCAAATTCAATCTTTCTCCCACTATTTCCATTGGAAATGTGTTACATTTCTAGAAATATGGCATGTATTACACAATTAATTTTCTTTCTAAAGGGTTATATAGGTAATATCTTTTAGTTTCTTTAGGATAACATATAAATATAAACTTTATGCTTGGGGATGCTAATTTTTCACTAGGTATGGTCTTAAAAAATCTTATCATCCTTATACATGTATGTTTGACAAAATGGGTTTCATTCCATACCAAAACTCATATGGAATCCCATTTTTTTCTTTAATTGATACTCATATAAGGTTATATGTTATTGTATGTAACGCATATCTCCAAAACAATAATGGAAGAGTTTACTGACTCATCATTGATCTAACCATGTTTAGTAAGGTCTAATTCCTCCTTTCACCAACATCGTCCCAATGAGGTGTATAAGGAGGATTGATTTGGGATATTATCCCAAGATCCTTAAAGTGATCAATGAAATCTTAGTTAAGATACTCTCTATCTCAGTCTGAGAAAAGTACCTTAATATTCTTACTAATCTATATTTATACTTCATGTTGATATTCCATAAAAATATAAAAGTAATTTGATTTATACCTCATTAAGTATATATAACCATACCTACTATAGTCATTGGTAAAAGTAATGAAGTATGAAAATACACCCCTTTCCTCTACTAGAAATTGACCACATACATCAGTATAAATCAATTCCAATAATTCAGTGGCTCTTACTTCTTTTATATAGAATGTTTCTTTGGTCATTTTCCATAATAAACAATAATGGCATACATCTAGGGGTTTTAACTTAGTTGAGTTTAAAAAACCTTATTGATGTAATTATTTTAAACACTTCTTGTTTACATGGCCAAACCTAAAGTGCCATAGGAGGGTGTTATATGAGTAATTTTCACTAGTTTTGTCATTGATTTCCATTATAAGGTTTTATAGTTTAATTATATACAATTCAGTGTTAAATTGCACCATACCGTAACATATGTTAACCTTATAAAAGAGACAACCTTTATTTTCAAACTTGAAATAAAATCTCATGGTATCCAAAATAAAAATTGAGATTATGTTTCTAGTTATTAAAGGAACATAAAAACAATTATTTAATACATTAACTAAATCACTGGGCAAAGTCATATGATAATATCCCACTTCCATGGCTACTAGTCTCATACTATTTGTATCTTAGGGATCCACCTCATCATTTGAAATATTCTAGAATATATTTTGTTCTTATATATGAATACAAATTTGTGATCCAAATACTATATCCAATACCAAAATTGTAGAAAAATATAGATTTAATTCAATGATAAAAATACTTTAAGTAGAAGCACCTACTTGGTTCTTTTTCTAGTGGCATTTCTTGCCACATTAAAAGTAAACATACTCCTTCACATTTCCCTCCCTCTATATCTTTTTCCCTTTGGTAGGATAGTGAATGGGTGTCTTCATCTTGGGATTATCCTTGGACCCCTTAGACTTTCCCTTCCTCCTCTTGTTCACCATTATGACTGAAGAATTGGTATAATTCATATCATTATCATCTTTGATAACTAAATCCAAAATATTTGTGAATGACTTTGTCATGTTATTTGTATTTTAATTGAAAATAAAAGTAAAAAATATTGGTGGTAAGAATGAGATTTGTCACTAGTTCTTAGTTCAGTTTGAACCTAGGGGATTCAGATCTCTCAATGTACCTAATCATCTTGAGTACATGAGGCCCTTCTTGATTCACTTCTTCTGGACTAAACCTATACATTTCACTTGATATTTCATCCCTTTATTGTATTTATATCATCTAATATAACTATTTAAGATGAGATAGCATCTTGTAGGCATCTTACTCCTCATGCATTTTCTACAATTGACTAGAAATGGATGAAAACAAGATACACTATACATATAGTGCATAATCTACATGATTCTTATACATATATTTATCCTCCTTTCTTGCTCCCAGAGGTGGCTTGGTAGGATGTGGGGACTCTAGTACATAGATCTTCCTCTATTGGTATAGTACTATGTGCAATCACTTGTACCACTCCTGGAAGTTATATCTAATCTGGATATTTTCATTATTTATAATCAATCACACTGATAATGTACTGGTGGTTTTTATTTCCATTTTATCTACAAAAAATACATTTATCAGTTAGTAATTTATATTAATTACCTTTTATATATTACTGATTAATTAAATAAATTATTAAATTTCTCCCACTATTTTATCAAACCCTATTACCCCTCACTACTAGATTTAGAATAATCAGTCGCTTGAGTATTCTAGTGGTAAGAATACTTGAAACCTATCCTCATATTTCAAGTTATATCTATGACACTCTTTGTAGAGTTTCAAGGTAGGAACTAAATAGGCCAACTGTATTGACTCATGGATCCTTGAATTATTGAGTGAAGTCTCATCTTCTTGAAATCCTAACCTTGATTCCCTTGACTTTTTTACTTTAAAGTGGTATCAATCTAGCTAGTTATACTTATTTTTTGTTATATTTAGTTAATTCAACCCATTATTCTAATGATATTAATGTGTTTCATGTTTACTATAAGAATATCATATTCTAAGACCGGTTCTGAAATTGAATAAAGAAAAGACGCTATTGAGATTGGAACCACTAATTCAAGACACCATTTTCTATGAGATACCACCCATATAAAAAATCAGAAAGTATGAGATACCTCTAGGATATCACACATCCATCATATTGTACCATTGGAATGAAAAAATGACAAAGTTCGAGACACCGTCAGTCGACACGTTGTCGAGATGTCATACCACCAGAGCGTGAATTTGGCCAAGTCTGACATACCACTAGACTAACCTTACACTAAATGAGACACCGTCAGTTTCATACTACCAACATGGAATTTGTAGCTAAGTCTAAGATACTATCAGACAATATAATTCCAGACCAGAAATTGCTAGTTGAGACACCACCAGTGTCGTGGAAATTTTTCCAATTCTAAGACACCACTAGTATCATGCCGCCATAAGTACATACCGCCAAAGCAATACATCCTTAGACCTTGAGACACTACCAGACTTTGACACACTTCTACTCATTTTCTAACTTTAATTATTTTTAATATTTTCTAATGGATATATTTATTGAATTTGATTCTATTTATTATTATAATAATTGTCTCTTAAATGATTGACAGAAAGTATTAAAGAGAGTGTTAGGATTTGCAGTATGAGGAAGTAGTTAATCTAGATATTCTCATTACTACTACTGCTGATAAAAGTGAAGTACAATCCCTCGTGTGGATAGGATAGTTGAATATACAAGATATATAAAAATCAAAATGTTATAAATAACTCACGATTACTAAACATACAAAGAGCTGAAATAGATTACAAATAAGAAGATATCACCTACTACAAACATTTGATTGGGAAGTTTAACTACACATTCACATCTATTTCCTTTCTCTAGTCAAGAACACAAGTCTGTGACACTCTGTTTTCTTTAAGTTTTCAAGAAAATAATACTCAAGATTCACTACTAAATCAAATAAATAGTCACAAGCTGCATTACAATAGACCAAGCACTTCTAAACTCCACTCTTCTAGATTACTCAGTTCTATTTGTATTTATTTCTTTATGATTAGAGTGTTTGCATACTCTATTTTATCATATGTAAACTATCTCATGTGCTGAACTGGAAGATACTCGATATATTCTCAAATTATTTCCATATTTTTTTCCCACGGATAAGAGTGGTAGTGGTCCTTGTGTGTCTTATTTACTTTTTCTCCCATGAATAACTATGGAAGAGGTCATGTGTGACCTGGATAGTTGTAAAATATGTTATAAACCTAATCTAGGTTGTGGTTCAGCTTGTTTATTTTATATGAACTACTTGGGGGAAGGTGATCCCCAAGTGGAGAGGACTAAGTCTCGACTTGAGACTGAACCTATTGTATTCATTCTTTCTATTATGTGTTTTAATTTTGTTTTTCTTTATTTCCACTTTAAAACTAAAAATTATTTTAACTATAAACAAATTATATACTTTGATAGTTTATCTTAATTTTTGTTTGTATAGTATTTTGATCAAGTAAAATAATTTCAAAGGATTCAATAATATTGTATATTATTCATTAGAGACCTAATAAATCTTTAGAAAAATATTTAGAAAGCTTAAGATCTATATCATACTACTTATTTTGATAAACTAGACTATATTTAAATATTTTGGGGATTTCAAAATAATCCATTTTAAACAAAAAAATATATTGGGTACTCAATTCACCCCCTATTAAGATAGTCACTCTGACCAATATTTGGTATCAAAGGTTTTCTTTCTTTGGTATTAAAATTTTCAAATAGTTTTAAATATGATTTTATTTGAGCTTTAAATATAACAAATTTCTATCATTTCTAAATTTAGTTATTTAAATGGATAACCTACAAGAAGGATCTTCTACTAACAAACCACCTTCCATTAATGGTACAAATTATTCCCAATGGAAGATTAAGATAAAAATTCATATATAGACCATCGGTTTTGATATTTGGTCTTCAATAAAAGATGAATATGTTATACATGATACTAATAGAAGTATTCAGGATGATGCCACAAAGTTAGTGTAAATTAATAATTTTAAATCTATGAATACCCTTTATTATGCTTTGGGAGATGAGGAATTCAATATAATTTTTTCTTAAAAACTTCTTTTGAAATATGGGACACTTTGTCTACTTCCCGTGAGGGAACATAAAATGTTAAATAAATGAGGCTTAATAATTATACTATTAAATATGATGTTTTTAAGATGAAACCTGATAAACCCATTTATGACATGAATCTCAGGTTTAATGAGATTTTCAACATAATGAGATCTCTCAAAAAAACAATATCTAAAAAGCATCAAATTATGAGATTGCTAAGATGCCTACCAAAATAATGGAGAGGCACGTCAGTTTCAATCAGAGAATATTGTGACATAAGTAAGTTTTCTGTGAAAGAGTTTATTGGAAAACTTATGATATATGAAGAATAATTAAAGTTAAACCATGAACAAGATGAGAAACCTAAAATAAAGTCAGTAGCTTTCAATACTACTACCCCCAAATAATAAAAGTTAAAGGAGAAAGAGAAAGTTCAAATTGTATAGTAAAATGATAGTGAATCACCTTATGATAGTGATTAAGGAATTTCTCACTTATCTAAAAGATTTAACAAGTTCTATAGGAAGAAAAGGTTATTCAGAAAATCAAAATACAAATAAAAGTATGACAATAGAGGAAACTAGAAGAAAGAATGGAAGAAAGATGATGAACCAAAGGAAGTTGTCTGCTATGAATTTAAAATTAAAGGACACATAAAATCTGACTTTCCAAAGCTTAAGTACCAAAAGAAATATGAGGATAAGGATAGAAGATACAAAAATTACATGAAGTCAACTTGGAGTGATTCTGAAGATAGCTCTAGTGACTCTTATGCATCGCCTAAAGAAAATCCAGGCTGATCCAATATGTGTTTCATGACTAAAGTTAGTGAGGTGTCTGCTTCACCTACTACTTCTAATATTTTTCCAATGCATGAGTCTGATAATTTTAACAATGAAAAAAATTATTATGATATGTAAAATGAAGAATTATTTGCGTACTATAACATGTTAGAGGATAACTATAATGAGTTAAAGTATAAGTATAAAATTCTTAAATGGCGGTATGCTCTATCTACAAATATTAAATCTGAACTATCTATAGAAAATGAGAAAAATGATCAACTACTCAAAGAAAACACTAAACTTAAATTTTAAAATTATAAATTGAATAAATATATTTAAAAGTTTACAAATGGTATAGAGACACTCACACAATTTTTGGGAAATAAAGTAGCACCAAAATATGTTTTTGGAATAGGATGTGAGTCTAAACATAGGAGAATATCTAAAAACACTTTTATTCCTAAATCTATACCAGAAATCCCTACTAAAAATAATTTTTCAAAAGGGCCTAAAAAGGTCTTTATTTCAAAAAGTATGTAATATATTTATAAGAAACCCATCAAGAAATAGTGGGTTCCCAAATCTCAAATTTTTAACATTTATGGACCCAAATAGATTTAGGTACCAAAATCATTCCTTGTTTAAAAAAATGTAGGAAAAATCTTGAAGACCTCTAGTAGAATTATATGGTACTTAGATTATGTATGTTCTAGACATTTTGTAGGAGATTATTCATTCTTCAAGATAATTATAAACGTTTATGGTGTCCATGTAATCTTTGGTGATAATGTTAAGGGAAAGATCATTGTCTTAGGATATATTGGTAATAAAAATTCAGTTTTAATTTCTAAAGTTTTATATTTTTATGGTTTAAAGTATAATATTCTAAGCATTTCTCAGCCATGTGATGATGATTTTTATATTAAGTTTGATAATGATTCTTTCAATGTTTTTTATTCTAAAAAATTAGTTTTTACTTATTTTATAAATGGAAATGTTTGTCTTATAGATTTAAATTCTTTGATTTCTCAAATTGGTTCATGCTTAAGTGACTTTCACAAGGAATATTGTCTTTGGTATAGGAGACTAGGACATTGCAACATTCACTCACTTAGGAAGCTAACTAGGAAAGGGTTAGTTAAGGATATACCTAATATTGAGTTCCCAACTGATAAAGTATGTTAGCCCTTCCAAAAAGGGAATTAGAACAAAGTTTCTTTTAAATTAAAGAAATAAGTGTCAACTTCTCAACCCCTTTAGTTGGTTCACATGGATTTGTTTAGACCATATATAATTTCAATTTGAAATTGGAAGTACTATGTTTATGTTCTTGTAGATGGTTTCTCTAGGTATACTTGGGTATATTTTCTATCTCACAAAAGTGAAGCCTGATCTTACTTTATCAAGTATGCTAAGTCTGTATAAAATCTTAGTGGACTTGGGATTAATACCTTAAGGAGTGATCATGGACGTTATTTTGAAAATAAAGGCTTTGAATATTTTTTCTCACAAAATTGTTACACTCATAACTTCTTTTCACCTAGGACACCCCATAAGAATGGAGTTTTAAAAAGAATAAATAAAACTTTATAAGAGATGTCCCATAACATTTTGAATGAGAATGACCTACCTATCTATTTTTTGGAAGAATCTATCAATACATCCTATTATATCGTCAATAGAGTTTTGATCATACATATCCTTAATAATTCCACTTATGAGATGTGGAATAATATGAAACCTAATTTTAATTACTTTAGAGTTTTTTGTTACAAAGTCTTTATTATTAAAACTAAGGATAATCTTGACAAATTTTCCTCTAAAAGTGATGAAGTAATTTTCCTTGTTTATTCAATCTCTAACAAATCCTATAGAGTTTTCAATAAGAATACCAAAACTTTGGAAGAATAAGCCTTTGTAAAATTTGATGAAAGTTATCCACATGAGGCTAATACCTCCTTAAAAAACCTTGAGGATTATTTATCTTATCTGAATTTAAATTCTAAAACTTTAGAATCTACTGTAAAAAAATCCGAAAATCATCTAGTTCTGAAGAATTTCCAGAACTTCCAGAATATGAACCTAAAAATTCAGAAGTGACCAGTCCCTCATTATCTAGAGATTCTGTTAGAAATTAGTTTGAACATCAAGATTTCTTGTCTCATCTTGAACCTAATAACATCAATTAAGAAATTAATTATGAATTATGGGTAATATCTATGCAGGAATAATTAAATCATTTTGAAAGAAACAAAGTGTGGGAACTTGTAGATAGACCCAAGAAAACCTTTAATGTTGGCACTAAATGGGTGTTAGGAATAAATTTAATGATTCAGACACTATATTTAGAAATAAAGATAGATTTTTTTCACAAGTTTATAGTTTGGAATAAGGGATAGAGTATGAGGAAACATTTACACCTATATCTAGACTTTAGTCCATAAGAATACTACTTTCTCATGCAGCACATCTAGATTTCAAGATTTATTAAATAGATGTTAAGAGTTAATTCTTAAATGGTTTTATAGTTTAGGATGTTTTTTTTGAACAACCCCCTAGTTTTTAAAATCCATATTTTCCAAATCAAGTTTTCAAATTAACTAAAGATTCATATGGATTAAAACATGCTTCTAGATATTGGTATGATAGACTCATCAATTTTCTAATTTAAAAAGGTTTTTAAAAAGGAATAGATGATCCTACTATTTTTATAAATATAATTTAAAAATATATACTAGTAGTGAAATTCTATATTGATGATATTATTTTCGGATCGTCAAACAATTCTCTTTGTACTAATTTTTATAAAATGATGAAAAATGAATTTAAAATGAGTTTAATGGGTGAAATAAAATTTTTTATTGGATTTAAAATCTTTCAAAACAAATAATGAATTATTTTAAATCAAATTAAATATACAAAATATATTTTAAAATGTTTTAACTTGGATAGAACTAAGAGTAGTGATACTCCTATGAGTACCACCTGTAAATTGGATCTTGTTGATGTTGGGAAACCAGTTGATCAAACCTATTATAGGGGTATGATTGGAAGTCTTCTCTACTTGACTTATATCTAACCAGATGTTATGTTTAGTGTGTGTATGTGTTCTCATTTTCAATCAAACCCAAAAGAGTCACACCATGTTTTTGTTAAAATAATTTTCAAATACCTTAAGTACACTACCAATTTAAGATTGTTTTACACAAGAGGAAAAGAATTTATTTTGTAAGTTATTTCGATGATTATTTTGGATAATGCAAGTTAGATAGAAAAATAACCTCTATAACATGTCACTCTTTAGGCAAGTATCTAGTTTCATGGTGTAGTAAAAAGAAAAGTTATATTTCATTGTCTATTACTGAAGCTGAGTACATAGCTGCAGGTAGTTTTTGTGCACAAATTTTTTGGATGGAACACACTCTACTAGACTCTGGATATCAATTCTAACATGTCCCCATAAACTGTGACAACATGAGTTCAATAAAAATTTCCAATAATCATGTTTCTAATTCTATTAAAAAACATATTGATATAAGACATCACTTTTTGAGAGATCATTTTCAAAAAAAAAGATATCACTCTTGAATTTATTGTCACAAAACATTATTTAGATGATATATCTACTAAGAAATTGAATTTTGAGAGAATGAATTGTATCAAACATGAATGAGGAATGATTAATTTTGGTTAAGTATAATTTTCATTGACATACCATTGTGATTTACATATCGTTGTGATTAACATACTGATGTGATGAAATGTCATTGTGGTAACACACCATTATCCTCTCATGTTATTGGCTCATCACAGTATTGGTCTGTCATACCATTGGGTCGTCACACCATTAGATTTTCATACTATTTTTGTGTTATTCCATTTCCTCCATGCCTTTTTAAATTTCTCTTTTTCTCTATATTTTGAACTGTCGGTGCATTTTCCAATTAATTTTCCTTCTTGTAACCCAATATGTGTTTTTTATTAAATTTTGATTTTTATTTCAAGTATCAATTTGATTTTAAAATACCTAATATCCTAAATGATATAAAAATGTCCTAACATCTATTCCCAACATACCTTGATCCCCATGTGATACTCCTATATATATATATATCTCGGGCCTAGTGAAACCCTTTTACTTCCACATTTCAAACATTCTCTTATCTTGTACAAGATTTTCAAACCTATTTGTATGCTAAGAATGAAGTGTGATTTTTATTTTTCTCCATTTAAGTTTATATCTTCTAAGAATAAGCAGAAAGATTCAAGTGAACCTACTCTAATTTCACCAATTAATCTTGAGCTTTCCAATAGGATTATTGTACTAGAAAAAGAAGTTTAATTCAAGTGGTTGTTGTCTAGTAAGTATCTGGTACTCAATTTTCTCTATGATTAGAGTTGGTTATAATGGTTCTCTTCAAACAAAATACCTTTCTACCCTAATATGGTTCTTGAGTTTTATCAGATGTGGAGTTTGTGTTTGATGAAGATGGTGCTGATTAGATTAGAAGTAGCATCAGGGGACATTTGTTTGGTTTTCTCTCAAGGAAAATGGATTAATGTTTAGGTGTACCTAATGATGGAATTTATGATTACTAACAAGGTAGTATTCCAAAAGTCAATGACTTTTTTATGTATGAGGATGCTCTTTTTGTTCTAACAAGAGATGGTAAAACTAGAAGGCATGTTTCCTTATAGATGGATGGAGAATATAGGCAACTCTTTGAGTCTGTGCAGCAATTTCTATTCCCAAGGAAGGGTGATTTCACAACCTTAAGGTACGAAGATACGTATCTTTTATCTCTAATGACAGAAGGTCACAAGATCAATATTTATAGATATCTCATGGTGCATATGTGTGAGATAACCAGGCCATCCTCAAGATCTAATTCTTTCATCTACTTGAAGTTCAATTTTGCCATGTTGTAGGCCAAGGGCCTAGTATGTGATGATGATGAGTCTATTATAGACTATGGTATCTTATGAATTACAAGTTATACTTGTTCAAGTATAAAGATTATCTGGAACCAGTGGAAGAAACAGTGGGTTGGTGATTCTAAGAAGTTTTATGCTGAGTATAATCTGGTTGATCATCCATCTAGACCAATGGATAAAGTTGATATAGGATTGGATCCAGATAAAGTAGTTTAATATTCTAATAAGGATAAAGAAGAATATATTACTTAATAATAGGAAAAGTAACTATCTTTTGATGTGGAAGTGATTGTTATTTGTCTCCAAAAGATGCTCCCATTACCTTTGGATATCTTATTCCACCCAAGAAGTTTCCAAAAAATAGAAAAACTTGTTAAAAGTAATGAAGGAGAGACTGATGTCTCTATAGAGGAGAAATATAAAAGTTAAAAATCAACTGAAGTGGATGATTATGATAAGGAGGAGGAAGAAAAGGAAGAATAAGATGAGAATGAAAATGGTTAAAATAGAAATAAAGATAAATATGGTAGTTAAAGTGATGGTGGAGGTGATGGAGATGATTATGACCCTAGTTGTTATAATGGTCGAATCAAGAGGATGGAAGTGGATATTCCTCCACAACTTTAGGATGCATTTGTTTAGGGGTAGAAATCCCCATATATGTAATTATTCCATGAATCTCTAGCTATTTATGAAGTTGAATCCAGCTTAGTTACCATTGGTCAAACAGTTTCTGATTCTGCTATGTTAGAATAGTTAAGTGTGATTGTTGTTTTAGAATAGCATGTTTTTGAGCAAGAGAAAATGGATATTCCTTCTATTGAGAAAGGCAGTGAGGTTCAGTTGGATGTTTTATCTTCTGATAAGACTTTAGTTGATAGTTTTATGGAAGTAGAGCCTCATGTAAATGAGAATGTGGAAGGTGAATCCAATGATTTTGTTTGAAAAAAGTTTGTTCAAAATCTAGATACACCTATTGTTGGTACATAGTTAGATGAAAATTCTTCTAGTGTTGTTACATAGATTTTAGATGTTTAGAAGAATCTTGATATGTCATTTGTGCCTGCTAGTGTGGTTCCTCCAACCAATTATCTAGTAGTTTTTGAGGTTTCTAAGATATGCTTTGATCTAATATAAGAAGTTTGGGGAAAGTTTTATAGTGTTTCAAGGAGTCCACCAAATCATGGTGGGCCTAAGGTTTGAATTTAAGGTGATCCTATGGGATTCTTAATAGTCCAAGTAGATCTTGAAATAATTCTAGAAAATTTTGATTCTGTTATATCCCCTTCGCCTGAACCGGTTTCTCTAGCTACTCTAGTTTTACCTATAGATTTAGTCATTGAAGCTGACTTGAGAGTTTTTGGTGAAAATACTCTTTATGAATTTCATAAGTGTTTAAAGAATTAATCTCCTCTACTAACCAGATTAAGTGAAAATGGTACCCTTTATTGCTTTATTTTTTGATCCAACATATCCAACCTAAGATGACACATCACATACATGAATTTGAGATTGAGAATAAAATAATTGGAAGTGAGTTGGATTCTTTTAAGGCTATTATTGATCACATTAATTCAACATTTACTACTTTTATGGAAGGTGTCCTTAAAAGTATTGAGGATACATCTTTAGAAACTTTTTTTGTTGTTTCTACTCCCCCGTTGATGCTTGATGTTGATATCATTTGATCAGTTGTTAGAGAGGAATTTGTAGCTGCCTACAGTAGTCCCTCTAGTGGTGAACCTATGATTCTTTCAGAAATTTTGAGGAAGTTTGAGCAAGGAACTGAGCATGATCATATGATGATCAGGAAGTATGAAAAAGATATGAACGATTCCAAAGAGACAATTACTAATTCCATCAAGTTTTATCTATTGAGGATTTATACCAATCATTCCATGATTCTAATTTCAAATTATTGTTTGAAAATTGTAGGATGCCTCCTATGACTCAAGCCTTCAAATAAAAAGTCATACAACTCAAGAAGATAACCCCTATATTGAATAGGTTTGTGGAAGATAAGGGTGTATTATTTATCTCAATGGAAAGGTCTGGAAAAATCATAATGTATTTCATAAATATCATGAAGACTTTTCTTCATGTAAATGGTTAAGAAGTTATGGATCAGTAAACCATTCCGATTTCTCATCGGTTATCTTTCATACCTAGTGTTACTGGTTGTTCCCTTGTACCTCTCTCATCTAGATTTTAGCCTTTTCTTATGGATCATGTGAAAGTTGTGCACTAGCCCAGGCTAGTTCTTGTTTTGAAAGATCTTCATCTTCGAGCTCTCACTGGACGTTCTCCTAGTGCTCCATCTACTCTCCCTCAGGTTGATCCTATTGCCTTGGATAAGGAGTAAGATAAATCCTAGGCTAAAGGAAAAGAACTTATGGATCCCTTATCCAAACCTTAAAACTTTATCATTTTTTGTTTTAGACTGTATGCCTTTTATGGGACTAGATTTGTAATAACTTTTTCATCATTAATTTCAATTCCTATTATGCTAATCTTTATCTTTGTTTTACTCCATTTACTATCTTTTCATTACTAATCTTTATTTTTTTATAATCCCAAAAGGGGTAGAATTTTTCTTACATATTTATTTTTTATTAATATTTTTCTTTGATACTATATGTTTTTAATCTTTATATTCATGTTACTTACCTTTGATATATACTCTTTTATTATTTAGTTTTCTTTGATACTATATACACATACTGTGAATGATAAGTCTTGTTTTATATTTTGATCTTACCTTGGATATCTTCTTTAAACTTTTGTAATACCTTTGATGACCTGTTTTTACATTTATAATACACTTTGATTCCATGATTTGTGAACATCAAAAAGGGGGAGATTTTTGACCTCCTAGTTTTAATGGTCACAAAATCATGGTTCTAATGATCTTAATAAGTATTATATTTTTGGTAAGAATATCATATTCTAAGACAGATTCTGAAATTAACTAAGGATGAGACACCATTGAGATTGGCACTGCTAATTCGAGACACCGTTGTCTGTGAGATACCACCAGCATAAAAATCTTGAAAAGTATGAGATACCTCTAGGATATCACACTGCCAGAATAGCATACTATTGAACTAAAAAAATGAAAAATTCTGAGACACCATCAGTCGACACACCATCAGGGTGTCGTGCTACCAAAGTGCAAATTTGGCTAAGTCTAACATACCTCCAGACTAACCTTCTGCTAGATGAGACACTATCAGTGTCATCCCACCGACATGAAATTTTTTGCTAAGTCTAAGATACCATCAGACAACATACCACCAGACCAGACACTACTAGTTAAGGCACCACCAGAATAGTGTAAATCTAGCCAAGTCTAAGACACTGCCAGTATCATGCTACTAGAACCACATATCTCTAGATTGAGACACCTACAGACATTGACACACTGCTACTAATTTTCTTACTTTACTTATTTTGAATCTTTTCTAATGGATATATTTATTAAATTTAATTCCATTTATTATTCTAATTATTATATCATAAATGATAAAAATAAATCATTGAATAGAGTGTTAGGATGTACAATACAAGGAAAATATTGACCTAGATATTCTCTTTGTTATTACTACTGATAAAAGTGCAGCACACTCCCTCATGCAGACAAGAGAGTTTCATATTCAAGATATGAAAAAAAAAGTGAATTGTTAGAAATAACTCACAACTACTGAACATACAAAGAGATGAAGATCTCACCTACTACAAACATTTGATTAGGAAGACAAACTACACATTCAAAAACAATGACTTCCTCTAGTCAATAATATGAGTCTACGACACTCTATTTTTTAGAAGTTTTTCAATAAAACTAGACTCAAGATTCATTGTCGAATCAAATCAAGTGTCACAAGCTGCATTGAAATAGACTGAGCACTTCTAAACTCTACTCTTCTAGATTTCTCAATTATGTTTGTATTTATTTCTTTATGATCAATGTGTGTGCATACTCTATTTTATCACACACGCATTGGGTCATATGCCGAACTAGAAGATACTTGATATCTTCTCAAACTCTTTCCATATTTTTTCCCACTGATAAGAGTGGTAGAGGTCCTTGTGTGTCTTGTTTACTCTTTCTCCCAAAAATAACTATAGAATAGGTCTTGTGTGACCTGGGTAGTTGTAAACTGTTGTATAAACCCAATCTAGGTTGTGGATCATCTTGTTTATTTTATATAAAATACTTGGAGGTGTGTGATCACCAAGTGGACAGTGCTAAGTCTCAATTTGAGATTGAACCTCTTGTATTCATTCTTTCCATTGTTTGTTTTAATTTTTTTTAATTTTTTTTCACTTTAAAACTGAAAATTATTTTAACTTTAAACAAAATATATACTTTGATATTTTATCTTAATTTGTGTTCATATAGTATTTTGATCAAGTAAACTGATTTCAAAAGATCCAATAATATTGTATATTATTCATCTAAGACCTAACCAATATTTAGATAAATCTTTAGAAATATTAAGATCTATATCATACTACTTATTTTGATAAACTAGGATGTATTTAAATATTTGGGGGATTTCAAAATAATCCATTTTAAACAAAAAAATTCATTGGGTACTCAATTCATCCCCCTCTTAAGATACTCACTCCAACTAAGAGATATATTCCTTTTCTATTTGATATGTCCATTATATGTTGTCACAATCACAACTAAGCATGTGTTAATATAAAACATTCATCATGTATTTATGCATTATTTGTTTATTATTTTATGTGTTTCCTGCAAACATGGACATTCATAAAATAATAAACACTATATAAATAAATAAACTACCTGAATGATCTTGAGCATATAATATTAGTTGATCCATTTAACCTCAATAGATCAACCATGACCTAGGGGTATAATACATGAGTTAGTACTTGACTTGTATCGTAGCTCACCCTCAGTCTACTATTTTCACATCTATTTTGGGATACCGTCTTGTCTTGGCATAGTCTTTGTCTCACAGTGTCATCATCAATCATACAAACATACTCATACACAGACGAGGGGGTCTTAGAAAGTGAAATATAGATATAAAAATAAACTTATAGACATATATACCCTTATATATATTAAACAAAAAAGATGATGTACAGACCATCAAAAATTTAATTAAATGTTGAAACCATCATATGTAGTTGCAATAGTCAATTAAATAAAATATTATCACAGATGTAAGGTCAGTCAATGATCAATACCAATCGATGGGTAAAATAAATGCATGATAAAAATTAAATTGCAATAAATTTAAATCAGGGGTATTTAAATAAATTAAATGAATTATTTTAATTCAAATAATTTTAATTTCACTTGGTCTCTCAATAAATTTAATTTTATTCCAAAATTAAATTAATTTTTTGAATAATAAAAATATTATCATTTTTTAATCCAAAAATTTAAATTAAATTTTTGAATATATTAAAATTTTTACATGGGTCCCAAAACCAACCTAGGCCCCATTGCAGGTCAGGAAAAACCTACCCAGGGTCATTCCAGGTATGGAATAATCTGCCCAGACCTATTTTGGGTTGAGTAGTATTCTCCTTTCCCATTAATGGGTTGAGCTAACCCAAATTAATCTTGAGTTAGCCAATTTGAAATCATTTCATGAGGGAAAATTCATTTGATAGTTCGGGCAGCCATCAAGGGGTAGACCAAGATGGTCGAACTCAGATAGGGTTGGCCATAATGGCAAGTACTTGGGGAGTTATATGGTGAAACATAGGCATTTGACAACCAAAGAGGCAGGGCTATGACTAAATAGTGGTTAGAAGGTGAGTTTGGTAGGGGTGGAATCATCATGTTGTGTTGCAGAGCTCATAGGGGTGGGGCGATGCCATGCTATTTTGGAGGGAAAATAGGAAGTCGCGGTATTGGCGGGAGGATCTGCTCAGTAGGGTGAGGTCGGTGGGTGGCTAAAGCGGTGGAAATGGGTTGCAATGTGTAGAGGGTGGCCGATGAAGCTTCCCTTGGAAGATTTATCAAAAAAATGTTATGGTTCATACACCCACCCATTTACAAGCTTTATCATTTTTTTATATGTTTGAAAGTTGACCCGGTTGAAACTTTCCCCCAACCCCTTTTTTCAATTTTTTTTATTTTATGGAAAATACTACACACTCTCCACCACCCACCCCTAATTTGGATTTTATAATTTTTCTTAATCATAGATTAGGATTTATTTAAATTAATATTTTTTAATTCATTCCACCATTAGTGGAATTATTACCTCCAAATAGTACTATTTCGTCCATCAAATTCTGGTCGGAACCTGGCCAGAAATAATGGGGTGTCCAGAAACCTCCTAGAAAAAAAATCAAGTATTAAATGTGTTCTTAAATTTTTAATACCCAAAAAAAACCACAAATAGTTTGTATTAATTTATTTGGATTCTCGTAACTTGTCCATCTGAGATTGGATCGTTGTGTGGTCAAATAATTTGGCAGCAAAATGAAGCCCTATAATTAATTTATAGAAAATTTAATTTTTCTTACCTCAGAAAATTTACGCAATCTCTCTGATGCCAATTTTTGGTATCAGAGAGCACTATAAAAGCTAGTGGGTTGGGGATTTTAAAATTTTTCATCACCAGAGAAATGAAAATAATTCTTCTCTAGCAATATAATCCCCTATAATGGTCTGAATATCTCACATGAATTTATTAATCATAAAAATAAATTAATGATTACCTCGTTCAAATTGGCGTTGCATCCATGTCATGACCCGTCCCCCAGGGCTCGTGCCATGACTAACCCCAAGCTCGCCTTCCATAGGCCAGGGGCAGGTGACTAGCACCAAAGGCATATTCCCTAATGTTGGGAAGGCATTGCCTTTATAACCTGTAAAAACACGCAACCAAGCTCACAGCAAGATACGAACGCAAGTCAACTGTATAGAAAAAAGAGTGCTGAAAGTAAAAAGGGGTCAGAATACAAGCCCAACAGTAATAGTACAAGTACAACTAAAATTCAATAAAACTAAAGAAAAAGAAATGCAGCTATTGGGTCATCCTCCAGGTTCCTACCTAAAGGGTAAGTACAGATCACCTCCACAGCACTCCACGTCCTCCCGTCTCCTCTGCGTACCGACACGCTGTATGGTCCACCTCCGAGAACCACCAAGTCCAGGTACTCTCAACCTCAATCAGCGCTTTCTATCATCTACATCCAACACAACGAGGTGTGGGAATATCCCGTGTAGGAGTTAGTATAACAATACTCATTAGAGACCCCAAGACCCTCAAGGTCTCACAAAAATCCAAAAAGGATAAACCACAAAGCATGAAAACATCAGATAACCCTACTTAGGTATATGCCCATACATATACCTAAGTTATCAAGTAATTCATCTCAATCATGAAGGAACACAGAGGTTTTGACTCATCTCACACCAGGTATATCTTTAGGTACAGTGGTGGAGATGATTTGATGTAACTACTAAATCGTCTTACTCTATTAAGAGGCTCTACTGCTAACCTTCACAGAATCTCTAGGAGCTGACCCACATAGGATCGCTGGAGCTGACCCACATAGGATCACTCAATCTGACCCACACAGGATCACTAGGATCTGACCCACGTAGGATCTCTAGTAGATGACCCACACAGGATCACTAGAGCTGACCCACATAGGATCGCTAGGAGATGACCCACACAGGATCGCTAGGATCTGACCCACACAGGATCGCTAGGATCTGACCCACATAGGATCGCTAGAGCTAACCGACACAGGATCGCTAGGAGCTGACCCACACAAGATCTCTCAGAGCTGACCTGCGCAGGATTTCTAGGAGCTGACCCGCACAGGATAGCAAGGAGCACTCTTCTCATCACAGCCAACTATTGGGTTTCCGCACTAGGCTTGCTCATCTCTAGGAGAGTCTGCTCCCCAAGCCACTAGTCGATTCTCCAAATACCATGATATCCCACGAAGAAGTATCTCAAAGATTCTCCACATCATATTTTTCTCAATGCAACAGACGGCGCATCAATCAGACACCTGGTCTGTGAGTTATTAGCCTTTTAGTCCTGAGGGCCCAGTTGGATTCGTGCTCGATACAACCCGACTGTTTCCCAACTTTATTCAAATCTCTAGTGGGGTATACTCAAAGGGACCATCTCTCTCCAATATTTCTAGCACCATTGACGGTTCGTCGAACGGACGTTTGGTGCCAAAGTTATGGCCAAAATAATGTAAATGGGTCATATTGGGCCTGAGTCCGGTGGTTCTTGAGTTCCACCGGTGCCGACCGCCAGCACCGGTCACCGTCACCAAAGTTTCCTTCTTCCATCATGAAGGATACACCATTCAAGAAGAATGGCGGAGGGGTCGGTCCATGTTTGTTTGGAATGCACCCTCCGCGTTAGAGTAGAAGCAAGCAGCTCAACAAGAACAGGAACGTGTATGGAAGATATTTAAGATCTTCAATCCCCACAACCTTCGTTAATCACAAATCTCATTCCCTCAAAAGAAACTTAGGAGGGAATAACATGGGAACCAAACCCCTACCTTGGATTGTTAGTTGACATTGGTACGAGAAGAAGTTTAATTTTTCAACATTCGTCTCATCTGCCACACACCACGAATCCTGGGGTCGTGCATTATTTCATCATAGTTGAAGACGTTCCTCGTTGGAGGGTGTCCTGAGGAAGAAGTCAAAGTCGGCGTTCTTCGTTGGAGGAGCATTCTTCGTGGAAGAAGTTTAGTCCTCCAAGGGTTCTCCTCTCTCAATTCCACCCAAAAATTAAAGAGGTTCCAATATAATTAACTTAAGAAGAACTTATGTTGGAACGCTCACAAAAGTTGGAAAAATTAAAGTATGGAATTGGGACAATTAATTTGGAGGAAGCTCAAGAGGCTCCTCCACATTAAAGAGGGAGTTGAGAGGTTTCTCCCTCATTAAGAGGGGAGTTCAAGAGTTTTAAGCCTCGGGTGGTCCCCATCACCATAAACTCTCATGGGATGCTAGGATCGGGTGGTCCCCACCACCATAACCTCTCATGGGAGGTTAATTCAGGTGGTCCCCACCTATGAAACTTCCACATGGGAGTTTCAAAAACAAAATAAAATAAAATGTTACACACTTTATTTTATTTTATACTTTTCATGAAAAACCCAAAAATTAAATTTCACCCTCAAACAACTGTCGTCGAGGTAAAAGTTTTCTTAAGTGAATACTGGCGCTACAAGTTCAATGGTTTCCTTAGATTTCAATTCTGAGCACCGGTTCAAAATTTACAAAAACCCGCTCACACGTTTACTGAACATACTCGAAAAAAAGTTTGAAAAATTATTAATAGTCACCCTCGACCCGCGCCAGTTGATTTTAGGCTCTACCCAAGTGAAACACTCCCCAACGAACCCAAAGGTACTCTCAGATTTCCAATCCAAGTTACCGTTTAAAAGTTATGGATTTTACAATAAAATAATTGTCACTTAATTATTTTATTTACGGCCAAAAACTAACTTTCACTGGTGCCCCACACCAACCAAAGTTAGTATCTTCTTAAATAAATTATGCCCTCAGGAGTTCAGCGGTGGTCTCATATTTTCAATCCTAGATACCATTTGTGAATTATAAGCATTTGAAAAATAATATAATTTATTTAATTATTTTATTTATGATTATGCCATTTTTGGGTTTTCTCACAGAAGGCCAGCGCTGACCAAACTTAAGTCGCGCCTAGGGTAAACCCACCATTCTAAATGCAACGGTACCCTCATATTTCTGATCCGGGAAACCGTTTAAGAGTTATCTTATTTTTTCAGGAAAACTACTTATACGCGCTAATTAAAGTGTAACAAAACTTTGACGGACCATTCCGGGCACTCTAAGCCTCAGAATCGCGTACCTTCAGATTTCGCGGTCTCGAAATAATTCCATAATTAAAAAAATTATACAAAAATTTCAGGACATTACATTCTCCCCACCTTAGGTCTTTACGTCCTTGAAATCCAAAACAAATACAAAACAACTAAAAGAGGGTAGTGATCATTAATCTGAGCCTCCTGCTCCCATGTTCTCTCCTGGAGGTTCTCGTGCTGTGAGCATATGTGCACCAGAGTTATCGACCACCCACGAAATACCCACTCCCGTCGATCCTCAATCTCCACTGGAACCTTCATAAATGTCACCCCATCATCGAATTCCATCTCTCCATGGTCGATGATTTGAGATGTTTCATGCACATATATCCTCAAATGAGATACATGGAAGATGTCGTGAACCCTTTCCAACTACGGTGGAAGAGCCAAGTGGTATTCTACCTTGATTATCCTTAGAAGTATCAGAAAAGGACCAATAAACCACGGTGATAACTTGCCACCTCGGCCAAATCTCTTTAGTCCCCATCAAGGAGAGACTCTCAAGAATATGTGGTCCCCCCTCTTGGAACTCTAAGGGTCTCTGTATCCTGTCGGCATAAAACTTCTGCCAACTCAATGTTGTCTTCACTTGCTGACAAGTGAGACATCGTGATACAAATTCTGTCACTACTTTCTTCATCCCTGGCCACCAGTACTGGCACCGGAGGTCCTGGTTCATCTTCACCACACCAGTATGTACCGCCATAAGGGACATATGTAAGTCCCTCAACACCTCCTCCTGAAGCACCACTGGTACCATGGTACGTCCTCTGAAGTGGACGTCCTGCTCCCCACCTTTAGAAAATCCATTAGGTGCATGTCCTATAGATATCTGAGCACGTCGAGCCTCGCAGTAAATTCCCCCAAGTTGCACCTCCCCAACTTGATGAAGGAGTGGGGGAGTGATAGTCATATACTAGAGGTAAGAAACTTCATCTCTATCCATAAAGGATATCTGCATCACGATTAGCTGCTCTGATGGCTCACTCAGCAGCTGCTGACCAAACCTCCTGCTGAGTGCATCTGCTACCACATTCCCCTTCCCAGGAGTAAAGATAATCTCAAAGTCATAGTCCTGGAGGAACTATATCCATTGTCATTGTCTCAACTTCTGAAATCTCTGCTGACACTTCTCAATCCACAGGAAAGGCTCCTCCTTCTTCATCAAAGCTGACAAGGGTGCCGCTACCCTGGAGAAGTCTGGTCCAAAACTCCAGTAGTACCCAGCCAAACCAGAAGTCCCTCTCCCTATTGGGGGTAATCCTAGAAAAATCTTTTGAAAAGATGTCCCCATCCTCTTCCACTCCTGTTTGGAACTGAAAACTTAAAACTCCTGCTACCATGAGGGTAAGTCTGGCCAACTCAAGAGTGATTGGCTGCATCCTCCTATGCATGAGTTTATCCTGTACTGCTTGGGTTTCCTTTTTCTCTAACCAAGGAAAACCCCATTCAAACATTATAGAGAAACCACAACCTTTTTTCCTAATACATTCAATCTGATTATGAATTGTGGTTGCCCAGTCCATAACCAAACTAACATCGTAAGGCCTCAACGCTTCCACCAAGAGGTTCCAACCGAAAATATCACCTTAAGGGTTAGATCACACCATCGGAGTATGTGTGATTATCAAGTCTCCTACCAAAGGTATCTCCAAACATGAGGGTCAATTCAATGGCTTAACCGGAAACTCTAGGTCTTGAATAGGATTCATGGAAAGAAGGAATTATTGGTACCTAACCTATGTCTATTGATACGACAGCTAGTAGTAGACACAGACCGTACCTCGAATCATTTCTAGAGCCCTTGGGCCACACTCCTTGACTGCATGCAGCTACCCCCCTCCCCTTTCCTCTAGCTCCATGAGCCTGGTGAGGACCACATAGGGGGGTGGTTGTAACATGTTGAAATGTGCACCACCTCATGCTGCTCCCCTAGATCTGCTTCCACATCTGCAACCCTGCAGATTCATCTATCCCTAACACTTATTCTTCCCAAAACATTTGTATATGCCCAAGTCTCTAAGACTAGCACCAATTTTCTATTTTCCCACTACTAACATTCACTGGCTATATCTGCTCAGCCAAAGAACATTCAACCACAAAGGTACTCTCTAGAACCCTAACATAAGTAGGAATTCATAGAGGAATAGTGCCTGCTTGGACATCCTTAAACACACTTCCCTAGAAAGTTTGAGCCCTGAAGCACTGGTCACATCATATTCATCGAGTACCAGGAATGATCGGTACACCTCAATGAATACTCAGCTACCGACATGTCATCCTGTCGAAGCTGTAGAAGATCTAGAGAACTCTTAGCCACCACCTCAAGCCAGTCCTCAAATTCCTGTGAGTTGGGCTCACCTCAGAACCTGAGGGGTATCTGATGATGAATCATGTGTAAGGCACTAATCCTATATGTGTCCTCTACCGCTACTACCGGTTGTAACTGCTGACCAACAGGCAGTGATATAGCTAACACACTACTCGAAGGTACCATCTCAGGCAATGATCCAAGTACTGAAGCCTCATAACCAAGAAGACCATCCTCATGGTCACTCATTGTAAAAGACTAGTATCTAAGATCACCATCTTCTCTACTAGTGTCTCAACTAGGCGGAAAACTCTAGCAACCACCTCCAGCCAGCCCTCATCTGTGTGGGAATCTATCTCGCCTAAAAACCTCAGAGGCCTCTGTCACTGGAACTCATGCAATGCGCTCAGTCTGGGTGCACCACCCGCTAGTGAGGCTGGTGGTAACTACTACCCAATAGGTTTTGGTGCTGCTGGTACACCACCCAAACGTGCCAACATAGTAAGAGGGCCCTGCATCGGAGCCTCTTCGCTTGGTGGGCCGTCATTGTGTACTCTCTTGGGAATCTTAGTTGGCTATATACGTAGCGGTATCCTGATAAAGAATAGGTTCTCCACAGTCATTAAGTTATACCTGCTGAGCTGACTCGAAGAAAACACAAGAAAAATTTTCAAAACACACACACGCAATCAGTGTTTTCGTGCACTAAGTCAGAAATCAGAAGTCAGGGTCCTAGTGTATGGATATGTTAGCTTCCGCACCAACACTGGATTCCCTAAACTGATAACCACACTCACTACACTTAACACTATTGTTGTTAAAAATATCAGAGACCTATGTTCTATAGTAGACCCGACTCCTTTGAAACCAATTTGTCACGACCCGTCCCCCGGGGCTCATGTCGTGACTAACCCCAAACCCACCTTCCATAGGCCAGGGGCTGGAGACTAGCACCAAAGGCGTATTCCCTAAAACTTGGAAGGCATTTCCTTTATAACCTATAAACACACAAAACCAAGCACACAGTAAGATATGAACGCAAGTCAATTGTATGGAAAAAAGAGTGCTGAAAGTAAAAAGGGGCCAGAATACAAGCCCAACAGTAATAGTACAAGTAAAAATGAAATACAATACAACTAAAGAAAAAGAAAGGTAGCTACTGGGTCTTCCTCCAGGTTCTTACCTGAAGGGTAGGTACAGATCACCTCCACAACACTCCACATCCTCTTGTCTCCTTTGCGTACCAACACGTTGTATGGTCCACCTCCGAGCACCGTCAAGTCCTGGTACTCTCAACCTCGATCAGTGTTTTCCATCGTCTGTATCCAACACAACGAGGTGTGGGCATAGCCAGTGCAGGGGTGAGAATAACTATACTCAGTAGGGACCCCGAGACCCTCAAGGTCTCACAAAAATCCACAAAGTATAAACCACAAAGCATGAAAACAACAGATAACCCTAATTAGGTATATGTCCATACATATACCTAACTTATCAAGTAATCCATCTCAATCATGAAGGAACACAGAGGTTCTGACTCAACTCACACCAGGTATATCTTTAGGTACATTAGCATATATGATTTGATTACTACTAAATCGTCTTACTCCGTTGAGAGGTTATGCTGCTAACCTGCATAGAATCGCTAGGAGCTAGCCCACAAAGGATCGCTGGAGCTGACCCGCACAGGATCCATGGAGCTGACCCACACAGGATCGCTAGGAGTTGACCCACACAGGATCATTGAAGCTGACCCACACAGGATCGCTAGGAGATGACCCACATAGGATCGCAAGGAGCTGACCCAAACTGGATCTCCAGGAGCTGACCCACGCAGGATCGCTTGAGCTGACCCATGTAGGATTGCTCGATCTGACCCACACAGGATCTCTAGGAGCTAACCCACGCAGGATCGCTAGGATCTGACCCGTAGAGGATAGATGGAGCACTCTTCTCGTCACAGCCAGCTAATGGGTTTCCGGACTAGGATTGTTCGTCTCTAGGAGAGTCCACGGCCCAAGCCACTGGTTGATTCTCCAACTGCCATGATGTCCCACGAAGAAGTATCTCAAAGGTTCGTCACATTATAGGGGTCTCAACACAACAAATGGCGTGTCAATCGGACGTACGGTCTGTGAGTTATTATCCTTTTAGTCCCGAGGGCCCGGTTGGATTTGTGCTCAATCCAACCCGACCGTTTCCCAACTTTATCCAAATCTTCAGTGGGGTATAATCAAAGGTACCATCTCGCTCCAAGATTTCCAGCACTGCTGACGGTTCTTCAAACGGACGTCCAGTGCCAAAGTTATGGCCAAAAGAATGTAAATAGGTCGTAGTGGGCCCGGGTCCAGCCCGACCCGGCCCGGCCCACTGGGCGGCTCGGCCCGTTGGGTTTGGCCCGGCCCGCTGGGTGGCCCGGCAGGCCGTAAGGGGCCGCGGAGGGCCGCAGGTGGCCGCAGAGGGTGCTGCGAGGGCGCGAGGCCGCGGAGTGGCTCGGACGAGGGGTTTCCACGAGGGTGCGAGACCGCGGGGCGGCTCGGCTAGGGCGGTTCAGCCGGAAGAGCGACAGTGTCTTGGGTGGAGGCTCAGCCTGGATGGATGTGGTGGCTCGGCCCGGTTGGCGGCGGCGGCTCGGACGGCGGTGGCGCCTTGGCCCGGATGGCGGCGGGGCTCAGACGGCGACGACGGCTCGGCCCGGACAGCGACAGCGGCTCGAACAGTGGTGGCGCCTCATCCCGGATGATGGCGGTGGCTCAGATGGTGGAAGCAACTTGGCCCGGACGGCGGCGATGGCTTGGGTTGGTGTGGAGAGGTGGAGGCTGCGGGACGGCGATGGCAACGGGGCGGTGGCGGCTGTGGATGGCGGAGCGCCACGGGGTGTAGAGGCCGCGGGGTGGCGAAGCGCGTGACTTCATCGGCGGTTCTCGAGTTCCACCAGTGTCGACCATTGGCACCGGTCACTTTCACCAAAGTCCCCTTCTTCCATCGCGAAGGATACACCATTCAAGAAGAATGGTGGAGGGTTCGGGCCATGTTTGTTTGGCACGCACCCTCCTCATTAGAGTGGTAGCAAGCGGCTTAACAAGAACAGGAACATGTATGGAATATATTTAAGAACTTCAATCCCCATAACCTTCGTCAATCACTAATACCATTCCACTACTAGAAATTCGGGCTATAGCCACGGTTCTAAACCATGGCTATAGGCCCTCAAACCGTGGCTATAGGTAATAGCCACGGTTTGAGGAACCGTGTCTAAGTTTGGCATGGCTATAGGCCCAGACCTATAGCCACGGTTCCAAACCGTGGCTATAGGTTTATAGCCACGGTTCAAACCGTGGCTGTATACTTAATGTCACGGTTTCAACCGTGGCTATATTAGACGTCGGACAGGATTTATAGCCACGGTTGGAAACCGTGGAGTTAGGTCTATAGCCACGATTTAAAACTGTAGCTATAGGGTGTGCACATACATAAAAAAAAATACCCCCCCCAACCCCCTGGACACCCCCGGGACACCCCACTGGACACCCCCTGGAAACCCCCCTGGACACCCCCCTGACACCCCCCTGACACCCCCTGGACACCCCCCTGGACACCCCCCTGGACACCCCCCTGGACACCCCCTGGACGCCCCCTAGACACCCCCCTGGGCACCCCCTGGACACCCCCCTGGACACCCCCCTGAACACCTCCTGCACCCCTCCCCTATGCTTTGCATACCCCCCCCCCCCCCCCCCGCCCTCCTCCCCACTGCCTTGCAGACATCCCCCTGCCAGTCCCCCCTGCCCCCTGCCCCCTGCCAGCCCCCCTACTTGTCCCCCTTCCCCCTGCCACACCCCCTGCTAGTCCACCTCTGCCACCCCCCTTCCAGTCCCCCCCTGCCCCCTGCCACCCACCTGCTTGTCCCCCTACTTGTCCCCCTACCAGCTCCCCCTGCCCCCTTCCCCCTGCTAGTCCCCCCTGCCACTCCCCTGCTTGTCCCCCCCTTCCCCTGACCCCTGCCACCCCCCTGCCAGCCCCCCCCTGCTTGTCCCCCTGCCAGCCCACCCCCTGCCAGTCCCCCCCTTCCCCCCCCCCCCAGCCCCTGCTAGTCCCCCCTGCCACCCCCTGCCAGTCCCCCCTTCCCCCTGCAACCCCCCAGCCCACCTGCACCAGCCCCCCCCCCTCACAGCCCATCTGCACCAGCCCCCAACCCCAGCCCCCAGCCCACAGCTGCACTAGTCCACCCCCAGCCCAGCTGCACCAGTCTCCCCCACCCTCCCCAGCCCCCTGCACCACCACCCCCCCTAGCCACCTGCTACCCCCAGCCCACCTACTTGTCCCCTACTTGTCCCCCTGCCAGCCCCCCCTGCCAGCCCCCCTGCCAGCCCCCCCTACCCCCTGCCCCCTGCTAGTCCCCCCCTACCACTCCCCTGCTTGTCCCCCCTGCCCCCTGCCAGCCCCCCCCTGCTTGTCCCCCTGCCAGCCCACCCCCCTGCCCCCTGCCAGTCCCCCCTGCCCCCCCCCCCAGCCCCCTGCTAGTCCCCCCTGCCACCCCCTGCCAGTCCCCCCTGCCCCCTGCAACCCCCCAGCCCACCTGCACTAGCCCCCCCCCCCCCCTCGCAGCCCATCTGCACTAGCCCCCAACCCCATCCCCCAGCTGCACTAGTCCACCCCCATCCCAGCTGCACCAGTCTCCCCCACCCTCCCCAGCCCCCTGCACCCCCCCCCCCCCCAGCCACCTACTACCCCCAGCCCCCCATCCCCCCCCCCACCTCCACCCCCCCCCCCCAGCCCCCTGCGACCCCCCAGCCCACCAGCACCAGTCCCCCCCCCCCCCCCCGCAGCCCACCTGCACCAGCCCCCAACCCCAGCCCCCAGCTGCACCAGCCCCCCCCCCCCCCCAGCCCCCTGTTACCCCAGCCCACCTGCACCTGTCCCCCCTCCCCAGCCCCCCTTCACTGGCCCAAGGATCCTACATTGTTTCACCAAGGGGCTACATGGTTTAGACTTGTCTATGCGCAACTCATGCTAAAAAATTGTGTGTAATTCAAAATGAACTTAAAATTATACCCACGAAGGGAGGTCATACTATTTTCCTCAAACCATGCACCTTAACCATGAAGAGTATGGAAACCTCAAAAATTTCCATGTTTTGACCTGGAACTCCATGGAGATAAAAACTAAAACTCTACTTAACAAAATAACACTAAAAGAACTATGCAGTGACATAGGGGCTATCATAAACTCCCCGCCATGATACTTTTCCTCCTAGAATTTCCTTGGTCAAAACTAGAGACAAAGGAAAAGAGATGCAAAGGAAAACAGAACTAGCACACTGTGACCAGAATTTTTCTAGTACATTGTATCTTTTACTGCCTCTCTCAATGTCTCCCAACATTGTGAAAGTCTTACCACTTCCGATCTACGTATTCACACTACACATTAGGGGGTTAAACAAGATAAAACAGAACTAGCACAGTAAACTGCAAATAAGTGAAATCTTGGTGTGAAGTGATGTAAAAGTAAAAAATCTCACATTGTTGTGCCCTATGACACACACTAGACCCCCTGGAAACCCCCTAGACCCCCCTGGACACCCCCTAGACCCCCCTGGACACCTTCCACTGGACACCCCCACCCTTGGACACCTTCCACTAGACACCTCATGCCCCCTGCTAGTTCCCCCCCCTGCCACCCCCTGCTTGCCCCCTACCATCCAGCCCCCCCTGCCACCCCCCTGCTTGTCCCTCTGCATTTCCCCCCTGCCCCATGCTAGTCCCCCCTACCACCCCCCTGCCAGCACCCCCCCTGCCCCCTGCCCCCTGCTAGTCCCCCCCCCCTGCCACCCCCTGCTTGCCCCCCTGCCAGCCAGCCCCCCCTACCACCCCCCTTCTTGTCCCCCTGCCTTTCCCCCCTGCCCCATGCTAGTCCCCCCCTGTCATCCCCCTCTGCCCCTTGCCCCTTTCTAGTTCCCCCCTGCCACCCCCTGCTTGCCCCCTGCCAGCCAGCCCCCCCCCCCCTGCCCCCTGCCAGTCCCCCCTGCCACCCCTGCCAGTCCCCCCTGCTAGTCCCCCTGCCCCCTGCCAGCCCCCCTTCCCCCTGCTAGTCCCCCTTCCCCCTGCTAAGCCCCCTGCTAGGCCCCCTGTCAGTCCCCTGCTAGTCCCCTTGCCCCCTGATCTGATAACCAAGTTTATCTGATCTGATAACCACAACATCTTCAGCACTGCCAGATTCAGGTTTAACAGGTACCAATTCACCAATTCTAACATGTTTAGCAGCATGAGATAAGACAGGAACAGACAGAACTACAGCAGATTTACAGACCATGTTTAGCACCCCTCCCCCCTGCTAGACACCCCCCCTGCCCCTGCTAGTCCCCCCCCTGCCCCCTGCTAGTCCCCCCCCCTTCCACCCCCTTCTTGTCCCCCTGCCAGCCCCCCCCCCCCCCCCTCCCTGCCCCCTGCTTGTCCCCCTGCCATCCCCCCCCCCTCCCCCTGCCTGGACACCCCCCTGCTGGACACCCCTCCCCCCTGCATGGACACCCCTCCCCCCTGCTGTACACCCCTCCCCCCTGCTGGATAGCCCTCCCCCCTGCTGGATAGCCCTCCCCCTGTGCTGGACAGCCCCTCCCCCCTGCTGGACAGCCCCACCCCCTGCCTGGACACCCCTACCCCCTGCTGGACAGCCCCTCCCCCTGCCTGGACACCCCTCCCCCCTGCCTGGACACCCCTCCCCCCTGGAACCCCCTGCTTGTCCCCTTTCCTTTCCCCCCTACCCCATGCTAGTCCCCCCTTCCATCCCCCCCCTGCCCCCTGCCCCCTGCTAGTTCCCCCCCTGCCACCCCCTGCTTGCCCCCCTGCCAGCCACCCCCCCCCCCTTCCCCCTGCTAGTCCCCCCTGCCACCCCCTGCCAGTCCCCCCTGCTAGTCCCCCTGCCCCCTGCCAGCCCCCCTGCCCCCTGCTAGTCACCCTACCCCCTTCTAGGCCCCCTGCCCCCTGCTAGGCCCCCTGCTAGGCCCCCTGTCAGTCCCTTGCTAGTCCCCCTGCCCCCTGATCTGATAACCAAGTTTATCTGATCTGATAACCACAAAATCTTCAGCACTTCCAGATTCAGGTTTAACAGGTACCAATTCACCAATTCTGACATGTTTAGCAACATGAGATAAGACAGGAACAGACTGGACTACATCA
Source organism: Viscum album (assembly GCA_963277665.1). Lineage (NCBI taxonomy): Eukaryota > Viridiplantae > Streptophyta > Magnoliopsida > Santalales > Viscaceae > Viscum > Viscum album. The sequence continues at coordinate 193,388,399 of OY728127.1, forward strand.
GATTTACAGACCATGTTTAGCACCCCTCCCCCCTGCTGGACACCCCCCTGCCTGGACAGAACCCCACCCCCCTCCCTGGACAGCACCCCCCCCCCCTCCCCCCTGGACACTGGACTCCCCCTGCATATTTACCCCTACTGGACACTAGACCCCTGTTGTACACTGGACCCATACTCCCCCCACCCCTACCAGCCCCCTTGTACCCCTGCTGGACACAGGACTCCCCCCTGGAAACTAGTTCTTGGTATGCCCAAATCATATTTACCCCTATTGGACATTGGACTCCCCCCTGGACACTGGACTCCCCCTGCATATTTACCCCTGCTGGACACTGGACCCCTACTGGACACTGGCCCCCTGCTATAGGTTCTTAGTAGGACCACCCCATACTATAGGTTCTTAGTAGGACTTGGGAAACACTTGAAACAAAATTCAGAAGTAGCTATATATGAGTAATCTAGGAAAACATACATATAATCAGTCTGGAAAATAAAACTGAATAAACTATAAAATGTTTATGGAAATAAAATAAAACATATTTGAAATTGGAAAACATTACCAGAAAAACTGTTTATCAACTAAATAAACTGCTTGGTGAAATCATGGTCACACATGCTCATCCTCAGATAAAATCTGCTTGCATTTAATGTAGTACTGCATTAAACAAAACATTGGAATTATGATTTGAAATAGAGTTACCAAATTTTATAGCACCATGCTCACTATCTATAGGTGGTGAAATAGTTATACCTGGTTCCTGTGAAGTATCTGTGGGATGTTTTATGATATTTTCCAGATCTAGATAGCACTGCATTTTCTCTATAGAGACATTCATAACCTGCATGGGCTTAGGTTCCTGGACAGCCCTCTTGCACCCCCTTACAACCCCCTGGACAGCCCCCTTGAACACCCCCCCCCCTACACCCCCCATGCCCCCCTTAGTCCCTCATGCCCCCCATTGCACCCCACTGGACAGCCCCCATGCCCCAACTGGACAGCCCCACTAGACACCCCCTGGACAGCCCTCCCCCCCCTGCCGGACACCCCTCCCCCCTGCTTGGACAGCCCCTCCCCCTGCTGGACACCCCTCCCCCTGCTGGACACCCCTTCCCCCTGCCCCCTGCCCCCTGCACCCCACTGGACAGCCCCCATGCCCCAACTGGACAGCCCCACTGGACACACATCCACCCCTGAAGAACTACCCCTGAATGTTGATTTCCCAAATGAGGATACCCTCTTAGTGGATCATGTCAAAGAGTATTAGAAAACATATTTTGATGGTTATTTTCAAAGATCTACAGAAATAATGCTTAATAATTCCAATCTTAATTGAGTAGGCCAGGTGGTTGTCTTTATCACACCAACACAAGACGTCCAATCATACTTTTTCCTATTTTTATAAGGTTTCACTAATGATGAGGCAAATTATTAGGCTCTCATTATTGGTCATCAGTTATCAGATGATATTTATTTCCCCCAAATGGATATTAAGGGAGAATCCAAGTTATCCCTCAAATATATTAATGGTGACCGAAGGAGGGGAGTCCGTTGGGGGAGGCACGGTCGTCCGGGGAGGAGAGGTCATTGGGAGGAGGGGATTGCGTCGGGGGAGGAGGGGATTCCGTCAGCATCGAGGGAGGCGATGTCGTCCGGGGAGGGGGGAGGCGCGGTCGTCCGAGGAGGGGAGTGCGTCGGGGGAGGGGAGTGAGTCGGGGAGGGTTCCGTAGGAGGAGCCCGAGAGAATATTGGCCAAATCTCACATATAGCCACGGATGAATTTTCATCCGTTGGTATAACCATGCTATATCCACTGAGAACAACACAGAACATACATTTCTTGGCACATATTATTTGCGAAATAGGTGGAAGGAATACAAGTTGAAGATGTATAGAAGGTGTGCTGAAGGTTGATAGAAACAGAGGACACACATTTTGTTAGGAATAAAATTGAGAGAGGATAAAAACAAGAAGGTACAATGGTAAATTTATATATTGAGAGCAAGCAGTACAGAGAGAGAGAGAGTTACAGTTTGGGGGAGAAGAGGAAGAAGTGGAAGAACCATTCACCAAGTCCTTGCATAATCTGTTGAAGGACCATTCGCCGAGTCCTTGCATAATCTGTTGAAGTCCAAAAAAGAATACCAGCAATAGACACCACTGCTGGACACCCCTCCCCCTAGACCACCACCCCTGGACACCCCTGGACCACCCCCTGGACACCCCTCCCCCATGCTGGACACCCCTCCCCCCTGCCTGGACAGCCCCTCCCCCTGCTGGACACCCCTCCCCCTGCTGGACACCCCTTCCCCCTGCCCCCTGCCCCCCTGGCCCCTGACCCTGGACACCCCAGGACAGACCCCACCCCAGGACAGACCCCCCCCCCAGACCCTGGACACCCCTGCCAGTCCTGTCCCCCCCCCAGACCCTGAACACCCCAGGACAGACCCCCCCAGAACCTGGACAGCCCCCCAGACCATGGACACCCCCCAGAACCTACCCCCCCCCCCCCAACCCAGACCCCCCAGGACAGACCCCCCCAGACCCTGGACACCCCAGGACAGACCCCCCCCCCACTGGACCCCCTAGACACCCCATGGACAGACCCCCCAGGACAGCCCCCCAGACCTTGGACACCCCAGGACAGACCCCCCCCCCCACTGGACCCCCTAGACAATGGATGGATGTCATGGGCTATTGCTAAAACACTGAATCCGGCTGCTAAAATCAGCAGTAAGTAAGAAGAGGTAAATGAAGAAAAATGAATAAAATTTTCCCAATATACTTGGAGAATTTTATTCATCAGCAGGAAGAAGAACAGAAGAACGGTAGCTGAGAGTTCCTTCCCCAGAGGTGGAGAATGATTTTTTTACATAGGATCTGTCTAATATTTAATGGAAGAAAGAGGGAGAGGAAATTAAGTACCTCATTACAAGTGGCAGCATCCAACAAATTCTCTTCCAATGGAATAAAATATTACAAAAAAATATATATAAACCTTCTCTCTCCTCTTGTGGCTTCCAGGTGTCCAGGTGGTTAATAATTTGGTTGAGGTGAGGCTGTGGACTCATGGGGGAAATCATGAAGTAAACTAAGTTGGACTGGATTTTAAGTAGGCTGCTCTTGTTTTTCTGAAGTGGCAGGGCTGATTGGGTCTAAAATAAGTGAGTTGGAACAGGAATTTAGATGAGGGATTCAAATGTTAAGGGGTCTGGTTTAATTGGTTAGAATTGGGTGAGGTTTGGAATGGTTTTAAAGTGGGATGCCTGGTGGAAAATGTGGGGTTGGTGGCTTAGAAGTTGAGAGGTGGGTAGGCCTGATTGGTGGTCAAGTTGTGGATGGTTTGCCTAGGTGGATTGAAAAATGGTGGGGGACTGGGAAGGAGTTCATATTGGCTAAATTGAAGTGGGAGCTTGGAATTGTAGTAGGGCTTGAGTTTGGATTTTTAGTGAGAGTGGAAATGGCCCTGGAATAGCTGGTTTGATTTTGGTGGGTTGGCCATGGGATTTTTATAGTGCATTGAAAAATAGTCACTAGTAGGGCTTGGTTTGGTGTGAAATTCATTCAAACGGTTGTGGGAACCATCACAACAGGCCGATCCGGTTTAGACGACATGTGCAGAGGATAAGGATGATCTGGTTTGGACAACATGTAAAGAGGATGAGGAAAAAGAATAATTACTGAACAAATATTATGTGATACATGTACAATAAAATATGCCAGACAATTCCAAACCAATGTTTTCAGTTGAATTGAGCCTTTGTACCACCTGCTATGCACGTTTTGTGGAAAGATGGATGAGAGGCAGCGCTGATAGGAGATATAGTTTAGGAATGAGGAAATACGAAAAATTATAGAGCTACCATTCAATGTTTCTCTAAGGAGGAGTAACCGCCGCAGGGTGTCGTCCTGGAGCAGGGCCAAATCACGGCATGACCGTGGCATGACCGCGGCGTGACCACGGCATGACCGCGGCGTGACCGCGGCATGACCGCGGCGTGACCGCGGCGTGACCGCAGCGTGACCGCGGCGTGACCGCAGCGTGACCGCGTCCTGACCGCGGTGTGACCGCCGCAGGGTGTCGTTCTGGAGGAGTAACCGCCGCAGGGTGTCATCCTGGAGCAGGGCCAAATCACGACGCGACCGCGGCGTGACCGCGGCGTGACTGCGGCGTGACCGCCGCAGGGTGTCGTCCTGGAGGAGTAACCGCTGCAGGGTGTCGTCCTAGAGCAGGGCCAAATCACAGTGTGACCGCGTCATGACCGCGGCGTGACCGCCGCAGGGTGTCGTCCTGGAGGAGTAACCGCCGCAGGGTGTCGTCCTGGAGAAGGGCCAAATCATGGCGTGACCGCGGCGTGAACGCGGTGTGACCGCCGCAGGGTGTCGTCCTGAAGGAGTAACTGCCGCAGGGTGTCGTCCTGGAGTAGGGCCAAATCACGGCGTGACCACAGCATGACCGCGGCGTGACAGCGGCGTGACCGCTGCGTGACAGCGGCGTGACCGCGGCGTGACCGCGGCGTGACCGCGACGTGACCGCGGCGTGACCGCGGCGTGACCGCGGCGTGACCACGGCGTGACCGCGGCGTGACTGCAGCATGACCGCAGCAGGGTGTTGTCCTGGAGCAGGTCCAAATCACGGCGTGACTGCGGCGTGACCGCGGAGTGACCGCGGCGTGATCGCGACATGATCGCGGCGTGACCGCGACGTGACCGCAGCGTGACCACAACATGTTGGCCCGGTCCAGCGACATCCGCAGGGCAACATCTTCCACTTAGTTTCAAATAGGATGATATGGATGGCATGAGAGGATGTTTTCTCAGAAGATTTAAATAAATGAATGCTAATCTGTGATGACAAGAGGATTGGATGACCCCTGATATACCTAATTCGGTGAGGTTTGGAGATCTAGAAATGTGTAGGAATATCTAGAGGAATACCCCATGGGATCCAGAAAATCACAGGTTACATAACATGTAATTTTACATTAATGGTACTGTGGGACCCCTGGGCTGTGGAACTGGGCTTTTGGTTGGATTTAAATATCACATGCCATGTGACATGGTCACACAACATGGGACCCATCTTAAAAGTCTAACGGCACTTAAAGATTGTCTTGGTTCAAACAACTGTTTTAATAAAAAGAGGGAAACCCCCTACAGGGATATAAAAAGGGTCAAGTACGATGTGTGTTTTATGACTAACAATGACATCAAGTATAAGGAAAACATCAATGCAATAATGTTAAGAAAGGTATACCACTGTGAGTTTTTGCAGACAGCGCACCTCCGTTGGAGGGGTTTTATTACAAAACCAGGACTTATTTATCAAACGAAAAAATTATCTAAACTAACACTTATTCAAGAATTGCAATTTAATATAAACATGAAAAATTAAGAAGGAAACTAAATGCAATTTAAAACATTCTCGAATTAAATAGGCTAGGAGAGGGACCCTACCTCAACGTCATAGCAACAAAAATGAAATTCTGTATAGAAATGATTCAATTACATAGAATAAAATCATGAGAATAAAATACCATATTCAAGATATACATTCCCAGGGGATATGGATTCCTGTATAAAGAACCAAACTAGTAAGTCTGAATAGATGCTAGTAGCAGCCATGATTAAAAATAGCACAAGATAACACATAACATTATAAGTGTAGGAAAACCAAATCTGATATATCAAATGAACAAAGTGTACCACTCTTTGCTTGTATGAATGGCACTGTTCCACTAAATCAACAATAACTTTTTGCTTGAGACCCTGCAGGAAAACACAAACATTACCAGTAGCTAAGGTAGAGATTTCCATTGAAAAGTCAAAAAGATTTTACACGTGAATAATTCATCGGTTGCAAATTCCAGAACTTTTTATCATAAATGCAATCACACATGCCCCCCACTATTTTTTCTTAGGGCTGATGGAGTTTCCCTGGACTTGAGATTAGTACTTTTCAAGGAATCCTCTATTCGTTGGGAAATGGTAGAGAAATATCGTTCCCCACATGTATACATCAACAAGATGAATTGTGTTGAAATCTCGTCATGGGGATTGTTGATGCACATGGAAAAAATAGAATGCATGTTTCCAGAACAACAGAAATTTAAAAACAACAAAATAACAAAAATAGAATGCAATAGAACAAACAAAAATAATAACTAATCAAAAACAGAATGCAAAAACAGAATGCAATAGAACAAACAAAATAATGAAAATAGAATGCATGTTTGGACACCCCCCCACCCCTGCAATGAAAGATTTTTTCAAGATGATGAAGAATTGAAAAGAGTTTATGTGAAAAGTGTTTGAAAATGTTGTTAAAAAAGTGATCCATGATTTGGATAAATTGCATAAAGTATCCATGAATGTCATTGATGCTCAGTTGGAAGTGAAGATTAAGAAAATAAAAGAGTTTAATGACTCTTTATTTGAGAGATGCCAAATGTGAGGATCACCCCCTTCCCCCTGCCACCCCCCCTGTATAGCTTCCCTTGCACCCCCTGCACATCCCCCCTTGCACCCCCCTGCACATCCCCCCTTGCACCCCCTGCACATCCCCCCTCCCCCCTAGACAACCCTCCTGGACACCCCTCCCTCCCCCCTAGAAAACCCCCATGTACACCCCTCCCTCCCCCCTAGACACCCCCCATGGACCCCCCCCCCCCCCCCCAGACACCCCTCCCTCCCCCCTAGACCCCCTGATAAGTGCAGAATTGTACAGAAATTATGCAATCCATCCTCTATTAATACTTCGTTGAAAGATGCTTTGAAAGGGAAAAATATTAATACCAAACACTGTGTTAGAAAAAAATACAAAGAAGGTTAAAAAGAGGTCACTTGGGATAACAATTCTGCTACTATTAAATCCTAGGAAGACTTAGTAGAGGAATAAGAATCCCAAGGATGTGTTCATGCTGAAACTGGTATCGGATTATATTCTCTCTTTTTCTTTAAATCTACAGTCTGAATCCCTCTTTTGGAGTTCATTACCTCAGAATTATTAAAAACAGTTGATATGGATGACAGACTTGCAGCTGGATTTTCTCAGGCTGCTCTCTCTATGCAATTGTCAGAGCACACACCTTCTCAACATATAAACATGAGTATAAAAGATTCATACCCTATAATGAAAGGATTACAAACCAGGGAAGATTATTTTAGGTTGGGGATCCATCTCACTATAAAGTAAGTTTATTCTACCAACCATTCCAACAAGAGAGAGTTGAGAAGCTCCAATTAAAAAATTGAAACTGAGAAATAACAGAAAGGGGGACTTTCCCCCATTCAGAAACAATGATGTGTACCCTCTTCTAGAATTGCTATGGGCTATCCAACCCTGGAACATTATGTTGCCTTAGGCTTCTTGTGAGTAAACGGAAACCTGATTTCATTGGCATCTCTGAGCTAAAATCTAATAACATCACTTCTAGTTCTTTTTTTCCCAAAATGGTAATTCTTTTCTATGTTCTATGAAAGATATCACTAGTATTGAAATAATTTTCTTGGTTTTCCATCATAATGTTACTAATCCTTCCATTTTTTGAGTGGAAAACCAAATTATCACTTGCACCTTCCTTAACGAGGGTCAGATCTCTTTTTGTTAAATGGTTTATGCTTTCTACTGTTACATCAGTCGAAGAACTCATTGGAAACACATGAATGAGATTTCAAGAGTTATATTAGATCCCTCGGTTATAATGGGAGATTCCAATGCTATTTTACATGCAGATGAAAAGATTGGACATGTTTCCAATTCTACCACAATGAGATATTTCAAAGCTTGTATTGAGGAATTAAAACTTATTGAAACCAATCTGATTGGTGCCAAATACACTTGGTATAGGAGGAATCTAAATAGAAGTAGGGCCTGTAGGGTTGACCATGCCTTTGGTAATCACTCTCTTCATGGAAGTTGGAAAACCATCTCTTGTGTCACTCTAGTAAAGCACAATTCTGATCACCATCCAATTCTTACAACCTTCATTGCTAAGGGGGACAAGCTAACAATTCCCTATATGTTTAATAATTCTTGGACCATCCAATTCTTACAACCTTCAGATGCTTTCCCTGAAATTTGGAATTCACTCAACCACTCCATGATTACCTCCTTAGATATTATCCACCAAGGAAAAGAGTAAAATTAAGGATACACTGCAACCACATACTGAAGTGGTTGAACCCCTTACACATGAGGAAGGATTTTCTCAATAGGTAGAAGATTTGAAATAATTGAGAAGAATCAATGAATAACTTCTCTGAGGTAGCGTTCTTGCTAGATATATTCTATAAGCATATCCTCAACTCGTACTCCCAACTTGAGCACTTTATCAAATAGGGTTCTCTACCACAACTATAATTAATATGAAACATCCTATCAACATGGGGTACCAACAACCAACATACATGAATCAAGAAATAGAAAATAGAGAGTTCCCAACATTTTTTACACAACCAAAACATGTCTAGGAGCATCATTACAGACCTCACCCTATAGGTTACACATGACATATACTAATAGGGCTGCCACATTTTACTCTACCTGTTGTTGCACCTATTCATGCTCCTTCTCAACTAGACATTCCTCAAGGGCTCATAAAAACTATTGATTCTCTAATGGATTGATTAGAATCCATAGAGGTATAGTGGTAATTGGTACAACTATAAAACAAGCCTTACCCTAAAGGGGGTGATCTGAATTTTCCCCACTAAATTTGGGAAACACTACATTTCCAATTTTCAATGGTTTAGGGGACCCAAAGAAGAATTTGACCCATTTTGTGTCCCGTTGTGATTCCATGATGGGGACCCCTAAAAAATAAGTAGTGAAAACCAAGATCTTTATACATAAATTATAGGGACCAACATTTGTAGGGTACACCGGTTCATCGACTCAATCAATTACAGGGTGGGAAGATCTCTATTGGATGTTTCTGTTCCAATTCAGCTTGATTCTATAGAAGAAAACCATACTAAATCTCTCAAAATACAAATGGTAGGATAATGAGAGGGTTTTATATTTCATTTCGTGGTGAAAGGAGTTGACATACTCCTTAAGAAAACATTTTCCTCAAGATGGGTTGTCATGTTTTTATGGTGGGTGACTACACAACCACCCCCATCACTAAAACACCTTTCCTTTTTTTCCCTTCTCAGTGACTTCACATGCCATTTTTTCAACCCCTCACTCATTTTTTATTTCATGGGAAGAAACCCTAGTTGGCCAGACCCTCAAGTTGCACGACACATGGACTGGGAAGCAAACTCTTTCCCATGAAGTTGAAATTCAGTAAGACAAACATGATGTATTTAAAACCACAAAGTCGATGGATGAGGATGAATCTGCAGCCATGGATACTATTATTGTGTGGGAACAAAGTAATGCAAAACGAAACCAAAATCCTTACAAAATGAGATTGAAAATGCTTGAATTTGAAAAGAATCAATGAATTAATACCATCCTGGGGGGAGCAAGTCTGTACACTCTCAAATCTCTCAGTCAGAGAGTAGGCTGACAAGTGATTCACGCTTGCGGCTACCCCCAATCCACCGCCGTTCGTACTCTGTATCATCATTTCCATTGCTTTCATCTTCAACAGGAGCAGGAAGATTAAGATCAAGCAGATCGCTCGCTTCCTGCACCGGTCTGTGGTTTACAGTGGATCGACTTCGACTGTCATCTTTCTGCTCACTGCCCCCAATGAAATGCGATCTTTTATTCCCACCCAGGGCTTGTCCAGATAAGAAAACCCTGAAACAGATCGGGCACTCATGGCCCCGACTCTTTCTTAACAGAGGTCCTCTCCCATCAATGGAGCTTTCATTCTTGGGGGCGGTGTTGAAGATTTGACCAATGTCGATGGCGTTTATACTGCTTTCGGTTCTGGAAGCGAAGCAGCCCCTGATCTTCTTGTGACTGGCCCTATGCCCCCCGAGAGCTTGGTAAGAATTGAAGATCCTGCTGCAGGTGGTGCACTGGTATTTTCTCTCCCTTTCACTGGTTTTGAAGAAATCGTCAGACCGGGAGGCTGCCCCCATTTCCGTGGAGTAATCGTGCTGCGGAAGCTTCCTTTTCCTATGGACTAATCCAGTCTGGTCCAGTTCCGTCTCCCACGCCATGTTCTTCCTCCTCGCACCTTCCGAAACCTCAGATTTTCATTCAGGCCGCTTCGTTCTGTCAATTTCTGGGAACCCGAAGTACCTGTTCTTTGAATCGATCATCATGAGCGGGTTTCCAAGTGACCCACAAACTCGATTGCCTAAAATCTTCTGATCCATTCCATCGTGGGTCGAAAGCCATGGAGGATCTTCCAAGAACATGGAACTGTTTCCAGAAGAGTCGGCCACGGAATCCAATCCACCCCAGTGACCCACGTCTCTGGAGGAGGGCGTGGAGAGGAGGTGTCGGCGAGGAGGGCGCGGCGAGGAGGGCGCGGTGAGGAGGAGGGCGCGGCGAGGAGGGCGCGGCGAGGAGGGTGCGGTGCGGAGGAGGCGTCGGTGAGGAGGCATCGGGGAGGAGGGTGTGGCGAGGAGGCGTTGGCGAGGAGGGCACGGTGAGGAGGAGGGCGCGGCGAGGAGGGCGCGGCGAGGAGGGCGCGGCGCAGAGGAGGTGTCGGAGAGGAGGCTTCGGGGAGGAGGAGGGCGCGGTGAGGAGGAGGAATCGCGAGGGGGGGGAGTAGCCCGATAGGTTTGGGAAAAAAACGGGGCTACTGCATATATCCATGGATGAAGATTTTAACATGGTAGTATATAAGATATATCCACAGACCTATAGAACTGTGGCTATAGGTCCGTGGCTATAGGTCAGATTTGTAGTAGTGTTCCCGCAAAAGAAACTTAGGAGGGAAGAACATGGGAACAAAACCCCTACCTTGAATTTTTCGTTGACGTTGGCATGAGAAGAAGTTGAATTTGTCAACGTTCGTCTCGTCTGCCACACACCTCCAATCCCGGACTCGTTCATCGGTTCGTCGTAGTCGAAGACATTCCTTGTTGGAGGGTGTCCTGAGGAAGAAGTCGAAGTTGGCATTCTTCATTGGAGGAGAATTATTCGTGGAAGAAGTGTAATCCTCCAAGGGTTATCCTCTCTCAATTCCACCCAAAAATGAAAGATGTTCCAATATAATTAACATAAGAAGAAATTATGTTGGCACGCTCACACATGTTGGAAAAATTAAAGTATTTCTTTGGTACAATTAATGTGGAGGAATCTCAAGAGGCTCCTCCACATTAAAGAGGTAGTTGAGAGGTTTCTCCCTCATTATGAGGGGAGTTCAAGAGGTTTAAGCCTTGGGCGGTCCCCACCACCATAACCTCTCATGGGAGGTTAGGCTCGGGTGGTCCCCACCACCATAACCTCTCATGGGAGGTTAATTAAGGTGGTCTCCACCTGTGAAAATTCTATATGGGAGTTTCAAAACAAAATAAAATAAAATCTTACACACTTTATTTTATTTTATTCTTTTCACGAAAAAACCCAAAAATTAACTTTCACCCTCAACCAAATGTTGTTGAGGTGAAATTCTTCTTAAGAAAATATCGGCGCTGTGAGTTCAACGGTGTACTCGGATTTCAATTTTGAGCACCAGTTTAAAAGTTACAAAAACCCGCTCGCACGTTTACTGAACTTACCCAAAAAAAAGTTTGTAAAATTATTAACAGTCACCCTCAACCCTTGCCGATCGAGGTTAGGCTCTGCCCAAGTGAAAAACACCCCAAAGAACCCAATGGTACTCTCGAATTTCCAATCTGAGTTACTGTTTAAAAGTTATGGATTTCACAATAAAATAATTTTCACTTAATTATTTTATTTACAGCCAAAAACTATTTTTCACTGGTGGACCGCGCCAACCAAAGTTAATATCTACTTATATAAAGAATGCCTTCACGAGTTCAGCGGTGGTCTCAGGTTTTCAATCCAAGCTACTGATAGAGAAAATTTATGTGCATATTTTTAATATAATAATAATGAATTGTTGATGTTTTTAAATGATAAAACCCATGTATTTAAATGTTTTATTAAAATAATGGGCAATTTGAATTATAGAATAAAAATGAACTAAGTGCTTAATTCTAGATTTTTGACAGATTTTTACGTCAAGGGTATTTTGGTCATTTCTTGAAAAATATAATTCCAAATTTTCTGATTCAATTTTTTTTAGAATATTTATTTTATTTCCTTAATGTTTGTATTATGTACTAGGGTCTGAATCAATCATCTAGAGGCAGTAAAAAATCAATGAAGTTGAAGATTTTTCTGGGCGGACAGCCTGGACCCCACCTACGTAACCAAAGCACATTTCACTCTACACCCATCCAAATGTGGTGATTACACTTTGGTATGAAAGAAGACTCAAATAGGCGTTCACAAAATAAATTACATGTAGTTTTGAATCCATTAAGGCGGCCATTGAACTACATATTATTAAAGGAGCTTAATCCATAAACAAAAACTGACAATCAAAAAATCATAATTGCTACAACCGAGGGCCAAATGAGATGAAATTTGGAGGGTGGACGGCCAAAACATTAGTGTAAAACTTTCATGAAGGGGTACACTCATGAAGAGTCCAATTAATGGGTAAAAATGCGACAACATTAGGAGGACAGAAATTAGCCTATAAAAAGAGAGGAGCTCCCTACCTCTCAAATCATTCCAATCCTTCCCAACACCATCCAGGGGCACCAAGGAGAGGAGGCCAAGGGCCATTTAGATTTTTATTATTTATTTATTTTATTTTTATTTTAGTTTTATTTTCTCATGTAATGAATTCATATCTTTTATATTAAAGTGTTTCCCTTTCTTCTTTCACCCCTTTTCTCTTCTAATCTCAATCTCAATCTCTCTCTTCCATCTTTCCAGTGTGATCTCTATGCACTTTTCCATGACAAGTTACAAACTCGAGGCTTGGGCCTGGGGGAGGTTTCACGGTGTTCTTTATTATTGCACTTCAATTTTAAATGTTTTAAATTTATTTGTGGTGGAGATGGGAATATTTCACGGGTGCGGCGGTCGTCCACCACGACACTATTTCCAAATCCATTTATTTTTATTGATTAATCGTTTTCCATATCTTCTCTTAGGCAAACCCTTCATACAGTGGATTTGGGGTTGTTATAAGGGATGAAACTCCATACGGTGTAGCCAGGTCTTGTAGGAATAACATTCTCGGTTGAGGTGTTACCATACTTGATTACTGGAGGAGGTGTGGTTTGGTGTGTCAGACACATTCTAAAATCACACACTTAATAAATCAAAGGAAAGTAATTCATTAATGAGATTTCATAAAATTAATTATCAAATTGAATTTAAAAAATAGTTAATTAATTAATGAAATCGTGTTATCCAACACTATGACCAAGACCATTCTTCCCTAATTTCATTATGTCAGCATTTTCATCTATATTTAGAATTAATGTTTTCATTGCATTATTTTAATTGCATGTTTTCTAAAACACTCAAAAAAACATTTTTTCATTAATTATTAAAAAAACCCAAAATAATTATATTAGGTGAATAAGAATAAGTGATTGAACTGACTTTAACGCTCCTCAAGTGAGACAACCCTGGTCAGCCAATGTGCTGCATTAGGAAAATAAATTTTCTTTTGTTATGCCCTACGACAGGTGTGCATCAAAATTGGCACCGTTTCTAGGGAGCTAAGTAGTTATTTCGATCAATTTTTTAAAATTCACATTTTTGTAAATATTTTATTTTTTTCATTAAGAAAAATCTTTTAAAAAAATATTTTTTCCATTATGTATTCAGATTCAAATTTTTATGCATGGGAAGATTACTCGCAGGTGAAATATCAAGAACCAGAAATTGGTTATTGTGATCTAAATGACCAGGTTGAAAGGATTAGTAATAATCTGGATGATTTGTGGAGAAAAATAGAATGGGCATTTGACTATGTTCGTGCAAGGATAGAGCAACCCGACCCTGAGTCAGAGTAAGAACCTGAGATAGTGGTGGAAGAAATTTCACCACTCATCATTGAAGAACCAGAGGAGGTAAATGTTGGGGTACCTAAAGACTCATTCATCCTCACTCAACCAATTCTACCCGAGATAGATGAAAAGGAGGATGACTTTCCTACTGAGCCAAATGTGGGAGACCAACAAGAATTGGATAAATTCTAGAATGAATGTGAGGAGATTCTTGATCTCTCCAAGCCTTGCAAAGAAAAAGAGCAAGCACCACTGAAAGAATACCCCACCCAATTGGTGGAATTTGAATTCAAGATGGAGGAGACTGACTACCTACCTCCATCCAATGATAATCAACTCCAAGAGGCACTTTCAAATGACTAAGTTATTGAACCAGAACCAACTCTGGGAGATGATCATTCTATGAACTCTACCTTTTCTGATTTCATTCAATCTGATTTGAGCATCACTCCTTATAATTTCAAATTTTCAGATTTGGTCAATCCTTACATTACCTTAAAAGAAGATGAAAAATAATATGCACCTATTGAGGAACACTTGATGCTACCTAATTACATTGAATATTCATTAGAGGGAGTACAATAAGAGAAGAAGAAGGTTGCACAAGTAGCAACCAATGAAGAGGATGCTCCATACTTTATCCTACCCATGCCATGTAAGTTGTACCACAATACGAAGGGGGAATATTTGGTGTACTCTATCCATGGAGTCCTCCTAATGAAGAATACATATGTGGATGCTGGTAAAATCCACATGTGGTGGTTAAAATCAAATAAGCTTCATCCACCCTCTGATTTTGGATAACAGCTAGTACTTACCTCTAGAGGCAGTAAAAGATTCCATGGCCCACTTGGGGGATCATACCAAGATTTATCCTTTAATTGATTTTTAGTAATTTCATTTTCAATATTAGGAATTTAAATTTTAAATTTAGTATTATGAATAATTCTAGCATGCGGCCCACTCTCTCTTATCTTTTTGAGCTTTAATGACATGATCCTCATTCTTAAGTGAGTAATTATCTTTTGTAGGTTCATATATGGGAAAAGGAAGCCTTAGATAAAGTAAGATTAATGAAGCTTTATTTAAAAAGGGAGTTAATTTTTAATTTTTAATCTTTTAAACTCCATACATTTTTTGGTCCAAACATGTTTTGAAGTTTAATGATAAAACTGCATGTCCACACTTGAATTATTGCTTTACTTGACTTATCCAGGAGACATGTGTTTCTTAGGAATCCTGTGATGCTATGTTTTAGATTTCAATTTTAATGATATTGAATAAATAAAATGTAAAATTGATTGTTTAAAGTGAAACATGGATATTTAAATGACGACTCATGATTTAATGGAATTAGTTGATTTATGTAAATGAAATTTCCATACCATTTTTCATACTTTGAATTTCTGAAATTCATGTGAATTGATTTTTTTATTATTAATCATGCCATGAGTGATTGTCTAGTATCATATATCTCATTACTGAGAGGATTTCTAGACCAAGTACTTCTTATTTATTCTTGAGCATATTTCTCGAGTAATCTTGGGACATGTCACCGACTAGAACTTGCATTTGAACTTGTCAAAGCTATGACTGTACAAAAGAATTTAAAATGATTGAGGCATATTTGAAAATCCCTTATTCTTAATGACCACCTTTACATCAATCCTTATTTTATCCCATAGAGACCATGAATGACCTTTATAGGTATGAGCCATGTTTCAAGCCACTTTTATCCATTCCTGCCCTACTCTTGGTAATTGCATGATATTTTAAAAAATGAAGTGTGGGGTGAAGGGAATCATGGTGGAAGGGATGTTATACATTGTAAGGAAAAAGTGTGGGGTGCTATTTTGGGAATTGTAAAAGGTTGTGGAATCATTCATTGTACTTCATTGTTTACCCCTCTTGAATTTTTTTTTTTAAAAATGACAAAAAGAACCAAAAAATGAAAAAAATGGGTTGTGATTTGGGAAAACCAAAAATCACCATTTTCAAGACCGACGGTCCTCTTATCGTATGTGTTTAGGTGATGGATGTGAGGTTTTATCTAATCGTAACTTTTGTAAAAAGTAAAAAAATGTAAAAAAAATAAAAAAAAATCAAGAGGGTGCATTAATCATTCATTATGATTTACTTTGATCATGACCTTACTTTGAGTTTTGGGGGAAGTGGGTGTTGCTACTTTGAAGAGGATAATTTCATTACATTTTTTGATATCATGAATTTTACTGAATAGATAAACCTCCTCCTTGTGACTTAATTTTTAAAACATCAAATCCTACCAACCTTAAGCCTCAGAGTCATTTGAACCTTTATTGAAAAGCCCTCATGATTTTATGTGTCTTTTGTCTTCACAAAGTGGAGAAAGTAGTTATTTTACAAGATTATGGATAAATTGAATGTTCTTATGATATGAGCATAACTCTACTTGAATTGTATCATGAGATATGAGAGTTAAAATTCAAAGGTGAGGTAAATCATGACGTGGCATGTTTAATAATAATGAATTTAGAAGCTTAAATGAATGAAAGAATAAGTTACGTCATTTTTTCAATGGGGAAAAGTAAAATATATGAATTAATTATTTCATTAAAAATTGGGAAATTAAATTCATATTTTATGTGGATTTTTGAAATTTTGATTTGACATTGAATTTTTTTTATTTTATTACTTTTAAATTTGAATATTGGTAATATTGGTGTCCTTTGAATTCCATGTTGGGATTTTATGCTTGAGGGAAAGCATGGTTTAAGTGTGGGGGTATTTGACAGAGCAAATTTATGTGCATATTTTTAATATAATAATAATTAATTTTTTATGGTTTTAAATGATAAAACACATTTATTTAAATGTTTTATTAAAATAATGGGCAATTTGGATTATAGAATAAAAATGAGCTAAGTGCTTAATTCTGGATTTTTGACAGATTTTTATGTCAAGGGTATTTAGGTCATTTCCTGAAAAATATAATTCCTAATTTTCTGATTCAAATTTTTTTAGAATACTTATTTTTTTCCCTAATTTTTTTCTTCTAGAACAGGGGATGAATCAATCATCTAGAGTCCATAAAAAATGATGAAGATGAAGATTTTTCTGGGCAGACGGCGTGGATCCCACCTACATAATAGAAGAACATTTCGCTCTAAACCCATCCAAATGAAGTGATTCTACTTTGGGATGAAATAAGAATCAAATAGGAGTTCACAAAATAAATTACATGGAGTTTTGAATCCATTAAGGCGTCCATTGAACGACATATTCTTAAAAGAAGCTGCCTGGATGCTTCATCAAGAAACAAAAACCTACAATGAAAAAAATCATAACTACTACAACTAGTGGCAAAATTAGCTTAAATTTTTAGGTTTAACGTCCAACACAATAATGTACAACTTTCATGAAGGGTTCCACGCGTGAAGTGGCCAATTAATGGGTGAAAAACGCGACAACATTCGGAGGACATAAATCTGCCTATAAAAAGAGAGGAGCTCCCTACCTCTCAAATCATTCCAATCCTTCCCAACACCATCTGGGGGAAACAAGGAGAGAATTCCAAGGGCCATTTAGATTTTTATTCTTTCTTTATTTTATTTTTATTTTAGTTTTCTTTTCTCATGTAATGAATTCATATATTTTATATTAAAGTGTTTCCCTTTCTTCTTTCACCCCTTTTCTCTTCTAATATCAATCTCAATCTCTCTCTTCCATCTTTCCATTGTGATATTTATGCACTTATACATGACAAGTGACTAACTCGAGGCTTGGTCCCGGGGGAGGTTTCACAATGTTCTTTATTATTGCACTTCAATTTTAAATGTTTTAAATTTATTTGTGGTGGAGACGGGAATATTTCACGAGTGCGGCAGTTGTCCACCACAAAACTATTTCCAAATACATTTCTTTTCATTGATTAATCATTTTACCCCACTTCACTTAGGAAAACCCTTCATACAGTGTAGTTGGGGTTGTTATAAGGGATAAAATGGCATACGGTGGATCCAGGTCTTGTAGGAATAACATTATCGGTTGAGGTGTTACCCTACTTGATTACTGGAGGAGGTGTGGTTTGGTGTGTCAGACGTATGCTAAAATAACACACTTAATAAATCAAAGTAAAGTAATTCATTAATGATATTTCATAAAATGAATTATCAAATTGAATTTAAACAATAAATAAATAATTAATGAACTCGTGTTATCCAACCCTAGGACCAAGACCTTTCTTCCCTAATTTCATTCTTTGCATATGCATTTAGAATTAATGTTTTCATTACATTATTTTAATTGCATGTTTTATAAAACACTCAAAAAACATTGTTTTCATTAATTATTAAAAAAACCAAAAATAATTATATTAGGTGAACAATAATAAGTGATTGAACTGACTTCAACGCTCCTCAAGTGAGACGACCCTGGTCAGCCACTGTGCTGTATTAGGAACATAAATTTTCTTTTTCCATGCCCTACGACAGGTGTGTGTCAACTACCTTTTGTGAGTTATAATCATTTGAAAAATAAAATAATTTATTTAATTATTTTATTTATGATTATTCCATTTTTGGGTTTTCTCACAGGAGGCCCGTACCGACCAAACTTAAGTCACACCTAGGGTAAACCCGCCATTCTGAACGTAGCGGTGCCCTCAGATTTCTGATCTGGGAAACCGTTTAAGAGTTATCCCACTTTTTTAGTAAAACTTCTTATGTGCTATAATTAAACATAACAAAACTTCTACAGATAATTTTGAGCACTCCAAGCCTTAGAATCACGCACTGTCATATTTTGCAGTCTCAAAATAATTCCATAATTAAAAAAAATTATACAGAAATTCTGGGACATTACAATACAACTGCAACTTATGTTGATCATTACTCAAAGGATTCTAGTATGAACCCCTTTATATCATCCAAACATGCTTCAAGAGATTTTACTAATGTCGGTCATCGAATTCTGAGTGCTGACTTGGAGTTTCGAAAAATCCTTTTCCATCGTGACGATCACAACTGCTTCATTCCTTCTATCCATAAAGATGTTCTTGGATTGAACAATTCGAAGGAGGATTTATCTCTCTTGAATGTAGTAAAGAGGAAATAAGATCTCTCAAAATCATGGGTATTAATAGTCCCAGGGAAATGAGATCATCTTTTCTTACATAGCAGAGGTTAAACACCCAAAAAGAGTTCCCTAATTCCCATATATAAAATGCTCACTAAATAAATAGTAAATGACACATTATAAAAAATGAACCACTTAGTAATGTTATTTATATTTTTATTACTTATAATATATAATAAATATATTATGTGATAAAATAATTTCATTAACTCGACTCTTAATTCATGGTAATACTAAAGGAACCTTGAATATTAAAAAAATATCTATTCGTGTAATATTTTTCTATGTATTCACTTAGTACCTTGTGAATAATTTGAATAAATAAATCCAACTCAATTATTATATAATAAAATAATGATGAATTTATTTATTCTTTGTTGATCGTTTATTCCCAGACATGTCTCAGACCCCATAGTGGGGCCCACCTTGTCCTATATTCCAATTTGTTAAAATAAAGAAGACTTTTTAATTCGTTATTTTGTGTGACCCTATATTCTATTATCTCAATAATAGTGAATAATATTCATAGTCAATAAGTGGAGTCTATGAAACCATCAAGGCCCCAAAAGATATAGGTAATAGTCATAGCAATGAAAACCTTCATACGAACACACATTGTATAATATTATCTCATGTCTCATGATATATCATAAATCAGGGTGCACACCTTGTTTCATCATCCATTATTTATTTATTATTCATTGATATAACTTGATGAACTTACCCTATTATTCCATAGACATGAATTTAATGAATGTACTACCATCCTAATCAATTAGGCCTGAGATATTACTTCCTCAACTCAGAAGCGAAAAATTTTATCTTCATCATTCAACCAATGTCATACCACCAGATGCACCCAACACAACCTACCTCATCACAAATTCAATATCATGGTTTTTTCTTGGCATCAAAGTACATGATCAAATGGTACATATTGATAATGACCTCAATTCAAGATACCAATACACATCTCGTATATAGAAACAACCAATGACACCTAAAAAATGTAGTGTTCCTATTGGTGGTTTAGTCATCATGATCTAATATACTTGAGATAACTAAGTGAGAAATTCATGAGAAGAAATTTCAATGATTATGAGCTCCCAACACCTGATAGTCATGAATAATCTATGTTCTATCAGCATGATGTATCTAGACAATAGGACATATGTTTAGGATTACTGTTACGGTATCACAATGTTCTCATTATAGTCTGGTAACTACTATAACCTTTTGATATGACATGTAATCTAAGTACATTACCATAAATACAATGGATATAGAAGTATCAACACTATTGTGGTAAGATAAACACATTTATATATCAAAAAATATACATTTATGGGTAATCAAAGTACATAAATGAGTTACTTCTAATGCACCCACTTTCAACTATTGGTTTGTGATTTTTCATTCAAAATCTAGAGTGGTTGGGTTGTGAATACCCATTAAAAGTCAAGTCATGGGTTGTACCTTGGTCTAGTAAAAGGAAGGGGTTTTTTAGTTGTGACTTAGTCTGAAAGAAGGCAATATTGGTTCTTACTCCACTTCAAAATAAAGGTTTTGGATTGTAATTCAATGTGTCAAAAATGAAGGATAATAGTTGTGATTCTATGTGTAAAAAATGTCGGTTTTAAAGGGTTTAGACTCCCCATTAAAAGTCAGATCACTTTTATAATGGGTTTCATACTCTTATATTGAGAGTGTAAATAATAGACGTAGGATCACTTTGATATGAACTACTATAAAAAATACTTGTGTTAATTTTTATTTTTTAACTAATTAATTATATTAACTCTGATATATCTTTAAATTTTATAAATTGGTCAATTCACTCCCTCTATTAATCATTCAGTTATCTAACCATCTGAGAAAAACAGTTGGTATCAGAGCTTGACCCTTAAAAGTATTATTATCTTTGTCGTGTTTATATATCTCTTGTTGTTAATCTTTACCCAATACTAAACCATCTAAGGTAAAATATCAATTTGAGATGGAATGTACTAGTTCTAATGGCGGTTGTATTCCTCAGAGACAACCATTCTTTGATGGTACTAACTATATATATTGACCAGTCATGATGGATGCTTTTTTTAAACAACTTATCATTGATCATTGGATTGTAATGTTAAAACCTTATATATTACCTGAGTCGGATCCAGATACCTTGATTAGTAATGTTTTTCTTTTCTTACATCTTAAATTATAAGGTGATGAATATTTTATATTATGTGATTGGTAGAAATTTATTTAGTTGTATCCCATTATATAAAAAATCACATGATATTTAGAGGATATTTCAGGTTACTCCTTATGGAAAAAATAAGTTAAAAATAAGTAATCTTGGGATGCTTAGAGCTGAATATCAAGATTTTAAAATGGGTGAAGAAGAAATAGTAAATCAGATGTTTCATTAGTTTACTTGTATTGAAAATGGCATGAGTTCCTTAGGAGAAGATTTATATAATATTATTCTTGTTAAAAGAATAATTTGATATCTACCTAATAAATTATAAGATAAAAAGTTTACATTGATGAAAATAAGAATTACAAGGAATATACTCTTGATAAACTCATTGGTTATTTATTTTTATATGAATTTGAACACAAAAATATTGATGATGAAGAAGTTATAAAAATAAAAGGTGTTGGTTTCAAATAAAAAATGAATGTGACTACTTATTCATCTAATTTTTAGTAACATTCAAGTGAAACAGATGAGGTTTCTCAAGTTGAAAAATAAATATACAAAAGAATAAATGGATATTCTAAAATATTAAGAAGAGGTTATCCTAGAGATGATCATAAATTGAGTAAGAAAGTTATTTTTATTTCAAATGATGCTCCTAAATAATATGTTATGAGTGTAAAATAAAAAGCACACATTAAACTTGAATGTATAAAAGTAAAGAACAATAATATAAGCAAGAAATAGAAAAAAAAATTGTTGCTGCCAACTAGAATTTTATAAAAAATTCTGATTCTAGTGATGAATCTAGAATTGAAAATATAACAACCTAGGACCCACATTCCCGAATCTTGTACTGAAATCCATAACATTACATTTCTGGCTATGTTACCAATAATTGTGAACCAATTTTTTTCCCTATAAACCTTACTACATCAAATGAAAAACTTGGATCACTTACATTATAGAGGACCTTTTAGTTTTAGAGTTTTAGAGAATTAGGAAAAACTCATACGTAAACAATTAATATCACTTGGACTCAAAAAAAATGGTTTATAAAGTTGAACATCATCTCCCATTATACCTATCTTTTCTTATTTAACATTAGTTCATCAACATCATCGTTTTGAAATCCTTTATAGACATAAATCGTTCAACATCATTTCTTAAAACATGTGAAAAAGGAAACATAAGAAGGGTGAGCTCGGATTCTCAGTAAGGATAAACATAATCATTAAAAATTAAATGTCGTCAATGAGAATAAGAGTGCACAAGGGTATAATGACATAATCAAATTGCATGAAAAAATCATAAAATAACTCATACCCACAAATACCTTGACCATAAAATATGAAAACATGGAAATGGAAAGAGTCATTAAAATCAACAATCATGAACCATATGATATCAATCTCGATCATTAGAAGAATTATAAACTCATAGCAAGCATAAAAAACATGTTGGTATCTTGGAAACATCATCTCATTGAAACCTTATAGAACACTTACAAATTGGAATAACCATATGGTCAACTTTGAATATAATATTATAGATAAAATAATCATTACCCAATGCATCAGAGTTCTATCTAGGTTCACCCATTGTATAAGCTATATCGGTCTCACCTGGCACTATCTGGGTGCACCCATCATTTATAATGTCCAAGAACCAAATACATATAGAATTCTTCAAAACTCATTGAAACAACATTTATTCTTTTCAAAACATGATTAACCCATTAAAAGTAAATAGGTTCCACTACAATCTCTTTGAAACATGATTAACCCATGGAAAATAAATGAGTTCCAAAACAATATCTTTGAAACATTATTAACCCTTGTAAAATAAATGGGATAAATAATAATCTCTTTGAAACATAACTAAACCATAGAAAATAAATGGTTTCCAAAACAATCTCTTTCAAAAAAAAAATAACACATGGAAATAAATGGGATAAATAACAATCTCTTTGAAACATGAGTAACCCATGGAAAAGAAATGGGTTCCAAAAAAATCTCTTTAAAACATGTTTAACCCATGGAAAAGAAATGGGTTGCAAAAGAATCTCTTTGAAACATGGTTAACCCATGGAAAATAAATGGGTTGAAAAAGAATCTCTTTCTATCCAATGGCCCGAAGGCCTTCATTTTTTATTGATTTTGATAATCCACCTTTCAAGGGGTGAGGTGGAACCCTTACAAGGCCCATAGGCGAAAGTATTACATGGCCCGTAGGCCTTAGAGGAATTCATTTTCCTGTAGGATTCAAACATTACATACAACCCAGACTAACTACTTGGAACTGCTCCTCCCCAGCATCTTTATCGTGAAATCAACTCTCCACCTCCGCATTACTATTAAGATAGGCATTCCCATGCATGCACAGGCTTATCCTGATGGCAGGTGTCATGCCCTCTCATTCTTGAAATCTGTTTAGCTTCTACGGTGGTGAAAGCTCTTTGCTCATCCTCCTTATAGATCTTGTTCTTTGTAGGTCGTCTAGTTTGCATCTGCACTTAAGGTGGCTCGAAGGCCTTGAGGTGGCCCAAAGGCCTTACTGACTCGAAGGCCTGGGTGGCCTGAAGACCTTAAAGGACTCGGGGACCAAATCGGTGGCCTGAAGGGCCAAACGGGGGCATATTCTTGGCTGCTACAATGCCAAACGGTACCTGCTACAGTACTGCTACAATATCCCGGAAATAATGTCTCCGCTTGTATTTGATCTCGGGTCTCTCGAATGCACTTACGGAGTCCTTACCAACCGAGATAAGGCTCATGTGCACAAAAAAATCTCTTTGAAACATGATTAAACCATGGAAAATAAGTGGGTTCCATTATAATCTCTTTAGTACATAATCAACCTATAAAAAAGAAATGGGTTTCATAAAAATCTCTTTGGAACATAATCAAATCATGGAAAGGAAACAGGTTTCATAACAATATCATTGAAACAAACATAATACATACAAATAATGAAGGATGATGATATAAATAAAAAATATCCCCAATTTAGGATAAGTAACAACAAGTTTTGTTGATGTTGATGAATGTAAATGACCTTAAAAGATCATTAAAAATATTCTTGAGGAAAATAATCTTTAAACATTCCAAAGCATCTCATACCACTTTGAAACATTTGAATCATTAACCCCATGAATGGAATAACATTAAATGAATATTATAATATCATAATAATAAGTATATTAATTATATATCATGTAAAAGGATTATTATATAGATCTCATAAAATAATATATGTGTAAAACATAACAAACATCACAAGGAAAGCAAATTGTGATAAAAATCCATTATCACTTTGGTAACTTTGAAACCTTGAACCTCATGAAAGAATAATAATTAAATGAAACTTATAATATCATGATAAATAATCATATTCATGATATAAAATGTAAAAGTATAATTATACACACCATATAAAATAATATGGGTGTATAACATAATAAACATCACAAAGAAGGGAAATTATGAAAAAAAAATACAATGCCAATTTGGTAAATTTGAAATCATAAACCACATGAAAGAGAGATCATAAAAATGATATGTAAAACACCATAAATTTAATTATAATAATCATAAAATACATTCATGTTAAGTATATACACCACACACAAAAAATAAGTGGTGAATATGGAATATATCTCACAGAAATAAAAGTGAGATGAGAAAACCCATACAAAGATCGTATCATTGGAGTGAGAATAAATAAATGATATAATTATGTGTGAAAAAATTTAAATCCACACAATAAAATTGTAAATATATAATAATACAGTCATAGGTCACTTCACATATATTCTTGGTATAACATAACCAATGACATAGAAGTTTAACCCAATGAATGGAAATTGAGTTAAGAAGTCCCTTACTACTTGAGTAACTTTTGAATCATGAAATCCATGAAATAATAACATAAATTGAAACATTTAATATCATTAAATAAATTAAACTCTTGATATAATAAGTCATAGGTTAGTAGATACACCATATTAAAGTAACTAGGTGCATGATAACAAATAATTCTCAATGGAATGTAAATTGAGGTGAAACCCCATACATTGAGTCTGATTTTTCATGATTTCCCTCTATCTTCCTAAATAATAAAATTCTGTTAATTATATAATTGATTCATAACCTTTTTCAAGTTTATTATTATTTTTATTTCACTTATAAACAATTTATATACAATTACTTAATCAATAATGTTTAAGTCGTATGTTTTGACCATATTTGGTTTATGTGTCTAAAAAAACTTTGGTAAGTCAACTATGGTCAAAAGGGTTCATTATTAAAACATATACAGAATAATAATAATGAAATAATTATCATATTTATACATAAATTATACTTTTAAAACCAATAATTAATTATGTTTATAAAAAATGAACCAACGTTACAATCATGGAGATGGTAGGTTGCATGTACGGATGAGTAATGTTCCCATTTTTTCAATGATTATTATAAAAAGAAGTAAAGTAACATTTATGTTTCCAGAATTATAATTATATAATAAATAACTTATTATTTAATTATATATACTTATATATATAATTCTTATGATGTAAAAGGATCCGTGTTGCATCGAGGAGGCGGTAGTCCACATGTCCACGAATGACGTTATCACTTTTTCAGTGTGTGAAAGGGTAATAAAGAAAATGATATATTTTATTTATAGAAAGGTAATTATGTCATTAATATCATATATATTTTATTTTTTCACATATTTTTTATCAAAACCATCCTTAATACATTCCATGTAATGTTTGAACTTATCAGATCGCTTTGAGGAGGCGGTAGTCCACACGTCCACAAACGATGTTATTATATTTCCAAAAAATTGAAATCATGAAGGTGTGTTTTATATAAAAATTAAATAATTAATAATAAAATATGATTATCATATATACCATATAAAAAATCTTTTCTATCATAATTCCCAACCTTAATAGGTGGTAAAGGAAAAATGAACAACATCATTTCGTGAGGCAGTAGTTCATCGTACACGAACAGTAATTTCATTACCCATATGATGGAAGTGTGTGGGTGTAGGTATAAACCTTAACATAACAACATATAAGTATATTTAGTATAATAATTTTATTATATAATAATTAAATAATAATAATTTAATGGGTGGAGAAAAAAAATAAAGCATAAATCCTCGTTGAAGAATGTTACCTCCTTTTTAGGTAACTCCTTTTAGTTTGTGCCGAAGGGATTCCTTGGTTGGATTTATGCCCAAAGTGATGACTATAAGGGAAGGGGAGGTATTTTGGGATATTATTTTTTTAGTGTTTGGATGATCCAAATGGATTTATATGTGAGCTAAAATGGGGTAGGGTAAGTATTTTTTTATAGTGGAGGGGGAGTGGCATTCTTGTAAATATAAAAAGGTAAAGAATATTGAGAGGTATTTATTCCATAATATGCCTCCAATAATGATAAAAATTAGATAAAATAGGTTATATGGTATAATAATTTCCATAAAATGGGTTTTGGACAAGTTTCTAGGTCATTTGGTCCCTTAATATTACAGTTTAACCACTATGTAAACTCATTTTTACATTAATCACTGTAATTAATTTTAATTAATTTCACTAATATTTTTTTTCAAAAACTAATTTGACATTATTATAAATTATAAATTATTATTATTCAAAATATGGAATCCATTTTTTCAAATTCCAATCACAAAACTGGTAGAAATTAATTTCAAATTAATCCTGCAGATGGGATGACAAAGCGGGTTTTTAAAGTGAAAATTGTGAGGACCCTGGTTCTTGGGTGCCTATGGGGCATGATGTACAAAAAATTCATTACAATCAGTTATAATAATAAATCTTGTCTCATACTACAAAAGATCGCGAGGCTCAGGATTCTGGGAAACCAGCTGCTTCTGAAAAACATCTTTAGTACAAAACCATGCCTGAAATTTTTAAAACAAAAACGTAGGGTGAGCAATATATGCCCAGTAAGGGGTTTTAAAACGTTTAAAGAAAGTTCTTTCTCAAAGCAGTCATTTTGAAGATGATAAAATACTTCATTAAAAACAAATCATTATCTTTTCTTAAAACATTTAAATCCTACATTCTTGAAACCCACTTGCACAGAAAAGAAGTACGTACTTAAAATAAACTTTAAAGAAGACATAAATCAGAGAGCGCAAGCATGTGAGGAATAGATGATGCATAATTTACAACCAAAATTACTTCAGTTATAAAAGACTGTGTGTAAGCAGTGAAAATATTCATATCATTATTCATTGGCACATAAAGTTCTTATAACAACTTACCACATGTGTTACAGTTCTTATCTCATAATTTCGTTCTCATAGTCAAGGGAATTTCCAACTAGGGGATGTCCTGTTAGTTGAACTATCCCCTGGTTGACCATTTATCATCACATGCGGAGGGAATGTATAATTCAAGACTTTGTCAAGACCTTGTGTCAAGACCATAAAACATACTTAATATGGGTCAAGGCTAACCGCCAACCCCGTTTCCATGGTAGCACAAGCCTAGTCTAACCGCCAAGACTGTCGCACATAACGTCTCATGAGACTCATCCTTTACCCAATGCATTGGAGCGCTGTATAATTCCAGGCACACCCATCCATAATCATTTAAGTCCAATACATCCCTCAAATATTTGACGTGTTCTTACATTTATAGGGTCTCATTCTTACATTCATTACTCATAATACCTTTACATGAATTTTCATAGTCAATGAAGGACAGTACAAACATTGATAAAATCTAAGACATAAGAAATAAAAAAAATACGTACACATTAGGTACTAACTTAACAATTGAAACTGTGGGCTTAATAGAAACCTTATAATAAACACTTTAACACTTCAAAAATCACAATCCCAAGTTTAAAACGAGGCCATTCATATTTAAAACACATGCTGATATATGGGTGTCAAGAAATCATCATGCTGACACATGAATTGTCAAGAACGCTGATAAATGAGAATTTTCAATTGGGAGAATATTTTTGATATCAAACTAATCCTTAAAATTTTTCATATATATAAACATTTATATAAATATTTTTTGTGTCGTTCTTGAAGTAATAATATTTAAGGGTAAAAAATAATAATTTTATTAAATCATCATGTTACACCAAAATGAATTAAAGCACAATAACCATAAACATCCATTTTTTATTCTGAAATTGTTTACACGTAATTAAATAGATGTATGCATATATTTGTATTTATATATATATGAATACATATATATAAATATATATATATGTGTATTTATGTATGTATATATACATATATACTAGTTCATACATTAATTTGAACAACCCAACAACAATTATTTCCCTACCTGTTTTAACATGCTATGGATCACCCACAAGAAACCAGTAACTCGACATAAAGAAAAATTTACATATATATATATATATATATATATATATATATGTATGTATGTATATGTTTATGTTTATATGTGTATATATATATACAACCTGAAACTAAACAAAACATGGTGAAATCGCAAAAACTCTTTACTTCGATGTTTTAAAGTCCGATTACTAGGTTCGGGAAAACCTTATAAGAAAAAGGACCAGAGTAAATGCAAGTTCATGTGATTATATACATATATATTTATATATATAAAATAATTCCCACCCAAAACTAAAACTAGGTAAGATAATTTAATCCTTTGCTTACATGTTTTAAAGTTTGGTTATTAGATTCGGGGAGGGCACGGAGAAAGAAAACAAGGACCAGGGGTGTTTTCAAGTTTCATATACATGTATATGTTTATATAAATATATATATATAAACTTAAACCAAAACCAAAACACAAGCAAGAAAAGATGTCCCTTACCTTCGCCTGGAGGAGAGGAGGGGAAGAAGCAGGTGGCGACACCAGATCAGTGGTCGAAGATCTAAGATAACTCGGTGCAAAAACCCCTTGCCTTCAGTGCAAACCGAGACTTAAAGACAGGGAATCTCCTTGCATGGAGATATCGACGGGGTAACGGAGGCTGAGGCGGTGCCAACCTTGTATAAATGAGGGGCGACATCGGGTCCACAGTTGGCCTAGGCGAAGAAAAACTCAGGTTACCCTACTAGTTGGCGTGCGCGATGAAGAAGAAGAAGACGCGGGGTGGAGAAAAACTGAGATCCGAAGAAGAAGAAAAGAAGCGGCCATGATTAAATGGGACTTGATCGGATGGCTCAGAATTGCTGCGGCATTAAAAACATAGACGGTCGCGATGGGGTGCGCCGGATCGGACGGCTGTAGCGGTGCGGCGCCTAAAAAAATGCGGGTCTCACCCCCTGCATTTTCTTATTTTTTTTTAATCTTCAATCCTTTTAATTTTTTTATTACACTTGTTATATGAACTTTATTATTATTAACCTATAATTATTAATCACTTTTATTACTTTATGAAAGGTTAATATTTATTAATTCTTTTTTATTTACCCCTATCTATAACATATTATTATTTTTCCTTTATTGACTTGTATCAACCTATTTATCTTAATCTCTAATTAAAATTAAAGATCCACATACATTAATGTTGTTAATAACATTACGAATTATTTTCAAATTCAAAATTAAGAGTGCATTGATGTAAATATTAACATTATGAAATAAAATTTGTAATATAAAAGAAACTATAATTTGACATCATTTCAAAACTGTTAATTATAAAAAGGTCAAATTATAAACATTTGCATTATTATTATTACTTATTTTAAATTTAGGGGTAAGTATAATACATTTAACTTAAATTTTTATGTAACATATATATATATATGTATATATATAACCCAAGAGTTTTCACACACATTTTCATAAAACAAATCCCACCAGATTCAATATAGTCATTCATAAAATAAATATTTACTTGCTCAAGTTAAAAACGTGTATAATAAATAGTGGAAAAAATAATATTAATTCCCACTATTTTTCATTATATATATAAAAAATAGCATTCTCATATGATTCACATTTTGGGAAAACAAACAATGAATTAGTTATACTATCATTATTATTGTTGTTGTTATTAAAGCATTAAAAGATATTGGATCATGGGGGTGCCAACGGCTATAATTATAGCCTTGGTGGCTAACGGTCGGATAGGTGTTCTATAAAAACCTGGTCTCGGGGTATCCCAACTCTAGGATACTAAAGAATAAAGAAGAGGAGATGGTTCAAGTTATTCCTTTGGTGCTCAGTACGGCTGTGGTGGCTTCAGCCATCCTCATGTTTGTTTTTATGGATGCCAAAGACCCTTATCGCCTTCTCGGGGTTCTTTTTATTTTAAGCGGTCTTCCTGTAATTTTAATCAGGTTTTTAATTGGAATATTTGGTTATCTAAGCTTTCTGGTTTGATCACTGTGAGTTGTAGTTACCAAGGTGTTCCTCATTTGAATAAACGAGCCTTTTGTTCATTTTGGTGCATTTACTCTATTTTATTGTTATATTTTTTTTTTAAAAAAAGAGGACAGCTTGTTCGATTAAAGGAAGACACAGTAATATAAAACATATCGTTACATAAGACAGTTTCTTGGGATGTTACATTATTTCCCCCTTTAAATAATTGCGTCCTCGCAATTCTATTCATAAAAATAAAAACAAAAACCTCAGTCATACAACTCTACCGAAACAGGAGATCCGGATCGGTTAACAGAATACCAAATTTGGTACATAGTTCCTACGTTTCCCTAGCCCAGATGCACCTTGAGCAGTAGGTTTTGAATCCTTTCTCATGTGTACTACACACAGGCTCCCATAGGGAGGCTCGTGCGGTGAAAATCTCGGAAATGTCCTAGTGGACAAGTTCCCTGATAACCCTTCAAACTACATCACGCTCGAGGTATTCGAGTGGGATTATGCGATTGAGGAGATTGAGATTTAAGACTTGGAACATATAGGCTGCCTTGAGGTGGCCATCTTGAGCAGCTATGAGGAAGCACGCTCTGGAAGAAAAGTTTTGTGCCAGAGTAAAATACTTGAAGAGGCCTTCGTAGTATCTCCCCCTTCACCTCTGGTAGGAGAGTTGGGCAGTGGTAATGAGATGAAAGACACGGTCATCCCCCTAACACGAATGGAGAATCTCAGGACAGTTTGATAAGTCAAGAAGGCGTTGGAAAGACCCTCGCAGGTGGAGAAAAGATGGATAATCCACCGTGCAAGTTCTGATCAAGATAACCTCTACTAACTCATCAGGTAGTGATGAGATGTTCGTTTGATCATCCATATGAAAGAAAAACATTCAAGAGGACTCACTTAACAGCATTGTTAAGGTAGATACAGGACAAGAAACTTTTAATTACATAAAATTTTACATAACAAATCTTGAGTTTACTAAACGAACACCACAAAGAGAGGCAAAACTCCCTAACTCCTCAAACCACACATAGGCTAAACAGATGGGGTTAAACTCATGGGAACATCTATGACATATCCTGAGTTTAGCATGAGGGGTATGGAGTTGGGAAACATCATTATACACCTGTTGTCTAAGAGACAATCGGGTGGACTCATCTTTCAACACCCCAAAGTCCATCAACTGGCCCCAGAAGCCATAATGCAAAATCTGACACAGGTAGGCCGCTCGAAGGTCTCTGGCAGCAGCAGCTTCTTGAAAGGGGTTATCGATCATCATGCCAAATTCTTCGCCAGTCATGAACACTCGGAAGAGTCCCTCTTGGTACTTTCCCCAACGTGCATAAGAGGGGAATTGGGTCATCACCATTAGGAGATAATCCATTCCCAATCCCCAGTGAAGACTAAGAACCCTAGGCGAGTTTGACACATCATACAGGTGCTTTCATGACATGCGAATATAGGCGTAATTAAGAAAGTTCTCCCGACTATCCAGAGACACAATGGTCTCTAGGGCCTCAGTGGGAAGTGATAGTAGATTGGTAGATACATTTCCATTAGCCATTTGAAAATTATAACATATTTACTTAGTCAATCATAGTAACATATTAATACCACCTGGTTTTCTAGAGTTTCCTGAACATCCCTCTGATACCAATTGTGAGGACCCCGGTTCCCGGGTGCCTATGGGGCATTATGTACAAAAAAATTTATTACAATCAGTTACAATAATATATCATGTCTCATACTACAGAAGATCGCAAGGCTCAGGATTCTGGGAAACCAGCTGCTTCTGAAAAACTTATTTAGTAAAAAACCATGCCTGAAAATTTTAAAACAAAAATGTAGGGTGAGCAATATATGCCCAGTAAGGGGTTTTAAAACGTTTAAAGAAAGTTATTTCTCAAAGCAGTCATTCTGAAGATGATAAAATACTTTATTAAAAATAAGGCATCATCTTTTCTTAAAACATGTAAATCCTACATTCTTGAAAACCACTTTCACAGAAAATAAGTACATACCTAAAATAAACTTTAAATAAGACATAAATCAGAGAGCACAAGCATGTGAGGAATAGATGATGCATAATTTACAACCAAAATTACTTCAGTTATAAAAGACTGTGTGTAAGAAGGGAAAATATTCATATCATGATTCATTGTCACATAAAGTTCTTATAATAACTTACCACATGTGTTACAGTTCTTATCTCATAATTTCATTCTCATAGTCAAGGGAATTTCCAACTAGGGGATGTCCTGTTAGTTGAACTATCCCCTGGTTGACCATTTATCATCACATGCAGAGGGAATGTATAATGCCAAACTTTGTCAAGACCTTGCGTCAAGACCATAAAACATACTTAATATGGGTCAAGGCTAATCGCCAACCCCGTTTCCATGGTAGCACAAGCCTAGGCTAACCACCAAGACTGTCACACATAACGTCTCATGAGACTCATCCTTTACCCAATGCATTGGAGCGCTATATAATTCTGGGCACACCCATCCATAATCATTTAAGTCCAATACATCCCTCACATATTTGACGTGGTATTACATTTATAGGGTCTCATTCTTACATTCATTACTCATAATCCCTTTACATGCATTTTCATAGTCAAGGAAGGATAGTACAAACATTGATAAAAGCTAAGACATAAGAAATAAAAAAAATACGTACACATTAGATACTAACTTAACAATTGAAATCGTGGGCTTAATGGAAACCCTATAATAAACACTTTAACACTTCAAACATCACAATCCCAAGTTAAAAACGAGGCCATTCATATTTAAAACACATGATAATATATGGGTGTCAAGAAATCATCATGCTGACACATGAATTATCAAGAACGCTGATAAATGAGAATTTTCAATTGGGAGAATAATTTTGATATCAAAATAATCCTTAAACTTTTTCATATATATAAACATGTATATAAATAGTTTTGGTGTCGTTATTGAAGTAATAATATTTAAGGGTAAAAAAATAATTTTATTAAATCATCATGTTACACCAAAATGAATTAAAACATAATAACCATAAACATCCATTTTTTATTCTGAAATTGTTTGCACGTAATTAAATAGATGTATGCATATATTGGTATTTATATATATATGGGTACATATATATACATATATACTAGTTCATACCTTAATTTGAACAACCCAACAACAATCATTTCCCTACCTGTTTTAACATGCTATGGATCACCCACAAGAAACCAGGAACTCGACATAAAGAAAAATTTACATATATATATATATATATATATATATATATATATATATGTTTATACGTATATATATATATACATATACGACCCGAAACTAAACAAAACAAGGTGAAATCGAAAAACTCTTTACATCCATGTTTTAAAGTCCGGTTACTAGGTTCAAGAAAACCTTATAAGAAAAAGGACCATAGTATATGCATGTTCATGTGATTATATACATATATATGTATATATATAAAATAATTCCCACCCAAAACTAAAACTAGGTAAGATAATTTAATCCTTTTCTTACATGTTTTAAAGTTTGGTTATTAGATTCGGGGAGGGCACGGAGAAAGAAAACAAGGACCAGGGGTGTTTGCAAGTTTCATATACATGTATATGTTTATATAAATATATATATATAAACTTAAACCAAAACCAAAACACAAGAAAGGAAAGAGGTCCCTTACCTTCTCCTGGAGGGGAGGAGGGGAAGAAGCAGGTGGCGGCACCGGATCGGTGGTCGAAGATCTAAGAGAACTCGGTGCAAAACCCCCTTGCCTTCGGTGCAAAGCGAGACTTAAAGACAGGGCCTCTCCTTGTGTGGAGATATCGACGGGGTAATGGAGTCTGAGGGAGTGCCAACCTTGTGGAAAGGAGGGGTGACGTCGGGTCCACAGTCGGCCTAGGCAAAGAAAAATGCAGGCTACCCTGCTGGTTGGTGTGCGCGACGAAGAAGAAGAAGATGCGGGGTGGAGAAAAACTGAGATCCAAAGAAGAAGAAAAGAAGCGGCCATGATTAAATGGGACTTGATCGGATGGATCAGAATTGTTGTGGCATTAAAAACACAAACGGTCGCGATGGGGTGCGCCAGATCGGACGGCTGTAGCGGTGCGGCGCCTAAAAAAACGCGGGTCTCACCCCCCTGCATTTTCTTTTTTTTTATCTTCAATCCTTCTAATTTTTTTGTTACACTTGTTATATGAACTTTATTATTATTAACCTACAATTATTAATCACTTTTATTACTTTAATAAAGGTCAATATTTATTAATGCTTTTTTATTTACCCCTATCTATAACATATTATTATTTTTCCTTTATTGACTTGTATCAACCTATTTATCTTAATCTCTAATTAAAATTAAAGATCTACATACATTAATGTTGTTAATAACATTATGAATTATTTTCAAATTCACAATTAAGAGTGCATTGATGTAAATATTAACATTATGAAATAAAATTTGTAATATAAAAGAAACTATAATTTGACATCATTTCAAAACTATTAATTATAAAAAGGTCAAATTATAAACATTTGCATTATTATTATTAATTATTTTAAATTTAGGGGTAAGTATAATACATTTAACTTAAAGTTTGACGTAACATATATATATGTGTGTATGTATATATATATAACCCCAGATTTTTCACACACATTTTCATAAAATAAATCCCACCAGATTCAATATAGTCATTCATAAGATAAATATTTACTTGCTCAAGTTAAAAACGTGTATAATAAATAGTGGAAAATAATAATATTAATTCCCATTGTTTTTCATTATATATAAAAAATATCATTCTCATATGATTCACATTTTGGGAAAACAAACAATGAATTATTTATATTATCATTATTGTTGTTGTTGTTATTAAAGCATTAAAAGGTATTGGATCATGGGGGTGCCAACGGCTATAATTATAGTCGTTGGTGGCTAATGGTCGGATAGGTGTTCTATAAAACCTGGTCTTGGGGTATCCCAACTCTAGGCGACTGAAGAAGAAAGAAGAGGAGATGGTTCAAGTTATTCCTTTGGTTCTCAGTACGGTTGTGGTGGCTTCGGCCATCCTCATTTTTGTTTTGATGGATGCCAAATACCCTTATCGCCTTCTCGGGGTTATTGTTGTTTTAAGCGGTCTTCCCGTAATTTTAATCGGGTTTTTAATTGGAATCTTTGGTTAGATAAGCTTTCTGGTTTGATCACTGTGATTTGCAGTTACCAAGGTGTTCTTCATTTGAATAAATGAGCCTTTCGTTCATTTTGGTGCATTTACTCTATTTTATTGTTATATATATTTTTTTAAAAAAAAATAGGATATCTTGTTCCATTAAAGGAAGACACAGTAATATAAAACATATCGTTACATAACACAGTTTCTTGGGATGTTACAAAAATGTTCAAACTTTTGATTAAGTTTTTATATATAAAATCACTATAAAAATGTTTTTAATTACCTAAATTGGTTTAAATGATATAAAAATTATATAATTATACTT
This sequence comes from Viscum album, assembly GCA_963277665.1. Classification (NCBI taxonomy): domain Eukaryota; kingdom Viridiplantae; phylum Streptophyta; class Magnoliopsida; order Santalales; family Viscaceae; genus Viscum; species Viscum album. The sequence goes on from OY728127.1 coordinate 193,424,547, forward strand.
TAAAATAATTTAAAAATATAATTTAACACTATAAATTATTTAGAAAAAAAAAAGCAGTTTTCAATTAAAATTTGATGTCATTCACTATTCATCAAAATATGAAAGTTCATAGAAAAATACCAAAAGTTCACAAAAATAAAATTTTTATATTCCACTTTCAAAAATAAAGATTATTTTTTTATATAAAAATTATAAAAATTTCTAAATTTAGTTTTAAAAATAATTCTTCCATTAAAAGCTGATAAAACTACCTTTTAAAAATATACATATTTTTATACTTAAAATTGGATTTATTATTATCTTGATCCTATCAAACTTATTGGATTAATTTAGAAACATTTTATTAAATATATAATATAAATTTCATTAATAAATTTCACTAATAGTTATTAATTAAATTTTTAAGATAAAATGTCATTCTGGTCATAAAAATAGTTTTTCATAAAAACACATCCTTTATATTCATTTGGTCTATTTTCATTTTTGATTAATCGGTAACCAATTAATTCATTTTATAAACATGTGTAACTATAATTTTCATAATTTAGTTAATTATATTCATTTTCATAATTCTAATGTTTAGGTGATAACTATTATGTTAAATAAATAATGTTAATAGTATATTGTTGTTCGATAAGACTTGGGATTATGTGCAACATAAGTCACCAAAGGGACTTGATGATGTGTGAAATTAAAGATAAACATGGTGTTGTGTGTGACAAAAGATAAACTATGTATTTCATGTAATGTAATATATTAAATAATTTAAATTTATTTGAAAGAATATATTTCATAAAATTTTGGGATGTTACATCCTACCCCCTTAAAATGAATTTCTCCCTAAAAATTCATCTTGGTTATCAAAGGATTAAAAATTTTATAATTCCTTTATTGAAACCCGCATCATAAAAAGAGTTAATAAAACATTATCTTAAAAAATGGAAAGTGGAAAACATAAAGGTTATCATAAGTTACACATTATTAGGATTCCACTTAGGGAGAACATAGGTGGGAATAGAGGAAAGGCATAAATAATTATAGATGGGTGATTATGGTAATTGATCACAAATAAGTGAATGATCAATAGAAATTTAATGGCCTAAAAACATAAATCTGTGATGATTGAAAAGACCATCAGTTCCTCATAATTTAGGGTACTAGGATAATACTTTTTTTCAAGATCTTTTTCTTAGAGTTAAAGAATTATCTTACCATATATACCAATAGAATAAAAATAAATATGCTTACTTGATGGATATAATTTCATCCTTTAGTCAATTTCCACAAAAACATCATCTTTTTCTCCCAATGATGATTGTTCAAGATTAATTCTTAACTCTTGAAGAACTAAAATAAAATTTTAAAGACCACATAACCATAAAATGGATAGTCAATATATTTCACCTATATTTATATATTAAAAAAATAAAAATGGTTATAAAATGGTAAGAAAATTCCCAAAATGAATAAACCATCATATGATACACTAATCTTAAAACTTAATACCCAAAGTTGAAACTAAATTATTCCATAAATAATTACCCTTAATATTCTTCAAACATTTCATGACTAAGTTTGAAACCCAAATACTATAAGGATTTGATCATATATTCTTACAAGATAAATCATCCATTATTTATAAAATAAAATCCATTGTGTTTCTAAAATAATATTTATCTATAAAAAAATTCTCTTGAAAACCAAGACATCGTGTGGTAAAGTGGTAGTGTGTGAAACCCTTATTATCCTTCAATCATGGGTTCAAGCCCCACCACCTTACTGGATGATATGAGTTGTCACAAAGCATACAGGTAGTCTTTTTTTATTTAAACATGAAAACTAATTTCTCCCTAAAAACACTTCATTTTGATCCTAGGGGTTAAAAATACCTCATCCTAAAAAAAACTCTCCAAAAATCACTTTAAGATTTAATTTCTTAAAACCTAAATGGAGTGACTAATACTTTGAACATATGATCATACTTAAGATTATAGACCTATGATGGTACCCATAACTCTTAATATAACCTCACATAAAAATATAAAAATCTATAAAGTTTTCTAAATTGACCTTTGATACCAACTATAAAATCCCAAGACCCATACTCTAGACTCTTGTGCTGAAATCCATAACTTTACATTTATGGCTATGTTGCCGATAATTGTGGCCCGATTTTTTTCCATAAAAACATTACAACATAAAATATAAAACATGGATCACTTACATTTTGGATTACCTTTTATGTTTTTAGTTTTATAGAATTAGGAAAAACTCATGCATAAACAATTCACATCAACTTGGACTCATAAACAACTAGTTAATAAAGTTGAACATCATCTCTCATTATACCCAATTTTTCTTATTTCACATTAGTTCATCAACATCATCCTTGTGAAATCCTTTATAGACATAAATCATTCAACTTCATTTATTAAAACTTGGGGAAAAGAAACATAAGAAGGGTGAGCTCAGATGCTCAGTAAGGGAAAACATAAGCATTAACAATTAAATTTCATTAATGAGCATAAGATTGAATAAGATTATGATGAAAAAATCAAAGTGTATGCGTGAATAATAAAATAAATCATACCCATCAGTACCTAGACCATCAAATGTGAAAACATGGAAAAATAAAAGAGTCATCAGAATCAATAATCATGAGCTATGTTATATCAATATCGATCATTAGAAACATTATAAACTCATAAAAAGCATAAAAAACATGTTAGTGTCTTAGAAACATCAACTCATTTAACCCTTATGGAACCCTTACAAATTGGAATAACCATACATCCAAATTACAATATAATTCTTCCAAGAAAATAATCATTACCCAATGCATCAGAGTGATATTTGGGCTCACCCATTATTTATAATGTCCAAGAACTGAATACATAGATAATTCATAAAAAATCATCAAAACAGACTATTCTTTTTAGAACATGATTAACCCATAAAAAGGAAATAGGTTCCACTACAATCACTTTGAAACATGATTAACCCATATAAAATAAATGGGTTCCAAAACAATCTATTTGAAACGTGATTAACCCATGGAAAAAAAATGGGATAAATAAAAATCTTTTTGAAACATGAGTAACCCATGGAAAAGAAATGGGTTTAAAAAAAATATATTTGAAACATGTTTAAACCATGTAAAATAAATGCTATAAATAAAAATCTCTTTGAAACATTAGAAACTAATGGAAAAGTAATTGGTTCCAAAACAATCTCTTTGAAATGTGTTTAACCCATGGAAAAGAAATGGGTTACAAAATAATATCTTTGAAACATTATTAACGCATGGAAAAGAAACGGGTTACAAAATAATCTCTTTGAAACATGATTAACCCTTGGACAATAAGTGGGTTCCATAAAAATATTTTTAGGACATAATCAACCCATAGAAAAGAAATGGGTTTTATAAAAATATATTTAGGACACAACCAACTCATGGAAAAGAAACGGTTTTCATAATAATCTCATTGAATCAAACATAATCCATCCAAATAATTAATGATGATGGTATCAATACAAAATATCCTAAATGGAGGATAAGTAACAACAAGGTTTGTTTATGTTGATGAATGAAAATGGCCTTAAAAGTGATAGTTTCGATCATAGAGGAAGCATTGTGGTGGATGTAAATATAATAAAATTTCTTTTAATAATTATTTCCTAAAACCAAGAGCAAGGATCTTGCGTGTCAAATTTATAATTAATTTATTTAATATCTGAAGAAATAAATACATGGGCTTAGGAACCTTATTTTTTTATTATTTTTTATCATTCTAAAAGGATCTTCTGAATTTCCTTCATTGTGATCATGAGTATCCAAGGGTAGAATCCCTCTAGTGGTGATCCACATGTGGTACAATGGTCTCTAAGAAATTTCACTCATTCTCTAGGTGCTAGTATGAAAAATCCAATGTCTTGAATTTTTTGTTTTTGATCAATTGTTCTTCGGTCTTGAAGAAATTCTCTCTTGGGTTTCTTGTTCTTGAGAGGGAGATAGGAGGAGGAGTCGAGAGAGAATTCATTATGTGCAACAATTCTCTATTCCTAAACTTAGAATTGGTTTTGAATGCTTTACACAAAGACATAGCTGTTTATTTATAGAGATGTAATTTTGTTTACAAAATTTAATTTCATAACATCCATTAAATATAATTATAATCATTAATAAAATATCATGCCACATAATAATATTATTATTTTTATTATTTTGTGTTGTTCCAACTTATGAATAATGGATAAATAATATTTACCATCTCATAAATAATTATTTCATCATCGGACACAGTCTTGGTCCATCTAACTCCTCTTGAATTTATTTAACATATGAATAAATATTTTATTCTCTTAAATAAATATTTTATTCAAAAAATAGTAAATAAATATTTATTAAATATGTAATAAAATAAATAAATAAATTTTATTAAAAATTAAATGAATAAATATTTATTTAATATATCTGATCAATATAAGATGAATAAAATTATTCATTAGTCTTGAGAATAATATTTATTCCATTAATTAAATTCAAATAAAATTTAATTGAGGACAACTAAAATACTTAGTCTATGACCCTCTAGGATTATTTCTCATTTTCATTGGGAAGGCTTGCCTAAAGTCCAAGATTACTGTCTAGAAATAGGTCAAGACACCCAAGATAAAGAACTTAAAGTCACAATTATGACAACCACATACAAACACTCACTGTGTAATATAATCTCTTTATCATAATATCTCATCAAGCTGGTTGCATGACGGTGTCATCAACCGATATGCTTGATACATCATTCTTTGACTATCTGAAATAAACTCATCATTACACCATGGCTTTAGAATTTAGGGTGATGGTTATATTTCAATCAAAGTGTTAAGATATCAACTTCCATAAAGATGGAAGGGACAAATCCTTCCTTGAATTATCCATTAATAACATGTCACTGGTGACACACCCAACTACCCTACTTCTCACTAACATATGGCATGATGGTTTTCATCAGAAAATCTAAGTGTGTAAGTCATGACATTCATTAATTATAATCTTAAAGTCTAAGGACCATTACACATTCTTAGAGATAGGAATATCTAATGACACCAAAACATGCAAAATTCATACTGGTGGGTCTGTTCTCATAATCTCCCATCTTAGAGATTACCAAGTGCGGACTTCATGAGAAGAAGTCTCATCTTCTTATGAGTACTCACACCTGATTTTATATATACTATGTGTCCCATCATAGTATGTTATCCAGCCATAGAACTATATTAATAATATTGTCATAACACTTCAAGGTTCTCATCATAGTGGGTAACTACTATGACCTTATCAATGCGATAAATACTCTAGGAAATTATTACATTAAAGTTTTGTATAACAATTAACAATATGTAATAAGATTCTTGATATTTAATATATCAAATATTCATGTAATAAAATTACAAATAGTTGGTTATTAGGACACCTACTCTAAAAACTCCCACTTGGACTAGAGACAACTACCTATGACATTCAGTATACTAAACCACACATGATAATCATGTTTCTACTGATTCAAGACATTAGTCAAGGGGTCCTCCATGTTGTCTTCTGTGGAAATACTGATCACTGCAACCTCACCTCTCTGAGAAAAATACCTCAATATGTGATACTTATAAAGTATGTGCTTTGTCCACTGATGTAACCTTGGCTCTTTTTCAAGATCCACCACTACAGTATTATCACAACAGAGTGTGATAGGATCTTTAAAGCTAGGTACTACATCAAGCTCTTAGAAGAAATTTCACATCCAAACTTCTTCTTTAGATGCCTCAGAAGCTACAATATACTCGGACTCTACTTTAAAATCTATGACCACATCCTTCTTTGAGCTCTTTCAACTTACAACACCTCCATTCAAAGTGAATATGTATCTCATTTGTGGCTTCATTTCATCTTGATCAGTTTGGAAACTAGAATCTGCATATCATCTGATGACTAGTTCCTCATATACTCTATAAAACAGGAACATACCCTTAGTATGCCTCAGATACTTAAGGATGGTCTTGACTACCATCCAATGGTGGTCACCTGGATTAGCTTGATATCTACCTAATGCACTTAATGCATAGGCAACATCTAGTCTAGTACAAAGAATATAATACATGACTAAACTAATCGGTAATGCATATGGAATCCTTGACATTATATTTATTTCCTCATGGGAATGAGGAAACTTTTTCTTGGAAAGATGAATTCCATGTGATGTTGGCAATAATCCCATCTTGTATTGTTCCATACTGAATCTATTTAGTATTTTTTCAATGTATATACTTTGACTTAGGCTAAGAAACCACTTGGATCTATCACGATGGATCTTGATCCCAATAATATATGTTTTATCACCCAAGTCTTTCATGGAAAATTATTTATTTAACCATGCCTTAACAGACTGTAAGATTGGTATTTCATTTCTAATAGGTAATATGTCATCAACATATACTATTATGAAAACGACTACACCCCCACTAAACTGTTTGTAGATACAAGGCTCACATCCATTCTTTATAAAAAAATCCATTATGGCTTCATCAAAACAAATGTTCCATGACTTGGATGCTTTATTTAATCCATAAATTTATTTTTTCAACTTGAATGTCTTATTTGCATCTTTTGGAGTCATAAACCCATCAGGTTGTGCCATGTAGACATATTCATGAAGGTTACCATTAATTAAGGTTATTTTGAAATCCATTTTCCAAATCTCATATTCATGGTAAGACACAATGTAAAGTAGAATTTTGATGGATTTCAGCATTGCAACTGGTGAAAAGGTTTTGTCATAGTCAATGCCAATTCTATTTAAACCCTTTTTCAGCCAGTCTCTCTATATAGGTACTGAATAATCCTTCCATTTCTAGTTTGTTCTTTAATACCCATTTTCAACCAATGGGGTTTACATCCATTATATGATCTACCAAAATCAATACTTGGCTTTGGTAGATGGAATCCACTTTAGAATTCATGGATTCTTGCCACTTAGCAACATTTAGGCCACTTACTGCTTCCTTATAGGTTATAGGATCATTATTATCAACTAATAATGAGTCACTATCCTCAGTAACTTGAAAACCATACCATTCAAGTTCTCTAACTTATCTTGTACTCTTATGTAGTTCTTATGTATCTAGAATTGTTTTTATTCCATGGGACTTGTGGAATCTGATTCTGTACCAACTTTTGTGTACCTTGATCCTCAAATTCATCGAAGTTTATCTCACCCCCACTATATATTTTAGATATGTGTTCCTTATCATGGAATATGGTGTGTATTTCCACTATAAACTTTTTTTTCAATATATCATATAGGTAATATCCCCTTGTTTCCTTATGGTATCCTATAAAGGTACACTTTATGCCTTGGGTTTCAAGTTTGTTTCCTAAAGAGGCCTTAACAAAGGCTTCGCTTCCCCACACTTTTAAATTCGATAACATGGTTTTTTTTTCACTCCAAAATTTGTATAGAATACCATTTATATATTTAGTTAGTACTTGGTTTATTATGTGTGTCATTTTTTGTAACACATATCCCCAAATAGATAATGGAAGACTTACATAACTCATCATTGATCTTACCATGTCCAACAAGGTGTGGTTCCTCCTTTTTCTTACACCATTCCATTGAGGTGTGTAAGGAGAATTGAGTTGGGATAGGATCCAAAACTCTCATAAGTAATCAATGAAGTCTTGATTCAGATATTCTCCACCACGTTCTGAGCGGTGTTTCTTAATCTTCCTAACAAGTTGGTTCTCAACTTCATTCTTGTATTCCTTGAATTTATCAAAATAATATGACTTATACCTCATTAAGTAAATATATCAATATCTACTAAAATCATTAGTAAAAGTTATGAAGTATGAGTAATCACACCTTAATTAAATATGAAATGGTCTACACACATTGGTATAACGTAATTCAAGAATCTTCGTACCCCTTTCACCTTTCCCACTAAATGTGGATTCGGTCATTTTGCTTTTTAAACATACGTGACATACATAAAGTGGTTTTATTTTGAAAGAATCTAAATATCCATCTTTATGTAATTTTTTCAAGAGTTTTTCTTTTACATGACCTAGCTAGTGATGCCAAAGTTGGGTGTGGTATGAGTCATGTGAAGTAACTTCGTTATCGATTTCCATTACTTGGTTCATGTAATCCAACATGTAAAGATTGTTATATAAATGTTCCTTACCATAATAAATGATATCTTTATAAAAGAAGCAAAATTTATTTCTAAATTTGAAAATAAATCCATCCATACCTAGTCTGGATACAAAAATAATGTTTTTGGTAATTGAAGGCATGTAATAACAACCCTTTAAAACTAAGATCATTTTAGTCGGTAATGTGATTTGGTAGTCCCAAATAGCTATGACAGTAAGTTTAGCTCTGTTGTCATCTCATAGATCTACCTCCCCTCAATCAATTTTTCAGAATCTACATGGTTCATGTATTTGAATACATATGTGAGCACTACAATCTGTATCTAATACCTAATTTTTAGAAATAGATAAATTGCACTTGATAAAAAATGCACCTAAAGCTTCCCCTTGCTTCTTTAGATGGGTTTATTTTTTCTTCTAGTGGCCCTTCTCACCACATGCGAAACAGATAGCATCTTGTTCCCTTGCTTCCCCTTTGATATTCTTCTTCTTGGAAGGGAGTGAAGAAGCTTTGGGATTAAAGCTATTTTTTTTCCCTTTCTATTTGTTCACCATAAGAACATAAGGCTTTTCATGTTTCATATCTTTATCTACTTAGAAAAGGAGGATAAGAATATATGGTATAGAATTCTCAATATTTTTCATATTAAAATTCACAACAAAATAGGAGAATCTTTGAAGGAGTGGTGCCATAATGAGATCGGTGCCCAGTTCTTCGGGGAGTCCCTAGAACCTCTAGGCACTCAATATAGCCAATGATCTTGAATACGTGAGGCCCAACTAGGGAACCCTCTCCAAGATTACTCTAAAATAGAACCTTGAAAATCTTAAATCATTCTTATCTAGCTCTCTTCTGGTAAATACCACGGAGGTGCTCAAGCATGTTATACACATCCTTGTGTTCATGAGACTTCATGAGTTCACTATACATAGATAAAATCATAAAACATTGAATTTCGATTGTGTCATTCATATATTTTTCATAGACTAGGAACTCTTCATCACTTTTATCTTGAGCAGGTAGATCAGGCATTGAGGATTATAGCATGTGAGATTTTCATTCATGGCGTAGAACAAACTGAAGGCATCTAAACTACTCCTAGAAGTTACTACCAGTGAGGAGATTGTATTTATCTAATATTTATCACAGGGATGGTGTGTATAAATAGATTTTAATTTTATTCTACAATTAAATGATTATATTATTAGTACTTTACTTGATTACAAATTTTGTGAGAAATAATAAATTGATTGATTTTATTAAATCTATCACTATTTTATAAAGTCCCAATATCTCTCACCATTGAAATTGGAATTTCTAGTTTCTAATACATTATAGTGTAAAGGATCCATATTCCCCTTTGAATAACCCCAATAATGGTTGGTTAATCTATTTTGAAGGTATCTAGGTAGGAAAGTCTTTTCCAACTGTGGGCTTGCAGCTCCTTGATCTGTTGAGTGGACTGCCCAATCTAAAAATTATGACTTTTATTTTCTCAACACTTGCCTCCAAATTACACCAACTCTAGAAAGGGCTACTCCTCTTTATGTAAAATGGTTAAGTCAACCCGAAACCTTCATAAGAACTCCCCTTATAAAATTAAGTGTCCCAACAAGGGTAGGTCAAACACATGGTTCTATTGATTTTTGTTCCTAATTAGGTAACGGAAGGCTTAGTATGACTTAATATTAGATTGAGATATTTTATTTTATTATGCATATCTTTATCTTATTTTATCCTTTACATGTTTTATTAACATTTAAGTGGATGTTTACTTAATTAATTAACCATGTTTGGATAAAACATGTACGCATAATCAATTTAAATTTCATCTTTTCATATTAATTCATTTATGTGATCACGGTCTTGCATCAATAAATATAATTTTAATGCATTAGATAGAAAATAATTAATTAATTAAATGAACCTATCATGATCTTATCTAATGGTTTATTTAATGAGCGTACATTAAATCAATCTATGACCTAGGGGAAATAACTCCTTATGTCAGACTTGAAATGAGCTACAACATTCCACATGTCCACCTATGTAACACCAAGTTGGAGCCATTATGGTTCTATCTTGAACCGTCTCCACGTGTCTTGGGATGATCTATTAATTACAAATATTTATGACACACATGTAAGTTAGGGGAACCAAAGGATTGGTTAAAAGGGATTACATAAATATCCTTGGACACGCAGGTCCTACATAATAATAGATGGACGAATGACTCACAAGCCATATTTTAATTTAATATTAAATAATTTCAAAAACATGCAATAAATTTAATTAAATAAATGTAAATACATACATAGGTCTTGGTCAAGCTCATGATCGGTCATACATGTAATGAATATGAAAAAATTAATTGACTAGCATTCATTTCTTTATTCGTTATTTATTATTAAGATGAACACGCTTGTATTAATTAATTTATAAATTAATTAATTCCCTTTGATCTTAACGATCATCCAAACTTAATTGGAGATACCCATAAATTTGGAATTCATGGAAAAAAACAGCAGAACCATTAATGAAATATTTATTATAGTAAATTAATTGAGAATTTAAAATTATTTAAAACTATTATTAAATTATAAAACACACAACGGCATGCCAATCAATAAAATAAGGTTTTAATGCTGCAATTTTTCAAATTTAATGTAATTTTAATTTTATCCATTAATGGGATACTACATGGTGTGTAATTCTAGCTACATGCTATGTAAGTCGGTTTTTGTCTGTCCAAGTCACATGCCTGGGGCTTTGGCATGTTAAATCGGTCAGACTACACGGTGTGTACATTCTATCTACACACCCTGTATCCGCTTTTTGCGTGCCAGGTTGGCCCAGTTAACATGCGGTGTGCAATAAAAGCACCGTATGTTTTTAATTTCTTGGTGAATCTAGATATAATGCACATAGGTATACGGCATGTGCCCAGGTCTCACGTCGTGTAACCCAGCTTTACCAGCCAAAGATTTGGCACTTCTCGATGGAATCTATAGTCGTTATTCATTTGTTATTAAATCTATAAGAAAATAAAACATTTAATGAACATGATTAATATGTAGATAACATGTTAATTAAAATTGGATTAAATAACGAATAACATGAAATGAATATATAACCACGATTGCGCAGAGATCAATAATCAAATAAATAATTATAAATTTAAATGTGACTACTTTGGTACCACTTGATGGTTCTAGGCATAGTGGAAGCGTTGTAGTAGAGGGAGATATATTAAAATTTCTTTTAATAATCATTTCCTAAAACCAAGATAGAGGATATTTAACGTCAAATTTATAATTAATTTATTTAATATCTAAATAAATAAATACTTGGTCTTAGGAACTTTCTTTGTTGATGATTTTTGATCATCTAAAAAGGCCCTTCTATATTTCCATCGTTGCACTTGTGAGGATCCAAGGGTAGAATCCCTCTAGTAGTGATCCACACATGCTCTAATGGTCTTTCATCAAAGCCACTCATTCTTCAAGTGTTAGTGTGGAAAATTGAATGTCTTGCATTGTTCATTCTTGATCACGTGTTCATCAGTATTGAAGAAATTATCTCTTGGGTTTCTCATTCTTGAGAGGGAGAGAGGAGGAGGAGTCGAGAGAGAATTCGTTGTGCAAAGCAATTCTCTATTCCCAAACTTGGAATTGGTTTCAAATGCTTTACACAATAGGCATAGCCATCTATTTATAGAGCTGTGATTTCGATTAAAAAATTTAATTGTATAACAGCCATTAAATATAATTATAACCATTAATGAAATCCTATGTCGCATAATAATAATATTATTATTATTATTTTGTGGTGTGCCAACTTTTGAAAAATGGATAAATAATATTTATCAGCTCGTAAATAATAATTTTATCACTGGAAACAGTCTTGGTCCATTCGAACTCCTCTTTCATTTATTGAACACCTGAATAAATATTTTATTCTCTTAAATAAATATTTATTAAATATTCAATTAAATAAATAAATATATTTTATTCACAATTCAGTGAATAAATATTTATTTAATTTATGAGATCAATATAACTTGAATAAAATTATTCATCAGTCATGATAATAATATTTATTCCATTAATTAAATTCAAATATAGTTTAATCGGGACCAACAGAAACACTTAGTGTGTGACCCTCTAGGATTATTTCTCGTTAGTATTAGGTGGTATTGCCTAAAGTCCAAAATTGTTGTCTAGCAATGGGTCAAGTCACACAAGAGAAATAACTTAAAGTTTCAATTACGAAAACCACATATGAACACTCACTGTGTAATATAATCACTTTATCACAATATCTCATCAAGCAGGTTGCGTGACGATGTTATCCACCTATATGCTTGATACATCATTCTTTGAATATATAAAATAAACTCGTCATTACACCATGGCCATAGAATTTAGGTCCATGGTTCTATTTCAATCAAAGGATCGAGATATCAACTTCCATAAAGATGGAAGGGACAAATCCTTCTTTGACTTATCCATTAATAACATGTCATTTGTGATGCACCCACCGTACCCTACTTCCCACCAACATATGGTGTGATGGTTTTTGTTAGAAAATCTAAGTGTGCAATTCATGATATGCATTAATGATAATATTAAAATCCAAGGATAGTTACACACACTCAAAGATAGGAATATCTGATGACACCAAAACATGAAGAATTCCTACTGGCTGGTCTATTCTCATAAACTCTTGTCTTGGAAATTACCAAGTGCGAACTTCATGAGAATAAGTATCATCTTCTTATGAGTACTTGAACCTGACAGTCTATATACTATGTGTATCATCATAGTATGTTATCTAACCACATAACTATATTAATAATGTTTTCATAGAACTTCAATGTTCTCATCATAACGGGGAACTACTATGACCTTATCAATGCGACAAATAATATAGGATATTATTACATTAAAGTCATGAAGAACAATGAAAAATATGTAATAATATGTTTAATATTTAATAAATCAAATATTTATGTAATAAAAGTACAAAAATTTGGTTCTTAGGACACCAAATCTGACAAAAAGATCATTAAAAACATTCTTGAGGAAAATAATCTTTAAATATTCCAAAGCATCTCGTACCACTTTGAAACATTTGAATCATTAAACCCATGAATGGAATAACATTAAATGGATATTATAATATCATGAGAATAAGGAGATTAATTATATATCATGTCAAAGTAGAAGTATATACACTTCATAAAAGAAGATATGTGTAAAACATAACAAATGTCACATGGAAGTCAAATTGTGACAAAAATCCATTACCTCATTAGTAACTTTGAAATCATGAATCCCATGAAATAATAATAATTAAATGAAACTTATAATATCATGAGAAATAATTATATTCATGATATAATATGTCAAAGGATAAATATATACAATTCATAAAATAATATAGGTGTATAACATAACAAATATCACAAAGAAGGAAAATTGTCACAAAAAACCAATACCACTTTGGTAACTTTGAAACTGTAAACCCCATGAAATAGAGAATATAAAAAAGATATGTAAAAACTAATAAAATTGAGGATAAGAATAATCAAATATATTCATTGGAATTATATGTCACGAACCAACCCGGGTCAACCCAGGACCGGTCACGCGAGTCGATTTGTGGCCTGGCCTGAAGGGCATTCCCGATCCCCACGGGCAGGAAACTAGTGTTGGGAATCAACAGAGTACACAAAGGGAATGATTTCACCCAATAAATAATAAAGAGACTAAATAGAGGAAAGATGAATAAAATAGTTTGATATAAATAAAATTTAACAGAACATATTTTATACAAAATCTAAAAATACAACCAAACTATGCAATAAGACCAATCGAACCAGATGAACACACGATCTCCATGTGACCCCATGGGTCAATCTCCAACACAAAGATCAACTATCTCCCAAGGCAATAGAACTCAAGCTGAAACCTATTCTAAAGGTTAAAAAGAGAAAAGAACTATATATGTGAGTATTAAAACTCGATAGGCTAGCCCGATAATCTATTCCTAATGCAGTTCCTTTAAAATTAAAGAAACATCATTTTCAAGTTTGAACAAAAATATATAAAAGTATGTTTTTCTACATATTTTACTTAAAAACAAAGTAAAACTTATTGCCCTTATTCATTTCAAAAAACCAATTTCATTCCATTAGTGATACCAAAACCTTTTCAAGGGGAAAGTGATGCTTACATTTTCAACTTGGAAAAAAGAGGATAAAACACTATTTTATTTTAAAATAATTTTCATTAACAATTTTAAAACTAACACATCACTTTAAAAGAAAAACACTACACAATAAGGCACTACCATAATCACACAACAAGGGAAATGGAAATAATTATATAAGTATCTCAATCATCACTACAAGAAACTAAGACCCAATAGACATAGGTGAACCCAGGAGATCAAGAACTATCCATAACATACCAATACATGAGATCTCATCCCTAGTATAATTCCACATATGATGAAATAAAAACACCCAAATTCCTGACCACCCTTACTCAGGACAGACTGAGGGGCCCAATCCCATATCAATAAACCCAAATATATCCACCTACTATGGGCCACTGGTCAGTACGTGATCTACCAGTGTGGCAATCATTCTCATAAAATTCTCTCAATATGCTAGGTTACTATGTATCATATATATAACGGGGGTGATCCAACTGATTCCATCCGATCATCCAATCAAAACATATATATTATAATAATTCACAACATGCCTCACCCCGAGTCACCCCAAGGATTAATCTCATGCCACAGATTATTTAGAACACAAAGAGTCCCAACTGAGGAACTCTGATAATGGATTATGAGGATTCTATAGTGATTAAATCCCATCCATTATACATAGAAAAGGCATGAGAAATATCCAAAGGAGTTTTTCATAATAAACACTTTCATTATTTTCACAAAGTTTCCAAACAAGCCTTTAAGCATTTCTCCCAAAACCAATATTCATCAAAGATACAAATCCACTTTTCAAATAGAGTGTAAACACACCATTTACCATTTCAAAATCATTTATAAAATTCCCTTAAAACATTCATGTTACCCTTTCAAAATATAACCATTTTTATCAAATTCCAAATGGGCCATTTACCGGCAATACATGCCAGAACATGCTAGAAACCAATACTCATTTCTTTATAAAACCCAAAATCACTTTTGAAACCCATACAAGTACCCCAAGACATCATTTCACATATTAACAATACATTTACAAATCTAAACCATGAATTTCATATCACAAATCACCCAAAAAATCCAACCGAGCATTTAATCAAATACTTGGTGTGCGCTATTTACCAAAACAGTTATACTCATAATAAAACAAGGATTAAAACACCATTTTAACACCAAAAAAATTGAACCAAGGATCATACATCAGTATTTATAAATTAAATAAGGTGAAAAAATCATGAAACTAATAGTTCTTAAATTAAAAAGGTATGTGCATGGGGAAACCTACCTCGAATCCATGGCGCAATGACAATGCACCACTGAAATCACTCCACGAGGGTTCTAAAACCCTAGATCTATGAAAATAAACTCTTAATGATCAAAACCTCCAACATAATCAAAGGTAAAAATTAAAACCCTAGTTCAACATGACCATGGGAGCAGAGAAAACCAAGAAGGAGTGAGAGAAGGAAGAGGGAAGGATTTGATGAAGAAATCATGAAGAATCACTAACATTTGGTGATAAATCTCCCAAAAAGTGGCCCAAAATAAAGGAGAATGAAGGGGAGGCATCCAATGGTCGATACCCAACAGGTAGAGCTTCAAATGGGAGGTGGAATCACTTAAATCGAATTTTTAAATTAAAATCTATTTAGCCCATAATGAGATGTATGGTTTTGTTGCACAGTTTTTTAAAGCGTTCGCAAACCATGTGAATGATACTTGAAAAAATATGCAACTTTGCAGGTTTAAGTTACATGGTTTGGGCAAACCGTGCTCAAACCGTGTGACCTGAAAAATTGCCCAAAACCCTCAAATGATACCCCAGACACTAGGTAAGCTCACCCAATGATCCTTGAATGATTTAAACACAATATAGTGACATCGTGGGTGCCACAAACTCTCCACCATGAAACTTTCTCCTAAAACAAACCAAGGGCCAAACACGGAATAAAAAATAGACAAGAGAACACATAAAAACTCAACATCCGTCACACCCATAACTCGAGAAAAATACTGGGATTCTCATAGAACCGAATCAGAAGACAAAACTTGAAAATCCTAGTGTGACATTATATACACCACACAACAAAAATAAGTAGTGATGGAATATATCTCATTGAAATAAAAGTGTGATGAGAAAACCCTTACAAAGATCATATCGTTGGAGTGAGAATAAATAAATGATATAATTATTGTGATAAATGTAAATACACACAATAAAAGTGGAAATATAAAATAATACAATCAGAGTTCATTTCACACATTTTCTTGTTATAACATAACCAATAACATGGAAGTTTAACCCAATGAATAGAAATTGAGTTAAGAATTCTCTTACTACTTGGGTAAATTTTGAATCATGAGATTCATAAAAGAATAACATCAATTAAAACATTGAATATCATGAAATAAATGAAACTCATGATATAAAAAGTCATAGGGCAGTAGATACACCATATTAATGTAACTGGGTACATGATAACAAATAAGTCTCAATGAAATATAAATTGAGACGAAACCCCTAACCTTGAGTCTGACTTGTCATGCTTACCCTCTATCTTCTTGAATAATAAACTTATGTTATTTATCTACTTACTTAAAAACCTTTTCCAAGTTTATTATTACTTTTATTTAACTTATAAATAAGTTATATACAATTACTTAATCAATACCGTTTAAGTCATATGTTTTGACCATATTTTGTTTATGTGTCAAAAACAACTTTGGTAAGTCAAATATGGTCAAAAGGGGACATTATTAAAACATCTAAGTAATAATAATCATGAAATAATTACCATATTTATACATCAATTATAATTTTATAACCAATCATGAATGATGGTTATGAAAAATGAACCAATGTTATGGAGACGGTAGGTCGTACATATGCATGAGTAACATTCCGATTTTTTCAATGATCGTTATTAAAAGAATGAAAGTAACATTTATCTTTCCAGAATGATCACTATACCATAAATACGATATTATTTAATCATATATACTTATATATAGAATTATTATGATGTAAAAGGAATCTCATCACATCGAGGAGGTGGCACTCCACACGTCTACGAACGACGTTATTACTTTTTCAATGTGTGAAAGGGTAATAAAGAAAATGATATATTAAATTTCCAAAAAGGTAATTATGTCATAAATATTGTATAGATGTTATGTATGTCACATATGTTTAATTAAAAACATCATTAATACATTTCATGTAATTTTTGAACGTATCACATTGTTTTGAGGAGGCGGTAGTCCACACGTTCACAAACAATGTTATCATATTTCCATAAAATGGAAAGCATGAAGGTATGTGTTATATAACAATATCAGAAGTATGAATAAAAAATGATTATCATATATATCATCTAAAAATAGTGTTTCCATCATAATTCTCAACCATGAGAGGTTCTAAAGGAAAAACGAATGTTATCGTTTCGTGAGGCGGTAGTTCATCGTATACGAACGATAATTTTGTTAACCAGTTGATAGAAGTGTGTGAAGGTGTATGTTGAACCCTTAACATAAAAATATCTTACTATATTGAGGATATTGATGATATTATATAATCATGGAATAATAAGAATTGAATGGATGAAGAAATAAATAAAACATAAATGTACTTTGAAAAATGTTAGCTCTTTTTTGGGAAACTCTTTTTGGTTTTCCCCAAAGGGAATCTTTGGTTGGTTTTATGCCCAAAGTGAGGAATCTATGGTGGGGGGAGGGATTATGGGATCTTATTAGGTAAGGGGTTGGATGATCCAAAGATCTTTATGGATGTGAAGAAATGGAGGAGGGTGGGTATCTTTTTATAGTGGAGGGGGAGTGTCGTTCTTGTAAATATAAAAAGGTAAACATTGTTGTGATGTCTCTCTTACATCATGTGCCTCCAATAATGATCTCAATTCAAGATAAGAGGTGATATGGTCGAATCATGTCCAGCCAATGGGTTTTGGAAAATTTTCTAGTTCGTTTGGCCCCTTGAGATTAAAATTTAACCACTAAGTAAACTCATTTTTACCTTAATCGTTGTAATTAATTATAATTACTTTACTAATATTTTAGGCCAAAAACTAAGTTGACCTTATTAGATATTATAAATTATGATGATTCCAAATATGAAATCCATTTTTCCAAATTTCAATCATATAAGTAGAAATTAATTTAAAATTAATCCCACAAATGGGAAGTCAAAGCAGGTTTTTAAAATGAAAATGTTCAAGAGTTTGCTAAGTTTTTATATCTAAAATCACTATGAAAATTCTTATAATTACCTACTTTGGATTAATTTATATACAATTGATCTAATTATACTTTAAAACCAATTAAAAATATAATTTAACACTATAAATTATTTAGACGAAAAGGCGGTTTCCAATTAAAATTTGGTGTCATTCACTGTTCATAAAAATATGAAAGAGATGGTGATCAGAACACCAAATTTTTTCACCAACGAGAGTCCCATATCAGAGATGGTGATCAGAACACCAACTTTTTTCACCAACGAGTGTCTGTGAGGAGAAGGAAGAGTCATATTTCTCATCTGGACGACCCCATTGGAAGAGTTGTGCATGACATAAACGACATTCACTCCATTATCCTGAACTTTTTCAACAACCTCTACTCAGTAGAAAGTATTAGCACTCCCTCATGCCTAAGTGGATGCATCCCAAAATTAGTTATAGAAGACATTAATCGGTTCCTGGAAAGTGATTTTTCTGAGGAGGAAGTGCTTGGGGCCCTGGATCTAATTCACTCTACCAAGGCACCGGGGCCTGATGGGTTTCATGCTCTATTCTTTAAACACTTTTGGCATATTGTGGGGCCTGATGTGGTGGCCCTAATGAAGGAGGTATGGGATGGAAGAGCCTCTCTTGAATCCCTGAATTAAACTCTTATTACTCTTATCCCCAAAGCCCAGTGCCCTCAAAACATTTCATAGTTTCGGCCAATCAGCTTGTGTAATGTGATTTACAAAATTTTCTCCAAAATCATGGTGGCCAGACTTAGGAATTTTCTCCCATTACTTGTCTCAGATAACCAATTCGTTCCAAAGAGATCTATTACGAACAATTCTGCCATTGCCTTCGAATTATTCCACTCTATGAAAACTCGCTCCTCATCCAAGAATGCACCATGGCAATGAAACTTGATATAATGAAAGCTTATGACAGAGTTGATTGGCCTTTTCTCGAACTTGTTCTATCCAGGTTGGGCTTTGGGACGAAATGGATCTCTAATGTCATGAATTTTGTTACGTCTATCTCCTACAGAATCAATATTAATGGGCTCCCTTCAGCGATCTTTAAACCGTCAAGAGGCTTGAGACAAGGGGGGCCCCTGTCACCTTACCTCTTCATTCTGGTGGCAGATGTCTTTTCTCATCTCATCCTGAAGGCGGCGGATCAAGGAGTTATCCATGGTGCTACGGTATGTAAAAATGTCCCCCCTATCTCTCATCTCTTCTTTGCAGATGATAGCCTCCTTTTTGCGCATGCTACCCCGCAAGAATGCAGTGCAGTACTGAATATCATCAATTTGTACGAAAAGGCCTCTGGGCAACATCTTAATGCTTCAAAATCAGAGTTATCTTTCAGTAAAGGCGTCCCACAAGCTAAGAGAGAGTATTTTCAGCGAATGTGTGGGTTTCTGCTGGTTCATAAGCATCCTAAGTACCTTGGCCTCCCGACCCTGGTGGGTAGGTCGAAGAAACAAGTTTTTGGCGCGATTGTGGACAGGGTGGATAACCTGATTTGTCTTTGGTCTAATAGGAAGATTTCCAAGGCGGGAAAGGAAGTTCTCATGAAGTCAGTGGCCCAAGCAATCCCTTCTTATGCTATGCCGCTGTTTAAATTCCCAGAAACTCTCGTTGACCAACTTCACTCCCGATTGGACAACTTTTGGTGGGGCTCCCATGAGGGAAAACATAATTCCCATTGGATGTCTTGGGAGAAGCTGTGTGTTTCAAAATTCAGTGGTGGCCTCGGCTTCCGAAATCTCAAATGGTTTAACGACGCTCTTCTGGAGAAGCAAGGATGGCACCTTCTTTCCCACCCAAATACCATGTTCTCAAAGGTGATGCGAGCTAAGTACTTCCCTCATTCTGACTTCTTGCATGCCTAGCTGGGGCCACGACCGAGTTTTTTGTGGAGGAGCATTTGGGGAGAAAAATCTCTCGTTGATTTGGGCTGCGTGTGGATAATTGTTGATGGGCATAATATTAATATTTGGAATGATCCATGGCTGGTAGATGGCGTCAATCATAAGGTTTCATCACCGGTTGTTCCTGGATTCGAAGATGCAAGGGTACGTGACCTGCTCGATGACTCTCTTGAGGAGTGGGATCAGGAGAAGCTTTTCTGCTAGTTTAACGAGGTGGATCGTCAGCGCATCCTGAGTATCCCTCTCACACCAGGAATGGGTATTGATCAGATTTGCTGGACTAGGGAACCTCATGGGAGATATTATGTTCGTTCGGGTTACAGAATGAGGGTTCAAGGTTTGGTCCAGGTCTTTACCGATAATCGGTGGAAGTGCCTCTGGTTCCTAACCGCTCCCCCTAAGGTGAAATTTTTTTGGGGGCAGGTATGTGCTGGGGTTCTTCCAACCCGTGACTTTCTGGTGCAGCGACATTTGGCGGAGGACGACATTTGGCGGAGGAAGACACTTGTCCGTTGTGCCTCCATGAAGTGGAATCCCCTCTGCATGCAATTCTTTCCTGTAAGGGGGTGGAAGGGGTGTGGAAGGGGTGTGGAAGGTGTGGAGGCCGGATTTTGGTATTTTCTTTGATCCTTCAATTGGGTTGGTCTCAAACCTTACTAATTGGGTGTCTTCTCTGGAACCGAGAGTGGTAGGGCTGATATGCACAATTTCTTGGTTGGTTTGGACTCGACGGAATGAATGCATTTTCCAGATGAAGGTAACCCCTGATCACCTTTGGGTGGATAGAGATTTGGAGTGGATGAATGGTTGGAAGAAAAGTGATGCGGGGCATTCTTTGAGCCACACTCGACGAGCGGCTCCTTCTTGGTCTCCCCCTCCTGAGGGTTTCTTCAAGATTAATACTGATGATGTTGTCTCTGCTAATTCAAGGGTCGGTATTGGGCTCATTGCTCATAATAGTTTTGTCCAGATTGTGGAAGCTCAGTGTAGGGCAGTGCCTAACTCATGGAGCCCTGTGGTGGCAGAAGCCTTGGTCATCCTCCAGGGGCTTCTTTTTTCCCGTTCAAAATTTTGGCCCAAGATTTTGGTGGAATCCGACTGCCTCGAAGTGGTGAACGCTCTCTCAACAAAAGATGAGGATTCTCAACCTTATGGCCTCATCTTGAGGAAGATCTGGTCCCTAACTGATGGATTCGATGCATGAAAATTTGCTTTCATCAAAAGAGATGGTAATTCGAAAGCTCATCGTTTGGCTCGGTTTGGGAAACATTGGGGTGGTCATTGTTGGGTGAACCCGTTCTCTGATTGGATTTGTAATTCGGGTTCCCTTGATCAGTAGTTTATCTTTTCCTTCAAAAAAAAATATGAAAGTTCTCAGAAAAATATCAAAAATTAACGCAAAGTAAATTTTGATATTCCGATTTCAAAAATAAAGTTTATTTTTTCAAATAAAAATTAGAAAAATGTCAAAATTTAGTTTTAGAATAAGTGTTATTAAAAGACAGTAAAACTGTCTTTCAAAAATATATAGTTTTTTATGCTTAAAATTAGATTTATTCTTATCTTGAGTCTATCAAACTTATTTGATGAATTTTAAAACATTTGATTAAATATATAACATATAAATTTTATTAATATCTTTCGCTAATAGTGATTAATTTAAATTTTTAAATAAAATGTCAATCTGGTCATAAAAACAGTTTTTTATAAAAACACATCTTTTATATTCATTTGATTTTTATTTCCATTTCTAATTAATCAGTAAATATGAATTCATTTTATAAACATGTGTAACTATAATTTTCATAATTTAGTTAATCATATTCATTTGCGTCATTCCAACGGTTAGGTGATAACTATTATGCTAAAAAAATAATGTTAATAGTATATTGTTGTTCAGTAAGACTCGAGATTGTGTACAACATAAGCCACCAAAGAGACTCGATGTTGCGTGCAACGCAAAATAAACTTGGTATTACCTGTGATGAAAGCTAAACTATGTATTTCATATAACACAATCTATTAAAGAATTTTTTTTTTTTTGAAAGAATATATTTCATAAAATTTCGGGATGTTACAAAAAAAGAATTGGCAAATTTGTGACTCATGGATCTATAAATCAAGTGGTTCTGGTTTTGATTTGAGTGAATCTAATTTTGAAAAACTCATTGTTGACGAGTTATATGATGACATTGAGAGATTACTAAATGATATTTTTAAAATTTATGATATATACAAAGATTTTATAGAAAAGAATAAAAAGAATGTCGAAGAAAATAAACTTTCTTCTAAAGAGAACAAAAAAGTTAAATATGAAAATGAAAAATATAAAGATTTTGTTTATAATAACAATGGAGTTGAAGAAAAGAAGTTTAAAGACTTATGTAATAATTTTAACACCTCTCAAATTCAAGGACAATATAATTATTTTTGTATTCTTTGCTATTTTTAAAGACAATTTGTGTTATGACATAAAAAAATGCATAACACATGTTCTATGTCATTTAATAAATTTTTAAATAAAAAATATTGTATTTTTTATAATAACTATCATAGAACGTTAATAACATAATAATTGTTATGTATTTTTTATTAACTTTTTAAAATTGAGTATATATTATGCCCAAAAAAATCACATAACATGTGTTTTGTATTATTTACCAAATTTTTAAATAGAGTATCATATTTTGTTCATTTTTTTACAATTTTTTTATAAATTAAAGGCAACATTTGTAATGTCTTTTTTATTGATTTTGGAATATAATATGTATTATGTAACAAAAAATAACTCAAAATACTTGTCTTCATTTTTTTTTACCAAATAAAAAATGTTACATTTTATGCTTTTTCATCACAATATTCTTCTAAAAATAAGGGAACAATAATTCTTTTGTATCCTTTAATGATGCTTTTAAAAAATCATTACGCATTGTGTCATGAAAACAACACACATAACAAATCTTCTATGTTATTTATTAACCTTTTTGAATATATTTTTTTTTGTATTTTTTATTATAATTTTCATTTCAAATTAATGAAATAACAATTGACATGTCTTCTAAAATGACTTTTTAAAAATACAATATGTATTATGCCACAAAAACAAATCACATAACATATGTTTTTTTATTATTTAATGATTTTTTAAATGTATGATATTATACTTTATGCATTTTTATACTATTTTCCATATAAAATTAAGTACATAAAATTTGTAATGTGTTTTTTATTGAGATTTTTAATTAATGATGTATTCTATCATTATAACAAATGTCAAAACACGTGTTTTTTTTAATGTGTTCCTTCAGAAAATAAAAAAAAATATTTTATTTTATTGGCAAAAGCCAAGTTGTTTAAAATATTGTAATATTCCTCGGTTGATTTTATATAAAGTGTGTTGACTGCCTAACACAACTCTCCTCCTTTATCCAGACTTGAGACAGATGATGTAGGATATATATAAACAGATACTGATCGAGACCTCTTTTTATTAGGAACAAAAACACTATTTTTAACTAAGCAGAGAAGTAATTCTTACATGACCCGAAAACCCAGCGACACATAGACCCAATACAACAAGACCCAAAGACCCAACAACTCGAAAGCCTATACCCAAACCCACATAGATAGAGTTAGTTGATTTTAAATAAAAGTATTTTTTTATTTATTTGTTAATTTTGATCAGTTTAAAATCAATATTTTAATGATTTGGAATTTAACTTTAATTTGAATGAATCTATTTTATAAATTTTAAAATTAAAAAGTCTTATAGATTTTTTTAAATATTATTGAGTTTTAAAATTTGATTCTTTCTTTTAAAGTGATTTTTAAAATTTATGATAATTTTTTAACAAAATTTCTATTCAAATTTTAATGAAATCACACAATAATATCTTCATCCTTTTTTGAAATTTACAATATATTTATCCATCGATTTGAATTTACTGGTTAATTACCCTCATAATTTCTAGGTCAATTGGGGTTGATCACCAAATGAGGTTCAACTCAAATATGCAATTTAGATTCCCAAATTAATTTAGCACATAAGGTTGATTACATCTGTCACCATGGAATACAATACAAGAAAAGAAAACTATAGTAAATACGCGGGTTTGGGGACTTCACCCCACGACCCGCCCCTCAACCCCCCCCCCCCCGCCAATGGTGGGGCCCATACTAATTTAACAACTGAATGGAATGGAATTA
This sequence comes from Viscum album, assembly GCA_963277665.1. Taxonomy (NCBI): domain Eukaryota; kingdom Viridiplantae; phylum Streptophyta; class Magnoliopsida; order Santalales; family Viscaceae; genus Viscum; species Viscum album. The sequence goes on from OY728127.1 coordinate 193,449,374, forward strand.
TCACATTCATTCATCAACATCCAAGGAAACCATTCTACAAACGCATAGTGTGCACTAGTCAGTACCCACCCATTTTTTGACGATTCATCATTAATCACCACCATTTCAACAATATACCATTTGCGCCACGACAGACGAGCATTTACATAAGCCATGTAGACCAGATGCCTCAAGGCTACATGAAGAGCTGAATTTGAAAGCTGTTAAAATTGTATTCATAAATTCCATACCTCCACTTATGTTTTCATGTATACCATCTCCAGCCATGATTCATCTATCCTGCCAAAGGATAGCAGAGCCATTAACATAGTCATGGTACCTGAAGTCACTGCAAAGCCCCGCTCAACCATTGCATGAAGGAGATCCTTTGCCCTCAAGAAATCATTATTTTGAAAAAATCCTTGAATAATGATATTGTAAGTATACCTATCTGGACAGCAACCACTCTTTTGCATTTTACAAAGCAGATCATTTGCTTCAATCATAAGACCCCTTTTACAGAATCCATTCATCATTATATTGTAAGTACATAAATTGGGTTGCAATCTTTTAGCAGGGAGATGAAGGAAAACATCCTGTGCATCCTCAATCTTCCCAGTCTTGCACATACCATCAATGAGGGTATTGTAGAGGACTATATTAGGAGACGAATTAGAATCTTCAATCACCCTAAACAGAGCCATCGCTTCATCCACGTACCTGTTTTTGAAAAGCCCATCCAACAAAGTTGCATATGTCTGGATATCAGGAGTCTGGCCACGGATTTGCATCTCATCGATAAGCATTTGTGCATCCCGAGGCCTGCCCAACTTGCAGAGTCCGCGTATCAGAGTAGTGAAGGTTACACGATTCGGAGCTATTCCTTTTAAAGACATTTCTTTGAAGAGCTCCATGGCTTTCTCTACAAGTTCCATCTTGCAAAACCCATTGATCAGGATGTTATAACTCCAAACACAGGGCGGACACCTCCTTTTCACCATCATATCAAATATGTTGGATGCATTCTTCAATTCACCATGCAAACAATACCCATCCATCAATGCATTGTAAGTTATACCATCAGGCTCAAGACCTCTTTCAATCATCAATCCAACAATTCGATGCGCCTGAGCAGTCATTCCCTCTTTACAAAGGTTATCAACCAGCACAGTGAAAGTGGGCGCGCTTGGGTTAACTCCCTTGTCGATCATTTCATTCAACAACCATCCGGCTTCCCTCCATTGCCCCAAACTGCAGAACCCATCGATCAACGAGGTGTAGGTAACATCATTTGGAGCAATGCCTTTACTGGTCATCTCGAGAAGAAACTCAGAAGCCTGACTCACTAGCCTGTTCTTACAAAGACCATCTATGATGGTGCTGTAGGTTACAACATCAGGAGCACACCCCATGCCTTCCATCTTCCTCATGAACCCAACAGCTGCAGCTTTCCCTCCAATTTTACCACAATTGTAAAGCCCCTTGAGGAGAGTGTTGAAGGTGGTGGTGTCTGGTGCCAAGCCAAGCTTAAGAAGCCTCCCCAGAACAGACCAAGCAAAATCGGTCCGACCCAAGTAGCAGTAACAATTCATAACAATGGTCAGACTAGACAGGATGGGTGCAATCCCGACGAACTCCATTTGATTAGCTAAAGAAATTACCGGATAGTAATGCTTCATCTTCGCGATTGCAGATAGAAGTTTCGTAAATTCGAAAATCGGGGGCACAGGTTTCAGCCGAATCATTCTGTCGAACAACCCTAGGGCATCGTCTAGAACACCTAGGACGCCAGATTTGCAATGCTCTCGCACCAGCCGGTCGAAGCATGGAATGAAAGCTCTGACGTTGAGCTGCGGAGGACGTCTGCCGTTGCTTCCGTGATGAGGATCGGTGAGAGAGTGAAAAAAAAACCCCAACATGCGTATTCACAGCGTCTGCGGACAAAAGCTCCGAAGCGATCTTGATTTTCCGATACATTACCCTCACGTTGTGAACGTGATTACCCTCTGGCGGTGCCCAGGGAACACGATTAGGGTAACTCCAACCCAAAACTTCATTTTAAAGTAAGGTTACTCTAAAATGGAGTGTGAATAGTGAAATTAACTTCAATCCATTCACTTCATTTCCCACTCTAAAAACAATATTCTTTGGATATTCCTAAATTTTATATATTAAAATAAATATAAATCATTGATTATGCTGATAAAATGACCGGAAAGTTAAAAAAAAGGATAGCACATGAACAGTGCAACGCCAAAGGCGTTGCACTGTAGCAAAACTTCAATTTGACGCAGAAAATGTCGGTGGGTTGGAGGGGTTTTTTACGCTAAATAGCGTTTATACCGCTGCGTTGGAGATGGTCTTAGGGGCATAAACCTTGGATGAACCGGGCTAAAACGAATGTGTTGATTGAAGAAAACAAACATGAACGGAAATAGCTTCAAAATGCGGGCTTTTTTACCACCAGGAAACCTGCACAAAGTGAGTTTTTTTCTTTTATTTACTCTTGTTTTTATAACAGGACCACATGTAAATGTTTATTTGTTTTTTATTTGAGTATTTTTTAATACTTCTGAATTTTGTAAGGCAAGTAATTGTGAGTTTGTGTTTGAATATTTAGTTTTTTAAATGCGTTATGTGTTTCTTTATAATTGTTGCCCCAAAATCATCATTTCCTTTGAGATTGGTGTGTTATTAATTCTCAACTCCACCTCTTCATTAGGTAGATTTTCGCATGATCAACTCTTCATATCCTTTATTCATGAAATTAAATCTTGATCATTGGATTTGACCTGTGAATATAGTTCAATCTTAACCACTGATACTATTTGCATGTAGCTTATATATATGTCAACATGATATTGGAATGAGAACTTGACGTATATTACTCTCTTTTCTCGTTGGTTGTATTTCTTTTGTCTTTGTATTGTGATTGTATGCTTGTATTTGTTTGTCGTCATTTTCACCTTTGATCGACATCACTATTCATTTACATAAGGCAATGAAGTTTCGATTTCGACATACATTGCGTCTTTCAATCAATGCTTAGATCGCATTTTTCTTAACACGTTATCAACACAAGTTTATCGGACCAGAAAGGATAGTCTAATCAAGTAAGTCATATTTTCTATTTCAAACATTGTAATTCTTGGATTTACCCATCTTAGCATTTATGGAAAGAACTATTTGTTATGGATTTGAGATGTTGAGATGCTTCAACATGCTAATGGTCTTGACAAGATGATCAAAGACGACAATGATGCTTCCACACAAGACTATGCTTGAACCCTGTCATTCCTCCATCATCACCTCCATGATAACTTAAAGAATGAATACTCGGTAGTGAAAGATGTAAAGACCCAGAATTTTCATGTAATTTTTTTTAATTATATGGGAATTTTACGAGTCGCGAAAATTGACGGCGTGTGATTCCGAGCCCCGGTGTGCCCAGAATGAATTTCTAAACTTTTTTTCAAGTGCGTTCAGTAAACTTGCGAGCGGATTTTTGTAACTTTTGAACCGGTGCTCGGAATTGAAATTTGAGGACACCGTTGAACTCGCAGTGCCGATATTCGCTTAAGGAGACATTCACCTCGACCGCAGTAGGTCGAGGGTGAAAGTTAGTTTTTGTGTTTTTTCATGGAAATAAAAATAAAATAAACTTTTATTTTATTTTTATAATATTCCTTTTGAAGGCTCGGTGGTGGGGACCACCCGAGTTAGAAAACCCCCAATTTAAATCTATGGTGGTGGGGACCACCCAAACCCCTCTTAATGGGAGGACCTCTCAACTCCCCATTAATTGATTCCTCTCATTTAATTGAGCCAAATTAATTGAGCCAATTAATTATGCCAACTCCATTTGTGCCAACAAATTAAATTGATAAACTTAATATTTGTGTTGGCTCCTCATTTGTTTTTGTTGGGGGAAATCGTTGGCAAAAGGGAGAACTTTGGAGGATCATTCTCTCCCAACGAAGAACGTGCCATCTTCTCCAACAAAGAAAGCACCATCTTCTCTAACGAAGAACACACCACCTCCAACATGAGACGTCTTCAACGACAACGAACCGACGTCCGTCCTTTCCTCCTCATCGACATCAACAAATCTCCGAGGTAGGGGTGTGTTTTCGATTGATCGTCGTTAATTTTCCTCTCACGTTGAATCACCTCCCTTGAGCCACTTGCTACCGCTCTAACGCGGAGGGTACGGGCCAAACGAACATGGCCCGACCCCTCTGTGAATCTTGTGGTTCTTTTTGTGTTTTTCGCGATGGAGGAGGACGGCTACCGTCACCGGTGGGGCACAGGAACGACAATCGGCACCAAGGTCGGCCGCGAAGACAGTGGCGGTGCAACCACGCCGCTGGAGAAGGGCCGCGGCGAAGCAAGGGTGGCGGCCGGCCGCACGACGTGGCCGCGGCGCGCGTCCGTGCTGCCCGGCGAGCAAGGGACGCGGCCTGTGCCATGGAGGCGAAGGGAGGGCGGCCGACGTTCGACCGACCACGGAGGGGCGGCGCACGACGCGCCGCCGAGAGGCAAAGGGGTCGACCGGTACGACCGGCCGAGTTAAACCGAGCGGGACCCGCGGGTCCGGCGTGCTGCCAGTGACCGGACGGCTTCGGCCGTTCGGTGAGTAGAGGTAGGGGGCACGCGACTCCCCCCCACATGCGGCCAGCCCGGGCCGGGTCGGTCCGACCGGGTTGGACCGGACCCGGACCAGCTTCGACCCATTTCCGTTCTTTTGGCCATAACTTTGGAACCAGACGTCCGTTTGACGAAACGTTTGCGGCGCCGAAAACCTTGGAGCGAGACGGTCCTTTTGGTATACCCCACTTGAGTTTTGGATAAAGTTGGAGTACAATAGGGTTGGATCGAGCACGAATCCAACCGGGCCCTCGGGACTAAAAAGCTAATAACTTACAGACCGAACGTCCGATTGACGCACCGTCTGTTGCATTGAGACCCCTATTACATGGAGGTTCTTTGGAATACTTCTTTGTGGGACTTCGTGGCAGTTGGCGTATTGACCAATAGCTTGAGGAACGGACCCTCCCGGAGACAAGCAAGCTTAGTGCGGGAACCCTATAGCTGGTTGTAACATGAGAAAGTGATCCTTCATGGGTCTGTATTTGAGGATCCCACATGAATCCACTTTAGGAATCTATGTGGTACTACTCTAGGATCCTGTGTGGGTCTGATGATGTATTAGGATCCTGTGTGGGTCTCATGATGTACTAGGATCATGTCTGGGTCTGATGATGTACTAGGATCCTGTGTGGATCTGAGGCCGTACTAGGATCCTGTGTGGGTCTAATGATGTACTACGATCCTATGTGGGTCTAATGATGATTTAGGATCCTACGTGGGTCTGCCTCTTAATGGAGTAAGATGATTCAGTAGTTACATTTAATCATCTCTACTACTGTACCTAAGTTATACCAGGTGTGAGCTGAGTCTTTACCTTTGCGGTATTCTTCTGTGTGACATACATGTGTGGTACTTACCTTCGTGGTGCTACCTTTGGGGTATTATTCTGTGTGGAGTACCTGTGTGGTACTTACCTTCGTGGTAATCTTCCCTTCATGGAACAATTGTACTTTGGCTAAGGAGTTGGGCCTTGTGTTTCCTCCCGAATGAGATGGGTAATATTTGATAACTTAGGTATATGTATGATCATATACCTAAGTAGGGTTGTCACTAGTTTACATGCTTTGTGGTTTATCCTTTGTGGATTTTGTGAGACCTTTGAGGGTCTCAGGGTCCCTAATGAGTATCGTTATACTCACCCCTGCACGGGCTACACCCACACCTTGTTGTGTTTGGTGCAGACAACAGACAACATTGACTGAGGATGAGAGTACCAGGACTGGAGGTAGCTCGAAGGTGGACGTTAGGCGAGGTGTACCAGGGAGACGATCGTACGAGAGATATACCCACCCTTCTGGTAGGATCCTTGGCGGGTGTTCACAGAAGCTGTTTCAGTTTACTTGTACTTTTCAGTTTCTTGTACTTTCCAGTTGGGCTTGTATTCTGGCCCCTTTTACTTACTGTACTCACTTTATTTACTATCCAGTTTACTCGTGTTCATATCTTGCTGTGTGCTTAATTGCACGTGTCTATAGGATATAAAGGCAATGCCTTCCCGGTTAGGGAATGCGCATTTCGGTGCTAGTCGTCATCCCCTGGCCTATGGAAGGCGGGCTTTGGGGTAGTCACGGCACGGGCCCCGGGGGACGGGTCGTGACAAATTGGTATCAGAGGAGTCGGTTCTACCGCAAAACATTGGACTTTGATCTTTTAACGACAATAGTGTTAAGTATAGTGAGTGTAGTTATCAGTTTAGGGAATCCAGTGTTGGTGCGACGACCGACGTATCCATAAACTAGGACCCTGACTTCTGATTTCTGTCTCAGTGCACGAAAACATTGATCGCGTGTGTGTTTCGAAAAGTTTTCTTTGTGACCTCTTTGAGTAAACTCACCACGTATAACTTATTGACCATGGAGCACCTGTTTCTTTTTAGGATGTCTCCACACAGACAGCCAACTAGGGTTCCAGGTATAGTACGTGATGATATCCCCCTGAGCGACGAGGCCTCGGTACATGGCCCTCTTTCAGTAGAGGCACCAGCGGTACCTTTACCCGTTGGGCCACCAATGACACCAGCCCCATCAGTAGAGGGTGCATGCCACTTGAGCGCGTTGCACGAGTTCCAGCACCAGAGGCCACCTAGGTTCAGGGGAGAGGCGGACCCATAGGCGGCTGAGGATTGGCTGGAGGTCGTGGTGAGAGTCTTCCAACTGGTAGGGACACCAGCTGATCTCATAGCGATCCTTGCCTCCAGTTTACTACAGGCATCAACAGGCAGATGGTGGAGCTTGATGATCTAGGTTCACGGCGAGGTGACACTCCTATGGACAGACTTTGGGAGCCTGTTTTGGGTAGAGTTTGTTCCAGCGACCCTTCACACAGTACGCATTCAGAGTTTCTTCATCTGCAGCAGGGCAACATGACTATGGCTCAGTACTCAGTGAGGTTCACCGACCTCTCACGCTACTCCACTGATATGGTGCGAGACCCATTCTTCAGGACCCAAACCTTCGAGCAGGGACTCAGGCGGGAGATCAGGGCTTCGATGATTTCTCTTAGCATCCCGACGTAGGCGGGGGCATTAGAGCGAGCCCTCTTAGTAGAGAGTTTTCTTCCTGAGCAGTCACCAGCAGCGAGACCCACCACCAGTCGTCACGTAGCGGAGTCTTCTGCAATTGGCAGCAGATAGATGTCTCAGAGGTCCAAGAGGACCAAAGCCACTGGTGGATGACCGCAGGATTCAGAGTTAGTTGTGCGGGGCATAGGAGACAGAGCCAGACATGCGAGGAGCAGGCAGTGTTTCACATGCGGCGATCAGGGTCACATGGCTCGTGACTGTCCGACCCACTGTACGGATGATCAACAGATGGTCGAGGGACCACCCAGATAGAGACAGAGGTTCGACCAAGGAGGTCTGCGGGGAGCAGGTGGATGTGGCAAAGGAGCTAGCCGTGCAACTGGCGATGAGCGACGATTCGAGATGTTACCACCACCACCACCAGGTGGTCCACCCCGACCACAGAGAGCAGGTGGACAGGGGCGAGCTCAGCTCCAGGTAGATGAGGCTTATGACCATGGCACTCTAGAGATGATACGAGGCACAATATATATCTACTCCACCTTATCTGTAGTACTTATAGACACAGGTTCCAGTCATTCTTTTATTTCCACTGCCCTCGTTCGGAGCTCTGAGATTCCGACGAAGCTGTTGGCTTGATACTTATGGCTTGATCCTTATGGCTAGAGACTCCTACGGGAGAGAATTTGATGACTACACACTGGTGCCAGTAGTGTGAGATTACTCTAGGAGGTGAGAGCTTCGGTTGGGATCTCCCAATAGCGGCGTTGAGGCCTTATGACTTCATCTTGGGTATGGACTAGTTATCTACAGTCCATGCTCAGATTGACTGTATTAGGTGAAAAGTGTGGTGTGTTCGCATAGATGGGACTAGTTTTATCTTCACCGGTGAGAAAGGAGCCTTTGAAGCACAAGATGGATTTACCCAGAAGAGGGTGCAACCAATTACGCATCAGTTAGCTAGCCTTACCCTCAGAACAATTGATGTGGAGAGTCCGAGTTATCCTGTAGTGGTGGACCAGTATGCAGCTATCTTCCCTGATGATGTTCTGGGTCTACCTCCATTCAAAGAGGTGTAATTTTACATTTAATTGTACCCCGGGATGACACCGATATCTATACTAGCATATCGGATGGCTCTCGCGGAGCTTCGTGAACTGCGGGTATAGCTAGAGGACTTATAGGGGAAGGGGTTCGTCTGACCCAGTGTTTCTCTTTGGGAAGCCCTGATTTTGTTTGCCAAGAAGGCAGATGGGAGCTTGAGACTTTGTGTTGACTATCGGCGCCTGGATCAGGTGACTGTGAAGAACAAGTACCCACTTCCGAGGATTGACGACCTCTTTGATCAGCTGAAGGGAGCACGATGGTTCTCGAAGATAGACCTCAGGTCAGGCTATCACCAACTTAGAGTGCGAGACGAGGATGTGAAGAAGATGACTTTTAGATGTCAGTACGACCATTATGAGTTTTTGGTCATGCCGTTCAGCGTGACCAACGCTCCAGTAGTGTTCATGGGACTCATGAACATGATCTTCCAGCCATACCTTGATCGCTTTGTAGTAGTATTTATTGAAGACATTCTGATCTACTCGACTTCTAAGGAGGAGAATTCCTATCATTTACAAATAGTTCTGGACAAACTCCAAGAACACCAACTTTATGGTAAGCTCTCGAAGTTCCAGTTCTGGATCAGAGAGGTTAACTTTCTAGGACATGTCATCTCAGAGGATGGAGTTGTAGTGGATCCAGCGAAGATTGAGGCGGTACTTGCTTGGGAGCCACCCAGGAGTGTGACGGATGTACGGAGTTTCCTGGGTTTGGATGGATACTATCGGAGCTTTGTGCCATATTTCTCTAGAGTTGCAGCACCTTTATCAGCGTTGACGAAGAAGGGGCAACCCTTCGTGTGGTTGGAGATATGCCAGTGGATTTTTCAGGAGTTGAGGTAGAGGCTGAATAGTGCCCCCATCTTGAGGCTTCCAGGGGAGGGCGTTGGGTACGTAGTCTACTGCGACACATCAGGGACCAGACTCAGACGTGTCCTAATGCAGTAGCGAGCAGTTATCACGTATGGTTCTCGAAAGGTGAGACAACATGAGCAGAACTATGCTACCCATGACCTAGAGTTAGCAGCAGTGGTCTTCGCCTTGAAGATGTGGCGACATTACTTGATGGGTGAACGTTTTATGATCTACTTGGATCACAAGATTCTCAGGTATATCTTCTCTCAGAAGTAACTGAACCTAAGATAGCAACATTGGATTGAGTTCCTCCAGGACTATGAATTCGAGATAGTCTATACTCCTGATAAGGGGAATATAGTAGCAGATGCACTCAACAGGAGATCTGGTATAGAGCTACTTGGTGAGGCGATGGAGCAGCTGGCCGCTTTGCAGATATCCTTTGTAGATCGAGATAGGGCAGCTTTACTTTAGTATCTTATAGCCACTCCTCTACTTCTTCAGCGAGTTAGGGAGGCGCAGTGTGTGGACACTGACTGTGAGGCTCGACGTGCTCAGATATCCACAGGACAGGAACCTGATAGATTTTATGAAGGTGGGGAGCACACTATTCTTTCCAGAGGACGTACCATGGTACCAGTGTCACTTTGGGAGGAAGTGTTGAGGGATTTCCATACATCCCCTCTAGAAGTATATCCAGGAGTGGTGAAGATATACTAGGATCTCCGATGACAGCACTGGTGGCCGAGAATGAAGAAAGCAGTAGCAGAGTTTGTCCCTCGGTTCCTCACTTGTCAGCAAGTGAAGGTGGAGAATTAGGTACCAGTAGGCTTAGTTCAGCCTTTAGAGTTCCTAGAGTGGAAGTGGGATGAGATATCCATGGACTTCATGATAGGACTTCCACGTACATCCATAGGTCATGATTCTATCTGGGTGATCGTCGACCGACTCACCAAGTCGGCCCACTTCCTACCGATCAGAGAGTAAGGTTCAGTAGAGAGCTTGAGACGCCTCTATGTGCAGGAGATTGTGCGGCTACATGGATTACCCTCGATGATTTTCTTCTATCTTGATGCACGTTTTACTTCTCGGCTATGGAAGGGGTTGCAGGAGGCTTTCGGGATGCAGCTTCATTTGAGCACTGCCTTCCATCCTCAGATGGATGACCAGACTGAGCGGACTATTTAGACCCTCAAGGACATGCTATGTGCTTGTGTCCTCGACTTCGATCGCAGCTGGGAGGATCACTTTCCTTTGGTGGAGTTTGTATACACTCCACCATTGGGATGACACCTTTTGAGGTGTTGTACGAGCGACCTTTCAAATCAAAATTGTGCTGGACTGACCCAGGGGAGTCATCACTCGTAGGACCAGAGATGGTATGAGCTACCACAGAGAAAGTGCAGATCATCCAGGAGAAGATAAAGACTGCACATAGTAGGTAGAAGTCTTATGCTGACAGGAGACCGAGACCTCTGGAGTTCAAGGATGGCGACCATATCTTTCTACGGGTCTCACCCCGAAGGGGTTTGTAGAGATTTGGACGGGGCAACAAGTTATCTTTGAGGTTCATTAAACCCTTCCAGGTCCTCAGCAGAGTTGGCGAGGTGGATTACCGCCTAGCACTTCCCCCTCAGTTGCACCGGGTGCACGATGTCTTCCATGTATCCCAGTTGAGGAGATACATGCATGACCCTTCCCACGTCATCGGCCACAGTGAGCTAGACATCGACGATGGGGAAACGTTTACGGAGGTTCCAGTAGAGATTGAGGATCGATAGGAGTGGGTCCTTCATGGGCGGTTGATACCTTTGGTGCGCATTCGCTGGCAGCATGGGAACCTCCAGGAGAGCACATGGGAGTGGGAGGCTCAAATTTGTGTGCAGTACCCCCACTTGTTTTCCTAGTTTTTGAGTTGTGAATTACGGGGATGCAAAACCCTGAGGTGGGTAGAGTGTAAAGACCCAGAATTTCCATGTATTTTTTTTAATTATATGATAATTTTACGAGTCTGCGAAAATTGAAGGTGCGTGATTCCGAGGCCCTGTATTCCCATAATGAATTTCTGAACCTTTTTTTCAGGTACTTTCAGTAAATGCGTGAGCGAGTTTTTCTAACTTTTGAACCGGTTCTCATAATTGAAATCTGAGAACACCGTTGAACTCACAACACCAGTATTCGCTTAAGGAGACCTTCACCTCGAACGCAGTAGGTCGAGGGTGAAAGTTAGTTTTTGTGATTTTTCGTGGAAATAAAAATAAAATAAACTTTTATTTTATTTTTATAATATATTTTTTGAAGGCTCGGTGGTGGGGACCACCCGAGCTAGAAAACCCCCCAATTTAAATCTATAGTGGTAGGGACCACCCGAACCCCTCTTAATGGGGGGGGGGGTGAACCTCTCAAATCCCCATTGATTGATTCCTCCCATTTAATTGATCTAATTAATTATTCCAACTCCATTTGTGCCAACAAATTAAATTGATAAACTTAATATTTGTGTTGGCTCCTCAATTGTTTTTGTTGGGGGAAATCATTGGTGAAAGGGATCACTTTGGAGGATCATTCTCTCCCAACGAAGAACGCATCATCTTCTCCAACGAAGAATGCACCATCTTCTCTAACAAAGAACACACCACTTCCAATGCGAGACATCTTCAAAGACGACGAACCGAAGTCCGTCCTTTCATCCTCATCGACGTCAAAAAATCTCCAAAGTAGGGGTGTGTTTTAAATTGATCATCGTTAATTTTCCTCTCACATTGAATCACCTCCCTTGAGACTCTTGCTACCACTCTAACGCGGAGGGTACAAGCCAAACGAACATGGCCCAACCCCTCGACGAATCTTGTGGTGCTTTTTGTGTTCTTCGCGATAGAGGAGGATGGCTACCATCACTGGTGGGGATCAGGAATGGAGGCCAGCACCACGACCATCCATGAATATAGAAGTGGTGCAACTACACCGCCGGAGAAGGGCCTCGGCCCATCGGCTGTGACGGAGCAAGGGTGACGGCTGACGGAGGCCGACCGCATGACGGGCTCCCTCCATAAAAGTCACCCCATCGTCGACATTCAGCTCTCCATGGTCGATGATGTGGGAAGGGTCGTGCATGTATCTCCTCAGCTGGGATATGTGGAAGGTGACGAAGACAACAAAGGTAATGGTGCCGCCACCCGCGGCCTCGCCGCGTCACCCCAGCCGACCCGCCGACCGAGCCGAGCCACGCCGTTGTTCGCTGAGCCGAAACGCCATCCGAACCGAGCCACTCCACCATATGACAAGGGGTGGCGCATGATGCGGTGAAGGGAGGGTGACCGATGTTTGGTCGGCTGTGGAGGTGCGGCGCACGATGCGCCGCCGGGAGGCAAAGGGGCTGGCTGTTACGACCGACCGAGTTGAACCGAGCGGGACCTGCGGGTCGCGCGTGCTACTGGTGACTGAACGGCTTCGGCCGTTCAGTGAGTGGAGGTAGGGGGCACGTGACTCTCCCCCACATGTGGCCAGGCCGGGCCGGGTCGGTCCAACCGGGTCGGACCGGACCCGGACCAACTTCGACCCATTTCCGTTCTTTTGGCCATAACTTTGGCACCGAGTTTCCATTTGATGAACCGTCTGTGGAACCGAAAACCTTGTAGCTAGAAAGTCCTTATGGTATACCCCACTTGAGTTTTGGATAAAGTTGGGGTATATTCGGTTGGATCGAGCACGAATCCAACCGGGCCCTCGAGACTAAAAGGCTAATAACTTACAGACCGAGCGTCCGATTGACGCACCGTCTGTTACGTTGAGACCCCTATTACATGGTGTTCCTTTGGGATACTTCTTCGTGGGAATTAGTGGGACTTCTTGGTAGTTAGAGTGTCGAATGATATCTTGAGGATCAGACCCTCCCAAACACAAGAAAGCTTAGTGTGAGAATCCTATAGCTGGATGTAACATGAGAAAGGGATCCTTCATGGGTCTATATTTGAGGATCCCACATGGATCTTCTCAAAGAATCCATGTGGGAATACTCTAGGATCTTGTGTGGGTCTGATGATGTACTAGGATCGTGTGTGGGTCTGATGATGTACTAGGATCCTGTGTGGGTCTGATGATGTACTAGGATCCTTTGTGGGTTTGATTCCATACTAGGATCCTGTGTGGGTATGGCGATGTACTAAAATCCTATGTGGTTCTGATGATGATTTAGGATCCTACATGGGTCTACATCTTAACGGAGTAAGATGATTCAGTAGTTACATCTAATCATCTCTACTACTATACCTAAGTTATACCTGGTGTGAGCTGAGTCTTTACCTTTGTGGTATTCTTCTGTGTGGCGTACCTCTGTGATACTTACCTTCGTGGTAATCTTCCCTTCGTGGAACAATTTTACTTTGGATAAAAAGTTGATCCTTATGTTTCCTCCTGACTGAGATGGGTAATATTTGATAACTTAGTTATATGTATGCGCATATACCTAATTAGAGTTGTCACTGGTTTACATGATTTATGGTTTATACTTTGTGGATTTTGTGATACCTTTGAGGGTCTTAGGGTCCCTACTGAGTATTGTTATACTCAACCCTGCATGGGCTATGCCCGCACCATGTTGTGTTTGGTGTAGACGACGGACAACACTGACTGAGGACGAGGGTACCGGGACTGGAGGTAGCTCATAGGTGGACATTAGGTAAGGCGTACAGAGGAGACGATTGTACGAGATCTGTACCTACCCTTCAGGTAGGATCCTTGGCGGGTGTTCATAGGAGCTGTTTCAGTTTACCCATACTTTTCAGTTTCTTGTACCTTCCAGTTGGGCTTGCATTCTGGCCCCTTTTACTTACTGTACTAACTCTATTTACTATTCAGTTTACTCATGTTCGTATCTTGCTGTGTTCTTGGTCTCATGTGTCTACAGGATATAAAGGCAATGCCTTCTCAGTTAGGTAATATGCCTTTCAGTTCTAGTCGCCAGCCACTGGCTTATGGATGGCGGACTTGGGGTAGTCATGACATGGGCCCTGGGGGATAGGTCATGAAAAAAGATCCCCTGATGTTGTGAAAAAATCTCAAATAATGGTATAATCACTTTGCTGGGTTGTCTTTAGTATCATTTTATATAATATATTTGTTTAAGTGTTTTTAATGAAAAAATTAGAAAAAACCATATGAGTGGAAAAGGGAAAAGACCATAATATACCAGAAGCAACTAGTGTCACGAACCGAATCTGGTCACTGCCAAAACCAGCACCAAACCCAGCCCGTGACATGACCCGAAGGGCGTTCCCTATCCCCACGGGCTGGCACAAGTGCCCGGGTATCATTAATTTAGGTTTGGGAACGATTTACCCGAGTATGAAAGCATAAAACATAAAAACAAAATCCATAATATAAATCTGAAATTTTTGAGTCAAACAAGACTTAAGTGAAAACCAGAACTGAGTACATTGGTTTAAAGACAATACAAGTGGTCCAAATAAAAATAATTATAGCATTAAGACAGCCCCAAGGACTCCACACGACTAGGGGTCATTGCCCCCAAGTTATCTCCACAACTCTGCACCAAGAATGGGAACTAACACCATGAACCGCCATCGCCCTTAGCCTTTCCTTTACCTGAATCAAACATAACCAAGTCTACTTACACCCAAGGGGTGTAAGTAGGGTGTGAGCCTAAGCCCAGTAGGATACCACCCAATGATTCCAAAGAGTAAGAAATACAATTTGAAAAAGCAAGCAGTTTTCAAACGCAAGGAAAAGTAATGTTCAAATTTCAAGAAATGAAACCTCTAATTGAAAATAGTTTTCAATCCAAAATTTTCAGAATATTAACACATTAAAATAGAAATGTTAGATAATGTAATTTACTTCCAAACACACCCTAAGACATGGGTAGATACTACAAATCCAATGAGCAACAACATTGGGAACACCCCTAGGCACTAGGTTGTCTTGGGCCCTATGTACCTCGTACCTCAGTGTAAAGTAACCATAGCAAAATCCTTTCTCATGCATGAGCCACTAGTAGGGAACACACCCATAACCTAGTGGTCCCCAATAATCATCCACATAGTTTAGTTAGAGTTGTCGTTATCCAAATGCTAAGTGAAACAGGGACAAAACCCATCCGGTCCACTAGTCGTACTAGTACAAATCCGCCCCACCTAGGTACTCGGGCTTCCCCTTTTGTGCTCAATCAATTTCAGCATGCAACATAAATAAATTTTCATATAAAACACCATTACTGGTCAATAACAACCAATACAGTAGCTATCACATTTTATACCACTTAAAACACGCAACAAAACACTTAGATTTTTCATAAAACAATTCCTCAAAATCTCGTAGTGTTTCGGACACAAAACACCTTATAAACCTCACTTGCATACTATGTGCACATATTTAAGTTTCCAAAACATAAAGGATATCCCACTACAATTCAGTTAAAACACAAAATCATTTTTAGGGCAACCCTATATAGTTCAAGAAACAACATCATTGCAAAGTCTCCATTTTTACACAACACAACTCTTAGAATTTTATGTGGTTCACAAACACCATTAAAACCAGATTTTTCAGCAACAAACACAAGGGAAAATCATTAAAACAGTATTTTTATCCCTATTATACTTCAATAAAATCAACTAGTTACTTATAGGGTAGCCCCAATTAAACTAATAATACATTTCTATGAAAAACCCCCAATTTCACATGAAATTGGCCTTTAGGATTCATTTTAAATACAAACACCACTAAAACTATATTTTTCAGAAATAATAAAATTTAATAAGCATGAAAATACCATAAAAACAGTAGCCAATTCACAAAGATTTCATACACAATGGAATCACCTACCAAAACCAAGGAAACCCTTGAATCCTTTGTGCGAAAACTCAAACGCACCACCCCCGCACCTCAAGAAAGCTAAACCAGACCTAAAACCAGAATTTCAGACCATAAAACACAATATAAAACCTTAAATTTTAAACCCTACTTCCTGTACATTAGGAACCACAATTATAATGGAAGAAACCCTAACTAAATTGGATGTAACCCTAAACAAATTGAAAGAAGAAAGGAGGAGAACAACTTACTTAAAATATCTTGTATAAATCGCCCCCCAAAATACCAGTATCTGATTTCACAAATACTCAAACCTTCAAGGTCGGTTCTAACAAGAATAGGTAGATCATTTAGGAATTTGAATGGGGGAAAAAGAGTAAGAATCGAAGGAGTTATGAAGGAAACAAATTACCTTTACAAATCTGCCCGAAATTTGAGTTCTCCAGAAAGTTCGACCTAAACCGCGATGAAAATGAGATGAAAAGAGGGTGGGAGGATATGGGACGCGCGGCTGGGTTCAAGGGGCGTGTTTGGGGCTTGGAATCACCGAAAAAGCATTAAAAATGAATAAGTTATTAGTAAATCAAATTTTATTTTTAAATCTGGAATTGGGCTTTCGGGCAGGCCCAATCCCTTAAATAAAAACCCATATACACCTTAGTTATGGATTTCCAAAGACTCCAAATTTTAATTGTGGTGTTAATATATCAGGGGAGGACATTTAGGAGTTGGAATGAGTAAAAAATATTAAAAAATGAATAAGTTATAAAAGAAACAAAATTTATTTTTAAATCTGGAATTGGGCTCACGGTTTGGCCCAATTCATGAAAACTCACCTATTCTCTATAAAAACATTGAAAACCCCCCAAAACAAAGCATTAATGGAAATTAAAATAAAAATACATTTAAAATAAACTATGTATGTGACAATTCTCCCCACCATGAAAACTTTCCGTCCCGGAAAGTCACAGTAAGCCCAAAGCAACAACCAAACTCAACTGAGAAACCAAGAGGTACTCTCTTGCCAGGTTTCTCCCCCAAAGGCCATAACACCTCCAGTGATCAATGAAGGAAGGAATACTCTCAAAAACATGACTTACACCACATTCCAGAAAGAATAAAGCACAATCAGGCTTTATCCCAAATGAAAACTCCTCAGACACAATCTGAACAATACTCAATCAATTTACCCAAATAAACAACAACATCGAACAAGGTTACACTTGCCCTTCTATAACTAAACCATTTGTCACTCTCCAATATCAATTTTTTACCAAAGAAAGATGTAGGTAGTTAGATATCTCCAAATGATAATACTTACTTCCCATACAAAACCAAGGAAGAATATGAGTTACTCGTATGAAGAGACACAAATGGGCTCCCCACCATAAGAGACAACTTAAATTTTTTTTCCCGAGACAGAATCAAGACACTAATAGGGGGAGGCCCAAACAGACTCCCTAGTACAAGGGGTATACATAAATTATAAATTTACAAAATAATATACATGATACCCACAGTGGGTCTTCCCACCACAAGAACTAACCATCTTAACTAACCAGCATGGGCCGACACAAAAAGAACCAATTTTTTTTTTAAGATTTGGAAAGGGTGCAGGGTCAGTCCGCACGGTTTGGGAAACCATGCACTAACTATGCTGATCATTATTTGAACGTGGCTTCCTAGCACACTGACACTACTAATCATGCACAAAATGTGTGCTCAAACTTTCTAGCCAAATTTCCAACCATTCTCCAATGACTCAATGGAAACCAACGTGGGAGGGAAAAACATTAGGCGATGACATGGGTACAAGGCCCTCTACCTATTTCCACCGAACGAGAACAACAGAAGGAAGATGATGAAACCATAGGTTTAAACTGTTCCTATCTTTCATACTGAGGATAGGACTTTGTACAAGTGTTTAAACGACACTGGTGTTTCCCCTGACTACGCGCCAGCTTCTCTCCGGGACCTATGGCTGGAGCTCAAAATATTGAAGCATCTTCGGCCACGCAGTTAGGCTGTTGAAACCCCTATGTGGAACTTCTTCTTTCGGTGCCACAAACAACTACAATGCATACCCTGATGGGTTTATCAAGACATAACACACTCCATAACCCACTTTACCAAAACCAAACATTTCATTGAAACAAGGGATCAGAAGATGCACACACATCGCACCTTGTTTATTTGGGTGAGAAACAATAGAAGAGAAAGACACGTATAAAAACCTTCCTCTAAGATAGAGGATTTGATGTTTTTCCCAAGGGATACACAATCCCAACATAACATAGAACCTTAAAGGATTGTGTGACCTTCACCTTTATGGTCAAAAGAGCACACAACATCACAATGCGTCACCAAACATGACCCTGACGATTGATAGAAACAATACATGGAACGGGACCATATTCAAAGTCCCTAAACAACAGATAAGTCCAAAAAGTGGACACAATATCATATCATGACCTAAATCTCAAAATTGGTTGTTTAATAATAACTCTTTCTTCAAAGAAACTATAAAGAACCCAGAGGCCCTCTTAGACACCATCAAGACACTCATCTGTACTAACAACGAAAGAACACTCCCACCTTTGATGAATCAGGAAACTTAAGAAACTAAGGTCTCTTTCAACCTTCCACAAGCACTATCCCACTACAAGAGGATCCACAAATCAGCGAAATGAATGGGTGTAGACTCAATAAAAGAAATGTTCGATAAAATATTCTTTATATTGATCAACTGGAGGATTTTCCAATGGCGAAACAAAACGGGTTGCACTTCAGTTGTGCATTAACCCTTAATGGGGCGTACCTTATCCAATTAGAGAACCCAAGGACCCAACCAAACTGGTCCATTGGTCAAAACATGCCACAAACCAGATCCAAACACATTGAGGGAACCACCGTAAAGGCATCCCAATTTTTTTTTTCAAAAGAGACCACTAATCGTCCCTACAACACAGCTTACCGACCAAACACAAACCCAAAACACAGTTCAAACAGAAGGGGTTCTTGAACTCAAAACCTCCCACAACATCAACATTTTTAAAAACCCATAATACAAACCATACCAAACTATTCATCAAGACATCATGTTTTTCTTTAAAACCAATTCTTTGAAAACAAACAGTTTAGCAGTAAGCGTATCCACCAATGGTACCCCATGGGCCTCACACATGCATGTTTTTGTGCCACACCGGGCACCCTCCTCATATCCATCCCAGCACTCATCCAGTCGTGCCATCAACCATCCATCATCCCATATAACCCCATGCATGTGGTCACTAATGGAAATACCAAAGATTAAAACAAAACTTCCTTCCACTTTTCAAAAACAAAATGGTCAACCAACCCAACCTTTTTTCTCAAAACTGCTAATAATGAGATCGAAATCCCAATTCACATCTTACAAAACATTTCATAAGGACACAACCATTTAGAAAAGAACTCACTTTAAAGTTATTCACATCAATTTCGAAACATATCATCCCATTAAAACACACTCTAATTGCTTAGAAAACTCTATTGGAAACGCTTAAAAAAAACAAATTCAATATAGTTCCTGCTTTCAAAGAGGTGTAAGCACACCATTTTACATTTCAAAACAATTCTGAAAATTCAGTTCTGCCATTTCATAAACCAAACCATTCCCTCTTTATTTGAAAATCATTTCATAAAAAAGTTACGCTTCTTAAAACCAAGTCACCTTAAAACCAAAGTGCTAAGATTTCAAAACTAAAGCGCAAAACAATGCAAGAGGAAACTAGTTTCGGTGGGTGACTTGGACATATGGTTGGCAGCCATATTCCAATCACTTCTCCGTCACAGAGAGTATTCTAGGGAAATATCCATGGCTCCACATGGCTTGCCAGGACCTGCGAGCTCACTGAGATTATTCTCCCAACTCTCTTTTCACTTCCCATAGTCATAATTAAACCAAGAAAACCAAAGCACTCATATAAATCCATACTTACCATGGTGACTTGAATCCCTTCATGAGGTGTGCTGGCCAGGCACACTACCCATGACTGAAATTTCAAGTCCCAAAAATCCTAGCTCCAGACTATGCTGACTCTTCCCCAAATAACATGACCCATGGAGCGAACCTCCCTCTGATACCATTTTGTCACGAACCGAATCTGGTCACTGCCAAAACCAGCACCAAACCCAGCCCGTGACATGACCCGAAGGGCGTTCCCTATCCCCACGGGCTGGCACAAGTGCCCGGGTATCATTAATTTAGGTTTGGGAACGATTTACCCGAGTATGAAAGCATAAAACATGAAAACAAAATCCATAATATAAATCTGAAATTTTTGAGTCAAACAAGACTTAAGTGAAAACCAGAACTGAGTACATTGGTTTAAAGACAATACAAGTGGTCCAAATAAAAATAATTATAGCATTAAGACAGCCCCAAGGACTCCACACGACTAGGGGTCATTGCCCCCAAGTTATCTCCACAACTCTGCACCAAGAATGGGAACTAACACCATGAACCGCCATCGCCCTTAGCCTTTCCTTTACCTGAATCAAACATAACCAAGTCTACTTACACCCAAGGGGTGTAAGTAGGGTGTGAGCCTAAGCCCAGTAGGATACCACCCAATGATTCCAAAGAGTAAGAAATACAATTTGAAAAAGCAAGCAGTTTTCAAACGCAAGGAAAAGTAATGTTCAAATTTCAAGAAATGAAACCTCTAATTGAAAATAGTTTTCAATCCAAAATTTTCAGAATATTAACACATTAAAATAGAAATGTTAGATAATGTAATTTACTTCCAAACACACCCTAAGACATGGGTAGATACTACAAATCCAATGAGCAACAACATTGGGAACACCCCTAGGCACTAGGTTGTCTTGGGCCCTATGTACCTCGTACCTCAGTGTAAAGTAACCATAGAAAAATCCTTTCTCATGCATGAGCCACTAGTAGGGAACACACCCATAACCTAGTGGTCCCAAATAATCATCCACATAGTTTAGTTAGAGTTGTCGTTATCCAAATGCTAAGTGAAACAGGGACAAAACCCATCCGGTCCACTAGTCGTACTAGTACAAATCCGCCCCACCTAGGTACTCGGGCTTCCCCTTTTGTGCTCAATCAATTTCAGCATGCAACATAAATAAATTTTCATATAAAACACCATTACTGGTCAATAACAACCAATACAGTAGCTATCACATTTTATACCACTTAAAACACGCAACAAAACACTTAGATTTTTCATAAAACAATTCCTCAAAATCTCGTAGTGTTTCGGACACAAAACACCTTATAAACCTCACTTGCATACTATGTGCACATATTTAAGTTTCCAAAACATAAAGGATATCCCACTACAATTCAGTTAAAACACAAAATCATTTTTAGGGCAACCCTATATAGTTCAAGAAACAACATCATTGCAAAGTCTCCATTTTTACACAACACAACTCTTAGAATTTTATGTGGTTCACAAACACCATTAAAACCAGATTTTTCAGCAACAAACACAAGGGACAATCATTAAAACAGTATTTTTATCCCTATTATACTTCAATAAAATCAACTAGTTACTTATAGGGTAGCCCCAATTAAACTAATAATACATTTCTATGAAAAACCCCCAATTTCACATGAAATTGGCCTTTAGGATTCATTTTAAATACAAACACCACTAAAACTATATTTTTCAGAAATAATAAAATTTAATAAGCATGAAAATACCATAAAAACAGTAGCCAATTCACAAAGATTTCATACACAATGGAATCACCTACCAAAACCAAGGAAACCCTTGAATCCTTTGTGCGAAAACTCAAACGCACCACCCCCGCACCTCAAGAAAGCTAAACCAGACCTAAAACCAGAATTTCAGACCATAAAACACAATATAAAACCTTAAATTTTAAACCCTACTTCCTGTACATTAGGAACCACAATTATAATGGAAGAAACCCTAACTAAATTGGATGTAACCCTAAACAAATTGAAAGAAGAAAGGAGGAGAACAACTTACTTAAAATATCTTGTATAAATCGCCCCCCAAAATACCAGTATCTGATTTCACAAATACTCAAACCTTCAAGGTCGGTTCTAACAAGAATAGGTAGATCATTTAGGAATTTGAATGGGGGAAAAAGAGTAAGAATCGAAGGAGTTATGAAGGAAACAAATTACCTTTACAAATCTGCCCGAAATTTGAGTTCTCCAGAAAGTTCGACCTAAACCGCGATGAAAATGAGATGAAAAGAGGGTGGGAGGATATGGGACGCGCGGCTGGGTTCAAGGGGCGTGTTTGGGGCTTGGAATCACCGAAAAAGCATTAAAAATGAATAAGTTATTAGTAAATCAAATTTTATTTTTAAATCTGGAATTGGGCTCACGGTTTGGCCCAATTCATGAAAACTCACCTATTCTCTATAAAAACATTGAAAACCCCCCAAAACAAAGCATTAATGGAAATTAAAATAAAAATACATTTAAAATAAACTATGTATGTGACAACTAGTGTTTTTAGAAAAACAAAAAGGTGTTGGGTTTCTTAGGATCGAGTAAAATTTACTCAACTAAAAAGAAGCATTGAAAAAACATAAACCAAGATAATCCATGCCTTGAAACCAAAATCATTCACAGCATAAAATAAAGAAAGTACCATACATCGAAGATGGCCAAGTCCCTTATCTTCAATCACACATTTGATGAAGATTACATAGAAGCAGTCAAAGGAATACTTCCTATTAGGGTATCTACAGGTTGACCAATCACTTAACACTTGGGTAGTATTATCCTTGCATCCATGGTATGCTAGTACTTTGAGTGTAAAGGAAGAATGAGAAGAGAGATTTTACTTTGGAAGAATCTACAAAAGATCCACACATATTTGATGCCATTTTCATGGCCTCAACTTCCTTTATATAGGCCTCAAGAATGCCCATTGAGCCTCCAAGAATTTACTTGAACACTACATAACATTCAAGTAATGTTACAATCACAAATGCTTCGTAACCATTCGACTGATGCATGCATTTAACATTTAAATGCATCGTAGAATCTCTCACGCGTTTCATGAATTAATGACAGAATTATGTGGAAGAGACCTGAACATTAACACTTAATCTATAATTTCCACATCAATCGTAGCATGCAATTGATATATATTTCTACACTACAATATGTCCATATCATACAATACGATATGGATAAAGGCAGTGGTGCTGTAGATTTCAGACACAGTGAAAGTGCCTGCATGACATAGCCAACTCGACTTCTTAGTTTTAATTTAAAAATAATTGTTGATTTACAAAATGAATTATGTCATGACTAATGGAATTCATAGATTACTTGACTTTATTAAACACCAAAACCAGAAGAGTGAGATCATCACATGCAATTTATAATTAATTTGTAGGCAGATCTAGAATTACCTGAACTTCTAATTATTTCATCATTGATGATCCGGTTGACTTGACACCATCATATCATCATTGAGTTGTAGGATCCAAGTGTCCTCTAGCAGTGATCCACACATGCACTGCAATCTTTGAACGTCATCGTTGAAACATTGGGTGTTAGCACGGTCAATCCCGATTGCTTGTATCGTTCGTGGTTGATCGCAACATAATTCTTCTATAAGGATGAATAAATCATGATGATCTCTCGATTTATTTAGAAAATAGATGGAGATAGCACACTAAAGATCTCTAGAACTCTCTCTAGGGATTGAGTGAGCTTCTCTCTATCTATGGTGCATAACTAGTATATTTATGGAAATTAATATAATTAGATATTTATTATGATAGGTCTATGTTTGACAATTTTCACACGATACCCCTTCTAAATACTTAATTATTAATGAACACCATGTCTTAATAATAATATAATTAATATTAACTTGACATGTGCATCACTTAAGAATAAATAAATAACATTTATATTATTCCCAATCTGACCATTAAACCCGATCTGCTTATCCTCCTCAAAATTTAACAAATAAATATTATTGTATTATTATTTGATAAATATAATAAATATTATATTCATCAAACCTTGCAAATAAATATTTATTATTATTATTTAACTCACTTATTCTTTCGAATAATTTGTGTTTAAATCTTAGCGATCAACCAAACCTAAATAATTATTAAATCACAAAGCATGAATAATATTGATTCTAACATGTTAAATTTAACTGAGACTATAGATACACTTAGGGTGTGACCCTCTAGTCCTATTTCTTAGTGTAAACATATAAAGGTTCCTAAAGTATAAGGTTAGAGTCTAACAACATGCCAATGCACCCCTAGAGAAAGAAGTTAACGTTGCAATGAAATACAACCACAAATGAAAACTTATTGTATAATATAATCCATTTACTATGATATCTATAATCAAGCATGATGAATATTGGTGTCATCAACCTTTGTGCTTGATGTCTTTTTATTTGACTTTTTATAAATGAACTTTCCCATAAAACACCGTGGTCATGGATTTATCTAGACAGTTCTATTTCCATCAAAGGTCTTGAGATATCAACTTCCGTTGATAGACATAAGTGATAAATCCTTTATAACATTATTCATTAATGAAATATTACTCATGACATACCCAACATATCTTACGTCTCCATGAGAATATTCCATCACATTTTTTTTCAGTACATCGAAGTACATGACTTATGGTATTCATTAATGATAATCATAAACTCTAAGGATAAATACACATTTCTGCAGATAAAAACATCCAATGACACATATAATGTGGATTTCCTACAGGCGGGTCCATTCTCATAACCCCCCTTCTCGGAGATTACCAAGGGTGAAATTATGAGAAGGTGTCTCAATGTCTTATGAGCTTCCTATAGTTGATAGACCGCATCATCTATGGCCCATTAGAAAATATCACCCGGCCATATAACATGCACAATAACCCCGATTTCTGGTATGTAACCCTTTCATTTTTATTTTTGTGTATATAAAGTATAAGGGTGAAAGTTGGGAAATCTTAGAGAACTTTTTGAGAGTTTTTGGGGCTAAAGGGAAGGCACATGGTCTGCGCACAGTTTATCCAAAACCATACAAAATCCTAGTATAAACCATGCAAATTTGAAAATATTGGCAGAGAGCTTTGGCATGGATGGAGCGTAGTTTGGAAGCCATGCGAGGAGGTCATGCGAATTCTTTATGAAGACAGTAGCAGGAGCACTTTTAGCACAAAGTTTGACTTACCATGCATCTAAACCATGTGTGAGTTAAAAACCAGCACCTTAAAAAGTGAATCTAGGTCAGCCTTGCCATTAATCCACTCATTTTCCCCAAAACAGACCTAACTTGGGATTTTTCTTCTCCAAAGGCCAAAGAAGGTTCTCCCATCGATCCAAAGGAAATATAAAGGCTTCCCTTGGAGATTTGAAGCTGTATTCTTGTAGAGAAGATATCTAAGGTGGTTTCATGGAATTATTACCCAATTTCTTGATCATTCTTCATATGTTTTTAGATTTCATTAAAATAGTTGAGGTTGGTGGATTAACTCTCAAATTGATTGGAATGATTTCAAATTTATTACCTTATGTAGACTTTATTGTTTATTGGTTGCCTTACAAGTTTATAAAACCCTCTTCGGTGATGGTTTGTGAAAATATGAATTTTTTTTGTTCTTGATGAAAGTATTTTATTCTTGATTTTAAAATAAAGATTTTAAAATGAGATTTTTCTGGAATTGTTGAAACTGGATTTGTTTAATGGTTTTAAATAAAAGGAATGGTTTTATTGAAATGAAATTGTTGATTGGAATTGGGTTGTTTAATGGTTTTCAATAAAAGAAAAAATTTATTGACATGGTTGGAATTGGTTTATTTGAATGGTTTTGGCATAAATTGGGTTGTGTGAGTTCATGTTCGATGTTCCCCTGAATAAGGGACATGTACCATTAGGGTACAAGGTGCGTGACCTTTGATCAGGGGCGTGTGTTAGTGGGACACAAGGTAATTGGATGAGAGACCGCTCATGAGTATGTAAATGTCAAACAAGCATGCATGTGTGAGTGTGTGGTGAACAATGTAATGGTTATGCCAAAATGATATTGAGAAATGGTTTAAGGCTTTGTTTGGTTGTTTTTCTGGAAATGTGACTTTTTGGAAAATTGGTTTAAATAGAACTTGTGTACTTTTGGTTATGAATGGTTTTGGAACTTGTTTATACTGTGTTATAAACTATTTTTCAATTTTTTTTAATATAAACTATTCTATGTAAATGTTTCTAACCTTTCTATCCTAGTGGCTTGATTAGGGAAGTCATTGGGGGAAATTCTACTGAGTTTTATACTCACCCCTGATTTGACACTTTGGTGAATTTTCATATGCTATCTTCCAGGACATGGGTAAAGGTAAAGTATCACACGTATTAAGCACAACCTTGTGATACTTGGGTTGTTTGGTGATTGAAGCATGGAGCTCATGGAGCATGGAGTCTTTTTGTCATCTTTGAGTTGATTAGTTATATTTCTACTATTTACTTTGATAGTTGTTTTTTTATTCCAATATAGTACTCTTTGGTGTGGTTTTGATATAAATGAAGTGTTTGAGTTTTCTTTCATTTATTCATTCTTCATATAGTGAGTTTTTTTGTTATGGTTTGCTAGGTTAGTAGTTTATTTCTTAAAGGGTAAATCATCACCACTTGAATTTGAAACCCTACGACATTTATTGCTAGCCTTTTGCACCCTAGGGAAGTAATTTAAGGCCTAGAAATGATTCATTGTATTCTCAAGCCAATGGGAATAAGTGGGTCATTACAAATGGAATCAGCTTGTTCGGTCCTTTCCTAACAAGTGGCCTTCAGTTTTTTGGTATTGGAGTTGAAATCATTTTTATCTATTCCTTGGGTTGGAATCTTAGAAAGGAGTAGTATTGTCGAGACTTGAAATGTAGAGTATAAAAAGATGTATCTAACCTTTTAATGGTGAACTTCAAGTTACCATGGAGTTGGGTACATAAGTGTTTTGGAGACATTTTTAGGATTTTGGAAATCTCATTGTCATGGGTTTAGCGAATAAGAGGATCATGAAATGAATTGTAGAGAAATGACTTCCCACTAGGACTGAATATGTAACGCCCCGACCCCAGCTACCCAGAGTCGGTGCATTATTACATAACATTGGCATGATCATGAGAAAGATCAAGTCTCGAAAGACCGATTAGTTTAGTAGCCTTGGAATAACTAGATACATCCATAAATTTTTACATTACATCATAAAAAAAACATTTTGTCTTCATATCCCCTCATACTATCCCTGCAGGTCATTCATAAATTACTTCTTCATAATCCTGAAAAAAAAAATAAAACATTGAAAGGGGTGAGCTCGGATGCTCAGTAAGGATAACATTATAGCAGAAGCTTTCATAAATAATCATAAACACTTAAGGCAATTTATAACTAAAACAAAAGCCTTTGAAACTTGAACTTTCAACATGGTATGACATAAATAAAATGAAATAATGCCATTTACTTACTCACATGGATATTCTACTAGTCGAATGATCACATGCAATATCAATAAC
Source organism: Viscum album (assembly GCA_963277665.1). Taxonomy (NCBI): domain Eukaryota; kingdom Viridiplantae; phylum Streptophyta; class Magnoliopsida; order Santalales; family Viscaceae; genus Viscum; species Viscum album. Next base: position 193,476,865 of record OY728127.1, read on the forward strand.
CACTTTCATAATGATGGAATGCATAATGCCAGACTATCATAACCACATAGCCAAGGTCTCGTGCCAAGACTACAAATAAGATTTTGCCAAGGCCTTGTGCCAAGACACTAGTTTGTCTCATGAGACCTACCGATGCATCGAGGAGCTATAGCGGGCTCCACCCGTCACTTATTAAGTCCAATGCATTCCTCATATGAATAGGTTTAAGCATAAAATAAACATTCGTATTAAAACTAGCATACGAAATGTCAATACTTTAACCACAAACCATGAATGGTATAAAAATAGAACATCCACAGTCAAATATAACTCATTTGATACAATATGGAAGATTGTATTGTATCACATTAACCTCAATCATGAATAATGAAGGATGTTGACATAGATGAAAATAATCATCAAAACTATTTGAGAGAAATATCCCCCTTTTCTTGAAAACATTTAAAAGTCACACTATTTGTCAAGAAGCCATTTAAAAATAGATTTTTGAATCAAAGTGTCCCATACCACTTTGAAACCTTTTAAAAGGATTTTTAATTTCTAAACTTTAATGTCCATATAAATAAATCCTTAAAACCATTTTTAAAACATGGACATTAATGAGAAAGATTTAGATGAATAAGTCTTTAAAACATTTAAAAATGGTATTTTAGTTAGAGATTCTAACCAAAAGAGAGACACTTGAATGAAAATAATTGAGGTAATCAAAACTTTGTAATATCATGAGAATAAAGGGAATTCATGATATACTATGTCAAAGTACATTATATACACCACATAAAAGTGATTTGGTGTATATCAACAAAGAAGTCTCAATGGAATGTAAGTTGAGATGAAATCTCTTATAAAGGCCATATCCTTAGGTTAAGGATAAATCAACAACATAATTATGTGTGAAAAATATAAATACACTAAATATGATTGGATATTCAGTGTAAAACAATCAAAGTATATTCACACATATTCCTGTAAAAACAACACCAACGAATTGGATGTTTAACTCAACAAATGGTGAAAGAGTTAAAATTACTCTTATCAAATTCATATCAATGACTTGAGAATTTTCAATGGAGTGATTATGTGTATAAAAATTATATCCACAGGAAGGGGAGTGGAAATTATGACATAATCAAATGAATAGTGATTCCACACATAATCTTGGGGTAATATAATCAATGAAATATGCGTAAAGCCAAATGAGTGGAAATTGAAATCTCAAATTCCCTTATTGATTAGGTAACTTAAGAAACAAACACCCATGAAAGAAAGGTCATACCATGATGATGTAAATACCCATAAAATAAAGTATATTACACAATTAATACAATCATGGGTAGTACACATACACCACATGCAATAATTAAGTGGTGATCAATGGAATTCTCATGGAATTAAAAGTGAGACAAGAAACCCCTTACCACGTTAATCAACTGAGTCGCATGGACAAAAGTTAATAACCACCAAATGATTTACAGAATAACATGAATATAAAGTGAATCATGATAATATATATATCAAATGGAAGTACACAATACACCACTTTCAATAATTTAGTAGCGAACAATGGAAATCTCACGGAATTGAAAGTGAGATAAGAGAATCCCTTACTTTGTACTTTTTCCTTGGTCGATGGTAGGTTTACCTCCTGTATAATGGTGAAATAATTGTTATTGAATAATACAAGAATCAGTTACTTTAATATGATATCATATATGATCTTTTAACATTGATTTGTTAATAATATCTTAGAATTATCGTCATTTTAGGTGTTAACGGGTTCATTTTACTTTATATTCTTTGTTATGTGAGCCATATTAGTTATTAATGGGATATATATTATTCATATCCAGAATGGTATCAAGTCCTTAAACATCATTTTTAAATCATCAAATGATAATTATACTTGAATGGATACGATGGAGAATGAATCACATCGCGTTCGTGGAGACGGTAGTCCGTACGTACGCACGAATGCTACTTCCATTTAATTTTTATTTTAAAAGAATTGAATCCAAATGATACATAGGTATATTACTATTCCAGTAAAATATAATATTCTATATATGTTACTTAAGTTCATTAACACCATCCTTTATACGTTCCATGTGTGGTATGAACGAGTCATATCATTTTAAGGGGGCGGTAGTCCGCACTTCCTCAAATGAAATTATCGTATGTATATACAACATGAAACGAATAATTGTATGAAATAAAATTGAATTACAGAAGCTTATATATAAAATATATATCATTAATATCATATTTAATTACAGTTCCATCCTAATGGCCACCATGAGAGGCGGTAAGATGTATTTGAACAATCATCGTTTCGTGAGGCGTTAGTTTGCCATCCACAGAAACATTATGTTCATCATCCATTAGATGGAGTTGTGTGAATGTGTAGTTTTAATACTTCTTATAAAAACAACCTAGTATATTGTGGATACTGGTGTTGTTACAAAAGAAAGGAAATAAAAAGAGTTTGGGGGTTGGAGAAGCAAAATAATTGAAAATAATTTAAGAGAAAATGTTACCTTTAATTTAGGTAACTCACTTTGGTTGGAACCAAAGGACTTCTTGAAATGCTTTCTGCCTAAGGGGAAGCTTCAAGGAGGAGGAGAGGGATGTGGGGAGCTTAGTTGTGCAGAGTTTGGACGAGCCAAGTGGCTTGAGAGGTGTGAGGAATGAGTAGAAGTGGTCTCCTTTTATAAGGGAGAGGAGGGGCTCTTTAGGAAAGAGTGAAAGTATTACTTTATAATATAATTATATTCGGTTTATAATGGTCCAAAAATCATTGAGGTCGAAGATAAGATGACTCATATTCTAAATAACATCAACCAATAGGAATTGGACAGGTTTTAGATAATATTTTAATCATTATAATCTTATTTATTTAAATGATTTATTAATGAGGTAAACATTTCATCATTATTGTGTCATTAATAATTTAAATTATTTGATGTCTAAAAATTATAAATAAAATATCATTATGTAGGAAATCTTTTTAGCTTTCTAATGAATATTTATAATCGAAAATCCAACATGTATAACCCTATGTAAAAATTGTTCTTTTAAAAGATGTAAGCTTATGCCATTTTTGTATTCATTTTAACTTAATTAAAATAAAGTGTCATTATCACTTACAAGTGGATAAATGGGGTCCCAAAATTGACCCAAAGATGCCCATGGTTGACCATGTATCAACCAATAGGGTTAAGACACGTTTTAGGGTAATTTAGTATTATTATAATATTATTTTTTAACCCTTATTTACCGGATTTACCCTTAACCATGGTAAATAAAATATTTACCGCAGTAATTATTCAAAATGTCTAAAAATAAAAGTTACCTATTTACACAATTTGAACATCCTGATTCCAAATATGGAATCCATTTTTCTAAATTCAAAACACAGAAGTGGCAGAAATTAATTTAAAATTAATTCCCGCTGTCAAAACAAAAAGCGTGTTTTTAAGAGATAATAACTATCAAAAGATTGACACTTGTTTATGTTCGGTTTAATTGTAAAATTATGTCCAATGACCAAAATTATATTAAATGGTAAAAATATATTCTAAATATACTTTAAAACCACTCAAATTCATAATTTATCACTATTAATTATTTTTATTAAAAAAGTTGTTTTTAATTAAAATTTAGTAATTTTTACTATTCATCAAAATATGAAAGTTATCCGAAAAGTACCAAAATTTCACCTTAGGCTAAATTTGATATTCAGAATCCAAAAATGAAGTCCATTTTGAAATATAAAATATATATAATTTTAAAAAATTAAGTATTACTATTCATAACGGCTAGTTTGATCGGTTGTGGTGTGTGTTAAAACTCGAAGTTGCGTACAACACACGCTACTGTTTTATTCAAAGGAAAGCGTACCGTGGAAGCTTGGGATGTTTTATTTTAAATTTTTTGATGTCCCCATTTAGTCAAAAAGTTTAAAATATTTTATTTAAAAAGGGTTCACTATTAAAAGTTGGTAAAACTACAATACTGAAGATGAATTTGTTCTTACATTATGTCTAAGAAACTCATAATATGGATTCTAAAATTATAAGGATTATATAAAGTTTAAAATTTAGTTAATACTATTCATAACCTTTTTTGAATGGCTTGTTTGGTAAGTCATGGTGCGCTTGAACTCGGTGTTGCGTGTAGTGAAAGTTATTGAATTATTTTGAAGAAATAACACACTATGAAATCTTGGGGTGTTACAGAATATTTTATTTAGAGAAATAATTTATGATTTTTTGCATTGTGTTGATTTTTTAAAAATGTAAAAATTGTTTTCAAATGAAAGACTTTAAAAATATCATGAATAATGTATTTTGAAAATGGTTTGATTTTCAAAATCAAGAACATAATTTTTCAAAATCAGTTGAACGGGGAATAATTTTTTTTATAAAAAAATTTTATGATAGTTATGTGATAGAATTTGAAATTCTAAGCCATCAGTTTATAGTGAGTGAGACTTATAGATTTTGTTGTTGGTTTAGAAAATGGCACCCAGTAGGCATCGTAGAAACCAACTAGAAGAAACTGTGGAGAATGTGCTTTCACCTAAGCCACAAGTGAACCAAGAGATGGTTCAAAGTATTATCCAAGAATTCTAGGATGTGGAAATATGAAACCAAAGGGATAATCTAAGACATGTGGATCATTACATCCAATTCATGAAGCAGAATACACCCATTTTACAGGATGATTCTCAACTATAAAAGGTAGAGGTATGGTTGAATAGGATGAATCGTATCTTCAATTTTATCAGCACACTAGTGGAGATAAAAGTCAAACTGGAAACGTATATGCATGAGGATATTTCATGCCAGTGGTGGGAACTAGTGATACATGCCAAAATGGATCCAGGCCTAAGTTGGGAGGATTTTGAAGAATTGTTCAACAAACAATTCTATCCTCACGTGTTCAAGATCTAAAAAATGATATATTTCTTTATCCTAAAGCAAGAAAATCTCTAAGTCATAGAATATGTGGCTAAATTAATGAATTTAGTGTGATTTACAGTATAAGTTGCAGCTAATGCATCCTTGAAGGCATGCATCTTCAAATCAAGGCTAGGGTAAGAGATTCGATCGAAGATTGTGGTGCTTTGTATTATAGATTATATAGAAATAGTGAACAAAGTGTGAGTGGATGAATGTGATATCACATGAGCTATGGGAGGAGGAAGTATAATTATACCTATGGTAAATATTGGGAACTCAAATGCTGGGAGCAAGAGGATGAGGGACACACATTTCCAAGGTCAGAGTGAGACTCAAAATCAAACGGTTGGATCAGTGAACCTTCCTCCATGACCCAAGAGAAAAGCATGCTATTTCCAATGTGGTTTGCTTGACCCCATAAATTGAGAGTGTATAACACAACCTGGAGCGTGACATAACTACAAGTATATGGGTCATCTTTAGCAATATTATTACAGTGCTCTGAGGTCAGGTGCTCGAGACACTTCTCAGGGGTTGAAAGCATAATATGCTTTGATGGGGTGATGATAGCCGAATCAGACTCATAAACAGAGCATGGATAGCCATGGTGATTCTAAGAACACCATGACTCCTCAGCAAGTAAAAAAGGATCATAGTGCAATGATGAAGAAATTTTATGGAGCTGAGTAGATGATGATAAATGATTAGGTTAGACCATCTACAGCGAGAGGTATTATTCTTTTTAATTCTACCCTTATAATTTTTTTTGATACTAGTGAATCACATTCCTTCATTGCTTCTCATGTTGTTGATTTGCTAATTTTAAAACTTGAGATGATACCTTTCCTGTTAAAACTTCAAGCCCCTCTCGGTGTAAGATAATGTTGGGCCTTTGTGTGTAGATCATGTTCTATAATCGTTGATGGAGTTGAGATAAAATGGGACTTCTCAGTGTTATATATGGATTTATTTAATGTAATCCTAGGTATGGATTGGTTCAAAACATTCAAGGATCACATAGACTATTGTAGCAGAACAGTCAGTTTCAAAATCGAGGATGGTGATGAGCATCTCTTTAGGGGAGAAATGGCTATAAATCCAGGTGTAACAAGCCTACTAGCACCAGTAGTGGGAATAATATATTACTAATTAGCAACATTGAATTTGGCATCGATAGAATAGATAGAGGATATCAGTTTTCCAATAGTTGTGGATCAATTTCCAAAGGTATTTCCCAAGAACTTCTTAGGGTTACTACCTATAAGGGAAGTGGAGTTTACAATTGATCTCCTCCCAGTTACCATTCCTATTTCCCTTTCGTCTTATAGGATGGAACCAAAAAAATTAATGGAATTAAAAGTGTAGTTAGAAGTGCTGGAAAGAAAAGGTTTTATTCTTCCAAGTATGTATCTGTGGGAAGCACCGATCTTGTTCGTGAAGAAAGAGGATGGAACTATAAGGCTATGTGTGGATTATCATAAGCTTAACCAAGTTATGATCAAGAATAGCTACCCACTTCGATGCAGTGATGACCTCTTTGATCAATTAAGGGGAGCTCAATGGTTTCCTAGGATATCACCAATTGCAAGTTTGGAAGGAGGATATTCCAAAGACAACTTTTATAAGAAGATATGACCACTATAAATATGTATTCATACCATTTAGTCTTACGAATGCACCAGTGGTCTTTATGGAATTGAGAAATTTGATATTTCAAAGATATATGGATTCTTTTGTTGTGGTGTTTGTGGATGACATATTGGTGTATTCAAGGAAAATAGCTGAGCATGAGAAACTCTTAATGATAGTGTTAGAAATCTTTAGATACCATCGTTTGTATACCAAACTGTAAAAGTGTGATTTTTGGATACAGGAGGTATGTTTTCTATGACATGTAATTTCTGAAAAATGTTTTTTAGTGGATCCTAAAAAGATAAAAGTTATTATCTATTGGAATCCCCAAAGAATGTCTTTGAGATATGAATTTTTCTTTTTCTAGTTGGTTATTACCGAAGCATTGTGCATGACTTCTCACGACTAGCTTTTCCAATGATATCTTTGATAAAGAAAAATTCCCCATTCCAATGGACTGAGGAATGGTAGAAGTCTTTTCAAGAGTTGAATGTTTGTCTTACATAAACACCTATCTTGATTTTTCCAAAATTAGGAAAGGGGTATGTGGTGTACTGTGATGCTTTGAGATATGGGTTTGGATGTGTTCTCATGCCAGGAGACCATGTGGTTTCTTATGGTTAAAGATAGTTGAGAGTTCATGAGAAAAATTAACCAACACATGATTTGGAGCTATCTTTGGTTGTCCATGCCTTAAATACTTGGCGTCATTATCTATTTGGTGAGAAATTTACTGTGTTCATAGATCATAAGAGCTTGAAACATATTTTCTCACAGTGATATTTGAATTTGAGACAAAGGATATGGATGGAGTATCTCTAGATGTTTGACTTTGACATGATGTATACACTAAGAAAAGGGAATTCCTTGGAAGATTCATTGAGTAGAATGTCTTATGATATGTTGAAAAAAGAAGATTCAGATTAGTGAGAGTTAATGTAATTCCTAGACAACATGAATGTGGATTGTGAAGAACAAGGTGATGTTGTGGTTTTCTTTTCAACTTCGGTGATTACTGATTTAGTAAAGTTAGTCAAAGAAGCACAAACATCTGATGAAGAATACCCAGTTATGAGTTCAAAACTCAATAGTGGGGAGACCATTGAGGGCTGAAAACTTGATGGGAGTTCGATTTTTTGGTTCAAAGATTGGATGGTTGTACCTATGGATCTTCATAAAAAAATTATTCATGATTACCACAATTCCATATGGGTCATACATCTGGGTACATAGAATATGTATAATGTGTTGAAGGCACAGTTTTGGTGGAGTGGCATAAAAAGGAAAGTGTTAGATTTTTTTGAAAGTGCTTAACTTGTCAACAAGTTAAGGTAGAGCATCATAGACCATCATGTATGTTTCATTCATTACCTATACAAGTGTGGAAATGGGATCCAATAACTATGGATTTTGTTACAGGACTTCCAAGAACGGTTCAAAAACATGACTCCATATGGGTAATAGTGGATCAACTTACAAAGTCAGCTCATTTCATCCCTATTCATGAAACTCATATGGTGTAGGATCTATCAAAAATCTATATCCAAGAAGTGGTTAAGAGACATGGCATACTAGTTTCGATCATGTTAGATAGAGATCTGAGGTTCACGTCTCATTTTTGTAAATCCTTATAGAAATCCCTTGGGACTCAATTGACTATGAGTATGGCGTATCACCCTCAGATGGATGGCCAATCTGAGAGGACAATACAAACATTGGAAGAAATGCTGTGAGCTTGTGTAATGGATCCTGGTGGATCATGGGAAGATTATATACCTTTAGTGGAGTTCTCATATAATAACAGCTATCAGGCCTTAATACATATGGATCCGTTTGAATCCTTGTATGGGAATCCTTTTTTTTCTCCACTTTGTTGGGTGGAAACATGTGAAACTTCACTAGTTGGTTGAGCCTTGTCCAATAAACAATGGAGAAGATTCAGTTGATTAGGAAATGGATGGATACAACTCAAAGTCGTTAGAAATTTTATGTGGATCATCGTCGATGGCCATTTTCCTTTATAGTGAGTGATCATGTGTTCTTGCAGATTTCTCCAAGTCTTGGACATCATCATTTTGGGAATCATGGAAAGTTATTTCCTTGATACATTATCCCTTTCGAGATACTGGAATGATTTGAAGAGGTGGAATATTGGTTGGAATTACCACCATGGTTTAGTGCGGTACATAATGTGATCCACGCATCTCAGTTGAAAAAGTATAAGCCTCATACCGACCATGTGATCAGATGGGATCATGTTAACCTAGAGCTAGATGCTTCATTGGTACATATCCCAGTATGGATTGTGGATAGGCAGGATAGAGTCTTTCATGGAAAAAGCATTGGCCTAGTCTTGGTTTTATGATAACATGGCTAGATTCCGGAAGAGACTTGGGAATGTGAGAAGGAAATAAAAGAGAAATGGCCGAAACTATTTTAGGGAAACAATGGTTTTCTACTTTCTGAGGATGAAATGACCAATGGTGGGGAGAATGTAGTACCCCTAGTTTTTGGTATGTAACACTTTCTTTATTCTTTTTGTGTATATAAACTATAAGGGTGAAAGTTGTGAGGTCTTAGAGAACTTTTTTGAGAGTGTTTGGGGATAAAGGGATAGAGCACGGGCTACGCATAGTTTTTCCAAACTGTGTGGAAGCCTAGTATAAACCATTCAAATATGAAAATATTGGATAGAGATCTTTGGCATAGTTGAAGCACAGTTTGGAAGCCGTGCAAGGAGGTCATGCAAAGTCTTTATCAAGATTGTAGTAGGAGTATGGTTTGCGCACAGTTTTCCTAACTGTTCAACTAAACCATGCGCAAGTTAAAAAACACCTCCTTAAAAAGTGGATCTAGGTCAACCTTTCCATTAATCCACTTTCCCCCCCAAAATGGCCCTAACTCAGGATTTTGCTTCACCAGAGGCCAAAGAAGGTTATCCCACAAATCCAGAGGTGATTGGAAGTCTTCCCTTAGTGATTCGAAGCCGAATTCTTGTATAGAATATATCTAAGGTAGTTTCGTGGAATTATCACCTGATTTCTTGATACTTCTTCATCTATTTTCAGTTTTCATCAAAATGGTTAAGGTAGGTGTCTTCACTCTTGACTCATCTTTGTAGAACTGATTGGAATGATTTCAAATTGATTACTTGGTGTGGATTTGATTTTGTATTGGTTTCATTACGATTGTTTGAAACCATCTTCGGTGATGGATTGTGTAAATTTGGAAAATTGGTGTTCTTGATGAAAGTATTTGATTCTTTATTTTAAAATAAATATGTTAAAATGGGATTTTTCTAGAATTGTGGCAATTGGATTTGTTTAATGGTTTTAAATAAATGAAATGGTTTTATTGAAATGAAATAGTTTATTAGAATTGGTTTGTTTAATGGTTTTCAATAAAAGAACTGGTTTATTGAAATGTTTGGAATTGGTTTATTTGAATGGTTTTGGAAAACATTGGGTTGTGTGAGTTCATGTTCTATGTGCCCCTAAATAAGAGACATATAGAATTGGGGTATAAGGTGTGTGACCCTGGATTGGGGGAGTGTGTCAGTGGGACACAAGATAATTGGATGAGAGAACACTCATGAGTATGGAACTGTCAAACAAACATGTATGTGTGGGTTTGTGGTGAATAATGGATTGGTTATGCCAAAATGATATTGAGAAATGATTTTAAGTCCTTTTTTTTGGAAATGTGTCTTGCTGGAAAATTGGTTTAAATAACAATTGTGTACTTTTGGTTACGAATGGGTTTGGAACTTGTTTATATTTTATTATAAACTATTTTGATTTTTTTATATAAAATGTTATATATAAATATTTCTACCCTTTCTATTCTAGTGGCGTGAGTAGTGAAGTCATTGGGGGTAAATTCTTCTAAGTATTATACCCACCCCTGCTTTGTCACTGGTGCTTTTGAAAATTCTCTCTTCTGGGACATGGGAAAAGATAAAATATCACACGTATTAAGCACCACCACAAGATACTTGGGATGTTTGGTGATTTAAGCATAGAGCTTATAGATCATGGAGTATTTTTGTCATATTTGAGTTGATTAGTCGTTATTTCAATGTTTACTTTGATATTTGTTTTGTATTCTGTTGTAGTACTCTTTGGTGTGATTTTGATATAAATGAAGTGGTTGAGTTGACATTCATTTATTCAGGCTTTATATATTGAGTTGTTTAGTTATTGTTTGCTGGGTTAGTGGTTTATTTCTTAAAGGGTAAATCATCCCTCACTTGCATTTGAAACCCTTCAGTATTTATTTTCAGCCTTTTCCACATTGGGGATATCGCTTAAGGCCTGGTAATGATTCATTGTATTCTTAAGCTAATGGGAATAATTGGGTTATTACAACATGAGTTTAAGGAATACTATCATGGCATCTAAAGTATATCATCATAGTGGGGAACTGAAATGTACTTTCAATATGACATGTATCCTTTGGAAATTATCACATACTATTTAATACATAGGAATAATCATGATATGATAATAAACTTTGTTAATATTAAAAAAAATGAATACATGTAATCATCAAGTACTTAGAAGATGGTTATTGGGAACCAAATCCAATAAAATCTCACTCGCACTAGAGACAACTGTTAACAACCTTTAGTAAACTAGCTCTCACATGATAGTCATGCCTCTACTGAGATAGAGTCTTTATCAAGGGGTATCCTATATTTTTCTCTATGGATACTATACTCACTACAAATTCACCTCTTTTAGAAAAATCCCTCAAGAGATGAAACATCAAAACTATATGATTTGTCTTTTGATACGACCTTGATACTTTAGAAATAGCCTTTGCTATAGTGTTATCATAGTGAAATGTAACAGGTTCCTGACTTCTAGGATCCAAATCAATCTACTGGAAAATTTATAATTAATTTATTGAATATATGAAGAAATAAATACTTGGGCTTGAGAAATTTCTTCATTGATGATTGTTGATCATCTGAAAAGGCCCTTCTGGATTGTCTTTGTTTTTCTTATGAGGATCCAAGGGTAGGATCCCTCTAGAAGTGATCCCCATGTGCTCCAATGGTCTCTCAGTAAGGCCACTCATTCTTCAGGTGTTGGTGTAAAAAATTGAATATCTTGCACCGTTCGTTCTTGATCGCTTGTTCTTTGGTCTTGAAGAAATTATCTCTTGGGTATCTAGCTCTTGATAGGGAGTGAGGAGGAGTCAAGAGAGAATTCGTTGTGCACAACAATTCTCTATTCCCAAACTTGGAATTGGTTTCGAATGCTTTACACAATAGACATAGTCATCTATTTATAGATCTGTGATTTCGATTACAAAATTTAATTGTATAACAACCATTAAATATAATTCTAACCATTAATGAAATCCCATTCCACATAATAATAATATTATTAATATTATTTTGTGGTGTTCTAACTTGTGAAAAATGGATAAATAATATTTATCAGCTCCTAAATAATTATTTTATCACCAGACATAGTCTTGGTATGTTCGAACTCCTCTTGAATTTATTGAACACTTGAATAAATATCTTATTCTATAAAGTAAATATTTGATTCACAAACTAGTAAATAAATATTTATTAAATATTCAATAAAATAAATAAATATATTTTATTCAAAATTCATTGAATAAATATTTATTTAATTTATGCGATCTATATAATTAAGATAAAATTATTCCTCAGTCTTGAGAATAATATTTATTCCATTAATTAAATTCAAATAGAATTTAATCAAGACCAATAAAAAGACTTAGTGTGTGACCCTCCAGGTTTCTTTCTCGTTGTCATTAGGCAGTCTTGCCTAAAGTCCAAGATTACTATTTAGCAACGGGTTAAGGCCCCCTAAGAAAAATAACTTAAAGTCTCAATGTTGAAAACCACATATGAACACTAACTGTGTAATATAATCTCTTTATCACAATATCTCATCAAGCAGGTTGCATGATGATGTCATCAACCTATAAGCTCGATACATCATTCTTTGACTATCTAGAATAAACTCATCATTACACTATGGCTATGGAGTTTAGGGCCACAATTCTATTTCAATCAAAGGGTTGAGATATCAACTTCCATAAAGATAGAAGGGACAAATCCTTCTTTAACTTATCCATTAATAACATGTCATTTGTGACACACCCAACGTACCCTACTTCCTGCCAACATATGGTGTGATGGTTTTCATCATAAAATATAAGTGTGCGAGTCGTGCCATACATTAATGATAATCTTAAAGTCTAAGGACCATTACATATGCTCACAGATAGGAATATCTGATGACACCAAAATATGCGGAATTCCTTCTGGCAGGTATATTCTCATAATCTGTCATCTTAGAGATTATCAAGTGCAAACTTCATGAGAATAAGTCTCATATTCTTATGAGTAATCACACCTAATAGTTTATACAATATTTGTTTCATCATAGTATGTTATCCAACCACAGAATTGTATTAAGAATATTTTCATAGCACTTCAAGGTTCACATCATAGCAGGGAACCACTATGACCTTATCAATGCGACAAATACTCTAGGACATTATTATATTAAAGTCATGAGGAACAATTAAAAATATATAATAAGATGAATATTTAATAAATCAAATATTCATGAAATAAAAGTACAAATAGTTGGTTCTTAGACACCAAATCTAATAAAAATATCATTAAAAACATTCTTGAGGAAAATAATCTTTAAACATTCCAAAGAAGCTCATACCGCATAAGCATTAACCCCATGAATGGAATAAAATTAAATGGATCTTATAATAACATGATAATATGGAGATTAATTATATATCATGTCAAAGGAGAAGTATATACACCTCATAAAAGAAGATATGTGTAAAACATAACAAACATCCCATGGAAGGAAAACTGTGACAAAAAACCATTACCGTATTAGTAACTTTGAAATCATGAACCCCATGTAATAATAATAATTAAATGAAAATTATAATATCATGAGAAATAAGTATATTGATGATATAATATTTAAAAGGAGAAATATATACAATTCATAAAAGAAGATAGGTGTATAACATAATAAACGTCACAAAGAAAGAAAATTGTGACAAAAACCCAATACCACTTTGGTAACTTTGAAATTGTAAACCCCACAAAAGAGAGAATATTAAAAATATATGTAAAACCCCATAAAATTATGGATAAGAATCATAAAATACATTCATGGTAATTATATGTCACGAACCAACCCTGGTCAACCCTAAGCTGGTCTCCCGAGCTGATCCGCGACATAGCCTGAAGGGTGTTCCCGATCCCCACAGGATGGAAACTAGTGTCAGGTATCAACAGAGTACACAAAGGGAATGATTTATCCTAATAAATAATAAAGAGACTAAACATCGAAAAGATGAATAAAACTGTTTGATATAAATAAAACTTAACTGAACCTATTTTATACAAAATCTGAAAATACAACCAAACTACACAACAAGACGAACCAAACCAGATGCCCACACAATCTCCATGTGACCCCTTGGGTCACTCTCCAACATAAAGATCATCCATCACCCAATGTGATAAAACTCAAGATGAAACCTTCTACAAATGTTAAAAAGATAAAAAAACTATAGGTGTAAGTATTAAAATTCAGCAGGCTATCCTGATAATCTATTCCCAATATAGTTCCTTTAAAATAAAAGAAACATCAATTTCAATTTTAAACTAAAATATATAAAAGTATGATTCTCTACAAATTTTACTTAAAAAAAAATTACAACCCATTTCCCTTATTCATTTCAAAAAACCAAGTTCATTCCATCAGTGATACCAAAACCTTTTCAAGGGGAAAGTGATGCTTACATTTTCAACTTGGAAAAAAGTGGATAAAAAACTATTTTACTTTAATTTTTTTTCATAAACTATTTTGAAACTAACACATCACTTTCCAAAAAAAAACACTACACAAGAAAGCACTACCATAATCACACAACAAGGGAAATGGAAATAATTATACAAGTATCTAAATCATCACCGCAAGAAACTAAGATCCAATAGACCTAGGTGAACCCAAGAAATCAAGAACTATCTAGAACATACCAATACATGATACCCCATACTCGGTAGCATTCCACACAGGATGATATCAAAACACCCAAATGCCTAACCAACCTAACTCAGGACATACCAAGGGGCCAATCCCATATCAATAAACCCAAATATATCCACCTACTATGGGCCACTAGTTAGTACGTGACCTACCGGTGCAGAAATCATTCTTAGAAAATTCTATCTATTTTCCAGGTTCCCATGTCTCATTTATATAATAGATGTGATCCAACCGATTCCATCCGAGCATCTGATCACAACATATATATAATAATAATTCACAACAAGCCTCACCTCGAGTCACCCCAAGGACTAATCTCATGCCACAGATTATTTAGAACACAAAGAGTCCCAATCGAGGAACTCTGATAATGGATCACGAGGATTCCATAGTGATGAAAACCCATCCATTATACATAGAAAAGGTATGAGAAACTTCCAACGGAGGTTTTCATAATAAATACCTTCATTATTTTCACAAAGTTTCTAAATGATCCTTTAAGAATTTCTCACAAAACCAACATTCATCAAAGATACAAATCCACTTTTCAAAAAGGGTGTAAACACACCATTTACCATTTAAAAATAATTTAAAAAATTCCCTTAAAATATTCACTTTACCCTTTCAAAACATAAACATTTTTATCAAATGCCAAATGGGCCATTTACCGGCAATACATGCGAGAACATGCTAACAACCAATACTCATTTCTTTATAAAACCCAAAATCACTTGGGAAAACCATAAAAGGAACCCAAGACATAATTTTACATATTACCAATAAATTTACAAATCAAAACTATGCATTTAATATCACAAATATCCTAAAAAATCCAATCCGGCATTTCATCAAACACTTGGTGTGCGCTATTTACCAAAACAATTATAGTCATAACAAAACAAGGATTAAAACACCATTTTCACACCAAACAATTGAACCAAGGATCATACATCAATATTTATAAATTAAATATGGCCTGAAAAGCATGAAACTAACAGTTATTAAATTAAAAAGGCATGTGCATGGGAAAAACTACCTCAGATCTATGGCGTAATGACAATGCACCATCGAAACCACTCCACGAGGGTTTTAAAACCCTAGATTGGTGAAAAGAAACCCTTAATGATCAAAAACCCCAACATAATCAAAGGAAAAAAATCAAAACCCTAGTTCAACATGACCATTGGAGAAGAGAAAACCCATAAGGAATCAGAGGAGAAGGAAGATGGAAGGATTTGATGAAGAAATCACGAATAATCACTAACCTTTGGTGAGAAATCTCCAAAAAAGTGGCCCAAAATGAAGGAGAACAAAGGGGAGGTAGCCTCTGGTCGATACCCAATAAGTAGGGATTAAAATGGGAGGGGGAATCAATTAAATTGTATTTTTAAATTAATATATATTTATCCTGTAATGGGCTTCAAGATTTTTCTGTACGATTTTGTAAACCGTGCACAAACCGTGTGAATGATCCTAGAAAAAATCTGCAATAATGTAGGTTTAAGTTGCATGGTTTGGGGAAAACCGTGATCAAACTATCTGACCTAAAAAATTGGCCAAAACCTTCAAATGATACCTCACACACTAGTTAATCCCACCCCATGATCCTTTAATGATTTAAACATAATATAGTGACACTGTGGGTGTCACAAAATCTCCACCATGCAACTTTATCCTAACACGAACCATGGGTCAAACATGGGATACAAACTAGATAAGGGAACACTTAAAAAATAAACACCCATCACACCCAGAACCAAATAAAAATACCAAGATTCCCATCGAACCGGATCATAAGCCAAAACTTGAAAAACCAGGTGTGAAATTATATACACCACACAACAAAAATAAGTGGTGATGGAATATATCTCATAGAAATAAAAGTGTGACCAGAAAACCCTTACAAAGATCATATAATTGGAGTGAGAATAAATAAATTATATAATTATTATGAAAAATTTAAATCCATACAATAAAAGTGGAAATACAAAATAATACAACCTGAGGTCATTTCACACATTTTCTTGGTATAACATAACCAATGACATGGAATTTTAACCCAATGAATGAAAATTGAGTTAAGAACTCCCTTAATACTAGGGTAAATTTTGAATCATGAGATTCATGAAAGAATAACATCAATTGAAACATTGAATATTATGAAATAAATAGAACTCGTGATATAAAAAGTCATAGGGCAATAAATACACCATATTGAAGTAACAAGGTACATGATAACAAATAAGTCTCAAAGAAATATAAATTAAGACGAAACCCCTAACCTTGAGTCTGACTTGTCATGATTACCCTATATATTCATAAATAATAAACTTATGTTACCTATCTACTTGATTCATAACCTTTTCCATGTTTATTAATACTTTTATTTCACTTATAAATAAGTTATAGAGAATTACTTAATCAATAACGTTTAAGTCGGATGTTTTGACCATATTTGGTTTATGTGTCAAAAACGAATTTGATAGGTCAAATATGGTCAAAATGGTTTATTATTAAAATAGATATAGAACAATAATCATGAAATAATTATCATATTTATACATAAATTATACTTTCAAAACCATTCATGAATGATGGTTATGAAAAATAAACCAATGTTATGGGGACAGTAGGTCGTACGTACGCATGAGTAACATTCCTATTTTTTCAATGATCATTATGGAAAGAAGGAAAGTAAAATTTATCTTTATAGAATGATAATTATACCATAAATACCATATTATTTAATCATATATACTTATATATATAATTATTTTGATGTAAAATGAATCACATCGCGTCAAGGAGACAGTAGTTCACACATCCACGAACGGCGTTATTACTTTTTCAATGCGTGAAAGGGTAATAAATAAAATGATATATTAAAATTACATAAAGTTAATAATTTAATTAATATCACATATATTTTATTTATGTAACAATTTTTAATTAAAAACATCCTTATTACATTCCATGTAATGTGTGAACGTATCACATTGTTTTGAGGAGGGGGTAGTCCACACATCCACAAACGATGTTATCATATTTCCATGAAATGGAAAGAATGAAGAAATGTGTTATATAACAATTAAAAAAGTATTAAGACAACATAATTATCATATATATCATATAAAAATAGTGTGTCCATCATAATTCTCAACCATGAGAGGTGCTAAAGGAAAAAAAAAACGACATCATTTCGTGACGCGGTAGTTCACCGTACACGAATGGTAATTTCATTACCCATTTGATAGAAGTGTGTGTAGGTGTATTTTGAACCCTTAACATAAAAATATATCCATATATTTATGATATTTGTGGTATTATATAATCACGGAATAAAAATAATTGAGTGGGTGAGGAAAGAAATAAAACATAAATGCACTTTGAAAAAAGTTATCTCTTTTTCGAGTACTATTTTTGGTTTGTACCAATGGGATTATTTGGTTGGTTTTATTCCCAAAGTGATGAATCTATGGTTAGGGTATGGATGTTGATAGATTATTTGGGAAGTTTTTTGATGAACTAAACAGATTTATGGGTGTAAAAAAATGGGTGAGGGTGAGTATCTTTTTATAGTAGAGGGGGAGTGTCATTATTGTAAATATAAAAAGGTAAATACTATTGAGAGGTCTCTCTTAAATAATGCGCCTCCAATAATGATATAAATTCTATATAAGAGGTTATATGGTCTAATAATGTCCAATAAATGGGTTTTGGAAAAGTTTCTAGGTCATTTTTCCCCTTGAGATTAAAATTTAACCACTAAGTAAACTCATTTCTACCATAATCGTTATAATTAATTTTAATTACATTCAATATTATTTTTGTTAAAAAACTAAGTTGAAATTATTAGAAATTATAAATTATTATGATTCAAAATATTTAATCTATTTTTCCAAATTCCAATCATAGAAGTGGCATAAATTAATTTAAAAGTAATCCCGTAGATGTGACGTCAAAGCAGGTTTTTAAAATGAAAATGTTCAAGAGTTTGATAAGTTTTTATATCTAAAATAATTGTGAAAATGCTTCAAATTACCTAATATTGATTAAATGATATAAAATTTATTAAATTATACTTTAAAACCAATTAAAAATATAATTTAACACTATAAATTATATAGATAAAAAGGTAGTTTCCAATTAAAATTTGGTGTCATTCACTGTTCATCAAAATATGAAAGTTCTCAGAAAAATATAAAAAATTAACGCAAAGAAAATTTTGATATTCCTATTTCAAAAATAAAGTTTATTTTTACAAATAAAAATTATAAAAATGTCAAAATTTAGTTTTAGAATAATTCTGTTATTAAAAGACAGTAAAACCATCTTTTAAAAATATATATCTTTTGAGGCTTAAAATTAGATTTATTCTTATCTTGAGTCTATAAAACTTATTTTATGAATTTTGAAACATTTGATTAAATATATAACATAGAAATTTCATTAATATCTTTTAGTAATAGTGATTAATTTAAATTTTTAAATAAAATGTCATTCTGGTCATAAAAATAGTTTTTTATAAAAACACATCTTTTATATTCATTTGATTTTTATTTCCATTTCTAATTAACAGGTAACTATGAATTCATTTTATAAACATGTGTAACTATAATTTTAATAATTTAGTTAATAATATTCATTTGCGTCATTCTAACAGTTAGGTGATAACTCTTATGCTAAATAAATAATGTTAATAGTATATTATTGTTCGGTAAGACTCGAGCTTGTGTGCAACATAAGCCACCAAAGAGACTCGATGTTGCATGAAACACAAAATAAACTTGGTATTACCTATGATGAAAGATGAACTATGTATTTAATTTAATTCAATCTATTAAATAATTTAATTTTTTTTGAAGGAATATATTTCATAAAATTTTGAGATGTTACACAAAAATAATCGGCATATTTGTGACTCACGGATCTAAAATCAAGTAGCTCTGGTTTTGATTTGAGTGAATCCAATTTTTAAAAACCTATTTTTGAAGAGTTATATGATGAAATTGAGAGATTACTAAATTATATTTTTAATTTTTTTGATATATACAGGGATTTTAAAGAAAAGAATAAAAATAATGTTGAAGAAAATAAACTTCCTTCTGAAGAGAACAAAAAAGTTAAATATAAAAATGAAAAATATAAAGATTTTGTTTATAATAAGAATGGATTTGAAGAAAATAAGTTTAAAGACTTATGTAATGATTTTAAAGCCTCTCAAATTCAAGGAAAATATAATTATTTATGTATTATTTTCTATTTTTAAAAATAATTTGTGTTATGACATAAAAACAAAACGCATAACACATGTTCGATGTTATTTAGTAAATTTTTAAATAAAAATTATTGTATTTTTTTTATAAAAACTATCATATAACATTAATAACATAATAATTTTTATGTATTTTTTATTAACTCTTTTAAAATAGAGTATGTAGTATGCCCAAAAAAAATCACATAACATATGTTTTGTATTATTTACCAATTTTTTAAACAGAGTATCATATTTTTAGTTCATTTTTTTACAATTTTTTATAAATTAAATACAACATTTGTAATGTCTTTTTTATTGATTTTGTAATAAAATATGTATTATGTCACAAAAAATAAATCATAGTACTTTTCTTCAATTTTTTTTACCAAATAAAAAATGTTACATTTTATGCTTTTTTATCACAATTTTTATCTAAAAATAAGGGAATAATAATTATTTTGTATCCTTTAATGATGATTTTAAAAAATCATTATGAATTGTGTCATGAAAACAACACACATAACAAATCCTCTATATTATTTATTAACCTTTTTGAATATAAAATATTATATTTTTTTGGATTTTTATTATAATTTTCATTTAAAATTAATGAAATAACAATTGACATGTCTTCTAAATTGACTTTTTAAAAATAAAATATGTATTATTCCACAAAAAAAAATCACACAACATATGTTTTTTATTTTTATTGATTTTTTAAATGTATGATATTATATTTTATGCATTTTTATACTATTTTTCATTTAAAATTAAGTACATAAAATTTGTAATGTGTTTTTGATTGAGATTTT
Organism: Viscum album; assembly: GCA_963277665.1. Taxonomy (NCBI): domain Eukaryota; kingdom Viridiplantae; phylum Streptophyta; class Magnoliopsida; order Santalales; family Viscaceae; genus Viscum; species Viscum album. The sequence continues at coordinate 193,497,605 of OY728127.1, forward strand.
TAATTAATGGTGTATTATATCATTATAAAAAATGAAAAAAACATGTGTTTTTTAATGTGTATTCCTTTAGAAAATAAAATAAATTTTATGTTATTTTTTTGAAAAAATCCAAGTTGTTTAGAATATTGTAATATTCCTCAGTTGATTTTATATAAAGTGTGTCGACTGCCTAACACAACTCTCCTACTTTATCCATTCTTAAGAGAGATGATGTAGGATATATATATATAAACATCTACGGATCGAGACCTTTTTTTATTAGGAACGAAAACAATATTTTTAACTGAGCAGAGAGGTAATTCTTACATGACCCGAAGTCCCACTGACACATAGACCCAATACAACAAGACCCAAAGACCAAGCAACTCGAAAGCCTATACATGGACCAAACCCACACAGATAGAGTTAGTTTATTTTAAATAAAAGTAATTTTTTTATTTATTTGTTAATTTTGATGAGTTTAAAATCAATATTTTAATGATTTGGAATTTAACTTTAATTTGAATGAATCTATTTTATAAATTTTAAAATTAAAAAGTATATACATATTTTTAAATATTATTGAGTTTTAAAATATGCTTCTTTCTTTTAAAGTGATTCTTAAAATTTCTGATATTTTTTAACAAAATTTCTATTAAATTTTTAATTAAATCACACAATAATATCTTGTTTCTTTTTTTTTTGAAAATTTCAATATATTTTTCCATCAATTTGAATTTACTGGTTAATTACCCTCATAATTTCTAGGTCAATTATGGTTGACGACCAAATGAGGTTCAACTCAAATATGAAATTTAGATTACCAAATTAATTTAACACATAAGGTTGATTACATATGTCACCTTGGAATAAAATAAAAGAAAAGGCAAGCATTTACATAAGCCATGTAGACTAGATGGTGGGCCCCAGGATAATTAAACAAATAACAAAATACTGAATGGAATGGAATTATCACATTCATTCATCAACATCCAAGGAAACCATTCTACAAACACAAAGTGTACACTAGTCAGTACCCACCCATTTTTTGACGATTCATCATTAATAACCAGCATTTCAAAAATATACCATTTGCGTCATGACAGACGAGCATTTATATAAGCCATGTAGACCATATGCCTAAAGGATACATGAAGAACTGAATTTGAAAGCTGTTAAAATTTTATTCATAAATTCCATACCTCCACTCATGTTTTCATGTATACCATCTCCATCCATGATTGGTCTATCCTGCCAAAGGATAGCGGAGCCATTAACATATTCATGGTACCTAAAGTCACTGTAAAGTCCCTCTCAACCATTGCATGAAAGAGATCCTTTTCCCTCAAGAAATCATTATTTTGAAAAAAAATCCTTGAATAATGATATTGTAAGTATACCTATCCGGATAAAAACCACTGTTTACCATTTGAAAAAGAAGATCATTTGCTTCAATCATAAGACCCCTTTTACAGAATCCATTCATAATTATATTGTAGGTACATAAATTGGGTTGCAATCTTTTAGTAGGTAGATAAAGGAAAATATCATGTGCATCCTCAATATATTCCCAGCCTTGCACATACCATCAATGAGGGTATTTTAGAGGACTATATTAGGATCCAAATTAGAATCTTCAATCACCCTAAACAGAGCCATCGCTTCATCCACATACCTATTTTTGAAAAGCCCATCCCTCACGTTGTGAACGTGATTACCCTCTCCATGAATTGCAGTTGTGGTAGTGCCCTAGGGAACACAGTTATGAGCATAAACCCTGGATGAACCAGGATAAAAAAAATGAGTTTATTGAAGAAAACAAAGAGGAACAGATATCAGATTGCAGTGGAAATAGCTTCAAAATGTGATCTTTTTTACCACCAAGAAACCCACACAAAGTGAGTTTTTTTCTTTTTTTTACTACGAAAGGTATGCTCATTTCATATGAAGGTTAGGAATTTGTTTAATCCCAATGAAGACCCTGGACAATTATAAACCATCCTGTAAATATAAGTGCAGGGTCCTTCATTGGGATTTAATATCTGAATTGGCTCTACGGTGTCATTTAATTTATCTTGTTTTTATAACCGGACCACATGTAAATGTTTATTTTTTTTTATTTGAGTATTTTTTTAATACTTATGAATTTTTTAAGGAGAGTAATTGTGAGTTTAGATGTGTTTGAATATTTAGTTTTTTAAATGCATTATGTGTTTTTTTAGAATTGTTGCCCCAACATCATCATTTTCTTTGAGATTGGTGTGGTATTAATTCTCAACTCCAGCTCTTCATTGGGTAGATTTTCGCATGATCAAATCTTCATATCCTTTATTGATGGAATTAAATCTTGATCATTGGATTTGACCTATGAATATAGTTCAATCTTAACCACTAATAATATTTTCATGTAGCTTATATATATGTCAACATGATATTGGAATGATAACTTGACACCTATTACTCCCATTTCTCATTGGTTTTATTTCTTTTGTCTTTGTATTGTTATTGTATGCTTGTATTTTTTTGTCATAATTTTCACCTTTTATCGACATCACTATTCATTTACATAAGGAAATGAAGTTTCGATTTAGACATACATTACGGTTTTCAATCAATTCTTAGATCGCATTTTTCTTACCACTTTATCAACACATGTTTATCAGACCATAAAGGCTAGTCTAATCATGTAAGTCATATTTTGTATTTCAAACATTTTAATTCTTGGATTTACCTATCTTAGAATTTATGGAAATAACTATTTTTTATGGATTCTAGATGCTGAGATGCTTCAACATGCTAATGGTCTTGGCAAGATGATCAAAGACGACAATGATGCTTCCATATAATACCATTCCTGAACCCTATCATTCCTCCATCATCACCTCCATGATAACTTAAAGAATGAATACTATGTAGTGAAATATCCCCTGATGTTGTGAAAAAATATCAAAGAATGGTATGATCACTTTGTTGGGTTGTCTTTAGTATCATTTTATCTAATATATTTGTTTAAGTGTTTTCAATGAGAAAATTATAAAACACCATATGAGTGGAAAAGGACAAAGACCATAATATACCAGAAGCAACTAGTTTTTTTAGAAAAACAAAAAGGTGTTGGGTTTCTTAGTATCGAGTAACACTTACTCAACTAGAAAACATCATTAAAAAAACATAAACCAAGATAATCCATGCCTTGAAACCAAAATCATGCACAACATAAAATGAAGATAGTACCATACATAGAAGATGGCCAAGTCCCCTATTTTTAATCACACGTTTGATGAATATTACTTAGAAGCAGTCAAAGGAATTATTCGTCTTAGGGTATCTATAGGTTGACCAATCACTTAACACTTGGGTATGATTCTTCTTGAATCCATGGTATGCTAGTACCTTGAGTGTAAAGGAAGAATGAGAAGAGAGATTATGCTTTGGAAGAATCTACAAAATGTCCACACATATTTGATTCCATTTTCATGGCCTCAACCTCCTTTATATAGGAATCAATAATTCCCCTTGAGCCTCCAAGAAATTACTTGAACACTACATAACATTCAAGTAATGTTACAATCACAAATGCTTCATAACCATTTGACTGATGCATGCATTTAGCATTTAAATGCATCGTAGAATCTCTCATGAGTTTCATGAATTAATGATAGCCTTATGTGGAAGAGACCTTAATGTTAACACTTAATGTATAATTTCAACATCAATCGTATCATGCAATTGATACATATATCTACACTACAATATGTCCATATCATACAATATGATATGGATAAAAGTAGTGGTGCTGTAGGTTTCAGACACAGCAAAAGGGCCTGCATGACAAGACCAACTCAACTTCTTAGTTTTAATTTAAAAATAATTATTGATGTACATAATGAATGATTTCATGACCAATGGAATTCATAGATTACTTGACTTGATTAAACACCAAAACCAGAAGAATAAGATCATTACATACAATTTATAATTAATTTGTAGGCAGATCTATAATTCTCTGAACTTGTAATTCTTTCCCCATTGATGATCCGGTTGACTTGATATCATCATATCATCATTGCATTGTAGGATCCAAGTGTCCTATAGCTGTGATCCACACATGCACCACAATCTCTGAACTTCATCATTGAAACATTGGGTGTTAGAACAGTCGATCCCGATTGCTTGCATCTTCTGTGGTTGATCACAACACAATTCTTCTATAAGGATGAATAAATCTTGATGATCTATTGATTTATTTAGAAAATAGGTGTAGAGAGCACACTAAAGATCTCTAGAACTATATTTAGGGATTGAGTGATCTTCTCTCTATCTATGGTGTATAACTATTATCTTTATGGAAATTAATATAATTAGATATTTATTATAACAGGTCTATGTTTGACAATTTTCACACAATCCCCCTTCTAAATAATTAATTCTTAATGAAACCCATGTATTAATAATAATATAATTAATATTAACTTGACATGTGCATCACTTAATAATAAATAAATAACATTTATATTATTCCCAATCCGACCATTAAGCCCGATCTGCTTATCCTCCTCAAAATTTAACAAATAAATATTATTGTATTATTCTTAGATAAGTATAATAAATATTATATCCATCAAACCTTGAAAATAAATATTTATTATTATTATTTAACTAACTTATTCTTTAGAATAATTTGTGTTTAAATCTTGGCGATCAAGCAAACCTAAATAATTATTAAATCACAAAGCATGAATAATATTGATTCTAACATGTTAAATTCAACATTGAATTTAACCGAGATAGCAGATACACTTATTGTGAGACCCTCTAGGCCTCTTTCTCAGTGGAAACAGATAAAGGTTCCTAAAGTATAAGGTTAGTGTCTAACAACATGCCAATGTACCCCTAGAGAAAGAAGTTAATGTTTTAATGAAATACAACCACCTATGAAAGATTATTTTATAATACAATCCATTTACTATGATATATATAATCAAGAATGACGAATATTAGTGTCATCAACCTATGTGCTTGATGTATTTTTCTTTGAATTTTCATAAATTAACTTTCCCATAAAACACCGTGGTTATGGATTTATCTAGATAGTTCTATTTCCATCAAAGGTCTTGAGATATCAACTTCTATTGATAGACATAAGTGATAAATCCTTTCTCACATTATTAATTAATGAAATATTACTCATGAGATACCCAACATATCCTACGTCTCCATGAGAATATGTCATCAATTTTTTTTCAGTACATCGATGTACATGACTTATGGTATTCGTTAATTATAATCATAAACTCTAAGGATAAATACACATGTCTGTAGATAAGAAAATCCAATGACACATATAATGTGGATTTCCTACAAGTAGGTCCATTCTCATTACCTCCCTTCTTGGATATTACCAAGGGTGAAATTATGAGAAGGTGTCTCAATGACTTATGAGCTTCCTATCCTTGATAGACCGTATCATCTATAGCCCATTAGAAAATATCATCCGACCATAGAACATGCGCAATACCCCCAGTTTCTGGTATGTAACCCTTTCATTTTGATTTTTGTGCATATAACGTATAAGGGTGAAAGTTGGGAAATCTTGGAGAACTTTTTGAGAGTTTTTGGGGCTAAATGGAAGGCACACGGTTTGTGCACGGTTTATCCAAACCATACATAAGCCTAGTATAAAACGTGAAAATTTGAAAATGTTGGACATAGAGATTTGGCATGGATGGAGCATAGTTTGGAAGCCGTGCGTGGAGGTCATGCGAGTTCTTTCTCAAGATAGTAGCAGGATCATGGTTATCACACATGTTGCCTTACTGTGCATCTAAACCATGCACGGGTTAAAAACCAGCTCCTTATAAAGTGAATCAAGGCCGGCCTTTCCATTAATCCACTCGTTTTTGCCCCAAAATGGACCTAACTCAGAATTTTTATTGTACAAAGGCCAAAGAAGGTTCTCCCATCGATCCAGAGGCAATCATAAGGCTTCCCTTGGATATTTGAAGCTGTATTCTTGTAGAGAAGAGATCTAAGGTGGTTTCATGGAATTATCACCCAGTTTCTTGAGCATTCTTCATCAGTTTTCAGTTTTCATCAAAATGGTTGAGGTAGGCAGATTCACTCTCAAATTGATTGGAATGATTTCAAATTTATTACTTTGTGTGGATTTGATTGTTTATTGGTTGCCTTAAAAGTTTTAGAAACCCTCTTCGGTGATGGTTTGTGTAAATCTTAAAAATTAGTGTTCTTGATGAAAGTATTTGATTCTTGATTTTAAAATAGAGATTTTAAAATTATATTTTTCTAGAATTTTTGAAAATGGATTTGTTTAATGGTTTTAAATAAAATTAATGGTTTTATTGAAATGAAATTATTTATTGGAATTGTTTTTTTAATGGTTTTCAATAAAATAACATTTTTATTAACATGGTTGGAATTGGTTTATTTGAATTGTTTTGGTATAAATTGGGTTGTGTGAGTTCATGTTCGATGTTCCCATGAATAAGGGATATGTACCATTGGGGTACAAGGTGCGTGACCTTGTATCCATGGCGTGTGTCAATGGGACACAAGGTAATTGGATGAGAGACCGCTCATGAGTATAGAAATGTCAAACAAGCATGCATGTGAGGGTGTGTGGTGAACAATGGAATGGTTATGCCAAAATGATATTGAGAAATGGTTTTAAGGATTTTTTGGTTGTTTTTCTAGAAATGCGACTTGTTGGAAATTTTTTTTAAATAGAACTTGTGTACTTTTGGTTATGAATGGTTTTGGAACTTGTTTATATTGTGTTATAAACTATTTTGCAAAATTGTTTTATAAAAACTGTTCTATGTAATTGTTTATAACCTTTCTATCCTTGTGGCATGAGTAGAGAAGTCATTGGGGAAAGTCTAATGATTTTTACACTCACCCCTGCTTTGAAACTTTGGTGATTTTTCATATGCCATCTTCCGGGACATGGGTAAAGGTAAAGTATCACACGTATTAAGCCCAACCTCTTGATACTTGGGTTGTTTGGTGATTGGAGCATGGAGCTCATGGAGCATGGAGTCTTTTGGTCGTCTTTGAGTTGATTAGTTATCTTTCCGCTATTTACTTTGATAGTTGTTTTGTATTTCACTATAGTACTCTTTGGTGTGGTTTTGATATAATTGAAGTGGTTGAGTTGTCTTTTATTTATTCATGCTTCATATAGTGAGTTTTTTTGTTATGGTTTTCTAGGTTAATGGTTTATTTCTTAAAGGGTAAATCGTCCCTACATGCATTTGAAACCCTACAAAATTTATTAACAGGCTTCGGCACCCTGGGGATGTCGTTTAAGGACTAGTAATGATTCATTGTATTCTCAATAAAATGGGAATAAGTGGGTCATTAAAAATGGTATCAGCTTCTTCGGTCCATTCCTAACAAGTGGCCTTCAATTTCTTGGTATTGGAGTTGAATTCATTTGTATCTATTCCTTAGGTTGGAATCTTAGAAAGCAGTAGTATTTTTGGGACTTGAAATGTAGAGTATAAAAAGATGTAGCTAACCTTTTTATGGTGAACTTCAAGTTACCATGGAGTTGGGTACATAAGTGTTTTGGAGACATTTTTAGGATTTTGGAAATCTCATTGTCATGGGTTTATCCAATAATATGAGCATGAAATTAATTGTAGAGAAATTACTTCCCACTAGGATTGAAGATTTTATTTAGAGAAATGATTTATTATTTTGTGAATTGTTTTGATTTTTGAAAAATGAAAAAAATGTTTCAAATGAAAGACTTTGAAAACAACATGAATAATGTATTTTGAAAATGGTTTGATTTTCAAAATCAAGAATAAAATTTTTCAAAATCAGTTGAATGGGGAATAAAATTTTGTTTAGAATTTTTTTTGTGATAGTTGATGTGATAGAATTTGAAATGCTAAGCCATCAGTTTCTAGTGAGTGATACTTATGGAGTTTGTTGTTGGTTTAGAAAATGGCACCCAGTAGGCATCGTAGAAACCAACTGGAAGAATATGCGGAGAATGTGGTTGCACCTAAGCCACAAGTGAACCAAGAGATGGTTCAAAGTATCATCCAAGAATTCTAGGATGTGGACACATGAAACCAAAGGTACAATCTAAGACATGTGGATCTTTCCATCCAATTCACGAAGTAGAATCCACCCATTTTCCATGATGATTCTGAACCATAAAAGGTAGAGGTGTGGATGAATAGGATGAATTGTATATTCGATTTTATTATCACACTAGTGGAGATAAAAGTCAAACTGGAAATGTATATGCTTGAGGATATTTAATTCTAGTGGTGGGAACTAGTGATACATGCCAAATTGGATCAAGGCTTATATTGGGAGGATTTTGAAGAATTGTTCAACAAGAAATTCTATCCTCACATGTTCAAGATCTAAAAAATGATAGATTTCTTCAGCATGAAGCAAGAAAATATCCATGTCATAGAATATGTGGCTAAATTCATGAATTTAGTGTGATTTGCACCATAAGTTGAGGATAATGCATCCTTGAAGGCATGCATCTTCGAATCAAGGCTAAGGTAAGAGATTCAATCAAAGATTGTGGTGCTTTGTATTACAGATTATATAGAAATGGTGAACAGAGTGACAGTGGATGAATGTGATATCACAGGAGCTATGGGAGGAGGAAGTATAATGATACCTATGGTAAATGTTGGGAACTCAAATGATGGGATCAAGATAAATAGGGACACATATTTCCAAGGTGGGAGCGAGACTCAAAGTCAGACGGTTGGATTAGTGAACCTTCATCTATGACCCAAGAGAAAAGTAGGCTATTTCCAATGTGGTTTTCTTGACCCCATAAAGTGAGAGTGTACGACACATCCTAGAGCATGACATAACTACAAGTAGATGGGTCATATTCAGAGCTATTATTGAATTTCTCTGAGGTCAGGTGCTCGAGAAACTTCTCATGTGTTTCAAGCATCATATGCTTCGATGGGGTGAGGATAGCCGAATTAGAATCATCAGCAGAGCATGGCTAGCCATGGTGATTCTAGGAATACCCTGACTCCTCATCAAGGAAATAAGGAGCATAGTGAAATGATGAAGCAGTTGTATGGAGGTGAGTAGATGATGATAAATGACCAGGTTAGACCATCTACAGTGAGAGGTATGATTCTTTTGAATTCTACCCTTATTCAAGTGTTTTTTGATATTAGTGCATCACATTTCTTCATTGCTTATCAAGTTTCTGATTTTATAATTTTAAAACTTGAGATGATACCTTTCCTGTTAAAACTTAAAACCCCTCTCAGTGAAAGATAATTTTAGTATTTGTGTGTAGATCATGTTATATAACCATTGGTGGAGCTGAGAAAAAATGGGACTTCTCAGTGTTAGATATGGATTTCTTTGATGTAATCTTAGGTATGGATTGGTTGAAAACATTCAAGGCCCACATAAACTATTGTAGGATAACAGTCAGTATCAAAACTGAGGATGGTGAAAAGCATCTCTTCAGGGGAGAAATGGCTATAAATCTAGGTGTAATAGGCTTACTGGCACAAGTAGTGGGAATAATATCTTTCTAATTAGAAACATTGAATTTGGAATCGATAAAATAGATATAGGATATCAGTTTTCCAATAGTTGTGGATCAATTTCAAAATGTCTTTCCCAAGAACTTATTAGGGTTACTACCTATAAGGGAATAAGAGTTTACAATTGATCTCCTCCCAATGACCATTCCTATTTCCTTTTCATCTTATAGGATGGAACCAAAAAAATTAAGGGAATTAAAATTATAGTTAGAAGAGCTAGAAAGAAAAGGTTTCATTCTTCCAAGTATGTCTCTGTGGGATGTACCGGTCTTGTTCGTGAATAAAGATAATAGAACTATAAGGATATGTGTGGATTATCGTAAGCTTAACCAAGTTACGATCAAGAATAGGTACCCACTTCCATGCAGTGATGACCTGTTTGATCAATTAAGGGGAGCTCAATGGTTCTCTAGGATATCACAAATTGTGAGTTTGGAAGGATGATATTCTAAAGACAACTTTTAGAAGAAGATATGACCACTATGAATATATATTCATACCATTCAGTCTTACGAATGCACCAACAGTCTTTATGTAATTGATAAATTGGATATTTTAGAGATATATGGATTCTTTTGTTGTGGTGTTTTTGGATGACATATTAGTGTATTCAAGGACAATGGATGAGAATGATAAAATCTTAATGATAGTGTTAGAAATCATTAGAGACCATAATTTATATACCAAACTTTCAAAGTGTGATTTTTGGATACAAGAGGTATGCTTTCTTGGACACATAATTTCTGAAAAATGGTTTTTAGTGGATATTGAAAAGATAAAAGTTATTATATATTGGCATCCCCAAAGAATGTCTTTAAGATATGAATTTTTCTTGGTCTAGTTGGTTATTACTGAAGCTTTGTGCATGACTTCTCACAGATAGCTTTTCCAATGATATCTTTGATAAAGAAAAAATCCCCATTCCAATGGACTGAGGAATGCTAGAATTCTTTTCAAGAGTTGAAAGTTCGACTTACATAAAAACCTATCTTGATTTTTCCAGAATCAAGAAAGGGGTATGTGGTGTACTGTGATGCTTCAAGATATGGGTTGGGATGTGTTCTCATGTAAGGAGACCATGTGGTTTCTTATGGTTAAAGGCAATTGATATTTCAAGAGAAGAATTACCCAACACACGATTTGGAGTTATCCTTGGTTATCCATGCATTAAATACTTGGCATCATTTTCTATTTGGTGAGAAATTTACTATGTTCACAGATCATAAGATCTTGAAACATATTTTCTCACAATGAGATTTGAATCTGAGATAAAGGATATGGATGGAGTATCTCTAGATGTTCGACTTTGACATGATGTATACACTAAGAAAAGGGAATTCCGTGGAAGATTCATTGAGTAGAATGTATTATGCTCAGTTGGAAAATGAATCTTCATATGAGTGATAGTTAATGTCGGTCCTAACCAACATGAATGTGGAATGTGAAGAAGAAGGTGATGTTGTGGTTTTATTTTCAGCATCGGTGATTACTGATTTGGTAAAGTTAGTCAAAGAAGCACAAACATCTGATGCCGAATACCCAGTTATGAGTTCAAAACTCAATAGTGGGGAGACAATTGAGGGATGGAAATTTGATGGGAGTTCAATTATGTGGTTCAGATATCAGATGGTTGTACCTATGGATTTTCATAAACAAATTCATCATGCTTACCACCATTCCATATGGGTCATACATATGGGTACATAGAATATGTATAAGGTGTTGAAGGCAAAATTTTGGTGGAGTGGCATAAAAAGGAAAGTGGTAGAGTTTGCTTGAAAGTGATTAACTTGTTAGAAAGTTAAGGTAGAGCATCAGAGACCATCATGTATGTTTTATTAATTACCTATACAAGTGTGGAAATGGGATCCAATAATATGGATTTTGTTACAGGACTTCCAAGAAAGGTTCATAAACATGACTCCATATGGGTGATAGTGGATCATCTTACAAAGTCATCTCATTTCATCTATATTCATGAAAATCATATGGTGGAGGATCTATAAAAAATCTATATCCAAGAAGTGTTTAAGAGACATGGAATACCAGTTTCGATCGTGTTAGATAGAGATCTGAGGTTCACATCTCGTTTTTGTAAATCCTTATAGAAATCCCTTGGGACTTAATTGACTATGAGTATGGTGTATCACTCTCAGATGGATGGAAAATATGAGAGGATGATACAAACATTGTAAGAAATGTTGTGATCTTGTGTAATAGATTCTGGTGGCTCATGGGAAGATTATATACCTTTAGCGGAGTTCTTATATAATATCAGCTATCAGGCCTTAATACATATGGCTCTGTTTGAATCCTTTTATGGATGTCCTTTTTTTCTGCACTTTTTTGGGTGGAAACATGTGAGACTTCACTAGTTGGTCGAGTCTTGTCCAATAAACAATGGATAAGATTCATTTGATTAGGAAATGGATGGATAAAACTCAAAGTCATTAGAAATTGTATGTAGATCATAGTCGATGGCCATTGTCCTTTATAGTGAGTTATCATGTGTTCTTGCATATTTCTCAAAGGCTTGGACATCATCATTTTGGGAATTATGGAAAGTTATTCCCTTGATACATTGTCCCTTTTGAGATACTGGAAGAGTTGAAGAGGTGGAATATTGGCTGTAATTACCACCATGGTTCAGTGCGGTACATAATGTGCTCCATGTATCTCAGTTGAAAAAGTATAAGCTTGATTCTGACCATGTGATCAGATGGGATCATGTTGAACTAGATCCAGATGCTTCGTTGGTACATATCCAAGCACAAATTTTGGATAGGCAGGATAAAGTCTTTTATGGAAAAAGAATTGGCCTAGTCTTGGTTTTATGATAACACGACTAGATTCAGGAAGAGACTTAGGAACATGAGAATGAAATAAAAGAGAAATGGCCAGAACTCTTTCAGGGAAACAATGGTTTTCTAATTTCTAAGGATGAAATGACCAATGGTAGGGAGAATGTAGTACCCCTAGTTTTTGGTATGTAATGATTTCTTTATTCTTTTTGTGTATATAAAGTATAAGGGTGAAAGTTGGGAGGTCTTGGAGAACTTGTTGAGAGTTTTTGGGGCTAAAGGGATGGTGCACGAGCTACACAGGGTTTTTCCAAACCATGTGGAAGCCTAGTATAAACAATTCAAATATGAAAATATTGAATAGAGAGCTTTGGAATAGTTGAAGCATAGTTTGGAAGCCATGCAAGGAGGTCATGCAAAGTCTTTCTCAAGATAGTAGCAGAAGTATGGTTTGCGTACAGTTTTCCTAATTTTGCAACTAAACCATGCGCAAGTTAAAAACCACCTCCTTAAAAATTGGATCTAGTTCAGCCTTGCCATTAATCCACTTTTCCTCCCAAAATGGACCTAACTCAGGATTTTGCTTATCCAAAGGCCAAAGAAGGTTATCCCATAAATCCGGAGGCGATTTTAAGGCTTCCCTTAGTGATTCGAAGATGAATTCTTATAGAGAATAGATCTAAGGTAGTTTCATGGAATTATCACTTGGTTTCTTGATATTTCTTCATCTATTTTCACTTTTCATCAAAATGGTTGAGGTAGGTGGTTTCACTCTTGACTCATCTTTGTAGAACTGATTGGAATGATTTAAAATTGATTAATTTTTGTGGATTTGATTGTGTATTGGTTGAATTATGATTGTTTGAAATCCTCTTCAGTGATGGATTGTGGAAATTTGGAAAATTAGTGTTCTTGATGAAAGTATTTGATTATTTATTTTAAAATAAATATGTTAAAATGGGGTTTTTCTGTAATTGTGGCAATTGGATTTTTTTAATGGTATTAAATAAAAGGGATGGTTTTATTGAAATGAAATGGTTGATTACAATTGGTTTGTTTAATGGTTTTCAATAAAAGAACTGGTTTATTGAAATGGTTGGAATTTTTTTATTTGAATACTGTTGGAATACATTGGGTTGTGTGAGTTCATGTTCTATGTTCCCCTAAATAAGGGAAGTTTACCATTGGGGTATAAGGTGTGTGACCCTGGATTGGGTGCATGTGTCAGTGGTACACAAGGTAATTGGATGAGAGACCACTCATGAGTATGGAACTGTCAAACAAGAATTCTTGTGTGTGTTTGTGGTGAATAATTTAATGGTTATGCCAGAATGATATTGAGAAATGGTTTTAAGGATTGGTTTGGTTTTATTGGAAATGTGACTTGCTGGAAAATTGGTTTAAATAACAATTGTGTACTTTTGGTTACGAATGGTTTTGGAACTTGTTTATATTGTGTTATAAACTATTTTGCAATTTTTTTATATAAAATGTTATATATAAATATTGCTAACCTTTCTATTCTAGTGGCGTGAGTAGTGAAGTCATTGGGGTAAATCCTACTAGGTTTTATACTCACCCTTGATTTGTTACTTTGGTGATTTTGAAAATTCTATCTTCTGGGACATGGGAAAAGATAAAGTATCACATGTATTAAGCACCACCGCATGATACTTGGGCTGTTTGGTGATTTAACCATGAATCTCATGGATCATGGAGTATTTTTGTCATATTTGAGTTGATTAGTCGTCATTTCAATGTCTACTTTGATATTTGTTTTGTATTCTGTTGTAGTACTCTTTGGTGTGATTTTGATATAAATGAATTGGTTGAGTTGACATTCATTTATTCATGCTTTATATATTGAGTTGTTTGGTTATTGTTTGCTAGGTTAGTGGTTTATTTCTTAAAGGGTAAATCATCCCTCACTTGCATTTGAAACCCTTCAGTATTTATTTCCATCCTTTGACACCTTGGAGATGTCACTTAAGGCCTAGTAATGATCCATTATATTCTCAATCCAATGGGAATAAGTGGGTCATTACAACATGAGTTTAAGGAATACTATCATGGCATCTAAAGTATCTCATCATAGCGGGTAAATGTTATTTACTTTCAACATGACATGTATCCTTAGGAAATTATCACATACTATGTCATATAGAGGAATAATCATTATATGATAATAAAATTTATTAATATTAAAAACAATGAATACATGTAATCATCAAGTACTTAGAAGTTGGTTCTAGGGAAACAAATCCAATAAAATCTCACTTGCACTAGATCCAACAGTTAACAACCTTTAGTACACTAGATCTCACATGATACTCATGCCTCTACTGAGATAGAGTCTACATCAAGGGGTATCATATATTTTTCTCTATGGATACTATGCTCACTAAAAATTCACCTCTTTTAGAAAAATCCCTCAAGAGATGAAACATCCAAACTATATGATTTGTATTTTGATATGAATTTGATACTTTATAAATAGCCTCTAATGTAGTGTTATCATAGTGAAATGTCATAGGTTACTCACTTCTAGGCACCAAATCAATCTATTGGACAATTTATTGTTAATTTATTTAATATCTGAAGAAATAAATACTTGGGCTTAGAAACTTTCTTCATTGATGATTGTTGATCATCCAAAAAGGCCCTTCTTCATTGTATTTGTTTTGATTGTGAGGATCCAAGGGTATAATCCCTCTAGTGGTGATCCACATGTGCTCCAATGGTCTCTGAGCAATGCCACTCGTTCTTCAGGTGCTAGTGTGAAAAACTGAATATCTTGCACTATTCGTTCTTGATCACTTGTTCTTTGGTCTTGAAGAAATTATCTCTTGGGTTTCTCTCTCTTGAGAGGAGTGAGGAGGAGTCAAGAGAGAATTATTTGTGCACGAAAATTTCCTATTCTCAAACCTGGAATTGGTTTCAAATGCTTTACACAATAGACATAGTCATATATTTATAGATATGTGATTTCAGTTACAAAATTTAATTGTATATCAACCATTAAATATAATTCTAACCATTAATGAAATCACATTCCACATAATAATAATATTAATAATATTATTTTGTGGTGTTACAACTTATGAAAAATGGATAAACAATATTTATCGACTCATAAATAATTATTTTATCACCAGACATAGTCTTGGTCCATTAAAAGTCCTCTTGAATTTATTGAACACTTGAATAAATATTTTATTCTCTAAGGTAAATATTTGATTCACAAACTAGTAAATAAATATTTATTAAATATTCAATAAAATAAATAAATATATTTTATTCAAAATTCGGTGAATAATTATTTATTTAATTTATGCGATCAATATAATTTGGATAAAATTATTCCTCAGTCTTGAGAATAATATTTATTCCATTAATTAAATTCAAATATAATTTAATCGATACCAATAGAAACACTTAGTGCGTGACCCTCTAGGTTTCTTTCTTGTTGGAATTAGGCAGTCTTGCCTAAAGTCCAAGATTACTGTTTATCAACGGGTCAAGGCCCCCTAAGAGAAAGAACTTAAAGTCTCAATGATGAAAACCACATATGAACACTAACTGTGTAATATAATCTCTTTATCATAATATCTCATCAAGCAGGTTGCATGATGATGTCATCAACCTATATGCTCGATACATCATTCTTTAACTATCTGAAATAAACTCATCATTACACTATGGCCATCGAATCTAGGGCCACGATTCTATTTCAATCAAAGGGTCAAGATATCAACTTCCATAAAGATAGAAGGGACAAATCCTTCTTTAACTCATCCATTAATAACATGTCATTTGTGACGCACCCAACATACCCTACTTCCCGCCAACATATGGTGTGTTGGTTTTCATCAGAAAATATAAGTGCGTGAGTCATGACATAAATTAATGATAATATTAAAGTCTAAGGACCATTACATATGCTCACAAATAGGAATATATGATGACACCAAAATATGCGGAATTCCTACTGGCAGTTCTATTCTCATTATATCTCATCTTAGAGATTATCAAGTGCAAACTTCATGAGAATAAGTATCATCTTCTTATGAGTAATCACATATGATAGTTTATATACTATGTGTTTCATCATAGTATGTTATCCAACCAAAGAACTGTATTAATAATATTTTCATTTCACTTCAAGGTTCACATCATAGCGGGGAACCACTATGACCTTATCAATGCGAAAAACACTCTAGGATATTATTATATTAAAGTCATGAAGAAAAATGAACAATATATAATAAGATGTTTAATATTTAATAAATCAAATATTCATGTAATCAAAGTACAAAAAATTGGTTCTTAGGACACCAACTCTAATAAAAATATCATTAAAAACATTCTTGAGGAAAATAATCTTTAAACATTCCAAAGCATCTCATACCACATAAGCATTAACCCCATGAATGGAATAACATTAAATGGATCTTAAAATAACATGATAATAAGGAGATTAATTATATATCATGTCAAAGGAGAAGTATATACACATCATAAAATAAGATATGTGTAAAACATAACAAACATCGTATGGAAGGAAAATTGTGACAAAAAACCATTACCGTATTAGTAACTTTGAAATCATGAACCCCGTGAAATAATAATAATTAAATGAAACTTAGAATATCAAGAGAAATAAGTATATTCATGATATAATATTTCAAAGGAGAAATATATACAATTCATAAAAGAAGATAGGTGTATAACATAACAAACGTCACAAAGAAAGAAAATTGTGACAAAAATCCAATACCAATTTGGTAACTTTGAAACCATAAACCATATGAAAGAGATAATATAAAAAATATATGTAAAACCTGATAAAATTAATGATAATAATCATCAAATACATTCATGGTAATTATATGTCATGAATCAACCCTGGTCAACCCTAAGCTGGTCACCCGAGCTGATCTGCGGCATGACCCGAAGGGCGTTCCCGATCCCCATAGGATGAAAACTAGTGTCGGGTATCAATAGAGTACACAAAGGGAATGATTTCGGCCAATAAATAATAAAGTGACTAAACATTAGAAATATGAATAAAACAGTTTGATATAAATAAAACTTAACTGAACATCTTTTATACAAAATTTTAAAGTACAACAAAACTACACAACAGGACCAACCAAACCAGATGACCACATGATCTGCATGTGACCCCATAGGTCACTCTCCAACATAAAGATCAGCCATTTCCCAAGGCGATCAAACTCAAGCTAAAACCTTCTCCAAATTTTAAAAAGAGAAAAAAATTATAGGCATAAGTATTAAAATTTAGTAGGGTACACTGATAATCTATTCCCAATGTAGTTACATTAAAATAAAAGAAATATCAATTTCAAGTTTGAACTAAAATATATAAATTTATTCTTTTCTACAAATTTTAATTAAAAACAAAGTACAACCCATTTCCCTTATTCATTTCAAAAAACCAAGGTCATTCTATTAGTGATACCAAAACCTTTTTAAGGGTAAACTGATGCTTACATTTTCAACTTGGACAAAAGTGGATAAAACACTATTTTCCTTTAAAAAAACATTCATAAACTATTTTGAAACTAACACATCACTTTCTAATAAAAACACTACATGAGAAGGCACTACCATAATCACACAACAATGGAAATGGAAATAATTATAAAAGTATCTAAATCATCACCGCAAGAAACTAAGAGCGAATAGACCTAGGTGAACCCAAGAGATCAAGAACTATCTAGAACATAACAATACATGAGACCCCATACTCGGTAGCTTTTTACACATGATGAAATCCAAACACCCAAACACCTGACCACCCAAACTCAAGACAGACCAAGGGGCCAATCCCTTATTAATAAACCCAAATATATCCACCTACTATGGGCCACTAGTCAGTATGTGACCTACTAGTGTGACAATCATTCTCATAAAATTCTCTCTATATTCCAGGTTTCCATGTCTCATGTATATAATAGGGGTGATCCAACCAATTCCATCTGAGCATCCGATCACAATATATATATATATATATATATATAATAATAATTCACAACATGCCTCACCTCGAGTCACCCAAAGACTAATCTCATGCCACAAATTATTTAGAACACAAAGAGTCCTAACCAAGGAACTATGATAATGGATCACAAGGATTACATAGTGAATAAATCCCATAAAATATACATAGACATGGTATGAGAAACTTCCAATGGAGGTTTTCATAATAAAGACCTTCATCATTTTCACAAAGTTTCCAAATGAGCCTTTAAGCATTTCTCACAAAACCAACATTCATCAAAGATACAAATCCACTTTTCAAAAAGGGTGTAAACACACCATTTACCATTTCAAAATAATTTAAAAAATTACCTTAAAACAATCAATTTACCCTTTCGAAACATAACCATTTTTATCAAATGCCAAATGGGCCATTTACTAGAAATACATGTGAGAACATGCTAACAACCAATACTCATTTCTTTATAAAACCCAAAATCACTTGGGAAAACCATAAAGGAACCCAATAAATCATTTCAAATATTACCAATACATTTAAAAATAAAAACCATGCATTTAATATCACAAATATCCTACAAAATTCAACTGGTCATTTCATCAAACACTTGGTGTGCGCTATTTACCAAAACAATTATAGTCATAACAAAACAAGGCTTAAAACACCATTTTCACACCAAACAATTGAACCAAGGATCATACGTCAATATTTATAAATTAAAGATGGTGTTAAAAGAATGAAACTAATGGTTCATAAATTAAAAAGGCATGTGCATGGGAAAACCTACCTCGAATCTATGGTGCAATGACAATGCACCACTGAAACCACTCCACGAGGGTTTTAAAACCCTATATCGGTGAAAAGAAACTCTTAATGATCAAAACCCCCAACACAATCAAAGGGAAAAATCAAAACCCTAGTTCAACATGACTATGGGAGAAGATAAAACCAATAAGGAATCAGAGGAGAAGAAAGAGGGAAGGATTTGATGAAGAAATAATGAAGAATCACTAACCTTTTGGGAGAAATCTCAAAAAAAGTGGCCCAAAAAGAAGGAGAATGAAGGGGGGAGGCCTATGGTTGATACCCAATAGGTAGGGATTCAAATGGGAAGGGGAATCACTTAAATCATATTTTTAAATTAAAATATATTTAGCCTGTAATGGGCTGCATGATTTTTCTATAAGATTTTTTAAACCGTGCACAAACCGTGCAAATGCTACTAGAAAAAATCTGAAACAATGTAGATTTAAGTTTCATGGTTTGGGAAAACCGTGATCAAACTCTCTGAATTGAAAAATTGGCCAAAACCCTCAAATGATACCTCACACACTAGTTAATCCCACCCAATGATCCTTGAATGATTTAAACATAATATAATGACACTGTGGGTGTCTCAAAATCTCCACCATGAAACTTTCTTTTAACACAATCCATGGGTCAAACATGGGATACAAACTAGATAAGGGAACACTTAAAAACTCAACACCCATCACACCCAGAACCCAAGAAAAATACCAGTATTCCCATTGAACTGGATCATAATCCAAAACTTGAAAAACTAGGTGTGAAATTATATACACCACACAACAAAAATAAGTGGTGATAGAATATATCTCATAGAAATAAAAGTGTGATGAGAAAACCCTTAGAAAGATCGTATCATTGGAGTGAGAATAAATAAATGATACAATTATTATGATAAATGTAAATCCATAAAATAAAAGTATAAATACAAAATAATACAACCTAATGTTATTTCACACATTTTTTTGGTATAACATAACCAATGACATGGAATTTTAACCCAATGAATGAAAATTGAGTTAATAATTCCCTTACTAATAAGGTAAATTTTGAATCATGAGATTTATGAAAGAATAAAATTAATTGAAACATTGAATATCCTGAAATAAATGGAACTCGTGATATAAAAAGTCATAGGGCAGTAGATACACCATATTGAAGTAACAAGGTACATGATAACAAATAAGTCTCAATGAAATATAAATTGAGACGAAACCCCTAACCTTGAGTCTGACTTGTCATGATTACCCTATATCTTCCTAAATAATAGACTTATGTTACCTATATACTTGCTTCAAAACCTTTTCCAAGTTTATTACTACTTTTATTTCACTTATAAATAAATTATAGAGAATTACTTAATCAATAACGTTTAAGTCGGATGTTTTGACCATATTTGGTTTATGTGTCAAAAATGACTTTGTTAGGTCAAATATGGTCAAAGGGGTCATTATTAAAACTGCTAAATAAAATTAATCATGAAATAATTATCATATTTATACATCAATTATACTTTCAAAACTAGTAATGAATGATGTTTATGAAAAATTAACCAATGTTATGGAGACAATAGGTCGTACGTATGCATGAGTAACATTCCTATTTTTTAAATGATTGTTATGGAAATAAAGAAAGTGACATTTATATTCATATAATGATCATTATAACATAAATAACATATTATTTAATCATATATACTTATATATATAATTCTTTTTATGTAAAAGGAATCGCATCGCGTCAAGGAGACAGTAGTTCACACGTCCATGAATGCCGTTATTACTTTTTCAGTGTGTGAAAGGGTAATAATGAAAATCATATATTAAAATTACATAAAGTTAATTATGTCATGAATATCATATATATGTTATTTATGTCACATATGTTTAATTAAAAACATCCTTAATACATTCCATGTAATGTGTGAACGTATCACATTGTTTTGAGGAGGCAGTAGTCCACACGTCCACAGACGATGTTATCATATTTCCATAAAATGGAAAGAATAAAGGTATGTGTTATATAAAAATTCCCAAAGTATTAAGACAACATAATTATCATATATATTATATAAAAATAGTGTGTCCATCATAATTCTCTACCATAAGAGGTGCTAAAGGAAAAACAAACGACATCATTTCGTGATGTGGTAGTTCACCGTACACGAACAGTAATTTCATTACCCATTTGATAGAAGTGTGTTTAGGTGTATTTTTAACCCTTAAAATAACAATATATCAGTATATTGATTATATTTATGGTATTACATAAGCATGGAATAAGATTAACTGAATGGGTTGAAAAAATTTAGCTCTTTTTCCGAGTACTCTTTTTGGTTTGTACCAATGGGCTTCTTGGTTGGTTTTATACCAAAAGTGAGGAATCTATGGTGAGTGGAGGGATGTTGGGAGATTATTTGGGAAGGTTTTGGTTGAACCAAATATATTTATGGGTGTAAAAAATGGGTGTGGGTGAGTATCTTTTTATAGTAGAGGGGGAGTATCATTATTGTAAATATAAAATGGTAAACACTATTGAGATGTCTCTCTTACATCATGTGCCTCCAATAATATTATAAATTTGATCTAAGAGGTTATATGGTCGAATAATTTCCATCCAATGGGTTTTGTAAATGTTTTTAGGTCATTTGGACCCTTGAGATTAAAATTTAACCACTAAGTAAACCCATTTCTACCTTAATCGTTGTAATTAATTTTAATTACATTCACTATTATTTTTGGTCAAAAACTAAGTTGAACTTATTAGAAATTATAAATTACGATGATTAAAAATATGTAATCTATTTCTACAAATTCCAATCATATAAGAGTCATAAATTAATTTAAAATTAATCCCGGAGATGGGACGTCAAAGTAGGTTTTTAAAATGAAAATGTTCAAGAGTTTGCTAAGTTTTTATATCTAAAATCACTGTGAAAATTATTACAATTACCTACTATGGATTAAATAATATAAAATTGATCTAATTATACTTTAAAACCAATTAAAAATATAATTTAACACTATAAATTATTTATACGAAAAGGCAGTTTCCAATTAAAATTTGGTGTCATTCACTGTTCATCAAAATATGAAAGTTCTCTAGAAAAATATCAAAAATTAATGCAAAGTAAATTTTGATATTCCAATTTAAAAAATAAAGTTTATTTTTTCAAATAAAAATTATAAAAATGTCAAAATTTAGTTTTAGAATAATACTGTTATTAAAAGACATTAAAACCGTCTTTAAAAAGTATATAGCTTTTTATGCTTAAAATTAGATTTATTCTATCTTGAGTCTATCAAACTTATTTGATGAATTTTGAAACAATTGATTAAATATATAACATATAAATTTCATTAATATATTTCACTAATATTGATTAATTTAAATTTTTAAATAAAATGTCATTCTGGTCATAAAAATAGTTTTTCATAAAACACATCTTTTATATTCATTTGATTTTTATTTCCATTTCTAATTAATCGGTAACTATGAATTATTTTTATAAACATGTGTAACTATAATTTTTATAATTTATTTAATCATATTCATTTGCATCATTCCAATGGTTAGGTGATAACTATTATGCTAAATAAATAATGTTAATAGTATATTTTTGTTTGGTAAGACTCGAGCTTGTGTGCAACATAAGCCACCAAAGAGAATCGATGTTGCGTGCAATGAAAAATAAACTTGGTATTACTTGTGATGAAATATGAACTATGTATTTCATGTAACTAAATATATTAAAGAATTTAATTTTTTTTGAAAGAATATATTTCAAATTTTTTTGGGATGTTACAAAAAAAGAATCAGCAAATTTGTGACTCATGGATCTATAAATCAAGTGGTTCTGGTTTTGATTTGAGTGAATAAAATTTTGAAAAACCTATTGTTGACAAGTTATATAATGACATTCAGAGATTACTAAATTATATTTTTAAAATTTATGATATATATAGGGATTTTATAGAAAATAATATAAAGAATGTCGAAGAAAATAAACTTCCTTCTAAAGAGAACAAAAAAGTTAAATATAAAAATGAAAAATATAAAGATTTTATTTATAATAATAATGGAGTTGAATAAAATAAGTTTAAAGACTTATTTAATGATTTTAACACCTCTCAAATTCAAGGACAATATAATTATTTTTGTATTCTTTTCTATTTTTAAAAATAATTTGTGTTATGACATAAAAACAAAATGCATAACACATGTTCTATGTTATTTAATAAATTTTTAAATAAAAATTATTTTATTTTTTATAATAACTATCATATAACATTAATAACATAATAATTGTTATGTATTTTTTATTAACTCTTTTAAAATAGAGTATGTAGTATTCCCAAAAAAATCACATAACATATGTTTTGTATTATTTACCGAATTTTTAAATAGAGTATCATATTTTGTTCATTTTTTACAATTTTTTATAAATTAAATACAAAATTTTTAATTTCCTTTTTATTGATTTTTTAATAAAATATGTATTATGTCACAAAAAATAACTCAAAATACTTGTCTTCAATTTTTTTGACCAAATAAAAAATGTTACATTTTATGCCATTTCATCACAATTTTCTTCTAAAAATAATGGAACAATAATTATTTTTTATCCTTTAATGACACTTTTAAAAAATCATTATGCATTTTGTCATGAAAAAAACACGCATAAAAAATTATTTATTAACCTTTTTGAATATAAAATATTATATTTTTTTGTATTTTTATTATAATTTTCATTTCAAATTAATGAAATAACAATTGACATGTATTCTAAATTGACTTTTTAAAAATAAAATATGTATTATGCCACAAAAAAATTACATAACATATGTTTTTTTTTATTATTTATTGATTTTTTAAATGTATGATATTATATTTTATGCATTTTTATACTATTTTTCATTTAAAATTTAGTACATAAAATTTGTAATGTGTTTTTGATTGAGATATTTAATTAATGATGTATTCTATAATTATAAAAAATGACAAAACACATGTTTTTTTAATGTGTATTCCTTTAGAAAATAAAATAAATTTTATTTTATTTTATTGGAAAAAGCCAAGTTGTTTATAATATTGTAATATTCCTCGGTTGATTTTATATAAAGTGTGTCGACTGCCTAACACAACTCTCCTACTGTATCCAGGATTGAGACATATGATGTAGGATATATATATATATATATATATATATATTATATGTATATAAATAGATATGGATCGAGACCTCTTTTTATTAGGAACAAAAACTCAATTTTTAACTGAGCAGAGAGGTAATTCTTACTTGACCCGAAGACCTAGCAACACATAGACCCAATACAACAAGACCCAAAGACCCAACAACTCGAAAGCCTATACATGGCCCAAACCCACATAGATAGAGTTAGTTGATTTTAAATAAAAGTTATTTTTTTTATTTATTTGTTAATTTTGATGAGTTTAAAATTAATATATTAATTATTTGGAATTTAACTTTAATTTGAATGAATCTATTTTATAAATTTTAAAATTAAAAAGTATTATAGATTTTTTAAATATTATTGAGTTTTAAAATTTGTTTCTTTCTTTTAAAGTGATTTTTAATATTTCTGATAATTTTTTAACAAAATTTCATTTCAATTTTTAATGAAATCACACAATAATATCTTGATTATTTTTTGAAATTTTCAATATATTTATGCATCTATTTGAATTTACTGGTTAATTACCCTCATAATTTCTAGGTCAATTGGGGTGATGACCAAATGAGGTTCAAATCAAATATGCAATTCAGATTCCCAAATTTATTTAACACATAAGGTTGATTACATCTGTCACCACAGAAGAAAATACAATAAAAGAAGACTATAGTAAATACGCGGGTTTGGGGACTTGACCCAATGACCCGCCCCTCAAACCCCACCCCAACCCCCCAATGGGGGGGGGGAAACTAATTTAACAAATAAAAAAACATTGAATGGAATGGAATTATCACATTCATTCATCAATATCCAAGGAAACCATTCTACAAACACCTAGTGTACACTAGTCAGTACCCACCTATTTTTTACGATTCTTCATTAATCACCAGCATTTCAACAATATACCATTTGTGTCATGAAAAACTAGCATTTACATAAGCCATGTAGACCAGATCCCTCAAGGCTACATTAAGAACTGAATTTGAAAGCTGTTAAAATTGTATTCATAAATTCCATATGACCACTCATGTTTTCATGTATACTATCTCCAACCATGATTGATCTATCCTGCCAAAGGATAGAAGATCCATTAACATAGTCATGGTACTTGAAGTCACTGCAAATCCCCTCTCAACCATTGCATGAAGGATATCCTTTACCCTAAAGAAATCATTATTTTGAAAAAATCCTTGAAAAATGATATTGTAAGTATACCTATCTAGACACCAACCACTGTTTTCCATTTTACAAAGCATATCATTTGATTTAATCATAAGACCCCTTTTAAAGAATCCATTCATCATTATATTATAAGTACATAAATTGGGTTACAGTCTTTTAGCAGGGAGATAAATGAAAAAATATTATGCATCCTCAATCTTCCCAGCATTACACATACCATCAATGAGGATCGATAGTAGAGGGTCATTCTTGGGTGGTCTATACCTTAAGTGCGTGTTCGATGGCAGAACGAGAAACTCCAAGAGAGCACATGAGAGCAGGAGGCTCAGATACGTGCTCAGTACCCCCACTTGTTTT
Source organism: Viscum album (assembly GCA_963277665.1). Taxonomy (NCBI): domain Eukaryota; kingdom Viridiplantae; phylum Streptophyta; class Magnoliopsida; order Santalales; family Viscaceae; genus Viscum; species Viscum album. The sequence continues at coordinate 193,523,523 of OY728127.1, forward strand.
CTTAGTCTTGTGATGTGGCTTTTGGGGACACAAAGCCCGGAGGTGGGGAGAATGTAAGGGCCCAGAAATTCCATTTTTTTTAAATATATGGTAATTTTATGAGTTCACGAAAATTGACGGCGCGTGATTCCAAGGCCCAGTGTGCCCGGAATGAATTTCTGAACTTTTTTTTGGGTACGTTCAGTAAACATATGAGTGGGTTTTTGTAACTTTTCAACCGGTTCTTGGAATTGAAATCTTAGGTCACCATTGAACTCACATCATCGATATTTTCTTAAGGGGACCTTCACCTCAACCGTAGTAGGTATAGGGTGAAAGATAGAATTTCAGTTTTTTATGGAAATAGAAATAAAATAAAATAAACTTTTATTTTATTTTTCCTTTTGTTGAAACCTCCCATGTGGATGGTTTAAATGTGGGGACCACATGAACTAAAACCTCCCACATGGGTTATGGTGGTAGGGACCACCCGTGACTAAAACCCCCTTGAACTCCCCTCTTAAATGTGGGGAAGCCTCTTGAACTCCCCTCACTTTAATTGTGCCACCCCCTTGATTAATTATACCAACTCATCAATTAATTAATTTAGCCAATTTAAAATTATTCCAACAAAATAAATAGATAAAAATATTCTATTATGTTGGCTATTTCATTTTTGGGGTGTAATTGGGAGAAAGGATTGGTAAGAGGAGAACTTTTGGAGGAATTCTTCTTCACCAATGAAGAACGCTCCTCCAACGAAGAATGCCAACACACGACTTCAACTTCTTCCTCGAGACATCCTCTAAAGTGGGACACCTTCAATAGATGACTGTCCTTCCCTCCTCACCAATGTCAACTAAAAAACTAGGTAGGGGTTTAGTTGTGTATGATTTTATATTCCCATGTTCTTCCTTTCTAAAACAAAGAACACATATCAACTCTCTACTAGTTGATCCATGAATGTTTTTTTGTAGGTTTGGGAATAATCATTGTGGGAAGTTGTAGGGTGGTTCTTTGAATTTATTCCCCTTACCCATTCTTAATAATTCATAATAAAATTGGGAAGAGATTATCGTGGCTTGCTACCGCTCTAACGCGGAGAGTGCGGGCCAAACAAACATGGCCTGCCCTCTCTGTAAATTTTGTGTTTAATTGTTGTGTTCTTCGCGATGGAGGAGGAATAAAACCAACTTTAGTGGGGTATGATAATGGTGGCTGACACCACCGCTAGCCGCGACAAAGGTGACGGTGCAACGGCGCTGCCCCATGGCCACCGCGCCACCCACAGCCTCCGTCGCCCGCGACCTCCGCCACCCCGCGACCTCCTTCGCCCGCGACCTCTGCCACCCCGTGCCCTCGCACCGCCCATGGACTCGCGCCGCCTCGTGACCTCGTGCTACCTGTGGCCTCCACGCCCCGTGGCCTCGCGCCACCCGCGGCCTCCGTGCCCCGTGACCTCGCGCTGTCCACGACCTCACACCGTCCGCGGCCTCTGCCACCCCACGACCTCGCGCCGCCCGTGGCCTCGCCGCCTCACGGCCATCCACGGCCCCCGTGGCCTCGCCACCCAGTGGACCTCCATGTCCCCCCGCAGACTTCACCGCCCTGCGGACCTCCACATCCCCCTGCAGCCTTCGCCTCCCCGCAGACCTCCGTAGCCCCCGCGTCTTTCGCTGCCCCATGGACCTCAGTGGCCCTCGCGACCTCACCGTCCTCGTGGCCTCCGCACCACCCTCGCGGCCTCGTGCCACTCCGCAGCCCCCTTACTACCCAGCGCGGGCCGGTCTAGACCCAGCAGGCTGGGTCAACCCAAACCGGGTCGGGTCGGTCCAAGTCGGGTTGGGCCGAGTCAGTCTGACAGGGTCGGATCAGACCTAGACCAGCTACGAGATTTTCGCTCTATCGACCAAAACTTTGGAACCAGGCATCCGTTTGACAAACCGTCAATGATGATGTAAAACTTAGAGAGAGATTGTACCTTTGGTATACCCCACTTGAGAGTTGGATAAAGTTGGGATATGGTCGAGTTGGATCAAGCACGAATCCAACCGGGCCCTCGGGACTAAAAGGATAATAACTTACAGACCGGGCGTCCGATTGAAGTACCGTCTGTTGTGTTGAGACCCCTATGATGTGGCTGTCCTTTGAGATACTTCTTCATGAGACTTAATGGCAGTTGGAGTATCAACCAGTGGATTTTGGAGCAGACCCTCTCAGAGACAAGCAAGCGTAGTGCAGGAACCCAGTAGCTGGTTGTGACGTGAAAAATGAATAGCGATCCTGTGTGGGTCAGCAACAAGCGATCCTATGTGGGTCAGCATTGAGCGATCCTGTGTGGGTCAGCACAGAGCGATTCTGTGTAGGTCAGCACCGAGCAATCCTGTGTGGGTCCTCACCTAGCGATCCTCTGTAGGTCAGCACCGAGCAATCCTATGTGGGTCACCAGTAGAGCCTATTAATAGAGGAATATGAATTAGTAGTTACATATAATCATCTCTACTACTGTACTTAAGTTATACCTGGTGTGAGATGAGTTCGTACCTGTGTGGTACTTTCCTTCATGGTAATACCTTGGTGGTATTCTTCTATGTGGTGTACCTATGTGGTACTTACCTTCGTGGTATTCCTTCCTTTATGGAACAGTAGAGCTTTGGGCTTTTGGGTTGGACCCTATGTTTCCTCTTTATTGAGATGGGTATACTTGATAACTAAGGTATATGTATGGGTATATACCTAAGTAGGGTTCACAGTTGACTTCATGCTTTGTGGTTTATCCTTTGTGGATTTTGTGAGACCTTGAGGGTCTCAGGGTCCCTATTGAGTATGGTTATACTCACCCCTACATGGGCTATGCCCGAATATTATTGTGTTTAGTGCAGACGATGGACAACGCTGATCGAGGCTGAGGGTGCTAGGACTAGACGGGGCCTAGAGGTGGACCATACGGTGTGTTGGTATGCAGAGGAGACGAGTGGACGTGGAGTGATGAGGAGGCGATCTGTACGTACCCTTTAGGTAGGAACCTCAGAGGACGACCCAGTAGATGCTTCCCTTTTTCATCAGTTGTATTGTTTTTTAGTTGTACTTGTACCTTTACTATTGGTCTTGTATTTCATCCCCTTCTTACTTTCAACACTCTTTTTTCTATACAGTTTTACTTATGTTTGTATCTCACTGTGTGCTTGGTTGCGTGTGTTTACAGGTTATAAAGGCAATGCCTTCCTGGTTTTATGGAATACACCTTTCGATGCTAGTCGCCAGCCCTTGACCTATGGAAGGTGGGTTTGGGGTAGTCACAGCAGGGGCCCCGAGGGATGGTTCATGACAAATTGGTTTGATAGGAGTCAGTTCTACCGAAGAACATAGGACTCTGATATTTCTTTTTAATATAAATAGTGTTAAGTGTAGTGAGTGTGGTTATCAGTTTAGGTAATCCAGTGTTGGTCCGGTGGCTGACATATCCATACACCAGGACCCTGAATTTTGATTTCTGACTTAGTGAAAGAAAACACTGATTGCGTGTGTGTTTTCAAGAGTTTTTTTTGTGATCTCTTTGAGTCAACTCACCAGGTATAAATTATTGACCGTGGCGCACCTGTTTCTTTTCAGGATGCCTCCACTAAGACAACCAGCTAGGGTTCTGAGAGTAGTATGCACTGATAGCCCACTGAGTGACAAGGACTCGGTGCAGGGCCCTCTTCTAGTATAGGCACCAGCATAGGCACTAGTGGTACCATTACCCGTTGGGCCTCCAATACCACCAGCTCCAGCAGTAGAGGGTACATGCTGCTTGAGCGCGTTTCACGAGTTCCAGCGCCAGAGGCCACCTAGGTTCAGGGGAGAGATAGACCCATAGGCGGTTGAGGATTGGATGGAGGCTGTGGTGAGAGTCTTCCGACTAGTAGGGACACCGGCCGATCTCATGGTGATCCTTATTGCCAGTCTTCTACAGGCAGCAATATGCAGATGGTGGAGCTTGGTGCTCCAGGTTCACGATGAGGTGATGATTATTTGGAAAGACTTCAAGAGCCTATTTTGGGTAGAGTTTGTCCTAGAGACTCTTCGCATAGTGCGCATACAAGAGCTTCTTCATCAATAGTCGGGCAACATGACTGTGGCTTAGTACTTAGCGAGGTTCACTGACCTCTCACGCTACTCCACTGATATGGTGTGGGACCCATTCTTCAGGGCCTGGACCTTTGAGAAGGGACTCAGGAAGAAGATGAGGGCTTTGATGATTTCTCTTAGCATCCCGATGTAGGGAGGGGTGTTAGAGAGATCCCTATTAGTAGAGAGTTTCCTTGCTGACCAGTCACCAACAACGAGACCCACCACCAGTTTTCACGTAGAGGAGTCCTCTGCAGCTGGCAGTAGACAGATGTTGCAGAGGTCCAAGAGAACCAGACCTATAGGTGGACGAACACAGGATTCAGGGTTGGTTGTGCAGGGCACCTGAGGCAGAGCCAGTCATATAGAGACTCGAGCCTTTTACATAAAACATTTCATGATTTTAATCATAATTAATCATCTGAGTACAAGCCAAGGATCGTTAAGTCTAGTCTCTTGGAAGACTAGGTACAAATAACATAAAACATGGGGCTAACAAAACTTCTTTATTTAATCTCCATAAAGATATTCTAACTTCCTTTGAGCCCTTACATCAAGATAGGGTACCCTGGGGAACACATGAACAAAGGGATGAGATAAAAAGCCCAGTAAGGGAATGAACATAAGGATACATATCAAGCACATGAGTTATGACATAATGATATCCAAAGCATGAAACTTATAAAATAATTTAATACAAGCATGGGATAATATAAACATGAAATAATATAAATGTGGAAGAATCATAAATCATATCTTTAGTATGGGTTAAGGCTAACCGCCAATCCCATTTCCCATTTTAGTATGGGTCAAGGCTAACCGCCAATCCCGTTTCACATCGCATCTCATGAGACTTAACCTTACCCAATGCATTGGAGCACTATCTGGGTGCACCCATCTCAAAATTTTCATGAATATTCTTTCCGCATAAATATTCTTACCACATATACAATCATACATAATCAACCATACACAAACATAAGGGTACCCATGGAAAGAATTGGGTACCACAATCATGACATAAATCATAACCAATGGGTGTATCATGAAAGTATCCATGTAAGGAAAGAATTAGAAAATAAATGAATGTTAATAGGGTAAAATAGTCATATAACATGGTAAGTGGTGTCAAACATAAGTGACAACATATGAGAAATGTATTTTAGAAACATTAGCATTAAAACATTTTTGTACGGTTTTAAGGAAAATACTATAGAGCTTTTAAAATAGTAAAGAAGTCGGTATTTTATTTAAAACCAGAATTGAACCAAGAATGTTTTCATAATAAAATTACATAATTTAAAAAGATAATGGTGTCTTAAAATAGAATATATAGTGCACTTGAAATTGGGTAGAAGTTTGGGAAGTTCCTTTAAAACGAGTGTGCTTATTGGGAAGTATCGAGGAGAGATTCACTTAAAAGCATGTATATCCCCAAAATAGAATGAGAGATGGATATTCAAAAATGAGTTTGGAGCATATAAACATAATGTTGAAGTTCTAAATAAAAATAAAAGACAACTATATTTTGGTAAAAATAAAGATAGCGCAACTCGAAGGAATAAAGGAAGTTCGGGTAGAATCCATTATGGTTTATCGGTATGGTATCAGGTGTAACTAAGAGGGATTGATGAGAGAGATAAGGGGTTTATCATCACTTATAAAACATTAGGGAAATATGTTTAAGGTGTATAAACATACCCCATCACTTGGTATTACACAAAAAGGCATAGCATTGAGAACAATCTTGATTAAGAGTGAAAAGGGGAGGATCCCTTACCTTAAATCCATTGGTGTTCTCCACTTGTTACTAACGACCTGAATGAAAAAATTAGGCTTATTAATTAATAATTACAGAAAATATTCTATATTCAATTTATTTATTATAACCATTTTTAGTTCATTAAAAGTCTTTTTTATTAGTTACAAGGTTCAATTTAATTGTTCAGGCTCGTTTGTTTACTTGGCTTTAAAAGATCGGTTCACTTATATTCAAGTTTGGATTATATGAAAGATAAAAGTGGTTGTCCAGAATTGAAGTTATATTATTTAGTTAATATCCAGGAGATTACATGGTTTTAATTTTAATTAGGTTACTTAGAGTGAATTCTAATTATTATATATGTATAACCATAGTGATAACCGTTTTTGTTAATCGGTGGACTTGATTACAAAGAATGTGTTTTGATTTATAACTTAATCCCATTTGTACCAAAGGATTACAAAACAAAAAATAGGATATATTACATATATAATAATCTTGTTCAACCATAACACAAATGGTTTCATGACCATAATTAAAAATAATAATAGAAATTGATAAACTGTTGTCCTTGAATGTGCTAAATTAGCACATCTCAAATGGTGCTTTCATTTCTTTCAAATAAAAGGGTGGGGAAAGGAGAGAAGATAATGAAATATACCAATAGCATGAAGAAATTACAGTACATGTATTTTAATGGATTTTATCACACTATTATGGTGAAGGGAGGTGAGGAAAGAAATAAAAAAGAAAATAACTTAAAAGAAAAGAAGAAATTGGGAAGATGAATTTACCTCTTGAGACTTCCTCCTTTAAAAACCTCTTAAGGGGAGAGGTTTTGGTATTTTGAGGAGGATTAGAGCTTTTGGACTTGGGGTAGGACCTTGGGGAGAGATTTGGGCAGAATAATGGCAATGGAAAAGGCTTGAGAGGAGTGGAGAGAAGAGGGAGTGAAGGGGGGGGGGGGTTATAGTGGAGGAGAGGAGGGATTTAATAATATTATAATCATTAAATTATTATTTCTTCCCAAGACAAGGAATAGTAAGTATTACATGAACAATAATAGTGATTTTATCATGTGATCCTGAAATAAGTGGGATTACATCATCATAACATAATTGATGACTCAATTAATCCAGTATTTAGCATTTATTGTGAATTATCGGATTCTACTATTCATAAAAAATTCAAGTATTTCAGAAAAATCCCAAAAATTCACCCTAACCATTTTTCGATGTGTAGAATCCAAAAATGAAGTCTATTTTTCAAAAATAATTTTCTAAATATTATTATTTTAATATTTAATTAAAATGATAATTTATTATCAAAATGAGTTTTAAAACATTCATTAACTTATTCTAAAATATAGGTATATCGTACTTACAACTTGAATATTATTTTTATACCACCATAGGTTAGGTTATTATTAATTAGGCCATATCACTATTCATAAGGGTATGTTACTATTCATTAGGGTAGGTTACCATTCACCAAAAATTAAGTTTTCCTTATCAGACTCCAAATAACTTACTAATTACAACCGTGTATGCCAGATTTTTGAAATTCCAAACACATAAGTGAAAAACTTACATTTAAAGGTCACTTAGCACTTATTAGTTCATTATGTTGTGTTTTCATGTGATTTTATGGCATACTTATGAGAAGGGTATTTCCATTGAAAAACATTGGGTCGTTACATTCTTCCCCCCTTATGAAATTTCACCCTCAAAATTTCGTTTTACATTCTAATCCAAAAACAGGTGTGGGTACTTTTCCTTCACTGCTTCCTCTAGTTCCCATGTTTCCTCTCCGTACTTATGGTTTCTCCATAGTACCTTTACCAGATGAGTAGTTTTTCTGCGTAGAACTTTGTCTCTACGATCCAAGATCTTCAGTGGCTACTCCTTATAAGAGAGATCATCCTTCAACTATACCACCTCTGAAGAGATTACATGTGAAGGGTCTGGTATGTACTTCCTTAAGAGGGATACATGAAATACATCATGTATTTTTGACATGGTATGTGGGAGTGCCAGTCGATAGGCCACAACTTCGACTCGATCAAGGATCTCGAAGGGGCCGATGTACCTGGGACTTAAATTCCCTTTCTTCCCAAGCCTCATTACCTTCTTCCATGGGGACATACATAGAAATACCATGTCTCCAACTTTGAACTCAAGGTCTCATCGACGGTTATCTGCATAACTCTTCTGTCGACTTTGGGCTGCCTTAATATGCTGCTGAATGGTTTTCACCTTCTCCACCATTTCTTCGACCATTTCAAGTCCTAGTAGCTTACTCTCACTGACTTTATCCCAACATGCTGGTGTTTTGCACCTTTTCCCATAAAGGGATTCATATGGTGCCATTTGGATGCTCGAGTGGAAACTATTATTGTAGGAGAATTCAACCAGTGGAAGCTGTTGGTTCCATCTTCCTTTGAATTTCATTGAACACGCTCTCAACATGTCTTCTAATGTCTGAATAGTTCGCTCAGATTGGCCATCAGTTTGAGGATGATAGGACATACTAAAGTTCAGTTCAGTGCTCAGAGCATACTGGAGACTTTTCCAGAACTTTGAGGTGAATCTTGGATCACAATTGGATACAATAGATAGTGGTACTCCATGCAGCCTTACCACTTCTTTGATGTAAATCCATGCAAGTTAATCCAATGATAAGTCCTCTCGAACCGCGATAAAGTGAGCTGTCTTCATAAGACGATCCACAATGACCCATATAGCATTGTTTTCTCTAGATGTCTTTGGAAGTCTAGTGACAAAGTCCATGGTAATGTTTTCCCACTTCCATGCTGGTATGGGTAGTGGTTGGATCATACCCTTAGGCTTTTGTCTATCAGCATTCACTTGCTGACATATGAGGCACTTTGATGTATATTCGGCAATCTACCTTTTCATATTGTCCCACCAAAAGTTTTATCGGAGATATCGATACATCTTTGTGCTCTCTGGGTGGATAGAGAAGGTCAAGATATGTGCATCATTCAATAGATCCTTTATATATGGATCATATGGTACACATAATCATGTCCCAAATCTTACAACTCCTTCCTCATCAATTTTGAAATCAGAGGATTTCCCATTTTTAACGGCTTCCACCCTTTTCCGAATTTCCACATCCTTTCTTTAAGAATACTTTATTTTCTCCCTGAGGGATGGTTGAGAAATCATTTGAGAAAGGATTGATGATGTTCCTCCCTTAATGATTCCCATGTCCATCCTTTGAAAATCTAAGAAGATTGGATCCTTTTAAATTCTCATCATTGATAAAGATGTAGGATCCTTTCTACATAGAGCATCCGCCACCTTGTTTTCCTTACCGGGATGGTAGTGGATTGAGCAGTCATAATCCTTAATGAGCTCTATCCATCTTCGTTGGTGCATATTAATCTCTTTCTATGTGAATATATATTTGATACTCTTGTGGTCAGTATATATCTCACATTTTTCCCCATAGAGATAATGCCGCCAGATTTTCAACGCAAAGATCACAGTCGCCAACTCCAGATCATGCGTGGGATAGTTTTTCTCATGGATTTTCAGTTTCCTTGAGGAATAGGCTATCACTTTATCATTTTTCATTATCACACAACCTAAGCCTTTCTTAGAAGCATCACTATACACCACAAAGAGTTCTCCACTTGAAGGGAATGTGAGTACCAGTGTAGTGATAAGCCTCTTTTTCAACTCCTTAAAACAGTCTTCACATTCCTATGTCCAGACGAACTTTACTCCCTTCCATGTTAGCTTGGTCATTGGGTTTGACAATCGTGAAAAGTTCTTCACGAATCATCGATAATACCCAGCTAGACCTAAAAAGCTATGGATTTCCATTACATAAGTTGGCCTCATCCACTCTTCAATTGCCTTCATCTTGGAAGGGTCTACATATATCTCTTTCATGGTGATAGCATTCCCCAAGAATGATACTTCCTCCATCCATAACTCACATTTACTATACTTTTCATACAACTTCTCCCTTCTCAAAGTCTTTAACACAGTTTACAAATGCTCCTCATGTTCCTCCTTGCTCTTGGAGTATATCAGAATATCATCACTAAAGACCACCAAAATTTTTTCAAGGTAATCTCTAAAGACTCTATTTATCAAATCCATGAAAATTGCTGGAGCATTAGTGAGTCCGAAGGGCATAACTATGAACTCATAGTGTCCATAACTCATTTGAAAGGCAGTCTTGGGAATATCTTCCTTCCTCACCTTTAGTTAGTGATATCCCAACCGAAGGTCCACCTTAGAGAAATAACTGGCCCCATGAAGTTGATCGAACAAGTCATCTATTTGTGGAAGGGGATACTTGTTCTTTATGGAAATCTTATTGAGCTCATGATAATCAATGAAGAGGCTCATTGATACATCCATATTCTTGACGAAGAGGACTGGAGCACTCCATGGTGATGCACTCGGTCATATAAAACCCTTCTCCATATTCTCCTGTAATTGCTTCTTCAGCTCTTCTAGATCAACGGTGGACATTATCTAAGGTGTTTTTGAGATTGGAAGATATCCAGGGATAAGTTCAATTGATAACTCAACCTCTCAGTCAGGAGGAATACTAGTCAACTCTTCAGGGAATACATCAGTGTAATCCCTCACGATGGGCATGTATTCAAGAATGATTCTATCCTTTGTCCCAATAATTTGAGATAGATATGATTTCTCATAAGGAAGCAGTATCCAAACTTGGGACGAATATTCTAAAGGAGACTCATCTTCCTCCTTACACTTGTAAAGAGTCAAAGGATGCTTTGGGATGTGAAAAGTGATCTCCCTTTCCCGAAAATTGACATTGTCCTTGTACAAAGATATCCAATCCATGCCCAAGATAGCATTGAACTCAACTAAAGAAAGTATAAAAAGATTTTCTAGAAGGTTCAGTCCACAAACATTAACCAGGGAGGAGTTATAAACCATGGATACAATACTTTCCCTACTCTATATTCTCACAGATAACTTTTCCTCCAAATTTTGAGGTGGTGTTTTAATAGTTCTACTAAACTTGTAAGATATGAAAGAATGTGTAGAACCAGAATCAAATAGTACATTCTCTATTCTTGAATGAATAACAAGAGTACCTGTCACCACATCGTTTTCTGGATCCACCTCAGTAGTAGTGATCGCATAAGACCTTCCTTGTTTCCTTGGAGGTTGTTTCTGATTACCTCTGACAACCCTCAGCTTAGGGAAATTGTTCGCATAATGCCCAAGCTCCTTGTAGTTATAACACTACATTGTAGGCTGAGTGTTGATTTGAACCTTCCTTTATTCTTCAACATTAGTGGGATTTTTCATATCCCTTCGGCAGTTCTTGGCCATATGACCAAACTTTCTTCATTTTAATAAATTATTGGTTCCCTTGAGACAGTCACCAAGATGCTTCTTCCCACAATTTTTGCAAAGGGGAAAGTGAGGCTTCTTTACATCATGGGATTTGTTTGATGAACCAACCATGTTGTTCTCCATTTTCTTCTTCTTGTCACTAGGCCCATGAGACCACTGAGAGTCTCCAATCTCTATTTCAACCTTGAGGGCACAACGGACTATCTCCTCATAGCTGTCAAAGTTTTGAATCTCCAATAATTTTCATAGACTCGGCTTTAGTCCGCTAAATAAGTGACCCACCTTGCTTTCGGTGTTTATGAAAAAGCCAGAGGTGTACCTTGAAAGCCTTGTAAAGTTTTCTTCATACGCCCTGATGGACTCATCTTACTTCTACTTGAGCTCGAGGAACTCTCTTTCCATATTGAGACAGAGGGTTCAAGGAAAATATTTGTTGAAAAACATCCTCTTGAATTCCTCCCATTCTATGGAATCAATTTCCTCTTGGGAATTTGTATTCTTGATCAGTGTCCACCACTGATCAGCTTTCCCATCAAAACGATAGACTGCCAGTACAACTTTCTCTTCTTCCGAGCACTGGAAGATATAGAAAATATTTTCAATGGAGTTAATCCATTGTTCTATGAGGAGGGGATCAGAAGACTCGCTAAACATGGGAGGACTTTTCCGTATGAAGGATTCTACGACAACTTGGTCTTTCCTTAGAGGAGGGGGATGTTACACCTGATTCAAGTTATTATTCATAACTCAAGCCAGCAGATCAAGTACTTCCATGAAGTTTTGAGCACCTGCTTCCATCACATCAGGCATGTCATTAGGGCAATCATCACATTTCCTATCACATTGGTTGTTGGAACGTGTTCTTCTATTTACTGCCATTAACTAAGAGAAAGAACATATAATTAGAGGTCTTGAATACTTAGATATTGAGCATAAAAAGAAACATTGAACATAAAAGTATAAACTTATAAAGAATAAGTATATCCTAACTTGTGATTCCTTAGGTTTATTTCCAGGTTATCCTCGATCTATTTCTTAACTTATATTCATATGGTCTTCTTTTTGTACCTTAATAATAGTTTTTACTAAGCTCGTGAATCTACCATAGCATATCCCCTAGGAGTGTCGTAACCAAGAGTGAAGCAAGGCCCATTTTTGTGCACCAGTTCCCATTCGAGTCTAGATCAAAGCAGTGTTTTAGGGTTTTACCCCTAGATAAATCGGTGCTAGAGATGCCTCTACCTGCTCGTATCCAGAAAAGTATGTATTTTCTTGATAAAACACTTAATCTATACTCCCCAAAATTTAGGACTGTTTTCTTATACTTAGTATCATCCTTAAGGTTCTCAATAAGGTTCTCTATTACTAATCTACAAAAATAACTAGACCATCCTCTGATACCAAATATAGAGACCCGAGCCTTTTACATAAAACATTTCATTATTTTAAGCATAATTAATCATCAGAGTACAAGCCAAGGATCGTTAAGTCAAGTGTCTTGGAAGACTAGGTACATATAACATAAAACATGGGGCTAAAAAAACTTCTTTATTTAATCTCCATAAATATATTCTAACTCCCTTTGAGCCCTTACATCTGCATAGGGTACCCTGGGGAACACATGAACAAAGGGATGAGCTAAAAATCCCAGTAAGGGAATGAACATAAGGATACATCTCAATCACATGAGTTATGACATAATGATATACAAAGCATGAAACTTATAAAATCATTTAATATAATCATGGGATCATATAAAAATGGAATCATATAAATGTAGAAGAATCATAAATCATATCTTTATTACGGGTCAAGGCTAACCGCCAATCCCATTTCCCATTTTAGTACGGGTCAATGCTAACCACCAATCTCGTTTCACATCGCATCTAATGAGACTTAACCTTAACCAATGCATTGAAGCACTATCTGGGCACAACCATATCAAAATTTTCATGAATATTATTTCCACATAAATATTCTTACCACATATACAATCATACATAATAAACCATACACAAATATAAGGGTACCCATGGAAAGAATTGGGTACCACAATCATGACATAAATCATAACCAATGGGCGTATCATGAAAGTATCCATGAAAGGAAAGAATTAGAAAATACATGGATGTTAATAGGGTAAAATAGGCATATAAAATGGTAAGTGGTGTCAAACATAAGTGACAACATATGAGAAATGTATTTTAGAAACATTAGCATTAAAACATTTTTGTGCGGTTTTAAGGAAAATACTATAGTGCTTTTAAAATAGTAAAGAAGACATTATTTTATTTAAAACCAGAATTGAACCAAGAAGGTTTTCATAATAAAAATACATAATTTACAAAGATAATGGTGTCTTAAAACATAATATATAATTCACTTGAAATTGGGTAAAAGTTCGAGAAGTTCCTTTAAAACGAGTGTGCTTATTGGGAAGTATCGAGGAGAGATTCACTTAAAAAGAATGTATATCCCCAAAAGAGAATGAGAGATGGATCTTAGAACATGAGTTTGGAGAATATAAACAGAATGTTGAAGTTCTACATAAAAATAAAATACAACTATATTTTGGTAAAAAGAAAGATAGTGCAACCCAAAGGAATAAAGGAAGTTCGGGTAGAATCCATTATGGTTTATCAGCATGGTATCAGGTGTAACTAAGAGGGCATGATGAGAGATATAAGGGGTTTATCATCAATTATAAAACATTAGGGAAGTATGGGTAAGGTGTATAAACATATCCCATCACTTGGTATTACACAAAAAGGCATAACATAGAGACCAATCTTGATTAAGAGTGAAAATGGGAGGATCCCTTACCTTAAATTCGTTGGTGTTCTCCACTTGTTATTAACGACCTGAATAAAAAATTAGGCTTATTAATTAATAATTAAATAACCTCTTCTATATTCAATTTATTTATTATAACCCTTTTTAGTTCATTCAAAGCCTTTTTGATTAGTTACAAGGTTCAATTTAATTGTTCGAGCTCGTTTGTTTACTTGGCTTTAAAAGATCGGTTAACTTATATTCAAGTTTGGATTATATGCAAGATAAAAGTGGTTGTACAGAATTAAAGTTCTATTATTTAGTTAATATCTAGGGTATTACATGGTTTTAATTTTAATTAGGTTACTTAGAGTGAATTCAAATTATTATACATATATAACCATAATGATAACCGTTTTTGTTAATCGGTGGATTTGATTACAAAGAATGTGTTTTGATTTATAACTTAATTCCATTTGTACCAAAGGATTAAAGAATAAAAAATAGGATATATTAAATATATAATAATATAGTTCAACCATAACACAAATTGTTTCATGACCAAAATTAAAAATAATAATAGAAATTGATAAACCGTTGTCCTTGAATGTGCTAAATTAGCACATCTCAAATGGTGCTTTCATTTATTTCAAATAAAAGAGTGGGGAAAGGAGAGAAGATAATGAAATATACCACTAGCATGAAGACATTCCAGTACATGTATGTTACTGGATTTTATCATACTATTATGGTTAAGGAAGGTGAGGAAAGAAATAAAAAAGAAAAGAACTTAAAAGAAAAGAAGAAATTGGGAAGATGAATTTATTTCTTGAGACTTCCTCCTTTGAGAACCTCTTAAGGGGAGAGGTTTTGTTATTTTGAGGAGGCTGATAGATTTTGGACATAGGGGAGGACATTGGGGAGATATTTGGGTAGAATGATGGCAAGGAAAAAGGCTTGAGAGGAGTGGAGAGAAGAGGGAGTGAAGGGGGGGGGGGGGGTTATAGTGGATGAGAGGAGGGATTTCATAATATTATAATCATTAATTTATTATTTCTTCCCAAGACAAGGAATAGTAAGTATCCCATGACCAATAATATTGATTTTATCATGTGATCCCGAACCAAGTGGGCTTACATCATCATAACATCATCGATGACTCAATTAATCCATTATTTAGCATTTATTATGAATTATCGGATTCTACTATTCATAAAAAATTCAAGTATTTTAGAAAAATACCAAAAATTCACCCTAACAATTTTTCGATGTGTAGAATCCAAAAATGAAGTAAATTTTTTAAAAATAATTTTCTAAATATGATTATTTTAATATTTAATTAAAATAATAATTTATTATCAAAACCAGTTTTATAACATTCATTAACTTATTCTAAAATATAGGTATATCATACTTTCAACTTGAATATTATTTTAATACCACCATAGGTGAGGTTAATATTCATTAGGTAATATCACTATTCATAAGGGTATGTTACTATTCATTAATGTAGGTTACTATTCACCAAAAATTAAGTTTTCCTTATTGGACTCCAAATAACTTACTGATTACAACTGTGTATGCCAGATTTTCAAAATTCCAAACACAGAAGTGACAAACTTACGTTTAAAGGTCACTTATAACTTATTAGTTCATTATGTTATGTTTTAATGTGATTTTATGACATACTTATGTGAAGGGAATTTCCATTGAAAAACATTGGGTCGTTACAAGTCATGCCAGGAGCGGGCAGTGTTACGCATGTGGCAGACAGGGTCACATCACTACTAGAAATCCAGGCTTCTGTGCCTGCTAGCATTAGCAACCGCTTTTGGCAGTCACAAAAGGGGGTATTAGCGACAGCCAATGGCAGACGCTAATTCCGTCAAAAAAATCTGGCGGGATTTTTCCCGCTTCCAGTCGTCTTCTTCACGGGTTTCCTATTACAGCACGCCGTCGCCACCCCTACCGCCTCTACCATCACCCACGCCACCACGGGTGACCTCCAAACAAACCTCGAAGTCCGTTGTTGTACCTAATGGGTCCTTGAATCGCTGTGGCAACATTACCCGACCTCCCCACAACATCCTCCAAGGTACCTTCTTCCTTCCGACCACCGTGCATCCGCCATGGATGGCGACTGAAGGTTTTGGGGTCCCTCCCCATCACCCACCGTGTCTCCTTTGTTTAATCGACAATAAGCCACACAAAAAGCTGCTGTTTTCATGTGGGAGTTTTAGTGGGCGCCATTGGCGGTCGCTGTTGAGATTCACCGATGAAGAAACTGCGACCGCCAAAAGCGGTTGCTGAGTGGCCGCTAAAGGCCTTTAACAGCCGCTTTTGGCGGTCGCTAAAGGATTTTATTCTAGTAGTGCATGGATCATGACTGTCCAACCCACCGTACGAATGATTAGCAGACGGTTGAAGAACCTCCCAGGTAGAGACAATGGTTCGACCGAGGAGGTCCGCAGGGAGTAGGCGGACGTGGCAGGGGAGATGGCCGTGTAGCTGGTGGTGGGAGACGATTCGAGATGTTACTTCCACCACCACCAGGTGGTCTACCCCGACCACAGGGAGCAGGAGGAAAAGGGAGAGCTCATCTCTAGGCAGCTGAGGCCTACGATCACGGTTCTCTAGAGATGATACGAGGTATGATCTGTGTCTACTCCACCTTAGCTGCAGTACTTATAGGCATAGGTTCCAGCCATTCTTTTATTGATACTTCCCTCATTTGGAGCTCGGATATTCCGATGGAGCCGTTGGATTGATCTTTACAGCTAGAGACTCTTATAGAAGAAGATTCGATGATTACGCACTGGTGCCGGCAGTGCGAGATTACTCTAGGAGGTGAGAGCTTCGGCTGGGATCTCCTAGTAGTAGTGTCGAGGCCTTATGATGTCATCTTGGGTATGGATTGGTTATCTACAATCCATGCTCAGGTTGACTGTATTAGGTGAAAAGTGCAGTGTGTCTGCATGGATGGGACCAGGTTTACCTTCACCCTCAAGAAGAGATCCTTTGCAGCACATGATGGACTTATCCGAAGGAGGGTGCAACTGATCACTCATCAGTTGGCTAGCCTTACCCTTGGAGAAGTTTATGTGGAGAGTCCGAGCTATCCTGTAGTGGTGGACCAGTACACGGATGTCTTCCCTGATGATGTTTCGAGTCTACCTCATCACAGAAAGGTGGAATTTTACATTGACTTGTACCCCGGGATGACACCGATATCTACACCAATGTATCGGATGGCTCCCGCAGAGCTTCGTGAGCTGTGGGTATAACCAGAGGACTTGTAGGGGAAGAGATTCATTCAACCCAGTGTATCTCCTTGGGCAGTCCCAATTTTGTTCACCAAGAAGGTGGATGGGAGCTTGAGACTTTGTGTCGACTATCAGCGCCTGAACCAGGTGACCGTGAAGAACAAGTACCCACTTCCAAGGATTGATGACCTCTTTGATCAGATAAAAAAAGCACGATGGTTCTCGAAGATAGACCTCAGATCAAGCTATCACCAACTCAGAGTACGAGACGAGGATGTGTAGAAGATGGCTTTCAGATGTCGGTATGACCATTATGAGTTCTTGGTTATGCCATTCGGCATAACCAACGCTCCAGTAGTGTTCATGGGACTCATGAACAAGATCTTTCCACCATTCCTTGATCGCTTTGTAGTAGTCTTCATCGATGAAATTCTGATCTACTCGACTACGAAGGAGGAGCATGCCTACCATTTGTAGGTAATTCTGGACACACTCCTAGAGCACCAGCTTTATGGTAATCTCTCAAAGTGCCAGTTCTAGATCTGAGAGGTTCAATTTTTGGGACATGTCATGTCGGAGGCTAGAGTTGTAGTGGATCCAGCAAAAATTGTGGTGGTACTTTCTTGGGATCCACCCAAGAGTGTGACGGAGGTATGGAGTTTCCTGGGTTTGGCTGGATACTACCGGAGATTTGTGCCATATTTCTCCAGAGTTGTAGCACCACTATCAGCATTGAAAAAGAAGGGGAAACCCTTCATATGGTCGGAGAGATACCAGTGGATTTTTTTAGGAGCTGAGGCAGAGGATGACTAGTGCCCCCATCTTGAGGCTTTCAGAGGAGGGTGTAGGGTATGTAGTCTACTGCGATACATCAGGGACCGAGCTTGGATGTGTCCTAATGTAGGAGCGATCAGTGATCACATATGGTTCTCAACAGCTGAGACAACATGAGCAGAACTATGCTACCCATGACCTGGAGTTAGCAGCAGTGGTCTTCACCTTGAAGATGTGGCGACATTACTTGATGGGTGAGTGTTTTACAGTGTACTCTGATCACAAGAGTCTCAGGTATATCTTCTCTCAGAAGGACCTGAACATGAGACAACGACGTTTTCTTGAGTTCCTCCAAGACTATGACTTCGAGATAGTCTATTCTCCTAGGAAGGGGAATGTTTTAGCGGACACACTCAGAAGGAGATTTGGTATACAGCTGCTAGGTGAGGAGACAGAGCAGCTAGCCTCTTTTCATATATCCTTTGTGGACCGGGATGGAGCATCTTTTCTTCAGTCTCTTATAGTCACTCCCCCACTTCTTCAGAAAGTCAGGGAGACGCAGCATATGGACACTAACTACGAGGAACTACGTGATCAGATATCCATAGGACAAGAACCTGATGGATTTTATGAAGTTAGGGAGCACGTCATCCTCTTCAGTGTCACTTCAAGAGGAAGTGATGAGAGAGTTCCACACATCAACTCTAGTGGTACATCCAGGAGTGGAGAAGATGTACCAGGATCTCCGAAGACAGCACTAGTGGCTAGGAATGAAGAAACAAGTAGCAGAGTTTTTCTCTCGGTGCCTCACTTGTCAGCAAGTGAAGGCTGAACATCGGGTACCAGCAGGCTTGGTTCAGCCTTTAGAGGTCCCAGAGTGGAAGTTGTATGAGATATCCATGGACTTCGTGATAGGAATTCCATATACATCTAGAGTTCATGATTCTATTTGGGTTATTATCGACCGACTCACCAATTCAGACCACTTCCTATCAATTAGAGAGTAGGGTTCAATAGAGAGCTTGGGACACCTCTATGTGTAGGTTGTGAGGATACATGGAGTACCCTCAACGATTGTCTCTGATCATGATACACATTTCACTTCCCAGCTATGGAAGGGATTGTAGGAGGCTTTTGGGATGCAGGTTCATTTGAGCACCGCCTTCCATCCCCAGACGGATGGATAGACTAAAAAGACCATAAAGACCCTTGAGGACATGCTAAGTGCTTGTGTCTTTGACTTTATCCATAGTTGGTAGGATCACTTTCCTTTGATGGAGTTTGCATACAACAATAGCTATCACTCCACCATTGGGATGGTACCTTTTGATGTGTTGTACGGGTGACCTTGAAGATTACCTTTATGCTGGACAGACCCAGGGGAGTTAGCACTAGTGGGACTAGAGATGGTACGGGCTACCACAAAGAAGGTGAAGATCATCCAGGAGAAGATGAAGACTACACAACGCATGCAGAAGTCTTATGCCAATAGAAGACATAGAACTCTGGAGTTTGAGGATGGAGACCACATCTTTTTACGGGTCTCACCTCGATGAGGTTTGTATAGATTTGGCTGAGGCGGAAAGTTATCTCCGAGGTCCATCAGACCCTTCTAGGTCCTCAGTAGAGTTGGTGAGGTGGATTACCTCTTAGCTTTTCCACCTCAGTTGCACCGGGTGCATGACGTCTTCCACGTATCCCAGATTAGGAGATACGTGCATGAAGCTTCCCACGTCATCGACCACTAAGAGATGGATGTTGACGATGGGGCGAATTTTACGGAGGTTCCAGTTGAGATTGAGGATCGACAGGAGTGGGTCCTTTGTGGGCAGTCAATACCTCTAGTGCGCGTTCACTGGCAGCACTGAAACCTCTAGGAGAGCACATGGGAGTGGGAGGCTCAGATACATACTCAATACCCCCACTTGTTTTCTTAGTATTGTGATGTGGCTTTTAGGGACGCAAAGCCCTGAGGTGGGGAGAATGTAAAGACCTGGAAATTCCATGTATTTTTTTTAAATATATGGTAATTTTACGAGTCTACAAAAATTGAAGGTGCATGATTCTGAGGCCTGGTCTGCCCGAAATGAATTTCTGAACTTTTTTTTGGGTACGTTCAGTAAACGTACGAGCGATTTTTTTTAGATTTTGAACCAGTGCTCAGAATTGAAATCCAAGGGAACCGTTGAACTCATAGAGCTGGTATTATCTTAAGGGGACCTTCACCTCGACCACAGTAGGTCGAGGGTGAAAGATAGAATTTGGGTTTTTCATGGAAATAGTAATAAAATAAAATAAACTTTTATTTTATTTTTCTTTTTGTTAAAACCTCCCATGTGGACGGTTTAAAGGTGGGGACCACCTAAACTAAAACCTCCCACATGATTTATGGTGGTAGGGAACACCCGAGACTAAAACCCCCTTGAACTCCCCTCTTAAATATAGGGAAGCCTGTTGAACTCCCCCCACTTTAATTGTGCCACCCCCTTGATTAATTATACCAACTCATAAATCAATTAATTAAGCCAATTTGAAATTATTCCAACAAACTAAATAGATAAACATATTCTATTATGTAGGATATTTCATTTTTGGGGTGGAATTAGGAGAAAGGATTGGCAAGAGGAGAGCTTTTGGAGGAATTCTTCTTCACCAACGAAGAACGCTTGTCCAACTAAGAACGCCGACGCACGACTTAGACTTCTTCCTCAGGAGATACTCTAATGTGGGATATCTTCAATCGATGGCTGTCCTTCCCTCCTCATTGACGTCAAAAAACAAATTAGGTAGGGGTTTAGTTGTGTTTGATTTTATATTCCCATGTTCTTCCCTTATAAAACAAAGAACGCGGATCAACTCTCTACTAGTTGATCCGCTGATGTTTTCTTTTGCAGGTTTAGGAATAATCATTGTGGGAGGTTGTAGGGTGGTTTTTTGAATTTCTTCCCCTTACCCATTCTTAATAATTCATCGTAAAATAGGGAAGAAATTATAGCCTCTTGCTACCGCTCTAATGCAGAGAGTGCATTCCAAACAAACATGGCCCGACCTCTCCACAAATCTTGTGTTTAATTGTTGTGTTCTTCATGATGGAGGAGGATGACAACCTACTTCAGTGGGGCATGATAACGATAGCCAGAACCCCCACCGGACACGACGAAGGCGACAATGCAACGACGCTGCCTCGCGGCCTCCGCTGCCCCGCGGCCTCGCGCTGTCCGCGGCCTCCGCTTCCCAGTGGCCTCGTGCCCTCCGCGAACTTGCACCGCCCACGGCCTCGCGGCCTCACGTCCCTCTGCGTCCCCTGCAGCCTCACCACCCAACGAACCTCCACATCCCCCCGTGGCCTTCACCGCCCCGCGGCAGTCCGCGGCCCCCGCAGACTTCGCCGCCCTGTGGCCCCCACGACCTCGCCGTCCCACGGCCTCACGGACCCCGTGGCATCATCGTCCCATGGCCTCGTGGACCCCGCGGCCTCATGGACCCTGAGGCATCACGACCTTCGCGGACTCGCGGCCCCTGAGTCCTCACAGCTTCTGCGGCCTCAAGGACCCCGCGACCTCGTGGCCCCCGCGGCCTCACGGCCTCTGCGACCTCCGTGCCCTCGCGACCTCTACTCCGACCTCACGACCTCTGCACCACCCTCATGGCCTCATGCTGCTCCACGGACTCCACGCTGCCCAGAGTGGGCCAGGTTGACCCAAACCGGGTCAGGTCAACCCAAGCCAGGTTAGGCCAGGTTGGTCTGACCGGGTGAGACCAGACACGGACCAGCTACGAGGTTTTCACTCTATCGGCCATAACTTTGGAACCAGATGTCCGTTTGAAAAACCGTCAATAGAACTGTAAACCTTGGAGTGAGATGGTCCCTTTGGTATAACCCACTTTAGATTTGGATAAATTTGGGATATGGTTGGGTTGGATCGAGCACAAATCCAACCGGGCCCTTGGGACTAAAAGTCTAATAACTTACAGACCGAGTGTCCGATTGACGCACCATCTATTGCGTTGAGACCCCTATGACATGGTCGTCCTTTTAGATACTTCTTCGCGAGACTTTGTGGCAGTTGTTGTATCAAACAATCGATTTTGGAGCGGACCCTCCCAGAGAAAAGCAAGCATAGTGCGGGAACCCAGTAGCTGGCTGTGACGTGAAGAATGAATAGCGATCCTATGTGGGTCAGCACTGAGCGATCCTGTGTGGGTCAGCACTGAGCGATCCTGTGTGGGTTAGCACTAAGTGATACTGTGTGGGTCAACACTGAACGATCCGGTGTGGGTCAGCACTGAGCGATCCAGTTTGGGTCAGCACTAAGTGATCCTGTGTGGGTCGGAACCTAGAGATCCTATGTGGGTTAGCACCGAGTGATCCTGTGTGGGTCAGAAGTAGAGCCACTTAACAGAGTAAGATGAATTAGTAGTTACATATAATCATCTCTAATACTATACTTAAGTTATACCTAGTGTGATTTGAGTTCGTACCTATGTGGTACTTCCCTTTGTGGTAATACCTTGGTGGTATTCTTCTGTGTGGCATATCTATGTGGTACTTACCTTCATGGTATTCCTTCCTTTGTGAAATAGTTGAGCTTTGGGATTTTGGGTTGGACTGTGTGTTTTCTCTTGATTGTTATGGGTATACTTTATAACTTGGGAATATGTATGGGTATATACCTAAGTAGGGTTGACAGTTGACTTCATGCTTTTTGGTTTATCCTTTGTGAGACCTTGAGGGTCTTGGGGTCCCTAATGAGTATCATTATACTCACCCCTGCAAGGGATATGCCCACACCTTGTTGTGTTCGGTGCAGAAAACGAACAATGATGATCGAGGCTGAGGGTTCCATGACTAGACAGGGCCCAGAGGTGGACCATATAGAGTGTCGGTACGCAGAGGAGATGGGCGGATGTGGAGTGTTGAGGAGGCGATCTGTACCTTCCATTTAGGTAGGAACCTCGGAGGACGACCCAGTAGCTTCTCCCATTTTTCTTCAGTTATATTTTTTTTCATTTGTACTTGCACCTTTACTGTTGGTCTTGTATTCCGGCCCCTTATCACTTTCATCACTCTTTTTTCTATAAAGTTTTACTTGTGTTCGTATCTCACGGTGTGTTTGGTTGCATGTGTTTATAGGTTATAAAGGAAATGCCTTCCTGGTCTTAGGGAATACACCTTTCGGTGCTAGTCTCCAGCCCCTGACCTATGGAAGGCGGGCTTGGTGTAGTCACGAAACAGGCCCCGAGGGATGGGTCGTGACACATGACCTACCAGTGTGACAATCATTCTCAGAAAATTATCTCTATATGCCAGGTTCCCATGTCTCATGCATATAATAGGGGTGAGCCAACCAATTCCATCTGAGCATTCGATCACAACATATATATAATAATAATTCACAATATGCCTCACCTCGAGTCACCCTAAGGACTAATCTCATGCTAGAGATTATTTAGAACACAAAGAGTCCCAACATAGGAACTCTGATAATGGATCACGAGGATTCCATAGTGAATACATCTCATCCATTATACATAGACAAGGTATGAGAAACAACCAATGATGTTTTTATAATAAAGACCTTCCTCATTTTCACAAATTTTCCAAATGAGCCTTTAAGAATTTCTCACAAAACTAACATTCATCAAAGATACAAATACACTTTTCAAAAAAGGTGTAAACACACCATTTACCATTTAAAAATCATTTACAAAATTCCCTTAAAACATTCACTTTACCCTTTAAAAAAATAACCATTTTTATCAAATTCCAAACATGCCATTTACCAACAATACATGCCAGAAGATGCTAACAACCAATACTCATTTCTTTATAAAACCCAAAATCACTTGGGAAAACCATAAAAGGAACCCAAGACATCATTTCAAATATTACCAATACATTTACAAATCAAAACCATGCATTTAATATCACAAATATCCTACAAAATCCAACCAGGCATTTCATCAAACACTTGGTGTGCACTATTTACCAAAACAATTATAGTCATAATAAAACAAGGCTTAAAACGACATTTTCACACCAAAAAATTAAACCAGGGATCACACATCAATATTTATAAATTAAGGATAGTGTGAAAAGCATTAAACTAATAGTTCTTAAATTTAAAAGGCATGTTCATGGGAAAACCTACCTCGAATCTATGGTGCAATGACAATGCACCACCGAAACCACTCCATAGGGGTTTTAAAACCCTAGATCGATGAAAGGAAACCCTCAATGATCAAAACCACCAATATAATTGATGGAAAAAAAAATCAAAAACCTAGTTCAACATAACCATGGGATAAGTGAAAACCAATAAGGAATGAAAGGATAAGGAAGAGGGAAGGATTTTATGAAGAAATCATGAAGAATCACTAACCTTTAGTGAGAAATCTCCAAAAAAGTGGCCAAAAATGAAGAAGAACAAAGGGGAGGTGACCTTTGGTCAATACCCAATAGGTAGGGCTTCAAATATGAGGGGTAATCACTTAAATCGTATTGTTAAATTAAAATATATTTATCCCATAATGGGATGCATGATTTTTCTATATGATTTTTTAAACCGTGCACAAACCGTGCGAATGATACTAGAAAAAATATGAAACTTTATAGGTTTAAGTTGCATGGTTTGGGAAAACCGTGCTCAAATTGTGTGACCTAAAAAATTGGCCAAAACCCCCAAATGATACCTCACACACTAGTTAAGCTCACCCAATGATCATTGAATGATTTAAACATAATATAATGACAATTTGGGTTTCACAAAATCTCCACCATGAAACTTTCTCCTAACACGAACCAAGGGTCAAACATGGGATACAAACTAGATAAGGGAACACTTAAAATATCAACACCCATCACACCCAGAACCCATGAAAAATACCAGTGTTGGGCGGAGAAGAGAAGAAGTGATGGCAAGAGGGGGGTGAATTGCCTTTTAAAAAATAATTAACAATTTAAAATCAAAGTTAAAGGTGCAGCGGAAATAAATGAGGCAAGACACAAAATTGATAACGGAGTTCGGCTTAAACCCAAGCCTACGTCTCCGCTCCCAACTCAACCATTGAGAGATTTACTACCGCTTGCTTTTTAATGGTTTTAGCAAGAAACCCACTAGAATTTAAGGTTAGTCTAGAACCTATTACAACTTGCTTTTATTGGTTGAGAAAGAACCCACTAGCCTTCTTATAGGTGAAGGATAGCTCACCTATGACTCAAGCCTTTTAAAAGGGAAGGCTTGACTAACCTCTTCACACCTTGAAGGTGGTGTGAAAACCCAAATGAGAGGGAGATGAGAGAAAGAGGGGTTTGTAGGCACAAACCCAAATTAAAGCTCAAAATGATAAAACGAGAAAAACCGTAATGGGAGAAGTCTTGGGCGCCAATGGTTTGATTGGAGTTGATGTAGAGCGCTCCCAAGCTTCTTTGATGATGATCCTTGGATGTGGAAAAGAGTTGGAGCAAGTGGGGTTCCTTGAAGCAATCCGCCGGAGGTTCGCCAAAATGATCAAAAATGTTCCCGTGGGCTTCTGTGTGTTTCCGGGGCTTCCTAGTCCTTTATTTATAGAGGGGGAACCCTAAAATGGCCTTTGGGAGGCTTCGGAGCCGTTGGAGAGGCCTTCGGAGCCGTTGGGAGTCAAGTGGACAAGCCTGGTCAAAGCCCAACGGCTAGTTTGACTGGCTCCACCGGCTGACCGGTGCTTGGCCACCGGTTGGCCGGTGCTTTGAAAAAGAAGAGGCCTTCGGGCTCAGGCACCACCGGCTGGCCGGTGCTGAGGCCACCGGTTGGCCGGTGCTGAGACAGTAGCTCAGCCTTCTATCTGGGTGCCACCGGTCGGCTGGTGAGGAGGCCACCGGTTGGCCGGTGCTGAGGCAGTGGCAAACACTGTTCTGTTTGGGTGCCACCGGCTGGCCGGTGGTGGGACACCGGTTGGCCGGTGGTGGGACACCGGTTGGCCGGTGGTGGGACACCGGTTGGCCGGTGGTCTGGACAGAGGAATGCCTTCTGTCCAGGCCTCCATCGGCTGGCCGGTGGTGAAGCCACCGGTTGGCCGGTGGACTGAAAAACAGTCCACTGTTCTTCCTTTGCCACTTCTTGCTCCTGAAATCATGCCTATTAACAAAAACACTTGAAAACAAGATTAGATAAAAAGGAAAGTGATTGTGATCATGAAAATTAAACCACGAGGGTTACGAGAGGTATAACAATCTCCCCCTATTTTGATGATCACAATCACCAAAACAAGAAATGTAAAAGACTGAAATTAGAGGTATGATTTAAAGGATAAAGAAAAGTAAAGTAAAGCATGAGAGAAATATTTCTCCCCCAATCAACCAAGAATTTCTCCCCCTTTGTGATTATCAAAATAGCACGGGGCATAAAACTTGATTGAGGGAAAAGTTTGAAAAACAAGATAGAGATTTTAAATCAATTGAAAATTTTGAAATTTGAATTGAAAGTTTTGAATTGAAAATTGAAAAGTTTGAATTGAAAGTTTTGAATCGAAAATTTTGAATTGAGAATTTTGAATTGAAAGTTTTGAATCGAAAATTTTGAATTGAGAATTTTGAATTGAAAATGCAAAAAGGCTTAAACGATCCTAACTCCCCCTAAATAAAAACAACAAATCACCGGGGAGAGGTTTTTGAAACCGAGACAAATTTTGGCCTGGTAAGACTTGCTAAAAGGGATTTTTCAATCCATACTTGTCTTGTGGCGGTTCTTCTACTATAAAATTCATCATTAAAGAAAATAGTTTTGGGCCTTCCATACCGGGCATTTTTGCAATCGCACTCATAAATTAAGTGCCCGGGTTTTTTGCAATAATTACAAAATTTATATTGGGAGTTCCCCCTTACAAAAATAGTTGGAGCATGGGAAGAGGAAGCTTGCTTGGAATAGCCAAGACCTTCGGTGGTTCTAGATATGCGTTGGGAACCAAGGAGTTTGGTCAAATTTTGTTCACCTTGGGTGAACTTGGCAAGGGATTCCCTTAAATCCTTGATTGTTGATTCCATAGAATCAACATCGGGAAGGTTTTGGATTTTGAGGGACAACTCCTCCTTTTCTTTGAGAAGTTGTTCCTTTTCGGAAGAAAGTTTTTTGAAATTCTTTTTTAAAGCAACAAATTTGGAAGAAAGTTCGTGAAAACCTTCCTACAATTGATCTCTAGCATGTTGGAGATCCTCATAAGATAAATGATTAAAAGAATTGGAAGAACAAGAGGAAGAGGAGTCGGAAGAGGTTACCTCATGAAATGCCATTAGGCATTTTTTACCGTTGTCACTTGAGGAGGAGGAGGAGGAGGATGTGGACCTATCACTCCATGTGGCCTTGAATGCCTTCTTCTTTTCCTTTTGATTGGCCTTTTTCTTGTTGAGTGGACAATCGGGCTTGTAATGGCCTTTCTTGCCACACCCATAGCATGTAACCTCGGG
This sequence comes from Viscum album, assembly GCA_963277665.1. NCBI lineage: Eukaryota > Viridiplantae > Streptophyta > Magnoliopsida > Santalales > Viscaceae > Viscum > Viscum album. Next base: position 193,551,003 of record OY728127.1, read on the forward strand.
CTCGGATTTTTCGTCGTGTTTTTCCTTTCGAGCCTTGCGGGATTTCTTCTTCTTGTGCTTCTTCATGAAGTTGTGCATCTTGCGGGCAAGATTCTCCATTTCGGAATCACCGCTTGAAGAGGAAGATGATGAGGAGGAGGAGCTTTCTTCTTGTTGAACTTTGAAGGCGATGTTCTTTGGAACTTTGATTGCTTTGCCTTCCTTTTCAGCTTGCCTCCTCATGGTGATCTCATAAGTCATGAGGGATCCAATGAGTTCTTCTACCGGCATGTTCTTGATGTCTTTTGCTTCTTGGATTGCCGTTACCTTTGGAGCCCATGAGCTTGGTAAGATCCAAAGGATCTTCTTGACCATCGTTTCTGCAAAAACATCATCTCCAAGAGATTTTCTACCATTGCAAACGTCTGTAAAACGAGTAAACATATCAGTTATTGATTCATGTGGGTGAATGGTAAAAGACTCAAAATCTTGGTGATACATGTCCAATCGAGTATCCTTAACTTTGTTGGTCCCCTCATGGGTAACCTCCAATAGTTTCCAGATTTCATGAGATGAGGTGCATGTGGAAACTCGATTGAATTCATTATGATCAAGGCCGCAATGTAGAGCGTTCATGGCTTTGCCATCAAGCTCGAAATTTTTAATATCGGCTTGGGTCCATTTGGATTTATCGGGAGAAGAAAGAGTGTAACCATGCATGACAATTTTATAAATAGGATAACCTATACTTCTAAGAAAAGTAGTCATGCGGGTTTTCCAATAGGTATAGTCGGTTCCATCAAAGAATGGAGCACGACCCAAAGAATAGCCTTCGGGGGTGAAAGAGGTTGAAGCCATCAAAAAAGGATCTTGAATTTGAAACCGGTTAGGGTATTACTCAAATTTCCCTCTGATACCAATTGTTGGGCGGAGAAGAGAAGAAGTGATGGCAAGAGGGGGGGTGAATTGCCTTTTGAAAAATAATTAACAATTTAAAATCAAAGTTAAAGGTGCAGTGGAAATAAATGAGGCAAGGCACAAAATTGATAACGGAGTTCGGCTTAAACCCAAGCCTACGTCTCCGCTCCCAACTCAACCGTTGAGAGATTTACTACCGCTTTCTTTTTAATGGTTTTAGCAAGAAACCCACTAGACTTTAAGGTTAGTCTAGAACCTATTACAGCTTGCTTTTATTGGTTGAGCAAGAACCCACTAGCCTTCTTACAGGTGAAGGATATCTCACCTATGACTCAAGCCTTTTAAAAGGGAAGGCTTGACTAACCTCTTCACACCGTGAAGGTGGTGTGAAAACCCAAATGAGAGGGAGATGAGAGAAAGAGGGGTTTGTAGGAACAAACCCAAATTAAAGCTCAAAATGATAAAATGAGAAAAACCATAATGGGAGAAGTCTTGGGCGCCAATGGTTTGATTGGAGTTGATGAAGAGCGCTCCCAAGCTTCTTTGATGGTGCTCCTTGGATGTGGAAAAGAGTTGGAGCAAGTGGGGTTCCTTGAAGCAATCCACCGGAGGTTCGCCAAAATGATCAAAAATGTTCCCGTGGGCTTCCGTGTGTTTCGGGGGCTTCCTAGTCCTTTATTTATAGAGGGGGAACCCTCAAATGGCCTTTGGGAGGCTTCGGAGCTGTTGGAGGGGCCTTCGGAGCCGTTGGGAGTCAAGTGGACAAGCCTGGTCAAAGCCCAATGGCTAGTTTGACTGGCTCCACCGGCTGACCGGTGCTTGGCCACCGGTTGGCCGGTGCTTTGAAAAAGGAGAGGCCTTCGGGCTCAGGCACCACCGGCTGGCCGGTGCTGAGGCCACCGGTTGGCCGGTGCTGAGACAGTAGCTTAGCCTTCTGTCTGGGTGCCACCGGTCGGCCGGTGAGGAGGCCACCGGTTGGCCGGTGCTGAGGCAGTGGCAAACACTGTTCTGTCTGGGTGCCACCGGCGGCCGGTGGTGGGACACCGGTTGGCCGGTGGTGAAGCCACCGGTTGGCCGGTGGACTGAAAAACAGTCAACTGTTCTTCCTTTGCCATTTCTTGCTCCTGAAATCATGCCTATTAACAAAAACACTTGAAAACAAGATTAGATAAAAAGGAAAGTGATTGTGATCATGAAAATTAAACCACGAGGGGTACGAGAGGTACAACAACCAGGATTCCCATCGAATCAGATCATAATCCAAAAATGGAAAAACTAGGTGTGAAATTATATACACCACAAAAAAAAGTGGTGAAATATCACAGAAATAAAAGTGTGACGAGAAAACCCTTACAAATATCATATCATTGGAGTGATAATAAATAAATGATATAATTATTATGATAAATTTAAATCCATACAATAAAAGAGGAAATACAAAATATTACAATCTGAGGTCATTTCACCCATTTTCTTGGTATAGCATAACTAATGACATGGAAGTTTAACCCAATGATTGAAAATTGAGTTAATAATTCCCTTAATACTAGGGTAACTTTTGAATCATGAGATTCATGAAAGAATAACATCAATTGAAACATTCGATATCATGAAATAAATAAAAATCGTGATATAAAAATTCACAGGGAAATAGATACACCATATTGAAGTAATAAGGTACATGATAACAAATAAGTCTCAAATAAATATAAATTGAGACGAAACCCCTAACCTTGAGTATGACTTGTCATGATTAACCAATATCTTCCTAAATAATAAACTTATGTTACTTATATACTTTCTTTAGAACCTTTTCCAAGTTTATTACTACTTTTATTTCACTTATAAATAAGTTATATAGAATTACTTAATCAATAACGTTTAAGTCGGATGTTTTGACCATATTTGGTTTATGTGTCAAAATCGACATTGATAGGTCAAATATGGTCAAAAGGGGTCATTATTAAAACATCTAAATAATAATAATCATGAAATAATTATCATATTTATACATCAATTATACTTTTAAAACCAGTCATGAATGATGGTTATGAAAAATAAACCAATGTTCTGGAGATAGTAGGTCGTACGTACGCATAAGTAACATTCCCATTTTTTCAATGATAATTATGGAAAGAAGGAAAGTAACATTTTTATTTCTATAATGATAATTATACCATAAATACAATATTATTTAATCATATATACTTATATATATAATTCTTTTTATGTAAAAGGAATCGCATCGTGTCAAGGAGAGAGTAGTTCACACGTCCACGAACAACGTTATTACCTTTTCAATGTGTGGAAGGGTAATAAAGAAAATGATATATTAAATTTTCATAATCTAATTATTTCATTAATATCATATATATGTTATTTATTTCATAAATATTTAATTAAAAACATCCTTAATACATTCCATGTAATGTGTGAACGTATCACATTGTTTTGATGAGGCGATAGTCCACACGTCCACAAACGATGTTATCATATTTCCATAAAATGTAAATCATGAAGGTATGTGTTATATAACAATTAAAAAAGTATTAAGACAACATAATTATCATATATATCATATAAAAATAGTGTTTCCATCATAATTATCAACCATGAGAGGTGCTAAAGTAAAAATGAACGACATCGTTTCGTGACGCGGTAGTTCACCCTATACGAACGGTAATTTAGTTACCCATTTGATAGAAGTGTGTGTAAGTGTATATTGAAACCTTAACATAAAAAAATCTCAGTATATTTAAGATATTGATGATATTATATAATCATGGAATAAGAATAATTTAATGGGTGGAGAAAGAAATAAAACATAAATGCACTTTGAGAAATGTTATCTCTTTTCCGGGTACTCTTTTTGGTTTGTACCAAAGGGATTCTTTGGTTGGTTTTCTGCCCAAAGTGAGGATTCTATGGTGAGGGTAGGGATGTTGGGAGATTATTTTGGAAGGGTTTGGATGAACCAAAGAGATTTATGGGTGTAAAAAAATGGGTGAGGGTGAGTATCTTTTTGTAGTAGAGGGGGAGTGTCATTATTGTAAATATAAAAAGGTAAAAACTATTGATATGTCTCTATTACATCATGTGCCTCCAATAATGATATCAATTTGATCTAAGAGGTTATATGGTCGAATCATGTCCATCCAATGGGTTTTGGAAAAGTTTCTAGGTTATTTGGCCCCTTGAGATTAAAATTTAACCACTAGGTAAACTCATTTCTACCTTAATCGTTGTAATTAATATTAATTACATTCACTATTATTTTTGGTCAAAAACTAAGTTTAACTTATTAGATATTATAAATTACGATGATTCAAAATATGAAATCCATTTTTCCAAATTCCAATCATAGAAGAGGAATAAATTAATTTAAAATTAATCCTGCAGACGGGACGTCAAAGTAGGTTTTTAAAATGAAAATGTTCATGAGTTTTCTAAGTTTTTATATCTAAAATCACTATGAAAATGCTTCCATACATCCATCCAATGGCCCTAAGGCCTTCATTTTTTATTGATTTTTGATAATCCACATTTCAAGGGGAGAGATAGAACCCTTTAAAGGGGTGAGGTGGAACCATTCCAATTACATACTTTAGATTAATTGATATACAATTGATCTAATTATACTTTAAAACCAATTAAAAATATAATTTAACACTATAAATTATTTAGACGAAAAGGCAGTTTTTAATTAAAATTTAGTGTCATTCACTATTTATCAAAATATGAAAGTTCTTAGAAAAATATCAAAAATTAATGCAAAGTAAATTTTGATATTAAGATTTCAAAAACAAAGTTTATTTTGTCGAATAAAAATTAGAAAAATGTCAAAATTTAGTTTTAGAATAAGTCTATTATTAAAAGACAGTAAAACCATATTTTAAAAATATATAGATTTTTATGCTTAAAAATTTAGATTTATTCTTATCTTGAGTCTATAAAACTTATTTGATGAATTTTGAAACATTTTATTAAATATATAACATATAAATTTCATTAATATCTTTCAATAATAGTGATTAATTTAAATTTTTAAATAAAATGTCATTCTTGTCATAAAAATAGTTTTTCATAAAAACATATCTTTTATATTCATTTTATTTTTATTTCCATTTCTAATTAATTGGTAACTAATGAATTCATTTTATAAACATGTGTAACTATAATTTTCATAATTTAGTTAATCATATTCATTCACGTCATTCCAATGGTTAAGTGATAACTATTATGCTAAATAAATAATGTTAATAGTATATTGTTGTTCGGTAAGACTTGAGCTTGTGTGAAACATAAGTCACAAAAGATACTCGATGTTGTGTCCAAGAAAAAATAAACATGGTATTACCTGTGATGAAATATAAACTATGTATTTCATGTAACACAATATATTAAATAATTTAAATTTATTTGAAAGCATATATTTCATAAAATTTTGGGATGTTACAAAAAAAGAATTGGCAAATTTGTGACTCATGGATCTATAAATCAAGTGGTTCTGGTTTTGATTTGAGTTAATATAATTTTAAAAAATCTATTGTTGACGAGTTATATGATGACATTGAGAGATTATTAAATGATATTTTTAAAAATTTTGATATATACAGGGATTTTATAGAAAAGAATAAAAATAATGTTAAAGAAAATAAACTTCCTTCTGAAGAGAACAAAAAAGTTAAATATAAAAATGAAAAATATAAATATTTTGTTTATAATGACAATGGAGTTGAAGAAAATAAGTTTAAAGACTCATGTAATGATTTTAAAACCTCTCAAATTCAAGGAAACTATAATTATTTTTGTGTTCTTTTTTGTTTTTAAAAAAAATTGTGTTATGACATAAAAACAAAACGCATAACACATGTTCTATGTTATTTAATAAATTTTTAAATAAAAATTATGGTTTTTTATAATAACTATCATAAACATTAATAACATAATAATTGTTATGTATTTTTTATTAACTCTTTTAAAATAGAGTATGTAGTATGCCCAAAAAAATCACATAAAATATGTTTTGTATTATTTACCGAATTTTTAAATAGTATATCATATTTTGTTCATTTTTTTACAATTTTTTATAAATTAAATACAAAATTTGTAATGTCTTTTTTATTGATTTTTTAATAAAATATGTATTATGTCACAAAAAATAACTCAAAATACTTGTCTTCATTTTTTTGACCAAATAAAAAATGTTATATTTTATGCTTTTTCATCACAATTTTCTTCTAAAAATAAGGGAACAATAATTATTTTGTTTACTTTAATGATGATTTTAAAAAATCAATATGTGTTTTGTTATGAAAACAACACACATAAGAAATCTTCTATATTATTTATTAACCTTTTTGAATATAAAATATAAAATATTTTTTATTTTTTATTATAATTTTCATTTCAAATTAAATAAATAACAATTGACATGTCTTCTAAATATACTTTTTAAAAATACAATATGTATTATTCCACAAAAAAAATCACATAACATATGTTTTTTTTATTATTTATCTATTTTTTAAATTTATGATATTATATTTTATGCATTTTTATACTATTTTTCATTTAAAATTAAGTACATAAAATTTGTAATGTGTTTTGGATTGATATTTTTAATTAATCATGTATTATATCATTACAAAAAATGAAAAAACATGTGTTTTTTAATGTGTATTCCTTTAGAAAATAAAATAATTTTTATTTTATTTTATTGGAAAAATCCAAGTTGTTTATAATATTGTAATATTCCTTGGTTGATTTTATATAAAGTGTGTCAAATACCTAACACAAATCTCTTCCTTTATCCATTCTTGAGATAAATGATGTAGGATATATATATATATATATATATACGGATTGAGACCTCATTTTATTAGGAATGAAAACACTATTTTTAACTGATCAGAGTGGTAATTCTTACATGACCTGAAGACCCAACGACACATAGACCCAACACAACAAGACCCAAAGACATAGGGAACACACTTAGGGGTATAAACCCTAGATGAACCAGGCTAAAACGAATGTGTTGATTGAAGAAAACAAACACGAACAGATATCAGATTGCAGTGGAAATAACTTCAAAATGAGAGCTTTTTTACCACCAGGAAACCTTCACAAAGTGAGTTTTTTTTCTTTTATTTACTATGGAAGTTATGATCATTTCATATGAAGGTTATATATTTGTTTAATCCCAATGAAGACCCTGAAAAATTATAATCCATCCTATAAATATAAGTTCAGGTTCCTTCATTGGGATTAACTATCTGAATTGGCTCTACAGTGTCATTTTCTCTTGTTTTTATAACAGGACCACATGTAAATGTTTATTTGTTTTTTATTTGAGTATTTTTTAATACTCCTGAATTTTTTAAGGTGAGTAATTGTGAGTTTATATGTGTTTGAATATTTAGTTTTTTAAATGTGTTCTGTGTTTGTTTAGAATTGTTGCCACAACATCATCATTTCCTTTGAGATTAGTGTGGTATTAATTCTCATCTCCAACTCTTCACTGGGTAGCTTTTCATATGATCAACTCTTCATATCCTTTATTCATGGAATTAAATCTTGATCATTGGATTTGACCTGTGAATATAGTTCAATCTTAACCACTAATACTATTTCATGTATCTTATATATATGTCAACATGATATTGGAATGAGAAATTGACACCAATTACTCTCTTTTATCATTGGTTGTATTTATTTTGTATTTGTATTGTGATTGTATGCTTGTATTTGTTTGTCATCATTTTCACCTTTGATCGAAATCACTATTTATTTACATAAGGCAATGAAGTTTCAATTTCGACATACACTACGGTTTTCAATCAATACTTATATCACATTTTTCTTAACACATTATCAACACAAGTTTATCAGACCAGAAAGGCTAGTCTAATCAAGTAAGTCATATTTTCTATTTCAAACATTGCAATTCTTGGATTTACCCATCTTAGAATTTATGGAAAAAACTATTTGTTATGGATTTGAGATGCTGAGATGCTTCAACATGCTAATGGTATTGGAAAGATGATCAAAGATGATAATAATGCTTCCACACAAGACCATGCCTAAACCCTACCATTCCTCCATAATCACCTCTATGATAACTTAATGAATGAATACTCGGTAGTGAAAGATCCCCTGATGTTGTGAAAAAATATCAACGAATGGTATGATCACTTTGTTGGGTTGTATTTAGTATCATTTTATCTAATATATTTCTTTAAGTGTTTTCAATGAGAAAATTAGAAAACACTATATGAGTGGAAAAGAAGAAAGACCATAATATACCAGAACCAAATAGTTTTTTTAGCAATACAAAAAGGTGTTGGGTTTCTTAGGATCGAGTAACACTTACTCAACTGGAAAGCATCATTTAAAAAACATAAACCAAGATAATCTGTGCCTTGAAACCAAAATCATGCACAACATAAAATGAAGAATGTACCATACATCGAAGATGGCCAAGTCCCCTGTTTTCAATCGCACGTTTGATGAAGATTAATTAGAATTAGTCAAAGGAATCCTTCCTTTTTGGGTATCTACAGGTTGACCAATCACTTAACACTTGGGTAGGATTCTTCTTGCATTCATGGTATGATAGTACTTCGAGTGTAAAGGAAGAATTATAAGAGAGATTATGCTTTGGAAGAATCTACAAAAGATCCAAATGTATTTGATGCCATTTTCATGGCCTCAAACTCCTTTATATAGGCCTCAAGAATTCCCTTTGAGCCTCCAAGAATTTACTTGAACACTAAATAACATTCAAGTAATGTTACAATCACAAATTCTACATAACCATTCGACTGATCCATGCATTTAGCATTTAAATGCATCGTAGAATCTCTCATGCATTTCATGTATTAATGACAGACTTATATGGAAGAGACCTGAATGTTAACACTTAATGTCTAATTTCCACATCAATCCTGGCATGCAATTGATACATATTGCTACACTATAATATGTCCATATCATACAATATGATATGGATAAAGGCAGTGGTGCTGTAGGTTTCAGACACAGCGAAAGCGCCTGCATGACATGACCAACACGACTTCTTAGTTTTAATTTAAGAATAATTGTTGATGTACATAGTGATTGATTTCATGAACAATGGAATTCATAGATTACTTGACTTGATTAAACAACAAAACCATAAGAATAAGATCATCACATGCAATTTATAATTAATTTGTAGGCAGATCTAGAGTTACACGAACTTTTAATTTTTTCCTCATTGATGATCTGATTGACTTGATATCATCGTATCAACATTGCGTTGTAGGATCCAAGTTTCCTCTAGCAGTGATACACACATGCACCTCAATCTCTAAACGTCACCATTGAAACATTGGGTGTTAGCATGGTCGATCACGATTTCTTTCATCATCTATGGTTGATCTCTACATAATTCTTCTATAAGGATGAATAAATATTGAATATATATTGATTTATTTAGTAAAGAGGTGGGGAGAGCACAATAAAGATCTCTAGAACTCCCTCTATGGGTTGAGTGAGCTTCTCTCTATATATGGTTCGTAACTAGTATCTTTATAGAAATTAATATAATTATATATTTATTATGACAGGTCTATGTTTGACAATTTTCATACAATCCCCCTTCTAAATACTTAATTATCAATGAACCTCATGTCTTAATAATAATATAATTAAAATTAACTTGACATGTGAATCACTTAAAAATAAATAAATAACATATATATTATTCCCAATCTGACCATTAAACCCGATCTGCTTATCCTCCTCAAAATTTAACAAATAAATATTATTGTATTATTCTTTGATAAATATAATAAATATTATATTCATCAAACCTTGCAAATAAATATTTATTATTATATTTAACTCACTTATTCTTTAAAATAATTTGTGTTTAAATCTTGGCAATCAACCAAACCTAAATAATTATTAAATCACAAAGAATGAATAATATTGATTCTAACATGTTAAATTCAACATTTAATTTAACCGAGATTGTAGATACACTTAGTGTGTGACCCTCTAGGACTCTTTCTCAGTGGAAATAGATAAAGTTTCCTAAAGTATAAGGTTAGTGTCTAACAACATGCCAATTCACCCCTAGATAAAGAAGTTAATGTTGCAATGAAATACAACCACCTATGAAAGCTTATTGTATAATATAATCCATTTACTATGATATCTATAATCAAGAATGATGAATATTTGTGTCATTAGACTATGTGATTGATGTCTTTTTCTTTGACTTTTTATAAATAAACTTGCCCATAAAACACCATTGTCATGGATTTATCTAGACAGTTCTATTTCCATCAAAAGTCTTGAGATATCAACTTTTGTTGATAGAAATAAGTGATAAATCCTTTCTCACATTATTCATTAATGAAATATTACTCATGACATACCCAACATATCCTACGTCTCCATGAGAATATGTCATCACATTTTTTTTCAGTGCATCGAAGTACATGACTTATGGTATTCGTTAATGATAATCATAAACTCTAAGGATAAATACACATGTCTACAGATAAGAACATCCAATGAAACATATAATTTGGATTTCCTACAGGTAGGTCCATTCTCATAACCTCCCTTATTGGAGATTACCAAGGGTGAAATTCTGAGAAGGTGTCTCAATGTCTTATGAGCTTCCTATCCTTGATAGATCTCATCATCTATAGCCCATTAAAAAATGTCATCCAACCATAGAACATGCACACTACCCCCGATTTCTAGTATGTAACCCTTTTATTTTTATTTTTGTGTATATAAATTATAAGGGTGAAAGTTGGGAAATCTTGGAGAACTTGTTGATAGTTTTTGGAGCTAAAGGGAAGGTGCACGGTCTGCGCACAGTTTATCCAAACCACACGGAAGCCTAGTATAATCCATGAAAATGTGAAAATGTTGGACATAGAGCTTTGGCATGGTCGGAGCACAGTTTGGAAGTCGTGTGAGGAGGTCATGCAAATTCTTTCTCAAGATAGTAGCATGAGCACGATTAGCACACATTTTTCCTAACGATGCAACTAAACCATGCGCGGGTGAAAACCACCTCCTTAAAAAGTGGATCTTGGTCGGCCTTGCTATTAATCTAATCGTTTTTTTGCCCCAAAATAGACCTAACTCGGGATTTTTCTTCTCTAAGGGCCAAAGAAGGTTCTCCCATCGATCCAGAGGGAATCCGAAGGCTTCACTTGGAGATTTGAAGCTGGATTCTTGTAGAGAAGAGATCTAAGGTGGTTTCATGGAATTATCACCCAGTTTATTGAGCATTCTTCATCCGTTTTCAGTTTTTTTCAAAATGATTTAGGTAGGTGGATTCACTATAAAATTTATTAGAATGATTTCAAATTTATTACTTTGTGTGTATTTGATTTTTTATTGGTTTCCTTACAATTTTTAGAAACCCTATTCGGTGATGGTTTGCGGAAATATGAAAAATTGGCGTTCTTGATGAAAGTATTTGATTCTTGATTTTAAAATAAATATTTTAAAATGAGATTTTTCTGGAATTGTGGAAACTGGATATGTTTAATGGTTTTAAATAAAAGGAATGGTTTTATTGAAATGAAATTGTTGATTGGAATTGGGTTGTTTAATGGTTTTCAATAAAAGAACAGTTTTATTAACATGGTTGGAATTGGTTTATTTGAATGGTTTTGGAATAAATTGGCTTGTGTGAGTTCATGTTCTACTTTCCCATGAATAAGGGACATTTACCATTGGGGTACAAGGTGCGTGACCTTGTATCAGGGGTGTGTGTTCGTGGGACACAAGGTAATTGGACGAGCGACCACTCATGAGTATGGAAATGTCAAAAAAGCATGAATGTGCGTGTGTGTGGTGAACAATGGAATGGTTATTCCAAAATGATATTGAGAATTTTTTTAAGGCTTTGTTTGGTTGTTTTTCTAGAAATGTGACTTGTTGGAAAATTTGTTTAAATATAACTTGTGTACTTTTGGTTATGAATGGTTTTGAAACTTGTTTATATCGTGTTATAAACTATTTTTTCAAAATTGTTTTATATAAATTGTTCTATGTAAATGTTTCTAACCTTTCTATCCTAGTGGAATGAGTAGGAAAGTCATTGGGGAAAGTCTACTGAGTTTTATACTCACCCCTGCATTGACACTTTAGTTATTTTTTAGATGCTATCTTTTGGGACATGGGTAAAGGTAAAGTATCACATGTATTAAGCACAACCTCATGGTACTTGGGTTGTTTGGTGATTGGAGCATGGAGCTCAGGGAGCATGGAGTCTTTTTTTCATCTTTGAGTTGATTAGTTATCTTTCTGATATTTACTTTGATAGTTGTTTTGTATTCCACTGTATTAATCTTTGGCGTGGTTTTGATATAAATAAAGTGGTTGAGTTGTCTTTCATTAATTCATGCTTCATATAGTGAGTTTTTTTGTTATGGTTTTCTAGGTTAGTGGTTTATTTCTTAAAGAGTAAATCATCCCCACTTGCATTTGAAAACCCATGACATTTATTTCCAGCCTTTGGAACCCTGGGGATGTTTTTTAAGGCCTAGTAATGATTCACTGTATTCTCAAGCCAATGGGAATAAGTGGGTCATTACAAATGGTATAATCTTGTTCGGTCCTTTCCTAAAAAACGACCTTCAGTTTCTTGGTATTGGAGTTGAATTCATTTGTATCTATTACTTGGGTTGGAATATTAGAAAGGAGTAGTATTTTTGGGACATAAAATTTAGAGTATAAAAAGATGCAGCTAACCTTTTTATGATGAACTTCAAGTTACCATAGAGTTGGGTACATAAGTGTTTTGGAGACATTTTTAGGATTTTGGAAATCTCATTTTCATGGGTTTAGCTAATAAGATGAGCATGAAATTAATTGTAGAGAAATGGATTCCCACCAGGATTGAATATTTTATTTAGAGAAATTATTTATGATTTTGTGAATTGTGTTGATTTTTGAAAAATGTAAAAATTATTTTCAAATGAAAGACTTTGAAAACCGCATGAATAAGGTATTTTGAAAATGGTTTGATTTTCAAAATCAATAGTAGAATTTTTCAAAATCAGTTGAATGGGAAATAAACTTTTTTTAAAAAAATGTTGCGATAGTTGATGTGATAAAATTTGAAATGATAAGCCATCAGTTTCTAGTGATTGAGACTTATAGATTTTGTTGTTGGTTTAGAAAATGGCACTCGATATGCATCATAAAATCCAATTAGAAGAAGCTGTAGAGAATGTTGTTGCACCTAAGCCATAAGTGAACTAAGAGATGGTTCAAAGTATCATAAAAGAATTCTAGTATGTGGACATAGGAAAATAAAGGGATAATCTAAGACATGTGGATCATTCCATCCAATTCAGGAAACAGAATCCACCCACTTTCCAGGATGATTCTGAACCATAAAATGTAGAGGTGTGGATGGATAAGATGAATTGTATCTTTGATTTTATCAGCACACTAGTGGAGATAAAATTCAAACTGGAAAAAAATACGCTTGAGGATATTTCATGCTAGTGGTGGGAACTAGTGATGCATGCCAAAATGGATCAAGGCCTACGTTGGGAGGATTTTGAAGAATTTTTCAACAAAAAATTCTATCCTCACATGTTCAAGATCTAGAAAATGATATATTTATTCAGCCTAAAGAAATAAAATCTCAATATCATAGAATATGTGGCTAAATTCATGAATTTAGTGTGATTTTAACCATAGGTTGCGGCTAATGCATCCTTGGAGGCATGCATCTTAAAATCAAGGCTAAGGTAAGAGATTCGTTCGAATATTATTGTACTTTGTATTATATATTATATAAAAATGGTGAACAGAGTGACAGTGGATGAATGTGATATCACATGAGCTATGAGAGGAGGAAGTATAATGATACCTATGGTAAATGTTGGGAACTCAAATTCTAGGAGCAAGAGGAAGAGGGAAACATATTTCCAAGGTGGGATCGAGACTCAAAATCAGAAGGTTAGATCAATGAACCTTCCTCCAAGACCCAAGAGAAAAGCATTCTATTTCCAATGTGGTTATCTTGACCCCATAAAGAGAGAGTGTACAACACAATCTAGAGCATGACATAACTACAAGTAGATGGGTCATCTTAAGTGCTATTATTTCAGTGCTTTGAGGTCAGGTGCTTGAGACACTTCTGAGGTGTTGCAAGCATCATATGCTTCGACGGGGAGAGGATAGTCGAATAAGACTCATCAGTAGAGCATGGGTAGCCATAGTGATTCTAGGAACACCATGACTCCTCATCAAGGAAACAAGGAGCATAGTGCAATGATGAAGAAGTAGTATGGAGTTGAGTAAATGATTATAAATGATCAGGTTAGACCATCTACAACGAGAGGTACGATTCTTTTTAATTCTACCCTTATGCAAGTGTTTTTTGATACTAGCGCATCACATTCCTTCATTTATTATCATGTTTTTTATTTTCTAATGTAAAAACTTGAGATGACACCTTTCCTGTTAAAACTTAAAACCCCTCTCGGTGAAAGATAATGTCAGGCCTTTGTGTGTAGATCATGTTCTATAACCGTTTATGGAGATGAGATAAAATGGGACTTCTTAGTGTTAGATATGAATTTATTTTATGTAATCCTAGGTATGGATTCGTTGAAAACGTTCAAGGATCACATAGACTATTGTAGCAGAACAATCAGTTTCAAAACTGGGGATGGTGATAAGAAACTCTTTAGGGGAGAAATGGCTATAAAGCCTGGTGTAATAGGCTTGTTGGAACCAATATTGGGAATAATATCTTACCAATTAGCAGTATTGAATTTGAAATCGTTAGAATAGATGGAGGATATCCGTTTTCTAATAGTTGTGGATCAATTTCCAATTTTTTCCCAAGAACTTCTTAGGGTTACTACCTATAAGGGAAGTGGAGTTTACAATTGATCTCCTCCCAGTGACCATTCCTATTTCCCTTTTTTTGTAAAGACCCGGAAATTTCAAGGATTTTTTTTTCATAAGTCTTTGGAATTTTACAAGTCTGTAGCTTCTGATGACACTTGATTCCGAGGCCCGGTGTGCCTGGAATCAATTTCCAAATATTTTTTTGAGTATGTTCAGTAAACGTACGTGCGAGTTTTTTTATCTTTGGAACCGGTGCTCGGAATTGAAATCTGAGGGCACCGATGAACTCGCAGCATGGGTAATTGCTTAAGGGGACCTTTACCGCAGTTGCGTTTTATGCGGGTTGAAAGTTAATAATTGGGGATTTAGATTAAAATAAATTAAATTGGTAGAATACAATTTTATTTATATCTATGGTAGTTTTATCCTACAATGTGGAGTTAAGGGTGGGACCCACAACCACCTAACTACCCATGTGTGGATATATGAGAGGTGGGGCCCACACGAGACCAACCTTTTATCTCCTCTTAAACTCCCTTAAACTAACAATTTAAATCCCTTGCATTTATTGTGAAAACCATTCTCTTTATTAAGTTTGTTAAACTCTCCACCTTCCTCCCAATTAAATTTCCAACACATTATAATTAATTAAGGGGATTCTTCAATTAATTAATTATAGTTTTTGATTCTTATATCAATTGTTGTGAGAATAAAATAATAGGAAGTGCTATTATTTTAGTTGGGAAATTGTGGTGTTGGAGAAAACCTGGGAAAGCTCTGGAGATATATATAAAGAAAGTGTTCTTCTCTTCGATGAAGAACGCCTCCAATGAATAACGACGTCCTCTTATCCATGACGCCAGTTCCACGAAGAATGATGACATGCATTCCTTTATCTTCTCCGCGACGCAGTTCTTCGCAACGCCATCTACTACAGCATTCATCTTCCGTGGATCGACAACGTGCAATGTATTTGTGAGGTAGGGGAATATTGTATATTTCTCATTTATGTGGTTTATACCCTCGAGCTTGAGCATTTATTTGTAGGATTTATATTTGTGAATTCCTTACCCCGGTTTAAATTTCTCATGTTGAATGCGAATTAAATAAATTAATTCGTGGATCGATAAACAATTGATTGAATTAATTTTATTCTTGTTTATCTTGAATTTGAAATTCTTGAAGCATGATAAATATTTAATTTCCAATTCCCCATGTTATTGATTCTCAAAATTGATGGTCAAACTAACACAGATATCGATCCACACTTTGACCGCGATCTTTCTTATTCATTGTCCGTGCATTCTTCACATGTTTTGCATCCCCAAATAATTAAGCGTGCAGGAAACTCATAGTTTCATTGAGCGTGGCATACAGACGCGAAGGTCTCGACCCAAGGATCAAAGATCCACCTTCGTCTCTTTTTTCTGAGTTAAATCGAAGTCGGAATGACGCGCAGAAGGATCCCATGGTGCGGTTCCGACGAGGCGGTACAGATAATCGGTAGCAGAGGTGGATTTCTACGGTACGAGAGGGAGGCTAAGACGATGAAAGGCCGAAGGGGTGCAACTCCTGAGTGGTGCGATGGCGAGGCGGACAATGGATGTGGGTTGTGCAGAGCAGCCTCATGAGGCGTGATGCGGGAGCCGATCCGTTAGGGTGGAGCGTGAGAGTTTGGGGAAGGATAATGAAGACTGGAGAGAGAAGGAGATTTGGGAAATAAAAATTAAAAGAAATAAATAAATATCAAAGGAGAAGTGTTTTGTGGCTTGCGCATCAATTTTTCATGCGTGGAATGAGATTAGAGGGAATTTTTTTTCTGTGTTTTTGGAAATAGTTTTTTTTCCTAAATGGGATAGGGCTAGTGGTATTTTTAAAACTGGGTCCGAGATGCGTGAACCCCGTTCATGCATCCCCGATCCCGGGAATATGCGTGAACGGGGTTCACACATCTTCAATCTGAGCGAGATGCGTGAACCCCGTTCACGCATCCCACAGAAATATTTTTTTTTGTATTTTTAAAATTTTTATTTTTATTTTTTGTTTTGTTTTGTTTATATATATATATATATATAACAAAAAATTTCAGCAGAATTTATCTTCTATTTAATATCCAGCAGTTCTGCTGTTACAACAGTCTGGATTCTGACAGACACCCTCACCCTTGAAAGACAATAAAATAAAAACTATAAGAACAATATAAATGAAACTTAAAACATGAATTAAACATATAAGAAATAGTTAAAAATAAAAAGAATTTCGTAAAAAATGTTGATGAAATATAATTTATAATCTTTTAAAACCACCGACTTGAAACTTAAAAACGTTTCAAGTACGTGGCTTTGAAAACCAATAAAATAAAAACTATAAAACCAATATAAATGAAAATTAAAACAGGGATTAAACTTATAAGAAATAGTTATTTATTAATTAGTTAATTAGTAATATAATTATTAATTATATTATTAATTAATTATTGTATAATTAATACTTATATTACTAATTAACTAATTAATTTTTATATAATTAATAATTACTAATTATAATTAATAATTATATTAGTAATTATAATTAATAATTATATTACTAATTAACTAATTATTTATTATATAATTAATAATTATATTACTAATTAACAAATTAATTATTATATAATTAACAATTAATAATTAAAAACTAATAATTGTAATGAATAATTATAATTATTTATTATATTACTAGTTTACTAATTAACTAATGAATTATTATATAATTAATAATTTTATTACTTAATAAATACTTAATTATTATATAATTAATAATTATATTACTAATTAACTAATTAATTATTATGTAATTAATAATTATATTAAAAATTAACTAATTAATTATTATATAATTAATAATGATATTACTAATTAACTAATTATTAAATAATTAATAATTATATTGCTAATTAAATAATTAATCATTAACTATTTTATTAATTATTAAAAATTAATTATATAATAATTAATTAGTTAATTATTATATAATTAATAATTATATTACTAATTAACTAATTTATTGTTATATAATTAATTTTTAATAATTAATAACTAATAATTGTAATGAATAACTATAATTATTTATTATATTACTAATTTACTAATTAAATAATGAATTATTATATAATTAATAATTATATTACTTTTTAAATATTTAATTATTTTATAATTAATAATTATATTACTAATTAACTAATTAATTATTGTGTAATTAATAATTATATTACAAATTAACTAATTAATTATTCTATAATTAATAATGATACTACTAATTAACCAATTATTAACTAATTAATAATTATATTGCTAATTAACTAATTAATCATTAACTATTTCTTATATGTTTAATCCGTGTTTTAATTTTCATTTATATTGGCCTTATAGTTTTTTTATAGGTTTTCAAAGCCACGTATTTGAAATGTTTTTAAGTTTCAAGTTGGTGGTTTTGAAAGCTCCTAAATTATTTTTCATCAACATTTTGTATGAAATTATTTTTATTTTCAACTATTTATTATATATTTAATCCATGTTTTAAGTTTCATTCATATTTGTCTTATATTTTTTATTTTATAGTCTTTCAAAGATACGTATTTGAAACATTTTTAAGTTTCATGTTGGTGGTTTTGAAAGCTTATCAATTATTATCTATCAACATTTTTTATAAATTATTTTTTTTTCCACTATTTCTTATATGTTTAATCAGTGTTTAAAATTTCATTTATATTAGTGTTATAGTTTATATTTTATAGTATTTTAAAGTCACATACTTGAAATACGTAGAACATAAGTTTCAATTTGATGGTTTTGAATGGTTATAATTTATTTTTGATCAACATTTTTTATGAAATTATCATTGTTTTCAACTATTTCTTATATGTTTAATCAATGTTTTAAATTTCATTTATATTAGTCTTATAGTATATATTTTATACTCTTTCAAAGTCACGTACTTGAAATATGTAGGACATTTTTAAGTTTCAATTTGATGGTTTTCAATGGTTATAATTTATTTTTGATCAATATTTTTTATGAAATTCTCATTGTTTTCAACTATTTCTTATATTTTTAATCAATGTTTTAAATTTCATTTATATTAGTTTTATAGTCTATATTTTATACTCTTTCAAAGTCACGTACTTGAAACAGAATCCCACATCGAAAATGCAGAATGTACTGTGCAGGTTTTGAAGAACCTGTATCCCACATCGAAAATGCAGAATAATTTTCAGGGCAAGCCCTCTTATAAACGGGAGTCCTGGGTGAGAGTTTCTGTCAGAATCCACACTGCTGTAATGGCAGTGCTGCTGGATTTTAAATAGCGGATAAATTCTGCTAATTTTTTTGTTATATATATATATATATAAACAAAACAAAACAATAAAAATAAAAATAAAAATAAATTTTTTTAAAATTATTAAAAAACTTTCTGCATGATGCGTGAACCCCGTTCATGCATCCTTCAACCGATTCGTGAAGGACGCGTGAACGAGGTTCACGCATCTCGGACCCAGTTTTAAAAATACCGCAAGCCCTATCCCATTTAGGCAAAAAAAAAACATTTTCAAAAACCCAGAAAAAAATTAACCGAGATTGGAGTTATGCAACATTTAAATTAAATAAACAACTATTAATAATAATAAAATATTTTTATTATTAATTTTGTTAATAAAACACTTTTTCGATCATAACTTATTCGTGTGACCTCGGTTTCTCGAACCGTCTGTGGTAGTGCGACCCGGATTCCGAGACGGACATTCCGAGTCCAATATTGGATATCTTTTTTCGGTTTTTGGATCGGGTACCTGAATCACTCAGAAAATAATAGATTTAATATTATTATTAAATATTCGACCTGCTATAACTCATGCGTGCGACGTCCCATTGACTCACTGTTAGAGGGGACGTGACCCTGTCTTTAATACGGTCGATTCAAGTCTAATGTTCGATACTAAATTCTGGTTCGTGGCTCGGGTCCACAAAACACCCAATGATAATAATAATATTATTATTACGGGATCTTGAATCTGACATATATCTCACATACAGTGTCGGAATGACGAACCATCTGTGACGTTGTGACCCTGGAATTAAGATGGATGTTTCAAGACCAATTTTGGATATTTAAGTTGAGGTCGAGGCATGGGCCCCATGAGGCCCGGTTCGCGCGTGTCGTGGTAAAATGAAACTTTTTCACCGGATATCTGTTTTGGACCAATGGGTAGTCCATCTCGTTTGTTTTTCAGTATGGATCGCAATAGTGTGACCGGTTTGGTTAACCAGTGTCATTTGAAGTACAACCGGGTTGGTTCGAACCTGAAACCAACCGGGCCCTCGGAGCGGAAATGCTTATAACATGATCTTCGGACGTTCGATTGACATGCCGTCGACTTTTTTGGATTCCTCTTGATGAGACGGTTCGTTTTGAATACACCAATTGAGGTTTGGATGCGGTTGGAGTACGGTCGGGTTGGTTTATCTTATAAACCAACCAGGCCCCTAGAACGGAAATACTAATAACTCTCAGACCGGATGTCCATTTGACGAACCGTCAGCGGCGTTGGTAATCACGTTGAGAAAACGTTCCTTTGAGTATACCCCATGAGAGTTCGGGGTATAGTTGAGATACGTCCGGGTTGGTTCGTACACAAAACCAACCGGGCCCCAGGGACTAAAAGGCTAATAACTCACAGACCGGGTGTCCAATTGACGCGCCTTCTATTGTGTTGAGACCCCTATGATGAGGCTATTCTTTGAGATACTTCCACGTGAGTTTACATGACAATTGGAAGTATCGACCAGTAGCTTGTAGAGAGGACCCTCCCGAAGAAGAGCGTATGGAGTACAGAGACATTGCAGCTGGCTGAGACCTGATGACTGCTTGTCCGATTCGAGTCAGAGTGACTTGTATATCCTAGTGAGGAGCACTATTGTGTTTGGGTGGAAGATCCACGACGAGGAGCACTACTGTGTTTGGGTGGCAGACCCGCGGTACTCGACAGAAGGAGTACCTATGTAGGCTATGAGGGGGAGCACTACTTTGTGAGGTGGCAGACCCACGGCGGGGACCACTACTGTGTTTGGGTGGCAGACCGGCAGTGCTCGACAGGAGGAGTACCTTAGCAGTCTAAGGTTAGTGAGGAGCGCCTCGGAGTTGTGACGAGATCACTGTACTTGTCAGAGGAGGAGCTCTTCAGCAGTTGTGGTTTTGATATCATTAATGAAAATCCTAGTTTGAGCTGATTCAATGACATTTGTGTTTTCCTCATGATTGAGATGGGTCACCTGATAACTTAGGTATATGTATGGGCATATACCTAAGTAGTGTTTATCCGTTGATTTCATAACCTATGTGTTTCCTCATGATTGAGATGTGTTATTTGATAAACTTAGGTATATGTATGGGCTTATACATAAGTAAGGGTTATCTGTTGAGATCCTTCTTTGTGGTTATCCTTGTTGGATTTAGTGAGACCTTGAGGGTCTCGAGGTCCCTACTGAGTATCGTTATACTCACCCCTACACGGGCTATGCCCGCACCTCGTTGTGTTGGATGCAGATGATGAACAACGCTGACAGAGATCGAGTTTACGAGGACTGGATGGTACCCGAAGGTGGACCTCACGACGAGTCAGTACCCGGAGGTGGACTTCACGACGAGACGGTACTCGGAGGAGGTTGGCGGGCGAGATCGTTGAGGAGGCTATCTGTACCTACCCTTCTGGTAGGGTCTGAGGTGGATGACCTAGGAGTTGCTTCTATCTTCCAGATGTTTGTCTTTTCTGTTGTACTTTCATTCAGTTGTAGCTGTACATTTCAGTTGGGTTTGTATTCTGGACCATTTACTTTTCAGAACTTTCTTTTGTACTTAGTGTATTACTTCCGCTTGTACTCTAGTTGGATGTGTTTATGTTTTATAAAGGCAAAGCCTTACCAGTTATCGGGATTTACGCCTTTGGTGCTAGTCGCCAGCCCCTGGCCTATAGAAGGCGGGCTTGGGGTAGTCACGACACAGGCCCCGAGGACGGGTCGTGACAAATTAGTATCATAGGAGTCGGTTCTACCACAGAACTCAGGACTATGATCATTCTTTTCTATGAAGAAATAATGTTAAGGGTATCGAGTGTGGTATTCAGTCCAGGGTGTCCATTGTTGGTGCGGCGACCAACATATCCATACACCAGGACCTTGACTTCTGATTTCCTACTCAGTGTATGAAAACATTGATTGCATTTGTGTTTCCAAAATTTTTCTTTAAGTCAGCTCAAACCAGGTCAGCTCACTAGGTTAGAATCATTTGACCCTGTCGCATCTGTTCAGGATGCCTTCACACAAACAGTCTGTTGGAGTTTCGAGAGAGTGCCCGATGACGGCCCACTGAGTGATGAGGCTTCGATGCAGGGCCCTCTTTCTATGATGGCACAATTGGGTGGTGTACCTACAACACCACCACCCGTTGGGCAGCAGATGCCACTAGCTGTACTAGCGGATGTTGCACACTGATAGAGCGCGTTGCACAAGTTCCAGCAGTAGAGGCCTCCGAGGTTACGAGGTGAGACTGATTCCCAAGCAGTAGTGGACTGGCTGGAGGCGATTGCTAGAGTTCTACACCTAGTTTAGACACTAGAAGATCAGATGGTGATCTTATCTACTGGTGTTTCCCAGTGAGTGACCATGAGGTTGGTACACATCGTAATGAGGCTTTGGTAAGTGGACTGATGCTTGAGATAGTACTTTCAGGTAGTGTGCCAGCTATATCACTACCTGCTAGTCAGCAGTTTCAACCGGCGGTACTGGTAGATGAAACATGTATGCTTAGTACCTTACACGTGTTTAAGCATCAAATACCCCTCAGGTTCCGAGGCGAGCCCGACCCATAGGCAGCTGAGGACTAGCTTGAGGAGGTTACTGAGAGTTTTTCTAGAGTGTTAGCAGTGGGAAAGCAGGAAACTGGCACCGGTCTCAGAGACTTGAGCATGTAGAATGTTTCGAGAAGAGGAATTGTTAAGGACAAATGAATTTGCAGGGCAGCAGACATGGAAGCAGAGCTAAGAGAGAAACATGAGGTGGTGAACATTTCGACATGTTACAACCACCCACCTGTGTAGTCCCCGCTAGGCTCAGGGAGATGGAGGGAAGGGAAATATTATAGCAGCATTCGTTCAAGGAGTGTGACCCAAGGGCTTTAGGAATGATTCGAGGTACGGTCTGTGTCTACTATTAGCTGCCGTAATAACAGACATTGATACGAATCATCCCTTCCACGAATCTTGTCCTGAACCTAGAGTTTCCGGTTAAGCCTTTGACTTGAACCTCACGTCTGGAGATACCTTTGGGAGGAGACTCGATAATCACGCTTACACCGACGATGTAATCAAACCCTTGAGGCGAGAGTTTCGGTTGGAACCTCTTGGTGGCAGCGTCGAGGCCTTACGACGTTAGTTTGTGTATGGACTGAGCAACCACAGTTCATACACAGATTGACTGTATTAGGAAAAAAGGTTGTGGTTTACCTACAACATTGGGATGCATTTTCCCTTGGTTGGTGAAAAGGAAACCCCATGCAGCACAGGATAAACTCACACATAGGAGGGTGCGGACAATCACTCTTGAGTCGGCCAACCTTACCCTCGTGGCAGAAGGAGTTTTTAGTTTTCAGTTCCAAACAGGAAACAGAGGCCTCTAGAGTTCGAGGATGGAAACCACGTCTTTATACGGGTCTCACCTCGACGAGGTCTACGGATATGTGACCAAGGCGGAAAGTTATCTCCAAGGTTCAACGGACCTTTCCAGGTCCTCAGCAGGGTAGGTGAGGTGGCTTACCACTTGGTCTTTCCACCATAGTTGCACCGGGTGCACGACGTCTTTCACATATCTCAGTTGAGAAGATACGTGCATGGATCATCCCACATCATATACCAAAAAGAGCTAGATATATATGACAGGGTTACTTTCACGGAGGTTCCAGTAGAGATTGAGGATCGAATGGAGTGGGTCCTACGAGAACGGTCGATTCCTCTGGTGCACTTTTGCTGGTAGCACGGGAATATCCAGGAGAGCACATGGGAGCGAGAGGATCAGATGCGTGCTCAGTACCCTCTTTTGTTCCCAAGTGCGTGTTGAAGCTTTATGAGGACGTAAAGCCCTGAGGTGAGAGTAATGTAAAGACCCGGAAATTTCAAGGAATTTTTTTTCATAATTCTTTGGAATTTTACAAGTTTGTAGCTTCTTACGGCACTTGATTCCAAGGCCCGGTGTGCTCGGAATCAATTTCCAAATATTTGTTCGAGTACGTTCAGTAAAGGCACGTGCGCGTTTTTCTATCTTTTGAACCGGTGCTCGGAATTGAAATATGAGGGCACCGATGAACTCGTAGCGTGGGTAATTGCTTAAGGGGACCTTTACCGCAGTTGCATTTTATGCGGGTCGAAAGTTAATAATTGAGGATTTAGATTAAAATAAATAAAATTGGTAGAGTACAATTTTATTTATATCTATGGTAGTTTTATCCTACAATGTGGAGTTAAGGGTGGGACCCACAAACACCTAACAACCCATGTGTGGATATATGAGAGGTGGGGCCCACACGAGCCCAACCTTTAATCTCCTCTTAAACTCCCTTAAACTCCCAATTTAACTCCCTTGCATTTATTGTGACAACCATTCTCTTTATTAAGTTTGTTAAACTCTCCACCTTCCTCCCAATTAAATTTCCAACACATTATAATTAATTAAGGGGATTCTTCAATTAATTAATTATAGTGTTTGATTATTAAATCAATTGTTGTGAGAATAAAATAATAGGAAGTGCTATTATTTTAGTTGGGCAATTGTGGTGTTGGAGAAAACCTGGGAAAGCTCTGGAGATATAGATAAGAAAAGTGTTCTTCTCTTCGACAAAGAACGCCTCCAACAAATAACGACGTCCTCTTATCCACGATGACAGTTCCACGAAGAACGACGACGCGCCTTCCTTTCTCTTCTCCGTGACTCCGTTCTTCGCAACGCCATCTACCGCGACGTTTGTCTTCCGTGGATTGACGACATGCGACGTCTTTGTGAGGTAGGGGAATATTGTATATTTCTCATTTATGTGGTTTATACCCTCGAGCTTGAGCGTTTATTTGTAGGATTTATCTTTGTGAATTCTTTACCCCGGTTTAAATTTCTCATGTTGAACGCGAATTAAATAAATTAATTTGCAGATCGATAAACAATTGATTGAATTAATTTTCTTCATGTTTATCTTGAATTTTAAATTCTTGAAGCATGATAAATATTTAATTTCCAATTCCCCATGTTCTTGATTCTCAAAAATGATGGTCAAACTAACACGGCTATCGATCCGCACTTTGACCGTGATCTTTCCTTATTCATTGTCCGTGCATTCTTCACATGTTCTGCATCCCTAAATAATTAAGCATGCTGGAAACTCATAGTTTCGTTGAGCGCGACATACAAACGTGAAGGTCTCGACCCTAGGATCAAAGATCCACCTTCATCTCTTTTTTACGAGTTAAATCGAAGTCGGAATGACGTGCATAAGGATCCCGTGGCACGGGTCCGACGAGGCGGTTCAGATAAGCGTTAGCAGAGGTGGATTGCAGCGGTGCGAGCGAGAGGCTGGGACTACAACAGGCCGAAGGGGTGCAACTCTTACGTGGTGCGATGGCTAGGCGGACAATGTATGTGGGTTGTGCAGAGAAGCCTCATGAGGTGTGATGCGGGAGCCGATCTGTTAGGGTGGAGCATGAGAGTTTGGGGAAGGATAATGAAGATTGGAGAGAGAAGGAGATTTGGGAAATAAAAATTAAAAGAAATAAATAAATATCAAAGGAGAAGTGTTTTGTGTCTTGGGCATCAATTTTTCATGTGTGGAATGAGATTGGAGATATGCAACATTTAAATTAAATAAACAATTAATAATAATAATAATAAAATATTGTTATTATTAATTTTGTTGATAAAGAACTTTTTCGATCGTAACTTATTCGTGCGACCTCAGTTTCTCGAACCATCTGTGGCAGTGCGACCCAGATTCCGAGACGGACATTCTGAGTCCAATATTGGATATCTTTTTCGGGTTTTTGGATCGGGTACCCAAATCGCTCGGAAAATAATATTTTTAATATTATTATTAAATCTTTGACCTGCTATAACTCATGCGTGCGACGTCCCATTGACTCGCCGTTAGAGGGGACGTGAACCTGTCTTTAATACGGTCGATTCAAGTCTAATGTTTGATACTAAATTCTGGTTTGTGGCTCGGGTCCACAAAACAACCAATGATAATAATATTATTATTATTACGGGATCTTGAATTTGACATATCTCTCACATACGGTGTCAGAATGATGAACTGTCTACGACGTTGCAACCCTGGAATTAAGACGGATGTTTCAAGACCAATTTTGGATATTTAAGTTTAGGTCGAGGCATGGGCCCCATGAGGCCCGGTTCGCTCGTGTCGCGGTAAAATGAAACTTTTTCACCGGCTATCTGTTTTAGACCAATGGGTAGTCCATATCGTGTGTTTTTCAGTATGGATCGCAATGGTTTGACCAGTTTGGTTAACCAGTGTCATTTGAAGTACAACCGGGTTGGTTCGAACCCGAAACCAACCGGGCCCTCGGAGCGGAAACATTTATAACATGAGCTCCGGACGTCCGATTGACATGCCGTCGACTTTGTTGGATTCCTCTTGATGAGATGGTTTTTTTGGAATTCTACACTTGAGGTTTGGATGCGGTTGGAGTACGGTCGGGTTGGTTTAGCTTATAAACCAACCGGGCCCCTTGAACGGAAATACTAATAACTCTCAGACCGGACGTCCGTTTGACGAACCGTCAATGGAATTGGTAATCACGTTGAGAAAAGGTTCCTTTGAGTATACCCCATGAGAGTTCAGGGTACAGTTGAGATACGTCTGGGTTGGTTCATACACGAAACCAACCGGGCCCTAGGGACTAAAAGGCTAATAATTCACAGACTGGGCGTCCGATTGATGCGCCTTCTGTTGCGTTGAGACCCCTATGATGAGGCTATCTTTTGAGATACTTCCACGTGAGTTTACATGAAACGTAGAAGTATCGAACAGTAGCTCATGGAGCGGACCCTCCCGAAGACGAGCGTATGGAGTACGGAGACCTTGTAGCTGGATGAGACCTGATGACTGCTTGTCTGATTCGAGTCAGAGTGACTTGTATAGCCCAGTGGGGAGAACTACTATGTTTGGGTGGAAGATCCACGATGGGGAGAACTACTGTGTTTGGGTGGCGGACCCGCGATACTCGACAGAAGGAGTACCTATGTAGGCTATGAGGGGGAGCACTACTTTGTGAGGTGGCAGACCCATGGCGGGGACCACTACTGTGTTTGGGTGGCAGACTCACAGTGCTCAACAGGAGGAGTACCTCAGCAGTCTAAGGATAGTGAGCAGTGCCTCGAAGTTGTGACAGGATCGCTGTACTCGTCAGAGGAGGATCTATTCAGCAATTGTGGTTTTGATATCATTAATGAAAATCCTAGTTTGAGCTGAGTCAATGACATTTGTGTTTTTTTCATGATTGAGATGGGTCACTTGATAACTTAGGTATATGTATGGGAATATACCTAAGTAGTGGTTATCCGTTGATTTCGTAACCTTTGTGTTTACTCATGATTGAGACGGATTACTTGATAAACTTAGGTATATGTATGGGCTTATACATAAGTAAGGGTTATCTATTGAGATCCTTCTTTGTGGTTATCCTTGTTGGATTTAGTGAGACCTTGAGGGTCTCGGGGTCCCTACTGAGTATCATTATACTCACCCCTACATGGGATATACCCTCACCTCGTTGTGTTGGATGTAGATGACAAACAACGCTAACAAAGACCAAGTGTACGAGGACTGGACGGTACCCGGAGGTGGACCTCACGACGAGTCAGTACCTGGAGGTAGAATTCATGAAGAGACGGTACTCAGAGGAGGTTGGTGGGCGAGAGCGTTGAGGAGGCTATCTGTACCTACCCTTCAGGTAGGATCTGATATGGATGACCTAGGAGCTGCTTCTATCTTCCAGCTGTTTGTCTTTTCTGTTGTACTTTCGTTCAGTTGTAGCTGTACATTTCAGTTGGGTTTGTATTCTGGCCCATTTACTTTTCAGCACTTTATTTTTTACTTAGTGTATTACTTCCACTTGTACTCTGGTTGGATGTGTTTATGTTTTATAAAGGCAAAGCCTTACCAGTTATCGGGATTTACGCCTTTGGTTCTAGTCGCCAGCCCCTGGCCTATGGAAGGCGGGCTTGGGGTAGTCACGACACGGGCCCCGAGGATGGGTCATGACATTCGTCTTATAGGATAGAACCAAAAAAATTAAGGGAATTAAAAGTGTAGTTAGAAGATCTAGAAAGAAAAGGTTTCATTCTTCCAAGTATGTCTCCATCGGAAGAAACCGTATTTTTCGTGAAGAAAGAGGATAGAACTATAAGGCTATGTGTGGATTATCGTAAGCTTAACCAAGTTATGATCAAGAATAGGTACCCACTTCCATATATTGATTACCTGTTTAATCAATTAGGGGGAGCTCAATGGTTCTCTAGGATATCACCAATTGCGAGTTTAGAAGGAGGATATTCCAAAGACAGATTTCAGAAGTAGATATGACCACTAGGAATATGTATTCATACAATTATGTCTTACGAATGACCCAACAGTCTTTATGGAATTGATAAATTGGATATTTCATATATATATGGATTCTTTTGTTGTGGTGTTTGTGGATGAAATATTGGTGTATTAAAGTAAAATGGCTGAGCATGATAAATTCTCAACGATAGTGTTAGAAATCTTGAGATACCATCGTTTTTATAAGAAACTGTCAAAGTGTGATTTTTGGATACAAGTGGTATGCTTTCTTAGACATGTAATTTCTAAAAAATATTTTTTAGTGGATCCTAAAAAGATAAAAGTTATTATCTATTGGCATCCAACATTGGAAGAAATGTTGTGAGCTTGTGTAATGGATTCTAGTGGCTCATTGGAAGATTATATACCTTTATTAGAGTTCTCATATAATAACATCTATCAGGCCTTAATACATATGGATTCGTTTGATGCCTTGTATGGGCGTTTTTTTCTCCACTTTATTGGGTGGAAACATGTGTGACTTCACTAGTTGGCCGAGCCTTGTTCAATAAACAATGGAGAAGATTTAGTTGATTAGGAAATCGATGGAGACATATCAAAGTCGTTAGAAATTTTATGTGGATCATCGTCGATGACCATTGTCCCTTATAGTGAGTGATCATGTGTTCTTGAAGATTTCTCCAAGGATTGGCCATCATCGTTTTGGGAATCATGGAAAGTTATTTCTTTGATACATTGTCCCTTTTGAGATACCAGAATGAGTTGAAGAGGTGGAATATTGGTTTGAATTACCACCACAGTTCAGTGCGGTACATAATGTGTTCCACATATATTAGTTGAAAAAGTATAAGCCTGATCCTGGCCATGTGATCAGATGGGATCATGTTGAACTAGAGCCAGATGCTTCATTGGTACATTTCCCAGTGCGGATTGTGGATAGACAAGATAGAATCTTTCATGGAAAAAGCATTGGCCTAGTCTTGATTTTATGATAACATAGCTAGATTCAGGAATAGACTTGGGAATGTGATAAGGAAATAAAAGAGAAATGGCCATAAATCTTTTAAGGCAATAACGGTTTTCTAATTTTTGAGGATGGAATGACCAATGGTGGGTATAATGTTGTACCCCTAGTTTTTAGTATGTAACACTTTCTTTATTCTTTTTGTGTATATAAGGTATAAGGGTGAAATTTGGGAGGTCTTGGAGAACTTGTTGAGAGTTTTTAGGGCTAAAGGGATGGCGCACGGGCTACACATGGTTTTTCCAAACCGTGTGGAAGCCTAATATAAACCATTCAAATGTAAAAATATTGGACAAAGAGCTTTGGCAGAGTTGAAGCATAGTTTGGAAGTCGTGTAAGGAGGTCATGTAAAGTCTTTCTCAAGATAGTAGTATGATCATGGTTTGCACACAGTTTTCCTAACTATGCAACTAAACCATGTGCGAGTTAAAAACCACCTCCTTAAAAATTGGATCTAGGTCAGCCTTGCCATTAATTCACTTCCCCCCCCCCAAAACGGCCCTAACTATGGATTTTTCTTCTCTAAAGGCCAAAGAAGGTTATCCCATAAATTTAGAGGCAATTCGAAGGCTTATCTTAAAGATTCATAGCTGGATTCTTATAGATAATAGATCCAAGGTAGTTTTGTTGAATTATCACCTGGTTTCTTGAGATTTCTTCATCTATTTTCAGTTTTCATCAAAATGGTTTAGGTAGGTGGCTTCACTCTCGACTCATATTTTTAGAACTGATTGGAATGATTTAAAATTGATTACTTTGTGTTGATTTGATTGTGTATTGGTTGCCTTATGATTGTTAGAAACCATCTTCGGTGATGGATTGTGTAAATTTAGAAAATTGGTGTTCTTAATGAAAGTATTTGATTCTTTATTTTAAAATAAATATTTTAAAATGGGATTTTTCTGGAATTGTGGCAATTGGATTTGTTTAATGGTTTTAAAAAAAGGGAATGGTTTTATTGAAATGAAATGGTTGGTTAGAATTCTACCCTTATGAAAGTGTTTTTTTGATACTAGTGCATCACATTCCTTCATTGCTTCTCATGTTGTGGATTTGCTAATTTTAAAACTTGAGATGATACCTTTCTTGTTAAAACTTCAAGCCCATCTTGGTGAAAGGTAATGTCGGGCATTTTTGTGTAGATCATGTTTTATAACCATTGATGGAGCTGAGATAAAATGAGACTTCTCAGTGTTAGATATGGATATATTTGATGTAAT
This sequence comes from Viscum album, assembly GCA_963277665.1. Lineage (NCBI taxonomy): Eukaryota > Viridiplantae > Streptophyta > Magnoliopsida > Santalales > Viscaceae > Viscum > Viscum album. The sequence goes on from OY728127.1 coordinate 193,581,690, forward strand.
CCTAGGTATGGATTGGTTGAAAATGTTCAATGCTCACATAGACTGTTATAGTAGAACAATCAGTTTCAAAACTGAGGATGGTGATAAGCATCTCTTTAGGGGAGAAATAGTTATAAAGCCAGGTGTAACAGGCTTGCTGGCACCAGTAGTGTTCTAGTTGGTTATTAAAGATTCTTTTTTCTTGAATTCTCATGACTAGATTTTCCAATGATATATTTTAAAAAGAAAAATTCCCCATTCCAATGGACCGAGGAATAATAGAAGTCTTTTTAAGAGTTGAAAGTTCGTCTTACATCAACACCTATCTCAATTTTTAAAGAATCAGGAAAGGGGTATGTGGTGTATTGTGATTCTTGGAGATATGGGTTGGGATGTGTTCTCATGCAAGGAGACCATGCAGTTTCTTATGGTTAAAGGTAGTTGAGAGTTCATGAGAAGAATTACCCAACACATTTTTTGGAGTTTGCTTTGGTTGTCCACGCCCTAAATACTTGGGCTCATTATCTATTTGGTGAGAAATATACTGCGTTCATGGATCATAAGAGCTTGAAACATATTTTCTCCCAATGAGATTTGAATCTGAGATAAAGGATATGGATGGATTATATCCAGATGTTCGACTTTGACATGATGTATACACTAAGAAAAGGGAATTCCATGGAATATTCATTGAGTATAATGTCTTATTCTCAGTTGGAAAAAGAAGATTTAGATGAGTTACAATTAATGTCAGTACTAGAAAATATGCATGTGGAATGTGAAGAAGAATGTGATGTTGTGGTTTTCTTTTCAGTTTCAGTGATTCCTGATTTGGTAAATTTAGTCAAAGAAGAACAAACATATGATGTAGAATACCTAGTTATGATTTCAAAACTCAATAGTGGGGAGACCATTGAGGTCTGGAAACTTGATGGGAGTTCAGTTTTGTGGTTCATTGATCGGATGGTTGTACTTATGAATTTTCAAAAACATCTTCTTCATGCTCACCACCATTCCATATGGTCCATACATTCGGGTACATAGAATATGTATAAGGTGTTTAAGGCACAATTTTGGTGGAGTGCCATAAAAATGAAAGTACCAGAGTTCGTTTCAAAGTACTTAACTTGTTAGCAAGTTAAGGTAGAGCATCAGATACCATCATGTATGTTTCAGTCATCACCTATCCTAGTGTCGAAATGGGATCCGATAACTATGGATTTTGTTATAGCCCTCCCAAGAATGGTTTAGAAGCATGAATCCATATGGGTGATAGTGTATCGGCTTACAAAGTCAGCTCATTTCATCCCTATTCATGAAAATCATATGGTGGAGGATCTATCAAAAATCTATATCCAAGAAGTGGTTAAGAGATATGTAATACTAGTTTTGATCATGTTAGATAGAGATCTGAGGTTCACTTCTTGTTTTTTTAAACCCTTATTGAAATCCCTTGGGAATCAATTAAATATGAGTATGGCGTATCACCCTCAGATAGATGGCCAATCTGAGAGGATGATACAAACATTGGAAGAAATGTTGTGAGCTTGTGTAATAGATTTTGGTGGCTCATGGGAAGATTATATACCTTTAGTGTAGTTATCATATAATAACAGCTATCAGGCCTTAATACATATGGATCCGTTTGAAGCCTTGTATGGGCGTCATTTTTTTCTCCACTTTGTTCAGTGGAAACATGTGAGACTTCACTATTTGGGTCGAGCCTTTTCCAATAAACAATTGAGAATATTTAGTTGATATAGCTCAGAGTCGTTATAAATTGTTTGTGGATCATTGTCGATGGCCATTGTCATTTATAGTGAGTGATCATGTGTTCTTGTAGATTTCTCCAAGGATTGGGAATCGTCGTTTTGGGAAGCATGGAAAGTTATTTCCTTGATACATTGTCCCTTTCTAGATACTGTAATGAGTTGAAGAGGTGGAATATTGGTTGTAATTACCACCACAGTTCAGTGCAGTACATAATGTGTTCCACGTATCTCAGTTGAAAAAGTATAAGCCTGATCCCGATCATGTGATCCGAGGGGATCATGTTGACCTAGATCCAGATGCTTCATTGGTACATATCCCATTGCGGATTGTGGATAGGAAAGAGAGAGTCTTTCATGAAAAAATCATTGTCTTAGTCTTGTTTTTATGATAGCATGGATAGATTTAGGAAGAGACTTGGGAATGTGAGAATGAAATAAAAGTGAAATGGTTGGAAATCTTTTAGGGAAACAATGGTTTTCTACTTTTTGAGGATGGAATGACCAATGGTGGGGAGAATGTAGTACCCCGAGTTTTTTTATGTAACCCTTTATTTATTCATTTTGTGTATATAAAGTATAAGGGTGAAAGTTTTAAGGTCTTGGAGATCTTGTTGAGAGTTTTTGAGGCTAAAGGGATGGCACACAGGCTACGCACGATTTTTCAAAACCATGTGGAAGCCTAGTATAAACCATTCAAATATGAAAATATTGGACAGAGAGATTTGGCATAGTAAAAGCACAGTTTGGAAGCCGTGCAAGGCGGTCATGCAAATTCTTTCTCAAGATAGTAGCAGGGCCATGGTTTGCGCACAGTTTTCCTAACCGTGCGGCTAAACCGTGCACGAGTTAAAAACCACCTCCTTAAGTGGATCTAGGTCAGCCTTGCTATTAATCCACTTTTTTCCCCAAAACATCCCTAACTTGGGATTTTTATTGTCCAAAGGCCAAAGAAGGTTCTTCCATAAATCCAGAGGTGATTAGAATGATTTCCTTAGTGATTCAAATCTGAATTCTTGTAGAGAATAGATCTAAGGTAGTTTCATGGAATTATCACCTGGTTTCTTGAGATTTCTTCATCTATTTTCAGTTTTCATCAAAATGGTTGATGTAGGTGGCTTCACTCTCAACTAATCTTTGTAGAACTGATTGGAATGATTTAAAATTGATTAATTTGTGTGGATTTGATTGTGTATTGGTTGACTTACAATTTTTATAAACCCTATTTGATGATGTATTGTGAATATTTGGAAAATTGGTGTTCTTGATGAAAGTATTTGATTCTTTATTTTAAAATAAATATTTTAAAATGGGATTTTTCTAGAATTGTGGAAATTGGATTTGTTTAATGGTTTTAAATAAAAGGAATGGTTTTATTCAAATGAAATGGTTGATTAGAATTGGTTTGTTTAATGGTTTTTAATAAAAGAACTGTTTTATTAAAATGGTTGGAATTAGTTTATTTGAATGGTTTTGGCATAGATTGTGTTGTGTGAGTTCTTGTTCTAGATTCCCCTAAATAAGGGACATGTACCATTGGGGTATAAGGTGCGTGACCCTAGATTGGGGGTGTGTGTCAGTGGGACACAAGGTAATTGGATGACAGACCAATCATGAGTATGGAACTGTCAAACAAGCATTCATGTGTGGGTTTGTGGTGAATAATGGAATTGTTATGCCAAAATGATATTGAGAAATGTTTTTAAGGATTTGTTTGGTTGTTTTTTTGGAAATGTGACTTATTGGAAAATTGGTTTAAATAAAACTTGTGTACTTTTGGTTATGAATGGTTTTGGAACTTGTTTATATTATGTTATAAACTATTTTTCAATTTTTTTATATAAAATGTTCTATATAAATATTGTTAACCTTTCTATTCTATTGGCGTGAGTAGTGAATTCATTGGGGGAAATCCTACTAAGTTTTATACTCACGCCAGATTTTTCACTTTGGTGCTTTTGAAAATGCTATCTTCTAGGACATGGAAAAATATAAAGTATCACACGTATTAAGCACCACTGCATGATACTTGGGATGTTTGGTGGTTGAAGCATGGAGATCATGGAGCATGGAGACTTTTTGTTATATTTGAGTTGATTAGTTGTCTTTTCAATGTTTACTTTGATATTTGTTTTGTATTCCTCTGTATTACTCTTTGGTGTGATTTTGATATAAATGAAGTGGTTGAGTTGACATTCATTTATTCATGATTTATATATTGAGTTGTTTGTTTATGGTTTCCTGGGTTAGTGGTTTATTTCTTAAAGGGTAAATCATTCCTCACTTGCATTTGAAACCCTTCAGTATTTATTTCCATCCTTTTCCACCTTGTGGATGTCTCTTAGGGCCTAGTAATGATTCATTGTATTCTCAAGCCAATGGGAAAAAGTGGGTCATTACAGCATGAGTTTAAGGAATACTGTCATGGCATCTAGTATCTCATCATAGCGGGGAACTGCTATGTACTTTCAACATGACATGTATCCTTAGAAAATTATTACGTACTATGTCATACAGAGGAAAAATCATGATATGATAATAAAATTATTAATATTAAAAACAATGAATACATGTAATCATCATGTACTTAGAAGTTGGTTCTAGGGAACCAAATTCAATAAAATCTCACTTGCACTAGAGCCAACTGTTAACAAACTTTAGTACACTAGCTCTCACATGATACTCATGCCTCTATTGAGATAGAGTATTCATCAAGGGGTATCCTATATTTTTCTCTATAGATACTATGCTCACTACAAATTCACCTCTTTTAGAAAAATCCCTCAAGAGATGAAACATCCAAACTATATGCTTTGTCTTTTGATATGACCTTGATACTTTAGAAATAGCCTCTGCTATAGTGTTATCATAGTAAAATGTTATAGGTTCTTGATTTCTAGGCACCAAATAAAAATATTGGAAAAATTTATGAACCCAAACTACTTATTTGGTTTCATTTGAAGCTTCAATATACTCATACTCTACTATAGATTTGGTGACAACTGGAGTATTTGAACTCCTTCAACTCAGAGCTTCTCCATTAAATAACGAATAACATGAAATGAATATATAATATGTTAATTCAAATCATATTAAAAAAATAATAACATGAAATGAATATATAACCACAATTGTGCATAGATCAACAATCAAATAAATAATTATAAATTTAAATATGACCACTCTGATACCACTTTATAGTTTTAGGCACAATAAAAGCATTGCGGTGGAGGTCAATATATTAAAATTTATTTTAATAATCATTACCTAAAACCAAGAGACAGGATCTTGCATGTAAAATTTATGATTAATTTATTTAATATATGAAGAAATAAATACTTAGTCTTAGGAACTTTCTTCATTGATGATTGTTGATCATCCATAAAGGCTCTTCCAGATTGTCTTTGTTGTGCTTGTGAGGATCCAAGGGTATAATCCCTCTAGCGATGATCCACGTGTGATCTAATGGTCTCTGGGCAACTCCACTCATTCTTCAGGTGCTAGTGCGAAAAATTGAATATCTTGCACTGTTCGTTCTTGATCGCTTGTTCTTTGGTCTTGAAGAAATTATCTCTTGGGTTTATCTCTCTTGAGAGGGAGAGAGGAGTCAAGAGAGAATTCACTGTGCACAACAATTATCTACTCCCAAACTTTTAATTAGTTTTGAATGCTTTAAAAAATAGACATAGTCATCTATTTATAGAGCTGTGATTTTAGTTACAAAACTTAATTGTATGACAACCATTAAATATAATTATAACCATTAATGAAATCCCATGCCACATAATAATAATAATAATATTATTTTGTGGTGTGACAACTTGTGAAAAAATGGATAAATAATATTTATCATCTCGTAAATAATTATTTTATCACTGGACACAGTCTTGGTCTGTTCGAACTCCTCTTGAATTTATTTAACACCTGAATAAATATTTTATTCTATAAAGAAAATATTTGATTCAAAAACTAGTAAATAAATATTTATTAAATATTCAACAAAATAAATAAATATATTTTATTCAAAATTCGGTGAATAAATATTTATTTAATTTATGCGATCAATATATTTTGGAAAAAATTATTCCTCAGTCTTGAGAATAATATTTATTCCATAAATTAAATTCAAATAGAATTTAATTGAGACCAAGAAAAAAACTTAGTGTGTGACCCTCCAGGTTTCTTTATTGTTGGAATTAGGCGGTCTTGCCTAAAGTCCAAGATTACTATTTAGCAATAGGACAAGGCCCCCTAAGAGAAAGAACTTAAATTATCAAGGATGAAAACCACATATGAACACTAACTGTGTAATATAATACCTTTATTAAATTATCTCATCAAGCAGGTTGGATGACGATGTCATCAACCTATATTCTTGATACATCATTCTTTGAATATTTGATATAAACTCATCATTACACCATGAACATGGAATTTAGGGCCACAATTCTATTTCAATCAAAGGGTTGAAATATCAACTCCATAAAGATAGAAGGGAAACATCCTTCTTTAACTTATTCATTAATAACATTTCATTTGTGACGCACCCAACATACCCTACTTCCCGCCAACATATGGTGTGATGGTTTTATTCAGAAAATCTAAGTGCGTGAGTCATGACATACATTAATGATAATCTTAAAGTCTAAGAACCATTACACATGCTCAAAGATAGGAATATCTGATGACACCAAAATATGCGGATTTCCAACTGGTGGGTATATTCTCATAATCTCTCATCTTAGAGATTATCAAGTGAAAATATCATGAGAATAAGTCTCACCTTCTTATGAGTAATCACACCTGATAGTTTATATACTATGTGTTTCATCATAGTATGTTATCCAACTAGAGATCTTTATTAAGAATATTTTTATAGCACTTCAAGGTTCACATCATAGCGGGGAACCACTATTACCTTATCAATTTGAAAAATACTCTAGGACATTATTATATTAAAGTCATGAAGAAAAATGAAAAATATATAATAAGATTTTTAATATTTAATAAATAAAATATTCATGTAATCAAAGTACAAACAGTTTGTTCTTAGGACACCAACTCTAACAAAAATATCATCAAAAACATTCTTGAGGAAAATAATCTTTAAACATTCCAAAGAATCTCATAAAACATAATCATTAAACCTATGAATGGAACAAAATTAAATGGTTCTTTGAATAACATGATAATAATGAGATTAATTGTATATCATGTCAAAGGATAAATATATACACCTCATAAAAGAAGATATGTGTAAAACATAACAAACATCACATGGAAGGAAAATTGTGACAAAAAACCATTACCATATTAGTAACTTTGAAATCATGAACCCCATGAAATAATAATAATTAAATAAAACTTAGAATATCATGAGAAATAAGTATATTCATGATATAATATTTCAAAGGATAAATATATAAAATTCATAAAAGAAGATAGGTGTATAACATAACAAACGTCACAAAGAAAGAAAACTGTGACAAAAACCCAATACCACATTGGTAAATTTGAAACCGCAAACCCCATGAAAGAGATAATATAAAAAATATATGAAAAACCACATAAAAATTAAGGATAAGAATCATCAAATACATTCATGGTAATTATATGTCATGAACCAACCCTGGTCAACCCTAAGCTGGTCACCCGAGCCAATCTTTGTTGTGCTTGTGAGGATCCAGGGGTAGTATCCCTCTAGAGGTGATCCACATGTGCTCCAATGGTCTCTGAGAAACGCCACTCATTCTTCAGGTGCTAGTGTGAAAAATTGAATATCATGCACTGTTCGTTCTTGATCTATTGTTCTTTAGTCTTGAAGAAATTATCTCTTGGGTTTATCGCTCTTGAGAGGGAGTGAGGAGGAGTCGAGAGAGAATTCATTATGCACAAAAATTATCTATTCCCAAACATGGAATTGGTTTCGAATGCTTTACACAATAGACATAGTCATCTATTTATAGAGTTGTGATTTCAGTTACAAAATTTAATTGTATGAAAACCATTAAATATAATTCTAACCAATAATGAAATACCATTACACATAATAATAATAATAATAATATTATTTTTTGGTGTGACAACTTGTGAAAAATGGATAAATAATATTTATTATCTCACAATTAATTATTTTATCACCGGACACAGCCTTGGTCCGTTTGAACTCTTCTTGAATTTATTGAACACCAGAATAAATATTTTATTCTCTAAAGTAAATATTTGATTCATAAACTGGTAAATAAATATTTATTAAATATTAAATAAAATAAATAAATATATTTTCTTCAAAATTCGATGAATAAATATTTATTTAATTTATGCGATCAATATAATTTGGATAAAATTATTCTTCAGTCTTGAGAATAATATTTATTCCATTAATTAAATTCAAATATAATTTAATCGAGACCAATAGAAACACTTAGTGTGTGACCCTCCAGGCTTCTTTCTTGTTGGCATTAGGAAGTCTTGCCTAAAGTCCAAGATTACTATTTAGCAATGGGTCAAGGCCCCCTAAGAGAAAGAACTTAAAGTCTCAATGATGAAAACCCCATATGAATAGTAACTATGTAATATAATCTGTTTATCATAATATCTCATCAAGAAGGTTGCATGACGATGTCATCAACCTATATACTCGATACATCATTCTTTGACTATCTAAAATAAACTCATCATTTCACTATGGCCATTGAATTTAGGGCCATGTTTCTATTTTAATCAAAGGGTTGAGATATCAACTTCCATAAAGATAGAAGGGAAAAATCCTTCTTTAACTTATCCATTAATAACATGTCATTTGTGATGAACCCAACGTACCCTACTTCCCACCAACATATGGTGTGATGATTTTCATTATCAAATCTAAGTGCGTGAGTCGTGACAAACATTAATGATAATATTAAAGTCTAAGGACCATTACACATGCTCACATATAGGAATATCTGATGACACCAAAATATACAGAATTACTACTGGAACATCTATTCTCATAATCTGTCATCTTAGAGATTATAAAGTGAAAACTTCATGAGAATAAGTCTCATCTTCTTATGAGTAATCTCACATGATAGTTTATATACTATGTGTTTCATCATAGTATGTTATACAACCACATAACTGTATTAAGAATATCTTCATAGAACTTCAAGGTTCACATCATAGCGGGGAACCACTATGACCTTATCAATGCGAAAAATACTCTAGGACATTATTATATTAAAGTCACGAATAACAATGAAAAATATATAATAAGATGTTTAATATTTAATAAATCTAATATTCATGTATTCAAAGTACAAATAGTTGGTTTTTAGGACACCAAATCTAATAAAAAGATCATTAAAAACATTCTTGAGGAAAATAATCATTAAACATTCCAAAGTATCTCATACCACATAAGCATTAACCCCATGAATGGAATAAAATTAAATAGAAATTATAAAAACATGATAATGAAAAGATTAATTGTATATCATGTCAAAGTAGAAGTATATACACCTCATAAAAGAAGATATGTGTAAAACATAAGAAACCTCACATGGAAGGAAAATTGTGACAAAAAACCATTACCGTATTAGTAACTTTGGAATCATGAACCCCATGAAATAAAAATATTTAAATGAAACTTATAATATCATGAGAAATAAGTATATTCGTGATATAATATTTCAAAGGAGAAATATATACAATTCATAAAAGAAGATAGGTGTATCCCATAACAAACGTCACAAAGAAATAAAATTGTGACAGAAACCCAATACCACTTTGGTAACTTTGAAACCATAAACCCCATGAAAGAGAGAATATAAAAAATATATGTAAAACCCAATAAAATTAAGGATAAGGATCATCAAATACATTCATGGTAATTATATGTCATGAACCAACCCTGGAGAACCCTAAGCTAGTCACCCGAGCTGATATGCGACATGACGCTAAGGGTGTTCCTGATCCCCATAGGATGGAAACTAGTGTCGGGTATCAACAGAGTACAGAAAGGGAATGATTTCTCCCAATAAATAATAAAGAGACTAAACATTAGAAAGATGAATAATACAGTTTGATATAAATAAAACTTAACTGAACCACTTTTATAAAAATTCTGAAAATATAACCAAACTACACAACAAGACCAACCAAACAAGATGACCACATGATCTCCATGTGACCCCATGGGTCACTCTATAAAATAAAGATCAACCATCGCCCAAAGAGATCAAACTCAAGCTGAAACCTTCTCCAAAGGTTAAAAAGAGAAAAAAACTATTGGTGTAAGTATTAAAATTTAGTAGGCTATCATTATAATCTATTCCCAATGCAGTTCCTTTAAAATAAAAGAAACATCAATTTCAGTATTGAACTAAAATATATAAAAGTATGATTTTATACACATTTTAATTAAAAACAAAGTATAACCTGTTTCCCTTATTCATTTCAAAAAACCAATTTCATTCCATTAGTGACACCAAAACCCTTTCAAGGGGAAAGTGATGCTTACATTTTCAACTTGGAAAAAAGAGGATAAAACACTATTTTACTTGAAAACAATTTTCATAAACAATTTTGAAACTAACACATCACTTTCAAATAAAAACACTACATGAGAAGGCACTACCATAATCACACAACAAGGGAAGTGGAAATAATTATTCAAGTATCCAAATCATCACTGCAACAAACTAAGATCCAATAGACCTAGGTGAACCCAAGAGATTAGGAACTATCTAAAACATACTAATAAGTGAGACCCCATCCTCAGTAGAATTCCACACATGATGAAATAAAAACACCCAAATGCCTGACCACCCTAACTCAGGACATACCACAGGGCCAATCCCATATCAATAAACCTTAATATATCCACCTACTATGGACCACTAGTCAGTACATGACCTACCAGTGTGGAAATAATTCTCAGAAAATTATCTCTATATGCAGGTTCCTCTGTCTCATGTATATAACAGGGGTGAGCCAAACGATGCCATACAAGAATCTGATAACAACATATATATAATAATAATTCACAACATTCCTTACCTCGAGTCACCCCAAGGACTAATCTCATGCCACATATTATTTAGAGCACAAAGATTCCCAATCGAGGAACTCTGATAATGGATCATAAGGATTCCATAGTGAAGACATCCCATCCATTATACATAGACAAGGTATGAGAAACTTCCAATGGAGGTTTTCATAATAAATACTTTCATCATTTTCACAAAGTTTCCAAATGAACCTTTAAGCATTTCTCACAAAACCAACATTCATCAAAGATACACATCCACTTTTCAAAAAGGGGGTAAGCACACCATTTACTATTTCAAAATTATTTACAAAATTCCCTTAAAACATTCAATTTACCCTTTCAAAACATAACCATTTTTATCAAATTCCAAACGGTCCATTTACTAGCAATACATGCTAGAACATACTAACAACCAATACTCATTTCTTTATAAAACCCAAAATCACTTAGAAAAACCATACAAGGAACCCAAGAAATCATTTAAAATATTAACAATAAATTTACAAATAAAAACCATGCATTTAATCTCACAAATATCCTTCAAAATCCAACCGATCATTTCATCAAACACTTTGTGTTCTCTATTTACCAAAACAATTATAGTCATAACAAAACTAGGATTAAAACACCATTTTCACACCAAACAATTGAACCAAGGATCATATATAAATATTTATAAATTAAAGATGGTGTGAAAATCATGAAACTAATTGTTCTTAAATTAAAAAGGCTCGTGCATGGGGAAAAATACCTCAGATCTATGTCACAATGACAATGCACCACCAAAACCACTCCACGGGGGTTTTAAAACCCTAGATCGATGAAAAGAAACCCAAAATGATCAAAACCCCCAAAAAAATTGAAGGGAAAAATGAAAACCCTAGTTCAACATGACCATGTGAGAAGATAAAACCAAGAAGGAATGAGAGGAGAAGGAAGAGGGAAGGATTTGATGAAGAAATCATGAAGAATCACTAACCTTTGGTGAGAAATCACCAAAAAGTGGACCAAAACGAAGGAGAACAAAGGGGAGGCGGCCTCTGGTTGATACCCAATAGGTAGGGATTAAAATGGGAGGTGGAATCACTTAAATAATATTTTTAAATTAAAAAATATTTATCTTGTAATGGGCTGTAATATTTTTCTGTATGATTTTGTAAACCATGCAGAAACCGTGCGAATGCTACTAGAAAAAATCTGCAACATTGTTGGTTTAAGTTGCATGGTTTTGGAAAACCGTGCTCAAACTGTGTGACCTGAAAAACTGTCCAAAACTCTCAAATGACACATCACACATTAGTTATTCCCACCCAATGATCCTTGATTTACTTAAACATAATATAGTGACACTCTGGGTGCCACAAAATCTCCACCATGCAACTTTCTCCTAACACGTACAATGGGTCAAACATGGGATAAAGACTAGAAAAGGGAACAATTAAAAACTAAACACCCATCACACCCAGAACCCAAGAAAAAAATCAGGATTCCCATCAAACCAGATCATAATCCAAAACTTGAAAAACCAGGTGTGAAATTTTATACACCACACAACAAAAATAAGTGGTGACAGAATATATCTCACAGAAATAAAAGTGTGACGAGAAAACCATTACAAATATAGTATCATTAGAGTGAGAATAAATAAATGATATAATTATTATGAAAAATTTAAATCCATAAAATAAAAGTGGAAAAACAAAATAATACAATTTTAGGTCATTTTACACATTTTCTTGGTATAACATAACCAATGACATGGAAGTTTAACCCAATGAATGAAAATTGAGTTAAGAATTCCCTTACTACTAGGGTAACTTTTGAATCATGATATTAATGAAAGAATAACATTAATTGAAACATTGAATATCATAAAATAAATGGAACTCGTTATATAAAAAGTCATAGGGAATAATATACACTATATTGAAGTAACATGGTTCATGATAAAAAATAAGTCTCAAAGAAATATAAATTGAGATGAAACTCCTAACCTTGAGTCTGACTTGTCATGATAACCCTATATCTTCCTAAATAATAAACTTATGTTACCTATATACTTTCTTCAGAACCTTTTCCAAGTTTATTACTACTTTTATTTCACTTATAAATAAGTTATAGAGAATTACTTAATCAATAACATTTAAGTCAGATGTTTTGACCATATTTGGTTTATGTGTCAAAAACGACTTTGATAGGTCAAATATGGTCAAAAGGGGTCATTATTAAAATAGATACATAATAATAATCATGAAATAATTATCATATTTATACATCAATTATACTTTTAAAACCACTCATTAATGATGGTTATGAAAAATAAACCAATGTTATGGAGAAAGTAGGTCATATGTACGCATGAGTAACATTACTATTTTTTCAATGATCATTATAGAAAGAAGGAAAGTAAAATTTATCTTTCTAGAATGATAATTATACCATAAATACCATATTATTTAATCATATATACTCATATATATAATTATTTTTATTTAAAAGGAATCACATCGCGTCAAGGTGACAGTAGTTCACATGTCCACGAACAATGTTATTACTTTTTCAATGTGTGAAGGGGTAATAAAGAAAATGATATATTAAAATTACATAAAGTTAATTATTTCATTAATATAATATATATGTCATGTATGTCAAATATTTTTAATTAAATACATCCTTAATACGTTCCATGTAATGTGTGAACGTATCACATTGTTTTGAGGAGGCTGTAGTCCACACGTCCCTAAACGATGTTATCATATTTCCATAAAATGGAAAGCATGAAGGAATGTGTTATATAAAAATTCAAAAAGTATTAATAAAACATAATTATCATATATATCATATAAAAATAGTGTGTCCAACATAATGCTGAACCATGATAGGTGCTAAAGGAACAATGAACGACATCGTTTTGTGACGCGGCAGTTCACCGCACACGAATGGTAATTTCGTTACCCATTTGATAGAAGTGTGTGTAGGTGTATTTTGAACCCATAAAATAACTATATCTCAGTATATTTAATATATTTATGATATTACATAATCATGTAATAATAATAATTTAATGGGTAGAGAAAGAAATTAAACATAAATGCACATTGAAAAAAGTTAGCTCTTTTCTGAGTACTCTTTTTGGTTTGTACCAATGGGATTCTTTGGTTATTTTCCTTACCAAAGTTAGGACTATATGGTGAGGGTAGTTATGTTGGGATATTATTTGGGAAGGGGTTTGGATGAACCAAAGAGATTTATGGGTGTAAAAAATGGGTGGGGGTGAGTATCTTTTTATAGTAGAGGGGGAGTGTCATTATTGTAAATTTAAAAAGGTAAACACAATTTAGATGTCTCTCTTACATCATGTGCCTCCAATAATGATCTCAATTAGATATAATAGGTGATATGGTCGAATAATTTCCAGAAAATGGGTTTTGAAAAAGTTTCTAGGTCATTTGGCCCCTTTAGATTAAAATTTAACCACTAAGTAAACTCATTTCTACCTTAATTGTTGTAATTAATTTTAATTACATTCAATATTATTTTTGGTCAAAAACTAAGTTTACCATATTATAAATTATAAATTATTATTATTCAAAATATGGAATCTATTTTTCCAAATTCCAATCATAGAAGAGTCATAAATTAATTTAAAATTAATCCCGCAGATGGGACATCAAAGCAGGTTTTTAAAATGAAAATGTTCAAGAGTTTCCTAAGTTTTTATATCTAAAATCACTGTGAAAATGCTTCCAATTACCTAATATGGATTACATGATATAAAATTTATCTAATTATACTTTAAAACCAATTAAAAATATAATCTAACATGATAAATTATTTAGACGAAAAGCCAGTTTCTAATTAAAATTTGGTGTCATTCACTGTTCATCAAAATATGAAAGTTCTCAGAAAAATATCAAAAATTAACGCAAAGTAAATTTTGATATTCTGATTTAAAAAAAAGTTTATTTTTTCAAATAAAAATTAGAAAAATTTAAAAATTTAGTTTTAGAATAATTCTGTTATTAAAAGACAGTAAAATCATCTTTTAAAAATATATAGCTTTTTATGCTTAAAATTAGATTAATTCTTATCTTAAGTCTATAAAACTTATTTGATGAATTTTGAAACATTTTATTAAATATATAACATTTAAATTTCATTAATATCTTTCAATAATAGTGATTAATTTAAATTTTTAAATAAATTGTCATTCTTGTCATAAAAATATTTTTTCCTAAAAACACATCATTTATATTCATTTGATTTTTATTTCTTTTTCTAATTAATCGGTAAATATGAATTCATTTTATAAAAATCTATAAAAATAATTTTCACAATTTATTTAATCATATTCATTCACAGCATTCCAATGGTTAGGTGATAACTATTATGCTAAATAAATAATGTTAATAGTATATTGTTGTTTGGTAAGACTCGAGCTTGTGTGCAACATAATCCACCAAAGAGACTCGATGTTCCATGAAATTCAAAATAAAATTGGTATTACCTTTGATGAAAGCTAAACCATTTATTTCATGTAACACAATCTATTAAAGAATTTAATTTTTTTAAGAATATATTTCCTAAAGTTTCGGGATGTTACAAAAAAAGAATCAGTAAATTTGTGATTCATGGATCTATAAATCAAGTGGTTATAGTTTTGATTTGAGTGAATATAATTTTTAATAACCTATTGTTGAAAAGTTATATGATGAAATTGAGAGATTACTAAATGATATTTTTAAAATTTATGATATATACAATGATTTTATAGAAAATAATAATAAGAATGTTGAAGAAAATAAACTTTCTTCTAAAGAGAACAAAAAAGTTAAATATGAAAATGAAAAATATTACGATTTTGTTTATAATAACAATTAATTTTAAGCAAAGAAGTTTAAATACTTATGTAATGATTTTAACACCTCTCAAATTCAAGGACAATATAATTATTTTTGTATTCTTTGCAATTTTTAAAAACAATTTGTGTTATGATATAAAAACAAAAGGCATTACACATGTTCTATGTTATTTAATAAATTTTTAAATAAAAATTATTGTATTTTTTTATAATAAATATCATAGAACATTAATAATATAATAATTGTTATTTATATTTTATTAACTCTTTTAAAATAGAGTATGTATTATGCCCAAAAAAATCACATAACATATTTTTTGTATTATTTACTGAATTTTTAAATAGAGTATCATATTTTGTTTATTTTTTTACAATTTTTTATAAATTAAAGAAAACATTTTTAATGATTTTTTTATTGATTTTGTAATAAAATATGTATTATGTCACAAAAAATAACTCAAAATACTTGTCTTCAATTTTTTTGACCAAATAAAAAATGTTACATTTTATGATTTTTCATCACAATTTTCTTCTAAAAATAAGGGAATAATAATTATTTTGTATCCTTTAATGATGATTTAAAAAAATTATTATGCATTGTGTCATGAAAAAAACACACATAAAAAATCTTCTATGTTATCTATTAACCCTTTTTAATATAAAATATTATATTTTTTTGTATTTTTTATTATAATTTTCATTTCAAATTAATGATATAACAATTGACATGTCTTATAAATTGACTTTTTAAAAATACAATATGTATTATTCCACAAAAAAATCACATAAAATATGTTTTTTTATTACTTATTTATTTTATAAATGTATGATATTATATTTTATGCATTTTTATACTATTTTTCGTATAAAATTAAGTACATATAATTTTTAATGTGTTTTTGATTGAGATTTTTAATTAATGTTGTATTCTATCATTATAACAAATGAAAAAACATGTGTTTTTTTAATGTGTATTCCATTAGAAAATAAAATAAATTTTATTTTATTTTATTGAAAAAATCCATGTTGTTTATAATATTGTAATATTCCTCAGTTGATTTTATATAAAGTGTGTCGAGTGCCTAACACAACTCTCCTCCTTTATCCAGGCTTGAGAAAGATGATGTAGGATATATATATATATATATATAAACAGATACGGATCGAGACATATTTTTATTAGGAAAGAAAACACTATTTTTAACTGAGTAGAGAGGTAATTATTACATGACCCGAAGACCCAGTGACACATAAACCCAATACAAGAGGACCCAAAGACCCAACAACTCGAAATCCTATACATGACCCAAACCCACATAGATAGATTTAGTTGATTTTAAATAAAAGTAATTTTTTTATTTATTTGTTAATTTTGATGAGTTTAAAATCAATATTTTAATGATTTTGAATTTAACTTTAATTTGAATGAATCTATTTTATAAATTTTAAAATTAAAAATTCTTATAGATTTTTTTAAATATTATTGAGTTTTAAAATTTGTTTCTTTCTTTTAAAGTGATTTTTTAAAATTTATGATAATTTTTTAACAAAATTTCTATTCAATTTTTAATGAAATCACAAAATAATATCTTGATTATTTTTTGAAATTTTCAATATATTTATCCATCGATTTGAATTTACTGGTTAATTACCCTCATAATTTCTAGGTCAATTGGGGTTGATGACCAAATGAGGTTCAACTCAAATATGCAATTTAGATTCCCAAATTAATTTAACACATAAGGTTGATTACATTGGCCACCACAGAAGACAATACAAGAAAAGAAAACTATAATAAATACGTGGGTTCGGGGACTTGACCCCATGACCCGACCCTCAACTCCCACCCCAAACCCCCCCTCAAATGGTGAGGCCCAGACTAATTTAACAAATAACACAACACTGAATGGAATGATATTATCACATTCATTCATCAACATCCAAGGAAACCATTCTAAAAACACATAGTGTGCACTAGTCAGTACCCAACCATTTTTTACGATTCATCATTAATCACCACCATTTCAACAATATACCATTTGCGCCATGCCAGACGAGCATTTACATAAGTCATGTAGACCAGATGCCTCAAGGCTACATGAAGAACTGAATTTGAAAGCTGTTAAAATTTTATTCATAAATTCCATACCTCCACTTATGTTTTCATGTATACCATCTCCAAACATGATTCATCTATCCTGCCAAAGGATAGCAGATCCATTAACATAGTCATGGTACCTGAAGTCGCTGCAAAGACCCTCTCAACCATTGCATGAAGGAGATCCTTTTTCCTCAAGAAATCATTATTTTGAAAAAAAATCCTTGAATAATGATATTGTAAGTATACATATCTAGAAAACAACCACTTTTTTACATTTTATAAAGCAGATCATTTGCTTCAATCATAAGACCCCTTTTATAGAATCCATTAATCATTATATTGTAAGTACATAAATTGGGTTGCAATCTTTTAGTAGGGAGATAAAGGAAAACATCTTGTGCATCTTCAATCTTCCCATCCTTGCACATACCATCAATGAGGGTATTGTAGAGGACTATATTAAGAGCCAAATTAGGATCTTCAATCACCCTAAAGAGATCCATCGCTTCAGCAACATACCTATTTTAAAAAATCCCACCCAACAAAGTTTCATATGTCTGGATATCAGGAGTCTGGCCGTGGATTTGAATATCATCGATAAGAATTTGTGCTTCCTGAGGCCTGCCCAACTTGCAGAGTCTGTGTATCATAGTAATGAAGGTTACATGACTCAGATATATTCCTTTTAAAGAATTATTTTTGAAGAGATTAATGGATATCTCTATAAGTTCCATCTTGAAAAACCCATTGATCGGGATGTTATAACTCCAAACACAGGGCATACACCTCCTTTTCACCATCATATCAAATATGTTGGATGCATTATTTAATTCACCATGCAAACAATACCCATACATAAATGCATTGTAAGTTATACCATTAGGCTCAAGACCTCTTTCAACCATCAATCCAACAATTCGATGTGCCTGAGCAGTCATTCCCTCTTTACAAAGGTTATCGACCGACATAGTGAAAGTGGGCGTGCTTGGGTTAACTCCCTTGTTGATAATTCAATTAAAAAACCATTGATCTTACATCCATTTCCCCAAACTATATAACCCATTGATCAACGAGTTGTAGGTAACATCATTTGGAGCAATTTCATTACTGGTCATCTCGAGAAGAAACTCAGAAGCCTGACTCACTAACCAGTTCTTACAAAGACCATCTATGATGGTGCTGTAGGTTACAACATGAGGAGAACACCCAATGCCTTCCATCTTCCTCATGAACCCAACAGCTGCAACTTTCCCCCCAAATTTACCTCAATATTAAATCCCTTTTAGGAGAGTGTTGAAGGTGGCGATGTATGGTGCCAAGCCAAGGTAAGATATTCGATCAAAGATTGTGGTGATTTGTATTATATATTATATAGAAATGGTGAACAGAGTGACAGTGGATGAATGTGATATCACATGAGATATGAGAGGAGGAAGTATAATGATACCTATGGTAAATATTGGGAACTAAAATTATAGGAGAAAGAGGAAAAGGGACACATATTTCCAAGATGGGAGCGAGACTCAAAATTAGACGGTTGGATCAGTGAACCTTCCTCCATGACCCAAGAGAAAAGTAGGTTATTTCCAATGTGGTTTTCTTGACACCATAAATTAAGAGTATATGACAAAACCTAGAGCATGACATAACTATAAGTATATGGGTCATCTTCAGCACTATTATTGCAGTGCTCTGAGATCAGGTGATCGAGACACTTCTTAGGTGTTTCAAGCATCATATGCATCGACGGGGTGATGATAGCCGGATGGGAATTATCAGCAGAGCATGGCTAGCCATGGTGATTCTAGGAACACCATGACTCCTCACCAAGGAAACAAGGAGTATAGTGAAACGATGAAGCAGTTGTATGGAGCTGAGTAGATGATGATAAATGACCAGGTTAGACCATCTACAGTGAGAGGTATGATTATTTTGAATTCTACCATTATGCAAGTGCTTTTTGATACTAGTGCATCATATTCCTTTAATGCTTATCATGCTGTTGATTTGCTAATTTTAAAACTTGATATGACACCTTTCTTGTTAAAACTTCAAACCCATATCAGTGAAAGATAATGTCGGTCCTTTGTGTGTAGATCATGTTCTATAACTATTTATGGAGTTGAGATAAAATGGGACTTCTCAGTGTTAGATATGGATTTATTTGATTAAATCTTAGGTATGGATTGGTTGAAAACGTTCAAGGCTCACATAGACTGTTGTAGCAGAACAGTCAGTTTCAAAACTAAGGATGGTGATGAGTATATCTTCAGGGGAAAAATGGTTATAAAGCTAGGTGTAATAGGCTTGTTGGCACCAGTAGTGGGAATAATATCTTACCAATTAGTGGTATTGAATTTGGCATCGATAGAATAGATGTAGGATATCAGTTTTACAATAGTTGTGGATCAATTTCCAAATGTATTTCCCAATAACTTCTTAGGGTTACTACCTATAAGGGAAGTAGGGTTTACAATTTTTCTCCTCCCAGTGACCATTCCTATTTCCCTTTCGTCTTATAGGATGGAACCAAAAAAATTAAGGTAATTAGAAATGTAGTTAGAAGATATGGAAAGAAAATTTTTCATTCCTCCAAGTATGTCTCTGTGGACAGCACCAGCCTTGTTCGTGAAGAAAGAGGATGGAACTATAAGGCTATGTGTGGATTATCATAAGATTAACCAAGTTACAATCAAGAATAGGTACCTAATTCCATGAATTGATGACCTGTTTGATAAATTAAGGGGATCTCAATGGTTCTCTAAGATATCACCAATTGTGAGTTTGAAAGGAAGATATTCCAAAGATAGATTTCATAAGTAGATATGACCACTAAGAATATCTATTCATACCGTTCAATCATACGAATGAACCAATGGTATTTATGGATTTGAGAAATTGGATATTTTAGAGATATATGCATTCTTTTGTTCTGGTGATTATGGATGACATATTGGTGTTTTCAAGGACAAAGGCTGATCATGAAAAATGCTTAATGATAGTGTTAGAAATCTTGAGAGACCATCGTTTGTATACCAAACTTTCAAAGTGTGATTTTTGGATACAAGAGGTATGCTTTCTTGGAAATGTAATTTTATAAAAATTTTTTTTAGTGGATCCTGAAAAGATAAAAGTAATTATCTATTGGAATACCCGAAGAATTTCTTTGAGATACAAAGTTTTCTTAGTCTAGCTGGTTATTACTGATGCTTTCTGCATGACTTCTCATGGATAGATTTTCCAATTATATCTTTGATAAAGAAAAATTCCCCATTCCAATGGACTGTGGAATGGTATAAGTCTTTTGTAGAGTCGAAAGTTTGTCTAACATCGACACCTATCTCGATTTTTCCAGAATCAGAAAAGGGTTATGTGGTGTACTGTGATGCTTCAAGATATGGGTTGGGATGTGTTATCATAAAAGGAGACCATGTGGTTTCTTATGGTTACAGAATGTTGAGAGTTCATGAGAAGAATTACCCAACATACGATTTGGAGTTAGATTTGGTTGTCCATGCCTTAAATACTTGGCACCATTTTCTATTTGGTGAGAAATTTTCTATGTTCATGGATCATAAGATCTTGAAACATATTTTCTCACAGTGAGATTCGAATCTGAGACAAAGGATATGGATGGAGTATATCTATATGTTCAAATTTTACATGATGTATACACTAAGAAAATGGAATTCCATGGAAGATTCATTAAGTAGAATGTCTTATGCTCAGTTTGAAAAAGAAGCTTCAGATGAGTAATAGTTAATTTCGGTCCTATCCAACATGCACATGGAATGTGAAGAACAAGGTGATGTTGTGGTTTTCTTTTTAGTTTCAGTGATTCTTGATTTGGTAAAGTTAGTCAAATAAGCACAAACATCTGATGTAGAATACCCGGTTATGAGTTCAAAAATCAATAGTGGGGAGAGCATTGAGGGCAGGAAAATTTATGGGAGTTTAGTTTTGTGGTTCAAAGATCAGATGGTTGTACCTATGGATTTTCAAAAACAAATTCTTCATGATTACCACTATTCCATGTGGGCCTTACATTCGGGTACATAGAATATGTATAAGGTGTTGGAGGCACAATTTTTGTGGAGTGGCATAAAAAGAAAAGTGGCATAGTTCATTTTAAAGTGATTAACATGTTAGTAAGTTAAGGTAGAGCATCAGAGACCATCATTTATGTTTCAGTCATCACCCATCCCAATGTGGAAATGGGATCCAATAACTATGGATTTTGTTATGGTCCTCCCAAGAATGGTTTAGAAAGACGACTCCATATGGGAGATAATGTATTGTCTTACAAAGTCATCTCATTTCATCTCTATTCATGAAACTCATATGGTGGAGGGTCTATCAAAAATATATATCCAAGAAGTGGTTAAGAGACACGACATACCAATTTCAATCGTGTTAGATAGAGATTTGAGGTTCACATCTCATTTCTATAAATCCTTATAGAAAGCCCTTGGGACTCAATTGACTATGAGTATGGTGTATCACCCTTAGATGGATGGTCAATATGAGAGGATGATACAAACATTGGAAGAAATTTTGTGAGCTTGTGTAATAGATTTTGGTGGATCATGGGAAGATTATATACCTTTAGTGGAGTTATTATATAATAATAGCTATCAGACCTTAACACACATGGATCCTTTTGAAGCCTTGTATGGACGTCCTTTTTTTTCTCCACTTTTTTGGGTGGAAACATGTGAGACTTAACTAGTTGGGTCGATCCTTGTCAAATAAACAATGGATAAGATTCAGTTGATTACGAAATGGATGGAGATAGCTCAGAGTCGTTAGAAATTGTATGTGGATCATCATCGATGGACACTATCCTTTATAGTGAGTGATCATGTGTTCTTATAGATTTCTCCAAGGCTTGGGAATCATCATTTTGGGAAGCATGGAAAGTTATTTCCCTAATACATTGTCCCATTCGAGATACTGGAATGATTTCAAGAGGTGGAATATTGGTTGGAATTACCACCACTGTTCAGTGCGGTACATAATGTGTTCCACGTATATCAGTTGAAGAAGTATAAGCCTGATATTGACCATGTGACCAGATGGGATCATGTTGACCTAGAGCCAGATGCTTCATTGGTACATATCCCTGGGTGGATTGTGGATAGGAAGGATAAAGTATTTCATAGAAAAAGAATTGGCCTAGTCTTGGTTTTTTGATAACATGTCTAGATTCAGGAAGAGACTTGGGAACATGAGAAGGAAATAAAAGAGAAATGGCCGGAACTCTTTTAGGGCAATAATGGTTTTCTAATTTCTAAGGACGAAATTACCAATGGTGGGGAGAAGGTAGTTTCCCTGGTTTTTGGTATGTAACACTTTATTTATTCTTTTTGTGTATATAAAGTATAAGGGTGAAAGTTGGGAGGTCTTGGAGAACTTGTTGAGAGTTTTTGGGGCTAAAGGGATGGTGCATGGGCTACACATGGGTTTTCCAAACCATGTGGAAGCCTAGTATAAACCATTCAATATGAAAATATTGGACAGAGAGATTTGGAATAGTTGAAGCACAGTTTGGAAGTCGTCCAAGGAGTCTATGTAAATTATTTCTCAAGATAGTAGCAGAATCATGGTTTGTGCATAGTTTTCCTAACTGTGCAACTAAACCGTGCACGAGTTAAAACCCAGCTCCTTAAAAAGTGGATCTAGGTCATCCTTTCCATTAATCCACTTTACCCCCCCCCCAAATGGCCCTGACTCAGGATTTTCCTTCTCCAAAGGCCAAATATGGTTATCCCATAAATCCATAGGCGATTTGAAGGCTTACCTTAGTGATTCGAAGCCAGATTATTGTAGAGAATAGATCTAAGGTAGTTTCGTGGAATTATCACATGGTTTCTTGAGATTTCTTCATCTATTTTCAGTTTTCATCAAAATGTTGAGGTAGTTGGCTTCACTATCGAATCATCTTTATAGAACCGATTGGAATGATTTCAAATTGATTACTTTGTGTGGATTTGATTTTTTATTAGTTTACTTATGATTTTTTGAAACCCTCTTCGGCGATGGATTGTGGAAATTTGAAATTTTTTTGTTCTTGATTAAAGTATTTGATTCTTTGTTTTAAAATAAATATTTTAAAATGGTATTTTTTTTGGAATTGTGGCAATTGGATTTGTTTAATGGTTTTAAATAAAATGAATGGTTTTATTGAAATGAAATGGTTGATTAGAATTCTACCCTTATGAAAGTGTTTTTGATACTAGTTCATCACATTCCTTCATTGTTTCTCATGTTGTGGATTTGCTAATTTTAAAACTTGAGATGATACCTTTCTTGTTAAAACTTCAAACCCTCTCGGTGAATGATAATGTCAGTAATTTGTGTGTAGATCATGTTCTATAACTGTTGATGGAGCTGAGATAAAATGGGAATCCTCAGTGCTAGATATGGATGTCTTTGATGTAATCCAAGGTATGTATTAGTTGAAAACGGTCAAGGATCACATAGATTGTTGTAGCAAAAAAGTCAGTTTCAAAACTGAGGATGGTGACGAGCATATCTTCAGGGAAGAAATGGCTATAAATCTAGGTGTAATAGGCTTGCTGGCACCAGTAGTGGGAATAATATCTTACCAATTAGAGACATTGAATTTGGCATTGATAGAATAGATGGAGGATATCATTTTTCCAATAGTTGTGGATCAATTTCCAAATGTATTTCCCAAGAACTTCTTAGGGTTACTACCTATAAGGGAAGTGGAGATTACAATTGATCTCCTCCCAATTACCATTCCTATTTCCATTTCATCTTATAGGATAAAACCAAAAAAATTAAGTGAATTAAAAGTGTAGTTAGAAGAGCTGGAAAGAAAAGGTTTCGTTCTTCCAAGTATATCTCTATGGGCAGAACCAGTCTTGTTCGTGAAGAAAGTGGATAGAACTACAAGGCTATGTGTGGATTATCATAAGCTTAACCGAGTTATGATCAAGAATAGGTATCCACTTCCATACACTGATGAACTATTTGATCAATTAAGGGGATCTTAATGGTTCTCTAGGATATCACCAACTGCGAGTTTGGAAGGAGGAAATTCCAAAGACAACTTTCAGAAGTAGATATTTCCACTACGAATATGTATTTATACCGTTTTGTCTTACGAATGCACCAGCGGTCTTTATGGAAATGAGAAATTGGATATTTCAGAGATATATGGATTCTTTTGTTGTGGTGTATGTGGATGACCTATTGGTGTATTCAAGTACAAAGGCTGATCATGAGAAACTCATAACGATAGTTTTAGAAATCTTGAGAGACCATCGTTTGTATACCAAACTATCAAAGTGTGATTTTTGGATATAAGAGTTATGCTTTCTTGGACACGTAATTTCTGAAAAATGTTTTTTAGTGGATCCTGAAAAGGTAAAAGTTATTATCTATTGGAATCCCTGAATAATGTCTTTGAGATATGAAGTTTTCTTGGTCTAGCTGGTTATTACTAATGCTTTTTGCGTGACTTCTCACAACTATATTTTCCAATGATATATTTGATAAAGAAAAATTCCCCATTCCAATGGACTGAGGAATATTAGAAGTATTTTGAAGAGTTGAAAGTTCATCTTACATCAACACCTATCTCAATTTTTCTAGAATCTGGAAAGGGGTATGTGGTGTACTGTGATGTTTCGAGATATGGGTTGGGATGTGTTCTCATGCAAGGAGACCATGTGGTTTCTTATGGTTAAATGTAGTTGAGATTTCATGAGAATAATTACCCAACACACGATTTGGATTTAGCTTTGATTGTATATGCCTTAAATACTTGGGCTCATTATCTATTTGGTGAGAAATTTTCTATGTTCATGGATCATAAGATATTGAAAAATATTTTCTCACAGTGATATTTGAATATGAGATAAAGGATAAGGATAGATTATCTCTAGATGTTCAACTTTGACATGATGTATACACTAAGAAAAGGGAATTCCATCGAAGATTCATTGAGTAGAATGTCTTATGCTCAGTTAGAAAAATAAGATTCAGATGAGTGACAGTTAATGTCGGTCCTTGCCAACATGCACGTGGAATGTGAAGAACAAGGTGATGTTGTGGTTTTATTTTCAGTTTCTGTGATTCTTGATTTGGTAAAGCTAGTCAAAGAAGCACAAACATCTGATGTAGAATACCCAGTTATGAGTTCAAAACTCAATAGTGGGGAGACCATTGAGGGATGGAAACTTGATGGGAGTTCAGTTTTGTGGTTTAGAGATCGGATGGTTGTACCTATGGATTTTCAGAAACAACTTCTTCATGCTTACCACCATTCCATATGGGCCGTACATCCGGGTACATAGAATATGTATAAGGCGTTGAAGGAAATTTTTTGGTAGAGTGACATAAAAATGAAAGTGGTAGAGTTTGTTTCAAAGTGCTTAACTTATCAGCAAGTTAAGGTAGAGCATCAGAGACAATCATGTATGTTTCATTCATTACCTATCCCAGTGTGGAAATGGGATCCAATAACTATGGATCTTGTTATAGGCCTCCCAAGATCGGTTCAGAAACACAACTCCATATGGGTGATAGCGTATCAGCTTACAAAGTCAGCTCATTTCATCCCTATTCATGAAACTCACATGGTGGAGGATCTATCAGAAATCTATATCCAAGAAGTGGTTAAGAGACATGGAATACCAGTTTCAATAATGTTAGATAGAGATATGAGGTTCACGTCTCATTTTTTGTAAGTCCTTATAGAAATCCCTTGGGACTCAATTGACTATGAGTATGGCGTATCACCCTCAAATAGATGGCTAATATGAGAGGATGATACAAACATTGGAAGAAATCTAGTGAGCTTGTGTAATAAATTTTGGTGGATCATGGAAAGATTATATACCTTTAGTGTAGTTCTCATTTAATAATAGCTATCAGGCCATAATACATATTGATCCGTTTAAAGCCTTGTATGGGCGTCCTTTTTTTCTCCACTTTGTTGGGTGGAAACATGTGAGACTTCACTAGTTGGGCCGAGACTTGTCCAATAAACAATGTAGAAGATTAATTTGATTAGGAAATGGATGGAGATAGCGTAGAGTCATTATAAATTGTATGTGGATCATCATAGAAGGACATTGTCCCTAATAGTGAGTGATCATGTGTTCTTTCAGATTTCTCCAAGGCTTGGGCATTGTCGTTTTGGGAAGCATGGAAAGTTATTTACTTGATACATTGTCCCTTTCGAGATATCAGAACAAGTTGAAGAGTGGAATATTGGTTGGCATTACCACCATGGTTCAATGCCGTACATAATGTGTTCCACGTATCTCAGTTGAAAAAGTATAAACCTGATCCTGACCATGTGATCAGATGAGATCATGTTGACCTAGAGCCAGATGCTTCATTGGTACATATCCCAGTGCGGATTGTGGATAGGCAGGATAGATTCTTTCTTGGAAAAATCATTGGCCTAGTCTTGGTTTTATGATAACATGGCTAGATTCCGGAAGAGACTTTGGAACGTGAGAAGGAAATAAAATAGAAATGGCCAGAACACTTTTAGGGTAACAATGGTTTTCTACTTTCTGAGGACGGAATGGCCAATGGTGGGGAGAATGCAGTATTATTGTTTTTTGGTATGTAACCCTTGATTTATTCTTTTTGTGTATATAAAGTATAAGGGTAAAATTTTGGTGGTTTTGGAGAACTTGCTGAGAGTTTTTGGGGTTAAAGGGATGGCGCACAGGCTACACACGGTTTTTCCATACTGTGTGGAAGCCTAGTATAAACCATTCAAATATGAAAATATTGGACAGTGAGATTTGGCATAGTCGAAGCATAGTTTGGGATCCGTGAAAGGCGGTCATGAAAAGTCTTTATCAAGATAGTAGCAGGAGAATGGTTTGCGCATAGTTTTCTTAACTGTGCGACTAACCTGTGCATGAGTTAAAAACCACCTCCTTAAGTGGATCTAGGTCAGCCTTGCCATTAATCCACTTTTTTCCACCAAAACGGCCCTAAATCAGGATTTTGCTTCTCCAAAGGCCAAAGAAGGTTCTCCCATAAATCCGGAGGAAATTCAAATGCTTCCCTTAGTGATTCAATTCCCAATTCTTTTAGAGAACAGGTCTAATGTAGTTTTGTCGAATTATCACCTTTTTTATTGATATTTCTTCATCTATTTTCAGTTTTCATCAAAATTGTTGAGTTAGGTGGCTTCACTCTCGAATCATTTTTGTAGAACTCATTGGAATTATTTCAAATTGATTTCTTTGTGTGGATTTGATTGTGTATTGGTTGCCTTACGATTGTTAGAAACCCTATTCGGTGATGGATTGTGGATATTTGGAAAATTTGTGTTATTGATGAAAGTATTTGATTCTTTGTTTTAAAATACATATTTTAAAATGGTATTTTTCTAGAATTGTGGAAATTGGATTTGTTTAATGGTTTTAAATAAAAGTAATGGATTTATTCAAATGAAATGGTTGAATAGAATTGGTTTGTTTAATGGTTTTTAATAAAAGAAATAGTTTATTGAAATGATTGGAATTGGTTTATTTGAATGGTTTTGGCATAAAATGGGTTGTGTGAGTTCATGTTCTATGTGACCCTAAATAAGGGACATGTACCATTGGGGTATAAGGTGCGTGGCCCTAGATCGGGGGCATGTGTCAGTGGGACACAAGGTAATTGGATGAGAGACCACTCAGGAGTATGAAACTGTCAAACACACATGAATGTGTGGGTTTGTGGTGAATAATGGAATTTTTATTCCAAAATGATATTGAGAAATGATTTTAAGGCATTGTTTGGTTGTTTTTTTGGAAATGTGACTTGTTGGAAAATTGGTTTAAATAACACTTGTGTAATTTTGGTTACGAACGGTTTTGGAACTTGTTTATATTGTGTTATAAACTATTTTTATTTTTTTATATCAAATGTTCTATATAAATATTGATAACCTTTCTATTGTAGTGGTGTGAGTAGTGAAGTCATTGGGGAAAATCCTATTAAGTTTTTTACTCACCCCTGTATTGTCACTTTGGTGCTTTTGAAAATGCTATCTTCTGGGACATGGGAAAAGATAAAGTATCACACATATTAAGCACCACTGCATGATACTTGGGATGTTTGGTGATTAAAGCATGGAGATCATGAAGTATGTAGTCTTTTTGTCATATTTGAGTTGATTAGTCGTCTTTTCAATGTTTACTTTGATATTTGTTTTGTATTATGTTGTAGTACTCTTTGGTGTGATTTTGATATAAATGAAGTGGTTGAGTTGACATTCATTTATTCATGCTTTATATATTGAGTTTTTTTTGTTATGGTTTGTTGGGTTAGTGGTTTATTTATTAAAGGGTAAATCATCCCTCACTTTAATTTGAAACCCTTCAGTATTTATTTCCAGCCTTTGGTACCTTGGTGATGTTGCTTAAGGCCTAGTAACGATTCATTGTATTCTCAAGCCAATGGGAATAATTGGGTCATTACAACATGATTTTAAGGAATACTATCATGGCATCTAAAATATATCATCATAGTAGGGAACTTCTATGCACTTTCAACATGACATGTATCTTTAGGAAATTATCACATACTATATCATATAGAGGAACAATAATGATATGATAATAAAATTTATTAATATTAAAAATAATGAATACATATAATCATCAAGTACTTAGAAGTTGGTTCTAGGGAACCAAATCCAATAAAATCTCACTTTCACTAGAGCCAACTGTTAACAAACTTTAGTACACTATCTCTCACATGATACTCATGCCTTTACTGAGATAGATTATTCATCAACGGGTATCCTATATTTTTCTCTATGGATACTATGCTCACTACAAATTCACCTCTTTTAGATAAATCCATTAAGATATGAAATATCCAAACTATATTATTTGTCTTTTGATATGACCTTGATTATTTAGAAATAGCCTCTTCTATAGTGTTATCATAGTAAAATGTGATTGATTTCTGACTTCTAGGCACGAAATCAATCTAGTGGACAATTTATAATTAATTTATTTAATATTTGAAGAAATAAATACTTGGGCTTAGGAAATTTCTTCAGTGATAATTGATGATCATCTGAAAAGTCTCTTCCAGATTATCTTTGTTGTTCTTGTGAGGATCCAAGGGTGGAATCCTTCTAGCAGCGATCCACATGTGCTCCAATGGTCTCTGAGCAACGCCACTTGTTATTCAGGTGCTAGTGTGAAAAATTGAGTATGTTTCACTATTCGTTTGTGATATCTTGTTCTTTGGTCTTGAAGAAATTATCTCTTGGGTTTCTCGCTCTTGAGAGGGAGTGAGGAGGAGTCGAGAGAGAATTTTTTGTGCACAACAATTCTCTATTCCCAAACTTGGAATTGGTTTCGAATGCTTTACACAATAGACATAGTCATCTATTTATAGAGATATGATTTCGGTTACAAAATTTAATTGTATAAGAACCATTAAATATAATTCTAACCATTAATGAAATCCCATTGCACATAATAATATTATTATTAATATTATTTTGTGGTGTTCCAAGTTGTGAAAAATGGATAAATAATATTTATCAGCTCATAAATAATTATTTTATCATGAGACACAGTATTGGTCCATTCGAACTCCTCTTGTATTTATTGAATACATGAATAAATATTTTAATCTATAAAGTAAATATTTGATTCACAAACTAGTAAATAAATATTTAATAAATATTCAATAAAATAAATAAATATATTTTATTGAAAATTCGATGAATAAATATTTATTTAATTTATGCGATAAATATAATTTGGACATTATTATATTAAAGTCATGAAGAACAATGAAAAATATATAATAAGATGTTTAATATTTAATAAATAAAATATTCATGTAATCAAAGTGCAAACAGTTGGTTCTTAGGACACCAACTCTAACAAAAATACCACTAAAACATTCTTGAGGAAAATAATCTTTAAACATTCCAAAGAATCTCATACCACTTAATAATTAACCCCATGAATGGAATAACATTAAATTTATCTTATAATAACATGATAATAAAGATATTAATTATATATCATTTCAAAGGAGAAGTATATACACCTCATAAAAGAAGATATGTGTAAAATAAAACAAAAATTGCATGGAAGGAAAATTGTTACAAAAAACCATTACTTTATTAGTAACATTGAAATCATGAACCCCATGAAATAATAATAATTAAATGAAACTTAGAATATCATGAGAAATAAGTATATTCATGATATAATATTTCAAAGGAGAAATATATACAATTCATAAAAGAAGATAGGTGTATAACATAACAAACGTCACAAAGAAAGAAAATTGTGACAAAAACCCAATACCACTTTGGTAACTTTGAAACTGTAAACCCCATGAAAGAGAGAACATAAAAAATATATGTAAAACCCCATAAAATTAAGGATAACAAGCATCAAATACATTCATCGTAATTATATGTCATGAACCAACCCTGGTCAACCCTAAGCTGGTCACCCGAGTTGATCTACGTCATGACCTGAAGGGTGTTCCCAATCCCCACATGATGGAAACTAATGTCAGGTATCAACAAAGTACACAAAGGGAATGATTTATCCCAACAAATAATAAAGAGAATAAACATCAGAATTATGAATAAAACAATTCTATATAAATAAAACTTAACTGAACATCATTTATACAAAATCTAAAAATACAACCAAACTACACAACAAGACCTACCAAACCAGATGACCACATGATCTCCATGTGACCCCATGGGTCACTCTCCAACATAAAGATCATCCATCTCCCAAGGCGATCAAACTCAAGCTTAAACCTTCTCCAAATGTTAAAAAGAGAAAAAAACTATAGGTATAAGTATTAAAATTCAGTAGGCTATCCTAACAATCTATTCCCAATGCAGTTCCTTTAAAATAAAAGAAACTTCAATTTCAAGTTTGAAATAAAATATATAAAAGTATGATTTTCTACACATTTTACTTAAAAAAATTACAACCCATTTCCCTTATTAATTTCAAAAAAACAAGTTCATTCCATTAGTGATACCAAAACCTTTTCAAGGGGAAAGTGATGATTACATTTTCAACTAGGACAAAAGAGGATAAAACACTATTTTCCTTTAAAACAATTTGCATAAAATATTTTGAAACTAGCACATCAATTTTCAATAAAAAAACTACATGATAAGGCACAACCATAATCACACAACAAGGGAAATGGAAATAATTATACAAGTATCTAAATCATCACCACAAGAAACTAAGATCCAATAGACCTAGGTGAACCCAAGAGATCAAGAACTATCTAGAACATACCAATACATGAGACCCCATCCTCAGTATAATTCCACACATGATGAAATAAAAACACCCAAACTCCTGACCACCCTAACTCAGGACATACCAAGGGGCCAATCCCATATCAATAAACCAAAATATATCCACCTACTATGGGCCACTAGTCAGTACGTGACCTACCAGTGTGGAAATAATTCTCAGAAAATTCACTCTATATGCCAGGTTCCTATGTCTCATGTATATAATAGGGGTTATCTAATAGATTCCATCTGATCTTCCGATCACAACATATATATAATAATAATTCACAACATGCCTCACCTCGAGTCACCCCAAGGACTAATCTCATGCCACAGATTATTTAGAACACAAAGAGGCCCAACTGAGGAACTCTGATAATGGATCACGAGGATTCCATAGTGAAAACATCCCATCCATTATAAATAGACAAGGTATGAGAAACTTCCAATGGCGGTTTTCTTAATAAATGCTTTCATCATTTTCACAAATTTTTCAAATGAGCCTTTAAGAATTTATCACAAAACAAACATTCATCAAAGATACAAATGCACTTTTCAAAAAGGGTATAAACACACCATTTACCATTTCAAAATATTTTACAAAATTCCCTTAAAACATTATCATTACCCTTTCAAAACATAACCATTTTTATCAAATTCCAAACGAGCCATTTACCAGTAATACATTCCAGAACATGCTAACAACCAATACTCATTTCTTTATAAAACCCAAAATCACTTGGGAAAACCATAAAAGGAAACCAAGAAATTATTTCACATATTACCAATACATTTACAAATAAAAAACATGCATTTAATATAAAAAATATCCTAAAAAATCCAACCCGTCATTTCATCAAACACTTGGTGTGCGCTATTTACCAAGAGAATTATAGTCATAACAAAACAAGACTTAAGACACCATTTTCACACCAAACAATTGAACCAAGGATCATACATCAATATTTATAAATTAAATATGGTGTGAAAAGCATGAAACTAACAGTTCTTAAATTAAAAAGGCATGTGCATGGGAAAACCTACCTCGAATCTATGGTGTAATGACAATGCACCACCGAAACCACTCCACAAGGGTTTTAAAACCATAGATCGATGAAAAGAAACCCTTAATGATCAAAACCCCCTACAAAATCAAAGGGAAATGTAAAGACCCGTAAATTTCAAGGGAATTTTTTTCTTAATTTTCTTTGGGATTTTACAAGAACTCAGTTTCTGACGGCACCTAATTCCGAGGCCCGGTGTGCCCAGAATCTTTTTCCAAAGTTTGGCTCGGGTACGTTCAATGAACGAACGAGCGAGTTTTCCTAACTTTTCAACCGGTGCTCGGAATCAAATTCCGAGGGCACCGATGGAATCTTAACACCGGTAATTGCTTAAGAACTCCTTTTCCGGAGTTGCGTATGCTCGGGTGAGGTTTTTAAATTTTTGGGTTAACTAAAGAATAAAATAAAATAATGTGCAACAGATTTTATTTTTATTCTAAGCAGTGTTAATCTAGGCATGGTGGTTGGAGTGGGACCCACTGATATCCTAACTCCTAGGTAGGATATTAGTGAGGTGGGGCCCACATGAGCCCCACCCCTTTATTTCCTTTTACCTTCCACGTGCATTAAATGTGGTAACTCACCCGCACCCCCCTCTTAAATGCCAAGTCAACTCTCACGTTTAATAAAATTATTAAATGCCTCATTAATTGGGCAACACTCGATAATTAAAACGTGATCTGTTTTTGAATTTCAAAACAGTTGGTGTGGGAAATAAAATAAGGCAAGGCCTTATTTTATTATAGTTGTTGTGTCGTACGAGAGATTTGGGGGAGGAATTAATCAAAGCCTTGAATCTTCATCTTCTTCGCTGGAGAACGCGAAGAACGAAGAAGAACATCGGCCTTCGATGGAAGATGAAGAAGAACGCTAGTTCCCCGAAGATCGACGACGCGACGCCGTGTACCACGACGCCAACTATCCTCCTTCCACGACGCTGACGATCCTCTTCCGCGACGCCGTCTTCCGCGACGTCGTCTCCCGTGATGTCTTTTTCCGCGACGATCTTCGTTCATCAACACCTTGAGGTAGGGGGTTTTGGTTCAATTAAATCTATTTGAATTATATCCTTGACATGTGTTTAACTGTCAGAAGTCGTTTGAACCGCTAACGCAGTGGGTGCGGACCAACGAACAAGCCTGAACCCACCATTGTTTTGTTCTTGGTGTGCGGATCGACGGGCGGTGATGAAGCAGGCCGCAAAGGCATTTTGAGGTCTTCGCAGGGAAGAGCCGGTCCCGAGAGGACTGCTGGCGAACACGGCAGGAAAAACGGACCACCAGAGCGCGTCCGGTGGTCCGCAAAAGACCCCGCCGGCGCGCCACGTCGGCACGACGGCGCCGGCGGCCGGAGGTAGCGGCCAACACCGGTCGACTACCAGGAGGTGGCGACGCCCGACACGCCGCCGGGAAGGGCCGCCGCGGCTGAAGCCATAGTGGTAGGCGGCTGGTCCCGCGGCCGCGCGGGACCGTGGGCGACGCGACGCCGGTCTGCGTCCGCTGGTAAGGAGTGACCCCCATGCGAGGGTCGCGGCTCTAATCAAGGGGGTTGCGCGGCCGCTTGGCCAGCGCCGAGCCGCCCCGGGCCGGACCGGCCGCACCGGGCCGGGTCGCCCAGGCCGGGCCGGGCCGCGCCGGTGGGGCCAGGCCACGCCCACCGGGCCGGGCCGCGTCCTAATGTGCCAGACCCGGGCCCGGGTCGGGTCGACCCGGTTTGGGCCGACCCAGGGGGGGTTGGGCCGGGTCGGTCCGGGCCCAGACCCCCCATTTTCAGACCACTTCCAGTATTTTTCCCATAGCTTGGGCTACGGACCTACGATCGATGCACCGTAAGTTGCGTAGAGATCCTTGGATCGAAACGGTCGTTTCGGTATATTACACTCAAGGTTTCAGATAACTTTGGGTATGGCTGGGTTGGTTCGAACACAAAACCAACTGGGCCCTCGGAGCAGAAAAACTTATAACTTGAGCTCCGAATGTTCGATTGATGTGCCGTCGACTTTGTTGGATTCCTCCTAATAAGAAGAACCTTTTGGCTTACTCGACTTGAGGTTTGGACGCAGATGGAGTGCGGTCGGGTTAGTTTTGACTTAAAAACCAATCGGGCCCCTGGAACAAAAAAGCCAATAACTCTCAGATCGGGCGTCCGATTGATGCGTCGTCTGTCACGTTGAGTTCCTCTTATCGAGATGGAACTTTGAGATACATCAACTCCGGACTACGTTTCAGTTGATGTATCGACCCCTTGGCTCGTGGAGCGGACCCTCCCGGAACGATCATGCTGTGTGCGGGAACCCTAGAGCTGGCTGCGACTGTGAAGACTGCACTGAAATCCTATGTGGGTTCGACATCGATGAAGACTGCACTGAAATCCTATGTGGGTTCGGAAGCGATGAAGACCGTAATGAAATCCTATGTGGGTTCAACGGAGATGAAGACTACACTGAAATCCTATGTGGGTTTGGCAGCGATGAAGACTGTACTGAAATCCTATGTGGGTTCGACGGAGATGAAGACTGCACTGAAATCCTATGTGGGTTCGGCAGCGATGAAGACCGTACTGAAATCCTATGTGGGTTCAACGGCACTGACTACTATTCTTGTATCCTATGTGGGTTTGGGAGTGTTTGAATATGTTCTTGCTATCCTATGTGGGTATGGCAGAGTAGCTAGTTTAGTATCCTACGTGGGTCCCAGCTTAAATGAATCAGTGGATATATCTGATCATCTCTATCACCGAAGAAGTATACCTGTGTGAGCTGAGTCTTGACTTTCAATCATTATCTTCGATGTGATTGACTTGCTTTCCTATGTGGATTGTGTTGTGCTATCCTGTGTGGACGTGATCGAACTTGGGCTCGGATGCTGGAGCCGAACTGGAATTGATTACTTAGGCGTATGTATGGTCATATACCTATGTAGTGTTGGTTGTTACTTCGTGATTGTGTCTTTCTTTTGTGGATTATCCTTTGTGGATTTTGAGAGACCTTCGGGGGTCTTGGGGTCCCTACTGAGTAGCATATACTCACCACTGCATGGGCTATGCCCGCACTACGTTGTGTTGGATGCAGACGACAGACAACGCTGATCATGGTAGAGGCTAGAGGAGCAGTCGGTACCTGGAGGTGGACCACTGGGAGGGACGTACACGGAGCGGATGGCTGGACCTGAGGAGCTGAGGTGGCTATCTGTACCCACCCTTCAGGTGGGACTTCTAGTGGACAACTCGACGTTGCTGCTTTACTTTCAGTTGCTATAATTTCTTTCCAGTTGTACTTTACATTCAGTTTGGGTTTGTATTCTGGCCCTTTTACTTTCTGCCCTTACTTGTACTCTGTTTAATTAGTGTTCACTTCTGGTGGCTTACTCTGTGGTGTTTGTTTACTTATAAAGGCAATGCCTTCCCCTTTTTTTCGGGATTTACACCTTGGTGCTAGTCGCCAGCCCCTGGCCTATGGGAGGCGGGCTTGGGGTAGTCACGACACAGGTCCCGAGGACGGGTCGTGACAAATTGGTATCAGAGGAGTTCGGTTCTACCGCAGAACTCTGGACTCTGATATTTCTTCTATGTGAAGAAATAGTGTTAAGGGTATTGAGTGTGGTTATCAGTCTAGGGAGTCCAGTGTTGGTGCGGTGGCTGACGTATCCGTATACCAGGACCATGACTTCTAATTTACGACTCAATGCACGAAAAAATTGATTTCATGTGTGTTTTAAAATTTTTCTTTTTGATTACTTTGTTTCAGCTCACCAGGTATACTGTTTGACCGTGGCGCACCTGTTTCTTTTCAGGATGGCCCCACAACGGCAGCCAGCTAGGGTTCTGAGCATTGTGTGAGATGACAGCCCACCGAGCGACGAGGCCTCCGTGCAGGGCCCTTTGACAGCAGAGGCACTGGTGGTACCTCTACCCTCCGAGCCACCGATGCTACCAGTCCCAGCCGCTGATAGTGTACGTCGCCTTAGCGCGCTGCACGAGTTTCAACGTCAGACACCGCCCAGGTTCCGTGGGGAGACGGACCCTCAGGCAGCCGAGGATTGGATGGAGGCAGTTTTACGAGTTTTCAGGTTAGTGGGGACACCACTTGACCTCATGGTGATCCTCGCAGCGATCCTCTTGCACGCGGAAGCAGGAAGATGGTGGAGCCTGATGCTCTAGGTGTACGAAGAGGCATCTCTCCTCTGGATGGACTTCGAGAGCCTCTTCCGCTCGGAGTTCATCCCAGCCACCCTCCATGCGGTGCGCATCCAGGAGCTTCTACAGCTGCGGCAGGGCAGCATGACAGTCGCCCAGTACTCAGTGAGATTTACCGATCTCTCGTGCTATTCAACGAACATGGTACGGGACCCATTCTTCCGGGCCCGGACCTTCGAGCAGGGACTGAGGCATGAGATTAGGGCATCGATGACCTCCCTTAGATTTCCGACACAGGAAGGAGTACTGGAGCAATATATTCTCATAGAGAGCTTTCTTGCCGAGCCTACACCAGTAGCGAGACCTACCGCAGGGCAGAACGTAGCAGAGTCATCTGAAGCTGGCAGTCGACGGATGTCACAGGGGTCCAGGCGGACCAGACCATGAGGAAGACGACCTCAGGACACTGGCTCCGAGGTGCGGGGAACAGGGCGTAGAGTCAGCCTTCCGAGGAGCAGACAGTGCTACTCATGCGGCGGGTAGGGCCACATGGCTCGTGACTACCCAACCCGCCGTGCAGAGGAGCAGCAGACGGTTGAGGGGCCACCCAGACAGAGGCAGAGGGTCGACCTTGGCGGTCTTCCGGGAGTAGGCGGATGAGGCAGGGGAGCTGGCCGAGCAGCAGGTGGTGGGCGATGCTTTGAGGCTTTACCACCACCACCACCAGGAGGTCCACCCCGGCCACCGGGGGCTGGCGGGCAGAGACAGGCTCAGCTTCAGGCAGCGGAGGCCTACGACCACGGCGCGCCAGAGATGATTCGAGGTACGATATGTGTCTACTACACCCTTTCTGTAGTTCTTATAGACATAGGAGCGAGTCATTCCTTTATTACCGCTGCCCTTGTTCGGAGCTCGGAGATTCCGACGGAGCCATTGGCTCGATCCTTACAGCTAGAGACTTCTATGGGAGCAGACTCGACGATTACGCACTGGTACCGGCAGTGTGAGCTTACTCAAGGAGGTGAGAGATTCGGCTGGGATCTTCTTGTAGTGGCGTCGAGGCCTTACGACGTCATCTTGGGTATTGATTGGTTATCCACAGTCCATGCTCAGATTGACTGTATTAGGCGCAAGGTGTAGTGTGTCCGCACCGACGGGAGCAGGTTCACCTTCACCGGTGAGAAGGGAGCCTTTGCAGCACAGGATGGACTCTCGCAGAGGATAGGAAAATCCATCAATCATCAGTTGGCTAGCCTCATCCTAGGAGCAGTTGACGTGCGAAGTCCTGGTTTTCCTGCAGTGGTGGATCAGTATGCGGACGTTTTCCCCGATGACGTCCCAGGGCTACCTCCTCGCAGAGAGGCAGACTTCTATATTGACCTGTACCCCGGGACAACCCCGATATCCACTCCAGCATATCGGATGTCCCCCACTGAGCTTCGAGAGCTACGGGTATAGTTGGAGGACTTGCAGGGAAAGGGATTCATCTGACCCAGTGTTTCACCCTGGGCTTCCCCGATATTGTTCGCCAAGAAGGTGGACAGGAGCTTGCGACTTTGTGTCGACTATCGTCGCCTGAACCAGGTGACTGTGAGGAACAAGTATCCACTACCGAGGATTTATGACCTCTTCGATCAGCTCAAGGGAGCACGATGGTTCTCGAAGATAGACCTTATATCAGGCTATCATCAGCTCAGAGTTCGAGACGAGGACTTGCATAAGATGACCTTCAGATGTCGGTATGGCCACTATGAGTTCTTGGTTATGCCTTTCGGCGTAACCAATGCTCCAGCAGTGTTCATGAGTCTCATTAACATGATCTTTCACCCATACCTCGATCTATTTGTCGTGGTCTTCATCGATGACATATTGATTTACTCGACCACTGAGGAATAGCATGCCTACCACTTGCGGGTTTTACTAGACACACTCCGAGAGCACCAGCTTTATGGAAAGATCTCGAAGTGTCAGTTCTGGTTACGTGAGGTCCACTTCTTGGGACACGTAATCTCTGAGGCAAGAGTTGCAGTGGATCCTACGAAGATCGAGGCAGTGCTAGCTTGGGAGCCACCTAGGAACGTGATGGAGGTGCGAAGTTTCTTGGGGATAGCTGGGTACTACCGGAGATTTGTGATAGACTTTTCCAGAGTTCCAACACCACTCTAATCATTGACGAAGAAGGGGAAACCCTTTGTGTGGTTAGACAGATGTCAGCAGAGCTTCCAGAAGTTGAGACAGAGATTGACCAACGTGCCTATCTTGAGGCTACCGGAGGAGGGAGTAGGGTACGTAGTCTACTGCGATGCATAAGGGACCAGACTCGGATGTGTCCTGATGCAGGAGCGGGACGTGGTCGCCTATGGATCACGTCAGTTGAGGCAGCATGAGCAGAACTACGCTACCCATGACCTGGAGTTAGCAGCAGTGGTTTTCGCTCTGAAGATGTGGCGACACTATCTGATGGGCGAGCGCTTTACAGTCTACTCTGACCACCAGAGTCTCAGGTACATTCTCTCGCAGAAGGACCTAAATCTGAGATAGCGATGATGGCTCGAGTTCCTCCAGTAATATGAATTTGAGATAGTCTATACTCCTGGGAAGGGGAACGTTGTAGCTGATTCTCTCAGCAGGAGGACGGGCATCCAGCTACTCGGGGAGGCGACAGAGAAGCTAGCCGCTTTGCAGATATCCTTCGTGGATAGAGATCGAGCAGCCTTTCTTCAGTCACTCACATTCACTCCTCCACTACTGCAACGGGTTAGAGAGGCATAGCGTGGGGACACTAACTGTGAGACGCGGCGTGCACAGATATCCTCAGGACAGACACCTGATGTATTATATTTAGGAGGAGAGCACAACGTCCTTTTTAGAGGACGTACCTTGGTACCAGTTTCTTTACAGGAGGAGGTGCTAAGAGAGTTTCACACTTCCCCTTTGGCGGTACATCCCGGAGTGACGAAGATATACTAGGATCTTAGACGACAGCACTGGTGGCCGGGTATGAAGAAGGCTGTGGCAGAGTTCATTTCTCGATGCCTCACCTACCAGCAGATGAAGGCAGAGTACTAGGTACCAGCAGGCTTGGTACAACCCTTGGAGGTCCCAGAGTGGAAGTGGGATGGGATATCTATGGATTTTGTGACTAGACTTCCACATACTTCCAGAGGTCATGACTCAGTCTGGGTGATTGTTGACGGACTCACCAAGTCGGCCCACTTCTTACCCATCAGAGAGCAGGGTTCAATAGAGAGCTTGGGACATCTCTACGTTTAGGAGATTATACGGCTTCATGGTGTTCCATCATCTATCGTCTCCGATCGAGATGCTCTCTTTACTTCCTGGATTTGGAAGGGGTTGCAGGAGGCATTCGGGACGCAACTACGTCTGAGCACCACCTTTCAACCTCAGACGGATGGTCAGACGGAGAGGACCATTCAGACTATCGAGGACATGCTCCGTGCATGTGTCCTCGACTTTGGTCGCAGCTGGGAGGACCACCTACCCTTGGTGGAGTTCGCGTACAACAACAACTACCACTCCAAGATCGGGATGGAACCATACAAGGCATTGTACGGCCAGCCTTGCAGATCACCTCTGTGCTGGACAGACCCTGGGGAGTCAGCACTTGTGGGACTAGAGATGGTCCAGGCCATGACAGAGAAGGTCTAGGTCATCCAGGAGTGGATGAGGATAGCTCAGAGCCGACAGAAGTTTTATGCTGATAGGTGGCGGAGGCCACTGGAGTTCGAGGATGGAAACCATGTCTTCTTGAGGGTCTCACCTCGACGTGGATTACGGAGATTTGGCCAAGGCGACAAGTTATCTCCGTGATTCATCGGACCATTCCAGGTCCTCAGCATGATAGGCGAGGTGGCTTATCACCTGGCTCTACCACCTCAGTTGCACCGAGTGCACGACGTCTTCCACATATCTCATCTGAGGAGATACGTGCACGACCCGACGCATATCATCGACCATGGGGAGCTAGGCCTTGACGATGGGGAGACCTTTGCGGAGGTCCCGGTGGAGATCGAGGATCAACAGGAGCGGGTCCTACATGGACGGTCGATACCTCTAGTGCGCATCAGATGGTAGCATGGGAACCTCCAGTAGAGCACTTGGGAGTGGGAGGCTCAGATGCGTGCTCAGTACCCACATTTGTTCCCCTAGTTTATGATGTATCTTTACGGGGACGTAAAACCCTGAGGTGGGAGTAATGTAAAGACCCGTAAATTTCAAGGGAATTTTTTTCTTAATTTTCTTTGTGATTTTACAAGAACGCAGTTTCTGACGGCACCAAATTATGAGGCCCGGTGTGCCCGGAATCTTTTTCCAAAGTTTGGATCGGGTACGTTCAGTGAACGAACGAGCGGGTTTTCCTAACATTTGAACCCGTGCTCGGAATCGAATTCTGAGGGCACCGATGGAATCACAGCACCGGTAATTGCTTAAGAACGCCTTTTTTGAAGTTGCGTATGCTCGGGTGAGGTTTTTAAATTTTTGGGTTAACTAAAGAATAAAATAAAATAACGTGCAACAGATTTTATTTTTATTCTAAGCAGTGTTAATCTAGGCATGGCGGTTGGAGTGGGACCCACTGATATCCTAACTCCTAGGTAGGATATTAGTGAGGTGGGGCCCACACGAGCCCCACCCCTTTATTTCCTTTTACCTTCCACATGCATTAAATGTGGTAACTCACCCACACCCCCTATTAAATGCCAATTCAACTCTCACGTTTAATAGAATTATTAAACGCCTCATTAATTGCGCAACGCTCGATAATTAAAGTGTGATCTGTTTTTGAATTTCAAAACAGTTGGCGTGGGAAATAAAATAAGGCAAGGCCTTATTTTATTATAGTTGTTGTGTCGTGCGAGAGATTTGGGGGAGGAATTACTCAAAGCCTTGAATCTTCATCTTCTTCGTTGGAGAACGCGAAGAATGACGAAGAACGCCGCCCTCCGACGGAAGACGACGAATAACGCTAGTTCCCCGGAGATCGATGACGCGGCACCATGTACCGCGATGCCGATGATCCTCCTTCCGCGATGCCGAAGATCCTCTTCCGTGACGCCGTCTCCCGCGATGTCTTTTCCCGTGACGATCTTCGTTCATCAACACCTTGAGGTAGGGGGTTTTGGTTCAATTAAATCTATGTGAATTATATCCTCGACATGTGTTTAATTTTCGGAAGTCATTTGAACCGCTAACATGGTGGGTGCGGACCAACGAACAAGTACGAACCCACCGTTTCTTTGTTCTTGGTGTGCGGATCGACGGGCGACGACAAAGCAGGCCGTAAAGGCGTTTTGAGGTCTTCGCAGTGAAGAGCCGGTCCCGGGAGGACCGCTGGCAAAAACGAAAGGAAAAACGGACCACCGGAGCGCATCCGCTGGTCCGCGGAAGACCCCGCCGGCACCGGACGGCCGCCAGGAGGCAGCAGCGCCCGACGCGCCGCCGGGAAGGGCCGCCGTAGCTGAAGCCACGACGACAGGAGGCTGGTCCCGTGGCCGCGCGGGACCATGGGCAACGCGGCGCCGGGCCGCTTCCACTGGCAAGGAGTGGCCCCCACATGGGGGCCGCGACTCCAATAAAGGGGGAAACACTCCCTTTGCGCGGTCGCTCGGCCTGCGCCGAGCCGACCCCGCTCGGTCGGCGCCGAGCCGCCCCGCTCGGCCAGCGCCGAGCCGCCCCGGGACGGGCCGCACATGCCGGGCCGGGCCGCGCCGCGCCCACCGGGCCGCGCCGGCGACACCGGGCCACGCCCACCGGTCCGGGCCACGCCCTAATGGGCCAGACCCGGACCCGGTTTGGGTCGACCCAGTTCGGGCCGACCCAGCGGGGGTTGGGCCGGGTCGGTCCGGGCCCAGACCCCCCATTTTCAGACCACTTCTGGTCTTTTGCCCATAACTTGGGCTACGGACCTCCGATCGACGCACCGTCAGTTGCATAGCATTCCTTGGATCGAAACGGTCGTTTAGGTATATTACACTAAATGTTTCAGAGAACTTT
Organism: Viscum album; assembly: GCA_963277665.1. Lineage (NCBI taxonomy): Eukaryota > Viridiplantae > Streptophyta > Magnoliopsida > Santalales > Viscaceae > Viscum > Viscum album. Next base: position 193,624,952 of record OY728127.1, read on the forward strand.
GGGTATGACCGGGTTGGTTCGAACACAAAACCAACCGGGCCCTCGGAGCGGAAACACTTATAACTTGAGCTCCGAACGTCCGATTGACGTGCCGTCGACTTTGTTGGATTCCTATTAGTGAGATGGACCTTTTGGATTACTCCGCTCGAGGTTTGGATGCAGTTGGAGTGCGGTCAGGTTGGTTTTGACTTAAAAACTAACCGGGCCCCTGGAACGAAAAGACCAATAACTCTCAGACTGAGCGTCTGATTGACGCGCCGTCTGTCACGTTGAGTTCCTCTTGTCGAGATGGAACTTTGAGATACATCAACTCCGTACTACGTTTCAGTTGATGTATCGACCCCTTGGCTCGTGGAGTGGACCCTCCCGGAATGAGCATGCTGTGTGCGGGAACCCTAGAGCTGGCTGCGACTGTGAAGACTGCACTGAAATCCTATGTGGGTTCGGCAGTGATGAAGACTGCACTGAAATCCTATGTGGGTTCGACGGTGATGAAGACTTCACTGAAATCCTATGTGGGTTTGGCAGCGATGAAGACCGTACTGAAATCCTATGTGGGTTTGACGGAGATGAAGACTGCACTGAAATCCTATGTGTGTTCGACAGCGATGAAGACCGTACTGAAATCCTATGTGGGTTCGACGACACTGACTACTGTTCTTGTATCCTATGTGGGTCTGGCAGTGTCTGACTCTGTTCTTGCTATCCTATGTGGGTCTGGCAGAGTAGCTGGTTTAGTATCCTACGTGGGTCCCAGCTTAGATGAATTGGTGGCTATATCTGATCATCTCTATCACCGAAGAAGTATACCTGTGTGAGATGAGTCTTGACTTTCAATCGTTATCTTCGATTTGATTGACTTGCTTTCCTATGTGGATTGTGTTGTGCTATCCTATGTGGACGTGATCGAACTTGGGCTCGGATGCTGGAGCCGAACTGGAATTGATGACTTAGGTGTATGTTTGGGCGTATACCTAAGTAGTGTTGGTTGTTACTTCGTGATTGTATCTTTCTTTTGTGGATTATCCTTTGTGGATTCTGGGAGACCTTCGGGGGTCTCGGGGTCCCTACTGAGTAGCGTATACTCACCCCTACATGGGCTATGCCCACACTACGTTGTGTTGGATGGAGACGACGGACATCTCTGATCGTGGTAGAGGCTAGAGGAGCAGTCGGTACCTGGAGGTGGACCACAGGGCGGGACGTACACGGAGCGGACGGCTAGACCCAAGGAGATGAGGTGGCTATCTGTACCCACCCTTCATGTGGTACTTCTAGTGGACGGATCGACGTTGCTGCTTTACTTTCAGTTGCTATACTTTCTTTCCAGTTGTACTTTACTTTCAGTTTGGGTTTGTATTCTGGCCCTTTTACTTTCCGCACTTACTTGTACTCTATTTACTTAGTGTTTACTTCTGCTGGCTTACTCTGTGGTGTTTTTTTACTTATAAAGGCAATTCATTCCCCTTGTTTTTGGGATTTATGCCTTGGTGCTAGTCGCCAGTCCCTAGCCTATGGGAGGCGGGCTTGTGGTAGTAACGACACGGGTCCCGAGGACGGGTCGTGACCGGAAAAATCAAAACCCTAGTTCAAAATGACCATTTGAGAAGAGAAAACCAAGAAGGAATGATAGGAGAAGGAAGAGGGAAGAATTTGATGAAGAAATCATGAAGAATCACTAACCTTTGGTGAGAAATCTCTAAAAAAGTGGCCCAAAATGAAGGATAATGAAGGGGAGGCGACCTCTGGTCGATACCCAATAGGTAGGTATTAAAATGGGAGAATGAATCACTTAAATATTATTTTTATATTAAAATATATTTAGCCTGTAATGTTCTGTAAGATTTTTCCATACGATTTTGTAAATCGTGCACAAACCGTGTGAATTCTATTAGAAAAAATCTACAACATTGTAGGTTTAAGTTGCATGGTTTGGGAAAACCATGCTCAAAATGTGTGACCTGAAAAATTGGCCAAAACCCTCAAATGATACCTCACACACTATTTCATCTCACCCAATGATCCTTGCATGATTTAAACATAATATAGTGACACTGTGGGTGTCATAAAATCTCCATCATGCAAATTTATCCTAAAATGAACAATAGGTCAAACATGGGATACAAACTAGACAGGGGAACACTTCAAAACTCAAAAACCATCACACCTAGAACCCAAAAAATATATTGGGATTCTCATCTAACCTGATCATAATCCAAAACTTGAAAAACTAGGTGTGAAATTATATACACCACACAACAAAAATAAGTGGTGATGGAATATATCTCACAGAAAAAAAGTGTAACGAGAAAACCCTTAAAAAGATCATATCATTAGAGTGAGAATAAGTAAATGATATAATTATTATGAAAAATGTAAATCCATACAATAAAACTGGAAATACAAAATAATAAAATATGAGGTCATTTCACACATTTTCTTATTATAACATAACCAATGACATGAAAGTTTAACCCAATAAATGAAAATTGAGTTAATAATTCCCTAACTACTAAGGTAACTTTTGAATCATGAGATTCATGAAAGAATAAAATCAATTGAAACATTGAATATCATGAAATAAATGGAAATCATGATATAAAAAGTCATAGGGTAGTAGATACACCATATTGAAGTAACAAGGTTCATGATAACAAATAAGTCTCAAAGAAATATAAATTGAGAGGAAACCCCTAACCTTGAGTCTCACTTGTCATGATTACCCTATATGTTCCTAAATAATAAACTCATGTTACCTATATACTTTCTTCAGAACCTTTTCCAAGTTTATTACTACTTTTATTTCACTTATAAATAAGTTATTGAGAATTACTTAATCAGTAATGTTTAAGCCGAATGTTTTGACCATATTTGGTTTATGTGTCAAAAATGACTTTGACAGGTCAAATATGGTAAAAGGGGTCATTATTAAAAGAGATACATAATAAAAATCATGAAATAATTATCATATTTATACATTAATTATACTTTTAAAACCAATCATGAATGATGGTTATGAAAAATAAACCAATGTTATGGAGACAGTAGATCATACGTACGCATGTATAACATTCTTATTTTTTCAATCATCATTATGAAAAGAATAAAATTAACATTTATCTTTATATAATGATAATTATACCATAAATAACATATTATTTAATCATATATACTTATATATATAATTATTTTGATGTAAATTGAATCGCATCACATCAAAGAGACTATAGTTCACACGTCCATGAACGACGTTACTAATTTTTCAATGTGTGAATGGATTATAAAGAAAATGATATATTAAAATTCCATAAAGTTAATTATGTCATGAATATCATATATATGTTATGTATTTCACATATGTTTAATTAAAAACATCCTTAATACAATCCTTGTAATGTGTGAACGTATCACATTTTTTTGAGGAGGCGATAGTCCACACGTCCACAAACGATGTTATCATATTTCCATAAAATGGAAATAATGAAGGTATGTGTTATATAAAAATTAAAAAAGTATTAAGAAAACATAATTATCATATAAATCATATAAAAACAGTGTATCCATCATAATGCTCAACCATGAGAGGTGATAAAGTAAAAAACGAATGACATCGTTTCGTGATGCGGTAGTTCACCGTACACAAACGGTAATTTCATTACCCATTTGATAGAAGTGTGTGTAGGTGTATGTTGAACCCTTAACATAACAATATCTCAGTATATTGAAGATATTTATGATATTATTTAAGCATGTAATACTAATAATTGAATGGGTGGAGAAATAAATAAAACATAAATGCACTTTGAAAAAAGTTAGCTCTTTTCCGAGTACACTTTTTGGTTTGTACCAATGGGCTTCTTTGGTTGGTTTTCTGCCCAAAGTGAGGACTCTATGGTGATGGGAGAGATGTTGGGAGAATATTTGGTAAGGTTTTGGATGAAAAAAAGATATTTATGGGTGTAAAATAATGGGTGGGGGTGAGTATCTTTTTATAGTAGAGGGGGAGTGTCATTATTGTAAATATAAAAAGGTAAACACTATTGAGATGTCTCTCTTACATAATGTGCCTCCAATAATTATATCACTAAAAAATAAGAGGTTATATGGTATAATAATTTCCAGAAAATGGGTTTTGGAAAAGTTTCTAGGTCTTTTGGCCCCTTGAGATTAAAATTTAACCACTAAGTAAACTCATTTCTACCTTAATCATTGTAATTAATTTTAATTACATTCACTATTATTTTTGGTAAAAAACTAAGTTGAAATTATTATAAATTTTAAATTATGATTATTCAAATTATGGAATCTATTTTTCCAAATTCCAATCATATAATAGTCACAAATTAATTTAAAATTAATCCCACAGATGGGACGTCAAAGCAAGTTTTTAAAATGAAAATGTTCAAGAGTTTGCTAAGTTTTTATATCTAAAATCACTATTAAAATGATTCTAATCACCTAATATGGATTTAATTATATACAATTTATCTAATTATACTTAAAAACCAATTAAAAATATAATTTAACACTATAAATTATTTAGATGAAAAGGTAGTTTCTAATTAAAATTTGGTGTCATTCACTGTTCATCAAAATATGAAAGTTCTCAGAAAAATATCAAAAATTAACACAAAGTAAATTTTGATATTCAGATTTCAAAAATAAATTTTATTTTTTCAAATATAAAAATTTGAAAAATGTCAAAATTTAGTTTTAGAATAAGTCTGTTATTAAAAGACAGTAAAACTCTTTTTAAAAAATATGTAGATTTTTAGGCTTAAAATTAGATTTATTCTTATCTTGAGTCTATCAAACATATTTAATGAATTTTGAAACATTTGATTAAATATATAACATATAAATTTCATTAATATATTTCAATAATAGCGATTAATTTAATTTTTTTTTAAAATGTCATTCTGGTCATAAAAATAGTTTTTCATAAAAACACATCTTTTATATTCATTTGATTTTTATTTCCATTTCTAATTAATCGGTAACTATGAATTCATTTTATAAACACGTGTAACTATAATTTTCATAATTTAGTTAATAATATTCATTCGTGTCATTCCAACGGTTATGTGATAACTATTATGCTAAATAAATAATGTTAATAGTATATTGTTGTTCGGTAAGACTCGAGCTTGTGTGCAACATAAGACAACAAAGAGACTCGATGTTGCATGCAATGCAAAATAAAATTGGTATTACCTGTGATGAAAGATAAACTATGTATTTGATGTAACACAATCTATTAAATAATTTTTTTTGAAAGAATATATTTCATAAAATTTCTAGATGTTACAAAAAACAAATCGGCAAATTTGTGACTCATAGATCTATAAATCAAGTGGTTTTGGTTTTGATTTGAGTGAATATAATTTTAAAAAACCTATTGTTGAAGAGTTATATGATGACATTGAGATATTAATAAATGATATTTTTAAAATTTATGATATATACACGGATTTTATAGAAAATAATAAAAAGAATGTCGAAGAAAATAAACCTCATTCTGAAGAGAACAAAAAAGTTAAATATAAAAATTAAAAATATAAAGATTTTGTTTATAATAATAGTGGAGTTAAAGAAAATAATTTTAAAGACTTATGTAATGATTTTAAAACCTCCCAAATTCAAGGACAATATAATTATTTTTGTATTCTTTGATATTTTTTAAAACAATTTGTGTTATGACATAAAAACAAAACACATAACACATGTTCTATGTTATTTAATAAATTTTTAAATAAAAATTATTGTATTTTTTATAATAACTATCATAGAAAATTAATAAAATAATAATTGTTATTTATTTTTTATTAACTCTTTTAAAATAGAGTTTGTAATATTCCCAAAGAAATCACATAACATATGTTTTGTATTATTTATCGAATTTTTAAATAGAGTATCGTATTTTGTTCATTTTTTTACAATTTTTTTATAAATTAATGACAACATTTGTAATGATTTTTTTATTGATTTTGTAATTGAATATGTATTATGTCACAAAAAATAACTGAAAATACTTGTCTTAATTTTTTTTACCAAATACAAAATGTTACATTTTAAGCTTTTCAGCACAATTTTGTTCTAAAAATAAGGGAAAAATAATTATTTTGTATCCTTTAATGACGATTTTAAAAAATCATTATGCCTTGTGTCGTGAAAACAACACACATAACAAATCTTATATGTTATTTATTAACCTTTTTTAATATAAAGTATTATATTTTTTTTGTATTTTTTATTATAATTTTCATTTCAAATTAATGGAATTACAATTGAAATGTATTCTAAATTGAATTTTTAAAAATAAAATATGTATTATTCCACAAAAAAATCACATAACATATATTTTTTTTATTATTTATTGATTTTTTAATGGTATGATATTATATTTTATGCATTTTTATACTATTTTTCTTATAAAATTAAGTACATAAAATTTGTAATGTGTTTTTGATTGAGATTTTTAATTAATGATTTATTATATCATTATAAAAAATGACAAAACACGTGTTTTTTTAATATATATTCCATTAGAAAACAAAATAAATTTTATTTTATTTCATTGGAAAAAGACAAGTTGTTTATAATATTGTAATATTCCTCGGTTGATTTTATATAAAGTGTGTCAACTGCCTAATGCAACTCTCCTCCATTATCCAGGCTTGAGACAAATGATGTAGGATATATATATATATATTTATATATATATAAATAGATACGGATCAAGACCTCTTTTTATTAGGAAGGAAAACATTATTTTTAACATAGCAGAGAGTTAATTCTTACATGACCCGAAGACCTAGCGACACATAGACCCAATACAATAATACCCAAAGACCCAGCAAATTGAAAGCCTATACATGGCCCAAACCCACATAGATAGAGTTATTTGATTTTAAATAAAAGTATTTTTTTTATTTGTTAATTTTGATGAGTTTAAAATCAATATTTTAATTATTTGGAATTTCACTTTAATTTGAATGAATCTATTTTATAAATTTTAAAATTAAAAAGTCTTATATATATTTTTAAATATTATTGAGTTTTAAAATTTTTTTCTTTCTTTTAAAGTCATTTTTTAAAAATTCTGATAAATTTTTAACAAAAATTATACTCAATTTTAAATGAAATCACACAGTAATATCTTGATTCTTTTTTGAAATTTTCAATATATTTATCCTTAAATTTAAATTTACTGGTTAATTAGCCTCATAATTTCTAGGTCAATTGGGGTTGATGACCAAATGAGGTTCAACTCAAATATGCAATTTAGATTCCCAAATTAATTTAACACATAAGGTTGATTACATCCATCACCACGGAATAAAATAAAATAAAAGAAAACTACAGTAAATACATGGGTTTGATGACTTGAACCCACGACCTGCCCCTCAAACCCCACCCCAAACCACCCCCCTCCAATGGTGGGGCCCAGAATAATTTAACAAATAACACAACACTGAATGCAATGGAATTATCACATTCATTCGTCAACATCCAATGAAACCATTCTACAAACACATAGTGTGCACTAGTCAGTACCCACCCATTTTTTGACGACTCATCATTAATTACCAGCATTTCAACAATATACCATTTGATTCACGACAGACAAGAATTTACATAATCCATGTAGACCAGATTCCTCAAGGCTTCATGAAGAAATGAATTTGAAAGCTGTTAAAATTGTATTCATAAATTCCATACCTCCACTCATGTTTTCATGTATACCATCTCCAGCTATGATTGATCTATCCTTCCAAAGTATAGCAGATCCATTAACATAGTCATGGTACCTGAAGTCACTGCAAAGCCCCTCTCAACCATTGCATGAAGAATATCCTTTTCCCTCAAGAAATCAATATTTTGAAAAAATCCTTGAATAATGATATTTTAAGTATACCTATCTGGATAGCAACCACTATTTTCCATTTTACAAAGCAGATCATTTTGTTCAATCATAAGACCCATTTTATAGAATCCATTCATCATTATATTGTAAGTACGTAGATTGGGTTGTAATCTTTTAGCAGGGAGATAAAGGAAAAGATCTTATGCATCCTCAATCTTCCTAGACTTGCACATACCATAAATGAGGGTATTGTAGAGGACTATATTAAGATCTGAATTAGAATCTTAAATCACCCTAAACAGAGCCATCGCTTCATCCAGATACCTGTTTTTGAAAATCCCATCCAACAAAGCTACATATGTATGGATATCAGGAGTCTGGCCATGGATTTTCATCTCATTGATAAACATTTTTTAATCCCGAGGCCTGCCCAAATTGTAGAGTCCACCTATCAGAGTAGTTAAGGTTACCCGATTTGGAGCTATTACTTTTAAAGAAATTTCTTTGAAGATATCCATGGCTTTCTCTACAATTTCCATCTTGGAAAACCCATTTATTAGGATGTTATAACTCTAAACACAGGGAGGACACCTCATTTTCACCATCATATCAAATATGTTGGATGCAATATTCAATTCACCATGCAAAAAATACCCATACATCAATGCATTGTAAGTTATACCATCAGGCTCAAGACCTCTTTCAATCATCAATACAACAATTAGATGTTCCTGACCAGTCATTCCCTCTTTACAAAGGTTATTGACCAGTATAGTGAAAGTGGGTGCGCTTGTTTTAACTCCCTTTTTGATCATTTCATTTAACAACCATCCGGCTTCCCCCCATTGCCCCAAACTGTAGAACCCATCGATCAACCAGTTGGTCAAAGCATGGAATAAAATATCTGATATTGAGATGTAGAGGAATTATTCCATTGCTTCCATGATGAGGATCAGTGAAAGAGTGAAGAAAAACCCCAACATGCGTATTCACAGATTCTGTGGACAAAAGCTCCAAAGCGATCTTGATTTTCTGATACATTACCCTCACGTTGTAAACGTGATTACCCTCTCCATGAACTGCAGTTATGGCAGTGCCCCAGGGAACAGACTTAGGGGCAAAAACCCTGGATAAACCAGGCTAAAATGAATGTGTTGATTGAATAAAACAAACACAAACAGATATCATATTGCAGTGGAAATAAATTCAAAATGCGAGCTTTTTGACCACCAGGAAACCTTCCCAAAGTGAGTTTTTTCTTTTATTTACTAGGGAAGGTATGATTATTTCATACGAAGGTTCGACATTTGTTTAATCCCAATGAAGACCCTGGACAATTATAACCCATCCTGTAAATATAAGTGCATGGTCCTTCATTGGGATTAAATATCTGAATTGGATCTACGGTGTCATTTTCTCTTGTTTTTATAATAGGAACACATGTAAATGTTTATTTTTTTTTTATTTGCATATTTTTTAATACTTATGAATTTTTTAAGGCGAGTAATTGTGAGTTTAGATGTGTCTGAATATTTAGTTTTTTAAATGCGTTCTATGTTTGTTTATAATTGTTGCCCCATCATCATCATTTCCTTTGAGATTGGTGTGGTATTAATTCTCAACTCCAGCTCTTCATTGGGTATATTTTCGCATGATCAACTCTTCATATCCTTTATTCATGGAATTAAATCTTGATCATTGGATTTGACCTATGAATATAGTTCAATCTTAACCATTTATACTATTTTCATGTAGCTTATATATATGTCAACATGATATTGGAATGATAACTTGACACTTATTACTCTCTTTTCTCATTTGTTGTATTTCTTTTGTCTTTGTATTGTGATTGTATGCTTGTATTTGTTTGTCATCATTTTCACCTTTGATCGACATCACCATTCATTTACATAAGGCAATGAAGTTTCGATTTTGACATACATTACGATGTTCAATCAATTCTTAGATCACATTTTTCTTAACACGTTATCCACACAAGTTTATCGGACCATAAAGGCTAGTCTAATAAAGTAAGTCATATTTTATATTTCAAACATTGTAATTATCTGATTTACCCATCTTAGAATTTATGGAAAGAACTATTTGTTATGGATTCTAGATGCTGAGATGATTCAACATGATAATGGTCTTGGAAAGATGATCAAATATGATAATGATGCTTCCACACAAGACCATGCCTAAACCCTATCATTCCTTCATCATCACCTCCATGATAACTTAAAGAATGAATACTCGGTAGTGAAAGATTCCCTGATGTTGTGAAAAAATCTCAAATAATGGTATGATCACTTTGTTGGGTTGTCTTTAGTATCATTTTATCTAATATATTTGTTTAAGCATTTTCAATGAGAAAATTAGAAAACACCATATGATTGGAAAAGGACAAAGACCATAATATAACAGAACCAAATAGTTTTTTTAGAAAAACAAAAAGGTGTTGGGTTTCTTAGGATCGAGTAACACTTACTCAACTAGAAAGCATCATTAGAAAAATATAAACCAAGATAATCCATGCCTTGAAACCAAAATCATGAACAACATAAAATGAAGAAAGTACCATACATCGAAGATGGCCAAGTCCCCTGTTTTCAATCAAAAATTTGAGGATGATTACTTAGAAGTAGTCAAAGGAATACTTCCTCTTAGGGTATCTACAGGTGGAACAATCACTTAACACTTGGGTAGGATTCTTCTTGCATCGATGGTATGCTAGTACTTCGAGTGTAAAGGAAGAATGAGAAGAGAGATTCTACTTTGTAAGAATCTACAAAATATCCACAAGTATTTGATGCCATTTTCATGGCCTCAACCCCCTTCATATAGGCCTCAAGAATTCCCCTTGAGCCTCTAAGAATTTACTTGAACACTACATAACATTTAAGTAATGTTACAATCAAAAATTCTTCATAACCATTTTACTGATGCATGTATTTAGCATTTAAATGCATCGTAGAATCTATCATGCGTTACATGAATTAATGATAACCTTATATGGAAGAGACCTGAATGTTAACACTTAATGTCCAATTTCCAAATCAATCGTAGCATGAAATTGATACATATTTCTACACTACAATATATCCATATCATACAATACAATATGGATAAAGGCAATGGTGTTGTGGGTTTCAGACACAGCGAAAGCACCTGCATGACATGACCAACTCGACTTCTTAGTTTTAATTTAAAAATAATTGTTGATGTACATAATGAATGATGTCATGACTGATGGAATTCAAATATTACTTGACTTGATTAAACTCTGAAACGAGAAGAATAAGATCATCACATGAAATTTATAATTAATTTATAGGAAGATCTAGAATTAAATTAACTTGTAATTATTTCCTCATTGATGATCTGGTTGACTTGATATCATGGTATCATCAATGCGTTATAGGATCCAAGTGTCCTCTAGAAGTGATCCACACATGCACCGTAATCTCTAAATATCATCATTGAAACATTGGGTGTTAGCACGTTCGATCCCGATTGCTTGCATCATCCATGGTTGATCGCAATTTAATTATTCTATAAGGATTAATAAATATTGATGATCTCTCCATTTATTTATAAAAGAGGTGGAGAGAGCACACTAAAAATATCTAGAACTCTCTCTAGTTATTGAGTGAGTTTCTCTCTATCTATGGTGCATAACTAATATCTTTATGGAAATTAATATAATTAGATATTTATTATGACAGGTCTATGTTAGATAATTTTCACACAATCCCCCTTCTAAATAATTAATTCTTAATGAACCCCATTTCTTAGTAATAATATAATTAATACTAACTTGACATGTTAATCACTTAAGAATAAATAAATAACATTTATATTATTCCCATTCTGACCATTAAACCCGATCTGCTTATCCTCCTCAAAATTTAACAAATACATATTATTGTATTATTCTTTGATAAATATAATAAATATTATATTCATCAAACCTTGAAAATAAATATTTTTTATTGTTATTTAACTCACTTATTCTTTCGAATAATTTTTGTTTAAATCTTGGCGATCAACCAAACCTAAATAATTATTAAATCACAAAGCATGAATAATAATGATTCTAACATGTTAAATTCTACATTGAATTTAACCAAGATTATAGATACACTTAGTGTGTGACCCTCTAGGCTTCTTTCTCAGTGTAAGTAGATAAATATGCCTAAAGTATAATTTTAGCGTCTAACAACACACCAATGTACCCATAGAGAAAGAAGTTAATGTTACAATGAAATACAACCACATATGAAAGATTATTGTATAATATAATCCATTTACTATGATATCTATAATAAGGCATAATGAATATTGGTGTCATCAACCTATGTGCTTGATGTCTTGTTCTTTGACTTTTCAGAAATGAACTTTCCCATAAAACACCATGGTCATGGATTTATATGAAAACTTCTATTTACATCAAAGTTCTTGAGATATCAACATCTATTTATAGACATAAGTGATAAATCCTTTCTCACATTATTCATTAATGAAATATTACTCATGACATACCCAAAATATCCTACGTCTCCATGAGTGTCATCACATTTTTTTTCAGTACATCGACGTACATGACTTATGGTATTCGTTAATGATAATCATAAACTCTAAGGATAAATACACATGTCTGGAGATAAGAACATCCAATGACACATATAATGTGGATTTCCTAGAGGTGGGCCCATTCTCATAACCTCCCTTCTTAGAGATTACCAAGGTTGAAATTATGATAAGGTGTCTCAATGTCTTATGAGCTTCCTATCCTTGATAGATCGCATCATTTATGGCCCATTAGAAAATATCATCCAGCTATAGAACATGTTTAGTAACCCCAGTTTTTGGTATGTAACCCTTTAATTTTGAATTTTTTGTATATAAAGTATAAGGGTGAAAGTTGGGAGATCTTCAAGAACTTGTTGAGAGTTTTAGGGGCTAAAGGGAAGGTGCATGGTCTGCGCACCGTTTTTCCAAACTGCACGGAAGCCTAGTATAAACCGCAAAAATGTGAAATTGTTGGACATAGAGATTTTACACGGTCAGAGCACGGTTTGGAAACCATGTGAGGAGGTCATGCAAAGTCTTTCTCAAGACAATAGTAGGAGAATGATTAGCACACATTTTTCCTAACTGTGTGACTAAACCATGCGCGGGTGAAAAACCACCTCCTTAAAAAGTGGATCTAGGTCATCCTTGCCATTAATCCACTAATTTTGACCCAAAGCATCCCTAAATCGTGATTTTTCTTCTTTAAAGTCCAATGAAGGTTATCTTATCGATCCAGAGGCAATCTGGAGGCTTCCCTTGGTGATTCAAAGTTTCATTCTTGCAGAGAAGATATCTAAGGCGGTTTTATGGAATTATCACCCAATTTCTTTACCATTCTTCGTTTGTTTTCAATTTTCATCAAAATAGTTGAGGTAGGTGGCTTCACTCCCAAATCCTATTTGTAGAACTGATTGGAATGCTTTCAAATTGATTACTTTGTGTGGATTTGATTATTTATTGGTTTCCTTACGATTGTTAGAAACCCTCTTCAGTGATAGTTTGTGGAAATATGGTAAATTGGTGTTATTGATGAATGTATTTGATTATTGATTTTAAAATAAAGATTTTAAAATGGGATTTTTCTAAAATTGTGGAAATTGGATTTGTTTAATGGTTTTAAATAAAATTAATGATTTTATTGAAATTAAATTGTTGATTAGAATTGGGTTGTTTAATGGTTTATTGGAATGATTTTGGCATGCATTGGGTTACGAAAGTTCATGTTTGATGTGCCCCAGAATAAGGGATGTGTACCATTGTGTACAAGGTGCGTGACCCTGGATCAGGGGCGTGTGTCAATGGGACACAAGGTAATTGGATGAGAGACCACTCATGAGAATATAATTGTAAAACAAGCATGCATGTGATGGTGTGTGGGAAAAATGTAATGGTTATGCCAAAATGATATTGAGAAATTTTTTTAAGTCTTTGTTTGGTAGTTTTTTCTGGAAATGTGACTTTTTGGAAAATTGGTTTAAATAGTACTTGTGTAATTTTGGTTACAAATGGTTTTGGAACTTGTTTATATTGTGTTATAAACTATTTTTAATTTTTTTTATATAAATTGTTATATATAAATGTTTCTAACCTTTCTATCCTAGTGGCATTAGTAGGGAAGTCATTGGGGAAAGCTTACTAAGTTTTATACTCAACCCTTCTTTGACACTTTGGTTCTTTGGAAGATGATATCTTCTGAGAAATGGGAAAAGGTAAAGTATCACACATATTAAGAACCACCTCATGATACTTGTGTTGTTTGGTGATTGGAGCATGGATCTCATAGAGCATAGAGTCCTTTTTCCGTCTTTGACTTGATTAGTTGTCTTTAAAATATTTAATTTTATAGTTGTTTTGTCTTAATGTATAGTAATAATTGGTGTGGTTTTGATATAAATGAAGTGGTTGAGTTGTCTTTCATTAAATAATGCTTATTATAGTGAGTTTTTTGGTTATGGTTTTCTAGGTTTGTGGTTTATTTCTTAAAGGGTAAATCCTCCCCACTTGTATTTGAAATCCTTTGGCATTTATTGCCAGCCGTTGGCCCCTTGAGGATGTCACTTATGGCCTAGTAATGATTCATTTTATTCTCAAGAAAATTGGAATGAGTGGATCATTACAAATGGTATCAGATTGTTTGGTCCTTTCCTAACAAGTGGTCTTCAGTTTCTTGGTATTGGAGTTGAATTCATTCATATCTATTCCTTGGGTTGGAATATTAGAAAGGAGTAGTATTGTCGGGAATTTAAATGTAGAGTATAAAAATATATAGCTAACCTTTTTATGATGAATTTCAAGTTACTAGGGAGTTGGGTACATAAATTTTTTGGATAAACTTATAGGATTTTGTAAATCTCATTGTCATGGGTTTAGCCAATGAGACGAGCATGAAATGAATTGTAGAGAAATGACTTCCCACTAGGATTGAATATTTTATTTTGAGAAATTATTTATGATTTTGTGCATCGTGTTTATTTTTGAAAAATATAGAAATTGTTTTCAAATGAAAGACTTTGAATAAAACATGAATAATGTATTTAGAAAATTATTTGATTTTCAAAAGAAAAAACCAAAATTTTCAAAACCAGTTGAATGGGGAAAAAACTTTTTTTTGGATTTTTTTTGTGATAGTTGATGTGATAGAATTTGAAATAATAAGTCATCAGTTTCTAGTGAGTGAGACTTATAGATTTTGTCACTGGTTTAAAAAATGACACCTGGTAGGCATCGTAGAAACCAACCAAAAGAATCTGCAGAGAATGTGGTTTTACCTGAGCCACAGGTGAACAAAGAGATAGTTCAAATTATCTTCCAAGCATTATAGGATATGAACACAAGAAACCATAGGGATGATCCAATACATGTGGATCATTCCATCCAATTCATGAAGCAGAATACACCCATTTTCCGGGGTGATTCTAAATTGGAAAAGACGGAGGTGTGGCTGAATAGGATGAATCATATATTCAATTTTATCTGTACAACAATATAGATAAAAGTCAAAATAGAAATGTATATTCTTAAGGATATTTTATTCTAGTGGTGGGAAGTAATACTTCATGAAAAACTAGATCAAGACCTAAGATGGGAGGATTTTGAAGAATTTTTCAACAAACAATTATATCCTCACACGTTCAAGATCCATAAAATTGTAGATTTATTTAGAGTGAAGTAAGAAAATATCTCTATCATAGAATATGTGGCTAAATTGATGTATTTAGTGTGATTTTCACTATAGCTTGTGGATAATGCATCCTTAAAGGCATGCATATTTGAATCAGGGCTAAGGAAAGATATTCGATCAAAGATTATGGTGCTTTGTATTATAGATTATAAAAAAATAGTGAATAGAGAGACAGTGGATGAACGTGATATAATAGGAGCTATGGGAGGATTAAGTATGATGATACCTATGGTAAATGGTGGGAACTCGAATGCTATGAGCAAGAGGAAGAGGGACACCTATTTCTAAGGTGGAAGCAAGACTCAAAATCCAACAGTTGGATCAGTGAACCTTCCTCCATGACCCAAGAGCAAAGCAGGCTATTTCCAATGTGGTTCACTTGACCACATAAATAGAGAGTGTATGAAACAAAATAGATCATGATATAACTTCAATAAGATGGGGAATCTTCATCACTATTATCGCAGTGCTCTGAGATCAGGTGCTCGAGACACTCCTCAGGTGTCGTAAGCATCATATGATTTGACGGGGTGAGGACAGCCAAATAAGAATTGTTATTAGAGTAGGGATAGCCATGACGATTCTACGAACACCATGACTCCTCAGAAAGGGAAATATCAGTAAGTCAACAAGGAGAAGAGTGAAACAATGAATCAATTTTATAGAGCTGATTAGATTATGATATATGATTAGGATGGACCATCTACGATGAGAGGTACGATTATTTTTAATTCTATCCTTATGAAAGTGTTGTTTGATACTAGCACATCTCATTCCTTCATTTATTCTCATGCTGTTGATTTTCAAAGTTTAAAACTTGAGATGATAACTTCTGTGTTAAAACTTTAAAACCCCTCTCAGTGAAAGAGAATATCGGGCCTTTGTGTATAGAGAATTTTCTATAACCGTTGATAGAGCTAATCTGAAATGGGACTTATCGGTGTTAGATATGGATGTATTTGATGTAATCCTAGGTATGGATTGGTATAAAATGTTCAAGGATCACATCGATTATTATAGAAGACTGGTTAGTTTCAAAACTGAGGATATTATCAAGCGTCTCTTTAGGGGAAAGGTCTATAAAGATAGGTACAACGGGCTTGATGACACCAGCAGTGGGAAAAATATCTTACCAATTGGTGGTGTTGACTTTGGAATCGATAGAGGAGATCAAGGGCATCAATTTTCAAACATTTTTGGATCAATTTCCAAATTTATTTCCCAAGAACTTCTCAAGGTTACCACCTACAAGGGAAGTGGATTTTACAATTTATCTCCTCCTAGGGACTAGTCCTATTTCCCTTACATCTTATAGGATGGAACCAATAGAATTAAGGGAATTAAAAGTGTAGTTATAAAAGATGGAAAGAAAAGGTTTCATTCAACCAAGTACATCTCCGTGGGAAGCACCAGTCTTGTTCGTGAAGAAAGCATATGGAACTCTAAGGCTGTGTGTGTATTATCATAAGCTTAACCAAGTTATGATCAAGAATATGTATCCACTTCCATACATTGATGATATGTTTGATCAATTAAGGGGAGATCAATGGTTCTCTAGGATATCACCAATTGTGAGTTTGGAAGGAGGATATTTTGAAGACAAATTTCAGAAGTAGATATATACACTAAGAATATGTATTCATGCCTTTCGGTCTTATGAATGCACCAATGGTATTTATGGCATTGATGAATTGGATATTTCAGAGATATTTGAATTCTTTTTTTGTGGTGTTTGTGGATGTCATATTGGGGTATTATGTAAGAGTTGGTTTCCTAGAGAAAACTGGTTGTACTTTGATTACATGGATATTTAATGTATTTAAATATTAAACATCTTATTATATATTGTTCATTGTTCTGCATGACTATGATGTAATAATGTCATAGAGTATTTGTTGCATTGATAAGGTCATGGAAGTTCCCCGCTATGATGAGAACCTTGAAATGCTATAAAAAATATTCTTAAATATAGTTTTATAGTTGGATGACACACTATGAAGGGACCCATAACATGCAAACCGTTAGGTTAAAGTACTCATAAGCAGATTAGACTTCCTCTCATGAAGTTCTCACTTGGAAATCTCTAAGATAGGAGATTATGAGAACAGACCCACTAATAGGAATTCCACATGTTTTGATGTCATTAGATATTTCTATCTACGAGCATGTGTAATGATCCTTAGACTTTAATATTATCATTAATATGTGTCACGACTCATGAACTTTTATTTACTAAAGAAAACTATCATACAGATAGTTGGCAGGAAGTAGGGTATATTGGGTGTGTCATGAGTGACATAATATTAATGGATAAGTTGAGTAAGGATTTTCCCTTCCATTTATGGAAGTTGATATCTCGGTCCTTTGATTGAAATAGAACCATCATGCAAAATTCCATGGCCATGGTGTAACGATGAGTTTATTTCTGGTAGTCAAAGAATGACGTATCAAGTATAAAGGTTGATGACACTATCGTGAAACCTTATTGACGAGATATTGAGACAAATAGATTATATTACACAGGGAGCGTTTATATGTGGATGTCATTGTTGCAACTTTACGTTCTTTCTCTTGGGTTCCTTAAACCATTATTAGAAAGTACTCTTGAAATTTTGGAAAGCCTGCCTAATGATAATGAGAAATAATCCTAGAGGGTCACACACTAAGTGTTTTTGGTGGTCTCGGTTAAATTCTATTTGAATTTAATTAATGAAATAATTATTATTCCCAAGATCGTGAAATAATTTTATTCAAGTTAAGATGATTGCATAAATTAAATTAAATGTATTTATTTATTTTATTGAACATTTAATAAATATTTATTTACTAGTTTGTAAATAAAATATTTATTTAAGAGAATTAATTAATTAATTAATTAATTATTCAGGTGTTCAATAAATGGAAGTGGAGTTCAAGTGGACCATGTACGGTCCGGTAGTAAAATAATTATTTTCAAGATGGTAAATAATTATTAGTTGGCACAAGTTAAAATAATAATGATGCTGTTATTATTTTGTGCTGCATAATTTTATTCATAATTATATTTTGCGCAAATTGGCACACCATAAATAATGACACAATATTATTATTATGAGCATGGGTTTTCTCTATGTTCAGGAATGTATTTAATTTTTATTATGCAATTAAATATTATAACTTAAGTTACATCCATATAAATAGACAAGTAAGTCTATTGTGCCATAGCGAACACACCACACGCTTGGTGAATTGAGAACTGTTGAGCTAAACAATTTATCTCTTGAATTATGTTCCCACCCCTCTCTAAAACGAGAGATGTTCTTTAAGGATGAAGAACAAGCGATCAAGAACGACCAACACAAGACACCCACTTCACCGCGATAGCACTTGGAGAACGAGTGGCGTCGATTGGAGGCCATCAGAGCATGTGTGGATCACTGATAGGGGGATTCTAGTTTGGATCTCTCAAGCGCAATGAGATAATCTGGAAGGGTCATTCTGAATGGTCAACATCATCAATGAAGAAAATACCGAAGATCCAAGTATACTTTTCTTTATGAAATTAGTTAAATTAATTATAAACATGATGTGAAAGATCCTCTATAAAGGTTTATGGCCTCTTCCTTCTTTATCTAAATCTTTGATTCTATTCTGTGGAGACTGGAATTCATCATCATATTGATCCCAGAATAATCATTGATCACGATAAAAAATAAATTTGGTTGCTGGCCCAACTGCGCTTCTATTACACCCGGAACCTACAAGTGGTATCAGAGCGGTTACATCATAGTTTATAATTATTTAAATATTTCATTGATGATTTATGAATTTAATAATTTAGTTGTTTCAATTCAAGTTAATCATTATAAAAATCTGAATATTGAGACCTGTTCCTCCTCTTTCATTCCTCGTTCACCTTACAAAAACAAAATTTTCTTTTAATTTTGATTAAAATAAAATAAAGGATCTCATCCGGAGGTGACAAAGCTTCCTGGACATAAAACACTAAAACACACAAAGTGTATTAGGTAGTACACATTGTGTAGTCAAGATCCAATGCATCAGATCGGTTTTCCAAACCAAGCTATGTGGTGGAGTGTTTATAAGTCTTAAATGACTCCGTGTGTTGACCAGAAACTGGTGACATGCGGATTCCAGATTACACTCCGTGTAGTCCACTGGACACGACATGTAGTCCCTTCAGGTTTGGGTTGGACCTTGTACCCTATACACAGCTTTCCCGGTTGGAAACCATGTAACGTGGATACTACACGGCGTGTGGTCCACTGAAAATGCCATGTACTCCAAATATTTCTGAAGTACATCTATTCTCAATGTCGCCGAGCATATACTTCAGATGGATGGTGAACGATAGTGCATGCCATGTAGTCATAACTACATGCCGTGCACTCATCCAAATTACATAGATTTATTAAAATTTATTATTATATTATACAAACCCTTGATACTTGTACCATAGTGCATGCATAATGATGAGGCACAACACGTGATAAGTGTTATATATATATATATGTGTTTAATTTAACATCTGTGTAATGTTCATTTCAACTTATTGGGTAATTATGAAAGGAAATTCACTGGGTTGACTTGTAAAGACCCGTAAAATTCAAGGAAATTTTTTTCTTAATTTTCTTGGGAATTTTAAAAGAATGCAGTTTCTGACGGCACCTGATTCCGAGGCCCGGTGTGCCCAGAATCATTTTCCGAAGTTTGGATCGGGTACGTTCAGTGAACAAATGAGCGGGCTTTTCTAACTTTTGAACCGGTGCTTGGAATCGAATTCTGAGGACACCAGTGGAATCACAACGCCGATATTAGCTTAGAAACGCCTTTTCCGGAGTTGCGTTTGCTCGGGTGTGGTTTTTAATTTTGTTTGGGGTTAAGTTAAGAAATAAAATAAAAGTTGTGCGACACTTTATTTTATTTCACATAAAGCCACTTAAGCTAGGTTAAGTGGATAAGGGGGAACCCATAATATCCTACCCATTGGTAGGATATTTTTGAGGTGGGGCCCACACGAGCCCCACCATTTCTTTCCCTCTAAGTAACGTACCCGCACCCCCTTTTTAATTAAAGTCAACCATGCGTTTATTTGGGTTAAGAAACGCCTCATTAATTGAGTGGTTAATTCGTTGAAATTAATTCTTTGAATTAATTTTTTCGTTTCTTGTCTTTGAATTTGAAATTGTTGGCATGAGGAATAAAATAAGACCAACACTAGGTTTGTTGAGGGGTTTCTTGTTGAGAGGATTTGGAGAAACACTAAAGCTTGAAGATCTTCATCCTCCTTCACTGAAGAACGCGAAGAACGCGAAGAACGCAAAGAACGACGACCTCCGATTAAGGGCGACGAAGAACGCCGAACCCTCAGAGATCGACGACGCGACTCCCTGTACCGCGACACCAACGATCCTTCTTCCACGACGCTTCTTCCGCGACGTTCCTTCCCCCGCGACAATCTTCGATCAACAACCGATTGAGGTAGGGGGTTTTGGTTCTTTTAATTATTTGTGAATTATATCCCCGAAATGGATTCTTTTGGTGCATCTTAAATCTCTGTGATTTTAAATACTCAGAGTTTGACTACGCAACCCCGTGTACCGTGACGACAGTGATGCCCCTTCCGCGACGCGACGATCCTCTTCTTCCGCGATGGTTGATTCTGTGACGAACTCACGTTCGACGACAACGTTGAGGTAGGGGTTTGATTCATTTAAATATTTTTGATTTATACCCGTGGATTATGATTAAATACTTTTTGGAGAACTTTTAAAACCGCTAACGCGGTGGGTGCGGACCAACGAACAAGTCCGAACCCACAGCCCTTTCGTTCTTGGTGTGCGGAATGGCGGACGATGATGAAGCAGGCCGCACGGGCGATGTGAGGTCCTCTTAGTGAAGGACGGGCCCCAGGAGGGCCATTGGAGAAGACGACACGCAATTCCGACCACCGGAACTCATCCGGTGGTCCGCGGAGCAGCCCGCCGGCGCGCCTTGCCGGCACGGCGGCGCCGACGGCAGGTGGCGGCGGCGCTCAGCGCGCCGCCAGGAGGAGCCACCGCGGCTGAAGACATGGAGGCAGGGCGCGGTCCTACGACCGCGTGGGACTGGAGGTGACGGGACATGGCAGCCGGCCGCGTCTGCTGACAAGGGCGGCCCCACGCGGGGCCACGATCTCTCCACGCGGGGGCAGCGTGCCCCCCGCTTCGCTCGGCCGTAACGGCCAAACCGAACCGCTGGCCACCCGGCCAGCACCAGCCGGGTCGCGCCCAGGCCAGGTCACGCCCAGCTGGGTCGCGCCCAGACCCGGGTCGGGTCAACCCGGTTCGGGCCGACCCAGGGGGGTTGGGCCTAGTCGGTCTGGGCCCAAACCCCCCGTTTTTGGACCCTCCTTTCGGTATTTTTATCATATCTTGGGCTACGGACCTCCGATCGATGCACCGTCATCGGCGATACGATCCTTGGATCGAGACGGTCGTTTCTATATATTACACTCAAGGTTTCGGAGTACTTTGGGTTTGGCCGGGTTGGTTCGTACACGAAACCAGTTGGGCCCTCGGAACGGAAACACTCATAACATGAGCTCCGAACGTCCGATTGAAGTACCGTCGACTTTGATGAATTCCTCTTAGTGAGACGGATCTTTTGGATTACTCCGTCCGAGGTTTGGACGCAGGTGGATTATAGTCGGGTTGGTTTTGACTTAAATACCAACCGGGCCCCTGGGTCGAAAAAGCCAATAACTCTCAGACCGGGCGTCCGATTGACACGCCGTCTCTGACGTTGAGTTCCTGTTGACGATACGGAACTTTTGGATACATCAACTTTGGACTATGTGTCATTTGATGTATCATCCCATCAGCTCGTGGAGCGGACCCTCCCGAACGAGCTTGTTGTGTACGGGAACCCTAGAGCGGGCTGCGTCTGCAACGACAAAGAAGACAGTACGTGAATCCTCTGTGGGTTCGGTTGTGACCACTACGGTACTTTTTGGGATACATCAACTCCGGACTACATGTCAGTTGATGCATCGACCTCTTGGCTGGTGGAGTGGACCCTCCCGGAACGATCATTCTATGTGCGGAAACCCTAGAGCCGGTTGAGACTTGACGACTGCTGATCAAATGACTCTGTGTGTTACGGATAGCCCAGTGGGAAGCGCTTGGTTGTAGCAGCAGACCCATGAAGGAGGAGCGCTTGGTTGTAGCGGCAGACCCGCGGTACTCAACAGAAGGAGTACCTCTGGAGGCTATGAGGGGGAGCGCTTGGTTTTAGCGGTAGACCCACGACGGAGGAGCGCTTGGTTGTAGCGGCAGACCTATGACGGAGGAGCGCTTGGTTGTATTAGCACGGGGGAGCGCTTGGTTGTAGCAGCAGACCCACGTCAGAGGAGCGCTTGGTTGTAGTGGCAGACCCGTGTTACTCAACAGAAAGAGTACCTCTAGAGGATATGAGGGGGAGCGATTGGTTGTAGCGGCAAACCCATGGTGGGAAGCGCTTGGTTGTAGCAGCAGGCCCACAATACTCGATAGGTGGAGTACTACAACAATCCAAAGTTAGAGGGAAGCGCTTGGTTGTAGCAGCATACCCACTGTACTTGATAGAGAAGGAGTTTCCCAATAGCTATGGTTTCAACTTCATGATTGATCCTATGTGGGTCATTGCGGGGGTTAGCACCTACCGATCCTTTGTGGGTCCGATGGATTAGATGAATCAGTGGCTACATCTGATCAACTATATTGTCTTACGAAGTAGTATACCTGTGTGAGCTGAATCCTGTTTTGTTTTCCTTTGTGGTCTGGGTTGTGATTTCCTGTGTGGACTGGGTTGTACTTGGGCTCGGAGGTTGGAGCGGACTGGAATTGGTGACTTAGTTATATGTATGGTCATATACCTAAGCAGTGTCGGATGTTACTCCATGATTGTATCTTTCCTTTCTGGATTCTAGGAGACCTTCGGGGGTCTCGGGGTCCCTACTGAGTAGCTTATACTCACCCCTGCATGGGCTATGCCTGCACTACGTTGTGTTGGTTTCAGACGATGGACAACACTGATCGTGGTTGAGGCTTGCGAAGCAGGACGATACCTAGAGGTGGACCACTGGGCGAGACGTACTCGGAGCGGACGACTGGACTCGAGGAGATGTGGAGGCTATCTGTACTCACCCTTCAGGTGGGACTTCTAGTGGGCGGCTCTACGTTGCGGCTTTACTTTCAGTTGCTGTTTTCCCTTTCGAGTTGTACTTTACTTTTAGTTTGGGTTTGTATTCTGGCCCACTTACTTTTCTGCACTTACTGTTGTACCCAGTTTTTACTTAGTGTTTACTTATACTGCTTTCTTTCTCTGTGGTGTTTGTTTACTTTACAAAGGCAATGCCTTCCCTTTTTACCGGGAATTACACCTTGGTGCTAGTCGCCAGCCCCTGGCCTATGGAAGGCGGGCTTGGGGTAGTCACGACACGGGCCCCAAGGACAGTTCCTGACAAATTGGTATCAGAGGAGTTCAGTTCTACCGCAGAACTTTGGACTCTGATCTTTTTTTTCTATGTGAAACAATAGTGTTAAGAGTATTGGGTTTGGTTATTAGTCCAGGGAGTCCAGTGTTGGTGCGGCGGCCGACGTATCCATACACCAGGACCCTGACTTTTGATTTCCGACTTAATACACGAAAACATTGATTGCATGTGTGTTTCAAGTTTTCTTTGTGATTACTTTGTGTCAGCGCACCAGGTATACTGTTCTGACCGTGGCACGCCTATCTCTTTTCAGGATGGCCCCACGACGGAAGCCAGCTAGGGTTCTGAGAGTTGTACATGAAGACATCCCACCGAGCGATGAGGCCTTGGTACAAGGACCTTTGACAGCAGAGGCACTGGCGGTACCTCTACCCGCCGAGCCGCCGATGCTACCAGCCCCAGCCGCTGATGATGCACGTCGCTTTAGTGCACTGTACGAGTTTCAGCGCCAACGACCGCCGAGGTTCCACAGGGAGACGGACCCCCAGGCAGCCGAGGACTGGCTGGAGGCAGTTGTACGGGTTTTCAGGTTAGTGAGGATACCAACAGACCTCATGGTGATCCTCGCAGCGAGCCTACTGCACGCGGCAGTAGGCAGATGGTGGAGCTTGATGCTCGAGGTGCATGATGAGGCATCTCTTCTCTAGACTGACTTTGAGAGCCTCTTCCGCTCGGAATTCGTCCCAGCCACCCTCCGTGCGGTGCAAATCCAGGAACTTCTACAGCTGCGGCAGGGCAGCATGACAGTAGCCCAGTACGCGGCGAGGTTTACCGATCTCTCGCGCTATTCCATGGAAATGGTATGAGAACCATTCTTCAGGGCCCGAACCTTCGAGCAGGGGATCAGGTGATAGATCAGAGCTTCAGTTGTTTCTCACAGCATTCTGAAACAGACAGGGGTGTTGGAGCGAACCCTCTTAGTGGAGAGTTTCCTTGCTGAGCAGTCTCCAGCAGCAGGACCCACCACTAGCCGACATGCGGCAGAGTCTTCTGCAGTGGGCAGTAGACAGATGGCGCAGGGGTAAAAGAGGACTAGACCTACAGGTGGTCGACCACGTGACACATGATCGTTTGTGAGAGGCACCCGGGGTGGACAATGACTTACCATGATCGGATAGTGTTACTCATGCGGCGAGGTTGGTCACATGGCTCGTGACTGTCCAACCCGCCATACGAATGACTAGCAGATGAATGAAGGACCTCCCAGGTAGAGGTAGAGGTTTGATCGAGGCCGACCGCAGGGAGCTGGTGGACATGGGAGAGCTCAGCTTCAGGCAGCTGAGGCCTACGATCATGGAGCTCCGGGAGCAGATGGACAGGAGCGGGACTAGCTCCAGACCTGGAGACTTTTGTTTATTCTGCTTCTAGCATTGTTGATGTTTGTTTGTAGATGATTTGTGTCTTTGTACTTTGAGCTGCAGTAATAAAAGACACCTTTCTTTTGGCATTTACCTTCCTGTCCTCTCTTTATGTTGTTACTAAGAGGTTTCGGTTTAAAAACTGTTGACTTGACCCTCACTTTGAGATACCTACTGGAGGAGACCCAGTGACCACACACTGATGCCGAAAGTGTGACTCAACCCTTGGAGGCGAGAGTAACGGTTGGATCTCTTGGTAGTAGCGTCGAGGCCTTACGACGTCATCCTTGGTATGGGTTAGTATCATCCATGACAGGATTGACTGTATTAGGTGAAGAACATGGTTCATCCAGGGGATGAGACCAGATTTCTCTTCTCGGCAAAGAAGAAATCTCAGTATCTCTTGTAGGACCAAAAAGTTCCAAGTCATCCAAGAGCGGATGAGGATAGCTCAGAGCCGGAAAAAGTCTTGTGCTGACAGGAGGCGGAGACCACTAGAGTTTGAGGATGGCGACCACGTTTCACTATGGGTCCCACCAGAACGTGAGTTACGGGGATGTGGCCGAGGCGACAAGTTATCACTGAGGTTCAATGGACCTTTCTAGGTCCTAGGCAGGGTAGGCGAGGTGGTTTACCGCTTGAACCACCCACCTCAGTTCCACCAGGTGCACGACGACTTCCATGTATCTCAACTGGGGAGATACGAGCTCGACCCGACACATATCTTTGACCATGGGGAGCTTGACATTGACGATGGGGCGACGTTTGCGGAGGTCCCGGTGGAGATCGAGGATCGATAGGAGGGGGTCCTACGTGGACAATCGATCCCTCTAGTGCGTATCATATTGCAGCACAGGGACCTCCAGGAGAGCACTTGGGAGCGGGAGTCTCAGATGCGTGCTCAGTACCCAGTTTTGTTTCCCTAGTTTATGATGTATCTTTACGGGGATGTAAATCTCTGAGGTGGGAGTGATGTAAAGACCCGTAAAATTCAAGGATATTTTTTTTCTTAATTTTCTTGGGAATTTTACAAGAACACAGTTTCTGACGGAACATGATTCCGAGGCCCGGTGTGCCTGGAATCATTTTTCAAAGTTTGGCTCAGGTACGTTCAGTGAACGAACGAGCGGACTTTTCTAACTTTTGAACCGGTGCTCGGAATCGAATTTTGAGGGCATCGGTGGAATCGCAGCGCCGATATTAGCTTAGAAACGCCTTTTCCAGAGTTGCGTTTGCTCGGGTGTGGTTTTTAATTTTTTTGGGGTTAAGTTAAGAAATAAAATAAAAGTGGTGCGACACTTTATTTTATTTCACTTAAAGCAACTTAAGCTAGGTTAAGCGGATAAGGGGGAACCCATAATATCCTACCCATTGGTAGGATATTTGTGAGGTGGGGCCCGCAGGAGCCCCACCGTTTCTTTCCCTCTAAGTAACGCACCCGAACCCCCTTTTTAATTAAAGTCAACCGTGCATTTATTTGGGTTAAGAAATGCCTCATTAATTGGGTGGTTAATTCGTTGAAATTAATTCTTTGAATTAATTTTTTCATTTCTTATCTTTGAATTTCAAATTTTTGGCATGGGGAATAAAATAAGACCAACACTAGGTTTGTTGAGGGGTTTCTTGTTGAGAGGATTTGGAGAAACTCTAAAGCTTTAAGATCTTCATCCTCCTTCACTGAAGAACGTGAAGAACACGAAGAATGCGAAGAACGCGAAGAACGCCGACCTCCGATGAAGGGCGACGAAGAACGCCAAACCCTCGGAGATCGACGATGCGACTCCGTGTACCGCGACGCTGACGATCCTTCTTCCGCAACTCTTCTTCCGCGACGTTCCTTCCCCCACAAAAATCTTCGATCAACAACCGATTGAGGTAGGGGGTTGCGGTTCTTTTAATTCTTTGTGAATTATATCCTCGACATGGATTCTTTTGGTGCATCTTAAATCTGTGTGATTTTAAATCCTCGGAGTTTGACTACGCAACACTGTGTACGGTGATGACAGCGACGCCCCTTCCGTGACGCGACAATCCTCTTCTTCCGCGACGGTTGATTCCACGATGAAATCACGTTCGATGACAACGTTGAGGTGGGGGTTTGATTCATTTAAATCTTTTTGATTTATACCCACGGCGTATGATTAAATACTTGTTGGAGAACTTTTAAAACCGCTAATGCGGTGGGTGCGGACCAACGAACAAGTCTGAACCCACCGCCCTTTTGTTCTTGGTGTGTGGAACAGAGAACGACGATGAAGTAGGCCGCACGGGTGATGTGAGGTCCTCGCAGTGAAGGACGGGCCCCAGGAGGGCCATTGGAAAAGACGACACGCAATTCCGACCACCGGAACTCGTCCGGTGGTCCGCGGAGCAGCCCACCGGCGCGCCGCTGGGAGGAGTCGCCGCGGCTTCAGCCGCAGCGGCAGGGTGCGGTCCCGCGATCGTACGGGACTGGAGGTGACGGGACACAGCAGCCGTCTGCGTCCACTAACAAGGGCGGCCCCACGCGGGGCCGCAGTCTCTCCACGCGGGGGCAGCACGCCCCCCCTTCGCTCGGCCGTAACGGCTGAGCCGAACCACTGGCCACCCGGCCAGCGCCAGCCGGGTCGCGCCCAGGCCGGGCCGGGTCGCGCCCAGCCGGGTCGGACCCAGACCCGGGTCGGGTCGAACCAGTTCGGGCCGACCCAGGGGGGTCGGGCCGGGTCAGTCCGGGCCCAGACCCCCCGTTTTTGGACCCCCCTTTCGGTCTTTTTCCCATATCTTGGGCTACGGATCTACGATCGACGCACCGTTAGTGGCGATGCGATACTTGGATCGAGACGTTCATTTAGATATATTACACTCAAGGTTTCGGAGTACTTTGGGTTCGACCGGGTTGGTTCGTACACGAAACCAACCGGGCCCTCGGAGCGGAAACACTCATAACTTGAGCTCCGGATGTCCGATTGACGTACCGTCGACTTTTATGGATTCCTCTTAGTGAGACAGATCTTTTGGATTACTCCGCCCAAGGTTTGGATATAGGTAGAGTACGGTTGGGTTGTTTTTGACTTAAAAACCAACCGGGCCCCTCGGACGAAAAAGCCAATAACTCTCAGACCAGACGTTCGATTGACGCGCCGTCTGTGACGTTGAGTTCCTGTTGACGATACGGAACTTTTGGATACATCAACTCTGGACTATGTGTCAGTTGATGTATCAGCCCCTCAGCTCGTGGAGCGGACCCTCCCGAACGAGCTTGCTGTGTGCGGGAACCCTAGAGCTGGCTGCGTCTGCGACGACAAGGAAGACAGTACGTGAATCCTCCGTGGGTTCGGTTGTGACCACTACGGTACTTTCTGGGATACATCAACTCCGAACTACATGTCAGTTGATGCATCGACCTCTTGGCTCGTGGAGTGGACCCTCCCGGAACGAGCATGCTGTGTGCGGAAACCCTAGAGCCGGTTGAGACTTAACGACTGCTGATCGAATGACTCGGTGTGTTACGGATAGCCCAGTGGGAAGCGCTTGGTTGTAGCAGCTGACCCACGACAGAGGAGCGCTTAGTTGTAGCGGCAGACCCACGGTACTCAACAGAAAGATTACCCCTGGAGGCTATGAGGTGGAGTGCTTGGTTATAGCGGCAGACCCATGATGGGGGAGCGCTTGGTTGTAGCGGCAGACCTACGACAGAGGAGAACTTGGTTGTAGCAGCATGGGGGAGCGCTTGGTTGTAGCAGCATACCCATGGCAGAGGAGTTCTTGGTTGTAGCGGAAGACTCGTGGTACTCAACAGAAGGAGTACCTCTAGAGTATATGAGGGGGAGCGCTTGGTTGTAGCGGCAGACCCATGGTGGGAAGCGCTTGGTTTTAGCAGCAGGCCCACAGTACTCGATAGGTGGAGTACTACAACAGTCCAAAGTTAGAGGGAAGCGCTTGGTTGTAGAGGCATACCCACTGTACTTGATAGAGAAGGAGTTTCCCAATAGCTATGGTTTCAACTTCATGATCGATCCTGTGTGGGTCATTGCGGGGGTTAGCACCTACCGATCCTTTGTGGGTCCGACAGCTTAGATGAATCAGTGGCTACATCTGATCATCTCTATCGTCTTATGAAGTAGTATACCTGTGTGAGCTGAATCCTGTTTTGTTTTCCTTTTTGGAATGGGTTGTGATTTTCTGTGTGGACTGGGTTGTACTTGGGCTCTGAGGTTGGAGTGGACTGGAATTGGTGACTTAGGTATATGTATGGGAATATACCTAAGCAGTGTCGGATGTTACTTCGTGATTGTATCTTTCCTCTGTGGATTATGCTTTGTGGATTCTGGGAGACCTTCGGGGGTCTCGGGGTCCCTACTGAGTAGCTTATACTCACCCCTGCACGGGCTATGCCCACACTACATTGTGTTGGCTGTAAACGACGGACATCGCTGATCGTGGTTGAGGCGTGCGAAGCAGGACAGTACCTAGAGGTGGACCACTGGGTGAGACGTACTCGGAGCGGACGACTAAACCTGAGGAGATGTGGAGGCTATCTATACTCACCCATCAAGTGGGACTTACAGTGGGCGGCTCAACGTTGCGGCTTTACTTTCAGTTGTTGTTTTCCCTTTCGAGTTGTACTTTACTTTCAGTTTGGTTTTGTATTCTGGCCCACTTACTTTTCTGCACTTACTGTTGTACCCAGTTTTTACTTAGTGTTTACTTCTACTACTTGCTTTCTCTATGGTGTTTGTTTACTTTAAAAAGGCAATGCCTTCCCGTTTTACTGGGAATTACGCCTTGGTGCTAGTCACCAACCCCTGGCCTATGGAAGGCGGGTTTGGGGTAGTCACGGCACGGGCCCCGAGGACGGGTCATGACATGCCTCCAAGGTACAAGTTATGTACAAAGATAATTTTAAAAGAATTTATTTGTTTAAAATTATGATGGATGAGAATCTAAAGGAAATTTAGAAAAGGGTTTAAGATAAAAGGATTGATTAATTAAAGATGATAATTAATTGATTCAAGCCTGATTTATCTTAAACAAGAACAATTAAAGAATTTAATGCTAGTTTTTTTTATGCATAAATATCATTGCATGTATGGATGATAATGATCTAGAAAAAGACCTTTTTATGTGGATGGTTTCTTTTAATTTATTTATTTAAATTAAATTTGTTGGCCTGCAAGCCTTCTCCTCATTAATATGTAGGGTCTGCATGCCCAAGGTTTATTTTATATAAAACCCCTTTTTTACCCCTCACCTGTATGTGAGTTTTAAAAAAGGCATATGTAATTGATGGAACTCCCAAGCCAGTGGAGGTGGTTCAAGCTGGAGTCGAGACAAAACCAATCCCACGAGATACAGAGGTGAATAGGTGGAAAGGTGAAAACATGAACCCAAAAGGTTTAAGGTTTTTTCCCCTAGGTTAGGGTTAGGTTATCAACCACTAGATAAACTAACCATTATAAAATCTCATGATCATGCCCTTTATTTTATTTATTTCAGTTGCATGGTTTATCATTATGGATGTATTGTCACGATCACATAATTAATGAATTAATCAAGCATGCAAGATGGAACTAAAATAAACCAGACTTATGCATAAATATTATCAAGACATGGTTAATCACTTAATTAAGTTACACTTAATATTAACAAGCATGTGATAATGATAATAATAAATTCACACATAAGAGATAAAAATCCCTCAAATAAAATATTAAGTCAGACAAAGCCTTATATAACTTTATTAAGGAAAAAACTCAATAAAACTATGTGTTTGAACAACCCTTGTTGGGAAACTTACTTTTATATATGAAGACCTTATAAAAGATTTTGGGTTGACTTAACCATATTAAATCAAGAGGAGTAGACCTTGCTAGACTTGGTGTAATATTGGAGGCAAGATTTGAGGACATCCAAAAGTCATGATTTCAGGATTGGGGAGTCCACTCAACAGATCAAGGAACTGCAAGACCTTAGTTGGAAAAGACCTTCCTACCTAAATACCCTCTAATATCTTGACCAAACCTTGTTGGGGTTATGAGAAGGGGAATGTGGATCCTTTCCACTAAAATGTCATAGAAACTGGACATTTTGAGTTCAATGGTGAGGTCCATTATGACTTGATAAAATAGTGGGATACTTAATAAAAATTTATTATTTTTCATAAAATGTAATCAAGAAAGTACTAATGATATGATCTTTTAATTATAGAATAAAAATTACAAGCTCATCAACCACACTATCCCTGCGATCAATTCTAGATAAAAACAACATCCTCACGGGGAGTAACTTCCAAAAATGTTTTAGACACCTTCGGGTTATCCTACGCTATGAACAGAAGTCTTACATACTAGAGTAATCATTACCTAATCAACCTTCCAAATAGTCGAGTGATGAGGATTTCCTAGTCAATGAGAAACATATGAACGATGCGGTCGACGTTCAATGTTTGATGATATCATCAATGTATAGTGAGCTCATGAAGTCTCATGAAAACATGGATGCTTATAGCATGCTCGATCACATCTGTGGTATTTACTAGGAGAGAGCAAGACAGGAAAGGTTTGATATCTTTAAGGCACTCTTTCAGAGTAAGCTTATAGAAGGTTCCCCATCTAGGCCTCATATAGTCAAGCATATTGGCTACATTGAGAGCCTGAAGGTTCTAGGGTTTAAACTCCCCGATGAACTGGGCACTGATCTCATTCTTGCATCACTCCCTCAGAGATTCTCTAAATTTTTTTTTAATTTAAATATGAACAAAATTGAGAAATCTCTATCTGATCTTGTTATACTCATTCGCCAAGTGGACAAAGAAATGAAGCATGAAAAGCCTTATGTCCTTATGGTGAATAAGAGGAAAGGGAAGGTGAAGAGCTTTAAGCCCAAAGCTTCTTCACAGCCTTGCAAGAAAAGGAAGATCAAAGGGGAGGAAAAGGAACATGAGGCTGTTTGTTTCACATGTGGAAAGAGGGGCCACTGGAAGAAGAACTTCACCCAACCTAAGAAGCAATGGAAAGATTCAGGTGCATTTTTTATCGAATTAAATCTATATATTTCTATAAATTAGGTATTAGATATAGCTTGTGGTGCTCACATATGTATCCAAATACAGGATCCAAGTAGATTATGGAAGATTGAACGAGGGGAGGTAGATCTACGAGCAGCCAACAGAGCCAGACTTGCTAATATAGCTGTTGGGGAATACCACCTCACGTTGCCAACTAGGATACTATTGGTATTAAAGGGTTGTTATTATGTGTCTTATTTTACTAAAAACATTATTCCTGTATCCAAATTAGATACAGATGGATTTTTTTCATGTTTGGAAATGAATTTTTCTTCTTTTTCAAAGATATAATTTTTTTGGTAGGGAACATTTATACAATGGTCTTTACATGTTGGATTACACAAACCAAGTAATGGAAATTGATAACAAAGATACTTTACATGACTCATACCACACCCAAATTTGGAATCACCGGCTAGGTCATGTAAATAATAAACGCTTGACAAAGTTACATCAATATGGATATTTAGATTCTTTCGAAATAAAACCACATGGCGTATGCCATGTATGTTTACAATGAAAAATGACCAAAGCCCTGTTTGGCGGGAAAGGTGAATGGGCTAAAGAACTTATTGAATTGGTTTATACCGATGTGTGTGGACCATTTATAGTTGAAGCAAGGGGAGGGTAATCATACTTCATAACTTTTATTGATTATTTTAGTAGATATGGATATATCTACTTAATGAGGTATAATTTAGATTATTTTGATAAGTTCAAAGAATACAAGAATGAAGTTGAGAACCAACTTGGTAAGAATATTAAGAAACTCAACTCAAACCGAGGTGGATAATATCTTAATCAAGACTTCATTGATTACTTATAAGAGTTTGGGATCCTATCCCAACTCACTCCTCCATACATGCCCTAGTGGAATAGTGTGAGTGAATGGAGGAACTGCACCCCGTTGGACATGGTGAGATCAATGATAAGTCATGAGAGTCTTCAATTATACTTTTTCAGATATGCGTTAGAAACTGCGGCACACATACTTAACCAAGTACCAACTAAATCAATAAATGGTATTCCATATGAGTTCTGGAGTGGAAGAAAATCCATGTTTTCGAATTTACATGTGTAGGGTAGTGAAGCATTTGTTAAGGCCTCTTCAAGTAACAAACTCACACCCCAAGGAACAAAGTGTACCTTTATAAGATACCCTAAGGAAACAAGGGAATTTTACCTATAAAACCCCTCAAACAAAAAGGTTATAGTGGAAAGACATGCCATATTACTTGAGAGGGAGCACATATTAAAAAGAGATAGTAGGAGAAAGACAAACTTCGATGAAGTTGAGGTTCAAGGTATACAAGATTTGGTATATGAACAAATTTCACAAATCCCCGTGGAAGATGAATCTATTCCAAAGACACAAGTACTGCATAGGAGTACAAGAGAGGTTAGAGAACCAGAACAGTATGGTTTTCTAGTTACCGAGGATGGTGACTCATTATTAGTTGACAATAATGATCCTATAATCTAAAAATAAGTAGTAAGTGGCACATACATTGACAAGTGGCAAGAAGCCACAAATTCTGAAATGAATTCCATGTATCAAAACCAAGTCTGGATTTTGGTAGATCCTCCAGTTGATGTAAATCCTGTTGGTTGTAAATGGGTATTCAAGAAGAAACTGGACATAGAAGGACAAGTCAGTACCTATAAGGCACAACTAGTTTCAAAAGGGTTTAATCAATGTCAATGAATTGATTATGATGAAACCTTTTCACTAGTTGCAATGCTAAAATCCATCAGAATTTTACTTTCCATTGCAGCTTACCATGACTATGAGATTTGGAAAATGGATGTCAAAATAGTCTTCCTTAACAGGAATCTTTAGGAAGATGTCTACATGACACAACCTGAAGGGTTTGTGACTCCAAAGGATGACAATAAGGTATGAAAGTTGCAGAAATCCATTTATGGATTAAAGAAAGCATCCAGGTCATGGAATCATTCGTTTTGATGAAGCCATAACAATTTTTTTATCAAGAATGAATGTGAGCCTTGTATATACAAAAGGTTTAGTGGGAGTGCAGTCATTTTTCTAATAGTATATATTGATGACATATTAGTTATTGGAAATGAGATACCAGTCTTACATTCTATTAAGGCATGGTTGAATCAATGCTTCTCCATGAAGGACTTGGGTGAGAAAACATATATTCTTGGGATAAAGATTCATCGTGATAGATCCAAGAGATTTTTGGGCCTAATTCAAAGTACAAACATTGATAAGATACTGAAGAGATTTAGTATAGAACAATCCAAGAGGGGATTGTTTCTAGCGTCACATGGAATTCATCATTCCAAGAAAATGTGTCCTCAGACACATGAGGAAAGAATGATAATGGCAAGGACTCTATACCCATCAGCGATTGGGTCAGTCATGTATTTAATGCTATGTACTAGGCTGGATTTAATCTATGAATTAAGTGTGGTAGGCAGATATCAAGCTGACCCTGGTGACTACCATTGGATGGCAGTCAAGACTATCCTAAAATATCTGAGACGTACTAAGGATATGTTTCTGGTTTATGGAGGAAATGAGGAACTAGTTATAAGAGGATATGAAGATGTTAGTTTCTAGACTGATCAAGATGGCATGAAGTCAAAAACGGGATACATCTTCACTTTGAATGGAGGAGTAGTGATCTAGAAGAGCTCAATGCAGAGTGTGGTCGCATATTCTATAGCAGATTTCGAGTATATCTCAACTTATGAGATAGCTGAAGAAGCAGTTTGGATGTGAAGCTTCGTCCAGGAGTTGGATGTGATACCTAGAAGTAAAGATACCATCACACTGTACTGTGATAATACTGTAGCGGTGGCTCTTGTAAAAGAGCCAAGGTCACATCAGCGGATGAAACACATACTTCAGAAGTATCATATATTGAGGGATTTTTTTCAGAGAGGTGAACTTGCATTGATCAGTATTTCCACAGAAGACAATGTGACAGACCCCTTGACTAAAGCCTTGACTCAGCAGAAACATGATCACCATGTGAGGTCTAGTGGACTGAAAGTATTAGGCATTTGGCTCTATTCCAAGTGGAATTTTGTAAGAGTTGGTGTCCTAGAACCAAATGGTTGTACTTTTATTACATGGATATTTAATGTATTTAAATATTAAACATATTATTACATATTGTTCATTGTTCTGCATGAATATGATGTAATAATGTCCTAGAGTATTTGTTTCATAGATAAGGTCTTGGTAGTTCCCCACTATGATGAGAACCTTGAAATGCTATAACAATATTCTTAAATATAGTTCTATAGTTAGATGACATACTATGAAGGGAAACATAACATGCATGCAGTCAAGTGCGATTACTCGTAAGAAGATGAGACTTCCTCTCATGAGGTTCTCACTTGGTAATCTACAAGATAGGAGAGTATGAGAACAAACCCACCACTAGGAATTCCGCATGTTTTGGTGTGATCATATATTTTTATATGAGAGCATGTGTAATGATCCTCATACTTTAAGATTATCATTAATACGTGCCACGACTCGCGTACTTTGGTTTAATGATGAAAACCATCATGCATACAGTTGGTGGGAAGTAGGGTATATTGGGTGAATCATGAGTGAAGTTATATTAATGGATAAGTCGAGGAAGGATTTGTCCCTTCCATTTATGGAAGTTGATATCTCGGCCCTTTGATTGAAATAAATCCTTCATGTGAAATTACATGGCCATGGTATAACAACGAGTCTATTTCAGGTAGTCAAAGAACGACGTATCAAGTATAAAGGTTGATGACACTATCATGAAACATGCTTGATGAGATATCGAGACAAAGAGATTATATTATACAGTGAGCGTTCATATGTGGATGTCGTTGTTGCGACTTTACGTTCTTTCTCTCGGGTGCCTTGACCTGTTTCTAGATACACTACGGGAAAAAGGACTTTTTGCGATGGGAATAAATCCCATTGCAAAAAGTCCATCCAAGAGGTTATTTGCGACGGGGGTAACGACCTGTCGCAAATAACCAATTATTTGCGATGGGATTTCGTCTCCCGTCGAAAAAAGTTGCGTGCCAAACCACGTGAAGTTTATTTATGACGGTGAGATCCCACCATCGCAAATAGTGAAGTATTTGCGACGGGCCCCGTCGTAAATACCCGATGGCGGTTAATAGCTTTTTGTGATGGGATGTCGTCCCGTCGCAAAAGGTGTGTCGGCAGGGACTATTTGCGACGGGACCCGTCACAAATAACTTTTTAATAGCCGACAGTAATTAATGCAGGCGTAGGTATTTGTGACGGGTCCCATCACAAAAGATACTAGTTGTGAAGGGTATCCCGTCGCAAATAATCTAACCAATATATACCCCCATCCATTTTTCCTCTCATTCCTCTCAATTCTTAGATCCTGTTTCTCTCTAAACTCTAATTTTAGTGGGAAAATTTTTCTAAGTTATTTTTTTTGTTCACGAAGAAGTTGTGAAGCCGTCTACATCAATAAAAAATCAAGCTTAAAGGTATTTATATTTTATTTAATTTATTATTTATTTCATTTTTATGTTAATTTTTATTATTGTTGATTAGTTGTAATTAAATTAAATTTAAATTGTTTTGTCATAAGTATTTATTTGTACTAATAAATTGAAATTTCTAGTACTAATTTTTAATAATTAGTAGTAATTAATAATTATTAACGATAATTAGTAATATATATAATTAATTTGTAGTAATTAATAATAATTGGTAATAAATAATAATAAATACTAATAATTAGTAATAAATATTAATAATTTTTAATAAATAGTAATAAATAGTAATAATGAGTAATAAATAGTAAAAATGAGTAATAAATAGTAATAACGAGTAATAAAAAGTAATAAATTGTCATAAATAGTAATAAATTGTAATAATTAGTAATAAATTGTAATAATTAGTAATAAATTGTAATAATTAGTAATAAATTGTAATAATTAGTAAAAAATTGTAATAAATAGTAATAAATTGTAATAATTAGTAATAAATTGTAATAATGAGTAGTAAATAGTAATAATGAGTAATAAATAGTAATAAATTGTATTAATTAGTAATAAATTGTAATAATTAGTAATAAATTGTAATAATTATTAATAAATTGTCATAATTAGTAATAAATTGTAATAATTACTAATAAATTGTAATAAATTGTATTTTTAGTAATAAATTGTAATAATTACTAATAAATTGTAATAATTACTAATAATTAGTAATAAATTGTAATAATTAGTAATAAATTGTAATAATTAGTAATAAATTGTAATAATTAGTAATAAATTGTAATAATTAGTAATAAATTGTAATAATTAGTAATAAACTATAATAATTACTAATAAATTGTAATAACTAGTACTCCACACATGTGATGCATGACACTATAAAATAATACTTATTATTAACTATAGATTACTATTTATAAAACATAATAGTTTATATTAATATTGAATATATTTGAAAAGAAAATGGCATACATAGAGGAATAAAAGCTACATAAATTGAGGAACAACATTTAGATACTGAGCAGCCTTCTGTATAAAATAAATAATGAAGGAACCAAAGTTACAGAAAGACTTAATGCCTAGGAAAAGAAATTACAGAAACTGAGGAATAAACAATGCTATCTAGAGAGAGAAGAGCCTCTGAATTATCAAGTAGATAAGCTTCTGAATCCTCCTTGCCGTACAAGGCCGTCGTAGCTTGGCATAGACGGAAGGCCACTAGGCACTAACAGTGGGATTTCTCCATAGTAGGGTACTGGAAGGAATGAATCTCTAACCTTCTATGCACACATATCACTTTATTTTAGTATTGAATTGCTAGTTTCTCATCTATTCAATAAAAATTGAAAAACAATTGCTCCTGAAAGTGAAGAAAATTAGTATTGTTTAATATGGGAAACACTAAAACAAATCTTCTACCCCTGCTCCTAAATATGCTATATCTGATCCTATTTCTTCAAATAACTCATTGAAACTAAATAGTTTTTCTATTTTTTAGCTGTATGACATATTAGTGCATGATTAATGACCATATACATATTATAAAATGTCTTGTATTAGCTATATGGATATAAATTTGAGAAAAATTTAAATCCAAACTACCATCCCATAAATCATGGTAAAAGATTTCCAAATATTATCAGTTTAGAAATGAATTATATAATCAATGCAAGGTTATACACACTTAACAACAGAAAACAACATAATAAAAATAAAATCTGATCTGCAAAACATATATAATATATTAAATAAAGCATAAAAATAGAATAATATCTATAATATATTGTTTGATACTAATTGAAAATGTAGGGAAAAATCCTTATGAACATTTTATGATGTACAAACTTTGTCTCATGGAAAGGTAACTTGTTATGGTTACTAAATAAAACTGTTCGAATAAAACATTAAACTGGATATTGAAAAATCACATACAAATGACTAAAATATGAAAGGTGTTTTGATATTTAAGTTCAATACAAATTAACTCAAAAAAATATAATATGCAAGAGATGTAATATTCTAATCATTTCATTAATAAAGTGTAAATTCTTAATGAGACTATACAGAAAATATATTAAAAATGTATGAATCATTAAACGTAAACATAAATCTATGTGTAAGAAAAACTTAATTATTATCAAGTAAAATTCAAGAAGCACAAGATTAATACTGTATCACTAACCCTTTGAGTTCTAATCAATATTATATTGTTGAGTCCTTAACCATAAATCTAATCTAGATGAAGAATTAGGTTTTAAAAAACATCGTGATGAAACCATCTTGAGCCATTAATGATATGTGTCTCTTATGTTTGTTCTTCAATATGGAAGGATGTGAAAAATGGAAGTATGTCCAGAATAACTTAACAAATTTCCCACTAAATTTCAATTATCATAATATAAAAATACTACCTTGTCAAGGTTTGGAAATTTTTGTTTTAAAGATAGTTGTCAGTAAAATTATAAACTGTAAAGGAAAATAACATTAAATTCATTTTTACAGAGAGTCAGTGATTTTTACAGTGTCAGTAGTCTGATAGAATGAAAGTTGAAACAGTTTTTATATGATTTTTATAGACCTTTGGAGACTAGGAGTCATACAAAAAATTCTGGGTGATGTAGTAATTTTTATAAAAAATGTAACAGAAACTAATGGAATGTTGTTTAATTAAACACATTCATAATTATTCTTTATGTATTTACATGAGATGAGAAAAAAAGAAGAAAGATATACCAACTACTCATTTCCATGTAAGTACAATATTATAATCCATTGACCGCATCTTCAACTATAGGAGAAAACATCAAATCATTAAATTAGACATCCATAAAAATAGATTTATTTAACAAAAAAACACATAAAACATTAAATTAATTCATCTAAAAAACAGGAAAAAATAAAATAATATTGATGAAAAGTAATAGTGAATAAAATCAATAAAACATATCACACGAAATAAATCTATATAGTGAATGAATCCTAATTAATAAAATAAAATAAAAGATTAATAGGTATATGAAAACCTGTTTGTAGTTGTTGCCTTTGTATTCTTGACAGTAGCTTCTATCAAATATTGGTGAAATTTTAATCAAAAAATTCTTGAATAATAAAAAAGTAGTCAATAATATGAAATTGAAATTTTTTATTTAGAAATTAATGACATGTACATTATGGAATAACATTACGATTAAATTAAAATGTTACAAAAAGAAGTGCAGTTTACAATGGTAGTTGTATGATGAAATGTAAGTTTAAATGGTTCACAGATGACTAACAAAGAACTTGATGATCACAACATAACTTTGGAGACTGGGAATCAAGAAAAAAAATTAGATGAAGTGCTTGTTTATACCTATCTATAATGGAATCTATTGGAATTTTGGTAATCAAACACATTTCCAATTTATGTTTATGTTTTCACATTCACACTGGGAAAATAATTAGAAAATAGTCAAACAAAACTGGTAATATTAAATAATGAATATATGTCAAAAATAATTCCTGAAATGAGGATAAAACACCTTTTTCGCAGATCTTGATCTCTATAGGTTGAAACTAAGGCATTGATATTGATATTTTTTTTGAAGATCCGAACGTATTCCTAGGCCTGGATAAAATGTTTTTATAGTCAAGGATGAAAGCATTATAATCATCCGTTTCATATGTTTTTAGTGTATAAAAACCAATATATAGTGGATTCAATAGTGAATAAAAATTACATGCATTCATATTTTGGACCTCTAGGGAGGTTAACTCCACAATTTTAGGAAACATTACGTGCATTCATTTCCAAATCTTGTTTCTGTGTTCACATGCACTACTGAGAAAATAATTAGAAAATAGATCAAAAAAATTGATTATATTTATTCATGAATATAAGGAAATTATTTTTCAATAAATGAGGATAGAATACCTTTTTCACATATTTTATTTCTATTGGTTGAAAGTACGGCATTGAAATTGATATGTGTTTTGAACTTTCGAATGTATTCAAAGGACAGGATGAAATGTTTTGGTAGTCAAGAATTAAAGCATTATAATAATATGTTTCATATGTTTTTAGTGCATAAAAAAAATACAAAATGGAGTCAATAGTGAATACAAATTACCTGCATTCATATGTAGAAAATAAGGGTGGTTAACTCCACGATTTTCAAACAAATTAACTGCATTCATCTAGTGTGTAAATGCAGATAAAAAATTACAGATGAAAGGGAGCTTAAATCCACAATTTTAGGAAAACACACATGTTGCAGAGATCTCAACATGTAGGATATTCTAAAGAATGTTTTTAGTGCATAAAAAACAATATATAGTGGAGTTAATAGTACAAAAAACTCGCATGCATTCATATATTGGACGGAAGGGAGGACAACTTCACGATTAATTGGAAAAATTACCTTCCTTCATTTC
Organism: Viscum album; assembly: GCA_963277665.1. Classification (NCBI taxonomy): domain Eukaryota; kingdom Viridiplantae; phylum Streptophyta; class Magnoliopsida; order Santalales; family Viscaceae; genus Viscum; species Viscum album. Next base: position 193,666,415 of record OY728127.1, read on the forward strand.
CAATTCCTGTTTTTGTATTCATATACACTAAGAAAAAATTTAGAAAATAGTAGAATAAAACTTAAAATAATTATTCATGAATATAAAGATTATTTTTTTCAATAAATTATAGAACACGTTTTTCATAGTTCTTGATTTCTATAGGTTGAAACTAACGCATTGAAATTGAAGATGAAAAATCAAAACCTTGATTGCTGAAAAAAAATAGTAAATAAACATTATTTCACAAGAAAAAACATCCAAAACAACTCATACATGCCCATTAAATCCAGATGCTTCCGTTCCAAAACCACATCTAGATAGATCATTACAAAATTAGGGAAAAGATAATCGAAAACTACAAAAATGATACGAAACATCTAAAGAAGTTAGTCAACTCCCAATATTCATATAACTTTCAGATCACATACCAAATATTTAAAGTAGAATGTTATCCTTACTAAGCTCCAAATTATCTAGAAGGGAATGTTGGCCACTTTTTTTCTTCATCACGTTCTTATCCAAGAACCTATATATGTCAGAATCTTGTTCATCTGAATCTTCAAGTAAAATGTCATATTTAGAGAACTTTTTGGATAAAAAACACATGAAATAAAATTCACAAACATATATTGAAATGTCATACAACAGTTGATATATATATATACAAAGTATCCAATATAAATAGAACATGTTATCAAAGATATGCAATTTCATTAAAATGGTTAAAAACTGAGGAATCTTGGTATACCAAACATGTTTAGCTACTTTAATTTTAGCTAGCATAAAATAACAAAAGACCAAAGGAAATTAGGGAAATTTTTGCTCTATACTACATTTGAAAACACATTGAGAACATCATATAATATGAGCATGAACTGTTATAACACATATAATGCTGGAAAAACATTTGTAATAGAAACACACCATATTATCAATGAAAAAACTAACAGTGAATACAATATTCTGATAGTTAATAGAAACACATACTGGTTGTGGGGCGAGAAACACGTTGTTTGAAACTCAATTGAGCAGAAAGAGTAGATAGCTGTAGATGAGGGTTTTATTAAATTTTAACCTCTATCAGAGACAAATAAAATTCACTGAACAAAATAATTTTTACCCCGGTTAATCGAGCACAGATGGGAACAACATAAAACATGAGATTTTCAATGATTGAACTCTCATTATTAGAGAATATAATCCTAGGAACTAGAAAACAAAACTCATCTAAAAACAATTAAAGATAGCCCCATAATCATATTTCCCAAAAGAACGCAGGAAATAAATAGAAATGAAAAATAAAAAGGATGACATTTATAAACTGGTATTTGAAGGGAAAGGGGTGAGATTAGTGGCATGGGATAAATTATATGAAGAAAAAAATTATTGTCTTACAAAAAAAATATTATTGGGACCTGACTCCTACCAATTGGTAAGGGTTAATTTGGAAGGACTTACTAGAAACCACTTTTTCCACTCTGTTTCAATCGTTTAGAACATGAAAAAATACCAAATGTGTTAAAATATTATCTCATTATGAATAGACTAAAATAAAAAATTAAAAATAGAAGCATAATGGTGAGCAGAAATTATGAAGGGTAAATTACAATCTGTGGGATTATTATGGAGGTGGAGAAGGTAGAAGAGAAGCATGGTGAGGTGGAGGATGTTGAGGAAGAGCAACAGGAGGCGATGGATGGAATAATCCCTTCCATCTATGCTAGTGGAAATGCGAAAAAATTCGTGGATGCTTTGAATCTTCATCTCCTAATATTTGAAGATTAGTGACAAATTTCCATGAAATTTGTGGTTTATCCTCATCATCTAGACCTTCAGAAATTTTTCAGAAATAATCCCTTCCATCTATGCTCACACTACATGGAAATCAAGTGAGCAATTTGAGAGACAATAATGGATGGAATAATATTAACAATTGGACAGATACCTAGCCAAAATGTGGACATCCTCTACAAAAAAAATCCATGTATGTAACTCTCTGAGAGAAAATAGGTCAATTATAAAAATAAAACCAGAAATAAGATGTTGAAACATGATGAACTAATATGTGAAGTAAACACATGAAAAGGATGTTTTAAACATTATATGGATCATATAAAACAAATGAACTGGAAACATATGTCATGCAGTATCCATGCAATAGGATCATTAAAAAAATAGTGTAAACATATTTCATTAACCCTTACGTAAAAAACAGTCTAATACAGTTTTTACTGAAAAAATAATGAAGAAATCATATATGAAAATAAATGAAACGATTAAACTGTAGTATTACCTTGCAATTACAGCAAAAAAATTATGTCAATTTTTTCAAATTTCACATGAATGGGATAGTGCAGTTCCTAGTGAATCCTTTGAAGCATTGGAATCTAACAGTAGTAGGGTAAAAATGCTTGCGTGGTAAGCGTATGAACACATGGAGAAGTAATGTTACCTCAAATCAAATACGATGACAAGACAATTTTTCATACATTATATGTCATATTGAATTTCATTTATCACTTAAATCTAGGAAACACATTCTTTCTTAATCATATTTTTCATGCCATAATGTTGGTCTAGGTATTTTTCCTATAGGAAAACATCATTCAAAATAAACAAAAGTTTTACACCACTTCTAAAAAACGACTATAGTCATTATTTTTATTATGATAATAAATTTTACAAACCTGAATAGTTGCACTGAAGTAATCATAATGGAGAAACAATGTACTGATATTGTTGGAGTCACACCTACTATAGTAACCTATTATGGCCATCAAATGAGACACTACATAAAAAAGGCTCAAGAGCCACATAAAAGCATTCCTCATAAGAACGCTTTTAAAAAAACTTCGGTGAAATGCTTTGAAGTAATTAATTGCTATAAGTTGTTACAAACTATAAGAAAACACATGATTCAAGTAAATAACCAAACTATGGGTTGTGCTACATTGAGTTGGTTGCTTGAAGTACAAATAAAACCAATGGAAGCAACTGCATATATGGAAGACAAAATATTAATCACTGGAAATACAGAAATCAGGAGTATCAGCCAAACTCACATATTAGCATGCATGATAATGCATGCCTACAAAAGGAAATTATATTCTGAATAAAGAAACAACATGCATGATAATATAATCTACAAGGGAAATTCAATCTCAATAAATGAAAATGCAATATAAACTTTAATATAATACTTATTATAAAAACTAATAAATTGTAATAACTAGTACTCCACCCATGCGATGCACAACACTATAAAATAATACTTATTATTAACTATTGATTACTATTTATAAAACACAATAGTTTATATTAATATTGAATATATTTGAAAAGAAAATGACTTACATATAGGAATAAAAGTTACAGAAATTGAGGAACAAAATTTAGATACTGAGCAGCCTTTTGTATAAAATAAATAATGAAGGAACCAAAGTTACAGAAAGACTTAATGTATAAGAAAAGGAATTAATGAAACTGAGGAATAAATAGTGCTATCTAGAGAGAGAATAGCCTCTGAATTCTCAATTATATGAGCTTTTTAATCCTTCTTTCCGTACAAGGATGTCGTAGCTTGGCATAGACGGCACGCCACTGGGCATTGACAATGGGATTTCTCCATAGTAGGGTACTGGAAGGAATGAATCTCTAACCTTCTATGCACACATATCACTTTCTTTTAGCATTGAATTTTCAGTTTCTCATCTATTCAATAAAAATTGTATAAAAATTTCCCCTAAAAGTGAAGAACATTACTGTTGTTTTCTATGGGAAACACTAAAACAAATCTTCTACCCCTGCTCCTAAATATGCTATATCTACTCATAGTTCTTCAAATAACTCATTGAAACTAAATAGGTTTTCTCTTTTTTAGCTGTATTACATATTAGTGCATGATTAATGACCATATACATATTATAAAATGTCTAGTATTAGCTATATGGATATAAATTTGAGAAAAATTTAAATCCAAACTACAAGACCATAAATCATGGTAAAAGAGTTCCAAATATTATCAGTTCAGAAATGGATTATAAACTCAATGCAGGGTTATACACACTTAAAAATAGACAATAACATAATAAAAATAAAATCTGATATGCAAAACATATATAATATATTAAAGAAAGCATAAAAATAGAATAATATCTATAATATATTGTTTGATACTAATCGAAAATGTAGGGAAAAAACCTTATGAACATTTTATGATGTACAAACTTTGTCTCATGGAAAGGTAACATGTTATGGTTACTAAATAAAACTGTTCAAATAAAACATTAAACTAGACATTGAGAAATCACATACAAATGACTAAAATATGAAATGTTTTTTTGATATTTAAGTTCAATACAAATTAACTCAAAAAAGTATAATATGCAAGAGGTGTACTATTCTAATCATTTCATTAAAACTATGTAAATGTCTAATGAGACTATACATAAAATATATTAAAAATGTATAAATCTTTAAATGTAAACATAAATCTGTTTGTAAGAAAATCTTAATTATTTTCAAGTCAAATTCAAGAAGCACAAGATTAATACTGTATCACTAACCCTTTGAGTTATAATCAATATTATATTGTTGAGTCCTTAACCATAAATCTAATCTAGATGAAGAATTAGGTGTTAAAAAACACCTATATCAAACCATCTTGAGCCATTAATGATAAGTGTCTCTTATGTTTGTTCTTCGCTATGAAAGGATGTGAAAAATGGAAGTATGTCCAGAATATCTTAAGACATTTCCCACTAAATAAAAATTATCATCATATAAAAATACCACCTTGTCAAGGTTTGGAAATTGTTGTTCTAAAGATAGTTGTTAGTAAAATTAAAAACTATAAAGGAAACTAACATTAAATTCATTTTTACAGAGAGTCAGTGATTTTTATAGTGCTAGTCGTCTGATGGAATGCAAGTTGAAACAGTTTGCAGATGATTGTTATAGACCTTTGGAGACTGGGAGTCAAACAAAAAAATCCGGGTGATGTGGTAATTTTTTAAAAAATGTAACTGAAACTAATGGAATGTTGTTTAATCAAACACATTTATTATTATTCTTTATGTATTCACATAAAATGAAAAATTAAATAAGAAAGATATACAAACTACTCATTTCCATGTAAGGCCATTATTATAATCCATTGACTGCATCTTCAACTGTAGAAGAAAACATAAAATCATTAAATTAGACATCCATTAAAATATATTTATTTGACAAAAACAACATATAGAACATTAAATTAATTCATCTATAAAAGAGGAAAAAAATACAATAAGAATGCTGAAAAGTAACAGTGAATAAAATAAATAAAACATATCACATGAAATAAATCCATATAGTGAATGAATCATAATTTATAAAATAAAATAAAAGATTAATACGTATATGACAACCTGTTTTTAGTTTTTGCCTTCGTATTCTCGATAGTAGCTCCTATAAAATATTGGTGACATTTTCATCAAACAATTATTGAATAATAAAAAAGAAGTCAATAATATGAAAGTGAAATTTTTATTTAGAAATTAATGACATGTATGTTATGGAATAACATTATATTGAAATTAAAAAGTTACAAAAAGAAGTGCAGTTTACAATGGTAGTTGTATGATGAAATGTAAGTTTAAATGGTTCATAGATGACTACCAAAGAACTTGATGACTGCAAAATAACTTTGGAGACTGGGACTCAAGAAAAACAATTAGATGGAGTGCTTGTTTATACCTATCTATAATAGAATCTATTGGAATTTTGGTAATCAAAAACATTTCCAATTTATGTTTATGTTTTCACATTCGCATTGAGGAAACAATTAGAAAATAGTCAAACAAAACTGGTAATATTAAATAATGAATATATGTCAAAAAAAATTCATGAAATGAGGATAAAACACCTTTTTCACAGATCTTGATCTCTATAGGTTGAAACTAAGGCATTTACATTGATATTTTTTTTGAAGATCCGAACGTATTCATAGGCCTGGATGAAATGTTTTTTAGTCAAGGATGAAAGCATTATAATCATCTGTTTCATATGTTTTTAGTGCATAAAAACCAATATATAGTGGATTCAATAGTGAATACAAATTACTTGAATTCATATGTTGGACCTGTAGGTAGGTTAACTCCACAATTTTATGAAACATTACCTGCATTAATTTCCAACTCTTGTTTTTATGTTCACATGCACTGCTGAGAAAACAATTAGAAAACATATCAACAAAATTTCTCATATTTATTCATGAATATAAGGAAATTATTTTTCAATAAATGAGGACAGAACAACTTTTTCACATATTAGATTTCTATTGGTTGAAACTAAGGCATTGAAATTGACATGTGTTTTGAAGTTGTGGACGTATTCAAAGGCCTGGATGAAATGTTTTGGTAGTCAAGAATGAAAGCATTATAATAATCTATTTCATATGTTTTTAGTGTATAAAAAACAATACACAATGGATTCAATAGTGAATGCAAATTACCTGAATTCATATGTAGGACAAAAGGGTGGTTAACTCCATGATTTTCAGACAAATTAACTGCATTCATATAGTGTGTAAATGCACATAAAAAATTACAGACGAAAGGGAGGTTAAATCCAAAATTTTAGGAAAACACACATGTTGCAGAGATCTGGACATATAGTCTATTCTAAAGAATGTTTTTAGTGCATAAAAAACAATATATAGTGGATTTAATAGTGCAAAAAAATCACAAGCATTCATATGTTGGACGGAAGGGGGGATAATTTCAAGATTAATATAAAAAATTACCTTCCTTCATTTCCAATTCTTGTTTCAATATTCACATACACTAAGAAAAAATTTAGAAAACAGTATAATAAAACTTCAAATAATTATTCATGAATATAAAGATTATTTTTTTCAATAAATTATAGAACACCTTTTTCACAGTTCTTGATTTCTATAGGTTGAAACTAATGCATTGACATTGAAGATGAAAAATCGAAACCTTTATTACTGAAAAAAACAATAGGAAATGAACATTATTACACAATAAAAAACAACCAAAACAACTCATACCTACCCATTAAATCGAGATGCTTCCGTTCCAAAACCACATCCAAATAGAGCATTAAAAAATTAAAAAAAACATAGATGAAAACTACAAAACAGCATATGAAACATCTAAATTAGTTAGTCAACTCCCAATATTCATATAACTTTCATATCACATACCAAATATTTAAAGTAGAATTTTATCCTTAATAAGAACCAAATAATCCTGAAGGGAATGTTGGCCACTTTTTTTCTTCATCACGTTCTTATCCGAGAACCTCTATATGTCAGCATCTTGGTCATCTGAATCTTCAAGTAAAATGGCATATTTAGAGAACTTTTTGGATAAAAAACACATGAAATAAAATGCACAAACATATATTTAAATGTTATACAACAATTGATATATATATACAAAGTATCCACCATAAATAGAACATGTTATCAAAGATATGCAATTTCATTAAAATGGTTAAAAAATGAGGAATCTTGGTATACCAAACATGTTCAGCTAGTTTAATTTTAGCTAGCATAAAATAAAAAAAGTCCAATGGAAATTAGGGAAATTTTTGCTCTATACTACATTTGAAAGCACATTGAGAACATCATATAATATGAGCATGAACTGTTAGAACACATATAATTCTAGAAACACATTTTTAATAGAAACACACCATATTATCAACGAAAAAACTAACAGTGAATACAATATTCAGATAGTTAATACAAACACATACCTATTGTGGGGAGAGCAACACGTTGTTTGAAACTTGATTGAGCAGAAAGAGTCGATAGCTGTAGATGTGGGTTTTATAAAATTTTAACCTCTATCAGAGACAAATAAAAGTCACTGAACAAAATCATTTTTACCCCGGTTAATCGAGCACAGATGTTAACAATATAAAACATGAGATTTTAAATGGTTAAACTCACATCATCAGAGAATATAATCATAGGAACTAGAAAACAAAACTCATCTAAAAACGATTAAATATAGCACTATAGTCATATTTCCCACAAGCACGCAGGAAATAAATAGCAACGCAATATAAAAAGGATGACATTTATAAACTGGGATTTGAAAGGAAAAGGGTGAGATTAGTGGCCTGGGATAAATTATAGGAAGAAAAAAAATGCCTGGATTACAAAAAATCTTATTAGGACCCGACTCCTACCAATTGGTAAGGGATAATTTGGAATGGCTTACCAGAAACCACTTTTTCTGCTCTATTTCAATCATTTAGGACCTGAAAAAATACTGAATGTGTTAAAATATTATCTCATTATGAATAGACTAAAATTATAAATTTAAAATAGAAGCATAATGGTGAGAAAAAGTTATGAAGGGTAAATTACCATCTGTGGGATTATTCTGGAGGTGGAGAAGGTAGAAGAGTAGCATGGTGAGGTGGAGGAGGTTGAGGAAGAGCAATAGGAGGCGATGGATGGAATAATCCATTCCAACTATGCTTGTGGTAATTCCAAAAAATCTATGGATGATTTGAATCATCATCTCCTAATATTTGAAGAGAAGTGACAACTTTCCATGAAATTTGTGGTTTATCCTCATCATCCGGACCTTTAGAAATTTTCCAGACATAATACCTTCCATCTATTCTCACAATTCCTGGAAATCAAGTGAGAAATTTGAGAGACAACGATGTATGGAATAATATTAAAAATTGGACAGATACCTAGCCAAAAGGTGGACATCCTCTACAAAAAAATCCATGTATGTCACTCTTTGAGAGCAAATAGGTCAATTAGAATAATAAAACCAGAAAGCATATGTTGAAACATGATGAACTAATATGTGAAGTAAACACATGAAAAGGATGTTTTAAACATTATATGGATCAAAGAAAACAAATGAACTGGAAACATATGTCGTGCAGTATCCATGCAAGAGGATCATTCAGAAAACAGTGTAAACATATTTCATTAACCCTTATGTAAACAATAGTCTAATACAGTTTTTACTAAAAAACATAATGCAGAACACATATCTGAAAATAAATGAAATGATCAAACTGCAGTATTACCTTTCAATTACAGCAAAAAAATTCAATCAATTTTTTCAAATTTCACATGAATGGGATAGTGTAGTTCCGAGTGAATCCTTTGAAGCATTGGAATCTGACAGTAGTAGGGTAAAAATGCTTACGTGGTAAACATATGAACACATGGAGAAGTAATTTTACTTCAAATCAAATATGATGACAAGATAATTTTTTATACATTATATGTCCTATTGAATTTCATTTATCACTTAAAGCTAGGAAACATAATCTTTCATAATCATATTTTTCAAGACATAATGTTGGTCTAGGTATTTTCCCTGCAGCAAAACATCATTCAAAATAAAAAAAAGTTTTACAACACTTCTAAAAAATGACTATAGTCATTATTTTTATTATGATAATAAATTTTACAAATCTGAACAGTTGCGCTGAATTAATCATAATGAAAAAACAATGTACTGATATTGTTGGAGTCACACCTACTGTAGTAACCTATGATGGCCATCAAATGATACACTTCATAAAAAAGCCTCAAGAGCCACATAAAATCATTCATCATAAGAATGCTGTTAAAAAAACTTCGATGAAATTTTTTTAAGTAATTAATTGTTATATGTTGTTACAAACTATAAGGAAATACATGATTCATGTAAATAACCAGACTATGGGCTGTGCTACATTGAGTTGGTTGCTTGAAGTACAAATAAAATCAATGGAAGGAACTGCATATATGGAAGAAAAAATATTAATCACTGGAAATACAGAAATCAAGAGTATCATCCAAACTCACATATTAGCATGCATGATAATGCATGCCTGTAGAAGGAAATTATATTCTGAATAAAGAAACAACATGCATGATAATATAATCTACAAGGGAAATGCAATCTCAATAAATGAAAATGCAATATAAACTTCAATATAAACTGCAATATGAAGTTATATTGAAACAACATGAACTAATATAAAGTGAAACATATAGTGCAATATAAAATGAAATATAAATGACAGTATAACAAATATAAACCAATATATTCCAGTTTAGAAATTTTAATAGAGATTAACAGAGAAGTAGAATATGAATTTGTATATTAAATAAATATGAACAAATAGATCCCTGAAACAACTTCAATAAAATTACATAATGATGCAACAAAAACCATATCATTACTACTAAAAAAGGTTAATTAAACAGTACCTAAATCGCATGAGGAGAACATACCATAATGTGAATGACCACCATTTCAGCATCTATGAATCAAAAAATAGATGTATAAATTGACGCAGTGATGAATAAAACACTGAAACAACTTCAATAAAAGTATATAATGATGCAACAAAAACCCTTTCATTACTTCTCAAATAGGTTAATTGAATAGTACCTAAATGGCATGAGGAGAACATACCATAATACAAATGACCACCATTTCAACATCTTTGAATCAAAAAATATATGGATAAATTGACACAGTGATGAATAAAACACTGAATGATTTCTAATCTAAAAAACTATTAAATTCAAGAACATACATCTATGTATAGAAGTGAGACCTCATCCACACATTAAGTTAAATGGAATACTTAAAAACTAAGATTAATTGTACAGAACATATGTATTGAAAACTCAAGCATGCAGTTACACATAAAACCAGGAACAATGTCAATTGTGGTTTCTAACATAAAACGCTCCAACAAATAATCAGAGTTTTATCCCACTTGCCCAGACATGAATTGCATTATTGAATACAACATAGAAAGAGATGAATATGTCAAGATAATAATTATATTATTTAGTCGAATAAGCTTACATAGAAAGAAGTGCAGAATTGTAAGGTACCAACTTCATTTAAACTGACACCTTCCCACAGAAATGCTTTTTCCCTAATGTGAACACAAATCCTGAAATCCAAACAATGCACGTATCGATAAATATGTCATATATAATATCATTATTGCAAACTGCAGGTTTATATTATAAATGTTTGAACATGAAAATTAAGTTAGATAAAAGATATCTTAAGAACTATCACATGACGCTAAAAATAAAAAATAAAGTAACATTGGCTGAAAAAAACTAGGATTGGACGTAATTGGAGAATCAGAACTGGAGATGTGTTATAGTAATGTTTGAAAAGTTCACGTATAACCAGAAATAATTATTCATCAATTGAAGGGAAAATTTTTATAAAAATTGAGAAGAACACGCCTTTACAGAAGGTTTGGATCTTTACTGTTTTTGAAGACAGAAAATTTTATAGACATGGTTGCTGACCGAACATAATGGACCCCTAATTACTGATTTGTGAAAGCAGATGCATTTAAATATAGTTTGTAGATTATGTATGAATATAGTTAAATGGAATACTTAAAACTGGAGATTATTTGTACAGAGATGTTATGAAGGAAAACAAACCGTATACTGGATGCATCCTGAAACGGTTCAATCTGTGCAACGCGTAAATGTACACCTATCTTCGAGATGTTAGAAGTAAGAGGAAGGAAGATCTTTGATGGAAATAATAGGTGTTAGTGATGTTGAATAGATTTGCGAAGAGGTTGCTGGGTGACCTCCAAAGCGGTCAATGGTGTAGAAATAGTCGCATTGCTTTGGGAGGTAAAGCATAGTGGAGACATCAGTAATCGCGAACCATGTGAGAAATCGATGGAACTCCAAAGCGGGAGGTGAAGGGATTATATTGACGGAGAGCGATGGTATAAGGACGAAGAGTACCTGGTTAATGATGAAGTATAAATCAGAGGCGAGGGAGGTATATGATGGAGAAGACAAAATCTTTCGGGGAACCCCAGCAGATGGCGGAGGTGCCGGAGGGGGTGGTGCCGGAGGCGGTGGTGCCGGAGGCAGTGGTGCCAGAGGCGGAGGAGTCCAGAAAATATGTATCCAACGAAGAAGACAACGTTTTCACCTGGGTTTCCCGCAAGGCGAGCTTGCTGAGCCGCATATCGATGACGAAGTCGCTCAGATTCTCGGGAAGGAAGAATGAATTTCTAACGGTGGTGTCGGTGAAGGCGCATCTGCTTCCAGTCGCTCTCGAAGATAGTGGAGCGTACTGTGCACATGGAGCGGCCAGCCAACCTCAGAGCTTTGGATCTCAGAATCGACGACATGGTGTAGAGAGTGCGCCTGGATGCCAGGTTGCCGACGCCGGGAGGATGAACCCTAGTAGAAGAGGAGAGGAGAGAATTTTCGGGAGCGGGAGTGATAAAGGGAGGTGGGAGGTGGAGAAAGATTGATTAATCAGGATTAGGGGAGACGTGGTATACCGAGTAAAGGACACGTATGGAAAAATAGACGTGGAAGATCGTGAGAGTGACATGTGGCATGGAGAATACATAAGATTAGTATATATATAGATTAGTAATAATTAGTAATATTTATTAATAAATACTAATAATTAGTAATAATTTGTAATAATTAGTAATAAATACATATAATTAGTAATAAATACAGATAATTAGTAATAATTAGTAATAATTATTAATAAATTGTAATAATTAGTAATAAATTGTAATAATTAGTAATAAATTGTAATAATTAGTAATAAATTGTAATAATTAGTAATAAATTGTAATAATTAGTAATAATTAGTAATAATTAGTAATCAATTATAATAATTAGTGATAAATTGTCATAATTAGTAATAATTAGTAATAAATTGTAATAATTACTAATAAATTGTAATAATTAGTAATAAATTGTAATAATTAGTAATAAATACTAATAATTAGTAATAAATACTAATAATTAGTAATAAATACTAATAATTAGTAATAAATACTAATAATTAGTAATAAATACTAATAATTAGTAATAGATACTAATAACTAGCAATAATTAGCAATAATTAGCAATAATTAGTAATAATTAGCAATAATTAGTAATAAATAGCAATAAATAGCAATAATTAGTAATAAATAGCAATAATTAGTAATAAATAGTAACAAATAGTAATAAATAGGAATAATTAGTAATAAATATGAATAATTGGTAATAATTAGTAATAATTAGGAATAATTAGGAATAATTAGTAATAATTAGGAATAATTAATAATAATTAGTAATAAATTGAATCAATTAGTAATAAATTGTAATAATTAGTAATAAATACTAATAATTACTTATAATTACTAATAAACACTAATAATTAGCAATAATTAGAAATAATTAGCAATAATTAGAAATAAATAGCAATAATCACCAATAATTAGGAATAATTAGCAATAATTTGTAATAATTAGTAATAATTAGTAATAATTAGCAATAATTAGAAATAATTAGTAATAAATAGAAATAATTAGTAATAAATAGAAATAAGTAGTAATAAATAGGAATAATTAGTAATAATTAGGAATAATTAGGAATAATTAGGAATAATTAGGAATAATTAGGAATAATTAGGAATAATTAGGAATAATTAGGAATAATTAGTAACAATTAGGAATAATTAGTAATAATTAGAAATAATTAGTAATAATTAGTAAAAATTAGTAAAAATTAGTAATAATTAGTAATAAATAGGAATAAATAGGAATAAATAGGAATAAATAGGAATAAATAGTAATAAATAGGAATAAATAGTAATAGTTAGTAATAAATAGGAATAGTTAGGAATAAATAGTAATAGTTAGGAATAAATAGTAATAGTTAGTAATAAATATGAATAGTTAGTAATAAATATGAATAATTATTAATAAATATGAATAATTAGTAATAAATAAGAATAATTAGTAATAAATAAGAATAATTAGTAATAAATAGTAATAATTAGTAATAAATAGTAATAATTAGTAATAAATAGTAATAGTTAGTAATAAATAGGAATAGTTAGTAATAAATTGGAATAATTAGTAATAAATAGGAATAATTAATAATAAAGAGGAATAATTAATAATAAATTGTTAAAATTAGTAATAAATAGTAATAATTTGTTAGGAAAAATTAGTAACAGTTAGAAATAAATTTTAATAAATTTTAATAAATTTTAAGAACTTGGCACAATTTTTAGTGGATTGACGACACTCCTTTTACTCGATGAATTTTCTTCTTTCAACTCTCATCGACTCAAAACAATATGAAAAATGTGTTGCTACATAGGCATATTCAATATCGTATGCACGATATTGGATATGCATTCGTAGGATCATATATGAATATGCATACCTCTGACCAGATTCTTCATTGTGATTTCAATGTGAGAAAGATGCAAGTAAATGAGCCACCAGACAAAAGAGTAGCCATCAATCCACTGGAAATTGTGTCTCCCTTAATTAATGGTAATTATTAAGAAATAGTAGTAATTATTTATCTTCTTTTTTCAGATAGTGTTTTTATAATTTCAAATTATTCAAAAATAGGGATGGTTTTATATTTTGTAGAAAAAATATGGAACACGAAAGTTGACATCAGTCATTATTAGATGACCGCGCTTGGATAAATCAGCGCAAAAATACAAATGGTTCTGGTTTAAATCCTATATATATTGAGGGTGTTGAATCTTTCTTATCATTTGCATCATCAAAACCAGAATATGTTTCAGAAGGAATAATTAAGTGTCCTTATAAAAAATGTGCTCTGAGAACGTTTGACACATTTGACAAGGTTGGGGGACATCTCTTACGGATTGGTTTTCAACCAGATTATGTTTTTTGGTATCAACACGTTGAACGCAGTTCTAGAGAAGATACTAATAACTTGATTCCAGATCCATCATGGTTCCAAAATTTAGTACATGATGTTGTAGGTCCATCTGTTCAACAAACTGAAACTCATGATGATATTGATTTAACTCCTGAGTTGGCACCATATAAATTTTATGAGTTGTTGAGGTATGCTGAGGATGCATTATATCCTGGTTGCAAGATAAGAAAATTTGAAGCGGTTTCAAAATTTGTGGCTATTAAATTAGATAATGCGATGTCAAACAACTGTTTTGATCAGATATTTTCTTTGGTTAAAAAACTGTTACCCAAAGGAAATGTGTTGCCTGCAAATTACTATGAGAGAAAGAGGTTGGTTCATAATCTAGGCCTTAGTTATCAGAAGATTAATGCATGTGAAAATGATTGCATCTTATATTCTGGTGAAAATGAGTCATTGGATAGTTGTCCCATATGTGGAAAATCAAGGTATAAAGAATCTCAACCAGGAAAGTCTGGATCGATTCTTGTAAAATAGTTGAGATATTTCCCCCTTACACCCGGGCTGCAACATTTATTTATGTCTCATAACATAGTGTCAATGATGTCATGAAAAAAACCAATATTTCAACCGATAAAAGCTTGAATCATCCATCTGATTGTGATTCATAGAAACATTTTGATCGTCTGCATCCGTATTTTGGTTTAGAATCCCGAAACGTGCGATTGGGTATTTTTACTGATGGTTTCTGTCAGTTTGGTTCTTATGGTAGTTAGTATTCATGTTGTCCTATCTTTATAACTCCATAAAATCTACCTCTATGGATGTTGATGAAAAAGAACTATATATTTTTGAACTTATTAATCCCAGGACATCCGAAAAAGAATATTGATGTTTATTTGAAACCATTGATTGATGAGTTAAATGAATTGTGGAGTAATAGTGTTAGTACATAAGATGTTTCTGTGAAACAAAATTTCACATTAAAAGCTGCATTGATGTGGACAATTAGTGACTTTATAGAATATGGCATGTAATCTGGATGGAGTACACATGGTCCGAAATCATGTCCTTACTGTATGAAAGACAAAAAATCATTTATGCTCATCAATGGAAAAAAACCATTCTATTTTGACTGTCATCACAGATTTCTTCTAACTAATCATCCTTTTCGAAGGAAAAAAATCATTTCAGAAAAGGCACAATTGAAAGAGATGAACCTATAAAAATGATCCCAGGTACAGAGTTAAAATCAGTAGTATTTTCATTACCTCCCATCACATTTGGTCCAATAGTAAACCAACATAAAATTCATGGATTTGGGAAAGAACATAATTTGATAAAGCGAAGAATTTTTTGGGATCTCCTATATTGGTCTGGTTTGTTGATCCGACACATGTTGGATGTCATGCATATTGAGAAGAACTATTTTGAAAATTTATTTCATAAAATTTTGGATACACCAAGTTAGACCAAAGATACTGTAAAAGCACGATTATATCTTGCCCAAATTTGCAAGCGACCAGAACTTGAACCATTTGAAAATGTTAGATCACAGAGGTTAATGAAGACAAAAGCATCTTATACACTATCCAAAGAGAGTCACTTATTATTTTTTCAGTGGATTGTAGATTTGAGACTTCTATATGGATATGCTTCCAATTTGGGCAGATGTGTTAAGAATGGTCATATTAATGGATTAAAAAGTCATGATTGTCATGTTATAATGGAAAGACTTATGCCGATTTTATTTAGAGGTTTGTTGAATTCTGTGATTCAGGATTCAATAATAGACATATCATATTTTTTTCGAGACATTTGTGCAGTGACAATAGACTACGATGCGCTAAGAAAAGTGGAAGAAGATATTGCTGTAATTATATGTAAACTGGAAAAAATCTTTCCACCTGCTTTCTTTGACTCAATGGAACATCTGATATTACATTTTCCACATGAAGCTAAATGTGGAGGTCCAGTACAGTTTCGATGGATATACCCATTCAAGAGATACATGCAGAAATTGAAGAAAAAAGTACGTAGAAAGCACCAGTTGAAGGCTTTGTTGAAGCTTATTTGCAAGAAGAAATTTCTTTTTTCTTCTCTCACTATTTTGAATCTGAATATCCCTCAAAACAAAACTGCATGGGACAGAATGAGGGAAATGTTAATCATGAAATGGATAATCAATTATCAGTTTTTAATCACCCAAATCTTGGCTTCAGTGGAGTTCAAGAACAATGGATTTCAGAAAATGAACATCACAGAGCTCATACATATGTTTTTCTCAACCGTGAAGAAATGAAAACATTTGTTCTGTGAGTGATTCTATCACTTATTTTATAATTTATGTTATAGTATGTAAACTTATTTTATTTGTAGGTTATATGATAACCATATCAAGAAACAACTTCCAAAAATTACAGCAACTGCTCTTGAAGAACGCAGACAATTTTTTTTCTCAATGGTTTAAAAAATTGGTAACATAAATTATTGATGGTTTAACATCAATTCAGTTTACTATTTATTATATTGATAATTGTTTTAAAATTTTTTAGGTGTCTCAACATGCTTATAAAATTGATAAGAAACTGTGTATATTGAGTAACCCACCATCCAAAATGGTTAAATCTTATAATGCATATGTGGTGAATGGTTTTTGATTTCATACACGTGCATATGGGGAATAAAAAATAATGAACAGTGGAGTTTTTTTGAGAGGATTGCATCATAGAGAAATTAAAGTTAAATTTTACGGCATTCTGGATAAAATTATTGAGATATTTTATCTTGGAAGGAATTACATAACGAAGTTTAAATGTTAGTGGTTGGATACTAAGAGAGGCTTGTGTGTTCATCTGACTCATGAAATAATCGATATAAAATATAAAAGCCTTCTTGCAGTAAATGAACCATTTTTACTTGCTCAACAGGCACATAAAATTTATTACGCAAAGTACTGTGCTACTTTAAGAGACTTGAGTGATTTGTGAAGCATAATAAAAATGAAATATCATGAAAATAAATTCACTCAAAGTGAATGTGGTTCCACTGAAGTGGAAGGAATTGAAATTTTTCAAGAGACTGCTCAAAATCCATCTTTTCACAAATAAACGTGAATATCGATGATGACACCCCACAATTAAGGGTCGATGGTGGAGAAGATGTTAATGATGTTTCAAATGAATTGAAAATGACAAGGGATGGTGAAAGTGAAACTCATATGGATATTGATGATGCTGAGGAGTTATATGAAGACATTGACATCGTCAGATATGAAGATGATGATGAAGGTGAACATTGACACAATTAAATACTGGTTATGATCATAACTAATATATATCTATATATAATAGTTATTTTCTACTATCTGCTAACAACAATCATTTTGTGTTTCAGATGGACTCTGATCTATTTCATGAGTTAGAGGAGGCTGAGCTACCTTTGGATGAGGGGGATGTGGGATAATCTGACCCTCAAACTACTGGTGGTTCAGGAGGTATGCGAAGGGGGCGCGGTCTTGTGCGACTGATGATTCCTGTCCCTATCCTCAAGAGACGTCCACGTCTTGGCTTCGATCCACACACACAGAGGTATGGTAACCTATATATTTTAGTTAGATTTTATTAATTTATTTATATATATACTAATTGTCTGATTATTTATTCTTTTTTCATAGTTTTGCGCATGTAGCTGTTGGACAGGGGTGCACTATCTTGCACAATTATTTTTCTCAGCCATGGATCACGTGGGAACATATTCCCATTGATGTACAGATCAGCATGTACAATCATTGGCTGGTACGTAAATAAATAATATTTATTTTGAAATTTATTTTATTAGTAAATTGATATTATAAATTATTTGTAGGGTTTATGGTATCTCATCTATGATAGCATGTGTGACGATATCCATGTAGCATGGTAGGTGGCTATGCGTGAGCGTTTGCGTTAGTTTTTGCACAATTTGAGATAGACGGACATTAAGAAAGCATGAGCGACAGTATTTGATGAGTCATGTAGAGCCCACCGACTAGAGTACATTTCATCTCAGGTTTGGGATGGATTATGTGAACACTGGTTGGGTGGTGGATTTTAGAGGAGGTCTTCATTGGGTCGACAGAATCGGGTGAGACAGGAGGTGACACATCGAGCTGGTAGCCGTACATTCAGTACACATAGAGAGCATCTCGAAAGATTTTTTTAAATATTCTCAGCCATGGATTACATGGGAACAGATTCCCGTTGATGTACATCTCAGCATGTACAATCATTGGCTGGTACGTAAATAAATAATATTTACTTTGAAATTTATTTTATTAGTAAATTGATATTATAAATTATTTGTTGGGTTTATGGTATCCCATCTATGATAGCATGTGTGACGATATCCATGCAGCATGGGAGGTGGCTATGCATGAGCGTTTGTGTCAGTTTTTGCACAATTTGAGAAAGACGGACATTAAGAAAGCAGGAGCGACAATATTTGATGAGTCATGTAGAGCCCACTGACTAGAGTATATTTCATCTCAGGTTTGGGATGGATTATGTGAACACTGGTTGGGTGATGGATTTTAGAGGAGGTCTTCATTGGGTCGGCAGAATCGGGGGAGACATGAGGTGACACATCGAGCTGGTAGCCGTACTTTCAGTACACATAGAGAGCATCTGATACGAATTTTTTTAAATATTTTATATAAATTCATACATAAAAAATTTATTTTATATTCATATAGGCAGTCGAGGTAGTTGGGGTTTGGCTTATTGGTAAGCACCCCTTAAATCTACATGAAAATGGGGGTTCAAAACCCATTGGGCGCATGTTACTGTAGCAGTACTGTAGCGTACTGTAGCAACGACGAGCACTGTAGCAGCGACATGGCACTGTAGCGGCGGCAGAGTACTGTTGCGGTCACGGGTACTGTGCAGTACTGTAGCAGTGCAGGTACTGTAGCAGTACTATTCACAGAATGGGCTTCGGGCCAAAAAAAATGGGTCTACGGGCCATGTAATGGGCTAAATGCCCACTGGGCCTTTGGGCTATGTAATGGGTCTCCCTCTACCCAGTTATAAGAGGTCTTTGATTTCCTTTAATAATAAATGAGGCTTCGGCCCCAACCTTTTTAAAAAAAAATATATATAGGCAGTCAAGCATCCTGATATTACAGAGTACGATGTTTATCGGGGGATGTACAGTGATCCAGCCACCGGAGAGATTAAAGGTGATCGCTAGAATCAGATTGTGGTTAGTCTTATTTTTTTCAGTTTGACAGTTAACTGCATATAATATTTTCACAATTTTAATTTCAAATTGGAATTTAAGGAGTCATATGAGGCTGCGACCTCTCAGACATTGGTTGAGGGTCAGGATGAGGTGACTGATCAAACTAGTGCCCATCATTTCGATGAGGCGACATGGATGCAGGAGACTCAGTATGGCTTTGAGAAGGGCCGAGTAGTTGGTATCGGCTCTCATGTGACTCCTGGTACATATTATGGTACTACTACGATGTCGGCATCCATCTCGAGAGGAGCTCGTGGAGAGGCATCATCTTTTGCCTCACAGTATCAGGAGTAGTTCCGAGCTTAGAATGACCTTATAGAGAGTTTACAGAAACAACAAGAAGAGATGCATTAGCAGCAGTAGCAGAAACAACAACACGAGGAGGAGATGTGTCGATGGTAGCAGCAGCATCACGAGCAGATGGAGTACATGCGTTGTCTGACTCATAGTTTAGGGATGGATTTTGCTCCACCATCTCCTTCAGCTCCTCCACCTCCTCCAGAAGATGACCCCCATTGATTTTTTATGTTAAAAACATTTGAATTTAATATTTGTTGTAATATGAACTATTTAAAGTTTCTGTCTTTTATATCGGTGCAAATATTGCATAATTTAATTTTTAATATTTTATGTTTTTTTTGTGAATATTGATAATTTTATTAATTTTTATTTTTTTTAATATTTTAAAAATATTAATATTATTGTTTCATTAATCATAATTTTATTAAATATATTTTTTCCGTATTATATTTTTTAATGTTTTTTTATTTTACTAATAATAATAATAATAATAATATTTTATTATTTTTTATATATTTTTTTGTGAATATTGATAATTTTAATAATTTTATTATTTTTATTATTTTAATAATATTAAAATTAATTTTGCAATAATCATAATTTTATTAAATTTATTTTTTTAAAATTTATTTATTATTTGTGACGGGATTTGTTGCGACGGGTTCCTGTCGCAAATAACCTAAATAATTTTTTTTTAAAAACGTATTTGCGACGGGATTACAGGCTCGTCGCAAAAAGTATTTTCGATGGGCCCATCACAAATAGTCTAAATAAATATTTTCAAAAAATTATTTGCAACGGGATTATGAGTTCGTCGCAAAAAGTATTTAAGACAGGCCCGTCACAAAAAAGTTTATATATATAAAGTATATAATCAGAGACTTATTTGCGACGGGGAAGTTTCCCGTTGCAAAAAATATTATTTGCGATGGGCCCGTCAAAAATAATATTTTTTTGTGACGACGTTTTCTGCAACGGGCTTTTTGCGACGGGACCTCGTCACTAAATCTTATTTGTGATGGAATCCCGTCATAAATAACCCGTCACAAATACCTATAATTCTAGTAGTGATAATACTCTTGTACTTTAGGAAATCCTACCTTATGCCAACAAGTAAGAATCCTAGAGGGTCACACACTAAGTGTTTTTGGTGGTCTCAGTTAAATTCTATTTGAATTTAATTTATGAAATAAATATTATTCTCAAGACCGTGGAATAATTTTATTCAAGTTAGGATGATCTCATAAATTAAATAAAATTTATTTATTTATTTTATTGAATATTTAATAAATAATTATTTACTAGTTTTTAAATAAAATATTTATTTAAGAGAATAAATTATTTATTTATTTATTTATTCGGGTGTTCAATAAATGGAAGTGGAGTTCGAGCAGACCAAGTGTGGTCCAGAAGTAAAATAATTATTTTCAAGAAGGTAAATAATTATTAGTTTCCATAAGTTAAAATAATAATGACACTGCTATTTTTTTGTGACGTGAGATTTTATTCATAATTCCATTTTGCGCAAGTTGGATCACCATAAATAATGACGCGGTATTATTATTATGATCATGGGTTTTCTCTAAGTTCATGAATTTATTTAATTTCTATTATGAAATTAAATATTGTAACTAAAGTTCCATGCATATTAATAGACAAGTACGTCTATTATGCCATATCCAACACGCCGCACGCTTAGTGAATTGAGAATTGTTGAGCTAAACAATTTCTATCTCAAATCCTCATCCCACCCCTCTCAATAATGAGAGGCATTCTTCAAGACTTAATAACAAGCTATCAAGAAATACTAACACAAGATACTCACTTTACCACACTAGCACCCGGAGAACAAGTGACGTTGATCAGAGTTTATCAGAGCACATGTGGATCACCGCTAGAGGGATTCTAGTTTGGATCCTTAGAAGCAAAATGAGATAATCCAGAAGGGTCATTCCGAATGATCAAAATCATCAACGATGAAAATACCAAAGATCTAGGTATTCTTTTCTATATGAAATTAATTAAATTAATTATAAACATGATGTACAAGATCATCTCTAAAGGTTTCAGGCCTCTTCTTTCTTTATCTAAATCTTTGATTCTATTCCATGGAGACTGGCGTTCATCATCGTATTGATCTGGGAATAATCATTGATCATGGTAAAAATTAAATTTGGGTATAAGGCCCCAGCCTTAAACCTTACTTAATCTTGATTTATTACAAGATTACACATTGCGGATCATTTTAGGTTTAGAGTTTTATAGAATTAGATCATGAAACTTGCATTACATTCCACATTTAAACAAAGTGGTTACATAAAAGACAATATTCATTCTTCCGATCAACGAAAACATATTTAAAATAAAACACGGATTCTTTCTTGACACATCCTTGACACTATCATCACATCATGTACCTTTCCCTTGACCTGTGAAAAACATTTCAAAAACGTGGGATGATCATAAAAAGCTCAGTAAGGGTTATAAAAAATATGGAAAGGAAACATGAGTTCATATATACATAAGAATGAAATCATACTTTACCCATAAAACATAGGCACTTTAACATACCTCATCAAACCATGAATAAATCATATAAATCATAAGACATAAAGGTAACTTGAGGCATTCATAACATTCTTACGTAGGGAGTAACCCTCTTGGTTACGTTTGGAATACCCATCACAGTATATTCCCTAAATCTCTTCGGAGAAACCTTAACGTTTCACTCCTTCGCGTTACCCAATGCATTGGAGAGCTATATCGGGCTCACCCGCCCTTAGTTTATCACAGAACCACCCGTCTTCATAATAATGCCCAAGAACCTCAACATAATCGTATCACATAAAACATGCATAAAGGAAACATAATATTTCCACCTTTCAATCACAAGATATCAATACAACACATTGATATAAAAACATTATGAAAACCATTTTCAATAACAAAATAAAAGAAAAGTTAAACATGGTACTTATTTTTCTTTTTAAAAAAAAGTATGGCTTGTAGAGGAAGCCGAAACTCAAATAATGGTCACGACGGCAGAGAAGTCATTGTCGCCGCATACGTACGACAAAAACATTCCCTTTTGTCGTTTAGTAAATACTTCGTATAAAAAATATTCCTTTTGAATAAACGTAAAAGTCAAAGGGGTTTATACACCGTATAAAAGAAGGTTGTGTATAAAACAAATATGCCTCAATGAAAGGAGATTGAGACGAAGTCCCATACAAAGACGGTATCCTTGGTTTAAGGATAAATCAATTACATAATTATGTGTGACAAACTAATACACCAAATATAAGTGGATATTATGTGTAAAATAATCTAAGGTCATTCACACATATTAAAAGGATGACATATTCAATAACTACATGTTGAACCCAAAGAAATCGAAATTGGGTTAAGAAGTTCCCTTGACATCCTAACGGCGTCACATCAAAATGAGTTGATGAGAGATAATAAAAAAAGGGCATCTCATCACTTGGACATAAAATTTAAATCAATAAGGATATATGAGAACATATCCCAACATAACAATATGTAAATTAAAAGACCCAACAAAAGAAGTCTTTTAAAAAGAGGAGGGTGAAAGTTTCCCTTACCGACATGGGTATCTTTCGAAACATACGCCCCGTGAAAGAAGGAAAATAAAAAATTGATGTAAATACTCATAAATGAAATAATATTACACAATGAGTAAAATAATGGTCAGTACATATACCACTCAAAGGAAATTGTGGCAAATGTAGCATAAATCTCACGGGAATAAAAGTGAGATGAAAAATCCCTTACGAAAACTCGGCAGCCTAACGGCGCCACTTAAAACTTCCAAAAATGGATTGATGAGATCAAATAGGGTATCTCATCACATTAAAATAAAATTTACAGAAAGAGGAATATAAAAGAACATCCCCCATCATAACAAAGAGGAGATTAAAATAAGTGACATAAAGGAGAGTACTTAAAAAGAAAGAGAGAGGTTAGATCTCTTACGAAAATTCGGCAGCCTAACGGCGCCACTCAAAACTTCCAAAATGGATTGATGAGAGAGAATAGGGTCTCTCATCATATGAACATAAAAATTGCAGTAAGATTAATATAAAATAACATCCCAATAACAAGAAAGATGAGATTTAGAAGGAATGACATAAAAGAGTGCACTTAAAAAGAAAGAGAGGAGTAAGATCCCTTACCTCGGGTCCGACTTGACTCGATCGTTCTTTAACGTCTTGAATAATAAACTTGAGTTAATTTCCACTTTATTAAGAAAATTTTTCTAGTTCATTATTCCATTTAGATCACTTATTTCCGTGTTATAAACATTATTTAATCATTTAAGTTAATAATGTTTGTTTTGTCGATATTTGGTTCTTAAGTCGAAAGTGGACTTCTTACAATTACATGTTGTTCGTGTGATAAAATGTTCATTATATCCAGAATTATATTCATGATTTGGATATCATATATATCATATATTTCCAGAATATACATGTATTTATAATATTACATAATCATTTATAGGTAAGAAATGAAATGCACCGTTCATGGAGACGGTAAGCCGTACGTACGCATGAACGCTACTTTCATTTCTGTGTCATATTAATGAAATTAAAACTAAATGAGAGTTATGTATATTTTAATTCCAGAATTATATTCATCATTTAGATTTATCATTCATAATATATATCCATTATATACATGTACTTATAATAGTACATTACATTTGGGGATAAGAAATGAAATGCACCGTTCATGGAGACGGTAAGCCATACGTACGCATGAACGCTACTTTCATTTCTATTTCATATTTTTATGGAATGGAATAATAATGATATAGAGGTGTATTATAATTCTAGTATAGCATCATATATAATAACTTTAAATCCATCCTTTATACGTCCCACATATGGCATTAACGAATCACATCACTTTGAGGGGGCGGTAGTCCGCACTTCCTTAAATGAAGATATCACGTTTACCCATAATGGAAACCATAAAGGTATTCCCAAAATGAAAAATACAGAAGCTTAAAGAAAACATAAAAATATTATATATCATATATAAATATATTGTCATCTTAATGGACACCTTTGAAGGTGTTAAAAGAATGTTGAACAATCATCGTTTCGGGAGGCCGAAATTCGCCATCCACGGAAACAGTATGTTCTTTAATCATTAGATGTAGGTGTGTGAAAGTGTAGATAGAATACTTCTTATAACAAAATCCTAGTATATTTATGATAATGGAGTTTTTACAAAAGAAATGAATAAAAAGAGTTTAGGGGGTTGGAGAAGCAAAATAAAACAAAAGGACTCAAGTGAAGACATTACCTTAAAATCGAGTAACTCCCTTTGGTTTGAGCTCAAAGGCTTCCTTGGGAATACTTATGCCCAAATTGAGGCTTCAAGGAGTAATATAAGGAAGTGTAGAGACAAAATGGGCAGATTTTGGCCGAGACAAAGGCTTTGGGAGTGTGGGTAAAGAGGTAGAGGTGGGGGCCTTTTATAAGAGGAGAGGAGGGGCACTCTTGGAAGGTAAAGAAAAGTCACTTTATTTTAAAATGGTATTCAGATTTGAGAGGTCCAACATTGATGTGGTTCGAGTATAAGGTGATAAGGGTTCGAAATCCACTCATCAAATAGGTTTTGGACATGTGTAGGTCTTAGATATTACATTATCTTTCCATTTTATTTAAATCGTTAAATAATGAGGTCATTGCTGCATCATCATGATGTCATAAATAATTTAATTTATTTAATGTCTAAAAATTATAAAAAAAATACTATGATTTAGTAAATATTTTTAGCTTTCCAATGAATATTTATAGTCAAAAATCTGATTTGTATAACCCCATGTAAAAATTGTTTTAATAAAACAATTCATGTTTGTCTCATTTTTTACTTTAACTTTAAATAAAAAGATATTAATGTCATTTTCCAACCAAAGTGGCTTCATGGGGTCCCCAAGTTGACCCATGGGTTTTCTTGGTCGGCCATGACACATCCAATGATTTTAGGACATGTTTCAAGTTCATTTCATATTATTAAATCATTATTTTTACCTTAAACTACACTAATTACCTCTAATCGCGATTAAAAACTTAATAAGTTACTATTCACCAAAAAATTATTTTTATCCCATTGAACCACATTTTACTTCTTAATGAAAACCATGTATGTTTGATTTTTTAAATTCAAATCACAAAGACGGAAAAATTTCATTTAAACGGAAAAATCAGTTTTTATAAGTACCACTTAGTGGTTTCACTATTAATCAAAGATTGAAGTTTTTCAGAAAAATCCCAAAAATTCACCATAAGCTATATTTGATATTCTGAATTCAAAAATGAAGTCTATTTTACAAAATTCAAAACATATAAGTCACATTAATTAATTTAATAATTAATTCCCGCTGTCAGAGCAAATAGCGTGTTTTTATGAAACAATAAGTATCAAAAGATTGACACTAGTTTAAGTCTGATTTCAAAGTGAAATTAAATCCAAAGAACACTATTGGATTTAATGGTAAAAATATATTATAATTTCACTTTAAAACCAATTCAAAATATAATCTAATCATATAAATAAATTAGATTAAAAAGAGGTTTTGAATTAAAATACAACATTTTACACTATTCATTAAAAAATGAACTTTATCAGAAAGATACCAAAAATTTAAACAAAGTAAATTTTGATGTCACAATTATTAAGAAGAGTTTTATTTGGTCCAAAAGGATGTATAAGAGTGAACAAAACTATATTTAATGACGGTTCTCCATCAAAAGGCAATAAGTGAACCTTTAGTGAAAACTAGGGCATATACGCCTAAAATTGAATTCTTTCCGTATTTTATGACTTTATCTTTTATTGGATAAATGTAAAAACATTTAAAAACATATATAATAATATTTTAGTTATTTCTATCCATTCCTGCCAATACAACGACTACATGTTAACTACTATTTAAAATAATATTATTTTATTATTAGAGTGCAACGTAAGATTCCCAGGAAACTCATTGTTGCATGTTGGGTACGCCATCGAGCATAGCATCCCCTTTAAAGTCATATTAATATTTTATTCAAAAATATGGATAAATATGAAAATTTCATATTCTTTATTTACCTGGGGTGTTACATCCTTCCCCCCTTTTGGGAATTGTGTCCTCGCAATTTTTAAAATTGAGCTTGGAAACATCCTTGAAAGTCCCACATCGGAACAAGAGTCGGTAAAACAATCACTTTAAAATAAAGGAAGATAAGTACAGAGGTCACCCGAGTTAACCCATATATAGAAAAACATGGACATGGAATAAAAATCAAAGGGTCATGTTCTTGAGGGAGAGTGATAGTAAACATGTCTAGGAGAAAGTTAACCATAAGAAAATCACAAACTTGTGATGGGTTAAACGGTATTCGATTCCCCAGTAGGAAATGTTAATAGACAACATTTTTGTTTTAAGTTACTTTTTATTGAGGAATTTATTCATAAGGAAACATAATCACTTATCATGTTGACTTTCAACTTTTACTAGATTCCTTAATCAAACTCATATTTTTTTTCCAAAAGACGAGTATTTAGGGAGACTTGTTCGCATTAAGAGTACTATAATCAACTTCTAAAGAATCACCTAATCCACCAAAGAGAACTATATACATCCCATGTATTTTGGATTTAACCAAAACCAAAACCAGAAAGGTTAGTACAAGGTCAGATAATCCAGAAAAGGATAACCCATTAAAAAGAAAATCTATACTTAATCTCCAAAATTTGTCCAACAAAACCCAAAGTTCAACAAGGACCATCCGATAAACAATTTGTCCATAAAATTCTTCAAAGTAAACCAATCTAAT
This sequence comes from Viscum album, assembly GCA_963277665.1. Lineage (NCBI taxonomy): Eukaryota > Viridiplantae > Streptophyta > Magnoliopsida > Santalales > Viscaceae > Viscum > Viscum album. Next base: position 193,694,540 of record OY728127.1, read on the forward strand.
ATTGAAACCCAAATATTTGAAGGATTTAGTCACATAGCCTTCCAAGTTAAATCGTAACATTTATCTCCAAACAACATCAGTTGCTCCTAAAGTCTCGTATTGAAAAGTAATTAACCTAATCACATATCCTCCATGATAGGTTAATCATTTTCATAAATAACCCAAAATAAACTTACTCTTAATTCATAAAATCATATAACTAAAAAGAATCAGTCAAACTAACCAGGGACTTCACGTAGTCCAGTGGTAGGTGATAAATACCAGTCGCACTTTGGTTGTGGGTTCGATTCCCGCAGCTTTGTCCGACATGACGGGTTGTCACATGGTCTGCGTGCTGTCCTTTTTCCAAAACTATATAATTCTTAAATCACTCCCCAAAAAGAGATAAAATCATAAAAAATGATCATAACATATTTTAACCTCAAGTTTATCTCATGCCTTTCATTTTCCAGCATATCATATAATAACCCATAATTACCTCAAAAGTAAGGATCATATAAACTCTAATGGTTACCTTTATAATTATTACCTGAACTTCCACATCGATTGGTCATCTCATACATGATGCATTACAGAACATACCAAGGTTCAAGTGGTTGATCACGACTCCTTGATATTTGGTTTAGAACAACCACGAGTTTCCTCATTGAATCCTCCATTTTATCTAGTATCTTAATCAGAGAACCACCACAGTTTCCTTCAAACCTGTTGTCTCTTTGGTGCCTTCTAGATCCATCCATTCACTAAAAACAGAAATGTCAGAGTGATTATATCAGCAAAACCATCATGTACTAATGAGGAAGGTAAACACTAAGATATACTTACTCATTCACTTTATCTAAAACTAGGTCTCTTTCTGAAATCCTAACCATTATGGTAATGTCACTTATGCTTAAAGAATACCCTAACCTCTAAAGTTATCTAAACCGACCTTTGATACCAACTATAAGGCCCCAGCCTTAAGCCTTACTTAATCTTGAGTTATTACAAGATTACACATTTAGGATCTTTTTAGGTTTAGAGTTTTAGAGAATTAGATCATGAAACTTGCATTACATTCCACATTTAAACAAAGTGGTTACATAAAAGACAATATTCATTCTTCCCATCAATGGAAATATATTTAAAATAAAACAAGGATTCTTTATTGACACATCCTTGACACTATCATCACATCATGTACCTTTCCCTTGACCTGTGAAAAACATTTCAAAAACTTGGGATGAGCATAAAAAGCTCAGTAAGGGTTATAAAAAATATGTAAAGGAAACATGAGTTCATATATACATAAGAATTAAATCATACTTTACCCATAAAACATAGGCACTTTAACATACCTCATCAAACCATGAATAAATCATAGAAATCATAAGACATAAAGGTAACTTGAGGCATTCATAACATTCTTACGTAGGGAGTAACCCTCTTGGTTACGTTTGGAATACCCATCACAGTATATTCCCTAAATCTCTTCGGAGAAACCTTAAAGTTTCACTCCTTCGCGTTACCCAATGCATTGGAGAGCTATATCGGGCTCACCCTCCCGTAGTTTATCACGGAACCACCCATCTTCATAATAATGCCCAAGAACCTCTATATAATCGTATCACATAAAACATGCATAAAGGAAACATAATATTTCCACCTTTCAATCACAAGATATCAATACAACACATTGATATAAAAACATTATGAAAACCATTTTCAATACCAAAATAAAAGAAAAGTTAAACATGGTACTTATTTTTCTTTTTTAAAAAAAGTATGGCTTGTAGAGGAAGCCGAAACTCAAATAATGGTCACGGCGGCATAGAAGTCATTATCACCGCACACGTACGACAAAAACATTCCCTTTTGTCGTTTAGTAAACGCTTCGTATAAAAAAGATTCATTTTGAATAAACGTAAAAGTCAAAGGGATTTATACACCGTGTAAAAGAATGTTGTGTATAAAACAAAATATGCCTCAATGAAAGGAGATTGAGATGTAGTCCCATACAAAGACGGTATCCTTGGTTTAAGGATAAATCAATTACATAATTATGTGTGACAAACGAATACACCAAATATAAGTGGATATTAAGTTTAAAATAATCAAAGGTCATTCACACATATTAAAAGGATGACATATTCAATAACTAAATGTTGAACCCAAAGAAATCGAAATTGGGTTAAGAAGTTCCCTTGACAGCCTAACGACGTCACATCAAAATGAGTTGATGGGAGATAATAAAAAAAGGGTATCTCATCACTTGGACATAAAATTTAAATAAATAAGGATATATGAGAACATATCCCAACATAACAATATGTAAATTAAAAGACCCTACAAAAGAAGTCTTTTAAAAAGGGGAGGGTGAAAGGTTCCCTTACCGACATGAGTATCTTTCGAAACATACGCCCTGTGAAAGAAGGACAATACAACATTGATGTAAATACTCATAAATGAAATAATATTACACAATGAGTAAAATAATTTTCAGTACATACACCACTAAAAGGAAATTGTGGAAAATGTAGCATAAATCTCACGGGAATAAAAGTGAGATGAAAAATCCCTTACGAAAAATCGGCAGCCTAACGACGCCACTTAAAACTTCCAAAAATGGATTGATGAGATAAAATTGGGTATCTCATCACATTACTATAAAATGTACAGAAAGAGGAATATAAAAGAACATCCCCCATCATAACAAAGAGGAGCTTAAAATAAGTGACATAAAGGAGAGTACTTAAAAAGAAAGAGAGAGGTTAGATCTCTTATGAAAATTCGGCAGCCTAACGGCGCCACTCAAAACTTCCAAAATGGATTGATGAGAGAGAATAGGGTCTCTCATCATATGAACATAAAACTTACTGTAAGATTAATATAAAATAACATCCCAATAATAATAAAGATGAGATTTAGAAGGAATGACATAAAAGAGTGCACTTAAAAAGAAAGAGAGGAGTAAGATCCCTTACCTCGGGTCCGACTTGACTCGATCGTTCTTTAACATCCTGAATAATAAAGTTGAGTTAATTTACACTTTATTAAGAACCTTTTTCTAGTTCATTATTCCTTTTATATCACTTATTTCCATGTTATAAACATTATGTAATCATTTAAGTTAATAATGTTTATTTTGACGATATTTGGTTCTTAAGTCGAAAGTGGACTTCTTACAATTACATGTTGTTCATGTGGTCAAATGTTCATTATATCCAGAATTATATTCTTGATTTGGATATCATATATATCATATATATCCAGAATATAAATTTATTTATAATATTACATAATCATTTAGAGGTAAGAAATGAAATGCACCGTTCATGGAGACGGTAAGCCGTACGTACGCATGAACGCTACTTTCATTTCTGTGTCATATTAATGGAATTAAAACTAAATGATAGTTATGTATATTTTAATTCCAGAATTATATTCATCATTTAGATGTATCATTCATAATATATATCCATTATATACATGTACTTATAATAGTACATTACATTTGGGGATAAGAAATGAAATACACCGTTCATGGAGACGGTAAGCCGTACGTACGCATGAATGCTACTTTCATTTCTATTTCATATTTTTATGGAATGGAATAATAATGATATAGAGGTGTATTATAATTCCAGTATAGCATCATATATAATAACTTTAAATCCATCCTTTATACGTCCCACATATGGCATTAACGAATCACATCACTTTGAGGGGGCGGTAGTCCGCACTTCCTTAAATGAAGATATCACGTTTACCCATAATGGAAACCATAAAGGTATGACCAAAATGAAAAATACAGAAGCTTAAATAAAACATAAACATATTATATATCATATATAAATATATTGTCATCTAAATGGCCACCTTTGAAGTTGTTAAAAGAATGTTGAACAATCATCGTTTCGGGAGGCCGAAATTCGCCATCCACGAAAACATTATGTTCTTTAACCATTAGATGTAGGTGTGTGAAAGTGTAGATCGAATAATTCTTATAAAAACATCCTAGTATATTGATGATACTGGAGTTTTTACAAAATAATTTAATAAAAAGAGTTTAGGGGGTTAGAGAAGCAAAATAAAACAAAAGGACTCAAGTGAAGACATTACCTTAAAATCGGGTAACTCCCTTTGGTTTGAGCTCAAAGGCTTCCTTGGGAAGACTTATGCCCAAAGTGAGGCTTAATGGAGTAATATAGGGAAGTGTAGAGACAAAATGGGAAGAGGTCGGCCGAGACAAAGGCTTTGGGAGTGTGGGTAAGGAGGTAGAGGTGGGGGCCTTTTATAAGAGGAGAGGAGGGGAACTCTCGGAAGGTAAAGAAAAGTCACTTTATTTTAAAATGGTATTCGGATTTAAGAGGTACAACATTGATTTGTTTCGAGGATAAGGTGATAAGGGTTCTAAATCCACTCATCCAATAGGTTTTGGACATGTTTAGGTCTTAGATATTACATTATCTTTCCATTTTATTTAAATCGTTAAATAATGAGGTCCTCGCTGCATCATCATGATGTCATAAATAATTTAATTTATTTAATGTCTAAAAATTATAAAAAAATACTATGATTTAGTAAATATTTTTAGCTTTACAATGAATATTTATAGTCAAAAATATGATTTGTATAACCCCATGTAAAAATTGTTTTAATAAAACATTTCATGTTTGTCTCATTTTTACTTTAACTTTAAATATAAAGATATTAATGTCATTTTCCAACCAAAGTGGCTTCATGGGGTCCCCAAGTTGACCCATGGGTTGTCTTGGTCGGACATGAGACATCCAATGAAGTTAGGACATGTTTCAAGTTCATTTAATATTATTAAAACATTATTTTTACCTTAAACTACACTAATTATCTCTAATCGCGATTAAAAACTTAATAAGTTACTATTCACCAAAAAATTATTTTTATCCCATTGAACCAAATTTTACTTCTTAATGAAAACCATGTATGTCGTAGTTTTTAAATTCAAAACACAAATATGAGAAAATTTCATTTAAACGGAAAAATCAGTTTTTATAAGTACCACTTAGTGGTTTCACTATTAATCAAAAATTGAAGTTTTTCAGAAAAATCCCAAAAATTCACCATAAGCTATATTTGATATTCCGAATTCAAAAATGAAGTCTATTTTACAAAATTCAAAACATATAAGTCACATTAATTAATTTAATAAGTAATTACTGCTGTCAGAGCAAATAGCGTGTTTTTATGAAACAATAAGTATCAAAAGATTGACACTAGTTTAAGTCTGATTTCAAAGTGAAATTAAATCCAACGACCACTATTGGATTTAATGGTAAAAATATATTCTAATTTTACTTTAAAACCAATTCAAAAGATAATCTAATCATATAAATAAATTATATTAAAAAGTGGTTTTGAATTAAAATACAACATTTTACACTATTCATTAAAAAATGAACTTTATCAGAAAGATACCAAAAATTTACACAAAGTAAATTTTGATGTCCCAATTCTTAAGAAGAGTTTTATTTGGTCCAAAAGGATGTATAAGAGTGAACAAAACTATATTTAATGACAGTTCTCCATCAAAAGGCGATAAGTGAACCTTTAGTGAAAACTAGGGCATATACGCATAAAATTGAATTCTTTCCATATTTTATGCCTTTATCTTTTGTTGGATAAATGTAAAAACATTTAAAAACATATATAATCATATTTTAGTTATTTCTATCCATTCCTGCCAATACAACGGCTACATGTTAACTACCATTTAAAATAATATTATTTTATTATTAGAGTGCAATGTAAGATACCCAAGAAACTCGTTGTTGCGTGTTGGGTACGCCATCGAGCATAGCGTCCCCTTTAAAGTCATATTAATATTTTATTCAAAAATATGGATAAATATGAAAATTTCATATTCTTTATTTACCTGGGGTGTTACATCCTTCCCCCCTTTTGGGAATTGCATCCTCACAATTTTTAAAATTGAGCTTGGAAACATCCTTGAAAGTCCCACATCGGAACAAGAGTCGGTAAAACAATCACTTTAAAATAAAGGAAGATAAGTACAGAGGTCACCCGAGTTAACCCATATGTAGAAAAACATGTACATGGAAGAAAAATCAAAGGGTCATGTTCTTGAGGGAGAGTGATAGTAAATATGTCTAGGAGAAAGTTAACCATAAGAAAATCACAAACTTGTGATGGGTTAAACGGTATTCGATTCCCCAGTAGGAAATGTTAATAGATAACATTTTTGTTTTAAGTTACTTTTTATTGAGGAATTTATTCATAAGCAAACATAATCACTTATCATGTTGACTTTCAACTTTTACTAGATTCCTTAATCAAACTCATATTTTTTTTCCAAAAGACGAGTATTTAGGGAGACTTGTTCGCATTAAGATTACTATAATAAACTTCTATAGAATCACCTAATCCACCAAAGAGAACTATATACATCCCATGTATTTTGGCTTTAACCAAAACCAAAACCAGAAAGGTTAGTACAAGGTCAGATAATCCAGAAAAGGATAACCCATTAAAAAGAAAATCTATGATTAATCTCCAAAATTTGTCCAACAAAACCCAAAGTTCAACGAGGACCATCCGATAAACAATTTGTCCATAAAATTCTTCAAAGTAAACCAATATAATATTGAAACCCTAATATTTGAAGGATTTAGTCACATAGCCTTCCAAGTTAAATCGTAACATTTATCTCCAAACAAAATCAGTTGCTCCTAAAGTCTCGTATTGAAAAGTAATTAACCTAATCACATATCTTCCATGATAGGTTAATAATTTTCATAAATAACCCAAAATAAACTTACTCTTAATTCATAAAATCATATAACTAAAAAGAATCAGTCAAACTAACCAGGGACTTCACGTAGTCCAGTGGTAGGCGATAAATACCAGTCGCACTTTGGTTGTGGGTTCGATTCCCGCAGCTTTGTCCGACGCGACGGGTTGTCACACGGTCTGGGTGTTGTCCTTTTTCCAAAACTATTTAATTCTTAAATCATTCCCCAAAAAGAGATAAAATCATAAAAAATGATCATAACATATTTTAACCTCATGTTTATCTCATGCCTTTCATTTTACAGCATATCATATAATAACCCATAATTACCTCAAAAGTAAGGATCATATAAACTCTAATGGTTACCTTTATAATTATTACCTGAACTTCCACATTGATTGGTCATCTCGTACATGATGTATTACAGAAAATACCAAGGTTCAAGTGGTTGATCATGACTCCTTGATATTTGGTTTAGAACAACCACGAGTTTCCTCATTGAATCCTCCATTTTATCTAGTATCTTAATCAGAGAACCACCACAGTTTCCTTCAAACCTGTTGTCTCTTTGGTTCCTGCTAGATCCATCCATTCACTAAAAACAGAAATGTCAGTGTGAGTATATCAACAAAACCATCATGTACTAATGAGGAAGGTAAACACTAAGATATACTTACTCATTCACTTTATCTAAAACTAGGACTCTTTCTGAAATCCTAACCATTATGGTAATGTCACTTATGCTTAAAGAATACCCTAACCTCTAAAGTTATCTAAACCGACCTTTGATACCAACTATAAGGCCCCAGCCTTAAACCTTACTTAATCTTGAGTTATTACAAGATTACACATTGAGGATCTTTTTAGGTTTAGAGTTTTAGAGAATTAGATCATGAAACTTGCATTAAATTCCACATTTAAACAAAGTGGTTACATAAAAGACAATATTCATTCTTCCCATCAATGGAAACATATTTAAAATAAAACACGGATTCTTTATTGACACATCTTTGACACTATCATCACATCATGTACCTTTCCCTTGACCTGTGAAAAAAATTTCAAAAACTTTGGATGAGCATAAAAAGCTCAGTAAGGGTTATAAAAAATATGGAAAGGAAACATGAGTTCATATATACATAAGAATGAAATCATACTTTACCCATAAAACATAGTCACTTTAACATACCTCATCAAACCTTGAATAAATCATAGAAATCATAAGACATAAAGGTAACTTGAGGCATTCATAACATTCTTACGTAGGGAGTAACCCTCTTGGTTACATTTAGAATACCCATCACAGTATATTCCCTAAATCTCTTCGGAGAAACCTTAACGTTTCACTCCTTCGCGTTACCCAATGCATTGGAGAGCTATATCGGGCTCACCCGCCCTTAGTTTATCACGGAACCACCCGTCTTTATAATAATTCCCAAGAACCTCAACATAATCGTATCACATAAAACACGCATAAAGGAAACATAATATTTCCACCTTTCAGTCACAAGATATCAATACAAAACATTGATATAAAAACATTATGAAAACCATTTTCAATACCAAAATAAAAGAAAAGTTAAACATGGTACTTATTTTTCTTTTTAAAAAAATTATGTCTTGTAGAGGAAGCCGAAACTCAAATAATGGTCACGGCGGCGGAGAAGTCATTGTCGCCGCATACGTACGACAAAAACATTCCCTTTTGTCGTTTAGTAAATGCTTCGTATAAAAAATATTCCTTTTGAATAAACGTAAAATTCAAAGGGGTTTATACACCGTATAAAAGAAGGGTGTGTATAAAATAAAATATGCCTCAATGAAAGGAGATTGAGACGAAGTCCCATACAAAGATGGTATCCTTGGTTTAAGGATAAATCAATTACATAATTATGTGTGACAAAAGAATACACCAAATATAAGTGGATATTAAGTTTAAAATAATAAAAGGTCATTCACACATATTAAAAGGATGAAATATTCAATAACTACACGTTGAACCCAAAGAACTCGAAATTGGGTTAAGAAGTTCCCTTGACAGCCTAACGACGTCACATCAAAATGAGTTGATGAGAGATAATAAAAAAAGGGTATCTCATAACTTGGACATAAAATTTAAATCAATAAGGATATATGAGAACATATACCAACATAACAATATGTAAATTAAAAGACCCAACATAATAAGTCTTTTAAAAAGAGTAGGGTGAAAGGTTCCCTTACCGAAATGGGTATCTTTCGAAACATACGCCCCGTGAAACAAGGACAATAAAACATTGATGTAAATACTCATAAATGAAATATTATTACAAAATGAGTAAAATAATGGTCAGTACATACACCACTCAAAGGAAATTGTGGAAAATGTAGCATAAATCTCACGGGAATAAAAGTGAGATGAAAAATCCCTTACGAAAACTCGGCAGCCTAACGACGCCACTTAAAACTTCCAAAAATGGATTGATGAGATCAAATAGGGTATCTCATAACATTAAAATAAAATGTACAGAAAGAGGAATATAAAAGAACATCCCCCATCATAACAAATAGGAGCTTAAAATAAGTGACATAAAGGAGAGTACTTAAAAAGAAAGAGAGAGGTTAGATCTCTTACAAAAATTCGGCAGCCTAACGGCGCCACTCAAAACTTCCAAAATGGATTGATGAGAGAGAATAGGGTCTCTCATCATATGAACATAAAAATTTCAGTAATATTAATATAAAAGAACATCCCAATAACAAGAAATATGAGCTTTAGAGGGAATGACATAAAAGAGTGCACTTAAAAAGAAAGAGAGGAGTAAGATCCCTTACCTCGGCTCCGACTTGACTCGATCGTTCTTTAATGTCCTGAATAATAAAATTTAGTTAATTTCCACTTTATTAAGAAAATTTTTCTAGTTCATTATTCCTTTTAGATCACTTATTGCCATGTTATAAACATTATGTAATCATTTATGTTAATAATGTTTGTTTTGTCGATATTTGGTTCTTAAGTCGAAAGTGGACTTCTTACAATTACATGTTGTTCGTGTGGTCAAATGTTCATTATATCCAGAATTATATTCATGATTTGGATATCATATATGTCATATATATCCAGAATATACATGTATTTATAATATTACATAATCATTTAGAGGCAAGAAATGAAATGCACCGTTCATGGAGACGGTAAGCTGTACGTACGCATGAACGCTACTTTCATTTTTGTGTCATATTAATGGAATTAAAACAAAATGATAGTTATGTATATTTTAATTCCAGAATTATATTCATCATTTAGATGTATCATTCATAATATATATACATTATATACATGTACTTATAATAGTACATTACATTTGGGGATAAGAAATGAAATGCACCGTTCATGGAGACGGTAAGCCGTACGTACGCATGAACGATACTTTCATTTCTATTTCATATTTTTATGGAATGGAATAATAATTATATAGAGGTGTATTATAATTCCAGTATAGCATAATATATAATAACTTTAAATCCTTCCTTTATACGTCCCACATATGGCATTAACGAATCACATCACTTTGAGGGGGCGGTAGTCCGCACTTCCTTAAATGAAGATATCACGTTTACCCATAATGGAAACCATAAAGGTATTACCAAAATGAAAAATAAAGAAGCTTAAATAAAACATAAACATATTATATATCATATATAAATATAGTTTCATCTTAATGGCCACCTTTGAAGGTGTTAAAAGAATGTTGAACAATCATCGTTTCGGGAGGCCGAAATTCGCCATCCACAGAAACAGTATGTTCTTTAACCATTAGATGTAGGTGTGTGAAAGTGTAGATCGAATCCTTCTTATAACAACATCCTAGTATATTTATGATACTGGAGTTGTTATAAAAGAAATGAATAAAAAGAGTTTAGGGGGTTGGAGAAGCAAAATAAAACAAAAGGACTCAAGTGAAGACAGTACCTTAAAATCGGGTAACTCCATTTGGTTTGAGCTCAAAGGATTCCTTGGGAAGAATTATGCCCAAAGTGAGGCTTCAAGGAGTAATATAAGGAAGTGGAGAGACAAAATGGGCATAGGTTGGCCGAGACAAAGGCTTTGGGAGAGTGGTTAAGGAGGTAGAGGTGGGGGCCTTTTATAAGAGGAGAGGAGGGGCACTCTTGGAAGGTAAAGAAAAGTCACTTTATTTTAAAATGGTATTTGGATTTAAGAGGTCCAAAATTGATGTGGTTCGAGGATAAGGTGATAAGGGTTCGAAATACACTCATCCAATAGGTTTTGGACATGTGTAGGTCTTAGATATTACATTATCTTTCCATTTTATTTAAATCGTTAAATAATGAGGTCATCGCTGCATCATCATGATGTCATAAATAATTTAATTTATTTAATGTATAAAAATAAAAAAAAGTACTATGATTTATGAAATATTCATAGATTTCCAATGAATATTTATAGTCAAAAATATGATTTGTATAACCCCATGTAAAAATTGTTTTAATAAAACATTTCATGTTTGTCTCATTTTTACTTTAACTTTAAATAAAAAGATATTAATGTCATTTTCCAACCAAAGTGGCTTCATGGGGTCCCCAAGTTGACCCATGGGTTTTATTGGTCGGCCATGACACATCCAATGAGGTTAGGACATGTGTCAAGTTCATTTCATATTATTAAAACATTATTTTTACCTTAAACTACACTAATTACCTCTAATCGCGATTAAAAACTTAATAAGTTACTATTCACCAAAAAATTATTTTTATCCCATTGAACCACATTTTAATTCTTAATGAAAACCATGTATGTCGGATTTTTTAAATTAAAAACACAAAGATGGCAAAATTTCATTTAAACGGAAAAATCTGTTTTTATAAGTACCACTTAGTGGTTTCACTATTAATCACAAATTGAAGTTTTTCAGAAAAATCCAAAAAATTCACCATAATCTATATTTGATATTCAGAATTCAAAAATTAAGTCTATTTTACAAAATTCAAAACATATAAGTCACATTAATTAATTTAATAATTAATTCCCGCTGTCAGAGCAAATAGCGTGTTTTTATGAAACAATAAGTATCAAAAGATTGACACTAGTTTAAGTCTGATTTCAAAGTTAAATTAATTCCAAAGAACAATATTGGATTTAATGGTAAAAATATATTCTAATTTCAATTCAAAAGGTAATCTAATCATATAAATAAATTAGATTAAAAAGAGGTTTTGAATTAAAATACAACATTTTACACTATTCATTAAAAAATGAACTTTATCACAAAGATACCAAAAATTTACACCAAGTAAATTTTGACGTCCCAATTATTAAGAAGAGTTTTATTTGGTCCAAAAGGATGTATAAGAGTGAAAAAAAACTATATTTAATGACGGTTCTCCATCAAAAGGTGATAAGTGAACCTTTAGTGAAAACTAGGGCATATACGCCTAAAATTGAATTCTTTCCGTATTTTATGCCTTTATCTTTTATTGGATAAATGTAAAAACATTTAAAAAAAATATAATCATATTTTAGTTATTTCTATCCATTCCCGCCAATACAACGGCTACATGTTAACTACCATTTAAAATAATATTATTTTATTATTAGAGTGCAACATAAGATTCCCAAGAAACTCGTTGTTGCATGTTGGGTACGCCATCGAGCATAGAATCCCCTTTAAAGTAATATTAATATTTTATTCACAAATATGGATAAATATGAAAAATTTCATATTCTTTATTTACCTGGGGTGTTACATTGGGTGCCAGCCCAACCATGCTTCTGTTGTGCCTAAAACCTACAAGTGGTGTCAGAGCAGTTACATCATAGTTTATAATTATTTATATACTTAGTTGATGATTTACTCATTTAATAATTTAGTTGTTTCAATTCATGTTAATTGTTCGGCAAATCAGAATCTTGTGATCTGTTCATCCTCTTTCATTTCTCTTTCGCCTTACAAAAATGATCTTTTCTTTTAATTTTGATTAAAATAAAATAGAGTATATCATTCGGAGGTGCCAAAGCTTCCTGTCCGTACAACACCAGAACACATGACATGTATTTGGTAGTACACATCGTGTAGTCAAGATTCAATGCATCAGGTTGGTTCACCAAACCAAGCCATGTGTTGGAGTCTTTCTAAGTCTTAAATGACCCCGTGTGTTTACTAAGAACAAGTAGAATACAGTTTCAAGATTACATACTGGGTAGTCCATTGGACATAGCTTGCAGTCCCTTCGAGTTAGGGTTGGACTGTGTACCCCATACATGGATTGCCCAGGTGGAAACCGTGTAACCTGGATACTACATGACGTGTGTCCCACTGAACACATAGTGTAATCTGAAGATTTCCGATGTACATCTACACACCATGTCCCCGGGAATGTACTTCGTATAGACGGTGAATGATAGTACACTGCGTGTAGTCGGAACTACACACCGTGTACTCATCCAAATTACGTAGATTTATTAAAATTTATTATTATATTATACAAAAGCTTGAGATGTGTATCATAGTGTGAGCGTAAAGTCGAGGCACAAAACTTGATAGGTGTTTTATATATATGTGTTTAATTTAACATCTGAATAATGCTCATTTCTACTCATTGGTTAGTTATGAATGAGAATTCACCGGGTTTACTCCAAGGTACAAGTTACGTACAAAGATAATTTTAAATGAATTTATTTGTTTAAAATTATGATCTATGAGAATCTCAAGGAAATTCAAAAAAGGGTTGAAGATAAAAGGATTGATTAATTAAAGATTATAATTAATTGATTCGAGCACGATTTATCTTAAACAAGAACTATTAATGAATTGAACACTAGTTTTATTTATGCATAAATATCGTTTCATTTATGGATGATCATGATCTAGACCAATACCTTTTTATGTGGATGGTTTATTTTAATTAATTTATTTAAATTAAATTTGTTGGCCTGTGAGCCTTCTCCTTATTAATATATAGGGTCTGCGTGCCCAATGTTTCGTTTATGTAAAACCCCTTTTACCCCTCACCTTTATGTTAGTTTTAAAAAAGGTATATGTAATGGATGGAACTCCCAAGCTAGTGGAGGTAGTTCAAGCTAAAGCTGAAACGAAACCAATCCCAAGAGATATAGAGGTGGACAGGTGGAAAGATTTAAACATGAACCCAAAAGGTTCAAGATGTTTCTCCCCTAGGCCAGTGTTGGTTTATCAATCACTATATAAACTAAGCATTAGAAAAGCTCATGATCATGCCCTTTATTTTATTTTTGTCTGTTGCATGGTTTATCATTATGGATGTGTTGTCACGATCACATAATTAATGAATTAAACAAGCATGAAATACGAAACTAAAATAAACCAGAATTATGCGTAAATATTATCAAGATATGGTTAATCACTTAAGTAATTTCCACTAAATATTAACAATAATGTGATAATGATAATAAGAAATTCACGCATAAGAGATAAAAATCCCTCAAATAAAATATTAAGCCATAGGAATCCTTATGTTACTTGATTAAGGAAAAAACTCAATAAAACTATGTGTTTGACCAACCCTTGTTGGGACACTTACTTTTATACAGGAATACCTTATGAAAGGTTTCAGATTGGCTTAACCATATTTCATAAAGAGGAGTATCCCTTGATATAATTGGTGTAATATTGGAGGCAAGAGTTAAGGAAATCCAAAATTCATGATTTCAGGATTGGGGAGTCCACTCAACAGATCAAGGAGATGCAAGCCCATAGTTGGAAAAGACTTGCCTACCTAAGTACCTTCTAATAGTTTGACTAACCTTTGTTGGGGTTATGCAAAGGGGAATATGGATCCTTGACACTAGAATGTCATGGAAACTGGACATTCTGAGTTCAATTGTGAGGGCCATTGGAACTTGATAAAATAGTGGGTGACTTAATAAAAATTTATTATTTCTCATAAAATGTAATAAGAAATTACTAATGATATGCTCTTTTAATTATAGAATAAAAACGACAAGATCATCAACTACACTATCCCTATGATCAATTATGGATAAAACAACATCCTTACTGGTAGTAACTTCTAGGAATGGTTTAGACACCTTAGGGTTATCCTACGCCATGAACGGAAGTCTTACGTGCTAGAGTCAGTATTACCTGATTCTCCTGCCAAAGAGGCGGGTGATGAGGATTTCTTGGTCAGTGAGAAATATATGAACGATGTGTTCGATGTTCAATTTTTGATACTATCATCAATGTCTAGTGAGCTCATGAAGTCTCATGAAAACAAGGATTATTATAGCATGCTCGATCACCTCCGTGGTCTTTACCAGGAGAGAGAAAGACAAGAAATGTTTGATATCTCTAAGGTACTCTTTCAGAGTAATATTGGAGATGGTTACCCAACTAGGCCTCATATAGTCAAGATCATTGGATACATTGAGAACCTAGAGGTTCTAGGGTTTAAACTCCAAGAAGAATTGGCCACCAATCTCATTCTCGCATCACTCCCTCATAGATCTCTAACTTTGTTTTCAATTTCAATATGAACAAAATTGAGAAGTCACTATCTGATCTTCTTATCCTAATTCTCTAATTGGATAAAGATATGAAGCGTGAAAATCCTTCTATAATTATGGTGAATAAGATTAAAGGGAAGGTGATGAGATTTAATCCCAAATCTTCTTCATGTCCTTCCAAGAAAAGGAAGATAAAAGGGGAGGCAAAGGAATAGGAGGCTGTTTGTTTCGTATGTGGCAATAAGGGACACTGGAAGAAGAAATACACCCAACCTAAGAAGAAAGGGGAATATTTTGATGCATTTTTTATCGAATGAAATCTATCTGTTTCTACAAATTGGGTATTAGATATTGCTTGTAGTGCTCAAATATGTATCCAAATACAAGAACCAAGTAGATTCAAGAATATTTACCAAGGGGAGGTAGATCTAAGAGCATCCAATGGAGCTAGAATTTTTGTTATAGCTATCGGGGACTACCACCTCACATTGCCAACTGGGATGATCTTGGTGTTAAAGGGTTGTTATTATGTGCCTTCTGTTACTGAAAACATTATATATGTATCCATATTGGATACATATGGGTTTTTTTTCCATGTTTGGAAATGAATGTTGCTTCTTTTACAAAGATATCATTTGTTTTGGTAGGGAACATTTATACAACAATATTTACGTGTTGGATTACACAAACCAAGTAATGGAAATCGATAACAAAGATAATTTACATGAATCATACCACACCCAACTTTGGCATCACCAGCTAGGTCATGTAAACAAGAAACCCTTGACAAAGTTACATCAAGGCGGATATTTATATTCTTTTGAACTAAAACCACTTAGAGTATGTCATGAATGTTTACAAGGAAAAATTACCAAAGCCCCATTTAGTGGGAAAGGTGAACGGGCTATAGAACTTTTTGAATTGGTTCATACCGATGTGTATAGACCATTTCCAGTTGAAAAAAGGGGAGGGTAAAAATACTTAATATATTTTACTGATGATTTTAGTAGATATGGATATATCTACTTAATGAGGTATAAGTAGGATTATTTTAATAAGCTCAAATAATACAAGAATGAAGTTGAGAACCATCTTGGTAAGAATATTAAGAAACTACGCTCAGACCAAGATGGAGAATATCTTAATCAAGAATTCATTGATTACTTACAGGAGTTTGGGATCCACTACTGGAAATAGAGCCTATACCAACAATTTGTTCCCAACGGTTTAGAAAACCCTTTGGAAAAAAGAACCTATGCCAACAGTTTACTAGAACCGTTGTCATAGGCTATTTTATGGTGGGTTTTCCCAACGGTTTAAGAAAACCATTGGTAAAGAGATGTATTACCCACAGTTTTTATTAACCGTTGGAAAAAATTAGCCCTAAATTCATCCCCACGCACTCCTCCCCTCCCTGACCTCGACCTCCTCCCGGCCTCCGCCTCCGCCTCCCGGCCTCCGCCTCCCGGCCTCCACCTCCCGGCCTCCACCTCCCAGCCCCCTCCCTCTCCTCTGGCAACGTTCCCCTTCCCCTCTCGGCTCCTTCTCCGAAGACGACATCCCCCTACCCTCTCGGCTCCCAGCGACGTTCCCCCGTCCCCTCTCGTGTCCCTCTCTTGGTGACATCCGAGCTCAATCTCCTCCTCTGACATCCCCCAGCCCCCTCTCCAGTCGCGCGCAAGAACCCCCATGGCCGAACACCCTGCAGGACGTCCCCCTCTCTGAGCTCCCTCTCCTCTCGCCTGGGAAATAATATTTTCGGGGCCGACCCTTGCCCCCCAAGAGCTAGAGTATCTACGATGAAGTCTAATCTGGGTGGCTTTCATCTTTAGCTAATTGAAAGGTCTCAGCCTTGGCTTTGGGGAGCTTCTTCTTCTATTGATACTACTATAATGGGTGAAATGTCTGCTTTTTACCTAAATTTTTGGTATCTACATTTTCTTCCACTGTAAAACAATGAATTTTTTGTTGTTTTAGTGTTGTTTAATCCACAAAGATCATTTCTGTTATATCTGAAATGATCATTATAGGCCACGATAGGTGTCCCTGAAGATGGGATAATGTGTTTAGATTTCTTGGATGCTACAGAAAATCAATAGTGTTCCTTGTGGGAGAGAACCCTCTAAAATGACTAGGGATTCCATGGATAGATTCCTCACATGTCACAGAGATAGCCAGGTGCTATTTATGGGTATGTCTCCATGAATCCCATCTTACCCTCATTTATTTTTAAGAGATTTTATACAATGGAATGGAACTTAATTGAATGTTTGAGTTATGGTGAAATGAAATGGTTTTATTATACTCAGTGCTCGATCAAGCATCAATTTACTGGCTCGACCTTGAGCTTGATCTAGCTACTCAATTAGGCTCTACTTGTTTTGATTAAGATGTTTTATCATAATTTTAATTACAAGATCTTGCTTGAATTCGAGCTTGAGCTTGAAATTAAATACACATATATTGAATAAAAATAACATGTTAAAATATTAGATGTTCGATTAGCCTTTGTGACCGACTTGATTGTGTTATTATAACACTGAATTCGGCTTCACTACTCGCAGCTTGAGCATGAAAAAATCCGAACCGAATTCAAGTATTTGTCGAACAAGTCCAATTAGCTTGTGAGAACTCAAGGTTGTTTACAACCCTAATTTAGAGGGTCAAAGAAATAGGACATTGGATGACTTGGGATGTAATTATCTTTCATTTCATTCCCTCATTAAAAAAAACTTTAGGACAACTATTTTATCTAATAAATTATTCTCTGTAATTATTTTCTATCCATTTTAATCATTAGACCCATTTGTTACAGAATGTGATGGAACTGGCGAACCCAACAACATAGAACCTCAGATAAGGCCCTCTAATTCCTTCAATACCTCGTCTCATATTATAATTGTTTCTTAATTTTGGTTTGGGATTTTGTGATGTTTGACTGCTTAAATATACGCATGGTTTTGTAGTCAATCTCGGATCGCGGTGTGACGCAGCGAGGTTCTAGCAGGGTTATGTGCACAATCTTCAACTCAACTAATGTATCATAGGTGCATATTCAATGGCTAAGTGTACTAGTATGGTGTTTCCAACAACGTGCTATATAAATAACATAATGAAAAATGAAGAGATTATTAAATGGAACTGTTTCCCCCCATGGCAGTTCGCAGTCCTGTCGGAATTCAATGTATGATACCTAGATAAGGCCCAATCCATCCTCATAATTATTTCCTCATAAAACACTAGATGTACAATTGCCACATCTATCACCATAAGGCCCAGTCCTCTTAGGAATATTTTACTTGATCTAAACCCTCATCCAGTCCATACACATATCATCTAAATTATATGACATAAGTTAGACCACTCATATCCAAATCGATATCTTATCCACTTGCAGACCTAGTGACAGGGTGATTTCATTTCCATATAATCACTAAAGAATTTTATCTAAAACTTGGTGTTTTTTGAACACCATATCTATAGGTCAACTATGTTAATCTATTTACTTTTATTTACCGTCATTAGAATCCATAACTCCCATGGAACATTGTTATATTCAATCCCTTGGCAATCTATGATCGAATAATCAAGTTAGTGTTTAAGGGTCTATCGAGGATCTTAATACTGTCTTTATATACATAAGAATTCTTATTTAAAGAAACAATTAATTTAAGTAATGGTTGATCACCCATGGAGGTGCTTATACTTCATCTTCTAACTGCTAAATGATGTATTCCCTCCACCTGAATGAGTAATTAAATAACTCCCCTTCCATGTTCATGTAAAACCTATATTTTCCAAAGACATCATACTAACCACAAATATATAGGTGAGAAAAATCAGAAGAATGGTCCATGTTCACATCATTAGTCATAGCTTCATCACAAATCTTCATGCCTTAAGCCTTATATTAATCATATGATTTGACATATACTTACCAGATTAGTGAATATTGATTCATATTAAATCACTAACAATTTTTCCTACTCAATATCTAAGAGATATCAAGATCTAGCTTGTTTAAGCTCATCTAGGGAGTTTTGGTCATTGAAGATTAGTTGTAATCACTTATAATAATGTTTTCATCCTTCTATTCCACAATAACTTTACACTACAACCTATATTGACCCTTTAGTAATGGTGTAGCCATGTAATTTCCCAAAGAAACTTGTATTGAACAAAACCAAACTAAGCTAAAACTAGAGAAAAACTAATTATATACCATTTATAGAAAGATTAATTGTTAATTAATAGGAATGTACTTTTTGATAGTATCATTTTGAAATATGGATTTGTTTCCCCCTTGCTTCAGGAACATGATTTGACCCATGTGGCGTTGTGGTTCTTATATGTTGGGAGGTGACATGTATAGTAACAAGAGACAAGTATGTTTTAGTTTAGTTTTTATTTTATTTTCTTTATTGCATTGGACACTTAGGACTTTTACTGGTTTCTATGGACATGGAGTAGTTATATTCTATGAAGGAGGACAGAAGGGGTTCAGATTGTTTCAGTCCACCGGCTTTGATCCGAGGTAAGATTCTATGATTACTACTTGTCTCTCACACCATATATTTTGGATATTTCAATGTTTTTGACTCCATATTATTTTTTTTGGTAGGGCGTTGGATTTTTTTGTGTTGGTTCAGGTGGATTTGGTTCTCGACAATCGAGGTAGGGATTTAATGCTGTTGGTTGGTTTTTCTCTCGTTATGTAGGGTTATTTATGTGTTTTAAGGTTCTTAATATCCTTTGTGTAGTGCGTTGATCCCTGCTCATTGGTTTCGAGTCACCAAGTCATGGGTGACTCGCCTGCGTGTGCATAGGTAAGTAAGTATATGTATGTGGGTTCCCCCGTTACATGTATAGTCAACCATGGTAATGATTATACACGTATGGGGATAGGTATTCCCATGTATATATATAAAAATTCATATGAAGGTGAGTGAAGAATGGTATATGCATATAAACACATGTGTAAGGATCCCTTTGCACATGCTCATGGCCATGAGGGTGTGTGAATAGGGGCTAGGTGTCCTTGCATGTGTGTGAAGGTGCATATACCCAGTGGGGGAGCAACAAATTTTAGTTAGAAATCTCCAAGAGCCGAATTAGATGACTTGGTTCCACCTTGAGGTAGAGTCCCTCTTGTAGCCTCTTTAATTTAAGAATGCTTTAAATTGAATTTAGCTTCTTTCTTAATTCTGCTTAATTATATTAAATTTCATATCATGAATAAGTTTTCTTTAATATAATTATTTCATTTGATAAATAAGGTCATGTTTTTATAATAAAACCACTTTTAAAAACAACTAATATAAAATATATATCTTTATCATACCACAACCCCGAATCAAGAGTCTGTTTTTGATAACATAATATCAGTTTCTATAATGTGAAGGACAACTACATTGGATTTATTTGGAATCCTGGCTGAAAGATGTTACCCCACAGATGTTGCTGGACAAGGATAACACGCCGCTGTTATGCCATGGTCACGCTACGGTCACTACGTGGTCACGCCGCGGTCACGTCGCGGTCACGCCACAGTCACGCCGCAGTCACACCGTGATTTGGCCCTACTCCAAGACAACACTCCGTGGAGGTTCACAGTCCTATCATAATTCTATGTATGATACCCAGATAGAGTTTTATATACATTACCCACCCATATTTAATGGGGAGGGAGGCGATGGATGGAATGTTTCCCCACTTCCTCCTGCTGCCTTCACTCCTGGATGGAAGATGCTGCCCCGCAGATGTCGCTGGACTGGGCCAACAGCCGCAGTCACACTGCGTTCACATCGGGGTCACGCCACAGTCACACTGCGGTCACGCCGCGGTCACGCCACGGTCACGCCGCGGTCACGCTGTGATTTGGACCTACTCCATGACGACACCCCGCGGTGGTTCGCAGTCCTGTCAGAATTTGATGTATGATACCTAGATTTAGTTTTAGATACATTACTCACCCATAGTTAATGGGGAGGGAGGCGATGACCAAAATGTTGCCCCGTTTCCTCCCGCTCCCTTTGCTCCTGGCCGGAAGATGCTGCCCCACGGATGTCGCCGGACCGGGCCAACACGCCGCGGTAATGACGTGATTTGGCCCTACTCCAGGACGATACCCCGCGTCAGTTTTCAGTCCTGTCGGAATTCGATGTATGATACCTAGATATAGTTTTAGATACATTACCCACTTATAGTTAATGGGGAGGGAGGTGACGACCAGAATGTTTCCCCACCTCCTCCCGCTCCCTTCACTCCTGGCCGAAAGATGCTGCCCCGCAGATGTTGCTGGACTGGGCCTACACGCCACGGTCACGCCGTGATCACACTACGGTCACGCTGCGGTCACACCGTGGTCAATCCACGGTCACGCCGCGGTAATGACTTGATTTGGCTCAGCTCCAGGATGACACCCCACAGCGGTTCGCAGTCCTGTCAGAATTCGATGTATGATACCTAGATAGAGTTTTAGATACATTACCCAATCATAGTTAATGGGGAGGGAGGCGATGACCGGAATGTTTCCCCACCTCCTCCCGCTCCCTTCTCTCTTGGCTAGAAGATGCTGCCCCACAGATGTTGCTGGACAGGGCCAACACGCCGCGGTCACGCTGCAGTCATGCCGCGGTCACACTGCAGTCACGCCGCGGTCACACTGCGGTCACACCGCGGTAATGCCGTGATTTGGCCCCGATCCAAGATGAAACCCTACGGTGGTTCGCAGTCCTATCGAAATTCGATATATGATACCTAGATAGAGTTTTAGATACATTACCCACCCTCCTTCCTGGACCCCGGACAACCCCCACCATCCTCCCAGGACCCCGGATAGCCCCCCGGACAGCCCCCCCACCCTCCTCCCTAGACCCTGGATATCCCCCCAAACACCCCCCCAACCCTCCTCCCTAGACCTCAGATCCCAATCTAAGCTCTCTTCAAGATTCACCCTAAATCCCAATAGAAAAGAGGGTTTTAGAGATTCGGAAGAAGATGAGAGAAGAGTGAAAACCCTAATCGAATAGAGGAAGAAAGAAGAGGATTAGACTCACCCAGATATTCAATCTTCAATTGAAAACACTCAAAATGCACAAGTGACATGTACGAGTCAATTGCACCTCAAACCAAGGCACGGTGTGGCCGGTACCACTCAAAGTGTCTCACTTTTATTTGAAATGGACAACATTTTAAATGAAAACAACAACTGACATACGGAAAACTGACCAAAATGATTTGGATTATGTTTATACTTTAGAAAAATGATACATGAGTCATTTGTGACGTGTAAGAGTCAACCTCTCCTCAATCCGAGGCATGTTGTAGCCGGTACCACTCAAAGTGTCTCTCTTTTGTTTCAAAAGGACATCATTTTAAGTGAATACAACAACTGACATACAGAAAACTGACCAAAGGCATTCATACTCTATTGAGACTTTAGGAAAACAATCCATGGGTCATATGTTACTTTTACGAGTCAACCTTGCCTCAATCCAAGGGCCGGTGTGGCCGACACCACTCAAACCGTCTCAATTTTATTTGAAATGGTTAGGATTTTAAGTGAAAAAAAAACAACTAACATACGAAAAACCGACAAAACACATTTGGATTATGTTTATACTTTAGGATAATGATACATGGGTCATTTGTGACATTTACGAGTCAACCTCGTCTCAATCAGAGGTGCGGTGTGGCCAATACCACTCGAAGTGTCTCTCTTTTGTTTAAAATGGACATCATTTTAAGTAAAAACAACAACTGACATACGGAAAACTGAGAAAACACATTCATATTTTATTGAAACATTAAGAAAATGATCCATGGGTTTTATGTGATGTTTAAGAGTCAACCCCGCCTCAATACGATGCACGGTGTGTCCGACACAACTCAAAGTGTCTCTATTTTGTTTAAAATGAACATCATTTTAAGTGAAAACAACAATTGACATACGGAAAACCAACCAAATGAATTCGGATTCTATTGAAAATTTATGAAAACAATCCATGGGTCATATGTGACATGTATTAGTCAACCCTACCTCAATCCGAGGTGTGGTTTTTCTGGCACCACTAAAAGTTTCTCTCTTTTTTTTTCAAAAGGACATCATTTTATGTGAATACAACAACTGACACATAGAAAACCGACCAAAGGCATTCAGATTCTGTTGAAACTTTAGGAAAAGAATACATGGGTCATATGTGACTTGTAAGAGTCAACCACGCCTCAATAAAATGGTCGGTGTGGCCGGAACCACTCAAACCTTTTCAATTTTATTTGAAATGGACATGATTTTAAGTAAAAACAAAAACTAGCATACGGAAAACCAACCAAATGCATTCGGATTGTGTTGATACTTTAGGAAAAAGATACATGGGTCATTTGTGAATTGTAAGAGTCAACCCCGCCTCAATCCGAGGTGCGGTTTGGCCGACACCACTCAAAGTGTCTCTCTTTTGTTTAAAATGGACATCATTTTAAGTGAAAACAACAACTGACATACGAAAAACTGAAAACACGATTTCCGATTATATTAAAACTTTAAGAAAATAATCCATGGGTCATATGTGACGTGTATGAGTCAACCACTCCTCAATCCAATGCACGGTGTGGTCATAACCACTCAAAGTGTCTCTCTTTTTTTTAAAATGAACATCATTTTAAGTGAAAACAACAATCGACATACGGAAAATCGACCAAACGCATTCGGATTCTGTTGAAAATTTAGGACAATGATATATGGGATATATGTGACGTGTAAAAGTCAAACCTTCATCAATCCGAGGTGCAGTGTGGCTGGCACTACTAAAAGTGTCTCTCTTTTGTTTCTAAAGGACATCATTTTAAGTGAATACAACAACTGACATATGGAAAACCGACCAAAGGCATTCAGATTCTGTTGAAACTTTAGGAAAACGATCCATGGGTCATATGTTAATTGTATGATTCAACCCCACCTAAATCCAAGGGATGGTGTGGCCGACACCACTCAAAGTGTCTCTCTTATGTTTAAAATGGAGATCGTTTTAAGTGAAAACAACAACTAGCATACGAAAAACCAAACAAAAGCATTAATATTGTGTTGATACTTTATTAAAATGATACATGAGTAATATGTGACATGTAAGAGTCAACCCCACCTCATTCCGAGGCGCGGTGTGGCCGACACCACTCAAAATGTCTCTCTTTTGCTTAAAATACACATCATTTTAAGTGAAAACAACAACTGACATACGGAAAAATGAAAAACGCATTCGTATTCTATTGAAACTTTAGGAAAATGATCTATGTGTCATATGTGACATGTACGAGTCAACCCTGCCTCAATACAAGGCCTGGTGTGGCCGGTACCACTCAAACTGTATCACTTTTGTTTAAAATGGACATCATTTTAAGTCAAAACAATTTGCATAAGAAAAACCAATAAAATAGATTCATATTTCATTGATAATTTTTCACAATGATCCATGTGTCATTTGGGATGTGTAAGAGTAAACTCCACCTCAATCCGAGTCCCGGTGTGGCCGATAGCACTCTAACTGTGTCTCTTTTGTTTAAAATGGATAGGATTTTAAGTGAAAAGAACAACTGGCATACAGAAAAATGACCAAATGCATTTGGATTCTATTGATACTTTATAACAATGATCCATATATCATATGTGATGTATACGAGTCAACCCCACCTCAATATGAGGCTTGGTGTGGCCGGTATCACTCTAAGTGTCTCTCTTTCGTTTAAAATGGACTTCATTTTAAGTGAAAACAATAAATGACATAAGGAAAACTGACCAAACGCATTCAAATTCCATTGAAACTTTAGGAAAACAATAAATGGGTCATATGTGATGTGTAAGAGTCAACCTTGCCTCAATAAGAGGCTCGGTGTGGCCAATATCACTCTAACTGTGTCTCTTTTGTTTAAAATGGACAGGATTTTAAATGGAAAGAACAACTGGTATACAAAAAACTAACCAAACGCATTCAGATTCTATTGATAATTTATCACAACAATCCATCTATCATATGTGACATATACCAGTCAACCCTGCCTCATTCCGAGGCGTGGTGTGGCCGATATCACTCTATGTGTCTTTTTTTAAAAAAATGGAAAACATTTTAAGTGAAAACAACAACTGACATACAGAAAACCAACCAAACGCATTCATAATGTGTTGATGATTTAGGAAAACGATCCATGGGCCATATTTTATGTGTAAGAGTCAACCCTGACTCAATCTAAGGCACGGTGTGGCCGTAACTACTCAAAGTGTCTCTCTTTTGTTTAAAATGGACTTTATTTTAAGTGAAAACAAGAAATGACATACGAAAAACTGACCAAATGCATTCATATTCCATTGAAACTTTAGGAAAACGATCCATAGGTCATATTTGACATGTAAGAGTCAACCAAAACTCAATAAGAGGGCCAGTGTATCCAGTACCACTCGAACTGTTTCAGTTTTATTTGAAATGGACAACATTTTAATTAAAAATTAAAACTGGCATACGGGAAACCGACCAAAAGTATTCAGATTTTATTGATACTTTAGAAAAACGACCCATGGATAATTTTTAATGTGTATGAGTCAACCATGCCTCAATACGAGGCTCGGTGTGGCCGGCACCACTCAAAGTGTCTCACTTTTATTTGAAATGAAAAACATTTTAAGTGAAAACAATAACTGACATACGAAAAACCGACAAAACACATTCGAATTCTATTGAAAATTTAGGACAATGTTCCATGGGTCATTTTTAATGTGTACGAGTCAACCCCAACTCAATCCGAGGAATGGTGTGGCCGACACCACTAAAAGTGTCTATATTTGTTTAAAATGGACTTCATTTTAAGTGAAAACAAAAACTAACATACGGAAAACCAACCAAACGCATTCGTATTCTATTGAAACTTTAGTAAAATGATCCATGAATAATTTGTGATGTGTATGAGTAAACCTTGCCTCAATCCGAGGCACAGTGCAGCCGGAACCACTCAAAGTGTCTCTCTTTCGTTTAAAATGGACTTCATTTTAAGTGAAAACAATAAATGACATACAAAAAATTGACCAAATGCATTCATATTCCATTTAAACTTTAGGAAAAAGATCCATGGGTCATATGTGACATGTATGAGTCAAACCTACCTCAATCCGATGCCTGGTGTGGCCGGAACCACTCAAAGTTTCTCAAATTTATTTGAAATGGACAACATTTTAATTGAAAACAACTACTGGCATACGAAAAACCGACCAAATGCATTTGGAATGTGTTTAAAGTTTAGAAAAATGATCAATGGGTCATATGTGACAGGTATGAGTCAACTTTTCCTTAATCCGAGGCATGGTGTGACCAGAAGCACTCAAAGTGTCTCTTTTTTTTTTGAAATGAACAACATTTAAAGTGAAAACAACAACTGACGTACGAAAAACTGACCAAATGCATTCTGAATGTGTTGATGCTTTAGAAAAAAAATACATGGGTCATATGTGACGTGTAAAATTCAAACCCAACTCAATAAGAGGTGCGGTGTGGCTGACACCACTCAAGGTGTCTCTCTTTTGTTTAAAATGGACATCATTTTAAGTGAAAAGAACAACTGATATACGGAAAACCAACCAAACACATTTGGATTCCATTGAAACTTTAGGAAAATGATCCATGGGTCATATGTGATTTTTACGAGTCAACCCCTATTAAATCCGAGGCATAGTGTGGCTGGAAAAACTCAAAGTGTCTTAGTTTTATTTGAAATGGACAACATTTTAAGTGAAAAGTACAACTGGAATACGGAAAACTGACCAAACACATTCGTATTCTATTGAAAATTTTGGAAAACGATCCATGGGTCATATGTGATGTGTAAGAGTCAACCTTGCCTCAATCTGAGGCGCAGTGTGGCCAGAACCACTCAATGTGTCTCTCTTTTGTTTCAAAAGGACATCATTTTAAGTGAAAACAACAACTAACATACATAAAATCGACCAAACACATTCGGATTCTGTTGAAAATTTAGGAAAAAGATCCATGAGTCATATGTGACATGTAAGAGTCAACCCCGCCTCAATCTGAGTCCCGGTGTGACTGGAACCACTCAAAGTGTCTCACGTTTATTTGAAATGGACAACATTTTAATTGAAAACAACTACTGGCATACGGAAAACTGACCAAACGCATTATGAATTTGTTGTAACTTTAGAAAAATGATAAATGAGTCATATTTGACATGTAAGAGTTAACCCTGCCTTAATTAGAGGCATGGTGTGGCCGAAACCACTCAAAGTGTCTCATTTTTTTTGAAGTGAACAACATTTTAAGTGAAAACAATAACTGGCATATGGAAAACTGACCAAACACTTTCCGAATATGTTCATACCTTAGGAAAACAATCCATGGGTCATATTTACCGTGTATGAGTCAACCCCACCTCAATTTGAGGCATGGTGTGGCCGATATCACTCCAAGTGTATGTATTTTGTTTAAAATGGACATTATTTTTAGTAAAAACAACTGGTATATGAAAAACCAAACAAACGTATTCGGATTCTGTTGATACTTATTCAGTTTTTTATGTATTTTATTGATAATTGATAATTAAATTATGTATGTATTCAATTATGAATTGAATTTCAGATTTCACATATAATTTTCATCTAAATTTTAAATTTAATTCTAAATCAATTATGTTTGTTTATAATTACGTTATGAATTATGATTTAATTCTGGATGTGTATAGTTCAAGAATGCATTATATGTTAAATGTGTATGAATTTGTTCTCTATATGTATATATTATTTTGTTATTATAGGTATAGTAATTGGAAAGGAGTAGAATGGACATCATTAGAGGCTGCTATGCAAATTGCAGGCTGCTGTGAAATTTGCGCAACATAGCCTATGCCAACGATTTCAAACCATTGGAATAGGCTTCTGAGGATGTTTTTACCAATAGTTCTCAAAGGACCATTGGTAAAAACCCATTCCCAGCGGTTTAAAAAACATTGGAAAAGGTTTATAGGGATTTTTTCCCAACGGTTCAATGAGAACCATTGGAAAATAACCATTCCCAACGGTTTATAAACCATTGGGAAAGAGTTGATTTCCTTAGTTTTACCAAGGGTTTTGTGTAAACCGTTGGTAAAACTTATTCCAACAGTTGGCCAAACCATTGGCATAGGTTAATTTTACTAACCTATACCAATGGTTCTTTGTAAACCGTTAGTGTAGGTTTTCCCAACGGCTTACTTCCCTACAGTTTGCACAACCATTGGTATAACATATACCAATGGTTCTGCAGGCTTTCCCAACGGTTTGAACCATTGGGAAAGACCCCATTTCCAGTAGTGATCCTATCCCAACTCACTCCTCTATACACGCCCTAGTGGAATGGTGTGAGTGAAAGGAGTAACCACACCCTATTAGACATGGTGAGATCAATGATGAGTCATGCGAGTCTTCTATTATCCTTTTGGGGATATATGTTAGAAACAGTGGAACACATATTAAACCAAGTACCAACTAAATCGATAAATGGTATTCCATACGAGTTCTGGAGTGGAAGAAAATCTATGTTATCAAATTTACATGTGTGGGGTAGCGAAGCATTTGTTAAGGCATATTCAAGTAACAAACTTGCACCCTGAGGCATAGAGGGTGAGCATGATCCACACTTAGTGATAGTGTTAGAAATCTTGAGAGACCATCGTTTGAATTCCAAACTATCAAAGTTTGATTTTTGGATAAAAGAGGCATGCTTTCTTGGACACATAATTTCTGAAAAATGTGTTTTAGTGGATCCTGAAAAGATAGAAGCTATTATCTATTGGAAACCCCCAAAAAATGTCCTTTAGATACAAAGTTTTCTTGGTCCATCTGGTTATTACTGATGCTTTTTGCATGACTTCTCATCACTAGCTTCACTAATGACAGCTTTGATAAAGAAAAATGCCCCATTCCAATGGGCTGTGGAATTCCATATGTCTTTTCAAGAGTTGAAAGTTCATCTTAAATTAGCACATATCTTGATTTTTACAGAATTAGGATAGGGGTATGTGGTATACTGTGCTGCTTCAAGATATGGTTTGGGATGTTTCCACATGAAAGGATACCACATGGTTGCTTATGGTTCAAGGAAGTTGAGAGTGCATGATAAAAATTAACCAACACATGATTTATAGTTAGCTTTGGTTATCCATGCCTTGAAGACTTGGATTCATTATATCTTTGGTGAAAAATTTACTATGTTCATGGATCATAAGAGCTTGAAAAATATTTTCTCATAGTGATATTTGAATATGATACAAAGGATGTGGATGGAGTATATCTAGATGTTCGACTTTGACATGATGTATAAAATTGGAAAAGGTAATTATGCGGTTGATGCATTGAGTATAAATTTTTATGCTCAGTTGGAAAAAGAATCATTAGATGAGTAGCAGTTAATGTCAGTCCTAACTGATATGCACATGGAATGTGATGACCAAGGTGATGTTGCAGTTTTCTTTTTAGTTTCCATGATTCCTGATTTGGTAATGTTAGTCTAAGAATCACAAACATCCGATGTAAAATACATGGTTATGAGTTCAAAAATAAAAAGTGGGGAGACCATTGAGGGATGGAAACATGATGGGAGTTTGATTTTGTGGTTTAGAGATCAGATGGTTGTACCTATTTCTTGTCAGGAACAACTTCTTCATGCTTACAACCATTATAGATGGGTCGTACATCCAGTTACATTTAAGATGTATAAGGTGTTGAATTCATAGTTTTGGCGATGTGGCATAAAAAGGAAAGTGGAGGAGTTCATTTGAAAGCTCTTAACTTGTTAGAAAGTTAAGGTAGAGCATCGACAACCAGTAGGTATGTTGTAGTATTTACCTATACCAGTGTGGAAATGGGAGCAGATAGCTATGAATTTTGTTATAGGCCTCCCAATAATGGTCCAGAAACATGATTCCATATAGGTGATAGTGGATCGACTTATGAAGTCATCTAATTTCATCCATATTCATGAAACTCATACAGTGGAGGATCTATCCAAAATATATATCAAATAAGTGGTTAAGAGACATGACATACTAGTTTCGATCATGTTAGACATAGATATGAGGTTCACATCTTATTCCGGGAAATCCTTACAGAAAGACCTTGGGACTCAGTTGACAATGAGTATGGTGTATTAGCCTCAGATAGATGACCAATATGAGAGGATGATATAGACATTGGAAGACATGTTCCGAGCTTGCGTAATGGATTTTGGTGGCTCATGGGAATATTATATACCTTTAGTGGAGTTCTCATATAATAAGATCTATAAGGCCTTAATATGCATGGTTCCATTTGAAGCATTGTATGAGCATCCTTTTCGTTCTCCACTTTGTTGGGTTGAAACATGTGAGACTTCACTAGTTGGGTCGAGCCTTGTCCAAGAAAGAATGGAGAATATTTATTTGACCAATAAATGGACGGAGATATCATAGAGTCATTAGAAATTGTATGTGGATCATCGTCAAAGGCCATTGTCATTTACCGTGAGTGATCATATGTTCTTGAGTATTTATCCAAGGCTTAGACCTCATCGTTTTGGGAAGCATGACAAGTTATCTCCTCAATACATTGGCCCTTTCGAGATACTGAAATGAGTTGGAGAGGTGGAATATTAGTTGGTATTACCACCACAGTTTAGTGCCGTACATAATGTGTTCCACGTATCTTAGTTGAAAAAGTATCAGCCTAATTCTAACTTTGTGATCAAATGGGATCATATTGACCTAGATCCGGATGCTTCATTGATACATATCCCGATGAAGATTATGGATAGGTAGGATATATTCTTGCATGGAAAAAACATTGTCCTAGTCTGGGTTTTATAGAAACATGGTCAGATTTAGAAAGATACTTGGGAATGTGAGAAGGAAATAAAAGAGAAATTGCCAAAACTCTTTGAGGGAAACAATGGTTTTCTACTTTTTAAGGTTGGAAATACCAATGGTGGGGAGAATGTTGTATCCATGATTTCAAGTATATAAACCTTTATTTATGATTTTTGTGTGTATAAAATATAAGGGTGAAAGTTTTGATAGCTTGGAGAACTTGTTGAGAGATTTTAGAGCTAAAGGGAAGGTGTACGGGCTAGACACGGTTTGTCCAAACCGTGCGAAAGCCTAGTATAAACCGTTCAAATATGAAAATATTGGATAGAGAGATTTGAAACAGTCAAATCACAGTTTGGAATCCATAAAAGGAGTTCATTTAAGGACTTTCTCAAGACAGTAGCAGGAGAATGGTTTGTGCATAGTTTTCCTAACTATGCGACTAAACCGTGCGCGGTTTAAAAACCACCTCTTTAAAAAGTGGATCTAGGTTGACCTTGCCATTAATCCAATTCTTTTTGCCCCAAAATGGACCTAACTCAGGATTTTGATACTACAAAGACCAATTAAGGTTCTACCATTGATCTAGAGGTAATCCTAAGGCTTCTATTGGAGATTCGAAGCCGGATTCTTGCTGTGAAGATATCTAATAAAATTTCGTGGAATTATCACCTGGTTTCTTGAGCATTCTTTATCCATTTTCAATTTTCACCAAAATGGTTTTGGTAGGTCACTTCACTCTCAAATTCTCTTTGTAGAAATGATTGGCATGATTTTGAATTGATTACTTTATGTGGATTTGATTGTGTATTGGTTGCCTTACACTTGTTTGAAACTCGCTCTGATGATGGATTGTGGAAATCTAGAAAATTGGTGTTCTTGATGAAATTATTTGATTTTTGATTTTTAAATAATGATTTTAAAATGGTATTTTTTTTGGAATTGTAGAAATTGTATTTGTTTAATGGTTTAAAATAAAAGGAATGGTTTTATTAAAATAAAATGATTGATTGGAATTGTTTTGTTTAATGGTTTTAAATAAAAGAACAGGTTTATTAAAATGGTTGGTATTGGTTTATTTGAATGGTTTTGGTATAAATTGGGTTGTGTGAGTTCATGTTCAACATTCCCCTAAATAAGGGACATGTACCATTGGGGTACAAGGTGCGTAACCCTGGATTAGGGGTGTGTATTAGTGGTATATAAGGTAATTGGATGAGAGACTGCTCATGAGTATGGAATTGTCAAACAATCATGCATGTGTGGGTGTGTGGTGAATAATGGAATGGCTATGAAAAAGTAATATTGAGAAATGGTTTTTAGGCTTTGTTTGGTTGTTTTTTTTCTAGAAATATGACATGCTAGAAAATTGATTTGAATAACAATTGTTTACTTTTGGTGATGAATTGTTTTGGAACTTTTTTATATTGTGTTATAATCTATTTTCTAAATTTGTTTTATATAAAATATTCTATATAAATGTTGATAACTTTTCTATCCTAGTGGTGTGAGTAGAGAATTCATTAGGGAAACCCTACTATGTTTTATACTCACCCATTCTTTGGAAATTTGGTTCTTTTTTAGATTCTATCTTCCAGGACATGGGAAAAGATAAAGTATCACATGTATTAACCACCACCTCGTGATACTTGGGCTGTTTGGTGATTGGATCATGAAGTCTTAACGTCATCTTTGAGTTGATTAGGTGTCTTTATGATATTTACTTTGATAGTTGTTTTGTCTTCCACTGTAGTACTCTCTGGTGTGGTTTTGATATAAATGAACTAGTTGAGTTGACATTCATTTATTCATGCTTCATATAGTGAGTGGTTTGGTTATGGATTTCTGGGTTAGTGGTTAATGTTTAAAGGGTAAATCATCCCCCACTTGCATTTCAAACCCTTAATCATTTATTGCTAGACTTTGGTGCCTTGGGGATGCTGCTTAAGGACTAGTAATAATTCATTGTATTCTCAAGTCAATGAGAATAAGTGGGTCATTACAACATGAGTTTAAGGAATACTGTCATGGCATCTAAAGTATCTCATCATAGCAGGGAACTAATATATACTGTCAACATGACATGTATCCTTAGGACATTATCACATACTATGTCATGTAGAGGAACAATCATGATATGATAATAAACTTTATTAATATTAAAAACAATGAATACATGTAATCATCAAGTACTTAGAAGTTGGTTCTAGGGAACCAACTCCAATAAAATCTTACTTTCACTAGAGACAACTATTAAAAACCTTTATTCCATTGGATTTCACATGAAACTCATGCCTCTACTGAGATAGAGTCTTCATCAAGGGGTATCCTATGTTTTTCTCCATGGGTACTCCGCTCACTACAACTTCACATCTTTTATAAAAATCCCTTAAGAGATGAAACATCCAAATTATATGCTTTGTATTTTAATATGACCTTGATACTTTAGAAATATCCTCTGTTGTAGTGTTATCATAGAAAAATGTGATAGGTTCTTGAAAAATAGGCACCAAATAAAGATATTGAACTAATTTATGAATCCAAACTACTTCTTTGGCTACATTAGAAGCTTCAATATACTCATAATCTGCTCTAGATTTGGAGAAAACTGGAGGATTTGAACTCTTCTAGATCATAGCTTATCCATTAAGATAAAGGACATATCATGATTGCGACTTCATATCATTATGATCTATCTGAAATCTAGGCCTTGTATAACCTCTGATGAATTTCCCTTCATATCCTCCATACACCAATAAGATTTCTTTATTTCACCTCAGATACTTAAAGATAACCTTAACAACAGTCCAATACTGTTCACCTAGATAATCTTGATATCAATATACCATGTTAAAATCATAGGTAACATAAATATTCATACATAAAATGACATACATGATATATCTTATCATAGAATTATATGATATCTTACTCATTTCTCTATTTACTACTATTTCCGAGGACACATCTTCTTAGAAAGATGTATATCACGTGACACTCGAACCAATCCCCTCTTGGATTGTTCTATACTAAACGTCTTTCATATCTAGTCAATGTATATTATTTGACTTATTCCAAGAAATATCTTTGATCTATCATGAATGATCATTTTCCTTAGAATATAGGCTCCTTCACCTAAGTCCTTCACAAAGAAACACCTTTTCAACCATGCTTTAACTTATTATATGATCATTATCTCATTTCTAATTAGTAATATGTTATCCACATATACTACTATGAAAATTACTGTACTCCCACTAAAATACTTGTAAAATAATTTCTCACATTCTAAACTTCCTAAGGATCATTGAAGCACTAGGGGGGGGGTTGAATCTATGGTGGCCTTTTTTTTTACAAATTTACAACTTTATGAATTTAACCCCTGTAACCTATTAGATTTATTTTCCTTATCAACATTTTAGCAATCCCACAAGCATGATAAAAATAATAAAGTAAACAAGGAACTTATGATTTATAAGTTTTGCCCTCAGTTTGAGAACCTACATCTTTTCCATGGCCACTCCCACAGGTCTATATAAATTCACTAAAAGAAATAAGTGAGTACAATATTTGAGAAAAAACAAATTAGACTCATTATATCTCCTGAAGGTATGATTATACTGACTCCCACAAATTTAAAAAAATATTCTTAAAAAAATTGATCTAATCACAAAAGATATGAATTTTTTTAAAATTTTTATCCAACAAAGGCCCATCTAAAATCTCTGCATGATTTCCCTTTATCCATTATTCTTCTTCTAGAATGTGTCTGTATAGTGTACCTATACTCGATAATATCTATCCATTGCACCTCACTGAATTGTTCCTGATATAAAATAATAATAATTCCTCATTAAAAACACTCTACAACTCACAAAATCTACTTTAGAAACTTTATCCAATATTTCTCTTTCCAATTTCTAAATTAAATTCTATCTGATTCTCTGATCATAAGCTCTATCCGGTAACTCTCTTTAACTCTATTTCAATTCAGCTAGAAACTCTTCTATGAAACAATTTCTACAGCATATCATCCTTTTGTATCTATAAACAGTAACAAGTACATTATATTTTTCTCCCCTTTATATAGGATCTCCCAGAATGGAAAAGTTAGAAAACATGTTTCATTTTCTCACCCATTGAAATTCCAATTGTGAATTCAAATCTCATTTGAATTTCACTTGAACGATTCTTAAATTTTCTAGAATATTCTTGAATTATTTATGGAATTAATGATTTTTCTAAAACTTAGTGAAATAAAAAACCACTTGAAATTAAAAATTAAATATTTCAACCTTTTTGAAATTTATAAAGTTCATTATAAATCACCGTCAATTTTTTTTGGAAATATTTTTCTAATGATAAAACTTTTCTTCTCCATGCTTCTTAATCTATATGACTCCATCTAATCTTATTGACACATATTATAAATTCATACCGATCTTCTAATTTTTTTTCCAAAGAACCTTATTCCATTTTGTTTCATCTGGTAACCTAAAAAACATTTTTCTGATGAATAAGTGTCTAAATTTTGTCTGATATTATTCCTTCAGTCTTATATTTTTCACAAAACTTCATACAAAACTTTTTTTTTCAGAAAACTTATTTGCCTCTATCCATTTCTCTTGACCTAGTTGAATATTTTTGACCATATTGTTGAAAATTTTAAATACTTCAGTCACATGCACCACCTCATTCTAGTAGAAACATCTACACTTCTTGTGTTATTTATTTTTTTATTTTTTTTGGGTTTGTAAAAAACTCATCTTTATAAAAGACTGTAACTTTATTTCCAATGTCGCATATTTAAAATTCTTTACATCTCTCTATCTAAAAATGTTTTTCTGGAAATCTGGGTGTGAACTTTCTTAAATAAAGTTCATCCGATCTTGTTTGGCTGGAAATAAACCGTAATTCTATGATCTTCCACAAAATTTAGCTATGTCCAATCCAATAAAAAGATTTGTAACATCTATATTTCTTAAAAAAAAACTTCATTAAGATAGTTTTTTGATGATCATCATTTGGCGCATCCGATATTCTACACTACTTTACATTTTTAAAAACTTATCATAATCCCATTTAAGTTATTACCAAAACACCTTCCATATGAGTTTTTCTATAAACTAGCATTTTGCTCATCTGAAAAATGTTTTTTTAGAAATTTAACTACAACGAATTCTTAATTTGATCACCATTTTCAACTTATTTCAACCTTCATGAAAGTATGTCCAAATATTTTGTTATGAAATTATTTTTCCAAAAATTCTTGTTGAAAACCAGTGTTGAACTCCTCATTTTCCTTCACACACTTTGTAAAAATATTCCACACACCATCTTGGATCATGAGATTTTTCACGATGTTAGGAAATTTGAGATAAAAAATGAATCATCTGACTAATGTATAAATTTTCTTAACAAAATCCCTAATTTCCTTCATCTCCAGCAACTTCATAACAAAAAATTTCTCAATTTAAAACAAATTTTATTTTCCTATTTTACAAAAACATTATTTAATAAAAAGTCAGTTGTCCAAAATTATAAAACTTTGTTAGTAAAACATCACAAAAGATCTTTAATATCCCCCTTTGTATATGTTGAAAAACTTTTTTGACAACTTTATCAACTCAAATTTTCATCACTAAACCTTTTTACAACTCATTTTTATAAGAACTCAAAAAATTTAATCTTTTAATAAAACAAAACCTTTCTCAAAAGAGAGTGTCCTAACACCACACTACCATATAAAGTAATGATTTTGAAGAAATTACATCCCTCAGTGAAAAGATTTTTTTGGAAATTTCAAGATAAAATCCCCTGAATTTTTATTCTCTCAATTTCTTTTCTCTCTTTCATTTTATGATAAGCATAGTTTCATATTCATTTATGAAGAATTTTACTTACTCACCCCTTTTAGGAAAAAGTTTTACATTTTCACCCTTTGTCAACATAATAAAAAGCATGGTGAGTAACTTCCTTATAATCTTATAGAAAGTATTTTGTGGAGGATGAACATGAAGATGTAGCCTAAATTACACAAATCTCTCATTCAACATAGCTTTTATGAAAACATCAACAATTTGATATTTTGCAGAAAAGAATTCCAGCATGAATTCTCTACTAGAAACGTGATATTTTATGAAATGATACTTAGTATCAATGTTCTTTGATCTTGAGTATTGTATAGTATTATTTGATAGATCCATGAAACTTTGATCATCACAAAGTTTCTTCAATGGTTTAAAAAATTTCACTTCCAAATATTCCAACTGAACATTCATCTAGATCATCTATGTACACGATTGGGTGATGGTAACATACTCCGCTTCCACTGTTCTCAATGTTATTAAAATCTATTTCTTACTATGCCACCTCACACAACATTCAACTAATAAGAGTGTTCCTCTTAAAGTTTATTTTCTATTACAAAAATCGCCATCCTAATATGCATTTGAGTACCCATGAAAGTTTATATTGGTACTTATTTTACACAACAACCAATAATAAGTTGTTCCTTTCACATATCTCAAAACTATTTTTTATCATCATGTGGGAATCCTTAGGATCACTTTGATACGGAACACACAGTGTTATAGAATAAACAATATATGGACTTGAATATGTAAGATATAGAAAAATTACTATCAACTTTTAGAACTCCTCCAGATTCACACTTTTCCCATCCTCATCTTTAATCAACTTTACACCAACACAAATAAGTGTAGAAACTTATTTAGAATCTTCCATGCCAAGATTTTATAACTATTACTTGGTGTACTATTCTTGAGATAAGAACATATATATTTCTTTTTTTGGACTTATAAACATAAGAATAAGGTTAATTATCAAAGTATCGACATTTCAAAATTCTTATTCATTTCATTCCCAAAATTTTTACAATAATTTTATTTATCTTATGAAAAAATTATTTCATAGACATATACAATCACAATTAGAGTTCCTTATTTTAACTCCTTCACATATAAGTTTCTTTCAACATTCCCTTTAGGAAAAAATTATTTTTTCAAAAAACTATAATGTTTGGAGTAATAGGCTCGTGGAGCTTGTTTCAATCCATACAAGTATTTCTTCAACCTATAAAATTTGGTTACATATTTATCAATTAAAAACCCATAAGGTTGATCAATGAACACTTCTTCCTCAATATCCTCATTTAAGATAGATGAATTTACATCCATTTGATAAACTTTATAAAAATGATGTACAACCACTACAAATAATTTTTTTGATTATTTAAAATCTTGTGATGAGGGTAAAAGTTTCATTAAAATAAAATTTTTCCACCTATGAATATCCTTTACAAACAAGTCTCACTTTATTTCTTGAAACTTATCCATGTTCATTTGTTTTGTTTATGTATACCAACTTTCTCCCAATAATATTCATACCTATTATATGTGGAACATGTTCCAAAGTCTCATTTTTCTCAATTTGGTCTAACTCTTCATTCATAGAATCAACCCATTGTTTGTGTTTAGCTACTTTTGAAATCTATTCTGGTAAAATATATGATATAAGTGATGTTTTATTTTATAATCTTAACTTTACTTTAGTCTGAATCAAAGATTTATGATTTCCAAGTATATTATTTGTTTCAACCTATTTTTATAGGGTATAAAATTTTATAGTTTTTATTAAAACTTCACTTTACACACTAGAACAATTCTTCTGAATCTCTATTCACTGGTTTTGACTCATTTTCATCTTCACTTTTTTTATCCTCATTGGAAGTTTTAAAATTATATTCCACAACTTTTTTCAGAAATCTTTGTTAAGGAAGTTAGATTTTAAACAAATTTCACATCATAGGAACCCACCAATATTTATAAACATTTTTTCAAACATTTTTAACTTTTTATTTTGGGTGAATAACTCACAAAAATTCCATCCTTTTATTTTTCATCAAATTTTACACGATCCAAATTTTTAATTTTTAGTAAATAGAGGATTAAAAAAACTTTTAAATATTTCATTGAATTTTTTATACCACATTTCATAGTAATTCATGTTGGATTATAGCTTTAGAAAACATATGTTTTGAAAATTTACAATAGTACTCACAACTTATCTCTAGAAAAATTTAGAAAGTTTGTACTCTCCTAGTATACTTCTTCTCATTTCCACTAAACATTATTTTTCCTTTCTATAACTAAATTTTGTTGAGGGGTGTATGAAGAATTGTACTGATGATTAATTAAATTTTTATTCAAATATGATTCAAAGGAATTACATGTGAACTCCTTTCTATTATCTATTCTCAACATTATTATATAAACCCTCATTTATTTCTCAACTTCTATTATGAAAAATCTAAACATTTATGACATATTTTAATTGTTATTCATAAACATAATGTTTTCTATCCGAGTGAAATCATCAATAAAAGTGCTAAAGTAAAAGTCCCCATTCACTTATTAATGTCTCATCAAACTATATAAATTGGAGTGAATAAGTTTAATAGGTATTATAGAGTGAATTTAAAATTTTTTATGGACTCTTCCAATCATATTCCCTTTCTAACATGGTATAAAAACACAATCTTCTTTCCTCTTCAACATTTAAAAGTTTCTTATAGAATGAAATTTATAAATTTTGTTTATACTCTTCTGACAAAGTTTCTCGAGCCTATGATGCCACAACTTGTTCTCATAATTAGCACTCAAATAAAAAGTGTTACAAAGTTATCATATCTAAAAGAGATTTTCATTAATTATTTCTCCTATGGTTACAAATTTAACATCCTCCAAATTTCTGATTATAAATGAATAATTTTCTAAAAATAACTTATTTTCCATAATCATAAAGTTGTGTCAAAATAATTAAGTTGTGTTTGAGTATATCAACATATAGAACTTCCTTAGATTTTAGTTTCTCCACTTTAATCTCAACAGTTCCAAATCATTTTTATTTTTAAGGAACTATCATATCCAAAAGTAACTTCACCTCTATCTTGATTTTGAAAATCATTCAATATTTTCAAATCACCTATCATATACAAGGAACAACCAATATCATGATTCCATAGTTTGTTCCATTTACTTGATTTCAGAGCTATATCAACTACAAAAACTCTTTATACAACTTTAATATTTTCTATCTCCTTCTCTTTTCTCAAAAATGAGGATTTTACCAGAAGGGTTGTTAAAAATTATTCAATAATGTTTCTTTTTTGGTCACATATTCCAAATATTTTCTCCTAGAAACCAAATTGATTATTAATTGGTGGTTTTCTAATATCTTGATATTTTGATTTTCCAAATTCCTATGGATTAGGAAATATATAAAATTTTCTTATACTATTGGCCCCCCTTATTTTATATACGATTTTGAGAAGAGACATGTTGTGCCAATAATTGTAATCTTTATGGTTGAATGAACAGAAACACTAAAAATAACCACTGAATCTTGGTTTTCAATAGAAAATTTATCATTCTCTATAGAATGTTAGTTAGGTTCATGACTTCATTATGTTTTTATTTTCACCTGGTTTAGGTAAAATTTATTCCATGTATATGTGATAGATTTCTCACATCCTTTCTTATTCCAATATTTCCTAGTAATTTTCTTAACACCTTCAAGGTTAATAAAATCAGATGATTTTTTGTTTTTGGAGGGAAAGGATTTCACCTGATTCTTGGAATGATCTATTTCTACAGCTTGAGATGATTAAGATTTTAATTCCAAAGCCTTGTTTAAATTTTTATTCATAATTATTAAGGTAGTTTAAACCTAAATAAGTTTCAAATAAGTTTTAAAAACTTCATCTTCCTTAGCTGTAAATTTCTTATCAATATCTCTCATAATATTCCCTTGTTCTAAAAGTTTTAGTTTGAGGCTTACAACTTCTTGAGTCTACTCATTATACTTTTTAAGAATATGTATTTTTATACACTTTAATTTCTATTTTCCTTATTCATCAATATGATGAATTTCTTTATTTTTCTGTTTTGATCAAGAAAATATGCAAGTATTATCTATAAGTTTCTTCACCTTCTCATTATTTACTGTTTGAGGATTCCTATTTTTCTAAACATTTTCAAATAAGGTCCTGATTCTTTTTGAACATTCATCTTCTAAATAATTTTATTATTTAATTAATATCCAACTTTCTTAATAAACACACTTCTTTTATTTTTAGTTAATTTTTAATACCAATTGTGTACTTCATATATTCTTTAGAAGAATTTCTAAACTTATTCCATGGAGGTTTTTCTTCCGAATGATCTTCATATTCTACAACTTTATTCATTGGTAAATCAATATAAAAGTTCCCAACTAATCTATGCTCAAAAAATTTGAGTGGAAGTTTGCCTTAATACTTTATTATACCTCTATGATAGTTCTTATAGATAAGAAACATGATCTTGTCATTAATTGCATCATATTATTTATCTTATAAGTCACTAACATTAGAAATCTTGGAATATTTTATTTTCAACTTTCTCATATATTAAAAATATTTATCATCCTTGATATTATTTTTGAATGTTGGATCTTTTCTCATCTCATAAGAAACAATAAAGTTATTCAGTTTATCAAGAGATAAATCATATTTATCTTCTAAAGCTCAATTTTTAGAATCAAACATATCAAGGAAGTTTCTAATGGCCTTATTTACAATTGTAGAATCTTCCAAGAAATCTCTAAAAAACTATGATGTTGCACTAAACTTCATTACTTCTGGTAAAGTATTCATTAATAGTTTCTTCACCTCCCATTACAATATCTTCAAACATTCATCTATAGATTTCTAACTTTGGTTACTTCACTTTTGTGTTTCCTTATAAGATACTTTGGATCTTGTACCAAATTTATTTAGCATTTTTGAGACCCATTATCTTCATAAATACATTTTCTAAGAAATAAATATTTATATCATTTCTAGACATTCCATCAACCTCAATGTTTATTTTGTTAAAAAAATTAATGTTATAATTTTTATCTATGGGTGTAAAACCAATGGTTTCCTTATCTATAACCTCTAGGACAACTGAAAGAAGATAATATATCATTTTATTTTTACAACCATTATAATTTTTACCATAAAAGGTAGAAATACCTATGATGTTGACTTAATTGATATTTACCATGATAAGGATTGAATACGGGAACCTTCCCTTTGATACCACTTGAAGTCCCTAAGAATCATTGAACCAATAAGAGGGGGGGGGGGGGGTGAATCAGTGGTGTACTCTTTTAAAATTTCCAAATTTATTAAACTTAACCCATAAAACATCTTAGAGTTACTTTCCTTATCAAATTTTTAGTAATCTCACAAGCATGAAAAAATGAGAAAGTAAATAAGGAATGAAAGATTTATAATGTTTTGCCTCAGTGTGAGAACCTATATCCTTTCCATGTCCACCCCCATGGGTCTATATAAATTAACTATAAGAAATAATTGAATACAAATTTTGATCCAACACCCACTAAAATCCTTTTATCTCTCAATATGAATAATTATACTAACTCCCATAAGTTCACAAAGTTTTTTTTTCTGATTAAAATTGTTTCAATCAAAAACTTTATAAAACTTTGTAAAATTATGTTTTAATAAAGAACCATTTGGAATCTCTATCCAATTTCCCTCTGTACATTCTTCTCCAATTGAAATGTGTTTATATGGTATGCTTGTGTTTGGTAATATCCATATGCTGCACCTCATTTAACTAAACCTAACAAAAAAAAATTCTTCCTGATTGAAAAACCTTTATTCCTCACAAAATCTTCTTTGTAAACTCTGTCTAATATTTCTCTATCTGGTTTCTAAATTAAACTATGTCTGATTCTTTGATTAGAAGATATGTTTGGTAACTCTCTTCAACTCAAATAATGTTCAGTTGGAAACTCATCTCTAACAAAATTTCCACATCATATTAGTCTTTTCTCTCTCTCAATAGTAACAAGTATGACATACTTTTCACCCCTTTATATTTGTGTTCCCATAATGGAAACGGTGGAAAATACATTTAATTTTCCCACTTAGTGAAATTCTTATTCTACTTTTCATGCTCATTTGAATCTATCTTGAATTATTATAAACTTTCCTAGAATCTTATTTAAGCTTCTTGAATTCTCTAGAGACTTCAAGATTTTTCAAAAAAATAAAATAACAAACAACATGAAATTAAAAATTAGCAATGTCACCTTTTTGGACTTTATGAAGTTCCTTAGAAATATCTATTTGGAATTTGTGTGTCCAAAATTCTTTTTCTGATGATATAACTTTTCTTCTCCATGTTTCTTCATTCAGCTGAATCCATATGATCTTTCTACCTTATCTTATAACTTTATATGAATTTTTAGATTTTTTTTCTAAACACCCTTATTCAGTTTTGTTTCAATAGGTGTCATTTAAATGAAACATTTGTTTTATGGATCAACATATAAAGTTTTTCTAATATTCTTCCTCCAATATATGATTCTTCACAAAACTTCATACAAACTTTTTTTCCAGAAAACTCATTTACCTATGTCCATTTCAAATGACCTAGATGAAGATGGTTGGATATATTGTTGAAACTTCTAAAAACTCTATTCACATATACCCCCTCTATCCAGTAGAAACTTCAACACTTCTTAAGCTATTTATTTTTTATTCCTTTTGTGTTTTTATAAAACTTAGAGTTTTAAAATAATAAAACTTTATATCTACTAATGCATCTTTAAACTTGTTCACATGTCTCTATTTGGAAATTTTCATCCAAAAATCACTATAAAAAATTTCTTATAGAAAATGAATTTGATCTTATTTGACTAGAAATCAGATTCACTTCTATGATCTTTCAAAAACTTTATATCTAGTATATCTGATCAACAAATTTTCAATATTAATCTTCTTTAATTTTTTTTTCAATTTTTTTTACGATTACTAGAATTTGGTTTATCGGATGTTTTCACTAATTTACCTTTATAAAAACTTCTTATGGTTCCATTATCAATATGTTTTTACCAAAACTCCATCTAGAAGAGTTTGTTCAGAAAGTCATATTTTTTTTCATTCAAAAAATGTTTGTATGGAAACTTAACTTTAGTGATTTATTCATTTTACCATCGTTTTCCACTTCTTTTAAACTCCATGAATGTTTGTCCATACAACTTTTCCAAAAAATATGCATCCATACATTCTATTTCTAGAACTAGTGTTGATCTCCTCTTTTTTCTTCACACACATTGTATAACTTCTTTACACACCATCTTGGATCATACTATTTTTCATGATGTTAGGAAATTTGAGATAAAAAAGCATCATCTGTCTAAATTAGGGAGTTTCTTAACAAACTCCATAATTTCATTCTTCTCTAGTAACTTTGTAACAAAAAATTTCTCAACTTCCATCAAATATTATTTTCATTTTTTTATAAAAACATTCTTTAACAAAAAATTCATTGTCAAAAAATAATTTTTTTTAGAAAAACATCATAAAGGGTCTTCACATTCATTCTTAATGAA
Organism: Viscum album; assembly: GCA_963277665.1. NCBI lineage: Eukaryota > Viridiplantae > Streptophyta > Magnoliopsida > Santalales > Viscaceae > Viscum > Viscum album. The sequence continues at coordinate 193,739,134 of OY728127.1, forward strand.
ACTAAATTATTTTATAGATTCATCGAACCAATGTTCCATGACATAGATGCATCCTTTAATCCATTAATGGATAACTATAACTTGTATACATTTTTACCATTTCCTAGAGTCACAAACCCTTCTAGTTGTTTCAGATACACATCTTCCTCAAGTTTTCCATTAAGTAAAGCAGTTTTGGAATCCATTTTATAAATATCATAGTCATGGAAATATGCTATGGAAAGTATAATTCTTATGGATTTACACATTTAAATTGAAGAAAAGGTTTCATTTTAGTCAATTAATTTGCATTATCTAAACCCTTTAGCCACTAGACATACTTTATATGTACTAAATTGAATTTGCATGTCCATCTTTCTCTTGAATAACCATTTTCACCCCACTAGATTTACATCAATTTCCAGATCAATTAGAACCCAAACTGGTTATGATACATGGAATCCATCTTAGAATTCATGGATTCTTACCATCCTACAGCTTCTGATCTCTCCACTTACACTTTATTGGATAGAATGTCATTATTGTCAACCAATAGCGAGTCACCATCTTCTATGACTAGAAAAGCACAACTTTCTAGTTCTCTAGCCTCTCTGGTGATCCTATACAGCAATTTTGTTTCAGGAATAACTTCTTTTATGGGGATCTATGGAATCTGTTCCTGTACCAACTCTTTTATAGCTTGATTATCAATTTAATTATAGTCAATATGAATCCCACTATCTTCTTTGAGGGTGTGTTCCATATCAAGGAATAAAACTTTCATAGAAACTATAACCTTTTTATCCAAGGGGTCATATAGGTAGTATCCCCACATTTAATTTAGAGAAGCTATAAAGATACATTCATACCCCTAGGTGATGGTTTTTTTCTTGAGCTAAACATGTGAGAAAATAGGTTTCTTTCCACTCCATAACTCAAAGGGAATAATATTTTCTATTTTATTTAGTACTCGATATAGTATATATACTATCATGTGTAATTAATATCCCAAAAAGGATAATGGAATGCTTTTATGACTCATCATCGACCTTAAATTTTTTAGTAAGGTATGGTTCATCCATTCACTAACACCATTCCATTGTGGTGTATAAGGATAAGTGAGTTGAGATAAAATCCCATACTCCTATCGAAAGTTGATAAAACCTTGGTTAATATATTCAACACATTGATTTAATTGAAGTTTCTTTATCTTATTACCAAGTTTATTCTAAACTTCATTAATGAACTCTTTGAACTTATCAAACAATTCATACTTGTACCTCACCAAGTAGATGTAACCATAACTACTCAAGTCATCGATAAAAGTAATAAATTATGAGAATACAACTATAGATTCTAATTAAAAAGGTATGTACACATAAGTGTGTATTATTTATAGAATCTCTAAGCCCCTTTCACCTTGACCACCAAATGGTGGTTCTATCATCTTTCCTTGTAAACAAGCATGGAATCTTTTAATTGGTTTAAAATAAAAAGATTCTAACTAACCATCTTGATAGAGATTTGTCAAACATTTCTGATTTACATGAACAAATCGGTGATTCCACAACTGTGTGTGAAATGAGTCTTGTGAATTTGATTCATTATCAATGGATAATATTTTTTTTAATTTAATACACAAATACCATTATTCAGTTATTCCATACTATAAGATATTCCATCTTTAAAAAAGTAGCAACTCTTCTTTCCAAAGCTAAAAAAATCCATCCATGTATAAACAATAAAAAACAATGATATTATTGGTAACAATAGGAACATAATATTAGTTATTTAAAACCAAAATCTATCCCATTATAAAAATGAGGTGGTAGTCTCCAAAGGATAGAGGAGCCATCCTTGCCTCATTGGCAGTCTGTAGATCCCACTCCCTTCTAGAAACCTTCTAAAATCTACTTGGTTTTTTATTAAGATACAAATATGAGCTCCATATACAAAACATAATACCCAAATTATAGATATGGAAATATTAGACTCAACAACGAATGAACATAAAGCTTCCCCTTGATTCTTTTTCTAGGTGTAGTTCCTCTTCCAATGGACTTAATTTTCACATGAAAAACAAACTACATTTTCTCCTTTGCTTTCCACCAGATCTTATTCTTCTTGGAATGATGGTTCTATGGAGTATTTGACTTGGAATGAGTCTTCAAACCCTTTTACTTGTTATTTATTTTCTTATTCACCATAAGGACCATGGGTTTTTCATGCCCCGCGTCTTTATCAACTTGGTGAATGAGATTAAGAAGTTCTTAAAGATTCTTCTTGCTACTGCTCATATTATAATTAAAATTAAAACAAGAGAAGGTTTTAGGTAGTGAGGAAAAAACTGAGATCTGTGCTCAACTCATTAGAGATATTGAAACCCAAGAGGTCTAATAATTATATATATCCAATCATCTTGACTATATAAGGACTAGCTAGAAATGACTCTCCAAGATTACATCTGAATAATACATTTGATATCTCATATCTCTCTTATCTCACCTTCTCCTGATAAAGATCATGAAGGTGAGAAATAAGGCTATATGCATTCATATCCTCATATTTATTTAAAATATCACTAGAAAAAAAGGGTAAAATGAAACATTAGATATCCATTACATAATCCACATGTTTCTAGAGTAGAGATACTTCTTCTTCACTAGCCTATTTTGTAGGAGACTGAAGAAGTGGGGTTTCTAACATGTATAATTTATATTCATGACATAGTATAGTACATAAATGCCTATACCATTACTAAAAATTCATGTTGGTGAGAAGTTTACCCTTCTATAGTATGGATCACACTGATATTTTTTAATTCACATGGTTTTCCATTTATTTAAAAATTAAGAGAAGATTATTAATACTTCCCTGATTACCAAATTAGTTTAACAAATTAAATTTAAAATTTTATTAATATCTAACTAGTTTTCTAAAAACTAATAGCCATCAAAATTTGTTTTAGAATATCCTAATGTGTATACATTCAGGTGTAAAATACCTATATTCCCCTTCTCATAAGCTATACTTGGGTATGAAAAGTTTACTGAATGGTTTTATGCAGGCATAACTTTCCAACTGCATTAATTCATAGTTTCTTAATCTATTGAGTAGACTTCCCAATCTTGAAATCCTAGATAAATATTTCCTCAACCCTTACCTCTTAATTATACCAAGTACTACTTGGTAGTTAACCCTTGATGTGAACTAAGTTAATTAAATACAAAAATTCAATTTTAATGTTCCCCAATATTTAGAAGCACCCCGATTTAGTCCGGTTAAGAACACATGACTATGGATTTGACTCTAAATTAAGTAATAGAAGACTATACTGACGTAATATTTAAGTTTATTGATTTTTATCCTTATGATTAAAATCCCAGTTTTATCTTATCACATAATTTTTTAATATTAAGTGATTTTTAATAAGTGATTAAACATGTATAATAAAATTTATACACAATCCATTTTTATTTTATTCAATATTGAATGATTGTTAATTAATTTATTAATTGATTGAATAACATACAAAACATAAATAATAAGCCATGAAACTGACAAAAATAAATTATAAGTGTCATGATAATGAGATTATCTAATGGTTTTTTATCTAGAGAATTATAAACTAACCCTCAACACTATGAGAAAACACCTTGAACCATATCTTGGTTCATGTTGAAACATTCCACCTTGGATTCTATATATCACCTTGATTGGTTTCTCCTTGAATCCGGGACTCAAACCACCTCACATCACTTGGGATCTCTATCCTTACATAATATTTTTCTCACACGTAGGTGAGGGGATCTAATGGGCTGGATAGGGGGTTTACATGAAAGAAACCACATCTATGAATACCCTTACATAATATGAAGGAGGGGATGGCACACAAACAATCATTTTATTTTAATAAAAAAAAATTAAAAGAAAATCAATCAAACACAAAGGTCTAGTCTAATATCATTATCATCCACATATCATGAAACAAAAAAACTTTCAATTTATCCATTAATTACTTCAATTAATTCTTTAATCAAGATAAAGCACAAAAAATTAATCATATTAATTCAATTTATATTAATTCCATGAAAGAATCTTTGAATTTAAATCATCCATAATTTTTAAAAAATTAATTTTTTATTAAAATTAGTAAAGTAAACAAGTGTGCTTGAAGAAAATAAAATGTACTCATCCAAACTAACTGACATGATCATTATGCTTGTGCATTACCTTGAAATCCAAAATATATTCATGGTAGGAAATTATATGGAATTTTCTATCAAATAAATGACACATGGAACACATGTGAATAACACTACATGTGATGCTCTAGATGTGCATAGAGTACACTATAAGAAAAGACTATATGCAACTTGTAGTTTTAGAATTTAACATGGAAATTAATTCAATATATAATTAGAAATACTATGACATTCAATGTAATATCAAATGAATGGAACATAGAGCACACCCAAATATGTTTCATTATATAATTAAATCTTAACTCTGCTTTAAATTAAGTACAATATTTTCTGTAGAAAACATGACGTGTACTAGTTTACATGACATGTAATCTCTTATGCCTATGTTTGGGCCACACACCTAGGGACTAGGCATGTTTCCTGACATAGATGTATATGAGGTACACAGAGTGTAATCATATTTCATGATGTGTATTCTCAAAGTTCATGGTTTTTCATTCCTCGTGTCTTGTAGTAGATACATGACATGTTTGGACCCTCATGTCATCCATCATAAAGACATGAGAACTAAACATCATGTATGCATGTTACATGGAATGTGGTTCTTTAAACCATATGAAAACCTATTTAGATCTACATGCTGATCTATTTTTATTGGATCATTGATCCGATTTTATAAGATTAATCCAATATCAATGGAAGACATAGTCAAGATAAATGGGTACACGATGTGTAGATTAGGGTACATGTTGTGTACACTTGTGTTACCCAGACAAAACCTTTGGCATATCCAGACAGTGTTTTTAGATGTCTCTTCATTTTATCTTAACCTTTTTACTGGTCACGTGATAAAGAATAAGGAAAGAGAAGGAAATTATGTTAAGATATCAAGAATGAATAAATTTGAAATAAAATAGATTGAAAATTCCTATCATTCAATCACTGATTATTAAATAACTATAAATTAACCATGTGACCACTCTGACACAACTTATAGGTTCCTGGCATAGTGAAGGTTCATGTATGGAATGAATAACTCAACTTTTATTCTTAATTTATGACTAATCATTTATATATATAAAAAATGATCTCCTAAATAATAGAATTCATAGATTACTTAAATTGATTAAATGCCAAAACCAAAATAAGAGGATCTTCAAATGTGTTTTATAATTAATTTATAGGTAGATCTAGAATAATCTAAACTTGTAATTAATTTTTTCATTAATGACCCAGTTGAATCGATCTTGTAATACCATTTTTTTTATATATGATCCAAGTGAAGAATCCATCTGGCAATGATATACACATACAAGACAATCCCTAAATGTTGCTATGGGGTCACTAGGTGCTAGAAAAGTTGATCCCAATTTTTACATTATTCGTGGATGATCACACATAATTCTTCTACAAGGATGAAAAACTCTTGACGATATATTGATGGACTGATAGAATAGGAGGAGATATTACACTGTAGATCACTATAACTTTATTTATGGCTTGAGAGATCTTCTCTCTATCCATTTTCCACAACCAATATATTTATGGAAAGTAATTTAATTATATATTTATTAAGGTGGGTCTAGGGTTGGAAATTTTCACACAATCCCACTTCCTATTACTTAATTCTTAGTAAAACCCATATCTTTATAATAATATAAATATCATTCACTTGACATGTGCATCACATAAGAATAAATAAATATCATTTATATTATTTCTTATCCAACCATTAAACTGTACCCGTTTATCCTCCTTGATATTTAATTAACTTTGAATAATGACTATTTATTTTACAAATAAATACTACTACATTATTCATCAATAAATATAATAAATATTATATTATCCAAACCTTGCGAATAAATATTTATTATTATTATTATTTAACTTACTTATTCTTTTGAATAACTTGTGAATAAATCTTGATGATGAACCAAAACTGAATAATTATTAAACCACAAAGAAGGAAAAATATTTAATCTAAATTATTAAATTAAACATTTAATTTAACCAATATTATGGATACACTTAGTGTGTGACCCTTTAGAACACCTTCTCAGTGGAAATATGTGGAGACACCTAAAGTACAAGGTCAACAAATAAAAACACTCCAAGACACCCATAGAGAAAGAAGTTAATGTTTCCATGACATATAACCTCTTACAAACTCTTTCAATGTAATATTATACCTTCACCACAATATCTATAATAAAATAGGTTTCATACTAGTGTTATCAAACTATGTGTTTGATATCTCTTTATTTGACTTTCCAAAATTTTACTTTCCCATAGGACACCATGGAAATGGATTTATCTAGGTAGTTCCACTTCCATAAAAGGGCCTACAATATCAACTTCCATTAATATATAGAAGGGATAAATCCTTTCTCACATTATCCATTAATTCAATATCACTCATGATGCACCCAACACATCTTACTTAACCGTGAGGATATGTCATCATGATTTTCATCAATACATAAAATTACATGACGGAACATTAATTTTTTTTATTATGAAAAATTTTTTTAAGGGAAAAGTGAGAAACCATGAAGTCCCTAAAACATGCAGAAAAACAACCCACACATAACAAACTATAGGATTAGCCCCTCCCAGCTGATGCTCCATTACAAAAGACTTCACCAAGAAGGACCCTTCAACAAGAAGTCCCGTAGAGCATTGCACAGGCACGAAACCGATGTAAAAGCCATACCCTCTCAAGCATCCAAGTCCAAAAGGCCAGCATCGATGAAGACTTAATGCCCTGATCCTCTTCTAGAGTAGACCCAAGTAGTTTGCTGGAAAAAACACCACACGTCGCAACAACACCGAATAAAAAAGAAAACCAGAAGAAGATGAATTCCTCTCAGCCGAACCAACCAACACTACTAACTCAACCAAATTCATTAAAGATTAAATTGATATTACTCGAGTCTCTTTCCCTAAAAATCTTCTAGGAAAAAGATGTGATCTGAGTGGTAGGTGCATCGATAAGAAGATCCTCTAAATGTATGGTTATCTTGTCTTATGTCTGAATATACTCCTCAAGATTGATCCTCCTGTTGTTGAAACCTCCAACTAATATTGAATCTTTCCTGTATATCCAAGCATATTGTTCCTCATTAAGATTCAACCTTAATGGTCTCCCCATCATTTTAGCAGCTTCTTCTATAGTTGCATTGAGATATAAATCTTGTTCCATCGTTTCTTCTTCTGAGATCATGATCAAAAGCAAGGGTTGTTCAGCCACAACACCTCCCTTGACATGATTGTCCAACTGTTTGCCTTTCAGTTTCTTTGCTGACCTTGTCTCCATGGGAAGGGGTAAGGATGAGTAATCCTTCCTTCCCTTATGGTCGCCCTTTCTCCCTTCCAAGGAGGGCCTGACCAAAACTCCTTCAAGCTCCTGAACCGCATCACTAGTCTCTTTAAACTCATTAGACGGTTGAACATCCACAATGGATCCAACATCCTGAGATCTAGAATGAATGGCCTTGTCAATGATATGACCCTCAAGAGCCTCTTTCAATGCCACATCCTAGAAATGGGAACCCGAGACTTCTTTATCATCACCCACCTGAGACCTGCCCTCCTCCACATCCATTCCCGTATCATCAACTACAAGACACTGAAAACTGTTGCAAACCTAGACATTAGTAATGGGTCTTTTCCAACGCACTCTTCCTGATGCCTTCACCCAGTCCAGACTTCCTTCACCATTGGTAGCTCCATTTTTGTTTTGTGCCTCTACATCCTGGTGGTACACCCAAACTCCTACTGTATTGACCCCTTACTCTGCAACCTTGACCTGAGCTATAGATCCAATTATTTGGCTCGCAGATGCAGAAGAAGGCATACCCGCCCCTGCATTAGTGTTCATTCTGGTGCCTGTCAACCCCCATCCCTCCTGTGGAACCAAAGAAGAAGCCACCAGCTGCTTTCCATGATTGAAGGTATTAAATACCTATTCAGGTTCCTTCTGCTACGCGTCAAGACTGGGCATGGGTCCTCTGTCAATACCCACACCCTTGCCAACCAAAGTTGCATCCATCTTCTGAAAAAGGTTCCGCCCAGCTCGAGGGACACCCTGGGCTGCCTCATCGAACCGCACATACCTTTTCCCCTAGCTCAAAGACCCATCCACACCACTTTCCACAACCACATATTTCCATAACCCACATATGCAAAACTCTACTGAGTGACACAACCACTTGCAAGCAGAACAGAAGTCCACCCAGGACTCATACACAACCTGTTACCTATATCGATACTCCTCTTCGATGGTTATCCAAACAAAGTCTGGTGGCTGTCGAGATACATCGACCTTAACAAACACCCTTGTGTTGACCAGGTGATACAAAGCCTTGGTACGACTATCAGTACACATGAACCTTCCAATGATATTTCCCCCTTCCAATGATATTTCCCACCATCTTGATAATCGACGGATTCTGGAAAGGAAGAAGAAGATTAGGAAAACTTACCCAAATCACTGCCGAAGGGAAGTCCCGTTTCATGTGGTAGTCATAGGTCCATCTATGCAGGTAGAATCTGGCCTCATTGTAGCTGCGAGGCGCGCACGACCAAGCCTTAATAAAGTCTTCCTCCGATGAGAATCGCACCATTAAGTTCTTGTTGTCAAGTAAACTGACAATATCCCTTTCCTGGAGACCCCACGAACTGAAGACGCATCTGTCGAAGGAATCCTCCGATGGCCTTCTCACTGAAAAACGAGAAATCAGAGTCCAGTTGAGTAACGCCGAAACCTCGTAGAATTCCACGAGTGATAATGGCAGATTAGGGTTTCCCATGAAAGAATCAGGAACCTTCGTGTGTATAGAGAATTCCAGAAAGGGAGGGAGAAACTCGGGTTTGGAAAGGGGAGAGAAGGGAAATGGCATTCCCCTGGAAGACGAAGGTCCCTCCCCCGTGGGTGGGGGAGGGACCTGAGTGGATTCCGTCTCCGTCAGGAAGGAGAGTCCTTCTGAGCTCCCCCCATCACGAGCGCTCCAATAGGGTTATTCTATATGGACTTCATAATACATAAAAGTACATGAATTATGGTATTCACTAATGTTAATCTTAAAGTCTAAGGTTAAATATACATATCAAAAGATAGGAAAATATAGCAAAAAATATACTATCGATTTTCTACTGTCAGGTCTGTTCACAAAACCTCCCTTATTAGATATTATCAAGGGAGGAAATCATGATATGGTGTTTCAATTTTTTATGAGCCTCCTACCCCTAATAACCTATATCATCTATGTCATGTTAGATAATATCATCTGTTCATAGAATATGTGTTTATAGAATGATATCATAGCATCTTAATTATCTCATTATAGTGGGGGTCTACTATGTACTTTTTTTGTGACATGTATCCTTAGACCATTATCAAATACTATTTCATGTAGAGGAATAATCATGATACGATAATAAACTTTATTAATATTCAAAATAATGAATACATGTAATAATAAAGTACGTAGAAGTTAGTTCTAGGGAACCAACTCCAACATGTGTTATATATATTTATATTGCGCCTTACTATATTCCATACCAAGGAATATGATATTCCTTGGTTTCATGTATTTCATACATTACAATATACACCATATCACACAATATGATATAAGCAAAATGAATCATATGTATACATGGCTTTATGAAACATCTACATCAATTTTTCACTTACACTAAAGCCTCATAGACTTCATGACATTTCATTATATACTCTCTCATATAAAACAACTTGAAAAACCATATCTTTGTTTTTTGAAAATATATCATTCATTTCACTATGTATCACATCATATATAATAATTTGTAAATATTCATCCAAAACTACTTTTGGATAAACTATAAAACACTTTTACAGTAACTCTCTATGTTTTTAAAAACTTAATCCTAAATTAATAAACCATAAAATGTGACCCATTGGAATATTAACATTGATAAAAAATATTAATTCCCTAATCCTTAAATGTATAAAAAGAGAAGCCTCTTAAAAAGAATCGGTGCTACTCAATCTATAAAGGGATCTGGCATGATTTCCATCAAACACATGTATCACTATACCTGTGTCCATTGACTCTATTATATATAAGTATCCATATTTATATAATACCTCTATCCAAGAAATCATGTGGCCATGAGACACAAATTATGTTAATAAAATATAGTTATATATACAATCTTTATTCTTTAAGTATAGAACGACTAGTCATATGAACACATAACATGTCATTTATAGTATACCCATCCAAGATTTTTTGAATGACACCTGATTCAAAGACCCACCAACCTAAGGTGCTCCCCCTCATACTCCATAGGATAAAAAATAATAGTGAGAGTATAAGGGGTGATAATGGGTAGACTATATCCTTTAGATTTAAATGAAAACAACTACCATAGTGATAGATTTATCAATAAACAGTTAATATATCAAGCCAAAATGCTATTGTACAAACTTCAGGAGTAACTATAATATTTGATTATGTATAAGAAGAGTAAAAGGGAGAAAAATAAAAACGAACAAGAAAAATTCAAAGTACACACAAGATTTATATGGTTCTAGAATAATCCCTACATCCACGGAGAGGCAGAATGATTCATTATTTTCAGGGAGAAAAATTACAAAGTGAATTTAGAGATTTAGAAACTCTAGCTCACGAGGAGAAAATAAAGAGATGAAGTGCTATATTAAACCAATTTACTAAAATGTAAATCTACACAAAAAGTACATTATGCTATAATATATATGATAGAATAGTTTGAGCCACTAAAGTGTGCTATAAATTTCACCAATCACATGATTCTTCTATAACCATGACAATGTTTGAGCTACTACTATAATATTATCAATGTATCCATCCTTCTATTCTATGATTATCCAACCTTACTATAGTGCTACAAAATGTGGGTCAGGGGGATTAATCCCCCAGAACCTTGATTAGGGGCACGTTTCCCATATATCCTCCAACATCCTCACCTAAAAGGTCAAACCATGAGAGTTGTATTCTGGTGTTGAATATAGTCCACAATAAATTTGGTCTAACTTTATCTAAAATGATTAGACTCCACAATTCCAATAAACAAAACAAATGGTAAGAAAAGTAAATATCTATAATTTCATGAGAGTTATATGATAACTAACCTGATTTTCCAAAGGATGATCATACAGAGATGAGTTTAAAAAGCAACAAATGAAAAATCCTAGCTTGATATCAAGGATCCACCTGGGAGAGCTCCAACCATCGATATCCATCCATGCAACCCTAACACTGCTAAATACTATGCTCCAAATATAATAACCGTTCACTTGACTAGAATATTAGACATAAATTCTACACAGGTCCCAAAAGGGTCAATGAAAGGTGTGAGTATGAACTCAATAGTCAACCCACACCACCAGTGCTTGACCATCCATGAGTGAGACTTTATCTTCTTTGACTAGTGCTTGTGTGAGAGGATGTACCCATGGTCTATTATACTAATGGATCTCTTAGCCTTCCACCCTAGTTCATAACACATGACATTAAATTCCCACCACAACACACGAAACCATTATGAGCCATTCAAAATTCCTCAAGGAACATCCTTGTATCATACCACAAGTTCTATAGTCATCTGACCCCTTTAACAATTTTCATCTCAACATCTCGATAAAACCCAATAGATGGAGAATTTTTATCTAACACATGTATTTCATGGGGTGTGGAAAAAACAATTAATTTCATACGTTAAATACATTATAGTGGTTAACATAGGTTTTCTCTAGAAGATTATTTCTCAAAAATCTATTTGTTACTTGTTAGTTAGGGGGGGTTGTTTGAGATTTTTCTGATTTTAGAATGTAAATAAAGAGATTAAAAGTGATTTGGGAAAAATTTGATAATGTGGGGACCGGTTCAAGGTTGGATTAACCTATTGTTACATCTTCCTAGTTCCTAAGGTTATTAAATCTTCTTCTATTAAGATGGTAATAGTGAGAATCCAAAATCATTTCTTCTCTCTTCGTTGATCAAATAGGGATGGAAAGAATAATCCTAATAGAGATATCAGCATGGTACACCCTCCTTTATATGTGTTTATTTGTTAAAATTAAACCTATTAGTTTAAATAAGAAATTATGAATTGATACTTATTATTCCAAAATAACTAAGAGTTCCCACTTACACTTCCACACTTTCCAGAAATCATTAATCACTTCACTACCTATCTCTAGACTATTCTTTCATATAAAAAAAAACTAGGTAGAGGGATATTATTATCATAGAATAAGGAAATAAAAAATAACAAAACTCAGAACCAAATATTACTTCACCTAATAATAAAAATATCTAAAGAAATATTGAAACTAGTTTAAATAGAATAGAGAAAGGATTTATTTCATTAAGCATGGGAATTTAATCATTACAAAAGGTTAGCCTTCCCTTACACAATCAATAAAATTTTATACCTTCATGAGAATGGTAATATAGATAAGTGGGAAATAATAATCCATTTCCAATCTTAAATACAAATTAAAATAATAAATAAAAGAAGCAACCAAAATCTAGTAGATTATGTGAGCAGTCTAGGGATCCATGTCATATCTTGAGTGCCAATCCTCCTACTCTTAATGAGTATTGGTATCCTTAAATTTTGTCTGGTAAAACTTGTGAGATCTTATAATTTTTTAGATATCTACATATCTAGCCCAATTAGGTCTTCTAGTAAATCTACAACCCTCTTTCTGTGGTGATGATTGAAATATTATTCGTGTAATGATCTATGTGTCAACCTCTTACTAACTGAATGCATCCTGATGTGGAATCCCTAAGTTTTAGTTCTATGTTTAGGAAAGTTTAATTAATCCTACACATGACCTACTATTTAACCTCATAAGTTAATTTTTGGTAATTTTTTGGATCTACTATGAGGTGAAAAGGTCATTTATCGACTGTAAGGTGAAAGTGACTATGTTGTCGATTGAATGGTTGGGTGGTCATAGAGGAATATACACAATATATTAGGTTATTATTCTTATGATAAGTTATATGTGACATGTTTGGTTTAATTTCATGTGTTTTAGGTTGATATGCATGGTCAGTTAGCTTCCTCTTTGTAGTTTATTGACCGACCACATGACTACCTCCTGGTTGAATGTCTGCAGTAACACTAGAACTCCCAGAAAAACATAAAATCACCAGGATTTATTCCTAAAACTATCTATACATGTAATATAATCATAAAAAACACAATTATTAAAGGTATTATTCATTCTAATATTTACTAAACATCAAATAAATAATGAAAACTCACGTTTTAATCAATTTTCTCACATAATCCCAAAATACTCTTATAATTCAAAAATGTGAAAATTACCTAGTAAATGGTAAAATGGTGGGGTGAATACCATGAAAATACTCAATGAAATATATAAAAGTATTGGTTTGTTCAATTCCCTCATACTTAAACCTTGGATCCTAGACAAGTGAATTTCAAAAATATTACCAAAGAAAATTAAAATTCCCATCTAATGTGAGTTATTTTTTTAATAACACGGTCCTCATTATTATCATGCATCTTTAATGTCATTTATTAAATTTTTTTATTTAGTTATTACAATTAATTACATATTATTTCATGCCATCATACACACTTATACTTAGATTCCAAGAATATTTCACTAAACACTCCAGTATGATTTTAAAACAAGTTTATTCTCATTAAAGTTTAAACAAATTTCACCATAGGAATGATGAATTTATTCATTTACAACCAATGATTCATGTTTTTATGTATATCATGAGTAATTATTAAGGGTAGTTTTGTGGCTTATGGGTTGGTGGAATTTAAATTTAAAACTGCTAAGGCCGAGTGAGGAGGCTTGGATCTAAAATGAAGCTCAATGCATGTTTTTTAGTTTACTCAAAGAATTTATTATCCCTCAAACTCATCTTAAACTATCTAAAATTCAATTATTCAAACTATCCATGGATATCTCACACCTTTCTATCAATTTATCTTTAGTAACATTCCCTTAATCTATTTCCTTTATCAGATTTTATTCAATTATTTTATTGTTTCGCTCTTGAAGGTAGAGGGGAACTAAAAATTTTCTTCTTGGTGGTGCGATTTCTACCTAAACCTAGATTAGGATGTATCTTACCTTATATATGATGTGTTTTATGTCCCTTATCTAATAATTTTAGTACTTCTTCACCACATATCCTTCAAAAAAATACAATCAAGTTAAGAAATACAACAAAATTATAAACTCATCTCTAACTTCTTGGGAATCCCATACAAATGAAACTTCAATATAAATGAGTATATTTCCTCCCTTTTCTCCCCTTTTATGAATTTTTTATCCTATATTAAGATATGTATTTCTGTTCAGAATGGTATTTTTGAGGGGAAAAGTGATTTTTTCTCTTTAAAATAGTGAGAGACTTCCATGGATAACCTTGGATGACATCAATAGCATATTTAAACTCTTCACATAATTATTTTTCTCCCAAAATAGAACCATTAAAGTTGTATAAAATACTTCTTTAAGTTCACACAGATTATACTAAACATATTTTCCAGCTTCTTTCTCTTCTCCCCCACACTTGAATTCAACTTAGATCATGAAAAAGATTATAGATAAAGGAAGAGAGATAAATTTGGATTATAATGTGGTTACTTAATAAATTAATTCATGCATGATAAGGGATATAAGTATTAATTTATTGGTAGGATTGAAAATAGTATTCATTGTAAAAATGGTATTTTCAGTCAAAATAATTCCTCAATCATTTATAGAACAAATTCCTTGAATACTCCATGGTTTTGATTTGATTACTCATCATGTTCTTATTATTCAAGAATGTATTGGTTCTCTCAAGAAATATGGAATTGTATAAAAAAGTCAAACTTGGTTTAGATTCCTCATAGGTTAGTGATAAAAAAAATACAGGACAATATGTCAGGGCTTCAGTTTCAAGAATCAAGAGGTTTTCATGAAATTCATTCACATAGAATTAGAAAAAAATCATTTAAATATTCATATAAGGTGATTTTATGGGCCAAAACAGTTTCTCAACATTGGAATGGATTAAATGTTTGCAAGGGTATTAAAATTAATCTCAAAGAGTTCAATAACATACAAAAAAATGAAAAGGAAAAGACATATAAAGTTAAAAAAGACACAAAAATTGAAAAATATAAAATTTGAAAAGCCTTAATATCTATGTTTTCCAACCCCAAAATAAAATTATATAGTGTACTAAATTAATTAAAATTTATTTATGTTTTAATTTTATTTTAAATGTCATAAAAACATATAATTAAATGTTAAATAGAGGTATAACCTGATGGTATCTCAATGGTAAACATGCTGGAGGAGTGTGATCTCCTCTACTAGCTCTTATAGAATGTTCTAATATAAATTATTTAGTGTGTGTCCATTAATAGAAAATTGTTACTACTCTTCATCCTTCACAATCTGCACAACACAAAAAGGTAATATATGAGTAACTATAAAGGGCCATTCCCATCTAAAATGTTGTTTACCTAGTATGAGATTGATTCTTGAGTTATACAACAACATTGTGTTTCCATAATACAAGGATTTAAGTTGGATCATATTTTCATGATCCACCCTTGTTTTTTATGTTTAAATTTTAGAATTTTCAAAATCCTTTCTTAGAATTTCTTCCAAATCATTTAGCTATAATCTCATCTATTTTCTAGCTCTGTTAAGACCTAAATTTACTCTCCCATAGACCAGTATGCATTTTGTTCTAATTCCATAGTAATGTGGAAGATGTTTTCACAAACTAGCCTATATAAGATCATTTTTATGGGGGTTTTGTAGGATATAATAGAATCCTATAAGGTTTATTCCAACCTTTGTCTCCAATTATATCTGTTTGGTTTGATAATTTTATCTAGAATCCATTTTATTTCCTTATTGGACACTTCAACTTGTCCATTGGTCAGTGGATGATAAAGTTTTAATGTTTTATGACGCACCCTAAAATTTCTCAGAAAATACTAAATTATCCTTTTTAAAATGTTATTCCCCCAATCATTGATGATGGATATGGGAATTTTAACCTAAAAAATATGTAATCACTAAAAAATCACATACAACATGATCATCATCAGTTTTAGTGGCCTTAGCTTCAACCCATTTCAAAATATAGTCCAATGTGAGAAGAATATAAGAATTTCCAAATGGAATTTTGATAGTTCATATAAAATCTATCCAAAAAACATAAAACATTTCACAAAAGATAATGGGTTTTGAGGAATTTATTATTTTTTAAAAATATTCCCAGAAAATTGATATTTTTCACATCTTTTACAGAAGTCATATGTGAAAGGACCCATCAGGATCTGTGTAACCATTGGGTGTGTGTGTGGAGTGGGTGGGTGGGGAGTGAATCAGTGATCTACCTTTTATGTTATTTTTCTTTAAGAAAAAACTTCACATCTTCTTACAGAGAATTGAATTTTTTAAAAACAATACACAAGTACGCCCACAAGAACATAAAAATTTACAAGGTGTACTACTCAATAAGAACAACTAGACATTAAAACGGTTTGGAAATAATCCAAGACCACACATTCAACAGAAAAATACTTTATAGTTTACAATAAGTATAAAATATCCATAACATGTATAAAACTATAGTCCTTTGAAAGTGTATGTTCTTCTTATATAGATAACATGATAGATTTTTTTTCAAAAATAAAATTAAATTTCACCAATAGGATTCAATAAAATATCAATATTTCAATTGAATTCTTCAAAATTTACTTCCGAAACTTTCTTCATATTCACCTTCGATTTCTTGAACAATAGAGATATTTTTTTAAGAATTTCATTGTCTGAAAATTTCCATTCAATAACATCTTAATTTGGTACCCTATGTCTGGTACTCTCTATCCGATACTATTAATCCAATACCCTATTCAACTGTTACCACTCTATCCAGTATCCTATCAATCTGATACCACTCAGTTCGATACCCTCTATCCTTTATCTTTCCATTCGATGTTTCTATGAACGGTTCTTCGATAAATGATCTCTCAAATGCCTTCAGTCAACACTACACCTTTTTGAAAACTAGTACAACAACCACAAACAATAACCATTTCACTATGAACATGATCCCCTTTATATAGATGTAGTTTCTCTAAAAACTAAGGGAGAACCATGGACTTCAAATTTTAACCTCCTAATCCAAATTTGAATCCCCACTTAGTCTTCCTTTAGTAATCTATCTTAAAACATTTGATTAAATTTGTGTCCAAAAAATTCATAAGAACTTCCACATATATTGGAATCAATGAAATCTTTAAATATTCCTAAAATATTGGTCAGAATCATGAACTCTCCTTCATGATTATTTAGTTCTTGAACATCCTGATCAATATCATTACAATATAGAACTTCACAAAAACATTGTAAATATTTTCAATTGTTTGTTTGGTACTTCTTAATAGGAACTTCTCTGTTCAATAATTCTCCATCTGTTGAAAAAATCCTCAAAACTATGTCTGATACAAATTCATAGAAACTCTATCTGATAAAAACTATTGGATAATTCCATCCAATAACTTTTTTTAAAATCTCAATTTGATAACTTTGTTCAAAAACTCCATATGGTGATCTTCACATAGGAACTTCTATTTGATGACTTTGATCAGTAAATACCCTATCCAATGATATTTTTCATAAAAATTTATCTATCTAAGGAACCATAAACTATTCTTCATCCAATTGACTCTGTTATAAATCCCAATATTCCTTCAATTTCTTCCTTTAAAAAAACATAGCTAGAATATGAAATAACTAAAACCAGTCATGATGTTTGTAATTTTAAGAACAAAAAAGAATCTCCTAATTTACCTTATTTTAATATCTCAATATAATGGACCTATGAATACAATATAAAAAACATTTAGTTTCATCCTCCATATAATCACCTCAGTCCATTGAACTCAGTCTTCTATGTTTGGAATATTCCATATATAAACCTTATAAATAATGATCATCATTGTCATGTGATTCATGCATGGGAAAAAAAGAAAAAAAAAGAAATCCTTATTTCCTTTATAAAATCAAATAAAAATCTCATAGTCTCAACAATCAACCTATTTTACTTTTTTTCAAACAAGGAATATAATCAATGAAGCTCTGAAACTCAAGAAATAGATCACTATCCAACAATTATAAGACTATGTGAGAAAACTTAGTGTATGAAATAAGAATAATTGAACTAAAATACCATTCTATCCATAAATTAATGGTTATAAATTGTTTTAAACTTATTTTTTAAATCAAAACTTTATTATCATAATCCCAAAACAAACTTTAACATATAAAAATCAAGTTCTTGCATCCACTTCAACAAACTATAAAAATAGTTTACACATGATGACATCAAAACTTACCCCTTTTAAAAACTACACCTAAATATATGCTCTACCTAGAGGGATAAAGCACATATCATTGTATGTTTTCATATTTCTCCCCAATTGGAAACAATGTCCAAAGACAAGATAAGAGAGGGGAAATATATTACATATCTTAGCCTTGATCTCCAATGATATTTCCAACCTCCACTTATTTCCTTGGCCTTGGATGAGATGAAAAAAATTATCCCTCATCACTTGAAATAGATTAATCAATATTATAATCTTGAAAAGATTCCATATTATCACTTCTATTATAAAATTTATCTTGTTGTTTAACAATAATAACTACATCTTTTCTTCCTCTTATATATGTATTTGACTGTGAATGTTTTCTATCAAAATGTTCTAGAATTTTCACATATTTAATGTAAATAATATTTCTAGTTTCCTTATTATAAAACATGTATCATATACCATTATGGGGGTGGGGGGGGGGGGGGTGGGGTGGGTTTCAAAGTAAGATACCAAAAATAACTATTAGATCAAACTTACCATGATTCACAACTTTGAATTTGATAATTCAAGGGATTCAAAACACCCATAAGTATTTAAAACTTTTGTTTTTCTTTGTATTATATCTCAAATAGAGTCATATCATAGTTTTTATTATAGAAAAAATTATTATGAATGTGAACTACCACTAAAATAAATTATCTCCAAAAGAAACAAGAAGTATCATGTTCATTCAATATAGTTAGTGATATTTAAACCAAACTTATTTTCTTTATTTCATAAACAATATTTTTTAAAGTGTGTATAGTGTACTAAGTTCATTTAAAATTCCATGTTTTTAAGAATAATACTTAAAATTTCCATTTGTGTATTTAAAAACATTTTTAGTTAAAATATTTTTCATGGAATATCCACATTTCTTTTCAACACTTATCCGAAAACTCTTAAACATTTTCAAATACTTTTATTTGTGTTTAAAAAACATAATACATATAATACAAGTGAAATCATCAATAAACAAAATAAATTAATTATCTCTATTTTTCAAATTATTTCTCATGGGTATATAAATGTCATAATTTATAAGATCCAAGGGATAAGTTGAATGTATCTCAACCTTCTTATGTATTGAATTTAGAACCCTTCCTTTTTGGAATATCAAACAACAAAAATCTATTTTTATTATAATATTAGGATCATCATGAATAATTCCTATATTTTTCAGCTTATTCATTTTCATCTGGAACATATGTCTATGTGTTTTATTCTATAACTAATTTTCTTCCATGATTCTTAGATAGAAAAAACTATATGAATCTCAAAATTGAAACAAATTTCCCTTGGTTAATTATCTTCATATTAAAAATTTCCCATTATCAAAAATTTTAACAATAAATCTTCATCCTCTAAAAACTACTTTGTTTCCTACATCAAAAAGTTGTGAAACACTCAAAAAATTATGTTTCATTCCATCAACAAATAAGGATCTTATAGATTTTAATTTTAATTTACCCATAATATAAGATCCAATGAGTTTTATCTTGAGTGCATCATCATTTCTAAATATCACTATTCCTTATTTATAACCCTTCAATTTTTTAACAATTTCAAATATCTAGTCATATGCGAAGAACACCCACTATTACATATCCAAGGTCATTATCCTTTTGTGTATTTTAGATAAGTTTCAATAACTAATGCCTTTTATTTTCATTTTTATTACTTCACATTAGGTTTTTGATATATTTAATATGAACTTTGTTGAGTTGGAAGAATTACAAGGTATCCTTTAACAAGATTTCTAAGCTAGTCTCATCATTCCCAAGTAATTTCCATTTGTTGAAACTTTTTTTAGTTTTAAAACACGATTTTTATGTAGTATTCTTTGAGTGGGTTTAATATCCCTTACAATCTTCCTCAAATACCTATTTAATTCTTTATCATGTTTCCAATTGAACCAACACATTTTCACTATAATCTTAAAGCCTCCTTGGTACCAATAATATCCATATAATGAATATTTTCCTCTAAAACCTGTATGTTTTCCAAAATTTTGTATATTTTTTCCATAATATTTATGACCATAGACCTTGAATCCTTGATTTTTACCAAAATATTTGTGTAATTCTAAAATTTTCTTCTTAAAATTATATTTCTTCTTATCCTTAATTGAGCCTCCATATGTAGCAGTTTTTTCTTCAAACTTCGATTCCTTAGAAAGTACAATTGTTTTGACTTAACTTGTTTTAGATGCATACATGGTACTATTTAATTTAGTCTTCTTATAAACATTTTAATAATTGTTGTTAATCTATGAGGATAATTTTTGTTGATCCATATGTGGTTTAAACTTCTTGAACTTTCACCCACTTTTGAAATTGATTTTTGGATGTTTGATATTCCTTTTTCAGCTTCAAATAGTTTCTATTGAACAAGATCAAATTATTTATCCTTCAAATTTATCTTTTATTCAAGTTTGATTTTGAGATTTTTCTCTTCATCAGGAAACTTCTTTAGAACATCAATCTCATTTAAGAACCTAAATTTGTCATCAAGTGTTTTTTCTAGGTTGTTTGATGATCAATGTTATTTATTAAGCTTCTTGTTCTCTTTCTCAAGTTTAAAAATATTTAAGAGGAATTATTTCAATTATATTTTTATCATAAGATACATATTAATTTACTATTAATCTTCTTTAGAGTTTTCTCTTTCATCACTGGTAAAATTCACATCATTTACTAGATGTTTTAGCTATCTCTTCATTATCATCTTCTTTTTCACTTTTGTATAAAAATATTCTCTTTTTTATATTTATAAAACATCTTAAAATTTCATTTTTAATAAGAAATTAATTTGTTTATATTATTTTTTATTGATCTTCTTGACTTTCTATCATTTTCATCATTACATTTATCTTATTTTAACCTTGGATAGTTTGTTGCAAAATTACCAATGGCTGCATAGTTGAAGAACTTCAAATTTAATTTTCCTTTTATAATTCTCTATACCTCTTTCCACCTTTCTCAAAAATAGAGGCATGAATCATCAAAATTTTTACACAAATCAACTTTAATTTTAGAGTCAATGACTTCTTACTTATGAAATTTCTTAGACTTTCATTAGTAACAGAATTGAGAGATATTTCTAAATCAATCTTTACCTTGTTCATGAAATTTTTTCTCTTATAATTTCATATGTAAGGAGAATAGTAACAAAAACATATATAGATAGAGTTTCATAATTTCTACCTATTAAATACTTTGGTGTCAAATTTATCTGAAAAAATACTTTGAATATTTTCAATAATAATAAAATCTTCCAACTTCTCATCAAACCATCTTATAGTGCTTACAATTTCATTAACCCTTGTAAACAAGTCACCAATAGATTCATCATATCCCATTTTAGGATATTAACACATTAATCTCTAGATCTATAACATGTATTTATTATATTTTTTATTTTATTAATAAATATTTTTAAACTTTTGCTAGATTCCTTTAGTTCTTCTAATTCCTTTAACCCTCATAAATTAAATTTTAGGGAGAGAGTAAAGTATAAAATTTCTTTGTTTCCCATCATTATGCATATTTTTATTATTTATATCTATTAAGCTAGAACCCTCAGTAGGAGGATTTAATACATCTGTATACACTTCAATAACTTCATAACTAATGGATAAAAGATAGGGTAACATTATTCCATTTTGGATATGATAATTATTTCCATTAAAGATAGAAATCTTCTTACTATTAATAGATTTTTGAACATCCATAAAAAATTATTCTTCTCCAAAATTCAAATATCCAAGAGTTAATAAAGGAAACCTTGGATCAGATACCAATTTAAAGGACATGTCTGGATCTATGTGACTACTAAGAGGGGGTGAATTAGTGGTCAATCTTTTTAAGTATTTATTATTTAATAACAATGTTAACCTCTAGTTAGAAAAAATTTATTCTTCTGAAAAAAACTCATAAATACACCCCCAATAATAAAATAATTTACATGGTTCACTACTCAATAAGATTAGCTATTGATTTTCATGGTTTGGAAGGAATCCAAGACCAAAAATCCATTAAAAAACAATCCTTTTTGGTTTTACACAAGAAGGAAATATCCATCACTATCATAGAAATATAGTCCATTGACAGTGCATGTGCTTCTTAAATAGATAATATGATAAATAATTTTTGCAACAAAAAAATAAACCTTCACTAATAGGCTTCAATACATTGTCACTGTGCTGCTTGAATTCATCAAAATAACCTTCCTATAAGTTCTTCTAATTTTATTTTATTTCTTACATATAATAGAGAAAGAACTTATGTCTAAACTTATCTTTTAGAAATTTTTAGTCTAATAACTTCTCTGTCCAATACCCTCCATCTAGTACTTTATATCTTGTAATATCCTTCTGATACCCTATCTATCTAATAACACTCTATATGGTATCATGTCTATTTTATACCACTCTATCTGAAACCTTATTCCTCATATCTTTGCATTTATTTCTTTTGAATCTAGTACTTAAACAAAAGATCTCTCAAACTCCTTTAGTCAGCAACTCCCTTCTTTACAACAAGAACAAAAATTACAACCAATAACTAATTCACAACACACCTTATCCCTTATTTATAGATATAGTTTATCTATGTAATAATGGAGGAACACAAAATTAAAAGTTTATCTTCCATATCCGAATTTGTATCCTCACTTGAGTCTTCCTTCAATTGATCACCGTCAAACCTCCAATTAAATTTGGGTCAATAAAATTTATAAGAACTTCCTCATATCTCAGTGTTGATGATATCTTTAAATCTTATTAAAATCTTAGCAAGAATCATAATATTTCCTTCATGATTATTTGGGTGTTGAGCATCCATATCAATATAATTACAATGTAGTGATTTACAAAAACATTATAAATATCCTCAATGATCTAGTTAATACTTCTTCATAGTAACTTCTCCATCTAGTGAAAATATACTCAACCCTATATCTGATATATCTTCATACAAACTCTATACATTGGACTTGTTGAAGAATTATAATCGATAAATTTGTTTTAGAAACCATGATCGATGATTTTTTTAGAAACTTCATTCGACAATCTTCATTAGAAAACTTCTTTATGATGCCTTTGATTAGTAAAAACCCTATCTAGTAACATTGTTCATCGAACTTTCTCTATTCGAGGAACCCTCAAATTGTTCTTATTATGTTTGAATATATCTAGAATACTTATATTCCTTAAATTCCTTCCTTGGAATAAAATTATATGGAATCATGAATACCTTAATGTAATCATGATGTTTGGTACTTTGAATAATAGTAAAGCATCACCCGATCTCCCTAGTTTAAACCTCTCTATCCAATAGAACTATGAATACAACAAGACATATATGTTCTATCCTACATCCAATCACTTAAGTACATTATATCAATACTTAACTATATAGAATATTCCATATATAAACCTTGTAATTAAGGATCAAAATTATCAAGTGATTTATATACTAACAATAAAAGACAACACAAATTAATCCTTCTTTCCATTAAAAATACAAATTTATACATCTTGTTCTGAATAATATACATTTTAAAATAAGGTGTGACTATAAATTATAAATTTTAAAACCTTTCTTACTATATTTAAATGTATAAAGTGTCTTTAATAATCTAAATTGTAAAAAAAAACTCAAAAAATGTATTCAATTTCACTTAAAGGAAAACATCTTCTTATTTATTGATCATT
Source organism: Viscum album (assembly GCA_963277665.1). Taxonomy (NCBI): domain Eukaryota; kingdom Viridiplantae; phylum Streptophyta; class Magnoliopsida; order Santalales; family Viscaceae; genus Viscum; species Viscum album. The sequence goes on from OY728127.1 coordinate 193,763,494, forward strand.
CATTTTTTTCCAAGGAAATGGATCTTCCCAAATATAAAACCAGGATTTAGGCTTTAATTTTTGATTTTTTTGGGATTTAGGTGAGTTGGGACTTGATATTCTACTAAATCATTTACTATGTCAGTATAACATGACACTTCACATTTAACTAAATAGTGATTTCCCCCAAGAATGAGACTCAAAACTAGTTTGTGGGTTAGGATATCTACTTTGGTTGTGTTGGTATATACAATAAAGTGATTGGACACCTAAATTTAATCTCCTATATTATAATTAATTTTAAAGTTGAACTCTTAAAGTTATATAATCAATATCACAAGTTTGGGATTTCCATATTCCTTCTTTAATAAATATCTAAGGGCAACATGGTTTGGAAAACAAAAACTTTACTCCCAAGAATGTATGACCAGAATATTTCTATGGAAAATAAAGTTTTCATATATTATTTTTCTATGGATGTGTTTTTTAATTAGGTAAAATATAAGGTTCTTGATTAATAATCAATGAATTTTGTCTTACCCTAAATTCTATGAGAGTGGGATACCCTAATGCTTGGTTTGAATCATCACAAATTAGCTCAAATGGTTCTTCTAAAATTGCTGGATGTATTACTAGTGGTTTTATCACTCTCCTATTCAACTCATAAAAGGATTAACTACACTCATCAATAAGATAAATTTTATCATATATCAAAATTAATTGAGGGAGTGATAGAGATAAATCCTACTAAAATACTTGATAAACCATATGTAGAATCTTGACTGTCCTAAAAATGATCTAATATGATTCATAAAAGTTAGGTAAGACAAATAGTATAGTACATAAATTCTGGATTTATCCACTTAAATTTATTATTGTGAAATGATATGACCAAGTAAAATTCCTCCTTCCACCGTGAAATGACACTTTTTAAAATTCAAAACATGATTTTTTCAATGAAAAATTTCAAGATTATTTCCATATTTTTTAAACAATGGTCAAAAGAATTCCCAAAAACCATGAAATAATATTATAATACCTACATAAAATCCTCAATGGGGTATGTTAATATTCTTACCATTTACTTATCAAATTCACATGGAGTATTACATAGTCCTAATAGAATCTTCCTATAATCAAAGGTGCTGAAAGAACACATAAAGGTGCTCTTCTCTTGGTCCTCTGGGGAATTGGGTACTTGGAAATAACCTTAAAATATATCAAAAAATCAATAATGAGTTATCCCTAACAATATCTATAATATATGGTCAATAAAGAGGATGGTAAAATGATCTTTCCGATTAACTTGGTTTAGCTTCCTACAGTCTATGTACACTCTGCAGCTATTTTGAATTCTCATAGGGATCAATTAATTATTTTTATTCATCACAATGGTTAGGCTTATTTTATTTGTAACTACATGGATTGGGTTGACCCATCGTGAATATGAAATTGGGTATATGATCCATGGTTCTAAGAGAATCTCTATTTCCTTCTACATTACCTTCATCAATGTGGGATTCAACCTCAATTGGGCCTGCCTAATAGGGTTCTAATATCCCAAAAGAATAATTTTTTATGGGAGTATTTTTGGACTTATTCTTGGGGTAACACCTAATATCCATATCATTTATTGGAAATTATTTATCAAAAGTTCAATTAGAGTTTATCCTTTGATTGGAGATATATTTTTAGAAAAAATTACTATTATTTTTTCTCATTCCATGAGATACAAATGTTTTATTTTATTTTATAGTGGATTTAATTTCATATTTAGGGGTGTTCAAGAGATGGAATTAAATTATGGATTTCCACTTCTAAAGATTAAACTTCCCATATATAAGGGAATATATCATATTCTTATTCATTAAATAAATCATCAGATTCACTAGAAAACTCATAAATTACATATTTTTACATGATACAAAAAGATTTATAGAATTTTGGAAAGACTCATAGTATATGAAATTTTAAATTAAATAATTATATCCTATGTATAAAAATTAATATAAAATACCTGAATATTCAAAGCGTTTATCCACTTTAATGTGTGATAATGTAAAAAATTGAATGGTTACCAGATGGTTTTCTTATGGAGTCAAAAGTGTTAAAGTGGAAAATGCTATCACAAAACTCTATGGTGAGTGTTACTTCATGGACAATGATGATGGTATTGGATGTATTAAAGAAGGGTATTAGAAAAATTATTGGTGAGTGGACTTGTGATTTATTCTCCTCTATGTTAAACATATATAAGTTATCTAGAAATATCAATCCCTAAACTCCGACTAACACATATTCAAAAACTTTTTCTAGGAATATGGTGGATCTATTTATGGGTTTTAACATTGATATTATGGGATTTCCATCTACCATACACAAATAATTAATAATCAACTGAGGAAATTCATTAATTTAATCACAATTACCACATAACTAATTAGATAATGTTAAAAAGACAATGGTGTAGGGAATACAAAATGTCCCTAGATCTTGAAATTTGGTGGGTAATTGGGGAATGATCATGAATGAGGAAATCCTTCCAAAGTTTTTATATCATTACATTTAATCCACCACTTCTTTGTGAAAATATACCTTAGGAACTTAGTATACCTTTAAATCTATTTGATGGCTTAAATACGGGGTGTGTTAATTTCTACTTTCTCCAAAGTGTCCAGAAATTATTTTTGAAGTGATTTTTATATATTCTTGTTTGATTTTAGCATGATTTATAATAATGAAGAGGGTAACCATTTATTTTATTTTATTTTCAATGGTGTTTCTTGTATCTTCTTACTTGGTCTATCCTTTATATATTCCTCTTTATTTTATACTTCTAAGGTCATTTAATCAAGAATATTCCAAGAATTTTTAGAATTATCAACACCATAATTTTTAATTTTGGGTTAAATTGGTTTAGGTTTAGGTGTGGATAGTAGTGGGAGATTCTTTACACTTATTGTTTTATCATAGCGAAATTATCCTTGGGGTTAGGCACTATTTGATCCAACAATTTCCTTGGATTTTTGGACAATTATTCTAGTATTTTTCTTATATATTTCATCTCATTCATAAGATTATACACCTCTAAACTTGGTTGATGAACAAGTGGAGGTGAAATATTGAATTAATTTTCATAGGTTATATTTATCTATAAAGGGTACTATTAATATAAAGGTTACTGTTAGTGAATGAGATGGTTATATGGATACTTTTTAGGCTATTAGAAGGGTGGTGGGTGTTGGAATTATTGATTTTGTTACTAGAATGGGGGGTTGTGGAAAAATTGTTCTGGTAAGGGAGTCCTACCTAGTTTTATATTTTTAAATTCCATATTGGAATTAATTAGGTTCTCCACATATTTGAATTTATTGGATTTTTCATGGATGAAAAGTGGATGTACAACTTTCCATGCCTTGCACTTCAACACACTATTCAATAAAATAGATAGGTGATGAGAATAAACTACATAACTTAATTAGAGAATATTTTTCACTAATGTTTTTATATCCTTCCATTTCACAAATATAGTTATCTCTTAGAGTGTAGTTTCATGAAACAGGTAAGGATAATAAGTTCTTACCTTATGTATACCTCTGGTACCAATACCTATTGTTCCACACTATTGTGAGGTCTGAGAAATATTGTCAATTAGGTCCTTAGCTTATGTTAGGGACTTATATATCCAAGATCATCTAAATAATTCATCCAAAATATTTCTATCATTATCGAGTAGGACTTGGTATAAAAATATAAGTATGTGGTTCTCTTATACTGCTTGATGTTTGAAACTGGCATACAACTTCTTAATACCTTACCAATACTCATAATGAGTATCTCCATATGTCTGTATAATGTAATATAGCTCTTTTCTAATGGTTATACTCCTAGAGTTTGGGAATAATATCTGAAGGAAACATCTATGAAATTCATCCCAAATTTAAATATCTCCTTGTTTTAATATATACAATAATTCCTTTGTTTTTTCTTCAACTGAGAAAGAAAATTCCCTCCACTTCACTTCTTCCTTAGCACATCCCCAAGGTTTAAAAAGAGAGATAATATATTTGAACTACTTAATATGTTTGTTTGTTTCTTATAATCACAATACATGTAATATAGTTAGTAGTTGAATAAATATAGTTTTCATCTCCAAGTCATTTTCTAATTCTAGCATCACAATTTGAAAATATTTATTTATTAACTATAGTGCACAAAGGTCTCTAAGGGTCCAGTTGGGATTTCTGGACATGACTATTGGCTTGAAGTAATAACTAAAAGTATCACTTGAGTTTAAAAGGATGATATACTCAAAATATGATTGTAAATTGAGGTTACTATGTTTGGTCAAATTTATTTCTATTTTATGGTCAAATTCAAACAATTGGTTATTTTAATATCATGTCATAAAAATTACGGGTTAGATTATTGGCACTTCCTCATCGAAAATAGTGTTAAGTTTTTACATGTTCTTGTTGTGGGGTGTGAAAAAAGAAATTAATTTCCTAAGTGAAATACAATATATTGGTTATCCTAGATTGTATCTCGGAGATGAGTACACAAAAACCTATTTGTATCATGTTAGTTGGAGTTTTTTATTAGATATTATTATGATTTTAAAACATAAAGAAATTAATAAAAAATTGATTTTGGGAAAAATTTAAGAAGCGATGATCAAGTAAAGGTTTTCTTAACCAATTGTAATGTTATCCTAGTTCTTAAGGTTATTGACTCTTCTTATGCTAAGCTGGTAAGGCTGAGAATCCATGATCATCTCTTATCTCTCTCTTGATCAAATAGTGATGGTGAGAATAACCCTAAATGATATCTGAACTTGGTCTACCCTCTATACAATGCTTGTAAGTGTTATAGTGGACCCTCCTAGTTAACTAAGTAAATTCCCAATAAGGTCATTCTAGTCCTAAATAGTTAAGAGTTACAAATTTCACTCCAACAAGTGCTAGATATTTATGATCACTTCACTATCTATCTTTAGCATATTCCATCATATATAAACGAAAACTAGGTGGATGGAGATGATGATCAATGACCAAGGAAATAAATAGTAATATAATTCAAAATGAAATACAATTTCACTTGATAATAAAAATAGAAAAATGAATATTGAAACTAGTTTAGATAGAAGATAGGAAGTATTTATTTCATGAATCTGATGTAATTAATCATTAGAAAACATTAGAAATTTCTTCCCTAATCACTCAAAGTTTACCCCTCCATGTGAAGGATAACCAAGGTGATAGATAAATAATAATTAATTACAAATCTTAAAAAAATAAAAATAACAATGAAAAATAATAGAAAAACTCCAACAGATCATACAAGGTAACCATGGATCCAATTCATCTCTTTAGTGAACCTCATTATCTTATTAATTATTCTTGATCTCCTTCCCTTTATACTAGTCAAAACCATAATAAATTCTACTTTTTGAATCTTTAAATTATCTCCCTTTTTATGATATCAAAATATATAACATAATTAGGTATTCTTGGAAACAGGTATCCCTCCTTATTTAGAATTATCGAAATAGTATGAATGTAAAGATTAATTTGGTAGACTCTTATTTATTACATGCATACTGACGTGACATCCCTAAGTTTCAATTCTAAGTTAAGGTGAGTTTCACGAAGCCTATACATGACCTTGCATTTTCCTTATAATTTTATTTTTAGAAAAGTGTTGGATCGACCATGTTGTTTAAAGGTAACTGTCAACCATGAGCTACGTGTGATCATACAGTTGATTTTATGGTCATGTAATCACTTGGAAATAGGAATAGTCGATTAGGTTCTTCTTACGGTCAATTTTATATGACATGGTCAGTAGAATTTCATTTGTGTTAGGTTGAGATACATGGTTAGTCAACTTCATCTTTGTTTCTGATTGACTGATCGCATGACTGAATTATGGTTGAATGTCTATAGTACCTTTAGAACTCCTATAAAAACAAATAATCACTATGATTTCTTTAGAAAATGATCTAACCACCATGGATAATCATGAAAACACCAAGGATTAAATGCATGATTTATTCTAATATTTCCCAAACCTTAAATAAACAACTAAAACCCATGTTTTCAGACATTTTCTCACTTAATCCCAAAATAATCCTATAATTCAATCATGTGAAAATTACCCAACAAATGGTAAATAGGTGGGGTTAAAATCCTGAAAACACTCATTGAAATATATGAAAGTATTGACTCAATCATAATTATTCACAAATCCCAATCCATTATAACAAAATTATATACCATATATGATGAGAATCCCACTCCCAATCTATAATCTCATAATCCCTAAGATCCTATGTCCACCTATGACATACCCCACTACTAAAATTATGGTCAACACTATAAACCAAATTTTTTTCAATATAAAAAGGATATTTCCAAAAAACAGTGGTCAAAACCACCTCATGGACCTATATTACTTTCACACAACCCAAAAAACACCATCCCCCTAATGAGTGTCTATCACCAACAACCTACAGTCATAAAACACCTAGAGAACTTCCATCACCCAAACAATGATAGTAGTTATACTTAAATATTTCATACCAACACCCCATGTTTTTCTATAATTTATGATCAACATCACACACAACATACTGGTTCACTATAATGTCACCCATACCCATAAACACCGCTAATCACAAGTGTCCAATCCCACCTAATCCACAAAAGAAAGTCTTATCAAATAAGGCATCGATCCAATGACTACCATACCACATGGAATTGACATAAACAAGACTATAACCAGATGTTCTTTCCTAATACCACTCCAAGATAAACCCTAGGTACCTTGGAAATCATAATTGGTTTTATTTACCATATCCCACATGACCTTTCCCATGATCAAATTTCAGATAACACATAAACACACATATGAAAAGAAAATAGATATAAACCACTCACCATGAGTTAGAAGGACTCTATTTATTAAATATCCCTAGTTGATTTGGATTCAATCAAAATAATAATTTTTTTTCTTAACCCATAAATTAAGGATCAACTAGTGAAATAAGAGTAAACATCAATAAAAATCAGAAATAGACACCCAAGGGAAACTAAGATGACTTAAGATAACTCCATGTGACATAAAAAACCCTAATTTTCTCATAAAAATACTAAATCCCACTTAGGAAGAGAGAATAAAGATAGATAGAGAGAGAGCATTAGGGAGAGATAATTGATTGTTGAAATCAAAGTAAAAATTAAACTTAATTTTAAAAATTAATGAAATAAATAAGTTAAATATAATATATTGATTTTTCATCCATGCATGTGATCGTAAATAATCATCAATATCTTATAAACATATTCCCAGATGGGAAACCATCAATATGATTTGAAATTTTATGTTTTTTTGGGGCTCAGGTCAGGTCCATCTTAGGTGCTTAATTGATTTTTAATCATATGAAATGACTAGGGGGATGTTTATATTATGTAAGATTCATTGCAAGTGGTTTAAAGCATGTTTTTTAATTTTTAGAGTATGTTGAATCTAATAAAGTTATGTATAAGGGACATGTATTTCTTGGTTAGGTGGAACCACATATTTAATGATGGGTCTTTGGTTATTTTTAGCTAAAATAGATTTGGAGAGTTTATATGCTTTCAATTTCCTATTGATTGACATAATGTAATCCACAACCCTTTTATATATTCACATTCTCACTAATATAGAATATAATTTTCTTATGAATAGATGATATGATACTATACTCTATTTATATTTTGGATCAATGGCGTGATAGGGTTGATAAATAATATTTTTACTGATATTACAATTTTGTTATGAATTTTTGTGAGAAATCCATCCATTATGACTAATTTATTTTATATAATTAAATTTCATTAATTATTATTATTTTATATAAACAATTGAAATATATATTTTATGATGTTATGGCCTTGTGTGATCAGGGGTTTTCTAATTGAGTTTTAACAGTTTTTTATGAACTTAGGCAATGGTTCTTTTAAATTTCTTAAAGGGATAACTATATATTGGGGTTAGTGGTCTATAATGTTTCCTTAGGTATAATGAATTGTTTGTGAGATGTGTGATATGTGTCCTAACCTCTTGATTGTGTTTAAACTAAACCTAAAATGAGTTTATTTTCCATAAACTATATATGTTGGATTTGGAAAATTACACCACAGTAGAGCCATACTAATTATATGCCATAATTTTATGATAATATAAGTCCATGAGATTTATTTAAACTCAGTTGGAATTTATGTTTTCCTACCATTTCATGGTTGAAAAAAGATCACATAATCACACAACTAAAGAATCTAGTCAATTGTTTCTAATTTCCATCACCCCTCATCCCATATAAATCTTCCAAATACATATTTCTTCTTTAATATTTATTAATTTTATGAAATTAAGTATTATAGTTAAATTTTAGTATTGATAGATTAAATTGAATTTACTATTGTATAATTTTTTAAAGAGACAAAACAATTTTAGTGAAGAAATATTTATTTTAATCCTAAAAAATATATTTGATATAAAAAATTGAAATGAGAAAAATAATAAATATATCTAAATAGGAAAATCAAAGGATACTCATTATTAGGGCTTCCCTGTTAGTGTAACCCAAATCAAACACCATGAAAAAGACACTATAGGACAATCAAAGGATACTCATACTAAGCTAAACAATACCCAACATGAAAATCTTGAGTTACATATAGTTTTATTACCTTACACAAGATAATATAGGGGTATTCATGTTGATATTAATAATAACCAGTTGAATGATTGATGAATCGAAAAGTTACACTTTGGAAGAAATCTATCACTTAGTATTAAAATGAGATTATTTTATGGACTCAAAAATTTAATATACATTATATTCATATTAAATTCATACCTATTAAATCATATATAATCTATATATTTTCATGTTTTTTTGTATGCATGCTTCTAATGATTTAGTTTTTGAAATCCCTATTCAATCCACAATTATATCTTCTCTCTGATTTAGTGTTGGCTTGTAAGGGAATGAGTCTCAGAAAACAAAATACAATAATACCTATCATCCTCATCAGCTTTATCTCCTGAATACTAATTATTGCATTTTGTTTCCTGAGACTCACCCCCCATCTTCTATAGACATGAACCTATGTTTCTTGAAATACTCTGAGTAGTATTCATCCCATACCAGGTATAGGTGAACCTTTTGGATGAATTCAGAGGATAACACCTACCACAAGTGGAGTAATTCTTTTATTAAATTCAATTACCCATCTCCTTCAAAGAATATTGAAATTATTTTAAACATTAAAATGATGGGTTCCTCTTATTTAGAAGTCCCATTTTGTATAGTTATTTATTTAGTTAAATATTAATATTAAAGAATCAAATAGGATGGATATGAATAGAAAATTGACAGATATAAATAATATGACAAAAGACAATGAAGTTGTGGTGAAAGAGTTTATCAATTTTGAAAAATATCATGCATATGACCCTTATCAAATACTTTTTCAATTTTTACGCTATTGTTATTCAAGAATAATTAGTATAGAGGAGTTAAAACAACACTTGATCTGTCCTGGAATAGATTGAAGTTATAAATGTTGGAATAAACATGGGAAAAATAGAATATAGCTAGTGACTAGGATAACAATGCATTTTATGGGTCATATGATATAATTACAAGTGTAGACAATGAAGAATACCATATCGAGGATGTGATTATAGGTGTGAATGATGATGAATATTGTATCAAGGAAATGAAAATGAATTTTGAAAAAGAGATTCATGATTGTAGAATTTTATTTGAGATATTAAAAAGTTTTGAAAAGATACCATTTTATGATGGTTGAACTAAATATACAGAATTATCAGAATTACTGAAGCTGTATAATTTAAAAGCTAGAAATAGATGGAAAATTTCTAGTTTTATTGAACTAATTTCTCTATTGAATTATATGATCCTAGAAGATAATTTTCTCCCTAGACAAAACATATGATACTAAAAGAATGCTAAATTTGATGGGTATGATATCTGAGAGAATACATGCCTGTCTAAATGACTATATACTATTTTTCAAGGACCAAAAATCACTTAAATAATTCCCAAAGTGTGGTGTAACTTAATATAAGGAAGATGAATTGGGTCCTATAAAAGATGTATGGTACTTTCAAATCATTCCATTTTTTAGGTGATTATATAGAAGTGAGGAGACTATAAGTTAATTTACATGGCACATAGATACATGAAATAAATATGGGAAACTTTATCACTTAGAAGAATCTCCTCAGTGTAAGCAAATTGATCATGAGTATCTTGAATTTGGAAATGAGCCAAGAAACCTTCATCTTGCGTTATTTATGGATGGAGTGAGTCCTTTTGGTTTTCAAAGAAGCACTCACAGTACATGACTAGTTATGTTGGTAAATTATAACCTGTCACCATGGTATGCATGAAACAAAAATACATTATGTTATCTATGATTATATCAGGACCAAAACAACTTGGTAATGATATTTACGTTTATTTGGATCCATTGATCAATGATTTGAAATTATTTTGAGATTTAGCTGTTATGTTGTATAATGTTTACAAAAATGAAGATTTAATATTGAGATCCATGTTGTAAGGGACAATAAATGAATTTCTTACTTATGGAAATTTGTTAGTATATATCATTAAAGTAACTCAAGGGTTTCCCATTTTCAAACAAGGTACACCGTCAATTAGGTTGAAACATTCATCAAATATTGTGTTTTTAGGGCATCATATATTTCTACCCCAATGACATAAGTACCAACATAGGATGACATCATTCGATGAAAGTTTGGAAGAATGTACAACACCGTCTCCACTAAAATGTGATCAATTGTTTGAGAAAGTAAAATATATGGACACTACTTTTGGTAAAACATTTTATAAAAACCATACAAAAACTAGTTAGGAAAAGAGATCCTTTTTTTGAATTACCATACCAGAATTGTCTGTACATCAAAAATTTTCAAAAATGTTAGACATGTTGAAAAAATATATGTGATAGTTTTATTGGAACATTACTAAATTCACATATAAAAACAAATTATGGAATTAAGAATATGTTGGGATATAATTAACATGGGAATACGGGAAGATTTGGTGCTAGTAAAGGGTGAAAAATAAATTTTTCTTCCTCCAGCTTCTTACAATCTTTCCAACGAGGAGATATATCAATTTTGCATCTTCATGAATGATGTAAAGGTTACAGAGTGGTGTTCATAGAATATAAAGAACTCCGTGTCAATGAATGATTTAAATTTAAATGGTTTGAAATAAAATGACTATCATGTTTTGACGAAAGATATAATTCCTATAGCTTTATGATTTATTTTGACCAAGAATGACCATCCTATATTAACCAAACTCTATTTTTTTCAAATAATTATATAAAAAAGTTATAGGCCCAGTGAAATTTCTAACTATGGAAAAGGAAATTTCTATCATATTATGTGAATTAGAAATGTTCTTCCTACCCAAATTCTTTAATATGATGGTTCACTAGGTGAGATATATTAGACTATGCGGTCATGTTCATTATAAATGGATGTATCCCATTAAACTGTATATGAATATTTTGAAAGGGTATGTAAAAAATCAAAGTTGCACTCAGGGTTGTATTAAAGAGATATATATTTTTGTGGAACTAGTTGAATTTTGTACCAATTACCTATCCGGTGTGGAAATCATTGGTCTATCAAAAACTCTTCACACTATCCAACTTGTGGGTGAATGAATTTATGGAAGAGATATTTCCATAATCAATATTACAAATTGAGTGCAGGACCACCTTTATGTTTTATATAACAATTTAGTGGTTTCCCCATATGGTTAAACCCACAATGAAATTATTAAGTATTTGAATCAATCAAGGGATGAAATTTGGATATCAGATACACATAATCAATAGTTTATAAGATTGTTTCAAGACCATATTTTTAATGAGTTAGTTGAAAATTAAATTAAATTTAAAAATTACTTTAATGGATAGAAAGAGGACCACGAATTTATGTATTATCTTATAACAGTTATGTAATTAATGGTTTACATTCTATATAAATGAACATAATGAAGGCAGTAACATGAAAAATAATGGAGTTACACTTGTTGCTGAAGCGATGCATGTTTCTGGTACTGAGAAAATAAATAAAATTTATGAAAATATGTCATGCTTTGGCATCATCAAAAAAATATGGGAGTTAGATTGTAATAAATTCCAAGTGATGATTTTTAAATGAAAGTGGGTTGATAATAGGAGTGTTGTAAAAATGGATGAACTGGGATTCATAAAAGTGTATTTCAGTATGGAAGGGTATAAAGAAAAACTGTTTATAATGGAATCACATGCAATAAGAGTATTTTATATTCCAGATCCCAAAAACCAAAAGTGGTACATTGTTATATTATAAAAAAAACACTGAAGGTTCTGACAAGAATTCAACTAAGGAAGACCCTTTCATTGGGACACTGTAATCATTTCTTAGTGGTCCCAATATAGACAGATTTTTTTATGTCAGAGGAGACCACAATTAAGGGATTTGGATACTCAATATAGGGGAAAAACCCCTTTAAAATTTTATAAAAAGAGAGTTAAATTATCAGGTAATTTTTTTTATAATATACATTGCGTTACCTCATGTTATTATCTTTTTCTACTACAATTATGTAATCTAAATTAAATGTTAAACCACTTCTATAGATAATGAATTTTTCACGTGCTGATGCTCCCAATCCTGAGGAACAATAGGTTTCTCAACCTACTGTTACTCTTAGTGTAAAGGAAAAATGACCTTATACATATGAGGATGCTACTAATCTATAGGAACACCATATTTATGATGTTAAATCAGATGAAATGGAAGACAGTGAAGAACTGATGCTGTAGAAAAAATAAGAGCATTGTAGAATGATGATGTTAGAAAAAATTATTATTTTGAAAAGAAAATCCATCAAATTCGAGGTTTTATGGAATGTGTGTGGCCATATTATTATCCCCAATAAGTCAATGTTCAGTAGCTACATTATCCTCATCACTCAGTAATGCGTAGTGATTGATTTAGATTCATGGAACCATGTTGTTCCCATACTTACAAAACCAATTTGGGAAGATATTATGGTCACATTATGATATCCTTTGTTTATTTTACTAAAAAAATAAAATATTGAAATATTGAATTACTCTTAATCATCCCTTGTAGATGGAATTTATAGTATATGACTCCCACAAGAAATATGTATTAATGTTTTCTAGAAAGATTCACAAATGCCTTCACAAAACTCTCACAAGATTTCATCTTAAATATGTTTAAGATAAAATAAACAAAAGCCCACCGCTTATGTATGCACACATGATAATACAAGAAGCATGGGATGCATATACTGGTTTTTGTGGGGAGATATATTTTTAGGTACATTGTGGATGGTAAAACATTGTTTGATAATACAAGTATTCATCACTTTGATTGAAATATTTTTTTATTTATGAAACATCAAATGAGTGTTGAAAATAAGGAACAGTTAGAAAAACCAACATAACCCTACTATAAATCTAGGATGGGATACACTTCACTTGAAAAAAATTGGTACATATTTTAAATATACCGTATTAATTTTATGTGACATGAAACAACAACATAATTATATTCCTCTATTTATATGAATATTGATGAATCAAAATCCAAATCCATTTCCAACCCAAGTCATGTGCTATGGAATGAGGTAAATGTAAATAATTATATGATACTAAAAGATGAAAAACAAAAAAGTGTGAAAAAATGTGTAAGTATGAAATAATAATAACTTTTTTCCTTTAAATTTCTATCATATAAAACTGATTACTTATTTTCCTATATTTTATATTTGACTTAGATAAAGGAATAATCAACACCTGTACTAGATGAAAACCTACTTTCAGTGGACTTGAAGTGGCCAAAATAATATGGCCACATCCGAGGTGTGGGTTTTGGGGTGAAACCATGAACATATTTTGAGAAAATAAAAAAATAGGAGGATAAAGAAAAAATGGAAGATATGAAAGCAAGATTAGCTACCCTTGAAGAAAAATTTCATTATAAGTCTAAGTTGCTAGAAAATATTATAGTGGGGAAGCAAATAGAAGAAACAAATCATGAATAACCATTGAATGAAGATCTATCCCCCACCACCCCACCTGATTTAAGGCAAGCCATTCCCTCAAAAAGATATATTAGATGAGGTGATAAATATTCTAATAATTGTTTTTTGAAATGTATATCAGGAAGATATTGATAAATTTCCTATATTGATATTATACAGGGTGAAAATGGATATGATTTATTTTTATCATCACCCACCCAACACCTTGTAGTGAGGGATACCATGTTCAATATCCAAGAAGAAAATCTAAACAATATACAACTTCTAACTGGTCATGTGAGAGTGGCGATTAGCATAGATCATGAGCTGAACTCCAAGATTCTTGTTCTAATTTATGATGCATATATTCATACAGTTGACCAAGATGTTGGAACATTCATAGAGTGGTCATCATATATTTTAAAATAATATGTCGATAAGGAGGTATTCATTTTCAATTTATTTTTCATACCAAACCATTAACAATTAATGAAAAAAGTTTTGAACCGATGAATATTATTATAGAAGAAAAAAGGGAAGGGGTAAAATGAAAGGTCAAATCAAAAAAATCTAAAGGATTAACCAAATAATCTAAAATATCTTCAGAAAGAACCTTTACCCCACCTGTTCAATGTTTGTATTTACTAACATTGAAGGTTCATGAAGATATAAAGTTACAAAGTGGTAGTAATCACATAGTTTATTTTTAATAACACATTTATGGAGAGGCCTTTATAGAATACATTACTCTTGAGAGTGTAAATGAAATCCTCAAGTATTAATTTCTAGGAATATTATTTTTAAATATATACATGAGTTTTGTTTTCATTATTTGTTTTTTCAATAGATGATATACTATGTTAATAATGATAAAATAAATTTTCTATTTTTTTTCAGGTGTATATATGAATAATAATTGAAGGTATTACCCTATGAACATAAATTTGGACTAATTAATCCTCATGTCACTTCTATAGACAAAACAAATAAATAAAAAAATGGATGAAATAGTGGAATAAATGACAAAATATTTTGAAAGAAAACATAAAAATGATAAATTATTCTTAATACCAATGATACAGGGGTAAAAATTTACAATTTAATCATATAAAATATATTTTAATTTTTTCAATTACTCATTGTTTTTTAGGAAACATTAGATACTAATTGCGATCAATTTGAATACACTAAAGATTTATTTCATGGATTCAATACAAAGATACCAAAAAAATGACCACACATGATGAGGATTGTCAATTTTTAATACAGTATATCCAATGTTTTAGAACTAAGCATCAAGTTATATATTTTATATTATGTTTTAATGAGAATTCTATTATGATAGGGTAGTGTTTAAATATCATGAAAATCATGGCATGATGATATTCCATAAAAAAATGAGCCTAACAAGTTCTACAAGTGCAAAAGTATCATCGTATATATAATAATATTTCACTATCTAAACACATATCAAAACAAATTACTTATTTTTATCAGTGTTTATATATTCTCTAAAATAAAAAAATAGAAAATATTGTTGTTATTATGTTTTTAAATGTATGAGAGAGATTATATTCCATAAAAAACTAAAATCCCCAAAGAGGTATTTTTGAAGATAATTACTATTTTAATTAAAATATTTATCAGTACTTTGTGTGTTTTTTCCAATAATATTATGAATGTATAAAATCATAATATTCAGAACATGATATAGTTTTTTAGAAAAAATGGGAAAAATACTTGATGGAATAATTTATACATGTACCATAAAGACGTGACTTCAATAGAAGTAATGGATTGTTTTAAATTTATGTTTAATTTATTTATTTTTAGTGTTACTCACAAAAGAAATTTTTTCTTATATAGGTGGATTTTTTTTTCAAGTTGGGGTGGTTCATTTGAATATTCTCATTCTCATGAGAGTTTGGACTTCAAGGTAGCGACTGAGATAATGATAATAAGGAAACAGGTCAAGAATATATACAACCATCATGAAAAGGTGAATTCATACTACTTATTTAATTAATTTTTTCATATTTTTATCTACTATTTTTAAGTTAATTTCCTTAGAATTTTTAATTAATTCTTATTTAGTTTTTTTCACAGATCTTTTGGGAAGTCATATTTTTTTTCAACCATCTTCAAGAAGCCACAAAAGAGAAAACATGTTCTTTTCTACCAATGTTACCACAATTTAAATTTCCTTTATTTATATAACTTCTAAAAGTTCATATTTATTTGATGTTATTAGCCAAAAAACCTTTATCTTTTAAAAAAAATAATAGAGTAGAGGAAATATTTTCATCAAAGAACATCAACTCAATATGTAGTGTTGGCAGTTGAACAAAAAATGGAAATGGAAAGAGTGGTGAAATTTGCAATTCAGATTATTTTAGTACTTTAGGACAATGATTTATAAGTAATTTGGGATGTGCAGGAATTGACCACACCTCATTCGACACATGATGTAACCGGTATGAATCTAGGTGAATGTTTTTATTTAAAATTGACATTAATTTTAGTAAAAAAGAAAAATAACATATGAAAAACCAATAAAAAGAATCTGAATCATTTCAAAACATTAGTAAAATGATCTATAATTCATTTATGATGTGTAAGAATAAACTGGACCTCAATATGATGCACAATGTGACTGATACGACTCCAAGTGTATCTTTTTATTTAAAATTGACATAAATTGAAATAAAAAGAACAAGTGAAATACTAAAAATTAATCAAATGCATTCAGATTATTTTGATACATTAGAAAAATGATCCAGAAGTCATTTTTATGTGTAAGAATCAAAGACTCCTCAATCCGATGCACAATGTGACTGATATGAATCCACATGTGTCTTTTTATTTAAAATCAATATTAATTTTAGTAGAAATAATAAGTGACATAATGAAAACTGAGATTTTTTTGATTGTTTTGATACTTTAGGAAAACAATTTAGAATTTATTTTTGATGTGTAGGAATCAAAAGCACTTTAATCCAACATACATTGTGACCGGTATGACTTCAATTGTGTATTTTTATTTTAAATTGACATTAATTTTAGTAAAAAGAACATGTAAAAAACTGAAAATTTATAAAACACATTCTGATTGTTTTTATACTTTAGGAAAATGACCCATAAGTCATTTTTGATGAGTAAGAATCCACTGTACCTCAATATGACACACAATGTGATTTGTATGACTCAAATTTCCCATTATTAGAATAAAATTGTCATTTTAGTTCAAAACATGTGTCACTCAATGAAAGTTGTGATGTGTATGAAGCAGTATCACATCAAACCAATGCACGATGCGACCTATATGAATCAAAGTGCATGTTTCCAGTTTCAAATGACATTTTAGTGATAAGAACATGTGACATACTTAAAACTAAGAAAACACATTCATATTATTTTGATACTTTAGGAAAAAAAATCCATAAGTCATTTATGACATGTAGGAATTAACCCCACCTCAATCTGATACACGTTTTGACAGATATAACTCTAAGTGTGTTTTTTAATTTATAAATGACATTAATTTTAGTATAAAGAAAAAGTGATATAATGAAAACTAAGAAAACAAATTCTTAATATTTTGATACTTTAGGAAAGCGATCCATAAGTCATTTGTGTCATGTAGGAATAATCTAATCCATAATTTGATGCATGGTGTTACTAGTATGACTCAAAATGTCCATTATCAGTTTAAAATTGATATTTTAGTTCAAAACATGTAACTCACTAGAAATCAAGAAAACAAACTCTAATTATATTAATAATTTAGGACCATAATTCATATGTTAACAGTGACATGTCAATAGTAGTATCACATTAAACCGACACATGATGAGACTGATATGACTCAAAGTGTGTGTTTCCATATTAAAATAACATTTTAATAAAAAATACAAGTGACATACTCAAAATCAAGCAAACACATTCAGATTGTTTTGATACTTAAGTAAAAAGATCCATAAGTCATTTTTTGTGTAAGAATCAGTTTTACCACAATCCAACACATGATGTGATTGTTATAATTCAAGGTGTATCAATTTATTTAAAATTGACATTAATTTTAGTAAAAATAACAATTTACATACATAAAACTAAGTAAACACATTCATATTTTTTTGGTACTTTATAAAAATGATCCATAAGTCATTTTCAATGTTTAGGAATCAATCACACCTCAAAATTATGCATAGTGTGATTGGTATAACTCAAAGTGTTTCTTTTTATTTAAAATTGACATTAATTTTAGTTAAAAGAACAAGTGAAATACTGAAAAATGAGAAAAAATATTCGGATTGTTTTTAATAATTTAGGAAAATGACCCATAAGTCATTTCTGATGTATAAGAATCAACTGAATCTCAACCTGACACATGCTAAGACTGATATGAATCTAAGTGTTTCTTTTATTTAAAATTGATATTAATTTTACTAAAAATAACAAGTGACATACCGAAAACTAAGAAAACATTGTTGTCTCAAAACATAAAATTTGTAATTATGAATTATTTTTACCTAAAACTTTTTTATGTGTATTTTTTTTTAATTTTATTGAAATTCATTTTATTTCTAATTAATTTTTTTTCATAGTCAATGTTTTAAATTTAATATAGATTTTTTTACTATATTTTATGCACATAATTTTTTTGAAGTGTAAATGATATATTTTAAATCAATAATGTTTGCATCATGTAAATTATTTTTGGTTTGCTATATTTATTAATATTATTTATTTTCAAATATTTCTTATATGTTTAATCAATTTTTTAGGTTTCATTTATATTGGTATCATAGTTTATATTTTATAGGTTTCCAAAGTCACTTACTTGAAACATAATAATTTTTCAAGTAGGTAACTTTGTAAGCCTATAAATTATAAACTATATGACCAATATAAATGAAACATAAAAAATGGATTAAACATATAATAAATTGTTGAAAATTATTTTTTTTGAAAAAAATGTAGATGAAATATAATTTCAATGGAACAAAATATTTTTATTTCAAAACATAACATTTTCACTTATAAATTATTTTTACAACATTTTTTTTGTGTAAATTAATTTTCTTATTTGTTATTTTATTGAAATTAATTTTATTTTCAATTAATTTTTATTTTTCTATCTAATGTTTTAAATTTCAAATAGATTTTTTATACTATATTTTATGCATATAATTTTTTTAAATTGTACAATTTTTTGTTTTAAATCAATAATGTTCGTGTCATGTATTTTTTTGGTTTGTTATATTTATTAATTTTTTTTATTTTCAACTATTTATTATATGTTTAATCCATGTTTTAAGTTTCATTTTTATTGGTATTATATTTTATATTTTATTGTCTTCCAAAGTCACCTAAATGAAACATAATAATGTTGCAGGTAGGTGACTTAGAAAGCCTATCAAATATAAACTATAAGACCAATCTAAATGAAACTTAAAAAATGGATTAAACATATATGAAATAGTTTTAAATAAAAATAATTTGGTAAATTTTTTTGATGAAAAATAATTTCAATGACACGAAATATTGATATTTCAATATAAATCATTTGTACTTATTTTTACAACAAATATTTTTTGTATAAATTTAAATTTTTTGTTTATTATTTTTTTACATTCCTTATATTTTCAATAAAATTTTATTTTCATAGTCAATGTTCTAAATTTCATATTTTTTTTATACTATATTTTAAAACATTCCCCATAGAGCGTAAGCCATCCAAATGATCTCATATTGTTGTGAAATCACAGGGCAATAACCATAGATTGATTTTTGAATTACAGTAAAAGATGATGCATCAGACCGAGGTGTCATTTTACTAAGATGAATAAAAACATAGTTTCAATAATTTAAAATGCTAAAACATGAATTTGAATGTTAAAACTATATAAAACGATCTCCAATCAATGTAAAATATTTCTTATAATTGTATTTTATGTGTACGAGTTGATGGTGCATCAATCTAACATGCGATGAGCTCAAACAGACTAAATAAAGAGTTTTTAGAAAATAATGGTCTTTAAAAACGTGCTCCATAGATAGAAATCTATAAAAATTATCTCTTGTTGTAGTTAAATCACAGGAAAATAACCATAGATTTATTTTTAAATTTTAGGAACTGACGACATGTCAAACCGAGGGGTTGATTGTCCGAGACGATCGAAAACACAGTTTCAATAATTTAAAATGCTATAATATGTGTTTGACCATTAGAACCATATAAAATGATCTCCATTTTATGTGAAATATTATGAATGTTGTGTTAGATTTTTTTTTTGAAAATTTTGAGTAGGTGGTGCATGAATCCAACATACGATGTGCTCAGACGGAATAAATAAGGAGTTTTTAGAAAATAACAGCATTTAAAAACACACACCACTATGTGAAAATTGACTGAATGAGATTTTATTGATGATAAATCATAAGAAAAAAACGTTTGATTGATTTTTTAATTTTAGGAACTGTTGGAACATCAAATCGAGGTGTTTCTTTACTGATACAGCCGCAAATGCAGTTTTAGTAATTTAAGGTGCTAAAATGTGCATTTGAATGTTAAAAACAATAATATGATCTCCAATTGATATGAAATCATATGAAAACTATATTAGAATTATTTTTAACATGTAATTTGAGGAAACATGTCAATATGATGTGAAATATGCTCGAATGAAATAAATATAGAGTTTTTTAGAAAATAACAATTTTTAAAAATGTGCACTAGAGAGCGTAAGCTGGCCAAATGAGCTTGGATTTCTATGAAATCACAAGAAAAAACTATAGATTGATTTTTGAATTTTAGGAACTCAAAACATGTCAAACCAAGGTTCCATCTTCTAGAGATAGCTGGAAACGAGGTTTTAGTAATTTAAAACACTAAAACGTGCATCTGACTATTAAAACCATAGAAAACGATCTCCAATTGCCATGAATTATTTTTGAATGATATATTAGAATTATGTTTGACATGTGGGAGTAGGTGGTACATAAATCTGACATGTGATGTGCTCAAACAAACCAAATAAAAAGTTATTCGAAAATAATAGTCAATATATTTCTTTTTTAAATAATAATTAACACCAATGATTATTATAAAATGCATATTATTAAAAATAATTTAAATTTTGTATTCAATTAAATATAAAAGTAATACATCATCGATGTCTATGTGTACGTAAGTTTCCTATAGTGTCACACCTCGATTCTCTGATAGTATGTCGATATCAACTAGTCCACTTGACATGTTTTGGAGTGTTCTTAGCTATAGATCCAGGTGCGATGTCCTCAACTACAGGTCTAGGTGTTATTTCCTCAATAGAGGGTCTAGAAGTAGAACTAGAACTAGTGTCTCATTAACTCAAGTGATGTATAAGAAACTAGAATGTAGCTGGATTAGTGCTAGGAAAATAACTGAGTAGAAGCCTCTAACTAGTGCTCCAATCTGAGAAATATGGAACTAGAGGTTCTGCAGATGGCATAGGGGTCGCAATATCAAACTCAATAACATAACATGTTCCACACCTCAAATAAGGTTATGTTGGTAATGTCTCGAATGATTCCATGTATAATGAGGAATGTCCTGTCAGTGGGCGGGTAGTGGTTCTCCACTCCGAAGAAGGGTGTGTGAAGAATGTATCAGATGTCGCCATGTAGGATTAGGAAAGTCCAGTTAGTGGCAGTGTAGTTGTATCAGGAGATGTATGAGAAGTGGGATGACATGAATAACTTTTGTATGAAGGTTGGTCCACATCAATGTATAGTAGATCAAGAACAACCTGTGGTGGAATGGAATGAGAGTGAGGGAAATCTATGACTGTAGAGAGATTCTCTCATCATTATGTAATGTACCTGTCATCAACTAAAGAACTAGACCCAAATCATCAAAACTAAATGAATCTCGTATCTCAGGAGTGATCATACCATGTACCTAATTGATCCTATTACCTTGAAAATAGGAACATTAAATAACATATCAAGATATTAATAATAAAGAATAAAGAAGTGTGATAAAATTAAATTACTAAGGTAAAACATAACCGTCCAAGCCGAGTGATAAATCAAACAGTCACTCACATATACCAGAGCATGTAATCAGTGTGGGCTCCATGATGAAGATGCCATCCAACATATATAGTGACATAATACTAATCATGTGAATCCCATATAGATATGTATATATTGTGTATAATATTCCAATATCGATCATATTTTCCTATAATTCGAATATCGTGAACCTATGAAACCTATCTCAGTGGCCCTAGATTGGGTTGTCAATATCCGAACTACCTCATGAACCTATCAAGTTGGTTCCACATAAAAATATAAAAATTGATCAGTGGTATTGAGATAGTGGAATAATGCATCCCTACTGTACAATAGTTTAGAATATGTCCCAAAAACTTTTCTGTATATACCATCAAATAAATCAACATAGAGAGAAATACAATTGACCATTCATTAAAAAGATAACAAAAAATTATTTCTACAGTGATTCACACATACCTCATCAATGGAAATACAATCAAACAACATGTGATAATATGAAATGGAATGTATAGGTATATATAAATATTTCTTCAAGTGGTTCCACCAATTAATTGCAAGTAATAAAATTTCAGAAATTATATAATTAGCATTTGAGATTGGAATAAAAGTGTGTATTAAAATTTTAAAGTACCAGCAACCAAGGGGAATCATATGTAATGAATCAAATGGTACATCAGAGATAAAATAAGGTGCAAGTGTAGAGAATAATATCCATTCCCAAACATATAATAACAAAAAACAACCACCTATCTCTTTCACCTCCAGGCATGATGACTTGCACAAATCTCTATACAGGTATTCAAGACATGCCAAACCCCAACTATACTACTCAAAATGCTCAAAATTACTATGAATAGGTAGGTGCATTAGATGAACATATGATCTAGAGTGATTTAAAATAAAGAACCTCCAATCAATCAAAAAATTTATGTTTGTTCACATCTCTACAATGCCACCTCATCCACATCTAGATCAATGGGGATGAAATTGGTGTCCATATATGGGATCTATAACCTACCACCTTTAAGGGTCCATTGCGGATTGGGTAATCTTAATACTAAATATTTTTATAAAATTTAATCCAAGCTGTATATTGTCAGACCTGTAGCAACATCCCCATCGATAGTTTGAACCAATAATATAGACACATCCTGTAATGTAATCAACATATACACCAAGGAAAATGAAATATATGATTCTATGGTCTTTATCACTCTACCTGAACAAAAATGAGTAATCTGTCAATGGGTATATACCCACACATGCTAAACCCATAGAACCTAGACTAACAAAAATACAATATGATAAGCTCTGGTGGGATCTCGTGGAAAAAGTGTTGTGCCCTGTGGACTTTTAGTATCCAATCTTCACCACTATCCCATAAATGTTGTGATATGTGATCACTCTATGTGGTAATAAGAGATATATCCTTAGGTACTGGATGTAGCTTTGTGGATCCCATCTATGTAAATGGATAAAGAAATGATAAACATATAAATATTTTAAATAATAATATTTTGAGTGGAAGAAAAATTAAGATAATTAAATTCTTCATCTGAAAAACCTTTATACATGGAATGTACAACAATTACAATAATCAACCCAGAGTAAAAAAATAAAGTAGGGAGTGATGATGAACCCTCCATGTTATCATTATGAGGACATTGTCTATGATTATACCCCTCTTCCATACACCTATCACATCATTGAAACATCCCATCCTCTCGAGGCTAATACATTTCATTTCTCACATGTGTATATTTTGGAAGACCTTTTCCATGAAACCATGATAGATTTGAAAAAACATCGGAATATGTAGAGGTGAATTTAATATTGATACATCTATAATTGGGCTTCACTCTGCACTATAACAATTCTAAAAAATGTCAATTCTATACACTATATCAATATAACTTTCCCATGAGAGGTGAATATTAAAATATGCTACAAGTACATGTGAGAAAGGAATGATGTATTCCTAGAAGTGACCACATTCATAGGCACGATTTTCAAGCAGAACGGTTATAACTGACTATCCTAACCCTATTCAACTTCAACCCGACTTCCCATACTGTGAAAATGGAGCAACTAATATGGTGTGGAATATGTTGGATTAACCTCAAACTCCTTTATAAAACTTTTTTTGTATCGATGACCCTAAAAAAGTTATTTATCAATATCTTTTGATCTGTCAACAATGTATTTGTCACATCTGTAAAATGTCAGAGAAAAAATACCCATGATTGGTAAATTTTTAACACCCATGAAGATGAATATATTACATTCAAAAATATTTTTATTAATGTTCCCATATATCTTCACTTAATCAAATTCCAATGAACATTTTTTATTTGGGATTCACATCATGTACTTGTATAAATCCTTATTTGTTCCTCTTATTTCTTCCATTATTTGAAGCAAAACTTGTTGTCTTGGTTTTTATAATATAAATTCATATATGAAACATTTAATAAAGTGAACATTGATATAAAAGAATCACATGTACAAAATTTTTATACAATGTGATCCAATACCTAATTTGATGATTGATTGTTTCATGTTGTCATCATGAAATTTTGTCCATACATTGCTGGAAATATGTATCAAAAAATAAAGATAGTAAGCATGGGAAGGGGGGGGGGAGGGGTAGCCAAAAAGTATCCTCGATATTCAATTCTTCTTTGATATCATGATGAAGATATAAAATAATGCATATCCCATTCCTATCAGTGATATGAACACACATAAAATATAGAAACCAACTCCCTGAGTATAGATTCTCCAAATATACTATTGAAAATTCCAGTGGAACAAGGAATCTATTTCCATATTCAGTGGAATAAATCAAGATAAATACATTATAATTTATATATAGAAAATTTCCATACACTTGTATGAATTTATTGCAGTGAGGGAATGCTGTGATTAATGGAAGGAATGCCCTGAATATCTGATGAAATTGTACTTTTTCTATAGAGATGTGATTGTTCACCACATGATATATAGTTTCAAATTGATAAAAAACCTGACCATTTTGAACCAATCAATTGATATAATAAGGAAAAACCTGAAATATTGTTTCCAAATCTCTATAAAACTTCTCAGTAGCTTTATGTTTTGAAAGGCACACCTTCTTGTATGGGATTTTGTATCTATACTCACTCACTATGCATTCCTGTATTAACTTGACATAAACATCTTGAATAACTATTATCATACCAATAATAATAGAGCATATGAATGTCATGTCTATGTGTCTATTATATTGAGTTATCCTTAGATTAAAACAAATTCATGGTCTTAAATTTTTTTTAATGTTACAACAAGTTAAATTTATGAAAAGGATAGCTCATAACCGCATCTTGAATGTGTCACCAAAATGTTGAAATTTTCTAGAAAATGTAGATCAAATAGACTCATCTATGAGATAACTGTAATGATTATTCACATGGTAATTATTTTTAATTTCTTTTAATTCCTCTTTTCTCTAAAATTGTCTTCCAGAAAACAATTCATCATCAATACTTACAATATTACTTTGTTGGAAAATATTTGGGAACTCAGTTTTTGGTGTCACTACATCCCAATCAAACACATGAACCACCGATGTAATATAATATGATTTTTTTTCACAATACATGAATGTTGTATTTTTGGGTCATTGGATGATATCATCTCATCTTCTATGTCAGATAGTTGTTCATCCTCCAAATGATCATCAAAGGAATCGTTGATTGTAACTATATGTGGATTATCTAAAACAATAGATGTTGTAGGAACATCTATGTATACTGTCATCTAAAATCTTTCCCCTTCTCTACATATATTTTCTTCACCCAATCCACCTTGAGAAATTGGATCATAGGTAAATATATACCCCTCACAAAATCCACTATTGTCTGACATGTTTTGTTCTATTTAAGTGGTATATTAAATTGTAATAACATCAATATACAATTCCATCACACTAAGAATTATATGATAATTATATGTATCATAATCAAGCCTTAAATATTTATAACAGACCAAATAATGATTACTGTAATATAGATTATCCTGAATTTAATGAAATCAATAAACGACAGATGATATAAACTGATTCCTAACAAGCTTCAATTGATCATGAATTTTATTGTTATCCGTGTTCATCGTATCACATCCAATAAGTTTTACTAAACTTGAAAGACCACCAATATATGATATCCCATGATCATTATCTATTATTTCACCTACATGATATAAAAATGCATGCAACTGTTTGTCCATATTTTTGAAACTGTTAATTGAAATTAAATTTCATGTTAAATATATACGCCGAAATTTCTTCAGATAAATCTAAAACTATGAAACTTTAAATATTAATATTTCTATTATAATTCCTTTAATTAGTAGAGAACAAAAAAGTTATTTGATCTAATATTTGTATTAAATTAAAATAATTAAAAAATAGTTAATTTATATAACTTAAAATATTAACTTATTATTAATTTACTAATTCATAAAAATTCTTTACAGTGCAATAATATATTAATAAAAAAATTAATAATAAATTGATAAATAATATATTTTATACAATGAAATAATATATATACATTATAATGAAATGATATATTATTAATATTTTAATTACAATGTAATAATATATTAATATATTAAAATATATACATATGATTACTTTATTTAATTTAATAACACACATAGACTAATATAATTCAATAATTAACTAATGAAAGATACATATAAATCACAATATTATTTATTAATATTTAAATTAACCTTAAATTTATTTTTTTTAAATTAATTTGTTATCATATGTCAAATTGTATTATATAATGTTTTTGTTGAATTTTATTAAATATAATAAACTTAATTTAGCTAACTTAAAATTTTAGCTTATTATTAACTTCATAATTAATATATGTTTTCAAGATAGTGATTTTGTTAAAAAAATATTTGAAAATAAATTCCCATTTACTAGATTTATGAATTTTTCTTTTAAAGAAAGTGGGAGAGGGATAGGGGAAATGGGTTGGCGGAAGGTGATTTCTTAGAAAACATATTCTTTGTGAGTGGATCAAAGAAGGCACTTTCCAAGAAAGCGCCTTCTTCAGATTCAAATTTGATAAGGCAGATTCTTTTATTTATTCTTAAAGAAGTTTATTTATTAAAAAGATACCTCCAATAAAAGAACAACACCAGTGCATTGGGAATATGTTTCCCCTTTACTCTATTTTCATAATTTTTATAAAAGATTGATTATATAGGGAAATTTTCCTTGTGACTTGGGGTCTCACCCCATTTTTACCATCATCCAATCTAAGGGATGGAATCCACTTGATTAAGAAAATGGGGAGGGAGAGGGGAGAGGGGTTGTAAGTTGGAAGGCCAACCACCCTGAGTCCTCACACCAGTTATAGCCAGGGGTTTTGATCCATGAAAATGGGTTATGTAGATCGATATAGAGGAAAGGGGGTCTCATGACTGGGCCTTAGCTAACTGCACAACACTGATTTGTTATTAAATTCCTCCATTATTGATTAGAATGATAACATTACTAAAAGGACTATGTATGAGGATCAAAAAATAAATAAAGAATAATTAAATAATGAAAATTGTTATAAAATTCATCGATAATGGAGTGCAATCAAAATAACCAGCCCTACCTCATAATTGGACCATTGTTTGTTGATGAGAAAAATTACACTGAGATCCATTGATGATCTCCTCAATGAATGGGTTCTTGGATACCCAATTCCCTCTAATATATTCACTATAATCAAGGTTAGTGGTTTCTAACCCCAATTATAATAATTTATGTGGTTTCAATAGAGAGAATTTGGTCTTCATGGTATTTTCAATTAAACACCCAAAATGGGCTTGATGTGGTCCCCAAAATGAAAAATTAAAGTATACCGCCCCTAGGGTAAGCCCCCCATTATGAGTTAAAATAATATGATTGTTTCTCATCTAGGGACCCATTTAGTAGATAATGATGATTCTTTTTGATATTGTGTGTGTAGAGTAAAAATAAATATATTAAATATAATATAATATATTAGGGTTTTCATGACTCAAATTTCACACAAATAGGCTAGTAAGAAACCTAGAAAATAATATTCAAAATATTATTATGGTTCAAATGAAAAATTTCATGTTGCTACATTAACCATAAAATTTCATCACAACCTAAAATACTCTAGATGAACATTTGTAAGGGATAACTCAAGGTCATTATTTTATAGGTAAATTATCATCTCTCTTCATGATTATATACAACCAAAATGAATGAATGATAAAGTTGAGTCTGTCTTTGTATAACATGATACATTTTATATTCTTGTACTCCTCTAAGAATATTAAAAAAATCATTACATATCTATATAATTTCTATCAAATATATAAGTGACCATCTGATAAAACCTCTCGTTAAAATCCTTTAGTGAGTAACATCTATGATGAAATCTTGTTTGAATAATGGTGCAACTAGGAATAGTTCTTAATGTACAACTCTTTAAACAAGTATTCAAACATATTTACTATAAAATATCTAATGTTGTGATGTTAATATCTTATGCAGTCAAATTAACACTATTTTTTAGGTTCATAATCATCTTCATTCTTATAAAGTCACTATTTTAAACATTTTTTTGAAATATTTTTGGTAATAAAATGAAACTCTTTACATTATATTTCTTTACTGCCACGTTTAATTTTTTTAGATAAATTAATATTTACTTATATTTAGACTAGTAAAATCCTTTATTTTTTACACTTTGAACGTCTCTAAGTTAAAAAAGACTCCAACTAGCTTATTAGATACTATCTTCCTCCAAAATATCATGCTAATAAAAAAAATTAATTTATGTTTGGAAATTAAATTAAATTGTTATAGTGAAAATATTTAATAAATAAACTTTTAATAACCATTTCTCATATAGTTATGTATTTATTTGGAACAAAAATATAAAAATTTTATTTTATTCTTAAAAATATTCTAATTATATGTGGTAGGAAATTTGTTTCCTCATATTTTAATTAATAACTAGGATAAATTTTTTTATCCCAGATAAAACTTCTTTTATCCACATATTCTATTAAAAAATGATATAGAACTAGATTGATCCTAAATGTGTGTATCAAAATCATCATACTATATATATATATAATAATTATTTATAATAACTTAAAATAACCAACCTAGGTGAATATTAACCCGACACCCGACCCTACCTGTCATTAGGCCCAAAAGAAATCCCTAATCCACACAGTATGGAAACCAGTGCATGGGCATCATAGAAAAATACATTGGGAACAATATCACCTTAAAATAAAAGAAATGAAATAACCTAACATGGAATTATTAAATAAATGAAAATATCATCACATAAATAAAAATATAGATATTATATAAAAAAATAATACAATAGAAAGTAAAAATAAATAAAATACAATGGGTCCAACTAGATGTTACAACAATAAAAGAACATAATACAAAACCTGATCTATACCATATGAAAACCTCAATTCTACCCACAATTTCCCACCACATCCCAACTCACTATTAATATCCCAAGAAGGAAATATAATATGATAATGTAATATTGATCCTCTATACAACATGAATCTATATATACTAATACTTGAGTGTGTATGAAGGGTGTGAGCGAATAGGCTTAGTGGGATCTCACCAAGGACTCCCTATAATTCCTTTGATTATACAATTTACAAATGATATTTTGAAATAAAATATAAAAATAAAGTTTTCAACTTAAAAAGTATAAGTGAAATCAAATCATACCCCTTTAATTGAATTTAAATAAAAAAGTCATTTATATTAATTTTTTTTGAAAATCCAAAGAGAACAAGGGCCACTATTTTCATAAAAGCAATAAAACCATTTTCTTAAGAAATTGAAAATATCCTTCAAAATCATCTTTGAAAATAATTTAAATGGAAGAGAACCAAACATGTAGGTTAATAAATGATGCAAATAAGGTACCATAAGTTAAGAGATAACAATAAACTAACATGATAAAGGGTTATATAAGAAAAAAAAATCAAAGGTGAAATAAAAGCAAGAATGGGAAGGAAAATCCCCCATATCAAACCACATATGAAGGAAAAAATTTCATGGGTACACCGTAGGTTCAAACTTGAATGAGACTATATTAGGTTCTTGGATTCACTAGTCCTGTATGTGTCTCCTATCAATATTTCCCATTCATAATTTCCCCCAAGAAGTGTTAGGGACCAACCAATACTAACCCCCAGAAGGGTGAAACTCGCTTAGGGAACTATCCAGCTTGCGCACACTAGAACAACACAACATGAATACAAAAATTATATTAGTTACCTAAGGTTACCATGATATAAATATATTGGAGGTGATTAATCAACATGGGAAAAAATATATCAATATAATACAACAAATATCACTAACCTCACCTCCAAATCCCTCATCAAAACAACTGCTTCATTCATAATCCAAGAACCACATGATCCAACACCACTCATTAAGGGAAATAAAATAAATTTAAATGGGAATCATTATGGTCTTATATACCTTAGAAATATTTCTTTTAAAAGTTCCAAACAAGATTACAAAATAAAAGTTTGGACCAAGATATCGAGCGTATTTTTATTTTACAAACTCTAAATAAAATATCCTTTAGAAATCCATCAAACCCTATCACACACAATTTAATTTTTAAATTTCAATTTTTAAAATACAAACCCACTTTTAAATATTCATAAATAAATTTTCCAAAAGGTCTTCTCATGACCAAACATACGTTTCAAAGAAACATTTTAAATTCATAAAAAAACCTTCTATTCCAAGATAAAAGTTCATGGAAATAATTTATAAACACAAAAATATATCACATATAATTATAATTTCAATATAAATGGTTTTTATAAAACACAAAAATATCATGAATTATAATGTAACGTGATTTCATAAAAACTCTTACATCAAATTGATCAGAATAAAGTAAAAAACTATCACCTTCTATGGTGAACACTCAAACAAAAAAGGAATCCTCCTTTATAAGATATAAAAAAGAAAATCCATAGGTTAAAATAAAACCAAACCCAGATATTATCCAGAATAATTATTTAGGGTTCAGGGATAAGTTAAAACCCTTAAGAAATGGAAGGAAGAATGTAGTAGAAGAAAATAGAGAAAATGAGGGAGATATTACCTTAAAATATTCTTGGAAATCTTGAATAGAGGGAAAAAAATTGGAGATAAAGAAAGAACTCACCTTAAATCTCCTAGAAGTCTAGACACATGATATAAGAGGATAAAGGAAGTAGTAAGGTTTAAAATTTAAGGGGGGGGGGATATGTAAAATAAATTTTTAAGTGATTCTTTGTAGACTGTATGGTTTAGCCACATAGTATGTGAAACTATGTCTAAACCATACAGATGATTTTGAATGAATTCTCCATCTATGTATGGGCCATAAACATGGGTATCACTAAATATATGGTAGTTGTGGAAGCATACCATTATGGAAAAACAAGCCGCACAACTTCATAGGAATCCCCATATAGTTTTATAAACTGTGCGAAGACCATGAAAATCAGTATTTTCAAGTTTCAAGCACTAAATAAATGGTTTCCATAAAGATATTACTAACCATGTGAGTATCACACAAAATATAAAAAATTCCCCAAATATCAAAATTAGTGCTCAAGAATTATCAAAATAGAAAATAAATCAAGATAATATATAAAAACACAAAATATGTAATGAACTAATTTTTTAAATATATATAATTGATTTTAGAAATAATATAATTATACATTAAACTATATTTTATATGTTTTCAATATAAATTAATATTTTATTTATCATGACAATTTATGTTTGAATATATATAAATATGTAAAAATATATACGTTATATATAAAATAATTTTTTCCCTTTTTTTATTCTTAGTAATGTAGTATAATATAAGATACATAATTTAGATGA
This sequence comes from Viscum album, assembly GCA_963277665.1. NCBI lineage: Eukaryota > Viridiplantae > Streptophyta > Magnoliopsida > Santalales > Viscaceae > Viscum > Viscum album. The sequence continues at coordinate 193,795,674 of OY728127.1, forward strand.
AAATATAAATTAATTAAGTACAAAGTAATTTATTAGGAACCTTGGATTATTTCATTAATTAAATTAATTCTTAGCCATTAATAAAACATTTAATTCAATTATGTCCTCTAAAATTTTACAACTTTTTGGACAATTAAACTGATAAATATAGATATGTTGTCTTCAGTAATATATTTTTTCTACATCTTATATTTTATTGCCAAAAATTTCCACATGCTTTTCCTTGTTTTGAAGATGTTAAGGATGAATAATTATAATAACTAATTTTGTTTAGTCCAACTATCTAGGTTCAATGTACTGAATATCCATAGGTTTTTGAATATATTAATGATAGATTATTGGAATATAATATTCTCTATAATTTCTCCCATATATATCATGCACCCAAAATTAAAATATCAGTCTATAAAAAATGTTTTTTAGAATTTATAGTCAAATCATTAATAAAAATATTTTGATCCAGGAAGATAAATCAAACCTCGACTCATTTTCTTCACATGAAATTTTGACCATGATAAAGGCTGAACCAAATATTCATCCAATTGGATTAAATGATCCAAATTAATTCATCTAACATCTCTCAAACTTTTAGGTAAATCCTTGTATGGGGAAAATGTTATGATTGAATTTATGTGGGACCCATCCATTTAGATCCACATCAGTGTTGAATTCATGACGACTTATCTCCCCTCAACATGTGGATCTATATTTCATTATGTAAATGAAAAATATAGATATATTAGTATATAATCTATAAAAAATTATAATATGGTTGAAATAAATTTTTAGAAGAAAAATACCAAAATGAAATTGGAAGGAAGAACTAGAACTCCCATGCAATTTTTTCAAATTTATCATTATTCATGAAGAAAATGTGTTTAAGAAATAACATAAAATTAAATGAGTGATTTATTTATTGTAAAACCTGAACCAAACTTTAAAAAATTAACTTTCAACAAAAATAATTAGAATTAACTCCACCCAAAATTGATTGGCCTTAATTGAGAAATAATTATTATTTTAAACCCTTAACATCACCCTCCTTAAGTATAAATACCAAAACCCTCTTTCCATTATCCCACAGAAAATTTTAAAGTTATATAATCATATACCTTCCATGGATTATTTTACATTGATCTCCCTTTAATCTTGAAGAGTTTTGGTTATTTGAAGTTTTTCCTCTCTAAGATTTAAAAAGTTACTATTCAAGGTAAGAGATGATTTTCATTTTCTCCTCCGCTTATTTCAATTTAAGTTCTTTATTTTGTAAGATCCTTTAATTATATATTTTCTATGTTTTAAAGTGATTCTAAATACCCCTATTACTGTGAATATGATGTATTTTTAATGATATTCTTCATTTACCTCTCATTATAGTTATCTCTTAAATCATTACTTTACCGAAATAATGGTTCCTCAACCCTCTTTTACTAATACCTTCATAATATTTTTTAAATTCATTCTTATTTCAATATGAAATATTATTAAAGAATCATTATTATAATTTTATGAATATGTTATCAATGAGAGATCACTATTTAATCTCATTATACTACCTTTATATGTCATTATAATGTTTAAACATTCCCATAACTATAAAATCATCCTAAATTTGGTAAAGAAATGTGTGTGTGGATTTTCAAGAAAAGAAACTCTTTTCTAGATAAAAACAAGTGGATGTGGTTTTGAAACATATGTATCTAGGGGTAAAAACTAAAAATACCGCATTGTGCTAGATTATATTAGGAACTAGTGCACTGTAATGGGATTTACTGCACACATGGTTTGACACTCTTGGGGGGATATTCTTGGATGATTTACATACCACTTAAAAAATATTTAAAATGATTTATCTTTTATTAAATTGGTCTAAAAACTTTGTAAAATCATAATTAATTATTTTATTCTTGGATTTGGGGAATAAATTCATACTATATAATTATTTCTTATATATGGATAAATCACGTAAGATATGCCTCATTGAGAAATTGATCCTAAGTATTTATGATATTTATTTCCTTGAATATTATTCTATGTAATATTTGATATATTATGAAATGAAATGGAATTTTATGTGATGAGTGGGGTTCAAAATTATATATCCCCTGAGTTCACTGGTTGGTCTCATGAGACAAATAAGATAGGGTAATGGTAGCATCCTTACCTTTTATGAAATATGTGTTGGCACAAGGCCTTGATGGTACGGTTAAAGCATCCAACATTATGAATTCTTATCACTATAAGTTCTATTATTTTTATCCAATATTTTATTTATTATTATGTTATCCATGATTATATTAAGTCTCTTAGTTTTATTTGATATGATATAACTTAGTATATTTATTCACTCCATAATGTTTTATATTTAAATGATTTTTCTGTATATTACATCCTTACTGAGTTCTGATATCACCCTTTTATATTGTTTTCGTTTTCCCTAGGAATCCTAGAAGATCAAAACATATGATAAATGGATTTTCACGGAGAATAATGATGGTTTATGTTTTCAATGATGTATTTTCTTTCTAATGTAATGTAAAAAATTGGTTTTTATCTGGTTTCCTGATGCTATTAAACTATTGGATCCTCCATATTTTTGATTTATTTACCATTGTAATAAAATATAAATCAGATCTTGGGTTCTGGGTTCTATGTTTTTATAGTTGGTATTAGAGGAATATTTAATAAAAAACCATAGTAACTGTATTTAGAAGAACTTATTTAGAAAGAATGAGCCCTATGGGAAACCCTTCGAATATTCAATAAATGTTTCTAGATATAAAAATGATAGTATTTTTTATCAACTAATTAAGAATATATCATTGTCAAGATATAGTGAATAATTGAAGGAGAAAATGTGTCAACACCAAGAATCAATGTTGGTATTAACCACCAGATCAAACAAATGAGACTGGTCTTGGATTAGAATAGACCATGACTAAATTAATTAAGTTGACCTAGGTTATCAATAATAACCTTGCATGCATGTAATGGTCTATTTATCTACAACATGACATATTAATATTAGACTGCTTCATGGAACAACAACCCCGTCATTCAGTGGGACCAAAAATCCATTAGTGGATGAATAATGGATCAAGACCATAAACAAAGTATTTATTTCCTTGGGAAGTGATGATAAAGATAAGGTTATCATGGTAGTATATAATCTAATGGGATATTTTGACTAGTGGTGGTCATTAATTCAAAATATCGAGGAGGAACCAGGGATAAACAACATGGGATGGAAGAAGTTTAGAGAGATATTCCTTGAAAGTACTTCCAATGAGAGTAATGCCATGATAAGAAAAACCTATTCTTAAACCTAAGGAAAAAGGATAAGGAAGTTATAGAAGAGTATAAAGTTAACTTTAGAAGGTTAGCATGAAACATTGTTGATTATGTATTAAAAAAGAGAAATATTGATCATTTCTTCAATGGTTTAAAAGAAAACCTAATTCCATCACTGTTCTCTCACACATCTTACTCATATGAGGAGATTGTGATTAGTACTATCAAGACAAAAAAGGAATTCTCCAAGTCTATTATTTACATGGGGAAATAGGAGAATAAGAATGTGTATGAGTTCTGTTCTAGAATAAATTTAGAGAAGGACAATAAAGGAAGTATAGAATTCCCCACATTCAATAATTATGGAACAAAATCACCCTAGTACATGCCTGAAGGGAATGGGAGTCTACTTCAATTATAGAGACAAAGGACACCAAGATCACAAGTGAAATTCTAAGACGGAGTCCATCAATGTCCAATGTTTTATTAGAAATTATATAGGAAATTATTAAAATCAATTTCCCAAGCATCAAGGTAGTTTAATGCAGAATATGATAGGGAGAAAGGTCAAGCTTATGTGATTACTAAAACAGAAGTGGAAGTTTCCAAAAATGTGGTGGTATATAATTTGGTTAAATATTTAAAACCAAATATTTCTTTATCTAATATTGGGTTATCACACTCTTTTATATCATTCATGTTTTCTAATAACATTATATATTTTACTAGAAACCTAATAAGGGAGTTATGAATCTAGAAACCGAGTGGAAATCTTAACATAATGAAGATATGCCAAGAAATCCCCATTTCATTTCATGAATGTACACTATTTATAGATTTAGTTAACATAACTATGTTAGAGTTTTATATAATCCTTAGGATGGATGGGATTATAAATTATAATTCAATAATTAATTTTTGAGAAATCTAGGTTACAACTTCGAAGGATGTTGTAGAATCACTTTTTTAGAGGAGATATTTAATTTCCCAAGTCATACATGGAACTACCACTTATAGGGAATCTTAATTAAATACTTGGGGATGATTCAATGACTGATACGGATTTCCTAAGTGTATAAGATTTATACAGTGTCATGGAATATATTTATGTATTCCTATAAGAATTACCAGAAGTCCTCATTGTGAATCTGAATTTTCTATAGATATAATCCCTGATGTAAAACCCATATCTAAGCCTCTATATAGGATGGATTCAGTGGTGTTATTGGGGATGCATAAATAACTACATGATATAAGTATAAAGTGATTTATAATACCTAGTGTTTCACCTTGATGGGAATCTATCTTATTGGTAAAAAAAGAATGGGTCTATGTGGTTGTGCATTGACTACTAAGGAATGAATTCTATCATTATAAAGAATAAATACCTATTACCTTAAATTGATGGTTTATTTGATAAAATTCATGGGGACCAATACTTCTCCATGATTGACTGCCATTATAGTTATCATCAATTGAGATTAAATAAGTATACTATCCCAAAGAAAAATTTTCATACAAGGTATGGACATCATGAGTTCACAGTAATTCCATTCAGATTAACTGATGAACCATCTATTTTCATGGATATAATGAACAAAATATTCAGGGATTATCTTGTTAATTTTTTTTGGTATTCATTTATGAAATTTTGATATACTCAAATTCCTATGATGATCATGAATATCATTTAAGAATCATCCTTGAGATCCTAAGGGAGAAAGAACTAAATGGTAAATTCAGTAAGTGTGTATTCTGAATTCCACAATTCCCCTTTCTTCGTCATATTTTCTCCAAAGATAGAATATCATTTGACCCCACTAAGGACAATGTAGTCAACGATTGTCCCACACCATTGAATATAACATAAATACATAGTTTCCTTAGATTTTCTAGTTACAATCAATGATTTGTTAAAAATTTAACCTGATTATCTAATATTTTAATGAAGTAAACACATAAAGGTGTTGAATTTTAATGGTCCTAGGAATGTGGGGAATGATTTAGGGAACTAAAAAATGATTGGTCAATTCACTTGTGTCAAACTTACCATTAGGAACAATATATTTTTTATATATTTAGTGATTCATTGAAGAAATGGGTAGGGTGAATACTTATACAAAATGATAGATTTATTTATTATACGTCAAGATAATTGCAAACCTGTGAGAAGAACTATCTAACTCGTGGAATTGAGTTAGCCACTATGATATTTTCTTTAAAAATACAGAGACACTATCTCTATGGTGAAAAATGTGACATATATTATGATCAATAAAGTCAGAAGTATATTTTCAAAAATAAATAGATTAACATGAGGGAAAGTATATTTCTAGAATTACTCAAAGGCTATGATTTTGAAATACACTACACCCTTGTAAGGAAAACAAGGTAGTAAATTCTTTGAGTATAAAGGATCGTGTTGTCCTATCCATGATGAGGATGGAAAAGGATCCTATATTCAAGGATCTAGTAATAATGGATATTAAGGAGGAAACATAATTTAATTTTCGATTAATTTCTTAACCATTTTTATTGGAGAAGATAAAAAGTCTCAGAAATATGATAGTGTATTTCACAAAAAATATAAACTATAGAATATGGGAAATTGATAGAGTCTATCTATAAATTTGTTGTGTTGAAATTTGGAAATATATTATGTGTACCTTCAATAACTAATATTATAAGGGAGTTACTAGATGAATTCCATAGCTCAAAATTCTCTATACACCCTGGTAGTACAAAGATGTATATGGATCTAAAAGAGTACTTCTAGTGGGATAACATGAAACAAGAAATTACTGATTATGTTTCTAGATTCTTGACATGACAATAGGTTAAGTATAAATGGAAACATCCAAAATGTGTCATGAAAACTCTTTCTATACCTATGTATAAGTGGGACAATATCATAATGTAATTCATCACTACAGTACCTAAAATATCAAAGAATAATAATTCTATATGGGCAATTGTTGACCGTCTTACCAAGTATTCTCATTTTCTAGAAATAGGGGAGGATATACCCCTTGATTATCTTACTCAAATTCATATAATTGATGTTATGAGAGGTTATGGTGCACCATTATCAATTGTTTCATATTTTGATCCTTGCTTCACATCCAAATTATGGTAAAGCCGTCAAAAAATATTGAACATTGAGGTATATTTGAGCATTTCATGTCATTCTGAAATTGATTGGTAGTCAAAAATCACTATCCAAAACCTAAAATATATATTGAGGTCATGTTAAATTTAATTCCAAATAATTTGGGACCAATAGTTACCATTTGTGGAAATTTATTATAACAATAGTTCCCATTATAGCATAGAAATGGCACCATATGGAGACTTTTATGGTAAAAGATGTTGTACTCCAACCTACTAGGATGAGGATGGAGAGAGGAAGATACCTAGTACAAAAATTGTTGAGGATACAACTAAAAATTTAATATTAATTCAAAATCATATCACCACATTTCAGAGTAGACAAAAAATCTAGGTTGATAACCAGTGGAAGGAATTGTAATTCCAAGTAGGTGATCACATCTTCTTAAAAGTATCACCATGGAAAGGGGTTATATGGTTTGGGAAGAAAGGTAAGTTAATTACAAAGTCCATTAGGACTTTTGATACCCTAAAGAAAATTGGAGCTATATCTTATCATATATCCCTACCACCCAAACTCTCTAAAGTTAATAAAGTTCTCAACATCTCGATGCTAAGAAAATATATGCCATACCCCACTCATGTAACCACCATATATGTGATAGAGATTGAACATAAATTATCATATAATGAGAAACATATCTAGATTTTTGATACTAGATAGTAGGTATTGAGAAAAAAATGACACACCTCATGAAAGTTTTGTGGATAAATGAAAATATATAGGAGGCATAATCGGAACTGAAATTAGTAATGTTGTAGAAGTACCATATTTTGTTTTTAACAAATGGTATGAATTTAAATTTTGAAGGGATTTTTTTATAAGGGTGGAATAACATAAAAAAAATATTTTTTAAATATATATAATTTATTTTAGAAATAATATATTTATAAATAAAACTATATTTTATAATGTTGTTGTACAAATTAATATTTTATTTATCATGATAATTTATATTTGAATATAAATATGCTAAAATATATATTTTATATATATATATATATATAAATTTTTTATCCTTTTATTATTATTAGTAATGTAGTATAATATAAGATACATAATTTGTATTAAAATATAAATTAATTAAATCCTATGTAATTTATTAGAAACATACGAGTGTTACATTAATGACACTAATTTTTAGCCATTAATAAAAAATTTGGTTTAATTTTTTCCTATAAACATTTACATATATTTTGAAATTAAATTGAGGAATACATATAAGTTTTCTTCAATAAAGTTAATCTCCAATTTTATAAATTTTATCCCTAGAAATTTCATCATGTTTGGCCATGTATAAAATAAGTTATGGTCGAATAATTATACAAAATACTTTTGTACAATAAAACTGTCAAGGATAGATGTATCAAATGTATATATATTTTTGAATATATTAATTTTATAGTATTGGAATATGGTATTCTATATAATTTCTCACCTATTTATTTTGAGTCCACCATTAAAACATCATCCTCTAAAACTATGTTTTTTAGATTCTATTGTCAAATCAATAATGAAAATATATTTAGCCTGGCAGATTCATTGAACTTAGATGCATTGAATTCACACATGATTTTTACCATGATAAAGTTCAAACAATATGCTCCTCCATTTTAATAAAATTATCCAAATTAATTCATCTAAAATATGTCAAAATTTAGGTCCATCCATATATGGGAAAAGATTTTATAATTGAATTTCTATGGGACCCATCTAGTTAGATATCCATTAGAGTTGACTTCATGACCAATTATCAACCATTAAAATGTGGATCTAGATTCCATTATCTAAATACAAAATATAGACATATTAGTATATAATTTCTACACACATTAAAATATAGCTGAAATATTTTTTTTAAAGAAAAATGCTAAAGTGAAATTGAAAGAAAAATTGTAATTCCCATGGATTGTTTAAAATTTATCTTTATTATTGATAAAAATGTATTAAATAAATAACATAAAATTAAATGGGTGATTTATTTATTGTAAAACCTTAACCATCCATGAAAAAATTAATTTTCAACCAAAAAACATTGGAATTAATTCCACCCCAAATTTGTTGTACTTAATTGAAAAATAATTATTATTTTAAACCCTTGACATCACACTCTAAAAGTATAAATAACAACCTTATATTACCATTCTACCATAGCTAATTTTAAGTTATCTCATAATATAAAATCAAAGGAGTATCTTCCATTTATATCCGTAAATATTGAACAATTTGTTTATGATTCACAGGTTGTCCTCTCTATGATTTAGAAAGTCACTCTTTAAGGTAAGGGATGATTTTATTTTTCTCCTACACTTATTTTTATTGATGTTATTATTTTATATAAGCCTTTTATTCTCAATTTGTATGTTTTAAAGTGATTTTAAATACCCCTATTACTATGAATATGATTTCTCATCAATGAGAGACTTCATTTACTTCTCATTATAGCTTTTTCTTAAGTTGTTACTCTGTCAAAATAATGTTTCTTGAACCATATTTTACAAAAACCTTTACAAGAAAATTTTAAATTAATTATTATTTCAATATTAAATATTATTAAAGAATCATTGTTATAATTTAATTATTATATAATCAATGATTGATCACTATTACATCACATTATGATACTATTATAGGCTCATATAATGCTCAAACATTCCTATAACCATAAAATCATCCTAAATTTGGTAAAGAAAATTTTGTGTTATATTTTCAAGAAAATACATCTTTGTCTGGATACAAACAAGTGGATGTGTCTCTTGCACAAATATAACTAGGTTTAACACCTAAAAACACCATATTAAGCTAGACATGATCAAGAATTGGTGCATGGAAATGGGCCTTGATACACACCTAGTTTGACACTTTGAGAGATATGCTTGAATGATCTACACACCACTTACAAAATATTTCAAAGGATTTGTCTTTTATTACATCACTTTCCAATATTTGTAGAATCATAATTCATTATTTTATTCTTGTATTGGGTGAATAAATTCAAACCATATAAGTCTTTATTATATATTTCAAAATCATGTAAGATATGCCTCATTGAGAAATTAGTTCTAAGTATTTATATTTTTCATGTCCTTGAACATGATTACCTGAAATATTTTATATATGATGGAATGCATTGGAATTATATGTGATGGGTGGGACCTAGAATTATATTTTCCCTTAGTGCATTGGTAGGTATCTTGAGACAACTAAGATAGGGTAATGGGAACATCCTTAAATTTTATGAAATATTTCTTGAAACAAGTCCTCGACGGTGTGGTTAAAATGTCTATAATTATGCATTCTAATCACTATATGTTCAATTATTATTATCCAAGATTTTATTTATTGTTATGTTATCCATGATTATATTTATTCTCTCAGTTTTATTTGATACAAAATATATTAGTATATTTATTCATTCCATAATGTTTTATTTATAAATGTTTCTGTTATATTTTACACCCTTACTAAGCTTCTGAGCTCACCCATTTATATTATTTTCCTTCTCCCTAGAAAACTAGAAGATTACAACATATGATAAATGGATATGAAAGGAAAATAATAATGTTTTATTTTTTAAATGATGTATCTTCTTTCCAATGTAATGAAAAAAAGTTAGTTATCTAGTTTCCTAAGGATATTAAAATGTTGGATCATCCTTATTTATTATATATGTACCATTGTAATAAAAAATCCATCAGATACAGGGAGATAGATTTTGGGTTGTTACAAAAATAGACATCAACAATAACATGTGGGTGTTATAATTATCCTTACCATGCCACTTTATTCCCATTGAAATTCATCAGTAAATATAGAAGGCAATGATATACTAACTCTTTAACCAATCCCACAACCAAAACTAAACACCCAAAATCCTCAAAAAAATGAAACCCAATTCATAAAGAAAATATCTTGTCACTAAGAACAACTAATCCATAAATACCCACCTAAAGAAATAAAAGACCAATTTCAGGTCTCTCTACCATTTATAATTTCTCTAAAATGGTGATATAAATATATTACACTCCTAAAAAGATAAAACTACCATTGATAATCAATATTATCACCATAAACCAAAGAAAAAAAATCCTCCCCCAAGAATAAGAAACCCTATATAAGAACTAGATTGAAATATAAAGGTAAATACAACCCACATAAACAACTTATCATCTATAAATACATTTTTATCAAACCATTAGAGTATCCACTACAACAACTCCATCTCAAAACATACAAATAGAATAACCACAAAAAACCTCAATAAGGAGAGACACAGGTCCAAATTTATGTCAAAATATATAGAGGGGTGAGTAACCTAAGAGCTATTTCATGGAAAAACCACTCAAGGTGAAACTAACTAGATTAAAATTGAACACCATATAATGAATGATCAAAATAGGTATATCAAAAGTCAAAGTCTCCCAAATTAGAATCCAATGTCAGTCCCATGTACTCCCAAACAAAATTAGTTCTTATCATATATCTAATCCCCAAGAAACAAAATTATAGAAACCACCAATTATCAGAACCACACATTTCCAACATACCATATAAATAGACAATTATTTTCATAAAGAAAATAAATAATAAATTCATCCTTAAAAAATCATCAACTCAAAGTATCCTAAAATAAATAAAGAAAACCATTAATCATCCCCAAAATAGATCACACATGATACCTCACCCAGATATACATCTTATAAAACATTTAAAGATGGTATAATTGTCTATAATAGTGGTAGGTCCTTGGATATTTAGGATAAAAGGGTTTAAATAATCCAATTTCCCAACATGGATAGCCCATTTGGGGTATCTTATTCCTATAAGGGAAAAAAATAACTCAAGAAAATTGACCCTACTACACTACTAGTTTGGGATTGTCTAGATTTTTCTACACACTAAATTGGATACCTTTATGCCCACTCATTAGGATTAATAAATTGACCATCTTGGTTTTCTAGACTTATAAAATTTCCCCTGTATGGTGTTATCAATGATGTACTTAAAATAAATTAGGCTAAAACCAAGTACTGATGACCTGATGTCTGGGAAAATAAATCTTCTAAATATATTGTATTTATCTATATTTATTCCCTTAGGATAGAACCACTAAACAAATAAAATATTTAAGAACCCCCCATGACACATCTTCATGAAACTAGGAGGGAACCATTAACTCTTACTACCCTTGTTTTTGTGCTTTGGGAAATAATTAACAGTTCTCACATGTAAATCATCAGGATTCCTGAGATAATTGATTTTTCCCCTAAATATTTATAGCCACTCTACTAATTTAATGAAGCACCATATCTATATAAATAATATGGATTTATATTTAATATTTTTAGGGATGTGATTTATGAGTAGATAAATTTTTTATTCACCCACTCTATTCGATGGTTGTATAGAATGTGGAACTAAAAAGATATATTATAAAAAATTATAGGATTCACCTTGTAGATCACCCTCAATGAAAATACTTATACTCAATTCCTTGACCTTTATGGGAGGAATTATCTAAATAACATAATACATTATCACAATCATTTCATGTCTCATAATCTATAAAGAACAACCCATTTTCTAACCAAGGGAAAAATTAAATCAGATAAACCACTTAAGACAACACATGGAAAATGAAACTCGATAAGAAATTCCAAATCAATTTTTAATAGGGAACACATTTGAAAAAAAACACTTATTTTGAAAATAACCCAATATTGGTAAAATAACCCACTATATTTAAAATTATATGAAATAAAATCCTTTTACCCTATTGAAATCATTTCAAAATGAGATAGGTTCACTAAAAAAATTTATGTAAAAATCCACTTCCACCTCAAAATATTTTTTCACCCACAATAATAAAATAAACCATTTTATAAAACACACCATGAGTAATCAATAATTTTTTTTAATCTACCCACTAAAATTGATTTTTCAATCAAATTTCACTTTTTTTCATAAAAAACCAATTTTACCATAATCATATAAGAAAAAATATCCCAAATTTCATTCAAAAACACTTATAACTATATTAATATATCACAAGATAATCCTCAGTACTTTTCACATTGACTAATCACCTGAGGTGATCCAAGAATCATGTGGCCTAAATAAAAAAATAAATGATATATGAAACTTTTTTTTATAAGGTCACATGGTTTTAAGATCCATGTTCCATTTATGCAACAGTTCTTACAACATGTTTTCACTTTATGGGTTTTCAATCCATGCAATCCAACCTCAAGTATTTTATATATCACCTTTTTAAATCCCAAAACTATGAGGAAAACTATTAAATAAAATCAAATAATTCCAATTAGGATCAAAATAAAACAATCTAAAATCACTAGAAAGATCTTAATGGAATAAAAATATTGACTACCCCTTGGAAACTCAAGGCTTATGATGAAAAAGAAATCATGAGGATATCCCCATTAATACTTATTATTTTTCAACATTACTATCATCATTCCCTCTAAATACATAAAAATTAAGAGATTGATCCGAAAAATAGGACCTAATGAGAACCTAGGATATGTTACAATTTATAATGAATTGGCCCTGACTAACACCGAATGACACCCAATATAACCCTTCACTGGTCTTTTGGGGCCTTCCCGATGCCCATGGGATTAAAAATAGTGCTTGGAAATCATAGAACACTACTTTGGGAATGATTTCACCTTAAAATAATAAATGAAACAACTCAACATGGAATGAAAAAAATAAATAACTAGTTTATAAAATAGATAAAAAGATACAGAGCATGTAGAAAAATAATATAAGATAAAAACAAAAGAAATATAAATACAATGGTCCTTACTGGATGATATTACAATAGAAAAACATAAAATAAAATGCAATCCATATCACATGACTATTTCTATGTAACCAATCATTTCTCACCAAATACTTACTCACCATAGATGACCTAGGAAGAAAATCCAATTTGAATATGATACCTTATACCTATATAAAACATCATGTTGCATAAACACATATGTGAAATTGATTTCAAAGTGTGAGTGAATGATATGACCAAGGATTCCAAAAAATTATTTTCCTTAAGCAGTTCATAAATGCTAGTTTGAAATAATTTATAAAAATAAAGTCTTCAACTTAAATTTACGGAGTGAAATAAAATCAAATACCATTAATAAAATTGAAAGAAATAATTACTTTATATAAATCTGGTTTGAAAATCCAATAAAAACAAGGTTCCTTGTATTTGAAAAAAATAAACAAAAAAATTTCCAAAAAATTTGAAATTATCCTTAAAAAATTTCATTGAAAACCATTGAAAAAAAAGTGAACCAAACATGTAGGTCAGAGTATTAGACAAAGAAGGTACCACAAGTTAATAGATAATAATCAATTAATAAGATAAATGGTTCCACAAGAAATAAAATCAAATGGGAAATAAAAATAGTGATGGAAAATAAATCCCATACATAGAACCAATTATTAAGGAATAAGTGTCACTAGCTACACTCTAAGCTATAACTAGAATGATACTGGACCTAGTTCTTATATTCACTACGCCTATATATGTCTTCTAAAATTATATCCCATTCATAATTTCTCCTAGGAAGTGTTGGGGACCAACCAATACCAACCCATAGAAGGGAGAAACTCTCCTATGGAACTATCAAGCTTACACACACTAGAATAGTGAAATACATGCCTATAACTTCTATTAGCTATACAAGTTTCCCATGATGTTAATACAATGGAGGTGATAACTCAATCGGGAAAAAATGAATCAATATAATACAATTAATACCTATCATCTCACCTACAACACTCTCATAATAAATATCCCCTTCATTCAATATAAAAACACTAAATGATATAAACACCACTAATTAAGGGAAACAAAATATATACAAAGGTGAATTATTAGGGTCTCACATACCTCACATATATTTCATTTAATAGTGATGAATGAGCCTCTATAATAATTTTTTATTAAGATACCTAGCCATTTTTTGATTTTATAAAAACCATTTTAAACATACATTATAAATACATTAATGCCTCACACACACCAGTTACATTACAAATTCTTATTTTTAAAAAATACATTTTCTTTTAAAGAGTCGTATAAAAAATTTCACAAATGGATTCCACAATACTCATTTCAAATAAACAATTTGAATTAAAAATACCTTTTATTATAATCCAAAAGTTTACATAAACAATTTAGAAAAACCAAAAAATATCACATGTAGTTATACTTTTAATAAAAAGGAAATTTATAGAACTCAAAAACACCATGAATTGAAAAGGAAAACAATTTCATTGAAAAACACACCTTAAATATATTAGAATCAAGTCATAACATGTTAATTTATAGGGATAAAAGTTAAAGTAATAAATATCCCCCCTTTACAAGGAAAACATTAAAAACTTATGTAAGAATCAACCAAAACCCAAAATATAGCTAGAAAAATAATTTATGGTTCTCAGAGAAGGTGAAACCTAGGAGAAATGAATGATAGATAAAAGGAGAAGTGAATAGAGAAACATTTGGATATATTTCTTTGAAATCTTCTTAGTAATATTAAAGAGAGGTATAAAAATCAAAGGAGTGGAAAAATGAACTCCCCTTAGAGAAAGACATTAGACCGCATTATATGAGAGGAGAAGGGAAGGTTAAATAGTTAAAATTGAATGGGGAAATAGTTAAAATCACTTTTAAGTGATTCTAGGAAGATCAAATGGTTTAGTCACCTGGTTTTCCAAACCATTCCCTAATCATTTGAGATTAACATGATGAAATTCCCCTATATGTAAGGGTCTTATATGGCCATCTTAATAGTTAGAAATAACTACATGGTAGCTATGTGAGATTACCCTCATATAAAAAAAGCCACACGACTTCTTAGAAATATCTGCATGGTTTGATAAAATGTGAAGAGACTATGAAAATCTACATTATCAAGTTTTTATCACCATATTAAAGGTTTATGCATGGTTCCTAATAATTATGTTCAAACCATGAAATAATTAAATACTTTCCAAAATTTACAAATTAAAGCCTAAAAATTACCAAATGTCAAAATGAATCAAAATGATAGATAATAATAAAAAATAGATATCAATGGTAACACAAAGGTGTTACAATAACTCTTCTCATCACATAAGAGGGAAAAAAGGTGAAAAATACACAGTCTATATTCCAATCCAATTAGAACATTAAAGTAATCTAATATATCTAACACCAACATATAGAAAACCATTTCTCTATCTCTTGAACACATACTTTAAGCTCCGGCCATAATTACTCAATTTTTTACATGTATATATATTTACATATTTTTAATTTATAGTTGGTATCATATACACTTAAAAATATAAGAATTGACTCATATAACATTAATACCTAATGTAGAATAGCTATGAAATTTATTCCACCCCTTTAGAAATTTTGATCAATTTCATATCCAGTTATTAGGATTGACATAATTGAAGCACTGTACCTCCTTCATAACTCCTCTATTAGTTTCAATGACTTTGACTATATATTGGAAGACACACTATTGGACTTTCTAACACTCCAAATCATTTTTTATTTCATAAAACCACTTTTAGGGATATAGTGGGAACCCTCACACTGTCCAAATTCCACATTCCACATTCCAGTGGGCCAAAATATAATAGATTCAAAATTCAAAAACCAAAAACCAAATAACACAGACTAGTGGGAAAATTGATCACATATTCAAAATTCAAAAACCCAGAAGCAAAAAGTAGATAAGAAAGAATGTCACTAGAAATTGCATCAGATACAACCCCACAAGTCATGCAAGATACCAAAGAAACCCTACATCATGATGATACCACTGCATCACTCCTGCTTCATGTCATATCTACATCGTCCATCAGTCATTAATACTCTCAAATCAGTTGTTATCATCAACTGCATTAGCCAAGACCCATCGCCAACCATCATCTTCATCATCCATACCGTCGCCGGGTCCACCATTCGAGCACCACACCAGACATCAGGAAGTCCATTGAAGCCACCAAAATTACCACCACCATGTCATCACTGACCATAAACAATTTATCCAACACCGAAAATATCCTGGGGCCAACGAAGAAGAATCCTCCACACAACCCACTTGATCTCATATCCCAAATCCATAGGGTGACCACCACGCAAATCCACCTAGGAGAGGGAGGTAAAGACCTAGAACCAAATTAGAGAAATAGGTGGAAATAGATCTCACCTTAGAGGACCCCAATAAGAAACAATACCAAAATTCCATAAAAAAAGAGAGATAGGGATGAAACCCAAAAGGGATCTAGGGATAATAACTTTAAAGGGATAATGAAAGAATAATAAAAAGGGGAAATAAACCCAGGAAGAAGGAAGGGAATTCCAACCAGACCCACAACCTCCCAACCACAAATCCCAAAAACATCAGAGAGTCCATCGCTCCAGATATGACCTAGAGAGGATAAGTGAATCACAATGTCAGAGCATAGAGAGGTGGCTGGGGAGAGCACTGAAGTTTCAACATAGAGAAGAGGGAATCAACTGAGAAGGGGCTGAGTGGAGTGAGAGAGAAGAGGGGGAACCAAGGGATAACTTCCCTAGGAGATAAAGTGATAGAGAATAGGGAACTCTAATGAAGTGAAGTGAGGTGAAGGAAATCCATCGTCATTGGGGAGAAAATGAAACCCTGGGGGGGGGGGAGAAGAGCGGAGTGCTCGATAACATCCAGGAGAATAAGGTTCCATCCCCTCAAGACTTTCCAATATACTTTTCTTCTCCCAGTTTAACATTTACCCTCTTTTATTATTAATACATCCCTTAAACCCATACCTCCCATGTATAAAGGTGATATGACCTAAATAATGCATGCATATGATGTGTATTTCCTATAGAGATATCATAAGGCACATATTACTTGGTTAATCATATTATATAGTATATTGATATCATATTGTGTGTTAATCATATTCTACAATTAACACATAACTATATTATTTTAAGGAAGGTGAATATTAAATGTTAATATTCAGTCTCCCATCCATATAATCTATCATTGATTATTATATTTCATAAGATAAAACATATGAGATTTATATAAATAGGGGTTACAATGAGATATGACCAATAATATATTTACTCATATCATATTTTGTGTTAATATTATTCTACAATTAACACACCATCCTATTATTTTAAGAAAGATTATTATTAAATGAATTATCATATTTCATAAGATAAATTCTTGAGAATGCTTGTGAGTGTCCCATGCTCTATATAAGGAAGTAGTATCTGTGAGAATGAGTGTGTATGATCCTTAAGAAATCACCCACCAATTATATCCCTCCCTGGATAAAAACAGGCTATAAACACAAGACATTACCATGGTTATAGCCCAAATTTCTTTTAATATAGGTTATATCCATGAGATAAGTTCCCAAGGCTTCTAGAGTCATGGATACAGACCGATAGATATTTCTATAGGCACTTGGGGATAGATCCATGTGTAGAATTTGTGGCTACAACATTTGGTTATTAATACTATAGTAGATCACATGGCCTGTACGATCATTTTTTTTATATGAGGTAAAAATATTGTTGTTTTTAGTTTAAATTATTTTTTATATAATTTTATGAATACCATTTTAGTTCATGGGTTATCTAGGGAGTATAAAGATTTTTTTGAGTCTGAAGCCGGAGTTTTTGAAATAATTATACATGCAACACAGTTAGTAGAAACCATGCGGGCATGCCACACATTATGGTTAATCATCAAAGGCCTGGAAAAAGGGAAAGAGGATATTATACGGCTTGTCAAACCATATTGATAAAGGCATAATCCCATGCGGGATCACCTTTAATTTTTAGAAAAGGTGTTTTTCATGATTGGCGCATGGTTAGTCAAATTGTAAGTAGTTACTTTGGAGGTTCTCCCTTAGTATAGTAGAGGGAACATGGTTGGTGTACAGTTTATCCAACAATGCAGACAAACTATATAACCCATTATTTTGAGAAAAAATGACAATATAAACCTTAAAATATTTATAACCTCAATCCTAATTCCTATTTCCATTAGTGGAGAACCTCTTGATGTGGGAGAGATCATTTGAAGCTCAAAGGATAGATTTTGATCCCATTCCTCCATCCAAACATGGATTTGAGTGCCATCAGTCACGTTGGATTCCTATCAGTAAGTACTCCCTTCCTTTTATGCCATTATTCATTTAGATTTGGATCAATAATGTTATTTAGGTGCAATCTAATATGGCCTTTTTTCAAAAATTTCATCCGTTCTTCATTTTTCTCTCAATATGAGTTGAATCAAGAGATTATATTGGATGAGCACTCTACTATAGACCTATTAAAGTTGGAATAATTATTTTAATATCAATTTAGGGTGTTTATATATATTACTTTATTCCATGAACTATATTTTCTAAGAGACAACCTTGAAATTGAATTTATAATTTGATTTAAATGGAGGGGGTATGACCTATGTAATTAATGAGACCCATTGATAAATGATAAATTGTTAAGGGCCTTGAATTAAAACCACCCCTTAGATAAGTTGTTAGATTAATTAGACCATCATGTGTGGCATATGATATTGATCACCCTTATGTTGTTCCATTTACCCCTTATCAAGGGATGTTAGATGAATTGTAAATTGTAATTTGAATTGATTTAAGAGAGGGAATTAAAGAACATGTCCCTAGGCTATGGACATGTATTTTCTTTATTAATAATGAGTTAATTAATATATTGATATTACCACATGAGATAAATAAGGGGATAAGACTTCTAAGATTAGTCCTTGATGTGATAGACCTTCTGAGTTGAGGTTTAATTGCAATGCATAAATGATATTGGTTAGATTTTTATTATATGACTTGGGGTGAAACATGGGTTCTCATATGAACTCCATGGACATACTATTTTGGATGCTACTTTACATATGCCCGAGTGATACCTAGAGTCACTATATGACTTCCAAATAACAACTTATAGGTTTTACTATCATACACTTGAGTGACACTTGGACTCCTTATATGGTCTACCAAGAATGGAATTGGAGGGAAGTTGATTCTATACTCCATGGGTAAGACTTTGAATCTTTATATAGACTTCCATGGATGGAATCAAAGGGTAGTTTATTATATATTCCATGGGTGACACTTAGTCTCCTTTAGCTAACCTCCAAGGATAGACATAGAGAGCGGGGATGTTATACCACACCGAGAGAAATTCTTGAATTCCAATGGGGAATGATTAGGATATTATTGTAAGGTGTTTGGTTTACGTTATTCCTAGAGTAATACCTAGATTACAAATAAGTAATGATAATGACATGATCAGGTTCTTAACTTAATAATTAATGAAATGATTCATGTGACACATCTGCCAAGAAAAATCACAAGCTTGAATTCAGTTAGAGTCTTATACTTTATTGATGTCCTGGTTAGAAAACTGTTAATCACATATCATTATAGGAGATGTTTAGAAATTAATTAGGCCCTAATACTTGATTATAAATTTATACAAGACTTACTATTTATTTAGAGACTTTACGACTAAGGCTGAAGTAGGTAGAAGACGGTGGGTGTCCATGAGAACCCAAAATTTTATGGGTTTTTTACATACAAAAATTCATTTAAATATTCTATTACCACATGAACATTATTTTTATTATAAATTCAATGAATATATGGAATTAAATAAAATTAGAGGTGGCCTATTGGGATTTTATTTCACACCCTACTTGGGATTCTGTTTGTATCCAAGATGATTTCATGACTATATGTATGGATAAGGTCAAGCACCTTGCTATAGGTTTTTGATTACTAATTATGAGTAGGGGAGAACAATACCAAGTATAGGATCATGATTCTATCTAGAAAAATATCTTTTTTTGTATTTATGGTATTTTTGATACATGTATTATATCATTTCCTATGTACTTATTTTGGTGATTTGTTTACATATGAAATGATCATCATTTTATATGAGATTCGTTCTGGTATTGTTTTATATATATGTATTTTGATGTAATCTATGGTCTAATAGATTTACTACTTTCTATGTTGATTGTATGAACACTATCACTGTGTTACACTCTTATAAGAGGGAATAGTCTTCCCATAGACATACTCTAGTCCCTCACTGCTAGTCTAAAGCCCCTAGCATTTGAGGAGATTCTCTTGAGTCCATGTGGACAATTAGGCTCGAGGAACCTTTTAGTGGCAACTGGGTCCAAGAAGTTACAAATTGGTATAAGAGATTTATTTTCTTCCTTATTATTTTGAGATAATAGAATGTGTTTTAGTAAGAATTTGAATTTGGTAATGATATATGATTGGGAGTAGATAACCCATGTGTAGGAAAAATCCAAATTGCCTTGAATGGAAATTACTGTATTCTATAATTTTATTATTACAGTTGATTTGATTCCACCATTGGGTGATGAACTTGAATGGTGGTGTGATTATTTATGTAATTGAGGATTATTTTTACCATTTTATGATGATATAAGGTTATTCATCTCACACATCATTTTATGAACTTTATAGGATCAATATGCCATGCATTATTCCATTCCATATAGGAAGAATTGTTTGATTTCATAATGTTGTGATATTCACCATGATGTATATACCTTATGTTTGATAAATGATTGGGTATTTAACTATAAAACATGATTGGTAATTATAGTCCTACCATAACCTAAAAATATTTTTCATGTTTAGGATACAACAGATACCCTAAGTAGTCAACTATGGCACATTGGGTCATGGGCCATTGGTTACATAGATTGGAACATGTTATGGTGTGGATTAAGTGGAATCCATATTTAGGTTCATGATGTAACGCCCCGACCCCAGCTACCCAGAGTCGGTGCATTATTACATAACATTGGCATGATCATGAGAAAGATCAAGTCTCGAAAGACCGATTAGTTTAGTAGCCTTGGAATAACTAGATACATCCATAAATTTTTACATTACATCATAAAAAAAAACATTTTGTCTTCATATCCCCTCATACTATCCCTGCAGGTCATTCATAAATTACTTCTTCATAATCCTGGAAAAAAAAATAAAACATTGAAAGGGGTGAGCTCGGATGCTCAGTAAGGATAACATTATAGCAGAAGCTTTCATAAATAACCATAAACTCTTAAGGCAATTTATAACTAAAACAAAAGCCTTTGAAACTTGAACTTTCAACATGGTATGGCATAAATAAAATGAAATAATGCCATTTACTTACTCACATGGATATTCTACTAGTCGAATGATCACATGCAATATCAATAACCACTTTCATAATGATGGAATGCATAATGCCAGACTATCATAACCACATAGCCAAGGCCTCGTGCCAAGACTACAAATAAGATTTTGCCAAGGCCTTGTGCCAAGACACTAGTTTGTCTCATGAGACCTACCGATGCATTGAGGAGCTATAGCGGGCTCCACCCGTCACTTATTAAGTCCAATGCATTCCTCATATGAATAGGTTTAAGCATAAAATAAACATTCGTATTAAAACTAGCATACGAAATGTCAATACTTTAACCACAAACCATGAATGGTATAAAAATAGAACATCCACAGTCAAATATAACTCATTTGATACAATATGGAAGATTGTATTGTATCACATTAACCTCAATCATGAATAATGAAGGATGTTGACATAGATGAAAATAATCATCAAAACTATTTGAGAGAAATATCCCCCTTTTCTTGAAAACATTTAAAAGTCACACTATTTGTCAAGAAGCCATTTAAAAATAGATTTTTGAATCAAAGTGTCCCATACCACTTTGAAACCTTTTAAAAGGATTTTTAATTTCTAAACTTTAATGTCCATATAAATAAATCCTTAAAACCATTTTTAAAACATGGACATTAATGAGAAAGATTTAGATGAATAAGTCTTTAAAACATTTAAAAATGGTATTTTAGTTAGAGATTCTAACCAAAAGAGAGACACTTGAATGAAAATAATTGTGGTAATCAAAACTTTGTAATATCATGAGAATAAAGGGAATTCATGATATAATATGTCAAAGTACATTATATACACCACATAAAAGTGATTTGGTGTATATCAACAAAGAAGTCTCAATGGAATGTAAGTTGAGATGAAATCTCTTATAAAGGCCATATCCTTAGGTTAAGGATAAATCAACAACATAATTATGTGTGAAAAATATAAATACACTAAATATGATTGGATATTCAGTGTAAAACAATCAAAGTATATTCACACATATTCCTGTAAAAACAACACCAACGAATTGGATGTTTAACTCAACAAATGGTGAAAGAGTTAAAATTACTCTTATCAAATTCATATCAATGACTTGAGAATTTTCAATGGAGTGATTATGTGTATCAAAAGTATATCCACAGGAAGGGGAGTGGAAATTATGACATAATCAAATGAATAGTGATTCCACACATAATCTTGGGGTAATATAATCAATGAAATATGCGTAAAGCCAAATGAGTGGAAATTGAAATCTCAAATTCCCTTATTGATTAGGTAACTTAAGAAACAAACACCCATGAAAGAAAGGTCATACCATGATGATGTAAATACCCATAAAATAAAGTATATTACACAATGAATACAATCATGGGTAGTACACATACACCACATGCAATAATTAAGTGGTGATCAATGGAATTCTCACGGAATTAAAAGTGAGACAAGAAACCCCTTACCACGTTAATCAACTGAGTCGCATGGCCAAAAGTTAATAACCACCAAATGATTTACAGAATAACATGAATATAAAGTGAATCATGATAATATATATATCAAATGTAAGTACACAATACACCACTTTCAATAATTTAGTAGCGAACAATGGAAATCTCACGGAATTGAAAGTGAGATAAGAGAATCCCTTACTTTGTACTTTTTCCTTGGTCGATGGTAGGTTTACCTCCTGTATAATGGTTAAATAATTGTTATTGAATAATACAAGAATCAGTTACTTTAATATGATATCATATATGATCTTTTAACATTGATTTGTTAATAATATCTTAGAATTATCGCCATTTTAGGTGTTAACGGGTTCATTTTACTTTATATTCTTTGTTATGTGAGCCATATTCGTTATTAATGGGATGTATATTATTCATATCCAGAATGGTATCAAGTCCTTAAACATCATTTTTAAATCATCAAATGATAATTATACTTGAATGGATACGATGGAGAATGAATCACATCGCGTTCGTGGAGACGGTAGTCCGTACGTACGCACGAATGCTACTTTCATTTAATTTTTATTTTAAAAGAATCGAATCCAAATGATACATAGTTATATTACTATTCCAGTAAAATATAATATTCTATATATGTTACTTAAGTTCATTAACACCATCCTTTATACGTTCCATGTGTGGTATGAACGAGTCATATCATTTTAAGGGGGCGGTAGTCCGCACTTCCTCAAATGAAATTATCGTATGTATATACAACATGAAACGAATAATTGTATGAAATAAAATTGAATTACAGAAGCTTATATATAAAATATATATCATTAATATCATATTTAATTACAGTTCCATCCTAATGGCCACCATGAGAGGCGGTAAGATGTATTTGAACAATCATCGTTTCGTGAGGCGTTAGTTTGCCATCCACAGAAACATTATGTTCATCATCCATTAGATGGAGTTGTGTGAATGTGTAGTTTGAATCCTTCTTATAAAAACAACCTAGTATATTGTGGATACTGGTGTTGTTACAAAAGAAAGGAAATAAAAAGAGTTTGGGGGTTGGAGAAGCAAAATAATTGAAAATAATTTAAGAGAAAATGTTACCTTTAATTTAGGTAACTCACTTTGGTTGGAACCAAAGGACTTCTTAAAATGCTTTCTGCCTAAGGGGAAGCTTCAAGGAGGAGGAGAGGGATGTGGGGAGCTTATTTGGGCAGAGTTTGGACGATCCAAGTGGCTTGAGAGGTGTGAGGAATGAGTAGAAGTGGTCTCCTTTTATAAGGGAGAGGAGGGGCTCTTTAGGAAAGAGTGAAAGTATTACTTTATAATATAATTATATTCGGTTTATAATGGTCCAAAAATCATTGAGGTCGAAGATAAGATGACTCATATTCTAAATAACATCAACCAATAGGAATTGGACAGGTTTTAGATAATATTTTAATCATTATAATCTTATTTATTTAAATGATTTATTAATGAGGTAAACATTTCATCATTATTGTGTCATTAATAATTTAAATTATTTGATGTCTAAAAATTATAAATAAAATATCATTATGTAGGAAATCATTTTAGCTTTCTAATTAATATTTATAATCGAAAATCCAACATGTATAACCCTATGTAAAAATTGTTCTTTTAAAAGATGTAAGCTTATGCCATTTTTGTATTCATTTTAACTTAATTAAAATAAAGTGTCATTATCACTTACAAGTGGATCAATGGGGTCCCAAAATTGACCCAAAGATGCCCATGGTCGACCATGTATCAACCAATAGGGTTAAGACACGTTTTAGGGTAATTTAGTATTATTATAATATTATTTTTTAACCCTTATTTACCGGATTTACCCTTAACCATGGTAAATAAAATATTTACCGCAGTAATTATTCAAAATGTCTAAAAATAAAAGTTACCTATTTACACAATTTGAAAATCCTGATTCCAAATATGGAATCCATTTTTCTAAATTCAAAACACAGAAGTGGCAGAAATTAATTTAAAATTAATTCCCGCTGTCAAAACAAAAAGCGTGTTTTTAAGAGATAATAACTATCAAAAGATTGACACTTGTTTATGTTCGGTTTAATTGTAAAATTATGTCCAATGACCAAAATTATATTAAATGGTAAAAATATATTCTAAATATACTTTAAAACCACTCAAATTCATAATTTATCACTATTAATTATTTGGATTAAAAAAGTTGTTTTTAATTAAAATTTAGTAATTTTTACTATTCATCAAAATATGAAAGTTATCCGAAAAGTACCAAAATCTCACCTTAGGCTAAATTTGATATTCCGAATCCAAAAATGAAGTCCATTTTGAAATATAAAATATATATAATTTTAAAAAATTAAGTATTACTATTCATAACGGCTAGTTTGATCGGTTGTGGTGTGTGTTAAAACTCGAAGTTGCGTACAACACACGCTACTATTTTATTCAAAGGAAAGCGTACCGTGGAAGCTTGGGATGTTTTATTTTAAATTTTTTGATGTCCCCATTTAGTCAAAAAGTTTAAAATATTTTATTTAAAAAGGGTTCACTATTAAAAGTTGGTAAAACTACAATACTGAAGATGAATTTGTTCTTACATTATGTCTAAGAAACTCATAATATGGATTCTAAAATTATAAGGATTATATAAAGTTTAAAATTTAGTTAATACTATTCATAACCTTTTTTGAACGGCTTGTTTGGTAAGTCATGGTGCGCTTGAACTCGGTGTTGCGTGTAGTGCAAGTTATTGAATTATTTTGAAGAAATAACACACTATGAAATCTTGGGGTGTTACACATGATGTGTATGGAAACTTGTATATCAGAATTGGTGTCCCATTTTGTTCAACAATTTAATAAGAAAATTGAAATAAATATGAATTAAAAAAATAGAATTGAATTTTTTATAGGAGAGAACTTGACCCAGACCCGACAATAGTAGTGGGTAATAGGTTGTGTCTCTTAATTTTATGTGATATATATATTTCCGATACTTGATTACAGGAGAAGGAAGAGGGGTGTGATTATTATATTAGAATACTTGTAGCTATACTATTTTAGTATCTATGCTTTTAGTGTTTTTTGAATCATGTTAAAAGTTGTACGCTTGGAATTGTAGAGATATTCCATCGTGACATCCTCCAGTCACATGCCAGGAGGGTGGTGATGACTATGATCTAGAGGTGATGGGACATGTGCTACTAGTAGATCCTCTAGTTGTGAAAGCTAGGGAAACAATTATGGTACCAGAAATAGGTGACGAGGAACAGTTCCATAAAGTCTTTGTGCATTTTAGGTATAATGTTTAAGGAGCATCGCTACCTTCCCCAACCATGGAAGAGTTGATGAGTGAGTTAAAAAAGAAGAATCTGCCCACATTTTTTGGGGGATGATGGACCATAGTCTACAGAGTCATGTCTAGAGACTATTATCTCTACCATTTATCATCTTGAGATATCTCCTAAGACGAGAGTAAAGCTTGAAACTTATATACTGCGTGATTCCTCTAAGAGATAGTGGGATATAATTACTCTGATAGATCATCACCGAGAGATGGATTTGAGGTATTTTCATATGAACGTCTATGAATAACTCTATCTTGAGATATTGAGGGATGATAGATCCTGAGAGTTCATGCACTTGGAGCAGGGCATGTTATCAGTTATGGATTATTTGGACAGTTTTACAGACCTCCAGTGCTTCACACCCATTATGATGTGTGATGAGTTATCTAAAGATAGGTGATTTGAGGGTGGTATCAAGTATGAAATACAATCACAGGTGAATTTATTTTGGATGAAACCCATTATTGGAATATATAATTAGTCACTTATCATAGAGCATAACCCGAGAGAGGCTGGGGGTGTGATCTAGGGCTATTCGACACCTAGATCTAGCAATGTATCAACCAACACTAGGAAGAATATTTTTGATCTTCCACATAGTGATATTAACATACAAATCACTTACTTAGGTGTCTAGGTGAGGTGCCACCAATGTGGTAGATAGATACATACGAGAACTTAGTGCACATGAGACCTAGCCAAGTTTAGATCCTACAAAAATATGGCCATTTAAAATTCTTTTGTATAACTTTTCCTCTAGAAGCTAGTGAGAGAGGGTATTCACTAACTCCACATGTAAAACCAGGGTTAATATCTTCTCATAAAGTATGGATCTAGAGTAGATACGTCCGAAAATGATGTGATAGTAGTTGTGTCCATGGTAGTCAAACCCCATATTTGAAGCAACAACATAACATATCTACTTAGGGTATCCAGGATATATCACAAGGATGCTAATCATGCCAGATATACGTAGTGCAACCAAAACCCAAGGATTATAATGCTAGACCTTATACTATGATAGGTACTATTCTAGTATCCTCTACTTTAGTATCTTCTCTTTTCAATATAGGTTCTTCTAATAGCATTATATATGTGCTTGTTGTAGAAATACTTGGCCTCAATTTTCAGTTTTCATAGGGAACTTTGATGCTTGATACTCCTTTGGGAAGTTGAATAGAAGATTTATGTCAGTGAAGGGTGTTTCCCCTTGATATTGGAAGGTGTCACTTTGTATAAAACATATTTTTTCCTTGAGATGATATGTTTTTAAATCATTCTCAGGATGTACTAGTTTGTTTCTTGTCCTGATTTTATTTATTTCTATCACCAAAGGGTAAACATCACATCAATAGAGGGAGGATATTGTTTTCAAAAGGGTGAATGTGATTTCTAGGTGAGCCAAGATGGAACCAAGAATCATGGGTTGGGTAGGATGACAACCAAAATTGCGAGTTTATATCTGGATGATCAGGGAACACATCTGGAAGATTTACCTCAAACAATTGATTGTTTTAGGGACATTTAACTAGATGAATTTTCATGACTACCACTAGTGAAATAGGTAGAGTTATCTATATATCTAGTGTCAGGATTTTCATCAATATCCATTACTCCTTAAAAGATATCTTTTACTAAGATGCATGAGCTTAACAGGTAGCTAGAGCGTTTAGAGGAAAATGGGTTTATATGACCCAACACTTCTCCATGGGTTTCTCTCATCCCTTTTGTAAAAAAGAAGAATGATACCCTCATCCTATTCATGTATTACCTAAAATTGAACTAGATAATGGTTAAGAACAAGTATACCATGCCACAAATAGATGAACTTATTTGACTAGATTTGAGGAGATCAAGTATTATAAAAAATTCATTTGATATATGAATATAATTAGGTGTATGTTCAACCTATAGAAATACCTCATACATATTTTCATAGAAGGTATGGTCTATATGAGTATCTAGTTTTGCCATTAAATCTCATGAATTTGCCTTAAAATTTCATAGCACTAATGAACTGAGTTTTCCATCATTATATAGATTTGTTTTTTGTGGTTTTTGTGGATTATATCTTGGATAATTTTCACAATAAACTTCACCATGAAAAACATCTTGATATCATTTTGGATACACTAATATAGAATCAATTATATGATAATATCACAAAGTGTCACTTATGGATGGATTAGATTCACTTCCTAAGTCATATTATCTCAGAGATAGAAGTATCAGTAGACCCTAAGAATGTGAGAGCTATAGTTTCTTAGGAGAATCCCTAGAACTTCTTTGACATATAGAGTTTCTTGGGGCTATTTAGATATTATTGTAATTTCATACAGTGATTTTCATACTTAGTAGTTTCATTAATGGGACATACTAAGAAGGGTGTGAATTTTGTATGGTAAGATAACTATGAGATATCCTTTTAGTAGATGAAAAGGATATTGACTTTAGGGATGGTTATGAATCTTCTAGAGTTGGGTAGAAACTACAATGTGTACTATAATGCATCATGTATCGAGCTTGGAGTAGTTGAGAAGTAGGGAGATAGAGTAATGGTGTACGAGTCTCAGAAGTTTACGCCACATGAGAGGAACTACCTGAAACATGATCTCAAATTACATGTGGTTTTTCAGGATATGTGCTATTTGAAACATTTCATGGAATGAATTTTGTGCTGTACACAGACCACAAAATCCTCAAGTACATATTTACATAGCATGATATGAATTTGAGGCATCGAAGGTGGGTTGAGTACCTACAATATTTTGACTTCAAGCTTTCCTATATGTCTGGAAAGGGAAATGTTATTTCCAATTTACTGAGCATGAGGACTCAGATACAAGGAGTTCAGTAGTCCAATAGAAAGCATAAGTTTATGGTTTTTTTCTTAGATATACACTTAGAGGGGAATACAGTCATGGGAAATATTTTATTTCATCCTTAATTATGACCTCAACCCTTTTAGATAGAGTGATGATGAGGAATCTATCAAATTCATAGGGTCTAGTCTTACAGGAGAGTGTGGAAGGTGATGACCCACCTTTTGGTTTGACCATAGGTGCGGATGTGATCCTACATTTCCATGGTTGTGTTTGGGTTCTATCAGACATTAGCAAGGAGATGATGTAGTAGTTTCATGCCTCGATTTGGGATGTGCACCCCAACGTCACTAAGATGTATTCTGACTTCTGACTTTAATAATGGTGGATGAGTATGAATTTAGAGGTAGCTAGTTTTTGTTATGAGGTGTTCCACTATCATCAGGTGAATGTGGACATTAGCATCCACCTGAACTTTTACAATAGTTACCTATTACTGAGTGGAAATGGGATGATATTACGATGAATTTTGTGACTGGTTTTCCAAGGTCACATTGATTTAATGATGCTTTGTGGGTTTTTTAGCATTCACACTAATTTTTCTTATTTAATACAAATCAGGGAGGCCTTTAATGTTGATGATCGTGGGAGGTTGTATATCCGTGAGATTGTATGAATTCACAAGGTCCGTCATACTAAAATTTTAGATAGGGATTCCCAGTTTACAATTTAATTTTTATTTAATAAAATTTTAAGACTAATTCCTCTTGGGACCATAACTTTTCTGATTGAATACCATTTGAATTTATATAACATGAATTATACTTTAGATATAAAGTGCTTATATAGAAATTATAAGTGTGATTTATAAATTGTTTATAGATTATAAAATAATGAAAAATATAAATAAGGATATATTTAAATTATTAATTATTCATAATTATGAATTTGAAATATTGAAATTAAAATGAATTATTTGAGAAAATTATTTAAGACACTTCAAATTGAGTTTTGAAAATTGAAAATAAAGGCCTAAATAACATTAAATGTGTGATATTAGGATTATTTAAAATTTTTATATAATATAATTTTAATATAAAATGTTTAAATATTATTTAATGTCATATATTTAAAATTAATTCCATATAAAAGGATAATATGATAGAGTTCATTTTAGAAATTAATATATAGTTTTTATATTTATATAATTATAGAAAGTGCATAGTGCATGGATAAATTATAATATATTTCTATTTTCTTTATTTAAGAATTTTATATTAAATGGTTTATCACTTGTTTAAATATATTAATTTCTCCTTTATTTATTTTATTCCCTCCTTTATTCATAAATATGAATGTTATATTATCAATGGTTTTATAATTTAATTTAAAGTGGTATATTGCTTCTATAAATTACCACACATTCATATAAGGAGTTATATGATAGGTATGATAATTGATTTAGTTTTTTACATTAAATTTGTCTTTCACTAGGTTATGATATTGAATTTATAAGTTAATTTTAGTTTATAAATATTAGGTCTTTTAATTATCATAGAATTTAGGTAACTATTGAGTAATGTAAACTTGGGTAGAGGGATGTTTAGTGAGACTACCCACTGACTTAAAGGCTTATGCCTTGTCTAGAAAATTGGTGGTTGGCTATATTTCATTGTAAGATTAATCTTATGAGGGTTGTTGATTTGATATTATTTTAATACTTCTTGTGAAAGAGTCTCACATACATTATGTATGAGATGAATTAAGATATTTGTGAATATAGTGAGATTTCAATCCAGGTTAGTAACTCAAGAGTGGTGT
Source organism: Viscum album (assembly GCA_963277665.1). Classification (NCBI taxonomy): domain Eukaryota; kingdom Viridiplantae; phylum Streptophyta; class Magnoliopsida; order Santalales; family Viscaceae; genus Viscum; species Viscum album. The sequence goes on from OY728127.1 coordinate 193,826,881, forward strand.
GAAATGTTATTTATTAGAATGGCTTAAAAATATTTTTTTGGTGGAAGGAATATGATTCAATAATAAATAATTATAATAATATATACATTTAATGTGAATACATGAGATAATATGGTGATATTAAATACCTTTAAAAATATTAAGAGTCAAATTCATTCAAAATAAAACATTTTTCAAGATCATGATCATCCAATGGGTTAGTTTCTTGCCGAATTAGGGTTCTAATGGATTATCTTGTATAAGGAAAGAAAGCAATGAGGTATACCTAAGAGTTATGTGCCTAATTTTTAGAATTTTATTTAGGTTTCACTTAACTTAGAAACACTATGAGTTATTATACCAGAGGAATAATATTGAGTTTATCTATATGTTAGATTAGAAAAAGAGTTTCCCACTTAACCATCCTTGATTAAAATATGATATGATTGGAATATTGACCTACCTAAATAGAAAAAGTGTGAGGTTCACACCAAATTGGGGTCATTTTTAGTGAAATATAGATATCAGGACACTAATGGATATGATGGATTTTAAAAGGGTTCATCATTTTAGTGGGAAAAAATTTAATAAAAATAATTATTAAATTAATTTAAAACATGATAATTATTAGATAATAACTTATGTTGTAGATATAATTACATCATAATTAGTAAACATGATTTTGAGATTAATTTTTAAAAATAGAAGTTGATTAAAATAAATATCTATACTATTATAGAAACTTAAGAATATTTTATTATCAATAATAAAAATTCTATGTGGTAGGGTAACACATTCCTAAATAGTAAACTATTAATGTTTTTCAAACCACTAATCTATATTCTTATAATAATTAAAAAATGTTTTACCTGAGGTTTAAAAGGCATTATATGTAAGACGACCAAATGAATTTTATTCCCTATTTATATACTCTGTGTGATTAATTTAATTAATAAATTAGAGAGAATTGAGGTTACCTTTAAGGCTTGATCTAGATATGAAATTTTTGTAACCTAATGCCTCACTGAATAACCTAATAGGGGGTTTGGTTGAATTAGGCGACACTTGAAATTCATTCTTTTCAAAAGAAAAAATGGATCTTGTCTTCCTATTAGAAAAGACACCTAAAACCAGATACACAAACAAAATAAAAAACTAATAAAAAATTACATAAATAGATATTTTACATGGTTCTCCTACAATGGGTTTTATCTTAGAAGCACATATCAACATTATGTTTTTATTATAACTAATCACTACTCCACTAATTGTGATTACAAACTTTAGGAAAATATCAATGCTAATACAAGGTATATGAGATCTTCCTCTATTATATGCATTTTTTTCCAAGTTGTTTAAAAAATATAATGTCAACATGTAATTCAATCTCACAATGATAGAAAATTAAGGGTATAAAACCAAATTGCAATGGTTGTTTTCATGATGCTATATTCTTTACTTCCATAATTTTAATGGTATGCATGGAAAATATTTAAATTTAAATTTATAATTAGATAATTTCTATTTATTATCATTGTGTGAATATTTTTTTTGTAAGGATATGATGCTACTTGTAGTATTTTTATGGATACACCCTCAAAATAATATTTAATTATTGGATGTGATTTGATATAAATGTTAAGGGTTGATGAATTTGATCAAACTATCCACAACATGTTTCATGTGGTGTTGAAGTGAAAAAAATGAGAATACAAATGGGAAGTTATATTGTATGAAAATAAATTTTGAGAAGAAATATATATTGTTTATGAATTATAGTGTCTTGAGGAATTATATGATGGTTTTAATTAATTGGATAAGTTTTTTTAAATAATAATACTTAAAAAATTAGCTTATATGGGCCATCCAGGGGATCCAATTTGACCATAGCCTCTAGAGGTAATTGTAGGATCCAACTCAACCATAAATTGCCAGAAAAAATAGATATGGAGAGATCAATGTGAGATATATCATGTGACAAGTTAAAGGGGTAAGCATGGTGCACATGGATTGGAAAACACAAAGCATAAGTGGTGCTTATCCTATCACATGTGGGGTAGAACGGGAGGTAATAGGCACGAATTGACACCCACATAGCTTTATTTCCCAACTAACGAGACACACAAAGTAGTTAAGAGAAGTTATTCCATGGTAATGTCTAATGTGGGATATCATACTACACACACTATTCACATTTTAATGCATGGAACCCTTTGATATGGACTATTTTGTGTTGGGTTTAAACAATACCACATGCATCATTTTTGACCTTAACCATGAAGCCGGGTTTTTAGACCATGTGGATGATCCCATTGTATTAAATCTAAACTTTTTAGGGTTTCTACGTTCAAAGAAGTTTACACAAGGAACTTTTATACAATGAAATCTCAACCATGAAAGTCAATATAATCTCGATGAAGTAAAGGAAAAATGATAAAGTAATGAAGATATTATAACTAGTATGAGATGTTGAGTGGTTTGTTAGATGATGAGATATTATCATGAGGTCAATGCATGAAGACACCATGTAGTTAAAAAGTGGGATGACAAATGATGTCATGAGGTTAGTATGTGATGCACTGAGTCGTAAGTAGTGCATTCAAAGAGAGTATATGATGCATGGGAGTTTTTAGATATAGAGAGTTCACAAGGATTTTTCATGGTGATGATTTTATTAAGAGTATGGTATGTGATCAAAAAATACACAATGAAGGAGAAATATTTCTAGGTGAGTATGCGATGAGGTTGATTGTAAGGTAGCTAGTACACGAAGTAGTGATATGCAATCATAAAACACCATATTTCTTATATCGGCATGAAATAAATGATCAAACATGTTTTCTATTTTGATTATGGTATAGACTATATCATTTTTGGATATAACTAACCTCTTTAGGGAATATTAATAAGAAAAAACTAAAGGATCTCAACATGTATGTGCGTTATTCATAACATATACTTGGAGTGAAGGTGTAGTATGTGAAGCCGAAGTGAGGTGCATTCATTGAAGATGGAGTGAGTTCTAGGTATTGTTTATCCACATGGAAAATAAACATATATTAAGTGTTTGAAATAAATGTGTAGACTGCGTAATAAGTGTGTGAATCAGGGGCCCTTCACGAGGCATAACTATGTAGATAGTGAGTTTTCAAGTCATCAGTTTGAGAGTGTTTTATTCTCATATAATCATATTATAAAATTTCATGAATGAGAGTATAAAATATGGAATGAGTATGCATTATAAAATATTTTCATGAAGGTAGTACTATGTACTAACTATTATACAAGAAAGCATTAATAATTGAAGACACTGAGGAAACTGGTACACTTTTTAATCAAGGATAGAGAAGAGTTTGAAGCTATAGATATCTATTACTAGAGAAAAAGGTCATCTACCTGAGTATTCATATGGGACATACGGATCTAGATCATTTAGGATTTGGAGTGATTTTAAAGACCATCTAATTTGTTCAAGAGGATGTCAAAGTTCTTGAAGAATATATTAGATAAAGACCTATTAATCCATCTTTCTTATGGAGGGAGATCAATTTATAAGAGGTGAAAAATAAATATATAGAATATCAATATCTATCTATCTATAGATTGAAACTGAAGTTGGAGTTTGTGACTGGGGTTTCTATCCATTCATTGAATAGGAGATTGCAATTGGGGTGTATAACTAATTACTGGGGATTTCTATTGTGGTGTTTAACAATTTTTTTTTCAATCACTTGGGAATAAAGTAAGGAATTATGGTTGGGGTGTATAACCAACATAGAAAGGAGTATGATTTTATAGAAAAACATTTAGATACTTTGTGTTTATATCTCTTTCATCACTACTAAAAAAGTGATGAGGCTATGTGATATTATTGATAGGATCAATACCCTTAAAAGTTAGGGAGGTTGAATAAATAGAAAAAGAATTTCTAATTACTAGTCCCTAGGGAACTCTATGGTGCCTAATACAAGGTCAAAACATAGACTCAAGAATACCTCCCCATATTCTATAGGCCGCTGACTAGCAGCAAGATCCAAAAAAATGCATTGGGGAGACTGTTCCCTCGATATCATAGTGATTAATTACAATAAATGACCAAATAAAATCCACAAAATAGTATGGAAAATAAATAAACCCATTTAATTACATACTTAATGTAGTCATACCAAACATACACTAATAACCCATTGGTGTGATCCTGTATAGAAAAGAAAAAAAGAATAAAAGATTCACATAAACCATACTACAATCCTCAGTCCTCATCCCAATCTTTGATACCCATCGATATGCCCAAACCTGATGCCCTACATGTCATGTGACCTTACTTATATGAAGACATTAGGTATTCACATGCACCGAAGTTCTCATGTAAGGTGTGAGAATATAACTCAAAAGGGTTTCACCAAGCACCCTTAATATGAATTTCCATATACACGTGTATGAATAAGGAAAAGAAAATGAATAAAAAAACCTAATATTCGAGTCATAATGTTCTAACCAGGTGACCATGACACCAGATGAGATACACATGCCCATTAGGCCAACATGTGCTAACTAGGACACCATTGCGCTTGACCGTTCCAACCTTTCTTCCATGATATAATCATTTAGTTTCCTCTCATTGTTCCAATTTAATCGATAACTACCCCATACCTAAATAATTAGGATAAGGAATTATTTTAACCTTGATATACTACCCAAAGGTGTAGGGTAAATTCATATATCTACATATCAACCCCTACCTTATCACACAAGGTAGGGGCTATTGGTCAAGCCTTACACCACATCTTGAGCCAATGCACTCATGAGTGGTCCACTTCCCCAACCTGAGCCTCTCATGACAAGGTCACTCATCCAAGTCTTACATCATATAATGAACCAACCTCTAGGGTGGTCATCGACCCAAGAATACTATGGAAAGATCCTCCTAACTCACAAACAAATCATACTACAAGAAATGTCCTCAACCCAAACCTAACATAGATAAGGTCATTCACAATGACCCATGCCTTCCCACTCATGGAAAGGTTATTCCTCAAGATCCCTCTCCCCCCTACGAGTACAATGCCTTACAAAACATGTGCATCATAAATAGGGCTCGCAACCCATCACATAACTCACCAAATAATCCTAGGGAACTAGTCACATGAGATCTTTCCCCTCAACTTGAATAAGAATCACCTCTCCCATAAGAGTGTCTAATGGGACATCCAGACCTACCACACTCACTTATTATCGATACCACCTCAAGCCTATCAGCTAGCGATGACAACAATATATGGAGGATCATCTTGACCAAGACCCCATGGTCTGTTCTAAACTTTCTAATTACCTCATAACAATTTGTCATGCTTCCCAGGGACCATCCCAATAAACCATTCTTTACTTGACCCTGGCCTCAATAGGAATGGTACAATTACTGTCTAAAACTCCCTTAGAATCTCAATTCTAGGTCCCAAAAAACTCCCATAACCCTCACATGGGTATAATCACACATCTACTAAGGGAGACCTGTCTACCCATAACCAAGAGTAAACCCCTATCCAACTCATACAATAATTCTCAAAGGACTTAGCCTAATATCCTCACACATGATAAGACTCTCCTTATACCTCAAGAGGTATTTCATAGTTTCCCATGATATGTATAACCATATAGTCCATCATCACTCAACCCCAGCCACTCATGACTACCTAATATCCCTAGGAATGCAACCAAGTCTATTTTTCTTTTCATATCACATTATAGGACCTCCAAGAGGTCCCAATCCATTTAAAAAAAATCCCTGACTCCTTGGATACATAGTGACTGAGTGATCCCATATCACCCAAGGTGCTAAAGAGAAGTTGGTATCATCCCAAGAGGCCCAATGGCAACCTATCATATCACCTAAGAACTATACTGGTTCATATACCCATTTTATGAACCCATTTAATTATAAAGGTAAGTACAACCATAATAGACATTAATATGAACTTATATCAAATGCTATACCTACATAGAATATGGAGTTAACTTCTACTAGAGCTCTCTTGAGTATCTTCCAAGACCACTGAGCCTCTATGATGGTCTTGAGAACCTATCTCATTCTATATGACATAAAAACTTAATTATTGAAATTTATAAATAATTATTTAATTTAAAAATGAATATTAATAATTTAGTATGTACTCACTAGGTGGATTAGATTCACCAAAACTTTGCACAACCACACCCAAAAGGTATTTAACACACCCCTTGAAACATCCCATGAAAATTACCTAACCACTAACACCTAATAAATTTTCAATTTCATACAATTTAATCAAAAACCCTAAATAAACTAGGAAAACATATTACCTTAATTTAAATAGTGAAATATGACATGAATTTATCTCCCAAGGACCCCCTCTATCCACCACACATGAAATCCCCATCACATTGTAATGATTTCACTATGACTCAATGAGATATTTATTGAATCCCTAGACAAAACTAAAATGAAATCAGTGGTTATCAACAATATGTAATAATAGAGGAATAAAAAAAGGATCATAACTAAAACAACCATTGATGCTCATAAAAAACTATCCTCTCTTTAGGGGGATCAAAATAGGGATTGAGGGAGGTATAATTGTCCAAAAATAGCATTCTATTGACTCCCCAAACCCTTACATCATGATGCAACCTAACCTAAAAAATTTGAAATTTCCACCATTGAGAAAAAAATCCACCTAGGCACCATTCATGGTGTGAACCAGGGGGTTCATGGTTTAAATTCTCTTTGAAAAACATATTAATAGAGTGAAACCATGGTTCACAACATGAAATGTTTATGGTAGATGGATTATTCAATTGGGCCACACCATTCAAGACATAAACCATGGTTCATGACATGAATGGTTATGGGATAGTGAATTTCATCCCTTGAGTCACCTAAAACCTTATATAACTTCCACTAAAGAACCCAAACAAAAAACTAAGCCTCATTCCTCATCTAAAGTCCATCTAATAAGGATTTTTTAATGATTCTATTCCTGATCCAAATCCCAATTCTTGTAATGACCCATGATATATATTAAAAATTCTAAAATTCTCTACAATATAAAGATTTTTAAATCAATATGGCATTAAAATATCCCCAACATAATACTTATCATCATTGAGAAGTCATGGTAATCCTAAAAACACTTCTCCTAACCTACTATGGTCATCAAATCACTAGGATATCACCATGTTCTTCTTTCTAATGAAAAACAGACTTATGCTACACAATTATAAACACCAAGAACATTACTCACCAAGGATCAAGCTACCTACTTAGGAAAAACACCAACATAGACATTACACTTACTACACCTATATATCCCCAAAATAATTTTTTTCTTAAACCGATTCAAAATGAGGCTTATCGTACTCCTCACCATAAGGATCCAATCACAATGAGTAATTATGAGGCATGATGTTTCTCACCATAAGAATTTCCCACAAAAACACATTTGTAGTGGTACACTGGCCCTCCAATAGTGCTTCAAAATAAATAAACCCAAGACAAATATGAAATAAATAATATATTAATATCATGATTTTATTAATAAATCTCGCATATATTCTCACAACCGAAGGACCTGAAAGTTTAGTGTTGTGGAGATTAATTATATAAAAAACTTATTTTATAACACTTGAAAATATCTATCCACAATCATGATCCTCTAGAACCTTTCTTGAAATATCAATTGATATAATTATATTTATACCATGGGGAATGAAAATATAATAAAAAGGTATGAGATCATATGATCAGTAAGGAGAAAACATATCAAAATGTGTTAGATCATAAACATGAATGAGAACCCAAGGAAGATATAAATATATTAAAAAAAGATAATAAGACTATATATTATAGTTATAAAACATGATAAAGAAATATAAGATCAAAATTAGATAGGTAATGAATCATATCAAATTATGACATGGCTCAAAATACATATAAAAAATCACAAAGCAAGTTATCATGATATTAAAGTGTGAAATACTATTAAAAATAATGCGTAGTAATAAAAAAATGAAATTTCATAGAAATGAGATGGATATTAATTTTTTTTCATAACTTGATTAAAAAGATGGAAATGTGTAACTACCATAATAAAAGGAAAACCTTTTTATGAAAATCCATTTTTCCCATCCCTATGTGAAAAAACTCATTATGTTTCTTGAAAATGTGAGAAAACCCATGATGGCCATGCCTACATGGATAAACTCACTATGTCCATGACTGACTATGTCATGAGATATAAAATTAAATAAATGTATTGGATGTAGATATAGGACCCCAACCATTATCATATATGAATATGTGAACCACTTAAAATCAATCATAAACATATCTTAATGAACCCATAAAAATAGAATGTGTTTTATAAACTTTCTAAAAACATCACATAAAATAAAATTAAGAGATCATAATATATCAAAAATATAATTTTTCAAAATGAATCATATAATAATTAATTATTGGGGATTATAAAAACATCACTTCATGATAGAAAATCCTTAGAGGAAAATTATAAGTAAAAATAAAAACATTTCATAAAAACATTTAAACATTTCTATAAAAGATGCTGTATACTTTTTTTAAAAAATATAATAAAGGGAAATTGTAAAATTTTGAAAACCTAATTATAAATATTTACAAATTAAACATGACTTAAAATAAATAAATGTTATTAAAAAAATTTGGAGTCTAAGATAAAACGTTTTATTTTGAAAGGAGGGAAAACCTATTTTTTTAAATATTTTGAAATACCTTTATTTAAAAACCCACATTTTAAAAGAGTACTTAATTTTATTTTTTAAAAGTTTTAAATATAATTATGAGTATCATATAAAATAATCAATATTATATTTACTAAAAATAGATGAGAACATTATCTGTAAGGAAAATATTTGCATGTATGAAAAATTCATTGGCATGGATGAGAGTTATTCTTACCAACATTACACTTTTACTTATGATTTTTTTATCAAATAATTAGTTATTGATGATGATAATTAATTTCAAAATATAAAAAAATGAAACAAAATATAAAATAATAGAATGTTAGGATCAAATAAATCTTCAAAAAAATTTATTCAATTAGGAATTTCTATGACCCAATGAATTGAAAATTGAGTTGATGAAACTGTTACGAAATTATTAATGAAATAATCAAAGTGTTTGTAAGAAATATAAGGAAATGGGTATTAAATTACAATAACATAGAATATATTTTCATATTTGAAGTAATATTGTTGGGAATACACTATATAAAAAATTTAATGACACACAATATGCAACTTGTCTCATAGAGTTGAAAATGAGACAAAGAAACCCTTACTATTACCCTTAATTTTTATAGAAGTGGTTAAAAATAAAGTATGAAAAAATATTAATAACTAATTTCAGAACCGTATTTATGCCTAAAACTTTTTATAAATTTCATTTATAATCATTATCTACATATATATTAGTTAGTTTTTAACTATTTTCCCTCATCAGGTGTTTATAGTTTTGAGCATTTGTTCAATTTTAGTGGGAGACGTGTTGTTATTTGTTTTTATCCCAAAGTTCATGATTAAAAGTTTAATAAATTTTTGAAAATTTATTAATTATAATTATTTATTAATTTTAAATTTACTTTGATGAGTGATTCATTATTTATCCTTGAAGATGAAATCGATAATAAACACACTTAGGTGATTTTTCCAACAAAAGGTATTCTCTTAATTATTGAACTAAATATTGATATATAAATTAAATAACAAATAAAAAATAATTATTTAAATAATTATATAATATTATACCATTAATTATGTTTTCATAGTCATCCATTATATAATTTTATGGTGTTGTTCAAGTAGGCGGTGAAACTGACCCAAACATGAACAAACCATGATTAATAGATGATTATGAGGTGATTTAGTTGTAATATTATTATAATCGAAGAATAATAATAATATTTAGTGTTTATTAGTGTGATATATCATAATTTAAATGAATTATAAGAATATTCAATGGATATGAAAATATCACATAATGTGAATATTTTTTTCTTCTTAGTTTGCTTGTTTGAGACTAATTTTATAGAGATTTTTTATCATTAATATTATTAAGAGGTCATCCACTTTTTTTAATAGAAATTTATTAATATCATAAAAATAAAAATTTTCATCTCAAACCATTCTAATGAACATCCATGTAAGACAATGATGAAATGAGAAATGTGAATCAATCGTTCCATGGATGTGGTAGTCTATACATACGTGTGGTTGAAGATTTTATATTAAATAGAATTGGTAAAAGGATTAATATGGTTTATTATTTAGGAATATAAAATATTTTATATATATCACAATTATATATTAAATTCCCTATCTGGAACATACTTGTAAGGTGGAGATGGAAAACTAAACATGTTGCGTCATGGATTCAGTAGTCTTCACATCATACAATTTATGTTTTCATTTTTATTAATGGAAAAGGAGATGGTGTTTAATGATTGTATAATTATTTTCATAACATATAAGTATAATAATGAAAGTGGTCTTATCAATATAATGTGGTTAAAATAAATTTTAATAAGTATAAAAGCACATAAAGATATAGGATAGTGGGAGGAGTGGTTAAAATTCTATACCTTACTACTAGGACTATCTCCATTTCAAATGGGATTAAACGTATGAGGGTTGGTATTTTGAGAATACAAAAGAATAATTAAGGTGTATAATAGTGTTTAAGATATGGTTGGGAATATTTTGGGGTAAAGCTAAGGTGTTTTTGTGTGATGGTAAGTGAGAAGAGTAGATCCCCTTTTATAAATGAAAAGGGGTGGTATTTTTATAGATTCCCAAAAATTTTCAATAATTAGAAGTCACTCGTAAAGAAAAAGGATAAAAAATTGAGAAATAATATAGAGGATAAGAGATATATTTGACCCACATCTCAAACACTACATTAATATTTTTAACATGTTAGTTCCTTTACCTTTAAGGTTAATCATTTTTACTATTTTTGTTTTCAACACAGTAAATATATTTTACCTTGGTAATTTATATTTTTATATCCAATAATTAAATGGTCCTTATTATATAATTTGGACCTAATGATTTCATATTTTAAATCCATTTATATTCACTTTTTAAAAGTGATAAAAATTAAATTTAAAATACTAAAAGTATAATGTATTAAAAAATGTTTTAACAAATATAACTTAAGTTGTACAATTTAAAATATGGGTTTATAAATAAAAAACAGAATTTTTAATTGTATAAATCCACTTATTAAATTCATATTTGGTCATAGAAAAGGTTTTATGAATTTCTAATTCTTAGTTTTATACTAATAATTTCATAAAAGTCATGTTATTTGTAAAAATAATTTTTTTTCACTATTCCCCAAAAAATAAATCTTTTAAAAAAATTACAAAATTTCATATTAAGATAATATTTAAACAATAAAACCAAATACGAATTTAATTCTTCTAAATTAACATCCTAAAATTTCTAAATTTTATTTTTATTTAAAAACATAAAATATACAGAAAACTATTTTTTTTCAAAAAAAGACTTTCGGTATATTAAATATTATATTCATATAAATTGACAATTAATTTAATGTTAACATATTTTTTTATTATTAAATCAAAATAAACTTAGTTCCTTGAAATAAAATTTAAATTTTTGAAAAATAATAAATTTTTAAGCAAAAAATTGAATCATAAAAATGACATTTTGAAAATTATCAAAATTCATGATATATCTATAAATATAAATATTTTTTTAAAATTTGATATAATAAAAATTTCCAGTTACATAACACCTTATGTTATCAATGTAATAATTATGCATAAAATAATATTTTATTGTAGTTTTAGGTGGTTTTTTAGTTGGCATGGATCTTGTGGCAATATCTATGAGCTTAAACTTCTCTCATATATGGTTTTCTCAAACCATAATTACTCGAGTTTATCATAGAATTAGTATTGGGTAAAAATAGTAAATCTAATCCCTTATGAGTTTGGGAAAATGGGAATCATAAAGAATACTTCCAATTATGGATTCCATGTCTTCTTAATTTCTTTATTGATTTTCTGAATGGTCACTTCAATTTATAATGGTTAATTTAACAGTTAAATTTAATACTAAAAATATATCATGGTTTTTGGATTCATTTAAGTATAGTGTATAAAAAATGATATTTAAAATATTATTTATTCTTTGAGAATATATATTGAAATCTTGGGACATTATATTCTTCCCCTTAAATAAATTAGATCCTCACAATTTTAATTATTACTAACCAACAATGTTTTTTATGGGTATACATAATATGACTTGAAATTTAATTTTTTAATTAGGTATAAATCAAAATTATTAACTTATAATAATAATAATCTCAATATTGTGTTTATTTTTAATCATTTGAGTTAAATACCTCCAATGGTTTGGTGTTATGACCTATTTTATTTATCATTGAGTTCATAATTCAGACCTACCATTACCGATTATAATTTATTAGTTTAAGGAATTAAATGAGATTCCAATTTCTTATAATAGTTATACCATAAACAACTATATATCATCCCCCATGGTTATTTAACTTGGAAGTATCGAAAGAAAGTTTAGTTAAAATAATGAAGTGGACTAAGGATGCTCCTCCTCCTCATAAGGATTATTGAGATCAGCATTTAGACCCCTCATGGACCTTTTCTGAGTAGATTAATCCATTACACTAACTTACACCCTCTCCATATTATACCTCTCTTGCATCCCTAGATTTATTAGATAAACATATTACTCCTTGCCCACTTGTTTCACCAATACTTAAAATGCCCAATCTAAAAAAACCTATCAGATAAAGGTTGGTGGGGCATGGTCACCCTTCCACATCCACTATGGGGGGATTATTATGTGCCTAAACATGTCCTTAAAAAAATTGAACTATTTACTACACATGCTACATTGGAACATGTTCTCAGAGGAATTTAACAACATTCTTTAATTTATCCCATCCCCAAGGTCACTATGTAACCTCATTTTCACCTAACAACAATTCCCTACAGAACTAGTGGTGATGGGGGGGGGGGGGTCTCTACACCCACTATTATCATGGTGCTTTTAATTTATTTGGAAACATCAGGGATTACATGTGGTGGAATTTACTCTATGGATGATGACAAAGATGATTCATTGTTGTCGCTTATTGTTGCAGTGATGTTATGTTATCTTTAAAGTGGCTACTGGTTATTGTTTCTACCCCATCCATTTTTTATAGTGAGGAAGTTGTGGGTAATCTATCCACAATTAGTGAATATAGAGTCTATGATGAAATAGTTAATCTATTAAGTAAAATCAATACAAAGGACCCATAATAAGATTTATATTATTATAAACTAAAATTTTGAAATGTAACCATCATACACCTTGATATTTTATTTAACAAACAAAACACCCGGGTGGTACACTTAGAAAAAAATCCAGAAAAGATAGAGTGGCTATAATAATGACCCCATATACATAATTCTAAATTATATGATTTAGTTATCACAATATACCTAATTTGTAGTCATTGAATATGAATCACCTTTTCCCTAAGGTTGTGTTTGTTGTTCATGCATGTAATTCTTATCATCCATTGGATTTAGACCCTGAATTGGATAATGTCTATGTTTAACACATTTAAGGAATTGGACCATTAGTAGTTATTTTGGATTCTTTTTTTCCAATCCCATCATGCTAACCTACCTCTTTATTTTCCTATAGAAGTATGTTTCTTGATAACCCCTTCTTACATGAGTAAATAATCCTCCAGTCCCCTTGAGGTAATTCCCTTGGTGCTCCATTCCATATTTTTAATATATTGAAAATTGAAATTTTTCCCTTCATTATCCTTATAACTCGATTTTTCATGAGACACAACCCTTATATTATTTTGTTTGTTTTATAATTAGACTATGTTCACTTTTCTAATCATACTTCATGATAGCGGGTTTGAAATAGTCACATGGTTTCTCACTCCATATCCCATTCTGATGGGTTTTTTATTGAGGTAATCTCATTTTTGTCCCTATGTCCCATGGTTCTATCTAATTCAAACCATTACTAAAACCAAAATTTTTAACATGAGTGATGAAAAATTAAAAATATTTGGATATTATCATAATTATAAAAACAATTAAACCTTAAAACATATTGTTCTTTTTCATTTTTATGTTGGTTTATAGTTTATTTAGTTTAATCTATATCAATCTTAGTTTGACCTATTTTACTTTAAGCTGGGTTATCTTATGATTATCAACCTAATACCTCAATGTAACTAGAAAATTAATACTTCATATAATTTCATAAAGAATATATGATCAACCAAATAATATCCCCTAGGAGTGTCAAACTATGTGTTTATTTAGGCCTCTTTATCGTACCCTAGGCGAGGATAAAGTTAACTCACAAAAGTCCATTTTCTGGGTTAAAACCCCTAAGTACATCAGTGCCAAAGACTTCATACACAAATCGTATCTATAAAGATATGTATTTCTAGAGAAAAGAATATAATCAATAATTTAACAATATTTAAGGATATAATCCTATACTTAGAATAATCTTTAGGGTTTTCATTAATGTTTTATAACTATAATACCAAAGGTAACTAAAAAATGCTCCAAATATAAATAAACCCAAATTTGATACCAAATAAAGAAACCTAAGAAAAAAATAACATAAATAATACATGAATGTCATGATTTAAATAATAAATCCAATAAACAATTAGACACCCCAAGGTCATAAAGCTTTAGTTTCTTGGATAAGAACTACATAAAAAAATTATTTTCTAAAAATTGAAAACATTTCTCCAAAATCATGATCCTCTAAAACCTTTCTAGAAATATCAAATGATTTTATAATATTCACATTCTAGGTAATGGGAAAATAATAAAAACTCATGAGATTAGGAGATTAGTAAGGAAAAACATATAATAATGTCTTAGAATATAAACATGAAGAAAACATGAAGAATATATAAATATATGAATAAATGATCATAATAATATAGATGATATTCATAAAAATTATTGAGAAACATAAGACCATAATTATATCGCTAAATAAGTGTATAAAATTTTGAAATGGCTCAGAATAGATTTCAATAGTCATAAATCATGTGAGTGTGAAATAAAATTATTGAATACTTTAAAAAAGAAGGCATTATCATGAAAACATGGTATTTCATGGAAATGAAATGAATCTTGAAAATTTATCATAACTTGATAAATAACAAGGAAATATGGAACAACTATAATCATAAGAAATCCATTTATATAAAATCCATTATTCCCATACCTATGAGAACAAACTCATTAGGTCTATGCAAGAAATTGTGTGCAAACCCATCACACCCACACTAGTTTGAACAAACTCATTATGTCTATGATTGAATATATCATGAGATATAAAATTAAACTAATTCATTTGAGGGAACTATAGGAACCTACCTGTAATCATCCAAACATATTTTTCCACTTAAAATCAATCATAAAAATATCTTAATGAACCAATGGAACCAGAATTGGTTACTTCAAACTTCTAACAATATCACAAAACATAAATGTAATTGAGCATAGGATATCAAAAAACACATTTTACAAAAGGAATAATATCATAATAAAATATATATTAGGATCGAAACACCACTTAATGATATATAAAACTTGAAAGAAAATATAATTGAAAATAATGTTTTTTTAAAAGAACCTTTTAAACATTGATATAAAAGATGAATTATGAATTAATTTTAAAAAATATTTTTGTGAAGGTAATGATTAGAATTTTTAAATCCCTATTATTAATATTTGAAAATAAAATTTCCTTGAAAATACATGTTGTTTTTAATAAAAATTTATAGTTTAAGATAAGACATTGGATTTTGAAAGGATAAAAAGCCCATTTTTAATATTTTAAAATACATTTGTTTGAAAACCGACATATTAAAAAATTATTAAATTTTCCTTTTTAAATTGTGTAAAGGGAATTTTTAGTAATGAAAAAAATAATCCACATTATCTTTCCCAAAAATATAGTAGAACATTTATGGGAAGAAAAATATGAACATGGAATAAAAGATTCATTATTAAGAATGAGAGTTATTCTTTTTAAGTTTACACTTTTATTTAATTTTTTTATCAAATAATTAGTTATTTATAATTAAAAATAATTTACCCTAATAAAAAAGGAAACACCATAAGAGAATAAGGGAATGTTAGGATCATATAAATCTTGAAAATTCATATTCAATTAATAAATACTATAACATAATGAATTAATAATCGAGTTTATGAAACTCTTATAAAATTGGAAAAAATATTAAAATGTACTTGAGAGGAATATCACAAAATAGGCATTAGAATAAAATTAAATGGAATATATTTTAATATGTGAAAGAAACTAGATATTAAATACACCATATAAAATAAGTTATTACACCCAATAATAAACACATTCGATGGAGTTGAAAATGATATAAAGAAATAGTTACCATTACTATTGATTTTCATGAATGTTCATTAAAATTATGTATAACTAAAATAAGTATCTTAATAATTAATCTAATAAACATATAAATCCATATCACTATTTAAACTTTTGAGTTATAATCATTATCTACTTGTATATTAGTTATTTTTTACCTATTTTTCTACATCATGTGTTTATAGTTTTTAATATTTGTACAAGTTTAGTATGAATAATGTCGATATTTATTTTTATATAAAATTTATTCATTAAAATTTAATTAAATTTAATATAATGGATGAATTATAATTTTTTATGAAGTTCAAATTTCATTTGATGAGTGTTTTATTCATTACCCGTGAAGATGAAATTGATAATAAACCCACATCAATGATTTTTCTAAAAAAGGTGTTTTATTAATTGTTGTGATAAATATTGATGTTTATATTCCAATTTTTTTTTAAAAATTTATATCATAATATAACATGAAATATGTTTTCATATTCATCAATTATATAATTTTATGGCATTGTTCAAGTAGGCGGTCAAACTGACGCAATCATGAATATACTTTTATTAATGGATGATTATGAGGTGATTTAGTTGAAATATAATTATAAAATAAGAAAAATGATATTATTTAGTTTTTATTCATGTTATATATCATAATTATAATTAATTATAATAATAATTAATTTATATTAATATATTTTATAATATGAATAATTTTTTCTTCTTCTTATTTTTCTTGTTTGAGACAGTTAATTTTATAACGATTATTTATCATTAAAGTTATTAATAAGTTATTAAATTTGTATTAAAAGAACCTTATTTATATAATAAAAATCATATTTATCCTTTTAAACCATTCTCATTACTATCCATGTAAGGTGGTGATGAAATAAAAAATGGAAATCGATCGTTCCATGGAGGCGGTATTCCACTTGTACACATGGTTGGCGATTTTTTTTATAGAATGAAGAAAATAGGTAATATTATTTACCATTTTAGAATATAAAATATATCATAAGTATCATAATTATATATCAAATTACCTATTAGGTAAATCCATTTAAGGGGGTGATGTAAAATTAAACACGTTGCATCGACGAGGCGACAGTCCACACAATGCACGATTCACATTTTCCTTTTTCTTAATGGAAAAGGGGAGGGTGGTTAATTCTTGTAACATCATTATAATAACATAAAATTATAGTAATTATACTAATTTTATCTATATAATACGGTTAAAAAAATTTATAAAGAAGAAAATAACACAAATAAATAGGAAAGAGGGATGAGTGGTTTGGAATCTATACCTTAATACACAAATTATATCCTTTGTGAAGGGGATTAAACCCTTTAGGGATGGTTTTTTAATAAGAATATAACCTAATTATGGTTTAGAGAAGTTTTTAGGATAGTTTTGGGTATAAGTTTCCTAAATTAAGGGGTTTTAGTGTGAGAGTAAGTGAAGATAGTAGAGCAACATTTATAAGTGAAAAGGGGTGGATGTTTTTGTAAACATCCAAAATTTTTTAATAATGGGAAGTAAATATCAAGGAAAAAGGAACAAAAATTGTGAAATTGTGGATTTTATAAGTGATAATATCAATACAAACAAAATACCCTAAATTAAAAATATATTTTTAACATGTTAGGCCCTTTACCTATTAGGTTGTTCATTTTTACAATTTTCATTTTCACCAGAACAACTATTTTTTACGTAGGAAATTTATCCTTTAGGCCCAATTTTTTTTACTTATTATATAATTTGGACCTAATTATTTAAAACTTGAAATCCTTTTTTTCATTTAATTTTTAAAGGTGATATAAATTAATTTTAAAATACTAAATGTATATTTAAATAAAAATTTTTTTATTGAAAAATATAACTTAAGTTATAAAATGTAAAATATGGTTTTTTAAATTCAAATTAAGCTTTTTAAGATTATAAAGTCACTTATAAAATAAATATTTGGTCTTATAAAAATATATCAGGAATTTACAATTCTTTCTTTTATACTAATAATGTCAAATATGTCATGTAATTTTTTTAAAAAATATTTTTCACTATTTACTTAAAAAGAAATATTTTTTAAAAATAAAAAAAATTAATTTTAAGATAATATTGACTTGATAAATCCAAAAATTAATTTATTTTTATAAAATTATCTTCCTAAAATTTATAATTTTTTTATTTAAAAACATAATATATAATAAAAAACTATTTTTGCAGAAAGATGGATTTCTGTAATTAACTATTATTTTTACTTAAAATTTCAAATTAATCCAGTGTTAATATATCTTGTTATTATTAAATAAAAAAACTTAGTACCTTGAAATAAAGTTCTATTTTTTTGAAAAATTTATTTTTAAAACATCAATTGAATTTAATAAAAAATAATTTTTGAAAAGTATAAAAATTTATGATATATATATATACATATAAATATTTCATTATATATTTATATAATCTTAATTTATGATTACATAACCACTTATGATCTCTGTGTAAGACCTAAGTATCAGCTAATCTCTAGTTGCAGTTTTTGATGGTGGTTCATATAGGATGGATATTGTGGCAATCTCTATGAGCTTTAGCTTCTCCCGTATATGGTTTTTCTCAAAATTTAATTGTTTAAGTTCAGCTTTGTATTGGTCATGGAAAAAACCTAGAAAAGATACCACCTTTTTGAGTTTTGATAAATGGGTTTTATAATAAATACTTCTACTTATGGATACCATTTCTTCTTTATTTATTTTGTAATATGGTTACTTCAATTTCTACCAGGTAATTTAACGTTCATATTTAATATTAAACATATATGAGGTTTTTCATTTATTTAGGAATGTTTATAGAATACACTATTTAATATATTAGTTATTTAATGATAATATAAAGTAAAATATTAGGGCTTTACATGAACAACACCCACAACATGGTTTATACTTTACTACCTCCAATTCCATAGTAAAATTACAGCCAGACCTCCAATGGTTGACTATTATTGAAAACAATTAGTTTCTCATGTCGAAACACAACCACCTTACTCCACCATGATCCCCTTAACCATATTTGAAGAAAAATATATTCCAACACACAGACACACACCAAAGTATGAGCATGAATAATGATGTAATTCCATTGTTGGATTACTAACCACACTAATAGATTATCTTGAACTTACCCCAAAAAATGACACAACTCCAATCTGAATCGTGTTGGGATCATATCAAAACCATTCTAAGTCCAATGCCAATGCTCAAACTCCAACCAACACTGTAACTAAAATACATTCATAGTATTTATTAAGGAATTATATCACATAATATCTTCCCATACATTGATATCCAGGCGTTTCCTTGACTGCATATTGACTAGTCTCACCATACCCATGACCCTTTTGACTAATGGTCATTCACATGTGACTGATATGATGATCCCACCACTAGAGTATCATTATAATCACCCCAAAGAACTAAAATCCAAACCTACAAGTCCCATGATCCATTCATTACTAAATTCAATGACTAAACATGGCTAACATACTCCTAATTGGGAACCAACACAAAACATCAAACTCTAATGGTTTTATCCCCACCATATGGATTGTCTTACACTAATCCTAGAGAATTGACCTAAATAGGTCCCAATAGAATGTGTCCTTGAAAACACACCTATCAAGGACCATAAACCTAAGAGATAGTTCCTACCACTATAGTATTGTTTCAACAACACTTGTGTACATCCAATACTTGAAAAAATCTAAATTAATACATACATGGTCCATTCACTAATTAGAAATTTATAAAAACACAATGATTTCCTAATATGCATCTACACTCACACAGCCATATTTTTTTTATAAAAAACCATCCCAACACTCACTATCCTCCTTTAATGGTAGAGTGTCTGATAACCCTCTCATAGGTTCTTACTCATGATATTTTTTAGTCTCAACCAAACTCATTGACTACACTATTCCATAAAACCTGATCTCACAACTTGACTCACACTTCCATGAGTGAAGTCTCATATAACCTAGGCTAACACACCTAACGAACTAACCATTCCCCATACACATTTTAGTGACACCAAATAGCCTAAGTAATCTCTTACCAAAATGTTAATCACATGACCACCTACCACATAATTTCATTTCAAAGCCATAAGAATCTACCCACACTCCCATTGTGATACCAAAAACATACCTAGGAACTATAGGTCCAGGCATCCAACTGATCCCTGACCTCTAAAACCCAATCTTGATATTAAAAATATAATCATTATATAAATCAATAAAATAACCAAAACTTTTATAAATGAAATTATATTCTGAATTTATAAATTAATTATTAAATAATGTAGTTATAGAAATCACATTATCTATATTTTATTTATTATTTCACCATTATAAAATATATCCATAACTGTATAACTGGTTTAAAATACCATTAAGAATCATAATAATTGATAATATAAACATTCTATAGTGACCATTAATATTAGTATATATTAAGGTTTATGATAAGATGTTCTTGACATAGAAGGAAAAAACGATGACCTCGACCAGTAGGATCGTACCCTATGAAGCCCATTTATCCGAGCTTCTAAGGGATATGACATCACTAGGATTTTACCATAACCAATACCAATCCAAGATTCAATAAATAAAACACGAGAGAAACCATTTACGTGAGAAGTTCTAGAATATAGAGATCACCACCCAAACCATGTTCACCAAACCACCCTAAGAAAGTACCACCATCACACACCATACCCTTAGGGCGCACACTGGTGTAATAAGGGGTTATGTATCTTGACACTATTTTTTATATTTTCTTTATAATAAAATAATTATTATATTTATCCATTTTAATTATTACTTTATTTATATACATGATCAAATAATATTTTTGATAAAATTTAAATTTTTATATGAAGAAACCAACATTGTATTTATTGGAAATATATAGTTTCAATTAAAATACCATTTTTTGATGAATTAAATTATTTTAAAATAAATTTTATTTTCATGAAATATTATTATTTATTTATATTTATTTAAATATTAATGATATTACAATTTATTGAAGTCCAATGTAATTTTTATATGGGTCAGAATGTTATTAGTATCATCAAAACTAGTATTTTCCAATAAATAAGTATTATTTATTTAAAAGTGTAAATTATCATATTTAGAAAATTATTTCAGTAATATATATAATATTTTTTAAATCATTATGTTAAAATTATCCAATGGTTATTTTTTCATAATTTTGTAAAATAATCGTATTTTCTGGTGAAAATTAAATATGGAATAAATATACAGTATGTATTATGACATCATAATATCCCAAAAGTGATGTAATAAATACAATAAAAGGTATCTATAACCAAAAATGTATTTTAACTTTAAAATAATTCTTTTTTTTGTTATTTGATTAATTTTACAAACCTATAATGAATCCTCCAAAGACTATATTGTATTTTATGGTTTTAAAAACAATTCTTTCTGAACATGAATGAACTCCACATAATTAATGGTATTAATTTAGTGGGTTTATTTCTTATACTAATAATATATTCAAAACAACTCCTAATTGTAAAAAACCATGTGGAAAACCCTATAAAGGTTTGTGGTTTTGATTATTTTATTACATAGAGTCCAAACCTATGTTTAGAAATTAATAAAGAATTACCCTCTCTTATTCTATACATATACACCAAACCTACCATTTCTCTTCACTAACAACCCATTTATCATGAATTTCATCAACGTATCCCTCTCTAAATCCCTCCCAAGGTGTTCCTAATCTCTTAAGAAGCAACTCTCAATATTCTAGAAGCACCCTCTACAATGACCCAAAATTCTATCAATTAAATTTCACTTATTATATTTATTTCATATAGTATAAATCACATAAAATAACTTATATAACACAATACAATCTTTATAAATGAATAATTAATGAAATAGGAGGTATTTATTGAAGTTAAGAAACCTATACAAATGGAATAGTAACTTGACCATTGGAATAGTAATGTGACCCTTATGTATAGTAAACCAGAAAATAGAATAGTAACATCACTAATGAAAGTATAAATAAAATTTATCCATCCTATAAATTAAAATATGATATAATTATATCATAGTTTAAAGAAATAATTTTTTAAAAAATGATAAATTAAGTTTTTGTATTTTTGCAAGTTATAAATATTTAATTACAATTTTACAATTAATATAATTATTTAAAAGAAAATTTATTTTGAAAAAATATATTCATATATAAATATTTTTTGGTATTCTTATTAGAGTATAATTTTATGAGACCTTAGTTAATTTTTTAAAGTGTTATAAAATCAGTTATAATAATAAAATTGAAAGTTTTTGAATACATGATGATTTTAATTAAAAATTATATTTACCATATTTATAAAATTATTTTAATAAAATGGAGTCCATTTTTTAATTCTACACATCAAAAAATGTTCAGGGTGACTTTTTTGGTTTTTTCGTAAATACTTGTATTTTTAGAAAATAGTAAAATACAATAATTTAGAATACATGATAAATACATGAATTATTGAGTGATAGATTATCTATGGATCATGTAATTCCATATAATTCCTTAATTATTTTAATATAGTTGGTGATAATTCTAAAAATATTCATAGTCTTGAGCCAAAATAATAAACTAATGAATAAAATATTCAAAAAACACCCGTTTCATCTACTATAAATACCACCCTCACCACCCATTTGACTCACACCTTCCAAGAATTGAGCTTTATCAAATTTATACACAATAAAATTCCCAAGAACCTAACCTATTTCCAGAATCCCTTGGTCTCATAAAAAAACCAAACCCTTTTACCTAAGTAGGTTCTCAAGGAGGAGAAAATCAAGAGGTAAAAACCTCTTTCTTTTTCCTTTAATTTCTTTTCATGTTATTTTTTTTATTATATTATAATCACCTACCCTATACCAAAATGACATGATATCTCTAGTATCTTATATGTAATGTAATGTTAATTTGTGGAGGGAATAATCCATAATAAATTCTCTTCCCTCTCCTTTTGTTCTAAAAATGAAGACAACATCTATGATGTGTTGGTTTATTGCATTGAAGGAAAAAGAGTTTTCGATTTCCATTAATGAATTGAAGGATGATCATAAACACATTTTTATGGTTAAAAAATGTTATAATATATGTGTTAAATCCTATTTAATGTTCTCTAATAATTATATACTCATGATGTCAACTACTAAAACAAAACTAGTTTTGATGATCGAAAAACCACCAAATAATTTAAACGATTATGACTAACGAATTATCTAATGATTAATCCTCACCCTAAATATAAAAATGAATTATATAGACATTTAATATTTTTTATGTAAATTAATAACATATAAATTTAATTCTATATATCTATTCCAAATTTACATGAACTTCCATACTCATATACAAGTAAACCGGTCATGAAAATTAGGGAAATGAACACTACTGAATGATAAAATTGTATCTTATAACTCATCAAGAAGAACATAAATGAACACAAAAAAATTATATTAAATTAAATACACGTTTAATAGGATATTAATTAAATTATTAAGTAATATAATTTCATTATCTAGGATGTTAATTACAACTATTGAACACATTCATACATATGGTAAGGGATTCTCCCTAAAACTTAATTTTTTTCATCCGGGTTACGCTTTCTCTCTATTTACCAAAATTTATTTCTTAATTATTACTATTTACTCCTAAAAAATTATGTGTTAATGTTTTATAGATATGTATCAAGAAGAATAATTCTTTATTTTATGGGGAGTTACATTTTTATAATATTATTTCTCAATTATTCCCGTTAAACTTTACCGATTAAAGGGAAATTCCCAAATTTTAACCCATTTTTAAGTACAATCCATAATATTTTTTAAGACACTAATATTTTTCCCAAAAATAAAACTTTTTATCACGAAAAACTATCTTTTTTCATTTCTGGTTTTATGAAAATATATTTCCAAAAGAAATATTCTTTTCAATTTAAAAAGGTTATTTCTCTCAAAAATTTCTCGATGATTCTATTTGAGTATTTTCATCTATTTCAAAACCTTTTGTGGAATCTTATTCTTAGTTAGGATAAATATTTTATGATATAATCTATCATAATTTATCAAATAGTTTATGATTATTTTGACTGGAGCTGTATTATATCGATACCATTCCTCATATTACTTTGGATAGTTTATGATTTCATTTATTATATGGAGAAAGTTATTTACATTAAATATTATAACTTCAATATGAATCTATGTGTTGATTATGTTTCACCCCTTTAATATTAAGAATTAATTGGACATAGTAAGTGATGGGTGGGGCCTTATATATCCCCTAAATATATCTGTAGGTCTCATGAGACAAACTAGATTTGGTTTTTACCCATTATGTATGGTGTCTTGAACGAATCCTTGACAGTATGTTTATAATGTACGAAATTATGCATTCAATCATTAAGATATTAATAAATGATATCCCATGTGATTATTTTACTAGTAGAATATACGTGTTTAAGTTTCATTCTCATGTTATTATTTTATATGGAATTATTTATTAAGCATTAATTCATGCCATATTATGCTCAAGATTATGTTTTAATGGAATGTGTTTTCAGCTATCACCATAATTTATTATTTATGTTTATAACTTAAGCTATATTTATTACCCTTACCAAGCATCTGATATCACCCATTTATTATGTTTTATTTTTTCCTAGGATGAGAAGATGTATATTATGAATGACTTCCAGGGATAATATAGGAGTTTATGGGTGTTTCCAATGGAATTTATATATTGTATTTCTTTTCAACTTGTAATGTAATGTTCATGTATGTAATATGGATTCCGAAACTACTAAATTGATCAGTCCTTGAGGATTTGATTATTTTATCTATTCCAATGTATTAATGTAAGGCACCAACTTTGGGCTACTGGGTTTAGGGTCTCTACAGTTGGTATCCTAGTAAGTTTAGTAGAAACCATGAAAACTAGATTTAAAAAACATAGATTAAGAAACATAACCCTAAGATACACTTTGAGGATAAGAATATAGGAACATCCTTGAATTTTGGAAAGGTTGAGATTATGTTGTTATTCCTATAAATACATCCCTGTATGGATACTCCAAATGGATGTGGTTATGGCATAGATGTACCTAGGGGTAACATCTCCGATAAGGTGTATGAGGCCTGACTCAGGGTCACCTTGTACATGACAAGCCTTATTGGGAACCTGGTTTTACACTCCTTGGGTATATTAATGGGTTAATTCACATTTTCTTTATGAACCATTTTGAATAATTTAAAAGTAAATCTGTCCCCAAATAAACCATTTTTACAGTTATGAGATTAGCTATGCATAAATTTTTTAATTTATGTTAAGTGTTACCAGTTTGAAATTATGTATTATGATTAATAATATAATTTAGTGTATACCATTTTTTATAAATGGTTCCTAGTAGAGGGAATGAAAATCGTATGAATGCATGTATCCCATATAAGGATTTTGTTCCCATGCAAGATAATAATGATAGAGCTAGAGTTGCAACTCGGGATGAGCAACATATAACAATAATAAGACAATTGAATCAAGTTATGAATAATAAGCTTACCCATATGGAGGATCCTGACCCACAACATGGTGTAACAATGATAGAATGTTTTATGTGACAAAAACCTCCAATATTAAATGGGAATATAATACCAATTATAGTCAAGCAGTGGATAAGTTCCTTAGAGAAGACATCTCTTGCTCTAGGAAGTAACAAAAGGTAGAAGGTTATCAAGGAAATTTATCATCTATTAAGAGATGCAGATCAATAGTGGTCATTGACTCAAAACACAAAGGAGAAATAAATAGAAAACATGGAATAAAAGGATTTAAGGTAATTTTTTTAGAAAAATATTTCCCTCTCAAGTAGGGAGAATATATGGAGAGATAATTAATGAATATGAGGAAAAACGAAGATGAGAAAGTTTCTAATTTTAAAGACAACTTTAAAAGTTTAGCGAGGTATGATATAGATTAAATACACATTCCAAAGAGAAATATTTATCAATAATTTTATGGGTTAATACCATTCCTATGAAGGGAACTAGTCTCCCAAGAGTTCTCATCATTTGAAGATATATCCTCATGTGCTATCAAGACAAAAAAATAATTCTCTAAATCTTATGACTTTAATAGAAATAAAGAGAAGAAGAGGTCTATTGGACACTCTATAAAAGGAAATAAGGAAATGGGGATTAATGGAAGAGTTTAATTTCTATCCTATGAAAATTGTAGAAAAAACACCCAAGTAATTGCCTAAAGGGAATGGGTGTTTGTTAGAAGTTTAGATAAAAAGGCCACCAAGCCCATGATTATAAGGGAAATAAAAAATCTACAAATTTTCAATTCTACATTTAAAATTATTTGTAAAATTATGAAAATTATTATCCTAAGAGTCAAATAAAATTTCCCTAGAAAATTACAAGGGGTAAAGGAAAATCTCATGAGATCACAACTTCTGAGGTTGACGTTTTTATTGATGTGGTGGAAGTCACTTTAATCATTTACAAACAGTTATCCAATGATTTATTTAATTCTGGATCATCACATTATTTTATATCTTCCTATTTTTACAAGAAAATTAGACATTTCCCTTATAATTTAGTAAAGGTTTAGTTAGTAAAAACTCCTAAGGGAAGTGTCATTGCAACAAATATGTGTTGGTCAGTTCCCTTTATGACACATAAACATGATTTAGTAGTTGAACTTGTCCTCATAACTATGATTTGATTTGATATAATCCTTAGTATAGAATGTATTTCAAAATATGATGAGAAAATAGAGTACAAAATGATGTAATCTTGGATTGTTGAGGAAGATTCAGAATCTATTATCTTTAGAGTAGAAACCTCATCATTTGATTCATATCTAGTTCCACCTCATGTTTCCATTATAAATAAAATTCTTTTGGAGTAAGAGAAAACAAAATAAATGGATGATAAAATAAATATTCAAATTGAGGATGTACCTATTATATAAGAATAAATTGATGTTTTTTCTAGAGGATTTACCTTGACATCCTCTAGGGAGGGCAGTTGAGTTTTTTATTGATTTAATCCCTAATGTATGTCCAATATCAAAGAGTCCTTATATAATAGACATAGTGGAATTAGTGGAGATGAATAAAAAATAGAGGAGTTCAGTAATAAGGTATTTATTCTCCCTAGTGTTTCTCTATGGGGAGCACCAGTTATATTTGTCATGAAAAATATAGATCCATTAGGATGTGCATTGAATATAGAGAAATAAATTATATTAAAATAATGAAGAAGTATCCTATGCCTCATATTTATGATTTATTTGATAAAATTCTTGGAGATCTATATTTTTCAAAGATAGAACTTTGATCTGGATATCGTCAATTTATTACGAGGAAAGAATATATTCTGAAGAAAAAATTTCTAACCATGTATTGACATTATTAGTTTACAATAATTCCACTTGGATTGACTAATGTACCCTATATTTTTATGGATCTAATAAATAGAGTGTTCAATAAATAGCTTGATGCTTTTTTTTTGTATTTATTAATGATATCTTGATACAATCTAAAAGATATGAGGACCTTGAGAACCAATTTAAATTTGTTCTGGAGGCTCTTAGAAGAGAAGAGTTATAGGATAAGTTTAGAAAGTATTAATTATAACTTCAAATGGTTTATTTTCCTGGCCATATTATCTTTAAGGATGAAATATTTTTTGACCCCGCAAAGAAAATAAATTCCAAGAATGGTATACACCAATAAACATAACTGAGGTATGTAGTTTCATTAGTTTATAAGGTTACTATTAGCTTTTTGTTCATATTTTTTCTTAATTAGCTAACCTGTTAACTAAGATTACTCATAATGGGGTTAAGTTCATATGAAAAAAAATGTGAATAAAGTTTTGAAGAATTTAATAGGAGATTTCTTAATTCTACGATCTTGAATCTACCATCCATAAATGTTGGATTTCTGAATTATAATGATGCATCAAGGAAATGACTTAGTTGTGTCCTTATGTAAAATGATATATTTATTTATAATTCATCAAGTTAGTTTAAAATTCATGAATATAACTATAAAACACATGATCTTGAGTTAGTATACATAATATTTTTTGAGAGGATATGGAGAAACCATCTCTATGGTTAAAGATGTGAGATATGTACAGATCAAAAGAGATTGAAATATATATTCTCAAAAAAATAAATACACATGAGTAAAATGAGATGGCTCAAGCTACTCAGGTATTATGATTGTTCAATACACTATCACTTAGGGAAGGCAGATAAAGTAGAAGATGAATTGATTTGGAAGGATCATAGAGGTATTCATAAAATGAGTATTGACAATGATCCTATGTACATGGATATATAAAAGAGGGATATATGAATTATCCTGGAAGGAGAAACATAATTACTTTTTCAATTGGTTTCCCTATCATGTTTATTGGAAAGGATTAAAAGTTCTCAGTCTTATGATGAGAATATTTAAAATAAAATTAAAGCTGTGAATGATGGTAAGTTGGCAGACTTTATGTATGAAGTTGTAATTATGAAATTTGGGAGGAGGCTATGTGTTCCCTCCCAAGATAAAAAAGGAGTTATTGGATGATTTCCATAGATCAATTTTTTTATACACCATGATAGTAAAAATATGTATAGATATTTGAAGGAATATTTATTGTGGGATAATATGAAGAGAGAAATTGATGATTATATACCTAGATGTTTAGTCTGTCAATATGTGAAGGCTAAAAGACAATATCCAAGAGGATTCATACAAACCATTCCCATTCCTACATGTAAATGAGATAAAGTCACTATTTATTTTTTCATTGGATTACCAAAAACTCCATGAATGGATAACATAATATAAGTAATTATTGACCAACTTACCAAATATGCACATTTATTATTTATAATGAAGGATTTTCCACTAGAGTTCCTTGAACAACTCTATATTAATGAAATTGTAATAATTCATGAAGAAACTATTTCTATTGGGTCTGATCATGATCTATGATTTATGTTGAAATTATAGAAAAGTCTTTAGAAACCCTTGGATACTAAGCTCTATTCGAGTACTGCTTATCACCATCAAACTGATTGGCAGTCTGAAAGAACCATTCAAACATTAGAATAAATGTTGAGATCATTCTAACTTGTCTATGAAGGTATGTGGGATCAGTATTTATATTTTTTTTATAGTTTTCCTACAATAATAGTTTCTATTCATGTATTCAAATAGTACCATATGAATCATTGTATGGAAAAAGATGTCATACACCAACTCGTTGGGATGAAGTTGGTTAAAGGAAGATTTTAGGCCAAGAACTTATAGAGGAAACAACAGAAAATTTATGGAATGTTGAAACAAATATATAAGTAGATCAATTTAGGAAAAATAGCTATGCCAATAATCGAATAGAGGATTTATAATTTCAAGTGGGAGATCACATTTTCTTGAAAGTATCTCCGTTTAAGGGTGTTATAAGATTTGGAAAGAAAGGAAAACTAAGACTATATATATTTTAGACACTAGAGAGTAGGTGTGGAGGAATAAAATAACTCGGTTAGTAAAGGTACTTTAGAAAAATCATAAAATTTAAGAGGTGACATGGGAACCATTGGAAGTTATGATGAAGAACAACCCAAATTTTTTATGAGGTAACATTCTGGAAATTTCAATGATGAAATTTTTGTAGGAGGGGAGAAGATAATATCCCAAAATTATATCAATGAAATTTACCTTATTATAATTGTTTCATATAGTATAAATCACATAAAATCACTTAGATAACACAATAAAAAATTTATAAATCAATAATGAATGAAATAAGAGGTATTTCTAGAAAAAAAAGATCCAATAAAAATGGAATAATAACCTGACCATTGGAATAGTAATGTGACCCTTATAAATAGTAAACTGGCCAATAGAATAGTAACCTAACCAATGAAAGTATAAATTAAATTTAGCTATCCTATAAACTAAAATATTATATAATTATATCACAATTTAAGTAAATAAATGTTTAAAAAATGATAAATTAAGTGTTTGTATTTTTGTAAGATATAAATATTTAATTAAATTATTATAATTAATATAATATTTTAAAATAAAATTTATTTTCATAAAATATATTTTTATATTAATATTTTTTTTCTTATTATTATTGTATAATTTTATGAGACATTAGTGAATTTTTGAATGTGTTATAAAATCAGTTATAATGATACAATTTGTATTTTTTTGAATAAATGATGATTCTAATTAAAATTTTATTGCTCATATATAGAAAATTATTTTTATAAAATCGATTCCATTTTTAAATTCTACACATTGAAAAATGGTTAGGGTTAATTTTTTTTATTTTTATAAAATAATTGAATTTTTAGTGAATAGTAAAATACGGTAATTTACGATAAATGCTAAATACAACAATTATTGAGTCCTAAATGATGTATGGATGATGTAAGCCCATAATATTGAACTATCCTTTATTATTTTTATAAATCTAATGATAATTATCATACTATTCATAGTCTTGAGACATAATAATATACTAATGAATAAAATATTCAAAAACACCCCTTTCCTCCTCTATAAATACTACCCTCACCATCCCTTCTCCTCACACCTTAAAAGATTTGAGCCTTGAAATATTTATACCAAATCCACTTCCCAATACCCTCCCACACATCTAGGAGACATTTTTTTCATCAAAAGGGCAAACCATTTTCCCTAAGGAGGTTCTCAAGAAGGATAAAATCAAGAGGTAATAACCACTTTCTTTTTCTTTTAATTTCTTTTCAAGTTTCTTTCTTTTATTTTATTCTCCTCACCTACACTATCCCAAAATGAAATTATATATCCAGTATATTATATATACTATAATGTTATTAAATTTAGTTAATAATCCATCACCAATTCTCTTCCCTCCCATTTTCTTCTAAAAATGAAAACATCATCAATGTTGTGTTGATTTATCACATTTAAGGATGAAATGTTTTCAATTTCCATTAACAAATTCATTGCTGGTCATAAAAAAATTTATGGATAAACCAAATTATAATATATATTTTACATATTATGTAATGTTAAATAACCATTAGATATAGATGATGCTAATTAATAAAACAAAACTAGTTTGTGATGATCAGAAAACTACCAAAATAATCTAAATTATTATCACTAACACCTTATCTAATGATTCATCCTCACCAAAAATAAAAAAATTACTTATATAATCATTTAATCTTATGGATTTTCATTAATAAAATATAATTTCAATTCTAGATATCTATTCTCATTTCACATCAACATTCATACTCATATACAGGTAAACCGATCATAAAAACCAATGATATAAATTCTCCCAAATGATAAAAATGTATCTTATAACTCATCAAAAAGACAAAAAATGATCTTAATAAAATAATAAAAAATAAAATACATGTTTAATAAAATATTAATTAAAATTTTAATGAATCTAGTTTCATTATCCAGGATGTTAAGTACAAGTGAAGAAAAATTTCAGACATATGGTAAGGGATTCTCCCCGAAACTCCATTTTTCATTTGGGTTATGTTTTATCTCTATTTACCCAAATGTAATTAATAATTATTATTATGAAATCCTTATAAACTATGTGTTAATTTTCTATATATATGTATCTATGATAATACTTCTTTATTTTATGGGGTGTTACATGTTTTATAAAAACCCTTTCTCAATTATTCCCGTTAAACAAACCCGATTAAAGGGAAACACCCAATTTCTTACAAATTTTTAATTAAACACCATAATCTATTTTAAGACACTAATATTTTTCTACAAATAAAAATTTTATCATTAAAAACTATCTTATTCCATTTATGGTTTTATGAAAATTTTTTCCCAAAGAACTCTTCTTTTCAAAGTAAAAAGTGCATTTCTCTTATGATTCCTTGATGATTCTAATAGAGTATTTTCATCTTTATCAAAAAACCTTTTATAATCTTATGATTAATTTGGAAAAATATTTTAAGATATCGTATACCATATTTTATCACAAGGTTTATGATTATTTTGACTAGGGTTGCACTATCATGATACCATTCGCCATATTACTCTGGATAGTTTATGATTATGTTTATTATTTGGGGAAAGTTATTTACATTCAATATGCCTGATTAAATATGAATTTATATATTGATTATGTTTCAAACCCTTTATATTATTAATTAATTGGACTTATTATGTGTTGGTTGGGGACTTCTATATTCCCTCAATGCATCGGTAGGTCTCATAAGACAAACTAGACCTGGGTTTTACACATTATGCATGGTGTTTTGCACAATGCCTTGACAATATATTTATCATGTTTAGAATTATTCATTCCATCATTATTATATTAGTAAATTATAACCCATGTCATTATTCAACTAGTATAATATCCATGGTTAATTTTCATTCTCATGAGATTATTTTATATGTCACTACTTAATCAGCTTTTATTCCCACCATATTATGTTTTAGTGGCATGTGGATTTAGTTATTCACAATGCCTTATTATTTATGCTTATAGATTCTTCTATATTTATTACCATTACTGTGAATCTGATATCACCCCTTTATTATGTTTTACTTTTCCCCAGGATGTAAATATGCATATTATGAATGACTTAGAGGGATAATATAGGAGTTTATGGGTGTTTCCAATGGTATTTATATGATGTAAAGTTCATGTATGTAATATGAATTCCAAAAATACTAAATTTATTGGTCCTTGGGAATTTGAGTATTTTATATAGGCCAATTAATTAATGTAAGGCACTGAATCTAGGATACTGGGGTCAGGGTCTCTGCAGTTGGTATCAGAATAAGTTTAATAGAAACTAGATTTAGAAAACATAAATCAGGTAACATAACCCTAAGATACAATTTGATAATAAGAATATATAAACATACTATAATTTTGGTAAGGTAGAGATTATGTGGGTTTTATTATAAATACATCTCTATCTGGATACTGCAAGTGGGGGTGGTTTTGGAACATATATACCTAGGGGTAAAAAATTTGAAAAGGTGTCCCAGGCTAGACTCAGGGTAACTTGGTACATGAAAATATGCCTTTATATGTACCTGGTTCGACACTTTAAGGGGATATGATTAGGATAATTCAATTTTTATTTACAAACCATTATGAAAGATTTAAAAGTAAATATGTCCCTAAAGAAACCATGTTTATGATTTTGAGATTAGATATGCATAAAATTTTCAATTTATGTAAAGTGTCACTAGTTTAAAATTATGTATTATGATTAATAATATAATATAGTGTATTCCATTATTTATAAATAGAACATAGTTTAAGTAATGGAAACCATATCAATGCATATATCCCATATAGGGATTACCATCCCATACAAGATAATGATGTTGGAGTTGGAGATGCAACTAGAGATGAGAAACTTATTACTATAATGGGATTGGTGACTCATGTTATGAATAATAAACCTAACTATATAGATAATCCTTATCCATAATGTGGTTTAATAATGTTATACCAATTTATGCAACAAAAACCTCTAATATTCAATGGAAATACAAACCCATTTATATTTGGGTAGTGGATAAGTTCCTTAGAGAATATATTTCTCTATTTTGGATGTAACAAAAGGGAGAAGGTTGTCATATAAATTTATAATCTATCAGGATTTGTGGATCAATATTTTCAATTTATTAAAAAAATGAAGGAGGAGGAATAAATATCCAACATGGAATGAAATTATTTTAAGGAAATTTTATTAAAAAAATATTTACCTTGAGAACAATGAGAAAATATGGAGAGATAATTAATGAATCTGAAGAAAAAGGAAGATAAGAATGTTTGTAAGTATGAAGAAAAATTTTCATGGTTTAAAAGTCATGATATAGATTTTTTAATAAATCTAAATATCAATATTGATCGATTATTTGATGGGTTAAAACCATTCCTACAAAGGGAACTAGTCTCACATAATTTCTTATCATATGAAGATACAGTCTCATGTGCTATCAAGAATGAATAAGTATTCTCCATGTCTTATGAATTTAAAGTAAATAAACAGAAGAAGAGGCATTTTGAATACTATATAAAAATAAACAAGTAAAATGGGAAAAGGGAATATTTGAATTTCCATCCTTCGATAATTATGGGAATAAACACCCTGATACTTACCTGAAGAGAATGGGTGTTTGTTACAAGTGTGGAGAAAAAGATACCAAAGCCTATGATTCCAAGGGAAATAATTAAGCTAATAATTTTAAATGATACGATTGAAAAAAATATTGGGAATTATACAAATTATTGTCCTAATTTCCAAAGGAACTTTCCATATAAAAGGCAAAGAGAGAAAATCCAAGCTTATGTGATCACAACAATAGAGGTTAAAGTTCCTAATGATGTAGTGGAAGGTAATTAAATCATTTCCTCAACATTAGAAAATTATTTATTTGATTCTATATCATCACATTATTTAATATCTTCCAAGTTTTCAAATAAAATTATACATTTACCTTTTGTTTTCATAAATCAGTTTTCAGTAAAAATTCATAAGGGAAGCCTCGATACAACAAAGATGTGTCGTTATGTTCCATTTATGACACATAAATGTGCTTTAGTTTCTTGCATTTTCATTATACCTATGATTTAATTTCATATAATCCCAAGTATGGACTTTATTTCAAAATATGATGTGAAAATATATTAAATAAATAAGGAAATTACGATTGGTGAGGAAGATACATAATCCATTATCTTTAGAGAAGGAACCTCATTATCTGATAAATATCTGGATCCAACTATAGTATCTCTTCTAAATGAAATTATTGGAAGGGATAGAAAAAAAATATACTTGGATGATAAAAGGAATCTTCAAATTGAGGATGTAACTATTTTAAAAGAAAACATTGATGTATTTCTAGAGGATTTACCAAGACATCCTCCAGAGTGGGAAGTTGAGTTTTCTATTGATTTAATCCCTAAAACAAGGACAGTATTAAAGAAAATTTATAGAATTACCATCATGTAATTAGAGGAGCTAAAGAAAAAACTAAATTAGTTGAGTAACGAGGGATTTATTCTCCATAGTGTTTCTCCACGGGGATCCCCTGTTATCTTTATCAAGAAGAAAGATGGATCCATGAGGTTGTGTGTTGACTATAGAGAAATCAATGCTATTACAATAAAGAAAAAGTATCATCTTACACATATTGATGATTTATTTGATCAAAACCATGGAGATAAATATTTTTATAAGACTTACCTTTGATCTGGATATCATCAATTTCCTATAAGGAAAGAAGATATTCTGAAGATAACATTTCAAAACAGGTATGGACAATATGAGTTTATAGTAATTCCATTTCGAATGACTAATGGAACCTGCATTTTTATAGATATAATTAATAGAGTGTCCAAGTAATATCTTGTTAATTTATATGGTATTTATTGATGATATCTTTATATAATCAAAAATTTATTAGGACCATGAGAACCAATTGCATATTGTTATGGATACTCTTAGAAGAAAAGTGTTATATGAGAAGTTTAGGAAGTGTGAATTTTGGATTCAAAATGTTTCTTTTTTTTGGAAATATTGCCTCTAAGGATGGAATCTTAGTTTATCCTATGAAGACAAAGGCAATATAGAAATTTCATACTCCAAATAAGATAACCAAGGTATATAGTTTTATTGGTTTAACAGGTCATTATTACCATTTCATTCAAATATTTTCCCGATTAGCTAACCCATTAACCAAGCTTACTTGTAAGGTGTCTAAGTTCAAATGGATAAAATAATGTGAGGAATATTTTGAAGAATTTAGTAGGAGATTAGTGAATTCTCTGATCACAACTCTACCATCGAGAAATGGTGGATTTGTGATTTATAATGTTGTATCAAGGAAAGGACTTGGTTGTGTCCTTATACAAATTGAGAGTTATTACCAATGAGTCACATCAGTTAAAAATTCATGAACATAACTATCCAACTCATTATCTTGATTTAGTAGTTGTAATATTTTCTAAGAATATATGGACACACTATCTCTATGATGAAATATGTGAGATATATGCAGATCATAAGATCTTGAAACCTATATTCTCAGAGAAAGATCTCAATATGAGGAAAAGGTGATGGATCAAGCTACTCATTTCACATGACTATTCTATACACTACCACCCATGTAAGGTGAATAAAGTATCAGATGCATTAAGTAGTAAGGATCATGGAGTTTGGAATAAAATGAGGATTTAAAAATAATTTGTGTATATAGATATAGAAAACATGGATATTGGAATTATCAAGGAAGGATAAACTTCATTACTTTTAAAATTAGTTTACCAACCATATTTTTTTTGAAAGGGTTGAAAATTGTCAGTCTTACGATGCAAATCATCTAAATAAAATTAAAGGCGTGAATGATGGGGAGTTGGATGAATTCATATATGAAGATGGAATTATAAAACTTTAGATTTGTTTCCTCTATACTCGAGATAAAAATGGAGTTATTGGATTATTTCCATAGATAAAATTTCTTGACACATCCTAGTATCACAAATAGGTAGATAAATTTGAAGGAAAATTTCTATTGGGATAATATGAAGTGAAAAATTGCGGATTATGCATCCAGATGTTTAGTTTCTCAACATGTGAAGGTAGAAAGAAAAAATTATAGAGGAGTCATGAAACCTCATCCTATTACTTCATGGAAATGGTATTCAATCACTATGTATTTTTCACTATATTACAAAAATCTCCAATAACAAATAATGCAATATGGGTAATTGTTGATCGACTTACCAAATTTGTACATTTCCTCTCTATAAGGGAGTATTTTCCACTAGAGTTCCTTGTAAGACTATATATTAATGATGTTTTAAGAATTAATAGAGAACTTATTTTAATTGTTCTTAATCATGATACACAATTTAAATTTAAATTATATAAAATTCTTCAGAAATCATTGGATACTAAGATGCATTTGAGTACTTGTTATCACCCTCAATTTGATGGATAGTCTAAAATAACCATTCAAACATTATAAGACATGTTGATATCTTGTTCAATTTACTTTCAAGGTATGTGGGATTATTATTTACTTTTGTTATTGTTTTATTAAAATAATAGTTTCCATTTAATTATTAAAATTGAACCATATGAGGTATTGTACGGAAAGAGATGTCGTAGACTAACTTATTGGAATGAAGTTGGTCAAATGAATCTTATAGGTAAAAAACTTGTGGACGAACCGAAAAAGGTAAATAATAATAAAAAACATATCAAAGTAGCTCAAATTAAGAAAAGTTATATGCCAATAATCGAAGTAAGGATTTGGAATTTCAAGTGGGAGATCATGTTTTATTGAAAATATCTTCACGAAAGGGTGTTATAATATTTGGAATGAAAGGAAAACTAAGAACTATGTATATTGTTTCTTTTGAAATCTTATAGAGAATTTGAGTAGTGTTTTATCATTTAGAAATTCCACCTATCCATTCCAATGTTTATGAGGTGTTCCACATCTCTTTTTTAAGGAAGTACATGCCAGAACAAATGCATGTTCTCACTTATGAAGAAATAGAATCAGAACCTGATTTATCTTACTCTAAAGAGCCTATAAAAAATCTAGATGATAAAGAGTAGGTGTTGAGGAATCAGATGGCTCATTTGGTAAATATACATTAGAAAAATTTTAAAATTGAAGAGGCAACATGGGAACTAGAATAAGTTATGATGAATAACTACCCAAATTTTTTTATGAGTTAACATTTTTGAAATTTTGAGGATGAATTTTTTTGCAGGATGGGAGAATGTAATGAACTAGAATTATATCAAGGAATTTTACATTCTTATAATTATTTAATATAGTATAAATCACACAAAATCACTTTGAGAACAGAATATATACTTTATAAATGATGAATGAATGAAATAAGAGGTGTTTCTAGAAGTTAAGAAACCTACATTAATAGAATAATAACTTAACCTTTAGAATATTAATGCGACCCTTATGAACAGTAAACCAACCAATAGAATAATAAACTTACTAATGAAAGTATAAATTAAATTTATCCATCCTATAAACTAAAATATGATATAAGTATATCATATTTTAAGTGAATAAATGTTTTAAAAATGATAAATTAAGTGTTCGTATTTTTATAAGTTATAAATTTTTAATTAATATTTTTTAGTTAATATGATGATTTAAAATAAA
This sequence comes from Viscum album, assembly GCA_963277665.1. Taxonomy (NCBI): domain Eukaryota; kingdom Viridiplantae; phylum Streptophyta; class Magnoliopsida; order Santalales; family Viscaceae; genus Viscum; species Viscum album. The sequence goes on from OY728127.1 coordinate 193,865,735, forward strand.
TTTTATTTTCATAAAATATATATATTTTTATATTTTTTTCTTATTATTATAGGCTAATTTTATGATACCTTAGTTAATTTTTGAAAGGGTCATAAATTCAGTTATAATAATAAAATTGGAATTTTTTGAATAAATGATGATTTTAGTTAAAATTTAAATTTATTATATTTATAAAATTATTTTTATAAAATGGTGTCCATTTTTTAATTCTATATATTGAAAAAATTTTAGGTTGAATTTTTTGATTTTTCTAAAATACTTTACTATTTGGTAAATAATAAAATATGACAATTTATGATAAATACTAAATACATTAATTATTGAGTGATAGATTATGTATGGATGATGTATGACCATAATAAAAAACTATAATTCATTATTTTAATACATTAAGTGATAATTATCAAACTATTCATATTCTTGAGGCGAAATAATAAACTAATGAATAAAACATTCAAAAAACACCCCTTTCCTCCACTATAAATACCACCCATCACCACCTCTTCTCCTCAAACATTCATAGTTTTGAGCCTTGTAAAACTTATACCCAATACACTTCCCAATAACCCCATTTTAGGATCTATTTTTCTCATCAAAATACCAAACCCTTTTCCCTAATTCGATCTTGAAGGAGGAGCAAATCAATTGGTAAAAACCTCTATGTTTTTATTTTAATTTATTTTCGTGTTCATTTCTTTTCTTATATACTCTTTATATACCCTATCCCAAAATGAAATTATATCTACATTATATTATACATATTGTAATGTTTTTTTGTTTAGGGAATAATACATCATCAATTCTTTTCCCACCCATTTTGTTCTAAAAATGAAAACATCACCCATGATGTGTTGATTTATTGCATTCAAGGATGAAGAGTTTTTAATTTCAATAAATGCCTTGAAGACTGGTCCTAAAAACATTTTATGGTAAAAATGATTATAATATATGTGTTACATCCTATTTATTGTTTTTTAACCATTATATATATATATATATATGATGTTAATTAATAAAACATAACAAGTTTGTAATGATAAAAAAATAGCCAAAATAATCTAAATGATTATCACTAACGTCTTATCTAATGATTCATCCTCACCCAAAATAACAAAATAACTTATATAAAAATTTAATATTATGTATTTTCATTAATAACATGTAAATTAAATTCTGTTTATCTATTCCCATTTTACATGAACATCTATACTCAAATACAAGTAAACTGATCGTGAAAACCAAGGAAATTAACTCTCCCAAATGATAAAAATGAATCTTATAACTCATCAAAAATATCATAAATAAACATAAAAAATATACTAAATAAAATAAATTTTAAATAGGTTCTGAATTAAAATTTTAATGAATCTAATTTCATTATCCATGATGTCAATTACTAGTGAAGAACACTCTTAGACATAAGGTAAGGGATTCTCCCTGAAACTCTATTTTTCATTTGGGTTACACTTTCACTCTATTTAACCCAACATAATTCTTAATTATTATTATTTAATAATAAATTATATGTTAATGTTCTATATATATGTATCTAGTATAGTCCTTATATCTTTTATGGAGGGTTACGTGTTTTATAAGGATCATTTCTCAATTCATCTCATTAAATAAGTCTGATTAAAGGGAACTTCCATGTTTCTTGCCCAATTTTAAGTAAAATTCATAATATTTTTTAGGATACCAATATTTTTACAAAAATAAAAAATTTTATCATGAAAAACTATCTTAGTTCATTTATAGTTTTATACAATTTTTTTTCCAAAAAACCATTCTTTGCAAAGTAAAAAGGGTATTTCTCTCAAGAATTCCTTGAGGATTCTATTAGAGTATTTCATCTATTTCAACACCCTTTATTTAATTGTATTCTTAATTGGGATTAATATTTTATTATATAATATACAATATTTTAAAAAATGGTTTATAATTATTTCAACTAGGGATGTACTATTTTGATACTATTCTTCATATTACTATGGATATTTTATGATTATGTTTATTGTTTGGAGAAAGTTATTTACATTTAATATTCAAACTTCAATATGAATGAATATGTTGATTATGTTTCACCCTATTCATATTAATAATTCATTGGACTTAGTAAGTGATGGGTGGGTCCCACTATATCTACTTGATGCATCTATAGGTCTCATGAGACAAAATAGACCAAATTTTTAACCATTATGTATGGTGTCTTGGACAAAGCCTTGACGATATATTTATGATATCAGAAATTATGAATTCCCTCATTATGTTATTATTAAATTATATCCCATGTGATTTTTAGACTATTAGTATATCCATGGTGAATTTTAATTCTCATGTGATTATTTTATATGGAATTATTTATTCTTCTTTCATTCCTAACATATTATGCTCAATATTTTGTTTTAATGGAATGTGTTTTTAGTTATTCACTATGACTTATTATTTATTTTTATAGATTTATATTTATTGCTTATATTTACAGATAATTTTAGCTCAAACCTTTATCATGTTTTATTTTCCCCTATGATGTGAAGATTTATATTATTAATGACTTTTAGGAATAATCTAGGAGTTTATGGATGTTTCAAATGGAATTTCTATGTTGTATTTCAATTAATGTTGTAATGTAAAGTTCATGAATATAATTTGGATTAAAAAAAAACTAAAATATTCAGTTATTTGGGATTAAAGTCTTGTATCTATGACAATGTATTAATTCAAGGCACCGATTCCATGCTACTGGGGTTGAGGTCTATACAGCTTCTCAAGGTAAAGGATTCCCTTCCACTTCATTTTTATTCCAGTACTTTATATTTATTAATCCTTTTAATTTACATTTTTTCATACTGTAATGTGTTTTTACACATCCCTTTACTATCCTTATTACTCCCTAGTAATTATAGACCACCTTTAACTCTCAATAAACACTTCAATGATCCTTAATGTATACCTATTATGATACCAAAATTATCAATTTATCTTATATTGCAAAATTTTTTGTTGTGAATACCCATAAAAACATGAAATAAAGGGTATTATACTATATTTAACTATCCTTAATTGGTTTGATATTTCCATTTATTTTACCCACACTCTATAATCTTGGAATTAAAATTAATGAAATACATTCATATGATGAATGATCTATGTGGAAAACAAATGCATGTAAATAATATGAATGTGATGGGTGGGATTTGAATTATATTTAACTTATATTAATTGGTTAAATTTTTTAACTCATGAGATACCAATTATGGGTAATTAATGGTTATCCTAAGAATGATATGTTATGATGTCTCAATGGTTATCCTTGACTTATGCTTATGGTGTTTTGTTTTATGTTGTTAACACATTCATATGATTACTTGATGTTATTATATTATATAATGATTAAATGTTTATGATTATGATTCTAAACTTTCCATGTTATCATTTTATGTCTCTTGAAATATATTTACTACTTTACTTTATACTATGCTTTTATCATTCCCTTATAGGGATCTATAGATAACCCCTTTCTCATGTACTTCCCTAGTTTATCCCATGCAATATTAGATGTTCAATAGAATGTAAGGGAATGTTATAGAATTTTAAATAATATAATTATATATATATTTTATGTTATTGTGATATAAATATATAATTACCCAAAGAAACTAGGTCTATCATTATTTTGGATTATTTTATGTGTTTTTAATGTAATGAATTATGAAATATTGTTTATAAAAGATATGTGTTTTCATTGTTGGTAATAGAGCAAGGTATAGTTATTTTTAGGGATTATTATTATAAAACCTTAGATAAAATCATAAGGAAAATATTAAACAAAGTAAAATATTTCTAAATATTTATAAAGTATAGAGAAAATGTTTTCTAAGAAATAAAATGTATATTTGGATACTATAAGTGGATGTGGCTCTAGCACAAATGTACCTAGGGTTCATAACCATGATAGCGATCGATGGGTATTAACATAAACTCTATTATATGTAAAAAAATAGGCCTTTATACATACATTGTTTGGAAATTCAGGGGGATATGATTTAGAAAATTCACAATCTATTTACGAACCATTATAAATGGGAAAAAAATTTCTATGAAATTTAATGGTATGAAATAGATCATAGATAACTTAGAATGAAACCTAGAAATTTATAGTTTATGAAATAAATTTAATTTATGAGTTATCTATTCATATTTTCCCTTTTAAGTGTTTAATAGTTTGAAGATTCTCATCATTAATTTTCCCTTTATTTTAGACATTATCTAGAAATAGGAGTAACTGAGTCAATAACCATTGTACTGACTAACCCAATGAGATGACCAAACAAATAGGATTAGGATTAAAGAACTTCATGAATATAATTCCTCAATTAACTCATGTATTTAATGTATAATTGAATTTGTAGGAACACCCACAACCCCATAAGAAATATATAGTTGTAATTGATACTAATATGAGATAAAGGCCTCTGACTTTTTGTGGATCTTCTAGTACTTTAATTATATAACAATGGATTAACCTCATTGAAAAGATCTTATCTATATATAAATACTCTAATAAATATAAGGTCATTTTAGATATTTATTTTAAGGAGGAATAATATGATTAATAATAGGTATTGATCAATAAAATAAATATAGAGGATGAGATTGAAGTGATGAAGTAGAAAGAATTTAAGAAAATGTTTTTCAATAAATATTTTCCTCACAATTTCTAACTTAAAATGGATATAGAGTTCTTTATCCTTAAGGAATAGGAGGATGAATCCACCAGGGAATACATGGTAAATTTTATAATACATGAATGATATGATTTCAACTTTTTCAATTAGCACAAAAGAAAAGATGACAAATTATTTATTAGGATAAAGATGAATCTATGAAAATATTTAGCAATTTAAGTCTTTAACTACAATAAATAAATGGTTTGATGTTCCCTTAAATTTGAAAAAGAGATTATATAATCTCATGGTTCTCATGGATAGGGAGATATGAAGTGAATAATTGAATTTAATTATGGTGTAGGGTTGAAAAAATATCATGTTTGTGAGAAAGTAAAACATACCACTTGCCAATAGTGTGATAAGAAGGAAAGTTCAAGTCAAACCTCTGATTATTTTCCTATGATTCAATTTCAAGGACCATGTAAACTACAGAAAACAATTCACTAAGCTAAGTGTTGTTGAAGATAAATATAAAAAACAACCTCTAATGCCTAGAGAGAAAGGGAGAGTATATGATTTTATAACTGCTGAGGTGGATCCTGACAATTTAGTGGTAACATGTTCATTGTTTATTAATTTATGAATATAAAACATACTATTTTATTTTAGTTATACACATTATTTCATATTATTCAAGTTTAGTAGATCTATTCAAACACCACATAAAAACATAGATATTTTATTATCAGTGAACATGTAAAATGGGGATATTATTTCATCCCAAGTATATAAGATATCCTTATCTGTATTTTCAAGTTTAATTTCCTATAAAACCTTGTGATACTTACTTTATCATAATTTGGATCTATACTGGTTATAGATTTTATTAACATATATATATCCAACATAAATTTTTAGAAGAAGGAAATAATCCTTTGTATCATGAATTTCCCTCCAATTCTATAAAATTTTATCGAGGAAGGTGGATCTCTTTTGGAATTATCATCTCAAACATGGATATTATTTACTTATGAGAATGTATATCTATATCAAATTATTGAAACTACAGAAATATCATCCTTGATGACATGCCTATTGTAATGAATATGATGATGTGTTACTCGAAGAATTGTCTGGTCTTCATCCCAAATAAGTGGTTGAGTTCTCAATCAAACTTATACCTGATGCTTTGAAAATATCCAATAATCCTCATAGAATGAATAATATTGAACCTGAAGAGATGAAGAATAAAATACAGTCTAATATAGAGAACGGTTTTAATTTAAAAAGTGATTCACAATGGGGTGTTCCAGTCCATTTTTAAAAAAAAGATGGGCCAATTTGCCTCTTCATTTATTATCATGATCTCAAAAATATCATAATAATGAACAAGTATCCTCTACCATGGATTGATGAATTGTTCGATAAGCTAGGTGGAGACCAATAATTCTTTTTAGGACCAATAGGGGCCTATATATCCTGAGAGGGGGGTGAATCAGGTTATAGATATTCTATTTCAAAATTATTCTTACCCAACTGGATCTTGACCTCTATGTTATAAGGGTCACTTTGTTTGTTCTTATGTGTCTATGTTGATCACTTCTTTTTATATTTATCTTATGGTGATGCTTTAGATTCAATGTAGGGAAGAAACTAGGTAGACACATATATTTTTACTTGGTTGACCCTCACTGGGTTATGTACAAGGAGCATACAACGGCGATGTACCATTGTACCAAATCCACTAAAGATCACTGCCAATAATGTTCTGGATAGATCAATTCTATTCCCAGGCTCATTGCCTTTACAATGTTTAGGGTTAGCTCACTGCTTCCCAAGGGTCACTCACTTTTCCTCTCTCTTTGGATCACAGTCGGTAGAAAGGATAACCTTCTTACTCTTCCTTTGCTCACTGCACTTGGAAGGAATCCACTCATAGTTTATAGACCTGTAGGTCTCTTCATTTTCACTAATGAATGCATCCTCCATTGTATATATATGCTCTATTGAAGTCCAAATTTCATCCATTGATGAACAACCTTTTTTACCTGAACACTGGGGAATTACTTTGGAAATACCTTCGCAAAGCACCCTACTTCACGTGGTTCCCAATTTCGTGAAGCTCAAACAAGGCTTCACGAAGACCCTACCTTTTCGCAAGGCACACACCTTAGAAGATCACCTGACTCGCAGAGCACACTGCTTTCACGGAGCTCAGACCATCGCAAAGCTCAAGACTTTACAAAGATTAGGCCGTCGCAGAGCTCAAGTTATCGCAGAGTGACTTCCTTCGTGAAGATCATTGAGCCAACGCGAAGCACACCACTTTTGCGGAGCTAAATTAGCCGATGCAAAGCTCCTTTCTTTGTGAAGCACACTACATTTGCGAACCACCTTCATGAATAGAGAGCAACATATTTTCTTCGAAAACACTCTCTACTTCTCCCAAGGGGGTCGAGGTCATTTATAGGCGATTCCACCGACCCTCAAACATTCCGCGTGAAGTCAATGCCACGTCAGCTCAAATCGCGACGCTCTGAAGTTCCTGCCGAAATTCTCTCAAAATTGCAAAGCACCATGAAAATTTTCTGATCACAGAGCTCATCATAATCACAGAGCATCCCGTTAATTCCTTCACGCCTTCTCCGTGAGTCTCCACTCACATTTCCCTTCACCGCCACAATTCTCTTCAACGCTTCCATTCGTGAAGCTCATCATAATCGAAAAGAATCACCATCAACATTCTTCTATTCTTCATTAAATACAAACCATGAACCCTATCTTCACAAAACTCATGCCTTTAACAGATTTAAATTAGATCTTCAAGGAAATCCAATTTTTGCGATACTCACCAAACTCCAAATTTTGAACCCAAAAATTTGGCAAACCCTAGGAAACGGCGCCACCTTGTATCTGCTCTTTTTTTACCACCTCCAGATCATCCATTCCTTTGTCGTGGTTCTTTTTCAACATGGATTTTCAACAACCTCTCTAACAATTCCCATGGAAACCTGCTTTTTTAACAAACAAAATGAACCCAAAAAATGATGTAATGTTACCTTGATGGATTTTTCCCAACAATCTCCCCCTTTGGGTTTGTTGACAACTCTTCGTAGAATGATTTTATGCACTTTGATACCTCACTGAGTCTCCTTCCATCATCAACCACCATTCGCCTCTTGTGATTCAGATAGCGACCAAAGATTCACTCACCACATACTCTAAGACCACATGAGCAATTCTCATCATGAGAAACAAGAGTAAATAAATAGATCATCAATGAATCACTTCATTTTTGCCACCAACTATTAAAACCCAACTGATACCAATTTCCAAACTGATACCAATTGTTGATAGATGGAAACCTTTTGAAAACATTCCAACACCACTCTTCTGCTTTTATCATGATCCTCATCTATCATGATATCTATTCGTTGATCAATCACTTCTAGCATCATCAGATTTAAAACTTTTACCCCCCTTATCTTCTTGCTACCCCTACCTCACTGCTCCACCTGTCAGCTTCTCCCCATATCAATCATGATTTATCAAATATCCACATTTTCACACTGTATCCCCCTTGAACAATAACTGTTTTCTCCCCATTTGCCAACAAACCCAAAGGGCACTTCTTTGTGGTATGTAACAGGGTAAAAACACATATTAGTACATTAGGGAATATCATACCATACCTGAGGGAGAGGGGGGGGGGTGAGGTTCCCACAGCCACACTTTTTCAAGTTTGAGGAATCAAATGAATTCCCAGAGCCAGTCGATGCCTCTCAAAAGCTTCCTTGGGAAAGGCCTTTATCAGAATGTCTACAACCTGTAGCTCTGTAGGCACATACTCCAACTTCACAATTCCTTAGTCAACATTATCCTTTATAAAATGATACTTTATCTCAATGTGCTTCATCCTTGAGTGATGGATGAGATTTTTACTGAGATTTATAGAACTTGAGTTATCACACTGGATTCCGATCAGAGATTTCACTTTAATGCCCATATCATCAAGCTGCTACTTCATCTACAATAACTGTGTGCAGACTTTTATGGTAGCAATATACTCAGATTCTGCGGTGCTCAATGAAATGAAATCTTGATTCTTTCTTAACCAAGAAATATACAATCCAATAAGATAGAAAGAACACCTTGATGTTGATTTTCTATAATCCACTGAACCGGCCCAATCGAAGTATTATCTTCACTTTAAGCATATGAAATTACTTGGGATTACTCTGATATCTCACTGCTTGGAATGTGGCTAAAACAATGTTAGGCCTTGTCACAGTCAAGTATAGAAAACTTCCAATGATTTTCTTGTATTATGTGATATTAACTACCTTTCCATCCTCATCTTTGGACTATTTCATCCGGGTAGCAACTGAAGTCTTCATCTCCGTGGAATTTTCCATTCCAAATCTTCTCAAAACCTCATTGGAATATTTGGATTGAGAAATGAATTTTCCATTCCTTCCTTGTGTCACCTGTATACTAATGAAAAATTCCATCTCACCAATCATAGACATTTCAAACTCATGTTTCATGAATTCAGAAAACTATCTACACTATGCTTCATCTAATCCCCCAAAGATTATTTCATCGACATAACCCAGCAATATCATCCTTTGATTACTGTTATTGTTAAAATAGAGATTGTAATCAACTCCACCATGCTGGAAACCAAGTTTCTTCAAATACTGATCAAGCCTTGAGTACCATGATCTTTGTGTATTTTTAGCCCATATAATGTCTTCTTCAGTTGAAAAACTTTGTTCTCATCTTCGACCGCTTCACTAAGACAATTCGGCTCTACCTGTGGTAAGTACGATGCTTGCTATAGAGTCCTCATCCTATATGTCTACACTGGAACTGTCTGATTACCAATTATATATTTCAAGTCGATTTCAGCTCATCTCTTCTACTTTCATGCTGATAAGGATTTTCCTTCCTCATGTTCATTATCAGTGTCTACTTTTGAATTATCATTTTCCACTTCTACTCCCCACTGAGTCTCTTACCACTTCCTCAATTTCAACAGAAAACTTGTCACTTTGTCATTGTTCAATGACATCATTTTTTTCAAATAATTTCCCATATTTTGATTGAATCACCTATGATTTTCTCTCATAGCTTCTTGGTATCCCGAAATAAGTCAGCTGATACCATATTATTAGAACAAAATAGATAATCATGAAAAACCTGTGTGTTGTTGCTTGTCCCCCAATCATTCTTCAGGAACATAAAAATTCATCCTTCATATCCCATTGAGATTTTTCATCTGATAAGGATATAGAGTGCTCCCCCTATGTTATGCAAATATTCCAGTTGGAAAGCCCACTACTTAGGCCCATAACTATTTTTCTCCTCCTTCATCATTTATTATAATTTGGCACTCAGAACTGATACATTAACCAAATATCTAATCCTTCTGAGTTGAAACTCGATATAGGAAACAAGAGATAAAGTTAATAACAAAATCACTTCCTATTATTCTCTATTTCTCCCTTTCTTCTTCAACTTTGGTAACTGATTTGTGTCAATTAAAACTCTTAAGAATATCACTTCTCCACTGTGCATCTTTAGATTACACTTCCACTTGGACCATATCTCCCTAAAACCCAAAACACATGAATCATAAATTAATAGAATTTATATACATAGAGAGAGGGGTAATTCTGGATTCCTTATGGTGAAGATTGTGGTTGATCCTGATGGGTCAACCCATTGATTCTTTCTTTCATAGCATCACACTCCTTCCTTTCTTCTTCTAGCTGCCTAGCCAACTTCAACTTCTCTGGACATTTGACTAAGCATTCATTACCCACATGCCGAGTATTTCTATGATATGTAGATTCTATAGGCCTGGCCTTTCTCACCATTTGGGGTTTAAACCCCCTAGTACAAATTTCTTTCTTCGATATTCCACCAAAATTCTTTTTCCCTTGATTCCTTCTCTGTGTAGGAATCTCTCTGTTTGTCATCTTCACTTTCTTCTTCCACCATTGCAGGGGTCTTTCTCTTTCCTTCACTTCTCACTATGGAACATGACATGTGAATTTTTCAATGCATTCTTAGTTCATCTTTATTTTATCATATATCTGAGTCACCACACTATTTTTCATTAGTGGTAGGTCCTCCACTGAATGTACATTCTTCTTACTCACATATGTAGCATTTAATCCCTTTTTCCTCCATATTTGTTCATGCTATTTCTTAGAAAGAGGTTGTGAGTGTGACAGAGGAGGTGACTGATACACCTTTCGTTCAGATCCATGTGATTCCCCTGAGGCTCTAAGGCTATTCTTCAACTTACCACTTTGTCTCCTAGTGTAGAATTTCTCATTATGCATCATTGGAGTCAAGAATCTCTTTTCGAGTCCCTTTTCCATTCCTTCTTTCTTCTTACTGCAATGTATTTCCAAATTTCCATAATGAGAACATAAAAAACATGTACCATCAAAGTCATACCACATTTCATCATTTTCAGCCGAGATGTTGATGCAGCTTGAGTTCTTTTTCTGATATTTGATCTCCTGAGCATCCTGACAGATACTCATAATGTGTCCCATTCTTCCACAGTAATAGCTTCTAATGAATGCTTTTCTATGAAAGAATATTCTTTCTAATTTCTCATGACACATCTTCTAATTCTCAGATTTAGTAATGTTTTTATTTTCACAGCCCAAAATGTATTCCTGAGCCTCTAAACAAAAGCTTGATGTGTGGCCATGAATCCCGTAGAAATATCACATATCATCACTACTTCTTGTAACTATCCTCTTAGGCTTGTCTACAACACCTACATGATTTCCTCTACTTATGGAACTATTCAAGGCTCTCATTCTTTCATGAACGAGGGGAATTTATCAAATCCAATACCAGTTTTTCCCAAACTGTATGATATTTGAGCTGAGAAAATTTGTTCTTGCCTATTTTTACAAATAGAAGATTTTCTTTTCATTTCATCATCACTTGCCAAAGGATAATCAAATAGTAAGTGCAAGGCATCCTTCATTTTAGGCTTTCCTCTGGAATTGTATTTCTACAGTTCCTTCTTCACTAATTCTATCTCTTATTCCAACTTTTGAATATTCATATCCCTTGATTAAAGTTGGTCATTGAGTTATCTTCTGAGATTATTTCCACAACACATCTCATCTTCCAGTTATCGTGTGAGCTTTTATACCATGTCACTTTGTACCTTTACTTTAAAATTTTCCTGAGAAACAGATTCAGTGATAGATACATTCTCTTATTATAGACTTTGATTATTTTGAACTTTTTTAGACAACTCTGTAGATAGATCATCATTTCTGGATTTCAGATTCTGAACTTCATCTGACTTTTGATTCTCTTCATAATCATCAGCCTTTTGTTTTCCTTTCATTCTAGCCATCTTTTGTATTTCTTATCCTTGAGAATCATTTTTCTCCCTTAGGTCAGTATCCACATCAATAAGCCTTTGATTTAATCCTCTTAGCTTTTTGACCTCAATTTCCAATATTTGGATCTAGATATCTTTAGATTTAACTTCTTCATCCAATTTCCGATCCAATTTATTTGTCATGTTGAAAACATATACTGGTGGCCTCCTAATTGAAACTTCATCATCATCAATTGTTTCATTATCACTTTCAAGTTCAAGTACTTCACTCATTCCTACATCATGATTGAGTGAATAAATCTTTTCCCTATCAGATTCATCTAGGAATTCCTTCAGTATGTTGTTTGATTCTTTTAGTTGAATAATAATTTTTACTTAAACACCTACACACTGAGGGATATCACCTGACTTCTGTTTCTTCTTTGATTTTTTCCATTTTCTATAGAACACTGAGATAAGAGCAGACTGATTTAACCCCACAAATCGACTATACTAAGTTAGAGAAAACAAATCTGATAAAAGAAACCTTCCCTATGAAACAAATTTTTAGGACCAATAGGGGCCTATATACCCTAAGAGGGGTGGTGAATCTGGGAATGTATATTCTATTTCAAAATTATTCTCGCCCACAGGATCTTTTCCACTAAGTTATAAGGGTCACTTTGTTTTCTCTTATGTGTCTATGCTGATCACTTATTTTTATCTTTATCTTATGGTGATGCTTTAGATGCAATTCAGGGAAGCAACCAGGTAGACACATAGATTTTTACATGGTTCACCCTCACTGGGCTACGTCCAAGGAGCATAAAACTGTGATGTGCTGCTGTACCAAATCCACTAAAGCTCACTGCCAATAATATTCAGGCTAGATCACTTCTATGCCCAGGCTCATTTCCTTTACATTGTTTAAGCTTATCTCACTGCTTCCCAAGGGTCACTCCCTTTTCCTCTCTCTCTAGCTCACATCCATTAGAAAGGATAACCTTCTTCCTCTTCCTTTTCTCACTGCACTTGGAAGGAATCCACTCACAGTTTATAGACCTATAGGTCTCTTTATTTTCATTAATGAATGCATCCTCCACTGTATGTAGAAGCTCTATTAAATTCCAATATTTCATTCACTGAAGAATACCCCTTTGCGTATGAACACTAGAAAATTCCTTTGGAAATACCTTCATAGAGCACCCAACATTGCGAGTCTCCCAATTTCGCGATGCTCAAACAAGCATTCACGAAGTCCTTACCTTTTCACGAAGCACACACCTTAGCAGAGCTCCTGCCTCACAGAGCACATTGCTTTTGCGGAGCTCAAATGATCACAAAGCTCAAGCCTTCGCAAAGCTTAGGCTATTGCAAAGATCAAGTTATCGTAGAGTGACTTACTTCATAAATCTCACTGAGACAATGCGAAGCAAACCACTTTCTCAGAGCTAAATTAGCCGCCAAAAAGCTCCTTTTTCGTGAAGCACACAACCTTCACGAACAACCTTTGTGAATTGAGAGCAAAATATTTTCATTGAAAACACTCTCTACTTCTCCCAAGGGGCTGGGTTCAATTTATAGGTTACTCCACTGACCCTCAAACCTTCTGTGAGAAGTCAACAACACATCAGCTAATATCGCAAAGCTCCAAAGTTCCTGCTAAAATTCTCTCAGAATTGTGAAAACCACGGAAATTTTCCGATCGCAGAGTTCGTCGTAATCTCGGAGCGTCCCGTTAATTCCTTTACACCTTCTCCACGGAGCTCCACTTTTAATGCCCTTCACCGCCGCAATGCTCTTTTATGCTTCCGTTCGCGATGCTCGTCGTAATCGCAAAGAATCACTGTCAACATTATTCTGTTCTTCACAAAATCTAAACCATGAACCCTATATTTGTGGAACTCATGCCTTTTCCATATTTAAAATAGATCTTCAAGGAAATCCAATTTTTGCGTTTCTCACCAAACTCCAAATTTTGGACCCAAAAATTTGGCAAACCCTGGGAAACAGTGCCACCTTGCATCTGATCTTTTTGTACTGCCTCCAGATCGTCCATTCCTTTGTCGTGGTTCTTTGTCAACATGGATTGTCAAAGACATCTTTGGAACTTGACAATTCCCTTGGAAACCTGCTTTTTCAACAAACACAATCAACCCAAGGCTAATATTGAACTTGAAAAATACTATTGAACTTAAAAAGATGAAGAAGAAACTACAGGATAATATAGATAAAGGGTTTAATTGACCATGTGATTCACAATGGGGTGTTCCAGTCCATTTTTTCAAGAACAAAGTAGGGTCAATTTGACTCTTCATTTATTATCATGAGCTAAAAAATATCATAATAAATAACAATTATCATCTACTATGGATTGATGAATTGTTCGATAATCTAGGTGGAGACCAATACTTCTCTGAGGTGGATCATCTTTCAGAATATTGTCAAGTAAATTTGAAGGATGATATCCCTAATATTACTTTTTTGTACAAGTTATGAGCACTCTATGTTCATAGTTGTAACTAACCGACCTATGTTACCCTCAAACCAGGCACCTGACCCAATATGTCACATACCCGTAAGGCGTTCTTGATCCCCACGGGATGGAAACAAGCACCCGGGAATCAAATAACACAACATAGGGAATGATTTCTCCCAACCTGAAAAACCACATAGAATATATATATATATATATATATATGTATATATATACAAAATAAGAAGAAAAATTATAATATGAACAAGATATATATGCCATAACTGTAAGAACATAGTGGAAAAAGACAAATGGAAAATTAGCTAAAAACTCCAAGGAAAGTATAACTATAAATGACTAAATTCCAAATAGCAACTCCAAATGATGGTAAGGATAGAATCCCACCATATCACCACCAGCTACCCAACCAGCTGACACGATCCTCACCGCCTCAGTATAGCGCCTTGCCTTTCCCTGTACTGGAAGAAAAACAAAGGTCTATACACCACCAAAGAGGTGCATAGGGTGTGAGAAAACATGATCAGTAGGATCTGTCCCAGGTGTTCCATTACAAGCCTCTAAACAACAATTCCTATATTCCCATTTTAAATAAAACATGCCAGTGTAAGTAGTAAATCAGTTTTTTAGAAAACATGGTAAAAATTTATCTTTATACATAGCTCTAAATATAAGCAGGTATATCAATTTCAAAGCACATTTTATATATATTTTTTCACAAGAATAAACATGCATATCAAGGATAACTTAGAAATACAAGAAATACAAAATAGAGAACATGTATCACAATTCCAATGAATACTATAGGTCCATGTCGTAGACTACTCATACCACAATAAATAAAGTACACAAATCCAATCCAAGAAAATAGGCCCAGGATGAAGAGGAATACCCCATTAGTGAACCCCCAAAAATGTCAATATTGGTACCTTAGAACAACATACCTAGGGAACTAAAAAAATCCCTAAGACAAACCTCCTCGATAATCACAAAACATATGAATGGTGGCCCCAAGAAAAACCTTCCACCTTAGCACCCAAGGTAACCCATGTTCTATTTTTCATAATTGATTTTGATGCTTTGAAAACCATTTTAAAACAATTTCAAAAATTCCATTTCAATTCTTTGAAAATACCCATTTTCTTTATATTTATCAATAACCAAGGAAATCCATTTTTCAAAAAAACCCTTTTCAACACACAAAAAACAATCATACCAATTTCAATATGAATCAATTTGTAATGAAAAACAAGATCCATTATCATAGGCAAGTGACAGAACCACCTACCTTAAAACACGGGTCACACATTCCCTCAATGGAATCCAAAATCAATGAAACCCAAAAATGTCAATGAAGGCCCTAGAATTAAATACACATCAAGATTAATTCAATTTTTAAGAAAAGGGGTCGGTGGAAGAGAGGAAACCCACATACCTCAAATATGAACATATGCCTCACTATGAGCAATAGTGAAAAAGACCTCCAAAATGAGATCACACAACAAATATAGGAGGGATACATGAAGAATAAAAAAAACATAGACCAACAGATCCAAAGATGCCACTGAATGACGATACTGTGATCAATGAAAATAAAGGAACGAAAAGGTTACTCACTTAGATTGATGTACCGTAACCACAATAGAGATAGAGTGTTGAAAAGATCAATATAAAAGGGGATGAGTCTCTAAAATATTCCCTAGAAATACCTTAGGTGAAGACTCATGAAGAACCGGTGAAGGAAATAAAACAAAAAATCCACACATTGTTTTTAAAAATTTTACGTGGGATATTACCCTGCGTGTAACCCAGTTACATGATTTGTAACCCCCCAAGATCCACATATGCTAAAAAACCCATCACCTCGGATTAAAAACTAACCTTTTAACAACTCACGTCATGTATATCATGGTCATAATGTCTAACCTTTCACAGTGTGAATTAATCTTTCAAGACTTACATCCAACAACAATTACACGTTGTGTAACATAGTTACATGATGTGTAAATGCTCTGTTGCCTATAGAAACTAATGATTATTAGTGAATGTCCAAAAAATATCTGACTTCACCATTATAGGTATCCTCCTAATCTCAAAGGAGGGGGAAACCATGATATGGTTAAGGGTGTATGTGATAAAATGGTAACAATATGATACAAACTACCCATTATAAATACCTTTTATCCCATGAAAGTTCTGTGGAAGATGTAATACTCAGAAAAAGATGAGGCCACTACCCATTCATCAATGATTTGTGTTCCAAAGTATCATAAGAATCTGATCCTTTTTTCATAGAACTCTGATCAATGGAATTGACTTCCCACACAAGACATTCTATTTAGAGTCAATGATATCAACTAGTTTCTCTAGAATAGAAGAATTTGGCTCTAAGTAAATTTCTTCCCAACTCATAATGTGAGTAGGATCGGGGTGATATTTCATGAGTTGAGATATATGGAAATAATCATGAATACCTATCAACTGAACTTGAAATGCTAACTGATAAGCAACTTTTCATAGCCACTCAGTGACTTCAAATGGTCCAACATATCTTAGAGCTAGTTTTCCCTACTTTCCAAGTTGATGGTGGCCCAACCGAGGAGAAAATTTCAAGAAAACTCAGTCACCAATGGAAAACTCCAATTTTCAACATCACTGATCTACATAAGATTTATGTCGACTCTAGGCTATAACCGGATGTTGATGTACATCCTGAATCTTCTCAGATGTTTCCTAAACTAAACTTTCTCCATGTAAAGATACTTATCCCACCATATCCCAACAAAGAGGTGATCTACATGGGTGACCATACAATGCCTCTAAGGGAGCCATTCTTATCTACGACTAATAACTTTTTTTGTAAAAAACTCAACAAGTCCCAGATGGATATCTCATGGTCCTCCAAAATCCAAGACATAGGCATAGAGTACATCCTCTAGAATATTAATTACTCACTCTGCTTGACCATCTGTATGTGGATGGTAAGTTGTGATCAACTTGACCTGAGTTCCCATAGCCTCTTGGAGACTCCTACAAAACCTTGAGGTAATCTTAATATTCCTATAAAAAACAATGAAATAAGGACTCCCATGTAACCTCGCAATCTCATACACATATAGTTTATCTAGATATTCAAATTTAGTGGTGTCTTTGATTAGAATGAAATGAGAAAACTTCATTAACTGATAAAAAGCCACTCAGATATAATTATTCCCTCATGGAGTCCATAGAAATCCAACAAAAAAATCCATGGATACCTCAACCCATTTCTATATCAGCACCAGAAGAGGGTAATGAAACCCAAAATGTTTCAAGTTCACCACCATTATTCGTTGGTAGGTGTAATAGAGAGACACAAACTATACAATGTCACACTTTATACCCGGACACTAGAATCACCTCTTTATGTCATAATACATCTTCGTAGTGTCTGGATGAATGATCAATGTGGAGATATGAAAAAAAATAGGACAAAACTCATCAAAAAATTTGGGACCACAATATTTTTCCCGAATTGAAGCATACCATCCGAATAGAGAGACCAACCCAAATTGGTCTCCCCGCCATAAAGGCTTTCTCGAGTGTTTTGAATCTCATCATCTTGCTACTGAATATACAAAATAGACTCTAGAAGATATGATGATAATTGAACCCTAGTGATAACCATACTTGAAACATCCTCTTGATATTCCAAATGCAATTGAGTGAAAATCCCCATATGGTTCCACTCTTCCTTCGATTTCAGAATAGCATGT
This sequence comes from Viscum album, assembly GCA_963277665.1. Lineage (NCBI taxonomy): Eukaryota > Viridiplantae > Streptophyta > Magnoliopsida > Santalales > Viscaceae > Viscum > Viscum album. The sequence continues at coordinate 193,884,017 of OY728127.1, forward strand.
GATGGTAATTTCCAGCTAAGAGCATATGGAACAACATTTCTCTTCCTTGGGGTGTAGGCAATAATGAAGTCAAAATTATGAAGGTATTCTACCCATTATCTCTATCTGTGATTCAAGTCATTCTAAGAAAATATATAAACCCGACTCTTATGATTGGAAAAGACTGTGAAAATTTCCCTAAAAAGATAGTTCCACCAATATTTAAGTACATGCATGACTGAAGAAAGCTCTAAATTGTGAGTGGGGTAATTATTCTCACAAGGTTAAAGATAATGAGATCCATAAGATACCACATGGTCATCCTGCATAAGCACACATCACAAACTATCACTAGAAGCATCAAAAAATAAAACATATGCCTTATTGGGCTCAAGTAAGATCAGAATAAGAGCCAATGTCAGAAGCCTTTTTAGTTCATCGAAAGAAGTCAAATACTTTAAATCCTAGATTAATTTCACCTATTTTTGGGTATGAACAGTAAAAGGTGAGACATGCTTAGAGAAGTACTTAATGAACTGTCAATAGTATCTAGCAAGACCAATGAATCTTCCTATCTTAAAGACATTCCATGGTTACTTCCATGAAAAAACAGCCTTTAACTTCTCTAGATCAACTGATATGACATGTTTAGAAATAATGTACCCCAAGAACTTCAATTCTTGAATCTAGGAACTACATTTTGAAATATTTCCATACAAATGGAGACTTCTCAGAATTTCCCAAACCAAACTTATATGGTGCTCGAACCCACTCTTGGATTTATAATAAACAAGAATATCATCTACAAACACTACCAAAAAATTGTCTAGATATTGATGAAATATATAATTCATCGAATCCATAAAAACTAATGGAATGTTAGTAAAAATAATAATTATAAGATATTCATGATGGCTATAACTACCCCAGAAGGCTGTCTTGGGTATATCAGACTCCTAAACACTGAGTTGATGATAACCCGACCGAATATTGATATTTGAAAACCACTTTCCCCCCTTTAACTAATAAAATAGATCATCCACCCAAGGAGAAGGATATTTGTTCTTAACTATTACATGGTTAAAGTTATGATAGTCCACACATAACTGAAGTGAACCATCCAATTTATTAGAAAAGAGAATAAGGGATTCCAAAGGAGAAACTCTATGGAGAATAAAAACTTTTTCCAGTAGGTCATCTAACTGAATCTTGAACTCTTTTAGCTTTTCTAGTGCCATACGATAAGAAGGTTTCGATATCAGCTACATACCTAAAAATAGATAAATCATAAACTCTACATATCTATTTGGAGGAAGACCAGAGAAACAATCTAGGAAAACAATAGGAAAGTATCGAACAACATTGGGAAGATCATCAATAGAAGAAATTTCAATTGGATTAAATGCAACAAAAACTAACAAACTTCTGTGCTCTGGGTGGGAAGTTCCTGCATGACATGACCTCAGGTCTCACTCCCCAAGAAACACACGAGATACCCCATCGGTAGCAATAAACGAAACACGCCAATGATAATAATCAACCTTAGCTTGATGAGAGACAAGAAAATACATAATAATGATGACATCAAATAGATCTAGATCAAGAATTAGAAAATCCCAAACCAACTCTGTATCAACTCTCATTAATGAACAAGAAGGAAACATTAACCCCTGCTCTTTCCTCTTACCAAGAGGTGTTTATAACTCCATTTTAATAGACATAAGTTCTGTTAGAAGTTTAATAACATAAAAAATGTGAATATATAAATGAGTGGGAGGCATCAGTATCAAATAAATCAATTTCTACTGAAGATGAAATAAGGATAGTACGTATCATTATTACTGGACTTGCATCAACTTCTACTGGACACATATCTACTGTGTGAAAATGATTCACTCCTTAGGCTTGTGTATGGAGCCTTGTAGTCCTTGAAGCTTCCGACTGCACTGCACTATCCTTTTGATATGATAAACCCTGACAATAAAAAGGTGTAGTCATAGTCTGATAGAAGTACTATAAGTGACCAACACATCCACAACTATTACAAATCTTTGTGGGCATAGGACAAGAACGTTTGGCATGTTCTACCTTACCACACTAATAGAAATTTAGAGGCAAATTACCCACTGTAACAGATAGTGTAGAGGAGGCTCGCTACTGAGACCCACCTACACTACTCATGTGATGATCTTACCACTTTATCTTCTTACCATGTGCGCCATTGAAGCTTCCACCTGATGGAAGAGAAGAGGTGGAAAATATTACCCTTTATACCATATTAATTTCTTCCATCATAACTATATCTCCATATCTATATAGGTTGAAATATTCCGCACAAACACCTATGATCTGATAACTAATCACAAAATCTATAGGTACTTATGTACCTTCAGCTGGTCATTCTTCACCACGTATGAGGTAAAATGGAAAATCTCAATAAAATGATTGGTGTATACCAACACCAAATATTATACTTATTATAAAGATAAGAACTCCATATAATTCTTCAGCATTAGTGCCTCTGGACAAAACTACAAAAATAAAAGGGTTTTAAAACCCTTCCAATACAAGTCCATGTGCATATCTTCCCAAATTATAGAATCCTACCATCGATTTCCAGAACCCTTGAATTTGAACACTGCGCACTATACCATGATGTTATCAGGTGTCTCCAAATATCTAAATATTTGATTGATCCTATCTAGACGTTCCTCTACCTATTTAGGTTTAGTAATCCCTTTAATTGGTGGTGGTTAATGTTGGAACTCCTGTGATCTATATCACTCTCCTCTAGCTCCTGGTTGTACCACAATAACAGTGCTATGAAATCATGGAACATCTTGATTAATATCAAAAACTACCCATATGTTTATCTTGATGAGATCCTAATCTATAGGGGGGTTACTATGAGGATCATCAGCTACAACTTATTAAGGAACTTGTGTAAGATGTCTCAGAGGAATACTACTGCACATTGAAACATAAGAACAATTTGACAACATAACAAATATCAGCTCAAAATAGAAAACCCATAAGTAAAAACTGATATTTTTGAAACAAAAATCAATACTAGAGACACATACTAACATCACATGGTAACTTGAATCTCATTATGAAAATATTTGGCTATGCACTTATTGAAGCATACCTCTCAAGTCACGACAATCCTATCTTCAGTCTAATAGATGTCCCAAGTCATGGAATCTTTTGGATAGACCTCCTCTGATACCAAATTATAACGAACCGACCTGGGTTACCCAAAAACCTGGAACTCGGCCCGATCCATCACTTACCCAAATGGAATTCCTGATCCCCATGGGCTAGAGAAAAGCACCAAGGCATCGAACAACACATCATAGGGAACAATTTCACCCAACCTGAACAACCACATGTCACACACACACACACACAAAACAAAAAGTAAAAATGGAAGATGAATAAGATATATATACCATAATAGTAAGAGAATAGTAGAAACAAACAACATTAAAAGTAACTAAAAACTCCAAGTTAAGTCCAACTGTAAAGGAATAAAAACTAAATTGTTACTCCAAACAATGGGAGGCACAGACTCCCACCATCCCACCATCAGCTACCCAAACAGCTAACACGAACCTCTCCACCTCATTGTGGTTCCTTACCTTTCCCTACATAGGAATATAAACAAAGTTCTAGAAACCACTAAATAGGTGTTCATGGTGTGAGCTAATAGGATCCGTAGGATCCCACCCAAGTGTTCCATAACAAGCCTCTTCATAATAATTCTTGTATCTGTATTTTAAGTAAACACATGTCATGATAATTAGTAAAGCTGTTTTGTAAAAAACATGTTAAACATTTCCCTTTTTCCACTATTCTAAACAAAAGCAGGTATATCAATTTCAAAGAAAATTTTCCATATAATTTTCACAAGAATAAACTTTCATATCAATGCTAAATTAGAAATATAATAAATACAAAATATAAGAATAGGTATCCCAACCCCATGAAATACTACAGGTTACGACTACAGACTACTCGTACCACAGTCAATCATGTGCACAAATCCAATCATAGAACAAATGACTAGGAAGAAGAGGAATACCCCATTTTCTCTCCATTTATCAATAACCAGGGTAATTTTTTTTTTCATAAAAACCATTTTCAACACACACAAAACAATGATTCCAATTTCAATATGAATAAGTTTGTAAAGAAAAACAACAAGATCCATTATAATAGGCTAGAGATGGAACTGCCTACCTCAAAACTTGGGTCACACATGCCCGCAATGGAATCCAAAATCAACGAAACCTAATAATGTCAACAAAGGACCTATAATAAAATCCACATCAAAATTGATTAAATTTAGAAGACAAGGGGTTGTCGGAAGATAAAAAACCCACATACCTCAAATATGTACTCCCACCGCACTATAACTAATGGAGAAAAATTCCTCAAGAACGGGATCACAAAATGATCAAGGAAGAAGCCAATAAGAATCCCCAACATTAGGCCAACAGATCCAAAGATGCCTCCCAACGATGATAACATGATCAAAGGAAATGAAGTAATGTAAAGGTTACTCTCCTGGAGAGATATACCAAAACTGCAATGGAGATCTAGTGTCAAATGGATCAATCTAGTAGGGGTAGAGTCTCTAAAAAATACCTTGGAATTGTCTTAGGTCTAGAGCCATGAATAATCATTGAAGTAACTAAAAAAAATAGTTGTACACTATTTATACAAACATTACGCAGGACATTACACGATGTGTAACCCACCACGATCCACAGATGCCGAAAAACCCATCACCTCAGACTAAAAAGTGACCTTTTAACAACTCACATAATGTATGTCACAGTCACGACATGTAAACTTTCACAACATGAAGTCATCTTTCATGAATTACATCCAATAACCATTATATATCATGTAACTATTCTTAAACCTATAGAAACTAATGTTTATTGGTGAAAATCCAACAAATATTTGACTTCACCATTATAGGTATCCTCTTAATCTCAAAGGAAGGGAAAACCACGATGAGGTTAAGGGAAACCTGATAAAATGGTAATGGGATGTTACAATAGTGATGTAATTAGGACTCACTAATTCTCCAACTATCATTATGAAATTATTGAACAGAGTCTTTGGGGATTACCTTGACAAATTTATATCAGTATTTATAGATGATATTCTTATCTAATCTAAAATAAAGGATAAACATGAGGAGAATTTGAATGATGTAATAAAGACCAATATAAATCAAAATTCATATGTAGAGTTTAGTAAATGTGTGTTTTAGATGGAGAAATTAACATTAATGGGGTATGATATCATCACCAAAGGGATATTTGTGGATCATTTTAAGATAGAGGAAATTTAAGGATAAACCAGACTAACATCTATGACGAAGATCTATAGTTTCCATGGATTAGATGGTTACTTTCATAGATATGTGAGAAACTTATCATGATTTTCAAACCTATAGAACAATATAACTTATAAGGGAGTGAATTTTTTCTATACTAATAAATGTAAATAGATATTTAAAGAGTCAAAGAAGTGGTTAATATCTATATGTGTTCTCACATTACCTACAAGTGGGGAAGGATTTGTGATCTACAATGATGTGTCCAAAAATTTCCTGGGTTGTGTACTCATGAAAAATGAAAAAAGTGATAGGAAATACATACCACTAATTAAAGATCCACAAGTAGAACCACCTGATGAATGATATTGAATTAGCTATGGTGATCTTTTCATTGCTGATTTATAAAAATTGATTCTATGAGGAGAGGTGTGACATATATACATATATAAAATCCCAAGTATATATTCACAAAAAGGAAATTAATATGTGCCAATGAAAGTGGTAAAATATAATCAATGATTTTGATGGTTCAATCTATTACCATCATAGGATGAAGAACACTGTTTTATATTCACTATATATAACGGATCCCACAACCCTATCCATGACGAGGATTGAAATGGATCAAATATTCTTGTATAAGAAAATGATAGACATGGGAATCATAAAAGGAACTTCATCCTACCTTGCTCAAAATAACTTATAAACTAATCATTCTTGAGAGGAACAAAGAGTCCCAAAAATATAATGAAGGGTTACAGAAACAGATAGTGAATATTACAGAATTTAACTTTTCTAAAGATAGAGTTAAATGTTTTGGAACCCAGATATTAGTCCAATAATAACTAGAATTGATGGGGGAACTTTTGAATGACGTGGATAAATAATCCCCATCTATTTATTTTGGAAGCACTAAGATATATAGAGATCTAAATCAAAACATCTAGTTCGACAACATGAAGAAATATATTACATAATATTTATCTTGATTATTAATATTTTAACAAGTCAACGATGAACACCATAAGTCTAAGGGTATGATACAACCATTCCCATACCTGTATGGAAATGAAAAAATATAACCATGTATATCATCATATGAATCCCCAATAAATTTAATGGAAACAACCCTATTTGGGTGGTAGTTGATCACCTTATAAAGTCATCACATTTCATTGTTATCAAGGAATATTTATCCCTTGACCAACTTTCTAAAATATAAATAATAGAAGTTGTAATACTACATTGTGTTCCACTCTAAATTATATCTAATTGATTTATGAGGTTTACCTCTAGGTTATGGATAAGCCTTCAGTAAGTGTTGCATATAAAGCTAAGCTTCAACATTACTTATCAATCTTAGAAGGATGACCAATCAGGGAGAACCATCAAAATTCTAGATGATATACTATGATCATGTTCAATGGATATATAAGGTGTAATTTCCTATTTAGGATAATTGTATCACTGAGAGGGGGAGGGGGTGAATTAGTGATAAATTTTTCTTTTATGTTTCATTGAAAATGAAACAACCTTCCCCACCTATAAAAGATAACTTTACCTACTAAAAACAATTCAAAAACACATCCATAAGAACACCGCTATTTACAAGGTTAGATATTAAATAATAATAGCTACCTACTTGGTATGGTATGTAAATAATCCAATAACAAAGAATACAAAAAAATGCATTTGTGTTGAATACAATGAGTAAGATAAGACATTTCCCCTGTGTATCACTATGTAAACAATTCAATAGTGCATGTTCTCCTTCTATCACAAATGATGAAATTAATTTTTTTTATAACAAACATGTTATAGTTATTTTTTATCAACTTTCACAAATATAAACCTTCTTAAAAATTATTTACTTCCTTATTAAGAAGATGGTAACAACTTCCAGGAATTTTTTATAAAACTTAGTCGGATTTTTCTAGTCTGATTCTCCCAGTCTGATTACTCAATATAGAAAATTTAAATCTATTAGACTACAATTGAGAAAATTTGGACACTTTATTCCTTAGTCTAAAAAACCCAATATGATAATACCAGTACAATTATCCAGCTCGATACGATGATCAAATTAATACGATGACCAGATGAATATGATGATCAGCTGAATACGATGATCAGATGAAAATGTTTCAAAATTATCGCTTCTCCTTTTACTTTTGTTCAATATAACTTCTTAATGAAAAAAATTTGAAAAAATATTCTCCCTTGAATTTTGGATCTTCTATCTCTTCCTTTCATGAAAAATACATCTGTCTAAAAGTACGAATTACTTTTGACTTTTATACTCACCTAAAAAATGGTATAGACCGGATTATGAAATTGTTTCCCACTCAAACAATTTTTTCGAATTTGAATGTTACCTTGAATTTCAGATACATTTATTTCTTCATCAATGCTTCTCAAATATTATGATTTCTTCTCAATCCATATCGAATATTATAAAAACTTCATCTCTATTTAAACATTAGTCCAATTCACTATTCCAATTACCAGATATGGTTTCTTCATTATGATTCTCCATACCGATTTCATGTATAAAGAATTACACAACTTTAATCTTATTGGAAAAACTCATTCTAATTTTGTTTCTATATTCTGATTGATCGATACAATTTCTTCATTACATTTCATTGCACCAAAGGAAATATTGTATGCCCATTCCAATCGAAGAATATGTTAAATAATAGTTTCCTCATTATGGTAATCTTCACCAAATGTATGAGGGGAATCATAAGAATTCACATTACAATTCTTGGAACTTACTTCCATTCCAATCTATTCTTTATGATGAAGTTGGTAGATACATTGAAACTTATTCAACCACTTTTACATCTTTTTCCTCAAAACGATGATCAGGTATCAATTCCAATATGGTGATTCTTAACCCAACTGATAAAAGAACTTGAAAATAGATCATATTTATTCTTTCCCTTCTGAAAATGATACCAATAATATTTCAAAACTTCACTTATTATCCCTTTTTAAAACTCATCAACTTATTTCTCTGAAGATTTATATCCTTTGTATTTTGCTCTGAATGAATACCAGTACCTTTAGTTTCTAAAATTTTGCACAAACATTCCTAGAATTTAAACAAATATGAATATGATGAACCCATTATGATGATTTTGAGATTGGAAATCTTCTGCTTCACCAAATCTCATCTTCTTCAATCCTTCAATAAGTATCATGAAATCCTTCAAGACTTAAATAAGTTGAAGAATATCTTTAGAATCACATGACATCGATTATTTTTTGGATCATCTTTATTTATATCTTACTTACAATGAAAATTATTGGGACTTCCCAATCATCCAAAAATATCTATCTTTCCTACCCATAATAAATATGATTGACATGATTACGATCAGACTGAATACAATTTACATCACCTTTTATGCACCTTTTTCTTATCAACCTTGCATCACAAGTTTTACAGAATACATATGTTTTATGATAACTCCAAGATTAGAAAAGAATATTTACATTCATATCGAAGTCATACAGACTCTGAGTTTCCCCCATTATGATATCTTCTTCGAGTTAGGACATGAGGTGAGTTTGATGATCCTTTTTATTCAAAAAGAAACTTCTCAATATGATAGACTATATATACCATTGTGAGTCCAATTTTCTTGAACACTATGGTCATTCTAATTTTCATAAAAAACAATGTGAGTTGATTTCTTTTCTTCTTTAACCTCATTTTCTTCTTAATATTTTTTGACAATAAAATACAACACCTGAATACAATTATCATATTTTTCAACTTGGTCCTAACAATCTCCACTTTGGAATTTTTTTCAGCCAAGGTTCATAAATCACTTAATATTGTTTCCTCAAGCTATGGATTACTTACCAAAATTCTAAGCCTACATGAGCTAACTCATTATATGAAGCAAGAATTACTGACCAAAAAATCATGCGGTCCAAGAGTAGTGATTATGAAATACTTTTAAACTTTTCTCCCTCAAATTTTATTCCTCATCTTACTTAACTTCTTCAACTTACCTATAATAAAAAAAATTTGTTTCCTACAACCATTTCGAGAAAAAGTAAGAATAGTTCAAAAACCTAAAATGATGGATTCATAGCTTACCCACAACCCCCACATTTTACATGCTTCCATAAGGATAGATTTATAAAAACATTCTCCCCCTTTGACAACACTATCCAAAGAAAAGGTATGGTGGGGAAAAAACATACCTCAACCTTAATGAGAAATAGGTTGGATTCCCATGTTCAACCACAATTTAGAAAAATACTTTATTTGATAAAGGTTTTGTGAGAATTTCATCAATTTTTTACAATATAGGAATATAATCTAGATAAAATTGATCCTTTTCCACATTCTCTTGGATAAAATTATACTTTATATTAATATGTTTTGAATGATAATGTTATACTAAATTCCTGGTGTTATTTATTTCACTTTTATTATCATAAACCAAGAGAAGGGGTAACTTCACTTCAACAAGTAAGTCTTCTAATTGAGTCATCATCCACATAAGTTGAGTAGTTTCATGATTGGTAGAAATATATTTAGCTTAATCTGTGATAAGAGTTACTAAATTATATTTATTTTTATTCCAACTATCTCAACTTTTACCTAGAAAGAATACTCTACCATATTTTTATCTTCTATCATCAACATTTCCTTCTTAATAAATATCTGAATACCCAAAAAAATAAATACATTTTTAGATATCATACCTGATTTTTAATTTTTTCATGACTTTAATATATCTTATAATTCTTTTTCTAGGAATAAGATGTTTATATTTTGGAGAACTTTGAAATATTACACATAAGGTTAAAACATAAAAATTATCAGGTCTTGAGGAAATCAAATATAACAAACTTCCAATCAGCTTCTAGAATTCTTTCTAATCATCTTTCTTGCCTTCTCCATCTTTAGCCAATTTTTTCCCACTGAAATAAGTGTGGAAATAGGTTTTTATTTTTCCATACTGAATTTCTTGAGAAGTTACTTAATATAATTTTCTTGATAAAGAAAAATGTATTTCTTCTTTTATAAAATTTTCAACCCAATAAAGTATTCCATTTCCCCCAGAATTGACATTTCAAACAACTTGTCTCATTTATTCAGAAAAACTTTCACATGTTATTTCATCATTCCCAACAAAGATAATTTTTTCAACATAGACAATTATGATGAGCGAATACTCATGAATATCTTTAATGTATATATTTCTATCAACTCTTCCTTTCCTAAAACTCATATTTATTAATAAAGTATCTAATTAGGAATACCATTACCTTAGCAATTTTTTAATCCATAAAAGACTTATTCAACTTACACACATAAATTTCATTTTTTTCCAAAAACAAATCCACATGGGTGTTCAATGAAAACTTCCTTATCTAGACCACCATTCAAGAATACAGATTTAACATCCATTTGAAAAATTTTGTAACTTCATTGTGCAGTAATAGAAAGAAATATTCTGGCTGCTTTTAGTTTTTCCACAGGAGAAAAGGATTCATAAAAATCAATACCTTAAATTTGGGAATAACCTTTTCAAACAATTCTTGCCTTGATTCATATCACTTAACCTTCTTCATTCAGTTTGTTTTGAAAAAACCACTTTTCAACAATAAAATTTTTGTTATTTGGATTAACTAAGGGTTCCCATGTATCATTATTCTATATTTGATCCATCTATTTATTCACATCTTGAAACTATTTCAGATACTCAAAATATTCATCAACAGATTTCAGTTCCATTTTTGAATATAAAGAAGTGTTATTAATGAAATTTGACATTCTTATTGTTTAAACTTTTTAATGTTGATCACCAATAATGTTATGAGCTTCTATTTTATTCCTCATCCTAGGATTATATTTTCATGTATCTTCCTCATCATTGAAAATAGATGAGCCCAATTATTATTTTTGAGTAGTATTATGATTTTATGTATCTTTATCAGAATTATTAATAATGGTTTCCCTGTCCTACTCAACTTTATTATCTGCAAGAGCTATTTTATCTTCCTCAGTATTTTCAAAAAAATTATAGTCATAAGAATAAAAAATAATTCATATTTCATTATTGAAACATTTGTATAATCTTTCTTCTGGAGCATAGCCAAGGAATATTCCATCTTCACCTTTCTGCTCAAACTTTCCCAAGTTTCTACCTTTCTTTTTTATAATACATGGACTCCCAAAAATTATTTAGTGTCTCAAACTTAGAGTATTCCATAAAAAAATTCATCTGGAGTCATATCAGATCTTGGAATGTAGAAACATCAGTTTTGAATTTATACAACAACACTCATGTCTTTCCTCAAATAGTAATGAGAAAGACAATGTTCAATTAACGTAGTTCTCCCCATTTCCTCTAACATTTTATTCATTATTTTCGCTACACCATTTTGTTGAGGAGTGTACGAGGAACTATATTCATGCAATATTATATTATTGTAAGGATAAAATTAAAATTATTTTTTTCTATATTCAACACCATTTTATGTTCTGAAGTTCTTCACTGAATACTCACATTCTTTGTCATCTTTCCTCTGAAAACTTTTAAACATTTTCAGAGCATCTGATTTATGTTTCATATACACAACACAAGTAATTGGAGAAATGTCTTCAATGGAAGTGGTTAAATTTTTATCTCTATTCATTTATTATTTTCTCATCGGCCCACAAATATCATAATGGATAAGTTTTTGGTGTTGTTTTCAACAGAAATCAACTTTCTTATGCACTGAATTTATAATCTTTTATTTCTGAAAAATAGTGCAACACCAATCACTTCTTCTTATAAAATCAGGAATGTCTCACACATTATTTATTCTAGATAACATGATCATATTTCTATGACACATGTGTCCCAAACTTTTATGCCATAATTAATTTTATTACACCATAATAAGGTAACTAGAGTTTTTTGCCTCACCAACATGAAATATGTTTTCTTTTTTTGAGAATGATGAGCTCATGGGATCATTATTTGGTACAAAGAAAAGTTACATCAGTCTGAAGGAGGATATTTTACATTTTTCACAACTAAATATTGAAAAGATGTCCCAAGGATGGATGCTAGAGCATATATGTCCCTCCTCAGGAATTACTTTATTTGTAAGAACATATGTGAGGTAGTTAGCTTCACAGAAAATATGAGTAATGATGTAGCTCATGGAGACAAGCTTGTCTAGACAATTCACCCATTTTTCTATTAGCTTCTGTGAGAGACAAATCATTCCCATTCTGGCAGATTGTACGATTGTGGTGGAATCAAATTCAAACCAAATTTTATTCCATCCTATTTGACCTGAGAAATCCACCGCTCTTATAAATCCCATCATTTTACCTTCAAGTGTAGTGACATGACCATAAGGTCCATAGTAAAATTCCACAATATCAGTGTTATAGTATTTGTAAATGGCCCCATAACCTGATGGACTCGAGTTTCCCCTCGATTCACTATCGGTATTACATTTCATCCATCTATAAAAGGGTGGGAACCAAAAGATTTAAAGTGTTATAGTGAGTTTAAGGATTTTAACTTGGAGATTCAAGCCTCTTAGAATAGTGAAATCACCAATTGAGTTACTACAACATTTTGCATGCAATCTGTTTTCATTCTAAACAACAACAATAACAGTAGCCAGTTCCAATTTAGAATTGAACTGAGCCTTGGAGTGATAAAAATTGTTTCTCCCTTTCTAAACTCTATGAAGCAGTTTAGCACATGACACTCTTTTTTCTTTGAAAATCAGACATTCATAATAGTCTACAGGTGGTCCTACAACGAATCAGTTTTTTGAGAGTTCAATTCAAAAATATCCATCATATCCTTCCAAATTTAATCATATGTTTTTAAACATAAGAATAGATGGTTCACATATTCATGATGTTGATGGAAGAGAACACATTTGGAGTACATGGATATACCAGCTCACTATAGATTATCATAAGTTGGAAATTTATTATGAAATATCCTCTATAGCAGTGTGAAACGTGAGGGAGTCAACCACCATTTATTGAAGCTCCCAATCCATGTACGTTTTCCTTGAAGTAGGTTCTTGTATAAAGTGTTGGAGTTGAGATGACCATTGGGAGAGTGATCCCATATAAGCATGTCATTGTGGCCAATAAAATAATGGCTGGAACCAATTTCAGCAATGTCATCAGGAAGAGAATCCATATTTTCTAGCCGATCCTTTATCGGGATATTTTGGTTAATCACATCATATAAGGAGATAACCCGATCAATTAGAGGCCCTACCACCCAATTGGCTTTGTAGATGTAAAGTGGGAAGTTTGAGTTAACAATCCAATGAGAGTACATGTGAATTTTTTAGAATACCTTATTAAGACCTGTCCATATTGAGGACTCAATATACTTCAGTTTTCCTAGAATAAGCTTTGAAAGAAATCTTGATCTAAGGAAGTCTAGGGAATCCAATATCTTGTTGATTAGTTGCCACAAAATTGAGTCTGAAGATACTGATTAAAAAGAGTCATATATTTTATTCCAAGACCGAATAAGGCTTGAGGAATGAAACATTGTTTCCAAGGGTCTATTCTGATCGTTCTTTCCAGCACACTCCCACTCCAAAAAAATTCCTCATCATAGAGTTGATGACTTTTATGACGAAAAAGGTCCATTGATACACCATAAATAAACACCTTTGATTTTTAGTGATTCATCATTTTCGAAGGTCACAGTTCCATATTTTAAATATTTTAAATTATTTAAAAATATAATATATCCTATCATATGATAAGAACAACTACTATCAATAGTCTAAGTTCATTATCCTTATATAGTGTTTAATTTAGTTTCAACAACAAGATATTTTTCTTCTACATTTTATTTCTTCATCTACTAATTCTGAGAATTGTTAAGAAACTTTTGTTGAGTTGGATACAAAATAAGAAAACCATTAACAAGATGATCTATTTGTTTAAATCATTTACAAATTGTTTCCAGGGATTGGAATCTATTTTTAATTATTACACTATCAGTCTCGTATTTCTTCAGAACATTATTTTTAGAATTCTTATTTTGAGAGGATTGAATGCCCCTCATAATTTTCTTTCCATAATCTTCGGAATAATAGTAATATTTTTGGTTGAACTAACAAATATTTTCTATGTGTTTGAATCCACCAAAATACCAGAAATAACCATAAAAAGAATATTTGCCTATGAAATTTCCCTAGTGACAGAAATTTTAAGCATGTCTCTCAGTAACCTTTTTTCTCTTCTTATTTGACTCACCAACCTTTATATTATCAATCAGAATCTTCTTTTCCAGCTCAAATTTCATTCCAAATTTAATAGAGTCATAAGTATTAGAATATTTTTCAGATTTAGAATGGTTAGAAACATTTTCGTACTTATAGTATTTTGAAACTTATGAATTATCTACTTTGTTAACTTTGGAAATATACATAACCTTTACATCCTTTTCCTTTCAACAAAAACTTTTAGCTTTATTCTCAACCTTGTAAGGTTACTTTTTTTATCCATCTTATGTTTAATAATATCAGATATTTCACCAACTTCTAAGATAATGTTTTTGAAACTTGTATTCCTCAGTCTATATTTAGATAATTTTTGTTGGAAAAGTAATAGATCTTCTTTTTTTTTACTTCAAATTTACTTCCACATGTTCATTAAAATTATTTTGTTCCTAAAGATCTTTTTTTTTCAAATCAGAAATCTCTACTAGAATCTTATTCTTCTATTCTGAAAATATTTCTTGAGTTTTTCTCGAGGAACATTCATTATCCAACTTATTGTTTTTTTCAATCCATCTAATATTTATTAGACATTATCTTAACTCTTATTTCAAATAAAATTCCTATCAAATTTCTTTTTCATCAGAACTAATACTTCCAAATTATTCATCATTTATTATTGTAATAAAATTATTCTCACCAAATTACTTAATAGATTTTTAAGATTAAACTTTACTATATTATTCATCATCATATTTATATAAGAAACTATCCTTTTGGATTTATATAATTTTCTATCTTTCCTTGTGTAATATGATTTTCCTTTATCACCCTATTTCTTCCATGACCTTCTTGGAATTTTTTTATTCTTCATCACTATTTTATTCATTATTTCATCATGGATAATTTTCCTCAAAATTACTAATGGATGCACATTAAAAACACTTTAAGGGATGTTTCCCATTGTATTTACCTCTACCTCTCTTCACATTTTTAGAAAACAGAGATATGATTTCATCAAGATTTTTACGTACCTAATTTTTAGAGTCAGAATCACCTGCATGTTATTCAATAATAATCTTCTTTAACTTATATTTCTTGGAATACTTGAAAGGAATTTCTCTATCATTTTTTGTTTTTCTTTTTATAGCTTTCTTGCTTCTAATTTCATAAGTGATGAGAGTGTTATGAAAATCTTCTAGAGATAATGTTTCAGGATCTCTAACTTCCAAGGAAGAATCATTAGCACCAAACTTGTCAGGAATAATTCTAATGATTATTTCAAGAATTATAGAATCCTACAAATTTTCATTAAGATAATTGGAAGTGATGAAAATGTTATTTATCTTGTTATAGAAGTCCCCAATAGATTCAAACTCATCGATTTTCAAATATTTTTACTTCAGTCTCTAGAATTGTAATTTTTTCTTCTTCACATTTTTCTTGCCCTTGTATATGTTTTTCAACATGTCCCACATACCTTTGGATTTGGAAATACCATTCACCCTTATAAATTCACTTTCCAAAAGTTATAATAGTAAATAATTCTTGGCCCTTCCACCATTCTCAAGATTCTTTTTATCAACTGATGTAAGAGAAACTATATCATCAATAGGAGGAAATACATATTTTTTAGCTTCAAAAACATCATATCCAAGAGATATAAGATAAAGAATCATTCTATATATTTAGATATGTTAATTCCTACCATAGAAAATAGGATTACCTTTACTATTCACACTATTCAGATTCTCTATTAAAACGTCTCTTCAAAACATTAGCAAAGAACAAATGAAGGGAACCTTCGGCTATGATACCAATTATATTTTCCTAGTCAGGATAATTGTATCACTGAGAGTGGTAGGAGGTGAATTATTGAAATATTTTTCTTTTTTGTTTCCTTGAAAATGAAGCAACATTCACATACTATTAAAGATAACATTCCATAATGAAAAAAATTCAAACACACAACCATAATAACACAATTATTTAAAGGGTTCAATATTCATTAAGAATAACATATCCTTAGTATGGTATGTAAATAATCCAATTCCACATGATCCAATAGAAAAAAATAAATTTTTATGGAATAAAACATGTAAGATATTACCTTTCACTCATGTAGCACTGTGTAAAAAATTCAATAGTATGTGTGCTCATTCTAGCATTAATGATGTAAATCAAATGTTTTTTTCACAAAAATGTTATGGCGCTTCTATATTTAATTTCAAAAATATAAACCTTAAAAAAAATTCTTCACTTTCATAACTGAAAGCTGGTAAAAACTTCCTAGAATTTTCTATAAAACTCAATCAGATTTTCCCGGTTTGATTCTCCTAGTACAATTGTTCAATACAGAAAATATAACTAAGTCTGACTATGGTTGAGACAATTCTAAACACTTTCTTCCTTATTCTAAAAAACAAAATATGATAATCTCAATTTGATTATCTATCCCAATAATATGATCAACTGAATATGAAGAAAATATAAATATGATAATCAATTAAATATAATGATCAATTGAAAATATTTCAATATTTTCTCTTCTCCTTTCAATTCTGTCAGACCATAATTATTCAATAAAAAAATCTAATAACTTCTTTTCCCTATAATTTCTGATCTTTTCTCTCTTAATTTTGTGAAAAATACATTTTCCAGAAAGTAAAATGTACTTTCACCTTTTATACTATCCCAAAAAATGGTTTGGGAAGGATTCTGAAATTGTTTCATGCTCAATCAATGTTTCCAAATTTTAATGTTTCCTAAAATTTTAGATAAATTGATGACTTCATAAATGATTCTAAAATATTCTTATTTCTTCTTTATCCTTCTTAAATATTCTAAAAAATTCAAATCTCTTCAAATATATCTCTGATTCTTTGTTCCAATTGCCTGATCCAATTTTTTCATTATGATGCTTCATACCAATTTCATGTATAAAGAAATAAACAACTTTAATTTTCTTAGAAAACATCAGTATGCTTTTGTTTATCCATTCTAATTTCCCAATATGATTTCTTCATTACATTTCTTTAAAAAAAATGAAAGATGGTTTGCCCATTTTTATTTCCTCATTACAATGTAAGCGTATTCTCAAAAAAAGTTTCCTCATTATGTTAATCTACACAAAATGTATGAGGAAAAAATAAGACTTCTCATTATGATTCTTGGAACTGACTTCCATTCTGATTTCTTCATTACTATGAAGACGGAACATAATTTTAACCTTCTTCAACCAATTTTAGTTATTTTTCTTGAGACCTATGATCAGATATCAATTCCAATATGATGGTTCTCAACCCAACTAATAATAGCATTTTAAAAAAAATAAAATTTCTTATTTCTCTTCTGAAAATGATACCAATGATCTTGAACTACTCCAATTCTTGTTCATTTATATAACTCATCAAATTATTTCCCTAAAGATTTATATATTTTGGATTTTAGTTTGACTTAAAACCAATACCTTTAGTTTCCCACATTTTCCACAAATGTTCCCAGCCTTTAAACAAATATGAATCCGATGAACCCATTAAGTTGATTTTGAGACAAAAAATATTCAACTTCACCAAATTTTAACTTCTTCAATATTTCAGAAAGTATCATGACTTCCTTCATAACTTGAATACATTGAATACCAAATTTATCATTATCTGACATTTATTACGTTGAGGATTGACTTTAATAGTGACTTAATTACAATGAAAAGTATTGCGACTTCCCAATCCTCTAGAAACATCTTTCCTTCTTACTCAGCCTAAATACGATAGGCATGATTATGATCAGAATAAACAAAATTTACAAAAAAATTTCTCCACCATTAATTTATCAAGATTGCATCAAAAGTTTTATTGAATACTTATGATTTATGAGAAATCCAAGATATGAAAAGCATCGTCACATTCATATCAGCACCATGCAGACTCAGATTATCCCTCATTAAGGTCTCTTCATCCAGTATGGACCTGAGATGAGTCTTACAATCCTTTTAATTCAGAAATCAACTTCCCAATATAAAGGAATTTGTCAACAACCATGAGTATGATTTTCTTGTAAATGATGGTCAGTCCTATTTTCAAAAAAAAAACAAAGTGAAGTGATTTTTTTTTCCAACTTAAACCTTATTTTCTTATTAATATTTGTTAACAACAGAAGACAACACCTGAATACGATTATCATCCATTTCAACATGGTCCTATCATAAGGATGTTGAGATCAAAATTTACTCTAGTAGAGTTCTAATATAAGAATAGTTTCTATTCTAACATTAAAAAGGAACCTTATGAGGATCTATATGGGAAGAAGTGTCAGACTCCAACATGCTATAATGAAGTTAGAGGGAGAAAGTTAATGGGACCAGATAATATAAAAGAGATGAAAATGAAGGTTTAAAACATTTAACATCATATGAAATCTATTCAATGTCAATAGAAAATATTTATACATAATCATCGATGAGACATTATGTAATTACCCCAACCCCGGTGTCCTGAATCTAGTGCCTTACTTTATTACATTGGCATGATTACAAGGAATCACATCCTGAATGATTGAATAGATTAGTAGTCTTGGTAAACTAGATAAATATTTTGAATTAAAATTACATTTTAAACATAAAAAATATCATTTTTCCATGATAACACCGTCATCCCCCTTATCATATCCATACATTACAATCATAATAACCTTCTTGGAAACTTGGGGAAAATAAAACATAAGAAAGGGGTGAGCTCAAATTCTTAGTAAGGGTTAACTATAGTGGAAATAGTTATGAATCAACAAGAATAATAAATATTTTTTGGAAAATAATTAAAGTTAGATTCAATTTAATCATTAAATTGAAAAAAATTAATCCATAAATTTCTTCATAGTGAAAAAATCTTGGATGATAATGACTGAATTATGAATGTAGGAAATGATTAATTAATGGATGTAATGTATCTACTACATAAACCAATACCATCAAGAACTATCACAATATGGTTTAAAACTAATGGGTACAAACCAATTAGGTTTGGTAAAATTCATATCTACTATCAAGACCTTTCACAAGATATTCTAAAAACAATTGGGTAAAAACATATTAGGATTGGACAACTGATTTTTCTCATGAGACCTACCGATGCATCAAGGGGATTTCATTAACCAGTCCCAAACCCATGTCTTTAATTTTCTAATAATCACTCATATATTGAATAATATATTTAAATTCATATACAATGTGCCTTATCAAATATATGTATTGATTACAATATATATTTATCAATATTTCCCCAGTAAATCAAATAACTTTCAAAGTAAAAAACATATGTAAATATGGTATAAATTTTAAGAAAAAATCACATCCATCATAAAAGATTATAAATTTTACAAATAAATATAATTTTTAATGGAAAATTACTATAAGATTGTGATATTTTTATGATAAAGTTAACAATAACAAAAGAAAGTGGGATTGAAAGATAACTTTTACGAGTTAGAAATTTTAAAGTTAAAAACCCTAGGATGAGATAATTCAAAGTAAAAAATTAAATTACATGAAGATAAAATGATTCATGTTATAATATATCAAAAAATTTATTAGATACACCACACAAAATAATTAAGTGGTGAGTATGACATTAATCTCACAATTGTAAAAAAAGATGAAAATCTCTTACCTTACACTTCCTTTAGTCCAATATTCATCAACATTATGTATAATGGTTTTCAGCCTTTTATTAACTTATATAAGAGACTTATTCATATTTATGATATCATATATGATCTTCTTATATTATTATATCACCCATTTGTTGATAATATTTCATTATTACCCTTGTTTTGAGGGTTAAGTGCTTCGTTTTACTATGCATGTTTTGTCATGAATGTCTCAGTTATTTTCCATAGGATATAGATAAAACATCTCAAGAATTATTTTAATGCTATTAATATCACATTCAATCATTAAATACATTTTTATATTAATTCTTGAACGTTGAATATGGAAAATGAATCGCTTTACATCGTGGAGACGGTAGGTCATACGTATTCACAAGCGACGATATAATTACCTTAATGAGTGAAAGGATAAGGTAGAGTATAGTATATTAATTTTTACATAATAAATATAATTTTATATTTATTATATATATCAATTATTTCAATCATTGTACCCATCAATGTAAAGAGGTGATGAAAAAAATATTACACCATAGTGTGGAGATGGTAAGTCGTATGTACACACACACATAATGCTTTCATTTTTTATAGTATGGATAATATGTGGAATATAGTAGTACTATAATCATAAAAATATATCATACAATATTTGATACTATGATTATTAATTTATAATGTAAAAAATCCATTAATATGAAGTAGTAGAAGAAACAAACTTGAAAGAGTCAGTAAAGATGATTACCTCTTCTTCAATGAAATTCCTTTATAACTTCTATTAAGGGACCTAGGGTTGGTATTTTGGAAGAAAAATATATCCATAACTTAGAGAAGTATTTTTAGAATATAAATTTTCAAGGTCTGGTCGATCTATATGGTTCAAATTGGTGTGGGGAAGTGAGGGAGGAGGTGCCCTCTTATAACAAAGGTGAGGGGAACTTTCAGAATTCCTCAAAATATTGAAGTATAGTAAGGATATTATAAAGAAAAAGAATTAAAAATGGAATATAAATGAACATGGAAGAAATTTTAGACCATATATTATAACATTTTTAATTATTTAAAATTTTTATTATTCTTAAATAATTTAATAAATTATTAATTCAATAAAATACCATTATTTTCAAATCTGATACTATTAATTTAATTTGAATTTAAATACCTCAAGAAAAATTGTTAATTAAAATATAATTATTTCAAAAATATATAATATATCTTATATATCTATAAAATTTTGTATACACATTTAAGAATCCAAAATATATCAAAATTAATATATTTAAAATCAATTATTTTATCTTTCTCTTAATTAAATAAATATTTTTTAGCATTAAAGAACCATATAAGGTAATTATATAATTTCAAAAAATTGAAAATAAATTTCTATAGTAAAAAAATTTTAGTTAATGTAAAATTAAATATTTAGGTCCATTCATATTTATATTTTTCCCTATGCAGGAACAAAAATGATATTAAATATAGAGATAGTGATATTTTGTAACTATATTTGATTTAAATAACGTATAAGTTATTTTATTGGAAAAGTATCCATTAAAAAACTTAAATTAGTAATTTAGGTGATAAGGTTTGAATAAAATTTATCAAATAACGTTTATATAATTTTATGTCACATTATCACCCTAATCTTTTGATTTTAACCCTTATTTAATCCCTTCAACACTTATTGTGACAACATGATTTTTTATTCTTTGAGGGTAAATATTGTTACAATAAAATGAAAAAATCAGCATAAATGAATAATGGTTAATATTTAAAAAATTAAAAAATAATTTGGCTAAATTTTAGTTTTTAATAAATTTTATAGCATTTAATAAAATATTATTTATTTTAATATAACATTAATGTCAGTTTTAACACTATTCATTACTTGAATTTTTAAAAATATCATAACAACAAGATATCTTGGAATATAATATTTTAACACATAAATAAAATCTCAATGGTATCTAATTTTTTTATGACATTAATCATATGAAATTATATTTATTTTAATATTTATAATATCATTTCTTTGATATTTACCTTAATTAAAGAATTATTACATCATCATTGTGTAAGTCGTTAAAGTAATTATTTATTTCCTAAAAATTAGTAATAAATTACATAGATACAGATAATTATTTTATATTTATAAAGACTATTTATAAGATAATATATCCCACATGTAACCCCATTTTAAAATATTTAACTTGTTAAAAACATAAGTGTGACATATTTGACTTTTCTTTAAAATAAAATACTATAAATGGTTTAATGTCATCCAAGTGGGTCCAAGAGATCATAAAATTGGCCCAAGGATGATTTTTCTTGAAAATGAATGATCCAATAAAATTTGGATAATTGTTAGGGTAATTTTCTAATCCTCATTATAATTATTTTTACCCTTAATTACCCGATTTACACTTAATTTTGGTAACAAAATTACTAAAGTCACTATTCATATCATCCAAAAATAAAAAAAATATATTTACTAATTTTGGAGCTTCTGATTTAAAATATTTAACTCATTATTAAAAATTCAAAACACATAATTTTCTAATATTAAATCAAATTAATCCCATAGACGGGGTGAGAAAATGAGTTTTTAAAACCAAAACATTCGAAAGATTAAAATATTTTTATATCAAAATTTAATATAAACTTTATTCCAACACCTAAATTGAATTAAATGATATAAAATTGATCTAATTATACTTTAAAACCAATAAATAATATAATTTTAAACTATAAATGATTTAGATGAAAAATCCATTTTCAATTAAAATCAAGTATTTTTAAATATTCATCTAAACATGAAACTTAAAAAAATACAATAAAATCAATTAAAGTAAATTTTGATATTAAAAATTCAAATAACAAGTATATATTGTAATATATAATTAATAAAAGTGTCAAAATTTATTTTTAAAACAAATTTCCAATTAGAAAGAGGTAAAACCACATATTATAAAAATATACCACTTTTTTATACTGAAATTGGTTGTTCTCTTTTAATAAGAATATAAAACTTATTATATTATTTTAAAAACAATTTATTAAATTAATAACATATAAATTTAATTAATATATTTAACTAATAGTAATTAATTATGATAAAACATCATTTTTGTGTAGAAAAATAGTTTTTCATAAAAAAGACTCCTTTATATTCAATTAGTTTTTTTAATTTTTAATTTTAATTAATTACTAGTCAATTAATTCATTCTATAAAAAATTTAAACCATATTTTTATAATTCTATTAATCTTATTCATAACTTCCATTCAAATGGATATATTATAATAGAAACATTTAAATAATAATATTCAATTGTTCTCTTAAGCATGATGTGGAATATAATTTATGCTATATAACAGTGTTTCTTTTTTAAAAATAATGTTGTTACATTTTACAACCTTTAATAAATTGAATCCTCATAATTTGAATTCATTCTTGGTAACTGGGGGTTTACTTTTCAAAGTACATTCATTAAAACCCCACATCGAAAAAAGGATTAATAAAACTTCTAATTTAAAAGAATGAATGAGAAGTACAAAGATCACATGGGATAACACATACTAGGGTTCCATGCAGGAAAACATAGAAATATAAGAGGTAGAAAATATTAATTTCTGACGGTGGGTTATAGAGAACATTGTCACTATAAAGTTTTCCATAACAAAACCATAAATCTATAATGAGTTAAAAAGTCATTGATTTCTTAGTAAGAAATGTAAATGGATAAATTTTTTGTTTTAATACACTATCAATAGATTTGAGGAATTATATTACTAACTAAACTAATAAAATAATAAAATATACTTACTTGACAAGTAGTGTATGATCCTTTAATCAATTTCCACTAGAAAGTCATCTTTTTCTCCAAATGATGAGAATTTAATATGAATTTCTCATGCCTAAAGAATTAAAATCAACTTCTATATATTGTAAAATCCACAAAAGTATAACTATATATTCTTCCTGTTTTTATACATTAACCAAAATCAAAATGGTGAGGATAATATAGGATAATTTCCAAAAAAATAATAAACCATTATATGATGAACAAAACTTTAATCTCTGAAATTCAATAGTAATACCCAAATTTCAATATATATCATTAAAAACAAATTATCCTTTCTAAAAAATATTCTATACTAATAATGAAACCCTAAAGGCAAAAGTATTTGATCATATAGTCTTCCAAATAACACCAATCACTCTTAATGTCTTATACCAAAAATTATAATTTCTTAAATCACATTATCTACTAGATATTTCAAACCTTTTTATAAATAAACCGAATCACCATAAGTCCATAATAAAATCATATTTTAATAATAAATAAAATTAAACCATAATTAATTATATTATTTTTACCTTAATCTTATAGGATCTCTAAAATAGTGAATGTGTTCTGAAACAACATTAAGAATTTAATCACCAAATCATTTTCCAACTTGAAGGTTATCTATGTGATAAAACAAGTTTCCCTAAAATAAAAATAAGCTTTGTACACTATATATTTTAACTATTAAAATTTCATGATAATATAAATTTTACTAGGATAGTTGTAGGCACTTCACCCTTATCGCCTTTCAGTTGTGGGTTAAAACCTCGCGACCTTGCTGGATGTGAGAAGTTGTCACCCGATCTGTGGGTTGTCCTTTTTCTAAAAATATATTAACATTATAAAATTTTTTGATACAAATAATTAAAAATGATTTAATTATATCCAAAATTAAAGAAATTTTTTAACCACAAAGGTTATCTCATATGTTTCATTTTGTATTCCCACTGATATAAATACCCATAATTACCTTAAATTGAAAGATCATATAAACCCTAACAGTTATACTAACTTTTAAACACATGTCTATAAAATTTGAAGGCATTATTCCTTAAATAAACTTTTCACACAATATAATAAAATGGGTTGTGTTCCTTAATTTATTTTTTCTTAAATCTAATTCCCAATGTTTCTACTAAACTTTCTCTGATACCAACTGTAAAGACCCCAATCTCAGTAGCTCGGAGTTGGTGCCTTAGTTTATTACACCAACATGATTATAAGTAATCACATCTCAAAGGATAAAATAGTTTAGAATTATTAGTAAAATAGATACATATTTAAAATTAAAATAACATTTTAAATATAAAATAATAACAATATTTTTCTATGAGAACACTATTATTCCCCCTTAGTGTAAACTTGCATATCAATCTTAATAATGTTATTGGAAACTTGGGGAAAACAAAACATAAATAAATGGTGAGCTGGAATAACTATTAAGGGTTAAGTACAGTGGAATACATTGTGAATCAACGAGAATAATCAACATGGAATAGTAAATAACTAAAGTCAAATCCAATTTAATCATTTAACTGAAAACAAAATGAATCCATATATTTTTTCATAGTGAAAATCTCATGGATTATAATGACTAAATTCTAAATACAAGAAATGATTAATTAATAGAATCAATTTATCTAGAACATGAACCAATACTTTAAAGACCTTTCACAATAAGGTTTAAAACTATTGGGTATAAACTAATTAGGTTTTCCCGACTTCATCTCTACAATCAATACCTTTCACATGGAAATCTAAAAACTATTGGGTATAAACCTATTAGGCTTGGACAACTAATTTTTCTCATGAGACCTACTAATGCATTGAGGGGATTTCATTAACTGGACCCTACCCTGTGTACTTCATTTCAAAAATAATTCATGATATATCAAATAATTTATTTAAATTTATAAATAATTCACCTTATTGAATATCCATATTGAGTAAAAGATAAATATTTATCAATATTTCCCATGTAAAGAAAATAACGTTAAAAGTAAAAACCATATGTAAAAACTGTATAATGTTTAGTAAATAATAATATCCATCATACAATAATATTGATATCATAAATAAATAAAATGTTTAATGAAAAATGATTATGATATAGTGATTTCTTAAGATAAAGTTAACAGTCACAAAAGAAAACGAGATTGAAAGATAGTTTTACCAGATGGTAATTTTAAAGTTAAAACAACTTGGATGAGTTAATTCTAAGTAAAAATTTAAATACAATTAATATAAAAGTATTCATGATATAATATATCAAATGAGATAGCATATACACCACAAAAAATAAGTAAGTGATGAATATGACATTTATCTCACAATTGTAAAAAGTGAGATGAAAATCCCTTACCTTATGCTTCCTTTAGTCGAAGCTAATTTAACCTCATGTATAATAGTTTTTAGAATTTTATTAACTTATATAAAAATATTATTCATATTTATGATATCATATGTGATATTATTATATTACTTTATCACCCGCTTGTTGATAATATTTCGTTATTTCACTTGTTTTGAGTCTTAACCACTTCACTTTGTATGCTTATTTTATCATGAATGTATCAGTTATTTTTCATAGGATATAGATCCAATATATCCAGAGTTATATAAATGTTATATAAATCATATGTAATCATTAAATATATTTTTATAACCATTATTTAATGTTGGAGATGGAAAATGAATTGCATCGTGTCATGGAGATGGTAGGCCGTACGTACGCATTAGTGATGATATATTTATTTTAATGGGTGAAATTACAAGTTAGTTTATTGCATATTAAATTTTAAATAATCAATATAATGTAATATTTTTTATATTTATCCATTATTTCCATCATTATACCTATAAAGTGGTGATGAAAAGCAGATTACACCACGACGTGGAGATGGTTAGCCGTACGTACACAGATACGGTTATTTCAATTTTCATAGGATGAATAAAAGGTATAATATGGTTATTACATTATAATAATAACATATAATAATATAGATGAAAATTTATTTATTATTTTCTAATGGAAACAACCCATGAAGATGAAGTAGAAGAAGAAATAAACTTGAAAGATTTGGTAAAGATGACCACCTCTTCTCCAGCAGGCTTCCATTATAACTTCTCTTAAGGAACCTAGGGAAGGTATTTTGGAAGAAAAAAACCTCCAAAAGTTGTATAATGGTGTTGGGAAGAGAAATGGTCAGGGGTTGGGTGATCTATGTGGCTAAAATTGGTGCGGGAAAGTGAGGGAGGAGGTTTCCTTTTATAACTGAGGTGTGGGAACTTTTAGAATTCCTCAAAATATTAAAATATAATAAGGCTATTATAGAGTCAAATACTTCCAAATTTTCTTTATATTAATATGGGTAAAAAATTTAGACAATATATTATCCAATTTTTAATTATTTAATATTTTTATTATTTTTAAATAATTTAATAAAATATTAATTCAATAAAATATCATTTTTTATCAAATTTGAAACTATTAATTTAATTTGAATTTAAATACATAAAGAAAAAGTGTTAATATTAGTATACTACTTTAAAACATCTCTAATACATCTTATAGATCTATAAAATTGGTTAAAAACCTTAAATAATCCAAAATATATCAAAATTATTGTTTTTCAAATCAATTATTTTATTTTTCTATTAATTAAATAAATACTGTTTTAGCATTGAAGAAGCATTCAAGGTAATTATATACATTATAAAAATTAAAAATAAATTTATATAATGAAACTAATTTTGTTAATATAAAAATATAAATTTAGGTTTGTTCATATCTTTATTTTTAATTATGTGGAAAAATAAAAGATATTAAATACAAAGAGTGTGACATTTTGTAACTATATTTCATTTAAATAATATATAATTTATTTTCTATTAAAAGTTTCCATTAAACAACTCCAATTATATATTAATGTGATAAGGCTATAATCCTTTTCATACTATAATTTTTAGACAAGTTTAGGTCACATTATTAGCCTTATCTTTTGTTTTTAACCATTATTTAATCCCTTTAACTCTTACCATGACAACATATATTTTTACTCTTTGAGGGTCAATATTTTTACTATAAAATGAAACAAGAACCATAAATAAATCATGGACGATATTTAAAACACTATATCAATCATTTAGTAAAATTTTATATTTTTATAAATTTTATATGATTTAATAAAATATTATTTATTTTAATATAACATTAATGTCAATTTTGACACTACTCATTACTCGACTTTTTAAATACACCATAACAAAAATATGTCTTAAAATAAAATATTTTAACACATGAATAACATGTAAAATGAAACTAAAAAATATGTGGATGAAATAAATTTTCTTAAATTATATGTATTTTAATATTTTTAGTATCATTTATTTTATATTTCCATTAAATAAACAATTAACGAATCATCATTGAGTAAGCCTTTAAGGTAATTATTTATTTTATAAAAATTAGAAATAAATTAACAAGTTGAATAGAAAAATTTTAAAATTATATATACTGTTTATAGTCAAATATACCTCCTAGGTAAACCCATATTAAAATATTTATCTTGTTAAAAACAAAAGAATGAAATCTGGGAATTTTCTTTAAAATAAAATACTATAAATGGATTAAAGTCATCCAAGTGGATCTAAGATCTCATGAAATCAGCACAAATATTATTTATGTCAACAATCACTTAGCTAATAAAATTAGGACAAGTGTCAGGGTAATCTTATAATCCTTATCATAATTATTTTTACCCTTAATTACTTGTTTTACCCTTAACCGTGGTAATAAAAATCACTAAAGTCACTATTTATGTTATAAAAAAATAAAAGGGAACTATTTAATAAATATGTAACTTCTTATTCCAAATAAAAAACAATTGTAAAAAATTAAAAATTTATAATTGGTAAAAATTAATTTAAATTTAATCCCGTAGATGGGGTGAGAAAATGGGGTTTTAAAGTACAAATATTCAAAAGATTGAAATGTTTTTATATAAAAATAAAATTTGAAATTGATTATAATGAAATAAATTGGATTAAATGACATAAAATTAACATAATTATACTACAAAACTAATAAAAATTATAATTTAACAATTCAAACTTTTAAAAAACAAATCTGTTTTCAATTAAAATCCAGTATTTTTCAAAATTCATTAAAACATGAAAATTATTATAAAAATACCAAAAAATGGAGAAAATTAAATTTTGATATTAATAATTCAAATAATAAGTTTATTTTTTTAAAAAAAATAGTTAAAATGTCAAAATTTAGTTTAAAAACATGTCTGTCATTAAAAGGAGGTAAAACTACCTTTACAAAAATATACAACTTTTTATTCTTAAAATTGTATTTATTATTATCTTATGTTTTTAAAAATTATTGGATGAATTTCTATTTTTTTATTAAATTCATAACATATAAAATTCGTTAATATCTGTCAATAATAGGGATTAATTATGTTAAAATTCCATTCTGGTCATAAAAATAGTTTTTTATAAAAAAACATCCATTAAATTCAATTAGTTTTTTTATTTTAATTTATAATTAATTATTAATAAGTGAATTCGTTATATAAACAAGTGTAAACCATATTTTCATAATTCAGTCAATCATGTTCATAAATACTATTCAAGTGGATTGGTTATAATGGTAACATTTAAATAATAATATTTAGTTGTTCGTTTAAGGTTGATGTGGAATTTCATGTATGCTATCGAGCATAGTGTTTCCTTTTAAAGAAATTAGGATATTAAACCTAGATTTTGAGTTCATAGATAAGGTGTTTATTCATATATCACCATTGAAAAAAGTCACACGGTTTTGGAAAAATGGAAATATTATTCATAGATACATTATCCCATTTTAGATCCTTGATTGCATTAGAGTTATGGTCTATTTACTAGCAGTGTTGCCTAAAGAATATCAAGTACATGATGTGTTCTATATATCCCTATTAAGAATGTACATAGTAGACACCTCCCATAGAACAAATCATGAGGAGTTTCTGTTATAGATTTTTCATACGTGGAGTTACTAGTGAAGATTTTAGACTCTAGAGAAAGATTTCTATGAAATAAGACAACACACCTAGTGAAAGTATTGGGGTGAAACCACAAGTTTTAGGAGGAAAAATTTGAACTATAAGAGGCAATGAAACAAAAGTACCCTCATTTGTTTTAGTGTATGAAATGAAATTACAAGGGTGTAATTTCTATAGGGGGAAGAATGTAATGACCTAAATTTTTATTAATTAAATTTCCCACTAAATTAATAAATTACTTATAAAGTAATGTAGTTATATTTTTTTGTTATTTTGGACCATTATAATACATATCGATAATTGTATAATAGGTTTAAAATACCATTAAGCATCATAACCATCAATAATATAACTATTGAATAGCGAAAATTAATATTAGAATATATTAAGGGTTGTGATATAATATAATTGAATTAGAAGGAAAAAGTGATGGCCTATACGAATAGCATCGTACCCTATAAAGCCCATTTACCAGAGAATTTTAGGGATATGGAATCAATGTACTTTTCCCTTAACTAATCCTTAAATGATATTCAATAACTAAAACATGAGTGATACCATTTATGAGATAAGTTCAAGATTTTAGAGATCCATCCCCAAGTTACATTTTGTTAACCACTTTTATAAAGTACCACTATCACATATATTACCCTTAGGGAATATACTGGTGTAATCAGATTTTATGTATCTAGAGCATAGTAATATAAATTTATATATTTTATTTTTAATAAAATAATAATTATATTTATTCCTTTTATTAATTACTTTTTTATATATAAGAATATATAATGAGTTTGATAAATTTTATTTTTATACAAAGAAACCAAAATTGTATTTTTGGGAAACATATAGTGTAATGACCTGTGTTTTGAGCCAAGGTAGAATTCCATGGGAAATTGATTTTTTTTGTTTGGTTGATGGACTGTTCTTTGAACAAAGATTCAGAACATAATTTAGATAGTTGTAACACTCAAAAGTGTTGTTTTTAGACTTGGTTAAAGGACTGAGAGGTGACTCGGGTGTTCTATTGAGTTTTGAGAGATTCAGACTCCAAAAACTCAAAAATAGGAAGGACTGGTCAGGGCGTGCAGTTTGTCTGAAACAACATGACCCACCAGAGGAAACCATGTGACTCTTTCAATATTGTTGTAGGTATCACATGGTTTAATCTAACCATGTGAGCAGAACCACATGGACTTTAACCTTGTTGTAGTTTCATGAAATTGGGATTTTGCATGGGCTGCACATGGTTATCCAAACTGTACAACCAACCCGTGTGAGGTGGTTCTTGGGTAGTGCCAAAGTGGATGGTTGGCGCACTGTTTTTCCAACCATGTATCCAAACCATGCATCCTTTTAAATTTGGGTAAATTTACTATTTTACCCATAATGAAACTTAAAATGTAATTTTATCTTTTCATCCTCCCATTCTAGTGGATGGATCCTCCCTTATTTTCCATGGGTTTCATCTTAAGCCTATTCTAGGAATCATGATATCTCATAGATCCATACTCCAATTCAAGAACAATCAAAAGGGTTGGATAACTAGAAGTTAGATATCCATTTATTCAATTTCTCTCGAACCGTACTAAACTAAGGCTCGATATTGGACGTTTATATCTTCCTCAAGATATAGTAGATTGTAAATAACTATTTCCATGAGTTTCTATTGATTTATAAATACCACCTTTCTGCTGTGAATTGTACATTCTGGGTGTCTCCCCAAAATTTATGAAGTGCATTTAAATAAATGGTTAGAAAATGTCTTAACTCCCTTAAAACCCGTCACATGGTTAGAGGTTATTACATTAACAAGAATCACCCCCTTTAAGACAAGTTCATTAATTCACATGACAAGCCATGAGTTGCCTTATGACTAATCAAAATTTGGGCTGTTTTAAACTAATATGAATATTATTATGATGACCTTTCATTTTTTGTACCTTTATAATATGATCCTTTTGGGTGAATTAAGCTACGCCTCTTCAATACAATTCTAGGTTGACCTAAATGATTTTTTTAACAATTTCATGTTTTATAATAAAACCCCTCAGTTGAGGTGCAATGTATTCTAAATTATATAGTAGATATTAGTGTTTTAAATATTTCTTGACTTTATTTCATTGGTGTTTCCCATTACTTTATGTTTATTTTTAGATATATTGAATGATTAGCACATGGACTCTACAAATATTTTTAAATGGAGTTTACCTCCTTCTTATGAATGTTCAATGAATAACCACCTTCTAAGTGGGTTTGGCATTCCTTGAACCTTATAAATGAATTTCCATGCCTTTATTGATGGAATGGATTGTATAAATTTAGTGTATTTTTTAATGATGATTTTATTTCTTAGATTAATTAAATGGATCAATTGAACTGGATTAAATGGAATTGGGTGGCAAGGACACACCTCATATATTGTAATAACGAACTTTCTAATATGAATTGAGATTCCATGAGTTACATTTTTTCTTGAATAATATAATGTATGATAGGTAATTCCTCATAGATATTATTATAATTATGATTTTTCATTTTATATTGGCTATGGAATTATGGAAAGGGTTATATTGGGCATGATGTTTCACACTCCTTTACATTGGGTGTTGTCAATGATGACTCACACCATTGACACTATTTGGATAGTGGGCATGAAACACCATGTCCCTTGTTTTGGGTGTTTTCATGAAGACACAACCACCATCTCAGATGTCGATTATGAGGTCTCACAATCATTATGAGATGTAAGGATTGCAACTTCTGTTGGCGCTTATAGTCTCATTTATAACACATAGTATTCTAGGTATATGAATGATTACCTCCACACTAATATAGCACATATAGGTTGATGTAATATATAAATATAATATATATATATATACATATTATTACTATATATATAGTGACTGACCAGACATTCATTCTGGCCTGAACTGAAGAAATCAGAGATGCGAAGTGTCCTACGGGCTGGTATTTATTTATTCATCATTGTTGATTTTTCTTTATACCTTCAAACTGCTGTACCTCATATTTATGGACTAGATTTAGATATAAACACCATTGATCATGGCCTACTAAGTATATATCACACCCTATTTGGGATTCCATTATAATGGGGTACTTGAGAAGATATCATGTTTGCAGTACCATGGACATTTTATTGCATTTTTATGATTGTACATGGGAGTTAGGTATACAAGACTGAGCTAGAGCTCATGATTCTCATGGAGTATTCCTCAATGAATTTTTTTTCTTTTCCTTATTTCTATACTACACTATATTGGGTTTCCTATTGTATGTCTATTGTTTTAGTTTATGTATCATCATCTGGATATGGATGCATTATTTTATATTGGTGTTATCCATTTGATTCAGTTACTATTATTATTATTATTATTATTATTCTTTCATTTCCTTTTCTTTCAATTATTACTGCTTCTAATATTTTCTATTATTTATATTTTTTAATACAACTTTGCTACTATGATCATGGGGGTATAGTCTTCCCACAATACCATAATTAGACCCTAGATACTAGTTAAAAACCTCTACTGTATGGGGAGGCTAACTTGGGGCCATGTGGTGATCGGTCCAATTACTGGTTTTAAAGGAGGTTTGGTTGTGAAAGTACATATAGTTTCAATTAAAACAATATTTTTGATATATTCAAATTTTTTGAAATAAATTGTATTTTCATGTAATATCCTTTTTAGTTAATAATTTTTTAAATATAAATTATATTTTAATTTAATTAAGTCTAATTTCATTTTTATAAGGGACAAGAAGTTATTAGTGTCATAAAAACTAGTATTTAGTAGAAAATAAGTATTTTTATTTAAAATTGTAAATTATAATATCTAGAAAATTATTTTGGTAAACTAAATATTATTTTTGAAAACATCACATCCAAATTATCTAGTGATGGTTTTTTCATAATTTTTTGAGACAGTCAAATTTTTGGGTAGAAATTAAATACGGTATAAATATATATTATGAATTATGAAACAATAATAGCCCAAAATTGATGTAATAAATATTAGAAAAATTATCCTCAACCAAAAATAGATTTCCACTTTAAATTAACATGTTTTTAAGTCATTTGATTAATTTTAAAAACCTATAATTAATCCTCCAAAACCTATATTATATATTAAGGTGTTAAAAATAATTTTTTATGTACATAACTCACATACACATCATGAATGATATCATTTTAATGGGTTCAATTATTGTCATAATAAATTATTTAAAACCAATACTATTTGAATGAAACAATGGGAAATTTTTTCGGGAAGGTATTTTCTTTTGATTATTTTGTTACTTATATTCCAAAAAACTAAATTTAGAAATTAATAATGAATTATCCTCTCATTTTCTATAAATTATAATGTAAAATGACATTTATCTTCACACAAAAACCATTTAGAGATAATTTCCTCTCCCCATACCTCTATAAATGACCCCCAAGGTGTTCCAAATCTCCTAAAAAGATCATTCCAAGATTTTAGAAGCACCCTATCATAGTATAAGATTCTCTTCCTCTTATTTTTTATTCGAGAAATTTATTTGTATTAAACCTTTTGATTTATAATTGTTCATATTGTGACATGTTTTTAAAAAAATATTTACTTTCCTTATAAATCCCAAGTAATGAAATACCACATTTCACTATCATTAAACCCTTACCTGAACCTTTATTTACACCCATTATGCTTATGAAATTATCCTATGTTTTTCCATTCCAAACTTTTTTATTGTGAATACCCATCCCCATTTATAATCAATGGTATTCACCAGGATTTACCTATCCTTAATTTATTTGTGACATCCATTCATATTACCCACATTCTTAACCATGGGATTAAAAATGAAGAAATATGATCTTATGAAGTATGATATATGTGTCACACAAATTCATGTATATAATATGAATTTTATAGGTGGGTCTTAAATTATATAGCCCTATAATAAATTGTGTAATTAATTTATCTCATGAAATACATAGTATGGTTCATGAGTGGTTAGGATAATCACATTATGTTATGATATCTCGACAGTTAGCCTTGACTTGTGCTTATGATGTCATGTTTTATGTTGTTTTCACATTCCTATGATGCCTTGATGTTATCATCTTTTATCAGGATTTGATGTTCATGATTATGATTCTAACCTTTCTATGTCATCATGTTATACCTATTTAATCACTTGAACTAGTTTACTTTATGCTATGCTTTGATTATTCCATTACTAGGCTTTATATCTCACCTATTTCATATGTACATCCACAGGCTATCCCATGAAGTATTAGAAGATCAATGGAATTTGATCGAATTTGATAGAGTTTTAAATAATGTTTTTATATCCCAATGTGAAATTATTATGATATGCATCTAATTAACTAAATATACTAGGCTACTCGATCTTTTGGTATTGGGTTATATGTATATTAATGTAATAAATCATGAAATAAGTGTATAAAAGATATGGGCTTTCATAATCACAACCCAAGTAAAATCACTCATTCCTTTTCGTAACCTACACAAGGCACTCACACAAAAACCTATCCTAGTTAAGCAGAGTGTCACCAATAATATATATTGGAAGACATAATATAGGTTGTTTTTCACATTTTAAGTAATCAATCCCACATCCTCAAGAAAACTCATTACCATCCTCAAATCACCTCTTAGGCATACCATGACCTCATTGAGATATTACAAGGTCATTAATGTCGGTAATGACCCACGATGGGTCTCCTCACATCCCTTTATGAAGGGAATGTATTTACATCACCTAAAAAACCTATCAACCTAATATCCACATGAAATTACCCCAAAATAAATACACCTCAATCTAGATGATTATAATTCCAAAAAAAAGTTATATGGGAAAACAATGTAAATGAATTTATTGACACTATTGGCACTGAATTTTGGTTAAGTCCATGAATGGGAATTTTTGAGAAAACCAAAGGTATATTTATATCTAGAGAATAATACTAAGACACCCAAGAGAGTTGAATGCAATATATGAGGTTTGCACGCAATATGGAAAACCACATGCAAGATCTTACATGGATAATGCCACATTAAATGAATTCTTCTATGTCAACCTTATGAAAAACAGACCAGTCATAAGTGATAAAGAAAATCGGCTGGCGCGCAAGAAGAGGAGCCACACACAAAATCTTTCACACCCAATGCGACGTAAAATTCCACTTGTGAATAGGCCACCTTGAGCACCGCCACTAATGTTTTTTTCTATAAATAGAAACGTATGCCCTAATTTTTGGGTACCGTTATGGTAGACGGACCGTCACCCCCCCATGTGAAAGATGACCCCCTTCACGAATGCATGAAAGACATAGCCTTAAGGTCCTGTATCTTGCACAACAGGTCTCCTAGGGGTCCTCCTTCGGGTGGCCCCACTATGGATTTATCCTCACCAATTTCTTTTTTTACTCAAAGGAAACTGAGTGAAAAATATCCTTCTTTCACGCAAGATTTTCCTTTGATAAGGGCCTCTTTCGCCCCTAACCCCTAATTTTTCTTGAAGACTTCCATCTTGCGCACAACCCCTCATCTTGCACACAAAATCTCAATCATGTGCGCACCCCTTCTTATGTAATACATGTGTCTTTCTTACCCCAATTCACTATTTTTGAGCCCCACTTGTGCAAAAAACCACTATCATGAAAGCACTTCATTCATGAAGCCCTCCAGGATTATGCATTGTGATTAATTATCCCCTTGAGGGGTGCTCCATGTTGTGTTTTCCTAAACAATGATTCTTCTCATAGGTACACTAATGACTATTTCTGCTTTTCATAGCCAAGCTAACATGGACCCTTTAATAGATCACTCCACAACCCCATCGCCACAACATTGCTGGTGCCTTCCCTTCATCAAGGGTTTAAAGTGAGCCAGTTATGTAAGTCGTAAGGGTGAGGATTTAACCCTTATCATATATGTTTCATGAAATTAAACTAGAAAGTAATCCCACATCCTCAACACATAATGTTAAACTGTGATCACCACATAAGTGACAAACCGTGAGAGGACCATGAAGGGAATGGACACCAATGCCCTCTCACCCCTCTCATGCTGTTCTTTGTCACCATGCGCACCCCCAGGAATCCATTTCATAAGCCCCAATACTCCTTGATAGGTTGTTCCATGTATAGTTGTCATATCTTCCTCATACATATAGACCCCTACCTAGGCTTTCCTCCTAGAGTGAGTCCCAATCTTCCTTTCCTTAGGCTTATATCCATGAATAATCCCCACACAATTCCTTGTGGCCGCAACTCTCGCGAGATGATCACCAGGTCCCTTGCTGCCTCTTTTTACTGACATTGAGCATAGATCACATGGGCTTAGAATAAGAATCAACCATGACATCCTCTTTGGGCCATCTTAGCATGTAATCCCCACTCCCATCATTACCAAACTAAATGGATTTTGATCTTTCCCATTTTAGGTGAGGTACGTAGGAAGCCTCCCTAAGGTCTAAGACCATCACCTATCATTCCCGACCCATTCATGTCCGTTCACCCTCATTATACATGATGTTAAACTATAATAACATTTCATCCTACATGATGTTAAACTGTATGCTTTTGAACTACATGATTTTTAATCCCTATATCCTAGATAGGGTCGGTAGGAATCCTGCCTAAGGGTC
The DNA here is from genome assembly GCA_963277665.1 of Viscum album. Taxonomy (NCBI): domain Eukaryota; kingdom Viridiplantae; phylum Streptophyta; class Magnoliopsida; order Santalales; family Viscaceae; genus Viscum; species Viscum album. Next base: position 193,921,838 of record OY728127.1, read on the forward strand.
AGTCCCAACCACTGGTAAAATTTAGTGTCCTCTTTTTTGGGACCCAAATCCTTGGTTCGCCCCATGGGGGTGTCAGACTAGTTCCCAGAAAGTTGTCCATGTGTAATCCCCACACAAAAATCTGTATTTCTCCAAAAAGAGTGTCCCTCTTGTGATAGGGTGCTAACCATGCGTAAGCCCTAACATGTCTTCAAGATACTTCCCTTTGGGTACACCCTAATTCTATACCTCACATATATGTGGAATTTTATCTTTTCCCTTTTTGAGTAAGGTGCATATGAAGCATCCTTGAGCTTCAATCCCATATCCCATGTCCCATCCTAGTCCTTCCCTCGAGCCTTTGTATCTCGGGAAGATAACGTCTTAACTAGTTGGTACCATTTCCTTCACCCCCATCAATGTGTCCATTCTCACAAGTCACCTTCTCAAGTGTCTCATTGCACAACCATACTATGAAAACTTTGATTTACACCCCTTGGGATACGCAGGAAGCCTCATTGAGGTTCAATCCCAATACCACCATTGTCTTCATGTCGGTTCCACACCATTCATCTCATCCAAATCATCAAATCATCCATCCTCTATCCTGGTTTTTTACCCAGGCTACCACATCCTGGTGAATTCATGCCATCCATATAGGAAGCTAACAATGATTAAGCCCCAACATGTCTTCAGTTCGATGTCCTTTGTGTACACCTCGATCATATTCCTCACCCCTTCGAACTACATGGGTTTGGATCCCTGTCTTCTACACAGGGTACGTAGGAAGCCTCCACAAGGTTCAATCCCAGCCAATGGAATACCTTGGTGTCCCCTTTGTGTAGACCCATTATTCTCTTTGATCTTCCCTTTATGGTGTCCAAACTAGTGTTAACAGTGTGAAACCTTCCCCTTTGTGGGAAGCACCACCCTGGGTCCGTCCTTACTCGGCGTTCTGACCCATTCATCAAGTAAAAATTCTAGGTGTTCCTTCCTAGGGATATACCCACCAGATCCACTCCCATAAGTGTTCTGATCAGTTTGATCTATCTTCGCTATACGTTAAACTTGCAGAATACCCTATATTAAACATGGGAAGATGATGAAACCCATAGATAACTACCTATGGCATAAAATTATCCCAATTCTACATGGGATTACCTTGGATTCAGTTCCCTTGATAATACCTCTGATAAGGAAAAATCTAGGTATACCAGTGTTCCAGTGTCTAGACACACTAGTGATGCCCCAACGTGACTACTCGCTTGACCAAAGGTTATTTCCTTGACTTGAACACTTGGAATGTCCTGAAAGAAGTATTGTAATTAACCGGAGTCCACAAAGATATGGCACTGGGAAGTGTTTCCCAAACAATGTATTAATATTAAGGGAGACCCGGACTAGGAGACAAATTCTGAGGTGGAATACATGGAAGAAGAGACTGACATCCCATTATCCCATTTCGACCAAGGAGAAAACATCTATGAATATGTGATGAATGAAACCTAACATTGGAAATTGGAAATTTAGAGAAACAATCATCACACCCCCATAAATGACATGCACCTGATGAAAGTGTGAGAAATAGAAATGGTGAACTCGATGTGAAATTATTATGCTCAACATGGGGATTATTAGCATTTAGGGAATCAATAGATAAGCACGTGATCAGATCCAACTATCTGAAGCCAGGTCCTGCCATGCAAATAGTGGGATTGGCATGAAACTCATTAAGATTTGGGGTAGTTAATCATTGGGCATCCCGGTCTGCAATGTTGTCAACGTGGATATTTCTATCTAGCCCTGGAAGAATGAACGACACTGGGGCACTGGGCATAACTTTCATACTGTCTGTACTGATGGATAAATTTTACTACATTGAATGATCCAATCTACAGTTACAAGAAACTGATCACCTCCCACCCACAGACGTAGGGGTAGTGGAAATGCCAACACAGAAGTCCCGCATATCTTCATCTATGTGAAAAATTCCACGACCATAGCCACTGGGTGACCACACCCTATCTCACCCTATGAATTTATTCAAAAGAGGTTGATTAATACTCATGTCCATTGATAAAAATATGAGGGGGTTATCCCGAAAAGGGATATATCCCGTGAAGACCTAGAGGCCTCTGTGCCCTGTCAATGCCACTTCCCCCAAGGGTCGTGCATGGAGAAACTGCTCCCCAATCCGACCTTCAACAACTTTGGGAGCCTATCCCTAGATAACTCTTACAATTAAATACCTTATGAAGATGAAGTAAGGGATTAATGACTCCTCCCTACTATGACTTCAGTCAAGGTGCCACCTAGGTGGGCTCCCACTCGGTCACTTTAGTGTTTCTAGCAAATCCCACAAACTAAGGAGCAGATGGTCCATGCAACTGCACAACAAGCTCAGATGACCCGACATCAATGTCGGGTGTAAGTTTAGAAAGATGCCCTCTAAGGAAAATCATCTTTCATAGATTCTATGGCCTGAGCCACCACTGGAATACACTATTGGCCCCTAGTTATTATTTTAGATTATGGACACTTCCCTATTCTAGAACAGGATCTCTTCCATGCCTAGTTCAGAGTAAGGCACCAGGTGCCCCACAAGTAGGATGAGTTGACTCCATCAGTCATATATTCAAGTGGAAGCCATCAAAGGCCGACCCACGATGATTATGTTTAGTACGAAAGTCCTCCTTGTACAATCATCAGACAGAGTGGAGGTCCTCCATACAATCTCCTTTAGCATGGAGGCCCTCCCCATGACACCACCATCATCCCAAGCGTAGGTTCTCCCCATATTATTGATTCTCAATGCAAATGTCCTCCCCATTCTCTTGGTTGTAGGTATGAAAATTTCCCCAACCTACCAGGTTATCAATACAGGGATACCCCTCGAGCTGTTACCTACCATCATGGAGGTCCTCTTCGTGTTCTCACCAACTCCATTGGAGTCCCTCCCCACTTTATCGACGTTCGTTACATAGTTCTTTCCTATATCTAGTATGGTCAACATGAAGACCCTCCTCATTCTATAGCTACCAAAGCCGACCGATGTGAAGGTCCTCCCTTCTCCAACACTCTCACTCATAGAGGTCCTCCCTCTATTCCATTCAACATCTTCCTAGGTGCTTCCCACACCCTAACATTTCCAAGAAGAGGTCCTGCCTTTTTCAATGATCTACCCTACCTTGAAGAACCTTTTTGATTCTAGAGTGAAGGTCGTCGCTTCCAGAGGAAGAACCTTGAGAAGCCTCAAACTACAATAAAACACATTAGCTTTTCAGATTTCGAAGTGGAGTGTGATTCGATGATGCTACCTTCACCAAGATCCTTTGTGCCAAGAATTGGGGCAGAAACTAGGTGTATAATCATTGTAATCCTAGAAATCAAGATGCATCAGATCTCTGAGGCCATCTGAAGATACCTAGATTCGGAAAAAAATTTGACTCCTTTTTAGGTCCTGACCATGAAATCCTTTTTATCATCAACTAGGTCATTTTTTACCATAACAAGAGATCAGGGATATTTGTTTTGGGGACTAATACAGGATGAAAAATAGTGGGACCCACCACCAATAATTTAAGCCTCTATGAAAGAATAAGTGTTCATTATTCTATCTTATAGGGATGTGGTGGGGAAATCAGTGCATTCTCTAGGAAGAAGCCCAAGATGCAGCAATTTTTTAGATCATGCATTGTACTCTCCACCGACCATAATACCAATACAACGGTCCACATCAGTTCTATTATCAGTCCCTCAACCTCCCCCAGTCAATGAATGATGAAATCAGGGTCTAGACCATGAGTCTGAGTTTAGAAGTATTTGGTACATTCTCATAGCAGACCATTTACAAGATATGTTCTACCTAATTGAAACTGAAAAATTAAACATTGTAGAGTCCCTCACTGATTATGAGTTTATGTGCCTCCACTAAACCTTAGGGACGACACATTTCTATCTCTGTCATCGATGGTTAGCTTACCCAAAAATATGGGAACACTTTTATGACATTGTATAGTAGTGAAGCCTTCTTTATTTGGATGCACTCCATGTTACTCAGAACCCTACGTTTCCTGGTTATCATTGGAACCTCTGACAATGATGCATTCAGATATTTACAGTGCTTCATAGAGTTATTAAGGAGGATTCCCCAAATGTTCAGATTCGGGGCAAGGGGCAGTATGTTGCCCTACATTTAAATCCAATCCAACATAAACCTTGTTCGACCGATGATATCAAGAATATGACTTCAGGAATCATCACAGGGAACATGGTCGTTCCTAAGATATACCTTGAAGGGGGTACTAGAAAAAGGTATGGAGAAGAGGAACCATCTGCTGGGGAAGTAAAACACTTAAATGACCCTACAGGTTTCCATACTTTCCAACAAAGAACTTTTCTTGGCCTTCTTGAACCTTTCGAGTCATGGCCTCTCATTCAAGACCCTAACAAGGGTTAAGAGCACATTGGGACTGTCAAATACCCTGACCTGTCTGGCTTGGTGCATAAGAAAAAGGATGATCCTGAAAAGGTTGCACTACGCCAACAGCTTACTAAACAGAAAAATATTGTTGATGAGCCCCTCGTTGAGCATGCCATGGAACAATGTCCATATTACGGTAATCCTAAACCGGGGTAGTAAGGGAATGGGTAAGTAAAACTTCCCCCCAGTGAGTTTCCTCCTCATGATCTTGACAACCCTACCCATCTAGATAGGGGAGAGGGGTGTTTATGGAAGGAGGTCATGATATGAATCACCAAATTCACTTGAGATGTGTGAAGATCTACCTCATGACGTGGTTTAGGTTCCACCGGTAGCTTCGCAGGCTCCACATACTGCTCCTCAGTTTCCTCCAACATCCCCATAGGTTATTCCCCTAGATCCTCAGGTAATTCATCTGGTTTCTTCATGAAATGCTAGAACCACTTACCATGTTGAAGATCCTTACAATGAATTGGTGGTCAAGGATCCTCTTCAAGAAAGGAACCCTCACTGGGATGATCCGATGGATAATTTTATTTCTCACCTTGGGGCTCCGAAAACTCGACAGGTGGAAATCTTTCCTAATGTAAAACCATATCTGGCATGGGTGGATGATATTCTTACACCCCCAGGTTTCAGAAATATTATCTTCTCCTTTTAAATGGGATAAGTGATCTATTGTAGCACCGAAACCACTTTATTTCAAGCTGTGGACCTATGTTGGGAAATGCTGCATAATAAAAAGCTTCTAAGATCCAGTGTTTCATAAAAACATTGGATGGACCCACATTTGTCTAGTACATCTAGTTACCCATCAGGTCAACAGCTAGTTGAGAGGATCTTCATAGGAAGTTTCTCAACCAGTTTATTTCCACCACCCAGAAGACTAGCATCGTCGATCTCTTCAAGTGAAAGCAAATACCATATGAGAGAGTTACAGAATTTATCACTAGATGGAAGGGCCTCAAAAATTCACTTTATATACCACTAAATTAGGAGAAACTGCTAACAATGTGCATGGGGAATGTGAAGGCTGAACTTTTCCTTTTTCTCATCACTCAAAACTTCCCAGGTGGGTTCTACGATTTCTCTAACAAAGATAAAAATTTAGAAGAATCCTTACTACAGGCTAAGAAGGCTCATCCGTTTTCTCCTGTAGATCCTGCTAGAAGAGTCTCCAAGGATGAGGTCGGAAATGTTTCATAGGTAGAGGCCCCCAGACAGCTAGAATTTTTATCGATAGAACCACCTCTAGAGCCTCGCTGAGGGCCACTACCTCAGGCTCTACCTTAATCTCATCATCGCCCTCCGTAGAATCGGTAGTTACCAACACATAATGCGCCACCACAACCTAGGTGAGATAACTAGGTCCCACCTCCTTATCAGGTTCCACATCCCTGATAAGGTTAGGCTCCCAAAGCCCCCTTCCTAGATAGAAGAAACTAGACCTACTCGTTCAATGAGGGCCAGGTTCCTGGCTACTTACGAAGTGCTTTAGACCAAGGAATCCCATGACTCCCAGAATGTAGGGGACCCAAAGATGAAAATCTCATTGATCTCCCTAACTATTATCCCTATCACCAGTTCATGGAGAATATCCTCAACCATTTCTATGTGTTCAAATACTGGATCTAATACTAGGTTGATAACAACATTATCAGATTGGGTCTAGCCCTGGCACATGTGGTATGTGTGTTTATAAAGGATGATAGCAATAATGAGGGTGAATGGTAGTAGGTTTCTTACCACAGGTCTCAAAAGTTTAATGATTGGATAGCTCTCAAGGTAGTCACCAATTCCCATGGTATTATCCATGCACATTTAAATTGTATTAAGACTTTATAAGTATCTACACTACATTGGGTACTACCTGTGAATCAACATCCCAGCCTTCGTCCTCTTAGGGGAGTAAGAACCTATGTCACAAGGGAAAAGAAATCCATCTGCTTATGACAATTTAAGCATGTACTCTAGGTTATTTTATGATTTCATAGATGAGGATTTCCCCAAAATCTACGAAATAATATAAGATTATATAGGCGATGATAATGAATATGCTAAGTTAATACCATCGAACTGGTAGATCCTTTCATGATACCCGGTGATGAGGAATTATAGAAAGACCCACTTAATGTCCCCTGTCGATGCCAGTATCGGTGGAGTCATGGGTATAAAAATCACAAGAATGTTTAGGATAGTGCTCCTAGCCAAGAAATTCATTCCATCGAAACCATACAATTGGACCAGTGTAGATCTCAACACATGAAGCATTTTCATCCTATATCATCAGATTCACCCCCACCGCCGTTCATATTGCTTGATCAGGAAGATCCTTCACGATTGTACTGTGATAAACCACGTTTAGTCAAGAATGTGCCTCAGTCATCTGGAAGTTATCCGGTGTTCACTCTACGTGGTTCAAATAGTGATTAATGGGACATTCCCAATAATAGTCCGAATCTTCCAGTTCAATCAGTATCACAAGTCATGCCTCCTACCATGGAAAAACCTTATATTAGAAGAAGTGTACACCTTATGTGGAATTATGATGTATGTAAGAACCTTTCCAACATTACCACAAGGCTCTCTATCCTCGAGGATCACTTTTTATCTTCAGACATGCATGAAACCCTTACTGAGGCTTTAAGAATCCCCCTTATGTTTGAGATAAATATAACATCCACACAAGACATCCCCGCTGAAGAAAGTGAAGCATGCAGAATGTTAGAAAATTATTTTTTTCTCTGGTGAAGTTGAAGGTTCCACCATATGGGGGCACATCCTCCCACTATACATAACTAGTTAGTTCAATGATGTGGATGTCCGCCTCTATCTTTTCGACATGGGCTCGGGGATCAATCTCATCCCAACATGGACACTCTGCAATATGGGACTGTCTAAAACAGACATGAGTCCCTCTAACATAAAGATTAAAGGTTATGATAGGATAGAGGAAACAATGGTTGGTAATATCTACCGGAATACCCAGTTCAATGGCCTAGTTTCCAGCACTGAGTTCATGGTTATCTCACATGACACTGCTTATAACATGTTAATGGGTATACCACAACTCTATATTTGTCTGGAAGCCCCTTATTAATACCACCAATTCCTTAAGTACTCCCTCAATGGTAGAGTGGGAATGATCCAAAGTGATTCATATCCCTTTTCTTCTTGTGAATCCCTCTACTTGGATGCCGACTATTACAAGGGAAAAGACAATCAGGCTCAAACCAATTGAGTTGAGCACACTATCATTGCAGCTAACCTAGGGATGAACTTGGGTGATGCCTTCATTCTACCAATCCACTAGTTGGAGGCCACGACCGTAGACATGGGGCACTACTTTATCATTTCTAGAACAAGTGAAAAGTGAATTCTCAGATATAATGAATGTAGGATGATTACTTTGTACTCTTACACAGATAATCCTCATGTGATTCCAGAGCCCCTTACCTGTATAAGGTATCAGAATGTTAGTCCCATGGAAAAAATAATACATCATACTTTCTTGTTCCTCCAAGATGGGTTGACCCAACTCAAGAAGATGCACCAATAATACTTTGATATTATAAAACATGGCCCCTTGGGTTAAAGGATTGATGGAATCAGATCAACACCTTTTGTCACCACGGTTTGAGAAGTGTAGGAGTTCCCTGATGAGGTTTCCACTACCACTCAGGCTAGAACCAACATTCTATTAAGATCAACCAACCGGGAAGATTTTTCTCCTATCAATGATCCTATGACCATAGATGATGAAGAGGATTTGGAAGATTCCCCTCCCGCATTAGATGATGGTGTCTCCACCACCATTTATGAGTTGGTATAGGTGAATATTGATAAAAAGATAGATATGAAACCAAAATTGATCAATGAATCCTCATCTATAGAAGAAAAAAAATAGTTTATGGATTTACTAAAGCAGCATTATGATGTATTTTCTTGGAGCTATGACAAGATACCAGTGCTAGATCTTCTAGTCACCATCCACCATCTCAGTCTCCCAATAAATCATTGTGGGTTCAAATAACCTCCAAGAAAGATGATCCCTTCTCACAGTTCCATGGTTGAGGCCGAGGTTAATAAGATCATTAAATCAAAATTCATCAAGGAGGTCTAATACGCAAAATGGCTATCCAAAATTGTGCCTGTCAGGAAGAAGAACAGAAAAATTAGAGTCTGCAACTAATTCTAGGATCTCAACCACCACTGCAAAAAGTAAGACTTCCCCCTTCCCACGACAGATCGTTTGATCTACTCTATCGCTAGTTTCCAATCTCTCTACTTCATGTATGAGTGTTTCAGGTATAATCAAATCCAATTGGATCTCAAGTATGAAGAGTCTACCACCTTCAAAGTACCACAAGGTAACTTTTGTAACCAAGTAACGCCTTTCGGTCTGAAGAATGAAAAAACCACCAATTAGTGTTCCATGCACCATATATTCAAACTGATCATCAGGACATTGGTGGAATTATATGTGAATGATTTGGTGGTCAAATACCACCAATGTCATGACCATATCATAGATTTTGAGAAGGTGTTTAGATTCCTCCGCTCCTGCTGTCAAAAGATGAACCCCTTGAAATGTGCCTTTGGGGTTACCTTTTTAAGGTTTCTCAATTTTTTGTTAGATGAAGAGGTATTGAGATATATCCAGATAAGATCAAGTCCATCAGTCAGATGCATCCTCCGAGAAACATTTGAGTGCTACGATGATTTAAAGGCCACTTATCCTACATACTCCAATTCATTGTGAGTACGGCCAGAATGTGTAATCCATTTTACTATATTGTGAAAATAGGTGCCAACTACGAGTGGGATGAAGAGTATCAGACCTCTTTTGAAGAGATCAATAAGTACCTGCTATAACCTCTGGTTCTGATGCCACCCATCTTCGAAAAAATGTCGGTCCTTTTTGTGAACTCCCTAGAATGGTCCCTTAGTGCCATTTTCACTTATAAGAACAATTAGGGGATAGAGAATAGTTTATAACATCTTAGCCACATGATCCTCAATATAGAGATTAAATATTCCCCTATCAAGAGGAGATGCCTTGCACTAATATTCACGGTCCAAAAGTTTTGACATTACACGCTGCACCATGAGATACAACTAGTGTCCCATGTGGATCCACTGAAATATATTCTAAACTGAACCATATTGACAGAACTTCTAGCTTTATGGGTAGTGATCCTTTATAAGTCTGACTTCAAATTTATTCCACAGAAAGCTATCAAAGGTCAAGCGCTTGCAGACTTCCTTATATCCCATCCAGCCCCCATAGAGCCATATTTAGATTATGATTTCCTAGATGAAGAAATCTTCTTAGTAGATCAAGTCATTCCATTTTGGTAGATGAACTTTGATGGTGCTTCACGAAGCCCAAATGGAAGGAGACTCAGTGATCCTAGGCATAATAGGGTTGGCCTAGGCATTATGTTCACCAGACCTACACAAGATGTCTTACCCTATTCATTCTTATTTTCAGAAGGCTACACCAACAATGAAGTGATGTATTAGGCTCTCATCACTGGCCTCAAGATGGACCTCAGGATTGATGTTACTCATCTGCATTTGAAGGGGTATTATGAGCTAGTAATCAAACAGATCAATGAGGACTATGTTGTTAGGAAGATAGAGCTTGCACCTTTTTTAGGGTGCACTCTCCTACTGATGGCCCATTTCCCTCGCCCACCAAAGATCACTCATGTTCCTCGACCACAAAATGGTCTAGCCGATGCCTTGTCCAGCCTTGTCACCTCTCTTGTAGATCCCTTCCAGGAAGATCTAATAATTCATGAAGCTCATTAGAGATTCATCACTCCCATCACTCCAGATGATGATGATATCTAATAGGTAAGTCATGTTACCACTGGTGCATCCACATCAGGACTTCTAAGTCCTCATGATGCAGTGGAAGAGACCCCCCGAATGGAAAATTACTTTTATTGAGTACCTCCAACATGGTGACCTCTTGACAGAAAGATCCAAATGTGAATGAATTTGTTCGGGTGTAGTGAAGTTCACCCTCTAGAGTGGTCCCAGACTTGAGAAGATCCTCTACAAACATGGGTTAGATGGAGTTCTCCTCCATTGAATTCAAGGAGATAAGATTCCCCAAGATATGAAAAAAGTTAATACTAGTTCCTATATAACTCATCAAGAAGGTCCAAATCTTTCCAACCAGATCTGAAGGTTGGTCTACTCTTGGTCCACCATGATCCATGATTTCATCAAGTTACTCAATGTGTGTTATGAGTGTTAGATCCATGCTAATTATATGCATCAAATACTAGCTCATCTTCATAATAAAAAGTAATCTTGGCCCTTTCTGGTCTAGGGACTCGATGTTGTGGTGTCATATCCACCAGAAGTATCTCATCAGTGTAGGTTCATCCTGACCACTACAAATTTCATTTCTAAGTGGGAAGAGGTATTTCCACTCAAATTAGTCAAGGATCATTCTATCATTGATTTCTTGAACTCCAATACCATCCTTCTATTTAGATTCTCTCACTCCATCCTCACCAATAATGGACCCAAATTCTAGGTATCGTAATTGAAGAAATTGTACATCAATTATAATATCTATTCTAATCATACCTCTCGCTATCATGTGCAAGAAAATGGGATGATTTAGGCCTTCAACAAAACCCTCTCTAACATTCTAAAAAATATTTTTTTATCATAATAAGAAAAGTTGGTTGGAAAATCTCCCCAACACTCTCTAGTCTGGCCAGGAAATGAATCCTAATTCCATATAGGTGGCTTCATATTCCATAGTGTATAGAATGGAGGCAGTCATTCCTATCGAGATTTAGTTACCCTCACTACGCACAACCTTCTACGACTAGCAGATGTCAGACAGAGTGGCGTAAGTCTATCTGGATGAACAGGAAGTCCATGATGAGAATAGGTTCGGAGACTTGAACAATCTAGAGAGGCATCATAACAAGATATATATAGATTTCAACAAGAAAGTTTATCTCCATTCTTTCCTCCAAGGTGACATGGTATTAGCCTTGATAATTCCAACGATACCCAACAGGAAGCCGCCAATGTTGGAGCCTAAGTGGGAGGGACCTTACAACATTCACAAGGTTTACCCCAACAACACATAATACCTATTCACTATGGATGGTGAGTTTATTACTCCTACCACCAATGAAAAATTCATCAAGAAGTATTAATACTAATAATAACTACTTCCATATTTATCACACGATCTTAAACTGCATGATCCGTCTAGGATAAAGGATGTAAAACCACCGAACACTCATCCCGCAGGACGATAAACTGAAAAATGGTCTGAGTTCTATGTCTGTAAACTAATACCCAACCCATATAGTATAGAATTAAACTGTATACAGAAAACACACCATTGTCCGAGCTTTATGAACTTAAACTAAGATCTCCATCATCCTCACTGCATGACGTTAAACCGCATGACATTTGAGTACTACACGTGGCATGATTATCACCCTCATGAGATACGTAGAAATTCCCTAACACTTTTTATTTAGGTCTAGCCTAGGTTCATCTATTCTTTCTCTCAGACCCTTGGCCTGAGTTTTATCTTGTAATCGTGAATGGTGTGGTATATGGGATTTCTTTTTCCTCATTCACATCGGTCTATTTTTCCACTCCATACATTTTCCTCTTTGGAGATACCTCTACCCTCCTCATCCTTACCGCAAGACATTAAACTACATGTGTAACACCATGCTTCATGCATACCCTTCATTTGGTCCTTCATCATATTTCACATCTGAGCGGACCCCCTATCAGGTTGGTCTCATGCCACATTGTCTTACCTAACGTTTTGTGCCAACATCCAAGAGGATTTCAAAAGACAATTTAATACAAGTCCTACTTTGTTAATATGGTCATCAATAAATGCTCAATTGTTTGTTCCCATTATAGGCCACAAGATATGGATACTATTTTTCAAACATGGTCAATAGTTGTCCTTTATCATTATTTAGATCCCCATGGTTTCCTAAATATTAGGTGTGGTGATTCACCATTTTCTTCCCTTTTTTCCCACACACATGACATTAAACTAGGCATCTTGGTTCTGATCTCTAAGACCTTAAAATAAGATCTTTACATCCCCACTGCATGACATTAAGCTTCATGGTATTTATAGAACTATGTATGACTTGATTCTCATCCTCATGGGATATATAGGAATGCTCGACTATTTTGTCTTCAGGTACAACCCCAAATTTCTTCATCTAAGGTTCCCCCTAGGAGCATGTGGTGTGATGAGGCCTATTTGGTCATCATTAACATTGGGTTTTAAACAAAATCAACATGTGCCTCCCTAAAGAATATACTCCTTTTCTGTCACATCCTTTCAACATGATGTTAAACTACATGAAATTCAAGAACTACGTGTGGCTTGATTCCCATCCATATGAGATACGTAAGAGCACCCAGACATCTCCGGGTCCATCCCTAAGTTCATCCACCTATTTGGACCCTTGGCCTAAGATATATACTGGTAGTGCATGGTGTGATGGTACTTCTTTGTCCTCATTCACATTGGGCTTACAACTACCACTTCATGTATCCCCTTCATAGATCTCCCCTTCTAACTTCATCCTCACTGCATGACGTTAAACTAAATGGTATTTCCAGAACTACATATGGATTGAGTCCCATCCTTATGAGATATGTAGAAGTGATCACACCATTTTTCTTTGAGGCAAGCACAATAAATATTTCCATCACCTTGGTTTCGCCCTCTAGGTTTAATTATCTTCAAGGGATACATATGGTATGGTGTGTACTACTTTTTTCTTCATTCACGTTAGGTTTAAAACAGACACACCATGTGACCCTACCTCTAGAAAATCTTTATTTATATTCATGTCCCCACTGTATGACTTTCAAATACACATAATTCAAGAACAACATATGGTTTGATTCCCATCCTCATGGGATATGTAAGAACTCCCATAAATTTTTCTTTGGGTCCAACTCCATGTTCCTCATTTTTTAGTCTTATGGACTAAATTTCCATTTTAGAAGCATATGGCATGGTGTGGACTTCTTGTGTTATCATTAATGTCAGGTCTATGATACACACACCATGTACTCTCCCCCCTATGAGATTTCTCCTTTCATATTCATCCGCACCGCATGAAGTTAAACTGTATTGCATCTCCAAAACTAAATTTGGATTGATTATCATCCTTATGGGATATGTAGGAATACCCAAACACTTTTCTTCGGGTCTAACCCCAGGTTTATCAACCCATTTTACCCCTTTCCTCCATTAGTTTTTTGAGTTTTACACCCTTAACTGGACCCCTCAAACTCTATTATACCTCATCAGTGTGCTCCGATGTACTATGGTTTAGGAACTAGAGTGTTGGGTTCTGCATGGACATGTCTTCATTCCATCTACATGCATTGTGTGTCCCTTTATTTGGGTCTCCTTCGTCCATCACATCTGAAAGGACGTCTGGGTGGTATGGATGCTTGGCCTTATGGATCACCTACTATTTTGAGCCAACATCTCAGAAGATATTGAATGATATATAACATAGGTCCCACATCATGGATATGGTAAGTGGTTGACCCTCACTTGTTTGTTCCTATCCCAGGTCATATGTTTTGAATGTTGTGTTTTAAATGTGGTAAAAAGTTAGCCTCCATCATTATGCCAACTCCATTATGCCCTGAATATTTGTTTTTTGATTTAAATTCCTTTCCAATTCATCATGTTCATACAGAACTTTGACATTTTAGGTTTTATCCATCTGTGCAACTTTACACGATGAGAAGACGAACCGGTGTCATGGGGTCATCCTTAACTCTGCACCTTCATCCCCTACAGTGTTCTTCCATCTGTTGTAAATATATTCTTCTCCATTTTTTCCCACATCGAGCATAGATCATGTGGTATTAGGTATTTTGGTAAGGTTTTATCATACATGGAAAAGTCACACTTCCTTTGGGTCTGAACTCTATGAACTTAAACTAGGAGCTCCGGTCCCCAAGTATAGGAATCATGACTTTAATCTATGTACGTTCTCTTGGAAATTTGTAATGCGATGTAGACTACCTTGTCCCCATTCATGTTGGGTTTCTTTATGGCACCAAATCACATATTTTCACTTTTAGAATATTCCCCTTTTGGTTCAAGCTCTATGACCATAAACTAAGATCTTTTATCTCCTTGTCGTATGATGTTAAAATATTCCTTCTACTTCTAGGATGTGTGATGATAACTACCCAGCCATATAATGTCTTTGTTTGAGAAGATGCTTCCCATTTGGTATTAGAAATCTACTATACCATATTCAAGAGCTATGTGTGGCTTGACTCTCATTCTTATGGAATAAATAGTGATGCCTAGACTCTTAGTCTATGGTCTATCCACAACCCCTTTCATCTTTCCAGACTCTTGGCCCTAGTCCCTTCAAGAACGTGTGATGTGGTGTGGACTTTAGACCCAATATATATGGGGGATATATATCACACCTAATGTTCCCCCTCAAGGTTCCCTATCATCCTTACCATATGATGATAAACTATGCATCTATTGTCCTCATTTTCATGACACAAAACTGCAAGGCATGCTTAGACCCCACTGAAGAGGTCCTGTTTAGAGTAGGTTAGATCATTGTTCAGACCGATACACTCTCCCAATATACTTTCATCATGGTTGAACAATTTCAAGAGTGCTGGAATTCATTCGAACAACTAATCATTCCATCACTACACTTTGTGTGCCCTCTATTTCAGATCCTCATTCTGTCCCACGTCTGAAGGAACCCCCCGATGGTTTGGAAGCTCGGACTTGCATCTCGCCTACCATTCCGGGTCAACATTCCAGAAGATTTTAGAAAAACATTTCCAGTTAGGCCCCATTTTTTCAAATATGTCCAGGGATTGGCCCTCATTTTTTCATACCCATCTTAGGTAAATGATATAGATGTTGTATTTCGAATAAGTTCAACATCTATCTTATATTGGACTACCACTGTCATTATGTTCTAATTTATCTAGGAATCATGGGGCACATTTTTCATTCCCCTTTGTTCAAATTGACTCTAACACCCTTGGCATTACCTCATTCATGCACTAGACCATGTTGGTAAAGGCAAGTTGGTAGTTCTGGGAACCCTATCCTTCGGTTGTGGTCTCTCTATCAACTATAATATTCTAGGAAGCCAGTCAATAATGGAATACCCCCAAATATTCAATGGATATCCAACACTCTCATAGAAGAAATGGATGATTATGTAGTCTTCCCTTATTTCTCACACTAGATATGACCCATATGAGCATAGGGAGTAATCACTAATTACTCTATAGTTTTGTTTGAGATGCACTAATTAAAATAAGAAAACAAATAGTAAGTCCATGCATGTAGTTTAGGATTAGTAAATAAGGGAGAAAACATGTTTCATGAGTTTGGACAAAACACACCCCTTATGGATCAACCTATTCAATGGACTGCCTCAATACCTCCAATTTGTGGCATGTGGCCTCCATAATTTCCTCCCGCTCCTCATGATCCTTTTCTTCATCAGCATCTGCGGAGTAGAGCTCGTAGGCTCTGACCTGCATTATCACCCACTCAACTTTGAATTAAATCATTTGATAGCTTTCCTTCACTTCTATCTCCTGGGCATCAACCAACTAGGTGTTCAATTGTTCAATGAGCTTAGATTGTATTTCGATAAATCACACTCTTTCATTTGCCTTCTGTTCAAGGTGCCAAACATCTTTCTCATCCCCAAGAAGTTTTTGGACATTATATTATTCCTTCTGACACAGGGAAATATCAGAGAATTTGTTACTCTCTGATCTCTTCTCAAACATATAATCATGGATTATTATATGAATATGGTGAGCATCCACCCCTCCCGCATAGAGAAAGCATATCCATTTGTGAGGTAACCCCTTCCAGCTCATCCATTATTCCTATGATTGACTAATGAAGTATTTTATGCAATTTTATTATTTGAGCCATGTAATATGACTCTTCCTAGCTGCGTACAGATCATATTTTTCCATATTCTCATTATTTACAAGCATGTACTTAGGAAAAATAGCTAGGATTTTAGAGATAGGGACCTCTTATGGAACTCTTTCTTCTTTAGAAACCTCATCCATGCCAGTATGGAGCTCAACCCTAGCAGTAGCATCACCCATGATTGTTGCCTCTTTCTCACTAGGTGCCAGGGATGGACCAGTATAAATGATTGGCTATGCATGAATTGGTACTATCACTGGTAGAGCTCCAACTTATGTTCCAGACTCAATAGTTTTTTGAGCCTCTAGTCTTGCGATCACTACATTGGGAATTGATATCTTGGATAGCCAAGTTCCCCAATAAAATGTGTGAGACTACAAAGTTAGACACTTACCCGATCCAAGTGCTGCAATGTCCATTTCCTAAGTCAAGGTAGGAGTTGTCACCATAGAATACCCCTCATCTTTTTTTAATTCAATGATTGGAATTGGATCCTTCTGAATAATAATATCTTGAGACTCTAAGGTCCCCATTTCATCCCCTCCTTCTTGCTTATCGCCAACCAATTCATTCGTGGATGGTCCTTCAACATCTTCAACCATGGTCAGTCCTCCTCCTTGTTCGATCCCAGATATAGATTCATGTGGATGTCCTTCAACATCCATGGGTACATTTTTATCCCCTGTATGGGGAGATTCCTGTATATTGTCATCGATGTGTTCCTGATCCAAGAAAATTTTGGCCAGTGGATTTAAATTATGGAAAGAGAAAGAACTGTAGAGATAAGAGTTGAGACTCACCTCAAGTTGTTCTAATAGTTCCACATTAGAACTTGTGATTTTGCTACTCTCATGTGGGATTCCCTAGAAGATGATTGTGTCCTGAGGTCTCCCACTTCCAGGACCTTCATTCCTACCTCATATTATCCCTCTTCCTCTTCTCTCTCTTCCTCTTATTCCTCTTGTTCCTCTTCCTCCCCTTCTTCTTCTTCTTACTTGTCATCATCATCTTCAGAAGTCATCTTTTCCAGGTCGTGGTCCTGGTCAAACATCACTTTCACTAGGATATGCAGTTCTTCATACCACCCCCGTTGGCATGCATAGATATCCCTGGATATTAGGTATATGTGTTAGTGATGAAAGTTCATCCACTATTCCACATGACTTCTCCCTACATACGGTAGGTCAAACCTAGTATGTACCAGCCTCTGTAATAGATCTTTAGTGAACATATATTGTTGCAGTGTCCTCCAGGCAGACCATAGAGATTGGAAAATAGAATTGACGATTAGCTTTATGATATGTATTAGTTTTTTTTCCAAGGGAGTTCCCTAGCTGGACCATGAGGTCACCCACAGGACCACCTCTCTTTAGAAGGTGAAGACGCATTCTCACCTTGTGATGCTCCTGCCAACAAAGTTCTAGCCTGTGCTGTTCCAACTCCCTAGCTTATTTCGTGTCTCACCTCCCTGATAGTACCTCATCTTCTTCCTTGGTGTCTGGAATCCATACTGGCCTCCTTGATTTTCTGAATTTATTTATGCATAATCACTTATGGATATGTTGCTATATAATGGTTAGCATACTTCATTGATAGGCTGACACTAACATCAATAGGGATAAATTCGATGACTTCACCAAAACCTATAGTTGTGAACATGATCTATAGTTTTTGAAGGATGTAGGGATTCTGCTCCCCCCATTCCTCTATATACACTTTCATTGGAATCCTCTGTATCCATCTGAATTTCATGGAAAACCTCATCAACATATATGGTTCAGAAAATATTTTCCCATCGATTTGAGATACCAACACGCCACCCTTAATTCCTTTCAAGTATTACCTCTACTCCATGGACCTCTCCTATTATCTACCATCTAGCCAACTGGGGTCTGAAATGGATAAAAATTGAAGTTCATATGGTTTCTGATCTTGAGTTTGAGCCCCTCCTCATTGCACATCAAGGACCAAATTACAGTAATATTTAGTAGGGATGTTCACAAACCATCACCTAGAGGGCGGATGGAATTTAAGAAGTAATACCCACCGTAATGAGATACAACCCAGCCATGAAGAATCTATAATGTTCCATATATTCTCCTAAGCATAACCTCTAGATATGTGCCCCAAAATATCATACAAACTGTCCAACATAGGCACTCCCAGATTGACCTTGTTCTTGGCTACCATAATTCTAGCCATCACCAACATCCCAAGATAGACCCCCCATACTCATGTCCCTTACTAGAAGCAGGCACCTACATAAAAATGCGGCATGAAATCCAGCATATCATACATTCGGGTCCTAGATTTCATTTATGCTGAATCCTCATGATCAT
Source organism: Viscum album (assembly GCA_963277665.1). NCBI lineage: Eukaryota > Viridiplantae > Streptophyta > Magnoliopsida > Santalales > Viscaceae > Viscum > Viscum album. The sequence continues at coordinate 193,940,640 of OY728127.1, forward strand.
TACTCACCTTCCTCTAGGACTATCTAGTATAATCCCACCTTCCCCCTCTGCAATGTGTTCGGGCAATGCTTCCCTAAGCCTGGAATTTTCACTACCTCGTCCTACATTAGAAATAGACTAAAACATCCTGAATATGCTATATCCTTCATGATGTTCTTGATATTCACCTTCTCCCTGGCCAGATTCAATATATGCCATGTCATAATGGGAGTTCACAACCTATCCCCCCATATGTTCTCTGTTTTAAGGAACTTATTATACTGATACCGTTTTAGGGGAAATCCCCCAATGAAATGGATGCCCCAAAGGATGATGCCCAACTCCCCATGGTGGAGGTGGAAGGTATTTGTGTCGGGATACCACTGAATGAACAGCTCCGATACAAGGTATTACTGACGGTGGAAATGAAACTAAGATGTACACACAACTTCAAACAACCCAATAGACCACAACTCCACCTTGAACTCCTCACATGTTTGGCGTACCCAGTACACCCATGCCCATTCACATGTAAAATTTCCCATGGACCTGAGGTCCCATTCCTTCCAACCTTTGGTCTCATCAGTAATGCTGCTTCTCATAGTTCTTGAAAGTGAGCTGGAGATTCCTCAGGAGACAGATCACTCCCCACAAAGTACTAGTCTTTGGATTGAGGACGTAAACAACCATGTTCTGTTTTTTCCTGGCTATGTGATTATTTCTCATGATGTTGTTCTATGGAAGGCTATCCTCACGTGTTACCCATGACCATGTAATGTCAGTCTTGAAGCCTGGCTTCAGCACCTCTTCCAGAATACTGATGTTCCATATTGATAGACTATCACTCAGAGTGTAATCTTTTTGAGCATGCATCAATATAATTAAAAGCATCTAATTATTGGACATGACTCTTATCTCATCAATAATATGAGGGGTTGTGATCATCTGGGTCCTCTTTGTAGAAGAATTAGCTTCCCTCTCAGTGTCTGTATGTTGAGCAACCATATCTGTCAGAACTCAGAATTTAAAAAGTGTATTTCACGAAATAAGGGGTTTTGGTTCATAAGACACATGACTTTTCACAATATGGGTGTTAGTCCCAAAAAATTCAGCAATGTCGGGTGCACACAAGATTTATTAGGAGCTCGAAAGAATCCACGATTGTGCGCAAGATGCTGACCAAATTCAGGATCTTTCACGTGGAAAGGAGGATATTTCATGCATGAGAGAAAAGTAATCTATCACATGGAAAAGTCATCGTATAGATCCTTGTAACTCCCATGCATATTTATAGGCATGGACCATGCCTTTCGTGCATGCGGAAGTGGATTGCACACCGAATGGTAATTTTTGTGCACACCGACCATCACACACATAACTCTTTAGAGTTTCCCTTGGAATCTGACCTTCTGGTCTTCTTTTAGCTCATATTTCGAGGGGGAATTTTTTGGCACCAAATATTTGTTAAGAACATGAAAGGTAATTTTTCAGAAGACTAAAGGCATATTTGGAATCAACGAACAATCCCGAGACACCTGGGGGAGCTCCATGCATGATCTGAGGTTTGCATGAAAGATGGAAAACTGCGTGCAAGATCTTCCAGTCCCAATGCGATGTAAAATGGATTCTTTAGTGTCAAAATTATGAAAAATATCTGTGTCCTATGTTCTAAATAAAATCAGCTAGCACGCAAGAAGAGGAGTTGCGCACAAAATCTTCCACACCCAATGCGACGTCAAATTCCACTTGCACGCAGGCCACCTTTCACGCTGACGCTATATTTTTTTGGTTATAAATAGAAACATACCCCCTCATTTTGGGGTATTGTTACAGAAGAAAAACCATTTCTCCCCCATGAAAAATATGACCCCTTCCACAACCGTGCGAAAGATATGGCCTCAATGTACTGTATCTTGCATGATAGGTCTCCCATGGGTTCTTTATAGGGTGAGACCACTGGGGATAGATCCTTGACCATTTATTTTTTAATGAAAGGTAACTGCATGAAAAATATCCTTCTTGTATGTAATATTTTCCTCTAAGCAATTCGTCTTTCTCCCCTAACCCTTGATTTTTTGTGCAGACTTCCATCTTGCACACAACCCCTCATCTTGCACTCAAAATCACAATCTTGTGCGCACCCCTTCCTATGTTCTCCATGTGTCATCCTTACCCCAAGGCACCATGTACGATCCCTTCTTTTGTGTAACACCCCTATCTTGCAGGTACTTCCTCCACGAGACCCTCCAATCTTGTGCACAATGATTTATTAGTCCCTTAAGGGGTGCCCCATGTTGTGTTGTCCCACCCAATTCTTCTTCGCATTGGTAATCTAATGGCTATTTCTTCTTCATGTAGCCACGATAACGTGGACCCTTCAATGGATCACTCCACAACCCTGTCTCCATGGAATTTTTGGTGCCTTCCCTTCACCAAGGGTTTAAAGTGCACAAGTTATGTATGTTTTAAGGGTGAGGAGTGAACCCCTGTCATCTGAGCTGAATGACATTAAGCTACCAATAAATCCCACATCCTCAACACATGATGTAAATCTATGATAACCAGATATGTGACAAGCCCTAAGAATACCATGAAGGGAATGGACACTAGTTACCTCTCACTCCTCTCCCGCTACGCTTTGTGACCATGCGCCCCCCCCAAGCATCCCTTGCATTAGCCCCTAAACTATTTAATATAGTTTTCTATATATGGTGGCCATATCCTCATCATACATATAGAACCATACTTGGGATTCCATCCTAGAGTGAGTCCCAATCTTCCTTTCATTGGGCTACTAGCCATGTGTAAGCCCCACACCATTCCTCATGGCTGCACATCTCGTGACATGATCGTTAGGTCCCTTACGGCCTCTTGTTTCAGTCATCGAGCATGACTCACATGTGATTAGAGTAAGAATAGAACATGAAATCCTATTTGAGATGCCTTATCATGTAATCCTCACTACCCTCATTATCAAACATTGTGAACTTTGATCTTTCCCCTTTGTAGTCGAGGTGTGGAGGAAGCCTCCATGAGTTCCATGCTCATCACCCATCATTCCCCACCACTTCATGCAAGTTCACCCTTGTCCTGCATGACGTTAAAATGTGTTCCCATTTTGTCCTACATGATGTTAAACTCTATTATTTCAAACTACATGAGTTTTTATCCCTATCTCTTAGATAGGGTAAGTAGGAATCCTCTCTGAGGTTCAATCCAAAACATTGGTAAACATCAGTGTCCCCTTTGTTTGGACCCAAATCCTTAGTCCGCCCCTTGGGGGTGTCAGACCTGTTCCTATGCAGCTAACCACGCGTAATCCCCACACTCAATTCATATTAATTCAACCAAGAGTGTCTCTCTTGTGAGAATATTCTAACCATGCGTAAGCCCCATTACGTCTTTAGGATTCTGTCCTTTGTGTACAGCTTGATTCTATTCCCCACATCAGAACCACGCGGAGTTTGATCATTTCCCTTTTTGAGTAAGGTACATGGGAAGCCTACCTGAGGTTCAAGCCTATCTATCATGTCCCATCCTGGTCCGTCCCTTGAGCCATTGTGTCTTGGGAATATCACACCTTAACCCACTGATCCAATTTCTTTTGGGCCCCCATCAACGCGTCCATTCTCATGAACCACCTCCTCAGGTGTCTCATCGCCCCACTGAACTATGCAGACTTTGATTCCCATCCATTGGGATATGTAGGAATCCTCCTCGAAGTTCAATACTTATAACACCATGATATTCATGTTAGTTCCATCCCGTTCATATCATTCCATTTCATCAAATAATCCATGATGGGTTTTACCTAGTTCTCCACTTCCCTATAAAGTCATGCCATTCATACAGGCAGCTAACCATGCGTAATCCCAATCATTACATTAGATTTTTTTTCTTTGTACAAATCTCGATCCTATGACTCATTCCTTTGAAGTAAATGAGGTTTGATCCCTATCTTCTACATAGTGTATGTAGGAAGCCTCCACAAGGTTAAATCCTAGCCAATGATTAAACCTTGGTGTCCCCTTTGCGTGGACCCATTCTCCCCTTTGATATGCCATTTGTGGTGTGCAAACCAGTCTTCATAGTGTGAAACCACCCCCTTTGTGGGACATGCCACATTGGGTCCAAACTTATTAAGAATTCTAACCAATTAATTGGGTAAACATTATAGGTTCTCCATTATAGGGATATACCCACTAGATCTACTCCCATCAGTGTTCTAATCAGTCCAATCCATCTCCACTAGATGTTAAACTCACAGAATACCCTTTGTTAAACATGGGAAGATGATGAAAACCTTAGAGTAATTCCTCTGGAATATAATTCCCCACATTCTATGTGGGATGCCTTGGGCTTTGATGCCCTTGAGAAGCCCTACCCTAAGGGAAAATCCAGGTGTACAAGTGTTCCAGTGTCCAGACATGCCAACAATGCCCAAACATGACTACTCCCCTGAGCGAAGGTTTCTTCCCTAACATGAAAACATGGAATATACTAAAAGAAATATTTTAGTTAACCTATTAACACAAATATATGAAACTAGAAGTAGTTTCAAGAACAACATCTTAATATTAAGGGAGGCCCGGACTAGGCGACGAATTCTGAGGAGGAATGTACAAAAAGAAAAAGGCTGACATCCCATCATCCAATTTTTATCAAGGAGAAAACATATTTGAAGAAGTGATGAATGTTTCCCAAATTTATAAAGATAGAATGTGGGGAAAAAATCAGTGCATCCCCACATACGACGTGTGACCCAATGAAAGCATTAGAAATAGACACTTTACACAACTGAACTCTCATCAAAAAACAACCACAAGTACAAACACATATATCATATGAGTCCTACGTGATTAATTATAATGCATGCATAATTCATATTGCTTCCACTACCAAGATCTAAATAAAAATAACTATCTCAATTAAAAGCATCATATTTGAATAAATATTCAGATTTTAATAGTGAAAACCAAGCAACAATCCCATAACCCTTCTAACTTGGAATTCCCAAGGGAAGGCCATTCACAATGCAATAGTAAAGTGTCCATAATAAGATCCAAAAAATCCCTAAACCACATTTTTACCATATTTATAAATAGTATGAAAAAAAGTTTTGATATAACTTTGTGATGCCCTGATCCTGGGACACTTGATAGTTCTCGATATAAGGTTATTACATATCCTTAGGAATGCCTCCACATATGTTAGAATCTACCAAATAGTGGTGAGTTCCAAAAACATGCATTATGGATGCTAGTAAATTTATATCATAAAGATCAATAACTATAAATAACCGTATAATATCCACATCGGAGTATAGAAAATAAATAATCACATATAATTAAAAATATTATGTAGTTATAAGAATCATACAATTATCCCCCACTAGGATGATCCCACATATTTTTTTAAAAAAAATATGCACAATTTCTATCGTATCATCCTTGAAACTTATCCCAATATTCAGTACCCATTGATCTAACCCAACCCGATCTAAATCATGTTTTGTATATTGACATGAAGGAAGACATAGGGCCCACACACACCCGAATGTTCCCATACTGGGTGTGAGTATATAAATCCTTAGGGTCTAACCAAGAATCCCTAATATATACTATCATATATGTGTGTATGCATGAGTAAAATATATATAATAACTAAACATGATCACCAGGTCATCAATGCCACCACAACACCTACCATGATACACATTCTTTTTTGGAGACCTTATACTAACAAGACCACGATGGTTCCTAACCATAACTACTTTGGTTCCATGATGGATTCTTATTATCACATCACCTTGTAACACTATAACTAATACACATACCATACCTAATGAAGTAGGGTGGTAATTTCCCAAATATCATCCTGCTACCCAAAGGATAAGTGTATTATCATACGTCCACATCACAACCCATAACCTTATCACTTATGGTAGGGTCCATAGGTCATTCCTTCTACAATATCTCCACCCAAACTTCTCATAAGAGGTATACTACCATTTCCTAGGTCTCTCACTACAAGTTAGCTAATCCATGTCATGTATTGTACAATGAATTATCTCCCAAGGATGTTCTTGACCCAATCCAAATAAGGAAAGGTTTATCAAGATCACGACCAAATCAAACTCCAGGAAAGGCCCATGACACAAGCCCAATCCAAAAAAGGTCAATCACCATGACTCAAGAATTCTCAATCAAGTCAAGGTAAGGAAACATGATCTCTCTCCCACCTCTAGGTCCATCACATAAAAAAATAAGTGAATAAAAACATGACCCACATATAATAACGTAGCACCCTAGCTGATCCCAAGGTATTAGTCACTTCAAACCTATCCCTCATCTCAAAAAATATCACCTCACTTGTCAGGGAATATACAAGGTCCCATATACCCACCATGAACACTTCTCATTAGTAACACTTTAATCCCATCACCCGGTGGTTAAAACACTACTAGAAGGCTCATCCTAACCAAGACCCTCTGGTCAGATCAAAGACGTAGAAAAAATCTAATCACTTCTAGTACCACTACCCATGGACCATTCCAAGACATCACTCTCTACCTGACCCTATCCTTAATAAGTGTGATCTAATTCTTTATGAATCCCCCTTTGAATCCCAATTGAATTTCCCAAACCACTCCGATAACCCTCACTTGGGTCTTGTCAAACATCTCTAATAGGATATCACTAAACCCATAAATAAGATGAAAACCCTTATCTGAGATATATTCTAAGTTCAAATGGAGTTGTAACTCTTTCCACACACATTATAAGACTCTCTTATAGCCTCAATAGGGAGTACCCTTTTACCCACAACACATACGACTATCTCTCCCATCAACACTCATATTCAAGCTACTCATGAATTTACACTAGCCCTAGGAAACCGATCTTGTATATTTTTAATCTCATATAACATCCTAAGACCTCATAATGGTCTCTCTATAGTTAAAACAATATATGTCCCATTGAAGACATAGTAACTAGATGATACTATATTACCCAGGGTGCTAAAGAACACTTGGTCTCATCTCGGGATGATCAAGGCCACCATGTTATCTAGTCTAAGGTCTCTAATGGAATTTATACCCCATTACCAAACCCATAAATTTATGTATGCATTCATGATCATAAATAGTCATGTATTTGAAATTGTATTATAGGGGATACCAATCTATAACATGGAGTTAAACCCACACCGAGCTATACCGAGTCTCATGTAATCTCACTAATCCTCAAATATGTTTCTGAGAACTAATCAAATTCCAAAAATAGAAAACAAATATTTATAGCAATTTATATATAATTATTTAATTTAAAACTAAATAGGAATAATTTTATACAAACTCATAGATCATCACCATGTCACTAAAACCTTGACCAACCACACCTAATAGGTCTATAACATACCCCTGGGACTATCTCAAGAGAACCCCAAACCACCAGAATCTAGTTAATCACCAATTTTTTCCAATTTAATGAAATACCATAAATAAATTAGGTCATTCAATTTACTTAAAACAATAGTGGGAGATAGAGTTCATTTATCTCCTAGGACCTCCTTTATCCATCCTTCAAGAAAACCCCATTGAATCAGGATAATTTCACTATACCCTAATGAAATAGTTTTTGAATTCCTAGCTAAAAACAAACCAAAATATGTGACTACCAACAAGAGGCATATAAAGAGGAATAAACAAATGAGATTACCTAGAACCATTACCATAATGCATAAAAACCCCCTTTTTAAAGGGGATTAAGGATGTATCATGATAAAGGGAATTTACTAGAAATACCCTTCTTTTGAATCATCATACCCCTAAATTATGAGGCACCCTAACTCATAAATGATAAAACATAGTTTGTGAAGAAAAAATCCACTTGGGAACTATTCACGGGTTGTACCTTGGAGTTCATAGTATTAATTCCATTTTCTGAACAGATTCATGGAATGAACCGTTGGTTTATAGTGTAAAATTATTGAGTTGGAGTTATTCTCTACTATCCCCATCCCATTTATGATTTTAACTATGGTTCATGCCTTGAATGGCTGCAGGTTAATGAATTTCATCCCTGACGTTACCTTGAACCTTCTCTATCTTCCACTCAAGCACTTAAAAAACAAACCAAACCTTATTCCTTATCCAAAACCTTCTTTAAAATATTCTCCAATGATATGATTCACGATTTTAATACCAATTATTGGAATGAACCCTTATCTATATTTAAAATTATAGCTTTATCAAAAATGTGAAAACCTGGAAATCTATGGAGAATTAAAGAATTCATAAAAATAGGCCACTAATTCACTCCTACATGGTTAATCTGACCTAGGTATCTATATGTCGTATTATAGGGAGGTTCCCTCTAAATATCCATAGTATGATCCTAAGAAATGTGAAATCTTAATTCTATGAACACTACAGTTGTTTTGAATTTTGATGGAAGGAAGTACCAAAGTTGGTGGAATAAGATGCTGCTCGACCAACCATAAATTGGCATAGAAGTGAGATATGATACAAAAGTGAGTTTTCCACCCATCATTTAAGATTATTATATGACTCAAGATAATAAGAGAAATATGGAGTTATTTGAAAGGATTAAAATTACATCTCGATGCCTCTATTAGAGAAGGTATACATAAAGGTTATAGGTCTTCAAACTACCAAGTAGATATAGGAAAAATTTATAATCATATATGATGGTAATATTAAAGTCATGGAATAAAAATATCAAGTTTTAAAGACTGGATTTTATTACATTAAAATGTATGATGACAAGAATATTTATGACTATTTAATGAGGGTGAATGATATAATTAGAAAAGTTCAAGGGTTTGGTAAGAATCTAGATGGTTCTTTCATTTTCAAAAATCTTATGAAGAGTTTTCTAGATAGGTTTGAATCAAAAATATCAACCCTATAATAAAAAGAATATTTGATAGTAGACTTTTTACAAAATGTACCCATTTTTTATGAGATGATAAAGGAACCAACCTCAAAAAAGAAGAAAAAAGATGAAAATACATTGATTCCTTGAGAAAATAAAAAATAAATGAACAAGTGATTACAAAATATAGTGGTTCAAATATTGAGTGATATTAATATCATAGTGAAACTATTGATCTTATATGATGGGGATTCAAAAAGTGTACATTTATGGGAAAAAGAAAACAATAAATAGGTGAGAGAATTGAGATGAAATTAGTCACTTTTACTATGATTGTCCAAATAATAAGATAAATAAATCTAAATATGAGGAGGAATATGAGAAATGTTTAAAATAAAAAAAAGGATAAGAAGATCAAGATACATTCAAACACCTATAAAATAATCTTTGTGAGAAATCATGATAAAATCAATTCATCATCGAGTACATTTTTAGTGGACGAGGATAATTTTATAGCTAATATTGGAAGATGATTTAATTCATAAAGTACTGAGATGTGGAAGAAGAAAATAGTGATGTGAAGTATAATTTTATAGGTGGTTTGGAATCATGTATTGATTATATTATAAATAAAATTAAAGGAAAGAAAAAAATTATAAAGGAGAAAAATGAGGTTGCTTAAGAAAAGAAGGGGTTGGTTAGAATGGATGAAATATATATTGATGAGAATAAGAATAAAAAATGTAGAGAACATGAATAAGATAATATTATGAGTGATCTTGAGGATATTTTAGTAGTAAGGGAAGAATAATAGGATGAGACAAAATCAATATTTATTATTGTTCCAAATGAGTTTAATAAATCAAATAAGACTTTATCAAGTCAATTTATATTGAAGGAGAGTCTTCCTATGTTAGTGAGAAGATAAATTCAAACATGAAAGTGAAAACTACACCTAATATCTCTCAATATGACTATGTAATTTATAATTGTAAAGGTAAGAAAAATGATTCTGAAATAATTTAGACCAAGAAAAATAAGTTAAATTATTTCAAATCTAATGAATGCAATAACATACCAAGGATACCTTTAATCCCTTGGAAAAATAGGTCTTATACTGAATGAATACAACCCAAATGCAGATTTGGATAGATTCACTATCAAGAATGGAGATCATTATTAAATGTTTATCACTATTTTTATGGAAGGTATGGGAAAAAAGCATATCCTTGTTGGAATAATATCTATTTTTCTAGGAATGAGGCTAGGAACATGAGGTATCTTTGATTATCATTTGAGGATAGTTTCACAAAATAGGTAATATGTGACTACGCCTGCACCAAATTTTTATAACCAAATTATTTTTGAATGTTTAGAATAATTATGTGGTAGATGTGGAAAAAAGGTTACATGGGTGGGGAATTAGTGAATAGACTCCGCTGAAAAATTCCACATGTTTTGAATGGGATGAAAATTTATAAATCTAAAAAGGAGGAGTCATAAAGTATTAAGCTACTTGATAATCCAAAATATGTTGAGTAAGTTAAGAAATAATCCTTATATATCTGTCTTGAAAAATTTAATATGGCCAATAATAGGAATAAAGAAGATATGAATTAAAAATATAATGGAAAATAAGTGGTTACACATGATGAATTTGGACATTAAGTATAATACCCTGGGAGTCATGGTGTTTTTATTTTGGATTATTTTGTCATGTTATGGTTTAGGTTAGAGATCCGATAGTTAGAGATCCAAAAATTGAATTGTTTTGGAGGATTTTTAGCTATTATATGGTTATATAAAATGGTTGATAGTAATTTTACTATCCACATGTAGGTTCCTAGGTGAGTCAGAGATGTGGCATACAACTTACGCACAATCTAGTAAACCATGAAAAAAATCATGTGGTTTGATTCTATAAGTTTACAATGTCGGGTGGAATTTTCTGAGAATGGTTTTCTCAACCATACATCTGCCTACAAGTAACTATGATATGGGGTGATTTTCATTTATAGTGGCTAGAACATGGTTAGCACATAGTTCGGTAAACCATCCACAAACTATGTGAGTTTCCCAGTAGTTTAAAATTTAGGTTATTTTTTTTTTGGGTTTTTTCCTTTTTTATTTATTATCTATTTTTTAATTTTTTATTTATTATCTATTTTTTCCTTTACTTTCTTCTCCACTCAACCATCACGTGATACCTCTTCCCCCTTCATCTCTAGTCGCACGCCACCCTTCATCTCAGTTCCTCTTTCAATGGCGATTTCGACTAAATTTATTCCAGTTTATTGGTTGGTTCTTCTAGGTAAGATCTCTTATCCCTCCATTATCACTCTTTTGGATGATCTACCTTCTACCCATTGCTTGGTTATATTTGACAAAAACCTAGGGTTATGATTGACCCGATTTCTAGTTGTTTCATACTTGGATAGGGTGTGAAATGAGCTTCTAGGGTCATCTTCGGGCATGATTCATTATTCACAACTGGAGATGAGGAATTTTGGATCATTTTAGTTTTCCTCCACTACTTGAGGTAGGATTTCTTACATTTTTGAGTTTAGAAAATTTTTTATTTGTGGTATTTGGGGTATTTTGAGTCCCTAGTTTTACTTACAGTGTGTTTTAGTAATCCTTGAGGCGGGTTCGAGTCACCAGAGTCAAAGGTGATTTAACTGCGTAATCATAGGTAGGAATATATATATTTATATTTTCCCATTATATATATATTCACTCTTGGAAGTATGAATATATATTTTGAGTCTATATTTTCTTATATATATATATATATAAAATGCATACACGTGCAAGTTTAAATGAGTATATGCATATATGATCATATATATATGGTTTCCCTTATACATATTCATGGACATGAGAATATGTACATAAGGGATACGTGTCCTTATGTATATGGGAAGGTGTATATGCATGCGGGAAGGAAAGAGTAGCTTCGAGTGGTCGATGATGAAAGCATCAAGTGCCAAAATGTTCCAGCTTGATCCTCTTCTCCTTAAGGTAGGTGTTACTAAAAAATTCGATTCCTTTTAGAATTATAGTATGCATGTTCCTTTTTTAATTCCTTTTTATGAAAGTATGGATATATTTATATCCTTATGATATGTTGAATCCACTTATGAGTGTTTTATACTTGGAATAATTGGTTTTTCATGTGCAATCTGTGTTCACGTTTTGAAATTGAATTTTTAGTTATAAAAAGATTTTATGAAATGACTTTGGGACATTTTGAAATGGTTTTGAGAAGTGGGTGATGAGTTTTAATTTTTTTAAACCAATCTAGTTTTCACTAAGTAAAATTAAAGTTTTAAGGGGAATTTGGTCTTAAATATAGGTATTGACCTCAAATGACTTAAAAGGGGGTTTTCAGTTTTATTTTAAATGGTGATTTGAAATGTGTGGGTGGTTTACCTATCTGTAGAGATTACTTGTTGGATTATTTAAAGGCAGTTTTATGTAATTAAAAAGGGCTTGTGTCTTGTTTTATTTTTTTTCATTGGGTAGCATGAAACATTTTATGAAATGGATGATTTTGTTGAACCTCTTACAATATTTTAAGTGGTATTTTATATAAATTTTGATGAAATAAAGGCCTTTGGACATGTTTGGAATTTTTATAGAATAAATACATTGTGTTAGGCTGACCATGATATGCTTTAATTGATTTTATTTTTTCCTTTTGAAATAGTGAGTGAATTTCATTATGCGATGCAACTTGGTTTTGAAATGGGGTTTTACACATTCTTTATATTTGATACAAATTTCAATTAGGGTTTTCATTATGAAATTTACTTGATCTTGGGATGTAGTCCAAATGGAGTTTTAATAGGGTTATCTTTTTGTGTTTAAAAGGTTTCCTTGTTTATAGGTGTGTTTTTGTTTTATAAAGTGATAATGGAGTTTCCCTCAACGTATGTGGTTATGATTGGATGTGTTTATAATTCCATTTGGAATTGTGTTTGAAATTTAATATTTTTTAGAAAGGGATTTCTAAATGTATATGATATAAGGAAAGGTTTGGTTTAAATTCTAATGTGATGTGATTATCCCTTATTGAACCCTAATGTTGGTAGATAAATATTTTTTTATCCATGTGATTAATGTTTGTGATGTGATAAATGGTTGAGGATGGTCGAACGAGTCATGCCAAATCCCGATTGGATTTATGAAATGATATAATTGATATGTGGTTTGGATGACAAACTGATGATCTAGGAAAGATGGTTTGACATAAGGTTGGAAGATTGAAAGAGGCTCCGGGCACATGATGTATACTACTTAGAGGGTGTTAGACTGAGGCTTTAGACATTGATTGTATACTTAATGGATAGTGTGTCAGACTGAGGATCTAGGAAATGATGGAAATCTATTTATAAAAATTGTTTCCTCCATGTTAAATGGTGTTTCTAAAGGTAGTGATTTTTGATTGGGAATCCTTGGGTGCTTGGTTTTTAAAATGAAATGTAATTTTGAACAAGATTTGGTGCAGTTGTTTCATTTAAGAAATTTGTGGGTTCCAAAAAGGATGTTTGGTTTCAAATTAGGATGTCTTGGTTTTTTGAACATACCTTAGTGGAGGGTGATTTTTAAAAGTTCAATGGTGTAAATTATGTTTTTATAGGAATATTTATTTTAGTAACATTGTGTGTACCTCTTTTGAGGGTTCTTGTGAACCATGTTATAGATTGATGTTTTGTTTGGATTCTATAATTTATAAGGAATCACTTGTTTTGTGTTAAAAGGTATAGATTACTGTGTTCCATGTCTAGTGACATTGTTTCTATCCTTTAAAACGGTGAAAAGAGTTTCTTCGGATACAGTGATTACCCTAACCCTGAGTGGATTAGTGGACAGAAAACCATCTTTGTGAGAGAGGCTGAGTTCTGGATTTTCTGTTTTGGTTGAGATTGATGAGTTGAGTTTCTTTGGGAAGCCTTTCTTTTGGAGGCTCTGATATTGATTTTGGAGCTTAGGCTATGGTTATTTAGATTTTTTGGATGTTATTCCTATTTTCTCATCAAGCCTTTGAGGTGATCATTGTTTGGTAAAGAGGGAGGCCTTTGGTGTAAAATTGGGTAACTATGGTGTTTGATATTCCAGCTGAGTTTGGTATTCTAGCTAGTGTTTGACTATGGCTGTTTTGGATGAACCATGTGTGTATGATTCATGGATTGGACCCTTGGTTAACCACATCTATTGTAACTCGATGTGAGACCTCTTTTCTTCTTTTGAGGATCCTTATGGTGGTTCATTATTTCTTGGGAGTGGAAGTTAATTTTCATGGGAATGTGTATCTCATGAATATTTAGATCTCCGAGGATGTGTCTTATAGTAGTTCACTTTAGTACCACCATTTTATAGGAACTCGAAATTATGAGGAGACCATGTTAGAGGTTCTCATGTTGAATAACTTATCCTATTTATGGTTCTTGTTCTGGTATTACTTGGAGACATGAATTCTTATTAGTTGATTGGAGTGAACATCATTAAGGATTTTAGTCATTTCTTTTGAGGTTAAGACATATAGAGTGTTTCTTTTAGTTAGGTATAATCTTTAATTTTTTTTACTTTTATATTCATTTTATAATGAATTTTTAGGTATAGAAAGTGTCATGTTGGGGAGATTTTAATACCCTAGGTGTCATGGTGTTTTTATTTTGGATTATTTTGTCTTTTTATGGAGCAGGATGGAGATCTGGTAGTTGGAGGGATGAATATTTTAATTTTTTTGAGGGTTTTTAGTTGTTTAAAGGTTAAACTGAATAGTTAGTAGTAACCATGAAATTACAATGTGGGTTCACAAGTGATTCATAGATGTGGAAAATGAATTTCATACAATCTATTAAACCATGCGACAAGCATGTGTTCTGGATATATAAGTTGATAATGCTAAGTGGAATGATTTGAGCACAATTTTATTAACCGTGTGTCTTCCTATAGGTAACCATGTGAGGGGGTACCTAGACTTGGTAGTGGATAAAACATATTTTGTTAAAACGATCCCAAACCATTCATGTTTCCCAATAATTTAAAAATTTGGTTATTTTTTTTGGTTATATTTTCCCCTTATTTTCATTATTCTATATTTTTTATTCACTATCTTCTCTTTATTATCATCATGTGATGCCTCCCTATACCTATCTAGTAGCACACCACCATCCCTCCTTGATCCTCTTTCTCTGGTGATTTCCATCATATTTCTTCTAGTTTCTTGGTCGGTTCTTTGATGTAAGGTATATTTTCCCTCCCGTCTCCCTATTTTGTGGAATTTTCCATCTCCCCATCACCCAATTCCATTAAAATAAACCATAGGGTTAAGATTAACCTAATTTTTAGTATTTTATTTCTTGGTTAGGGTGTGAAACAAGCTTCTTATATCACCTTCTGTAAAGTTTTTATATTTTCCACCCAAGACAGGGAATTTTGGATCATTTCGGCTTTCCACTACTGCTTGAGGTATGATTTATACTATTGTTTTGTTTAGTAAATTTTTTATTAGAGATATTTTAGTGATTTTGAGTCCCTATTAATATTTATAGTGTGTTTTGGTCATCCTTATGGCGGGTTCAAGTTTCCAGAGTCAAAGGTGACTGACCTATATATTCATAGGTACACACACACACACACACCCACACACAAACATATACAAGTTCCCATATTATATATATATATTCACTCATGATGGTTGGAATATATATATTGGGGCTCGATATGATTATGTATATATATGAAAATGCATATGTGTGTACGTGAAAACGTGTATATGAATATATGAGGATATATGTAGGGATCCCCTTGTACATATTCATCGACATGTGAATATGTACATATGGGATATGTTTCCTTTTGTATATGTGATGGTGCTTATGTGCGGGGGTGAGAAGGAGCATCTTCGAGTGGTCACTGATGAAAGTGTCAAGTGACAAATTGTTTCGTCTTAACCCTCATATACTTGAGGTATGTGTTACTATGAAATTGGTATCCCTTTGGAATTATAATATTATTGTTATTTTGTCAATTCCCTTTTATTAAAGTATAAATATATGGATAGCCTTTTGATGTGTTGAAACCATTTCAGTGTGTTTTTTACTTGGTATAATTGGTAATTCAGGTGTAATCCATGTTTATGTTTAGAAATGGCATGTTTAGTTATAAAAATATTTTATAAAAAAACACTGGGCTTTTCGAAATGGTTTTAAGAAGTAAGTGATGTGTTTTAAATGGGTTTTAAACTGTTTCTTGTTTTCTCTAAATGAAATTAATGTTTTATGGGGATTTTCATCTTATATTTTTTTTTTGAAATGGATGATTTTGTTGAACCTATTAAAAATTTTTAAGTGGTGTTTTATGGAAAGTGTGATGGAAGAAATGACTTTTTCCATGTTTTTATTTTTTAAAGAATAAATACATTGTGTAAGGGTGACCTTGATATGATTTAATGGCCTAGGTTTTTCCTTAATAAATAGTGGTTTAATTGAATTATTTGGTGGAACATGGTTTTGAAATTGGTTTTTATGCATTATTTATGTTTGATAAAAATTCCAATGAGGGTTTTTACTGTGAAATTCACTTTATCCTTGGTATTTTTACCAAATGGGTCCTTATGTGGACCCCCTTTTTGTGTTTAATGGGGTTCCTTGTTTAAAGGGATGTTTTGGTTTTATAAATTGAAAATGGAGTCTCCCTCGACTTATGTGGTTGTTCTTGGATGTGTTTATGATTTCCTTTGGAAATGTGTTTGAAATTTTAGATTGTTTTAGATAGGGATTTATAAATGTATATGATATAAGTGAAGGCTAGGTTGGAACTTGTGGCATGATGTAATTTTTCATTATTGAACCCTTTTGTCTATAGATGTTGATTTTTTCCATGTGATTGATGTTTGTAATGTGATAAATGGTTGGGGATGGGTAAAAAAGTCATTCTAAATCCTGACTAGATTTATGAAGTGATGGAATTGATATGTGTTATGGTTATCAGACTAACTCTTTAAGAAAGATGGTTTGATATATGGCTGGGTGCTAGTATGAGGATTTGGGCATAATAAGTAAACTTCTGAGAGAGTGTCAGACCGAAGATCTTTACACTGATTTTATATTTAATGGATAGTGCACCAGATTGAGGCTCTGGGAAATGATGTCATGCCATGTGGAAAAAGGATGTTGGACTAATTCTCCTTCTACTTGGACTGGGATAGACTAATGCTATGTGAACCACAATTGTTACATATAAATGGAGGATAGATAGAGGCTCCAACCACTAATATTATGTTTTTTTGATATGTTCATTAGACCCGATGTTTGTTATCGGTACTGATAGTTTTTAATATGGTTAGGTGAATGAAAAAGGTTATAGACACATTACATTTTGATGTTGATATTTTATTTAGATACCAGACTGTATTTCTAGGCACTTATGGTTTCTGTACTTGGAATATTCCCTGTGGGTGTAGGTTTATGATCCCTTGAGTTGAAAAAAGAGTTAATACCCTTGAATTTTGTAGTCTATACCTCATATGTGACCCTTTAGATGACTAATTTATATAATTACATGTTTATTTTCCTGAGTTTCACCTTAGATACCTTGGTCTAGTGGGCACTAGATGAGCTATTGTTTCCATGGATTGTATCCTTTTTGTTTTACTCTTTATTTTATTCTAATTTTTATTTTCATACACTTTTGTACCGATAGATATTTTCTCAGGAAACGGTATTTTTTGGATTACTCGAGATGTTTACAGCTTGGATGGTTATGTTGTTTGATTAATGTATTTTGTTAGCTCCATATTTGAAATTATTTATTGTGATGTGTTATTCCCATTGTGTTCATTGAGTGTATGTGGATGATAATTTCATCCTTTTCCAAGTATTGTCGGATATTTGAGCATGTTGTGACTAAGTGTCCTTGGGTGTCTATTTGAGTCTTTTTGGAAAATGTTTTAAGTTACTATTTTCATTTAAATAATGTAAGTGGGTTGTTTTTGAGAAATTATAATGGTGTGTATGGTTTTTGGTAACGCTAAGGCCCATGGATTTGTTTTCAAACATGTGTGTTTGGTTTTTGAAAAGCAAAGGAAAATATTTTCGATGTTGTCTGTGGATTTTTTTTCTTATTTGATATGATTATGTATGTAAATCATAAATTATAGCTTTATTTTTAAACTTGTATTTAGGACTTTCATTAGGTAACCTCTTTCATAGTTTTGGTGGGTTTTGGTGATATACTGGGATTTTATCTCATGCCTATATCTCTCCATGTTCTCAGTTGGATCCCATTTTTTCCTTGTGGTTGGCATGGGGGAGTGTTTGATGTCTATGTTTTAGGTCACAACTTGAGTTGGTTAGTTTTTACTCCTTTATTTCTTGTAGCTATTTATTTTAGTTATTTTGTTTATGTATATCCTAATTTTATAGTTATTTAATTATTTTGATTATTTAATTTATATATTTTTATTGTTTCTTAATTATAAATTGAGATAAATCATTCCCAAATGAATTTCTGTGATGCCTAGATGCTAGTCACCAGCCCATGGGGATTAAGAAATCCCTTCAGGACTTGTGGTGATTCAGGTCAGGTGTTGGGTAGGATGACATCCCAATCAGGTTCATTACATTAAGAAATTATTTACAAAAATAGTGGTAGAGATATTCATGAGTGATCTTCAATAAGTGATTATTAAAATATTTAAAATAATCCATGTGAAATGTGTGAAAAAAATGGGTATGGTATAAAGAATTGTATGAAAATTCTACTATCCTAAGAAGAGATCTTAAAATTGACAATGTAGGAAAAAGCGAATGAAGTTTCATTAACATATGAGGTGGAAAAATCAAATCCACACATAGAATAAGTTCAAGGGAGGAAATAAAATATTAAAAATGTTGAGGTTCAAAATAAGTAAATGAGTATAATGAAATCCTATCCTAATGATTTTGGAAGAAAAGAGACGTTGAGGGTTAAAGGAAACTCTTAGCCTGAGTGTTTATTATTAGGTACAAAAAAGTCCCCTTCTTATTCACTATTAATCTTGTTTTGCTATGAAAACATACAAGGAATGAACGTAGAGGTGTTGATGATGTCATTTATGAACAAAATTATGTAGATATTCTTCATGAATTATGGAAAACCCAAGGATAAAGTGGTGAGTTCATCCCTCGAGGGGGACAAAAACAATGATATTTCATTCAATATAACATTGGTTATTTGAATTTTGATATTATATTTTTTTTGAAAAATCCATGAAATCTAGAGTCTTAGGTTTTTTTGTTACAGTTATAGTCCTTTTTCTTAATTATATCAAACATGTTTATGAAGGGGGAGTGTTGGTTGATAAAAAGATAAGATAAAGGGAGAGTTATATTCTTTCCAATTAAACCATTTAATTTTTTCCTAGATATTTTCATGATATAATTTATTTAATAATTAATCTATATGAGAACCACATAAAATTATTTCTGATCATGGTACCACATGTTGGTTGATTTTGGATACTATTTATCACCTTGGTTATACATTACTATTTTTTATAAAGGGTTTTCCATGTAGACTTATATTTTTATAACTAAAGGATCTTTTCTATGGAAATCATATGCTAGCATTCATTTAGAAAATTGGAACAAGATGTTGATCGATTTTGAGAAAGTGAGAAGAAAACGGGTTCAATAGTAGTAGAAGCGATGAGAAGACCTCAATATTGTATTTTTATTTCTTATTGATAAGGTGGAGAAATAGAATAACACATATTTACTTGAGGAGTGTGCAGTGATATTGACAATAAAATCCAACAGGGGAGATATAATAGCCCATTGAATGGATTCTATTTATTTTCAATGTGATAATATGTTTTTGATGTAAGGAAATGATGAAGCTTGAAGGATTGTTATAGATATATAATGAAAATAATATCTGATGATTGGTTGTGAACTAATCAAAATATTAAGTTTTAATTAATTTGATCACACTATCCACAATAGGCATCATGTGATGTTAATTTGAATAAGATAAGGATGAAAATGAAACATTATTTTATATGAAAAATAATCACGAGAAGTAATATACATGGTTGAAGAATCTTGGTGGCTTGAAGAATTATATAATAGTTTCAATTGTTTTATATATATTTTTTAAATGGAAAGTCTTATAAAATTAGCCAAATTAGGCCATCCATAGTATCCAGTTCAATAATAGCCACTTGAGGAAGCTAAAGGAGCCAAATCAAGTATATATAGCCATACAAAATAGTTATAGAGTGAGAATTATGAGAGATAACACAAAACAAGCATAAGGGTGAATCATGGTGCATGTGGATGAGTTTACATGAGGTATATGTGGTTCTAATCCTCTCATGTATTGGGTAGAATGAGATATAGTAGTTGAGAACAAAAATTAACTGAATTTATTCCTAGACTAAAGAGATGCATGAAGTAATTATGAAAGGTTATTATATGAAAAAGTCTAATGTGGGATCTACTATGATTCACACTATTCAAATTTTAATACATTAAACCCTTTGATATAAACTATAATAAATAGGTTTCAACCAATGTCACATGCATCATATTCTACCTTAGTTGAGAAGTAGGGTTTGAAGACCATGCAGATGGGTTCTCTATCTTTAACCTCAGCTTGTGAGAATTTTTTTATTAAAAGGATTTCTAATGGGGGAAATTCCATGTGAGGATATCTCAACCACACATGAAAAGAATAACTCCATGAAGTAAATGAAAAATGATGAAGTAATAGGGATCATGTACTTAGTAGAGACGAAATGATGTTTGTTAGAAGGCATGTTCTGATCATGGGGTCAGTTCATGAAGACACCATGATGTCATAAAGAATGATTCTAAGAACTTCTATGTGGTCAGTACATGATGAAGAAAGTATAAAATACCCCATGTGGTAAGTAGTGCATGCAAGTTTAATATGGGGAGCATGACAGTTTGTAGATACAATGATTTTACAAGGTTAGTTCACTGTGACGGTTTGATCACTAGGATGGTGCATGATCATGAATTACACAACGAAGGAGAAAGTTTCCATGGTGATTTTATGATGAGTTTGATCATGAGGTAACTAATATGTAAAGTAGTAGTATACTATTATAAAACTAAATATTTTTTTTGAATCACATGAGATAGATGGTTAAATGTGTTTTATAGATTGATCAATGGAGAATATCGATCATTGTTATCTATAAGTAGCCTAAATGATCACATTATTAGTTTCTAATCAAGTTGAGAAGAGATTAATTAGAGAAAGTTAAAGTCCCTATATTTTTATGTGCCTTACACGTACTAACTATGTAGAGTGGAGGTGGAGTAGACGAAGATGAAATGAGGCATAGTAGGTAAATATTGAGTGGGTTTGTGGGATTGTTTATACAATTAGAAAACAAGCATGTACTAAATGTGAAAAGTGAATGTGAAAACCATGTACTAAGTATGTGAAGTAGGGTTCCTTCACAAAGGATCACTATGAAGATAGAAAGTTCACAAGGCTTGGTTTCATGAGGGGTTTTTTACCATATAATTATAGTAAATGACTTGCATTCATGAGAATATAAAATATAAAATTAGCATACATTATATAATATTTTCATAAAGGAAGTATTCTGTACTATATAGTACAAAATAAAGAATTGATATGGAAAGATTGATTACTTTATGAGTATATATAAGAAAGATAATGATCCAAATCATTCACGGTATAAAGTTAGTTTCAAGACTAATAAACCTATTGAAGAATACTTAAAACTTATTAATGATTATGAAGTAGGAAACCTATTGATCCTGCCTTCTCATGGAGGTAGATAAATTTACAACAGGTGAAGAAGCAACCTAGATGATATAAAGATCTTTAAATAATTTTCTCAAAGATAAATAAGGAGTATGTGACTAGGGTTTATAAGAAGTCAATAAAAAGAATATTTTAGTAGGGTCATATGACCAATTTTTGAGGATTTTATTTAGGGTGTCTAAACAACATCTATTGTAATCGGTTTTTTTGTATTCAATAATCCATGTCGGGGAAGCTTAACAACATGGAAAGAAGTATGATTTTTTACCAAACCATATAAATACGTTTTTATATTTTATATTTCATTAACACTTCATATTATGTTAGGATTTGACATATTGTTGATAGGATAGAGAAACAAAACATGTTTTGGTGTTTAAATTAAAAGAAAAAAATTCCAAAAAGTAGACCATAGATTTACCCCCCACTCAGTGATCAATCTGATCTCACTTGACTCATAAATTCTAGATATTAAATTACACGCACTTCTGATACAGTATCCTTCCTAATTTTTTCTCTTAATTTTATTTTTCATTGTATATATCTTATTTTATATAAATGGTCTTTTATATCTAGAAAAATTTTAAATTTAAATTCAAAGTTCAATCTCTTTCGGCTTCCAACATTATCTAATTCAAATCCAATAATTGGATTATCATTCAATAGATCTCTACCATTAAAATTCAGAAATTTAGTTCATGGATGTTACAAAACTACCAAATTAACTTGATAAATACAAGTCATATTTTTTTTTTGAATTTTATAATTTCTCGACATCATGGAATGATGGAACCCAGAATGGTGTGACTAATAGGTTTATTCTCTAGTTTTTTGAAACTGCTTGTAGTTTTGTGGCATGACATAAATACTCATGACCTAACCATATTTTCTATTTCAAAATATAATGAACATTAACTTTCAAAACCTCTCATTTTTCTTTCATGGATTGAGAATCGAGATGTGTTTCTTTTAATCATGATATGGAATTTCACTTCACATCATGATCCTGATTATCACTGAAAAAAAACTGATCCATACCATTCATTCCCTTTCTCATTTCTTCACAAAATATAATTTCATTCTGGTAATTTTTAAGAATTATTATAAAAATCCTTCTAGGATTTTGAGATAAGGGAGATATAATGGTCGGGATGGGATTCTCCCTTATAACCTTCCCTCCACCATTTTATTTTATAAATCATAGTTTCTTCATGATATCACTTTATGAAAGATCAAGGTATGATCTCCTCCTTTCCTTATAATTATATTTCCTATAATTTATACCAATTTAGTAAGTTATTTTTATTAAATTTCATTAGATAATAGGGAAATCCAATAAATATTAAGTATATTTTTTAGGATTTAAACATTATGTTGAGGAAGGATGAACATATATTGTCACTTATTGTTTTTATTAATAAATTTTTCCATGTTAGCTATCCTAGTGATTTTATAATTTTTTTTTCATAATTTGTGATTAATTTGTTGTCAAATCATACATATTTTCTTACTTGGTGTTTTGAGAGAATAAAATAGACCAATCATATACCATTGGTGGAAATTTTTGTTCCCCAATCCCAATAATTGAGCTTTATTATTTTTTTAAATTTTGAATAAATTATAGTTTATGTTTATTAATTTATTATAAATTTTTATAATTTATTATAAGAAGATTTTGGTTTGACCTTAACAGAATTTTTATTATAAAAGGATTAAAAGGAATGGTTTTAGGGTAAATGTGGCATACATTTAGGTATTTGTTCACTTATATATTAACCTATATTTCACGTCTATTCTATTTTATGACATGTTCTTTCATGGCAGTTTAGGGATAGGGTTTCCTAAATTGGAATCTAGAGGTTCTGAAAACTGTATGTTGGATTAATTAGGGTCTTTGATGACTAGAATGGTCATTCCTCCCTGTGTTTACTAATTCTAGAATTTCCCAAAGAATATGTTGCTAATAGGAAAGAGAATTAGTTATAAGTTACAGACTCGAAATGGGTCTTGTATTTTGGGATAAATTATATGTTTCTTAGGATTCATTCCCTTAGGCTAATATAATGGATTTAACAAGATTAAAACTTTTGTTTAATTGGGAATGTGTCCAAATGTCACGAGAGTTATTATATATATCATATCTAATGATTTTTGGAGTAATGGGAATTATTTGGTAGAGGGGTAATTATTTTAGGGATTGGTATGTCTTATGAAGAATGATTTTCAGAGATTTTTGTAGGGCGTTGGTTGGTTTTGTCTTCTGAGAATTATTGGTGATAAGTGGAAGAATGTTATTATAAGAGTTTTATATTCCTTTAGATTTATATTCTATAGGTCTCAAGCCATGATACTTAATAAAATTCATTTTTTGCATTGTTGAGTAGGATGATTTCTCGACTTAGGTGCATATTGAGAGGTTGGTTTGATAATGGGGTTTTACAATATTCTAAGTGTATTATTGGACTAGAATTTAGAATTAAATATTGTGTGGGTCTCTTGAGTTTTAAATAGATGAAATAAATGACTATTTAATAACCTTTGAGAATATAGATATATATTGGATTTGATTATTAATGACCTAAGGTAGTTTATTGGTAATAAAGTATCCTAGTTTCCCTTAAGTGAGATTCAATAGTTTATTAGTTTATGTTAAACATCCTATGAGCTGATGTGTGTTATAATGGAGATAGTTTATATGAAATAATCAGCGTTTAGTTATGGTATGGGTATATAAAGATACAAAAAGAGTGACTAGATCTAAATGTAGAGTTAAGATATGGGGTACACATATTATTCTAACTAGTAGGGATAAGGATCATGAGATATGAATTTTGGTTGGGTTATATTTATTATACTATCTTGGTTTGATGTATCATTTTCTTGAGACAATGCTTCTATAAATTCCCATTATGATGTATATGAATCCCATTGTTATGGTTATAGAGAATTTTCATTATAATGGATGAATATACCATTATTGTGGTAATAGATTATTCCCATTTATATTGATTCATATTTATTAGCAGGGATATAGATAATTCACATTATAATGAATGTATATCCCAATATTTTTTTATATATAGAATTCTCATTATGACGAATGAACGTCCTATTATTATAGAAATAGAGTATTCTCATTAAAATTTATGAACATCCTATAATTTTATACATTGTGTATTATCATTATGACATATCCATGTCTCATCATTATGTACATCATGTGTTATCATTATCATTGATGTAGGTCCTATTATTATATATATTAGAGAATGATCACATGGATTATGTTTCTACATAATAGTCTCATACAATGGATGGATTATGACTCACTTCCTAGATTATTTTTTCTATGATGGATTAACTAAAAGAGTCTAAAGGGCCATATGGGGTTACAATGGATATTTATAGAAAAATTCATTGATGTTATTTGAAGAAGGTATAATTTTGTTTCATGGTGTCTTAGTTAGAAAAAAATTGCATGAAAAGTTAACGTTTCTATTTTTGGTTTCTTATTTTCTTTTTTTATCTATAATTTGGTCTATCATGCCATATATTAGGTGGTTTCCTACTAAGATTTATTATCATACCATATATGTGAACCTTGGTGGAAATTTAGATCTTATATCTAATATGAATGACTATATATAGCTAATAAAGGTGATTAGATAGGAGGAACTTGATAGAGTTTAGATATGGGACTAAAGAGTGTTGAGATTTTTAGGTGATCTCCTTTTTTATTTCATTATATTTGTTTACATTATATATATTATTATCTCAATGGTATATCCTTTTAATGTATGATATTTATGACTCTTATTGTTCATTTTAGTATAACATTGGTATAAGTTTATTATTTGTTAACTTGTAGATATTATTCCATTTACATACTTTGATATTTCATTATGGTTGATAATTATTTAATTTATTTGAAATAATATGTTGTGATAGTGAGAATATAACCCCCCATGGTTGATCACTGACACTCTCCAATTGTTGAAAGTCTTTAGTACTATGAGAGGCACACTGAAGGTCTAATATAATCACTCGATTCATTCACTATTTACATTAGATGGGTTGGGGTATTACGTGTCACACATGAATATTTTATAATTTATTTATATTTTCAATAAATACCATGTTGAATATCAGGTACAACACACAACACCATTATTAAACAAACCATGATATACTATGGAAATATTATTATTATAATTTTACTATTATCACCCAACCTTTAGATTTGGGAGTATTAATAATAAGAAATAAATTCTGAAAAATACTTATGAAATTTCTCTTTAATGAAAAACTATTGATTAATGTATATATAATGGGTAATCAATTTTAAATGTTAAAAATAATATCATTTTATGTTAAAAGATCGATATTTCAAGGTATTTTATTTTTATATATTATGATTCTGGATCACAAATAATCCAGGAATTTGATGAAATATTTTCATATTTAATATCAAAAATTAATAATCATTCATATGTTGATTATAAAATTTTTATAAGTGAATATAAAATACTTTGAAGGTAAAAATGGTTATTTTTCAGAAAGCTATTTTTATATCCACAATGTATTTTTATATTAGTAAATTAAAGTAATTACTATTAATGGATGAATTTATTGTAAGGTAAAGATAATTAATTAAATAAAATATATTAATATTCATCTAAGTGTTTTTATAATGAATGGAATTAGAATAAAATAATTTTTATGCTTAAAAATATATTTTCTCTAAAAAAGATTTTTATGAATTTTGTGCACAAATATTTAATATATTTTCTTCCAATTTAAGGAATTGAATTCAGTAAAATGGATTCAATATTTTTAATTTGTATAATTAATATCATTGAATAATTTTATCTTATTTTTTGTCAAAATTAATAGAAACCATGGTAAAAGTTTAACAACTCAGTAATGGGTAAAATGGGTTAAACATAGTTAAAATTATTGGATAAGGATTCTAAATATCTCATACAATAATATTAATCTAATTGGATATGTGTATATAAAATATAGTCATGAAAAATTTAAAATGTGGAATTTTTTTCTATCTTATTGTGATTTTGTGCTTTAAATTATTTTAAGTAAAGAATAAGTAAAAAATATAACTCTTTTTTCTTTTAATTTATTTTATATGTTTTCATAAGAATAAAAATATTTTATATATAATTACAAGTAGTTACTTATAATATTAATATTTTTTTATTTTTTTTATTTTTTGTAATGGTATAATTACTAAAACACTTACACATCACTGATACAACTCTTGTGCAAGCGGGTGAAAAATCTTAGTAAATAGTTATAAAATATTAAAATTTATATTTTTTGGATAAATTAATGTCATACAAGATTTTATAGGATCAAAATTATATTTACATAAAATTTTAAATATTTAAATATTTAAACATTGTTAATATTCGTGTTTTTATAGAAAAATTATGAGAATAGTCCCAAAAATAATTTTAAAGATATTTTATGTTAAACAATATTTAATTAATTATATTCAAAAAAATTAAAAATTATTATATTTTATAAAGTTAATGGGATATTATTGATAATATCAATAATATTACACTTATTATATAGTTAACCTTTCAGAATGACATTATCCACCCTTAAAAAATAACTATTTTCCCCCACAGTTAAGGTTAAAATGGATAATGAAGGGGTTAGACTAAGATATAAGGTTCCAAATTCCACATAACCTTGTATAAATCTTATTGGTTGAATTTATAACAACCTTATAATACTTATTTTTAAATATATGTAACATTGTATCCATTTTACATGAGTTAGAAATAGATTATATATTGACATTTCATGTATTTATAGGATGATCATCCACCTCAGTTATTGAAGGTCACCTCCTATCATATATTATATACTCCTTATTGATCCACTTATCTGATAAAAAACCATCCAAAAACAATCATATTATTCTATAGAAACATTATAGAGGATTTTTTATTCTTAAAATTCCTACCCAAGGTTCCTTAAAAATATTCAAAGGAGGTTTTTAAAATAAGAGACAATCATCTTTACCGATCCTTTTAAGATTATTTCTTCTTCTAGATTTTTCAAATATTATTTAATCATATTACAATAGTTATATTAGTAAAATTATCTTATTTAAATTTTATTATGTTACTCATCTTTCATCCCAATGGAAAATGAAAATGTAGTTGTGTGTACATATGAACTACTATATACAGGATCGACATATTTTGTTTTTTTCATTACCGTGTCTCATGGTTGGTCATATATATGGATTTAATGATAATATATGATTTTTATAAGATTATTATTATTCCTTGAAGATAAAATCTTATCTACTTCAGACCTTACCATCCAATTTAAGATGATAATGTCACTCATGTGTACGTGCAGACTACCACCTCTAAGAAGTGATGAGATTCATTTTCATTTTCTAATTTATATGGATGAATATAAGGATATATTTAATGAATATATATGATATATATCAGATAATTATTATTTTTAAATGTTTAATTACTATTTTATTTTATTATTTTTTCCAACTATCAAAAAGTGAAAACATCACTCATGTGTATGTACAGACTACCGTCTCCACAAAGTGATGTTATTCATTACTCATAACCACCTTATATGAATGGCTATTAAAGTGTATATAATGAAAAAATATGATAATTATTACATGATTAATATTTTTTATGATGAATCCATGACCATTGTGCAAGTACTGTAACCACCGTAACAAAACATTCATGGAAAATAGAATAGTTAACACCCAAAACCATGATTTTAATAAATAACTAATAATATATGGGTAACAAAATGATATAAGTAAATACTATATGGTATGATAAGTGTTGATATAGTTTTTTATATATTTATAGAAAATATAAATTTATTATATAGGAGGTTAAGAGAAATTATAAATCAAGTCGAAACCTGTGGTAATGGTTTCCCATCTCAGTTTTATTTCTACGAGACATATACCATATTCAGAACTTGTTTATTTTGTGTGATGCATCAACAGATCATGGATTCATTTTATTATTATCCTCATAAAAATTAGTTTGATTTAAAAATCAAAATTTGTTTCTCTATTTTATGAGGTTTTCATTTAGTGATTACAAGAACTTTAAGGGTTCTTCTTCTCAATATTGTTTTATCAAGACAAGTTTCATGTTAGGAACTTATTTTTACTTTTATAGTGTATATAATTAAACTTTTGTATATTATATAATTAATATATTTATATTAATGGATTTGAAGTTATTTCTTTCAGGGGGTTTATGATTCAAAATTTACCGAGCGTTATAGGTATATGTTGCAATATCATTTATAATCGGGATTGTTTATACCTAAATTTCATTTGAGGTAATTATTTAATCATTATATTTTGAACCCTATATTTCTTATCCTATGTTTATTTATTTATTTTTTATTTTTTCATTTTATTATCCACTCTTTGGTAATTAAAATGATTGAGAAAATGTTTTTTTAAGAAAAACTGACTTTATCTTTTCTTTGGTCGATGTAACTTTTCTTCGATGTCCTATTTTTTTAAAATATTTAGGTAATTTTTTATATATACTTGATTTTTTTAAATTTCATTTTCAATATTTTTTAATTATTTTATAAAGGATTAATATGAATTATTTTAATTATTTTCCAAAAAATTCATTATTGACTTTTTACGAAAGGGAGAAAAGAAATTTCTCTTTTACCACATACGACATGGATGTATTTTATTACTATCTCGACCATTTTTGATATGATTATTTCATTAAAAATTTCCACAGTTATTTTCATAGAAGTTTTTTCAATATTTTGGGGAATTTTTAATTTTTAAACAAACCAAAATAAAAGGATATTTTATCATTTTCAAATTAATGTTAAAATTATATTTTAAAGGTATTTTACATCTACATCAACATATTTTAAGGATTTTTATGATTCACTCGGTATATGATCTTATGATACCTTCCAATTTCTTTCATTTTATTTCTTTTGATGAAAATTATTTAAGTTTTGTTCTATAAAACTCATTACTTTCTCATGGGTTAATTATTTTTTTAAGAAATCATTATGAAACCCACTTCATTTACCTAGGTTAATAAAGTGATAAAGGGAATAATTGTTGTTTCTATGAGTTTTATAATAAAGTTAAAGATCTATATACTTTATTCATGTTATTATTATTGTACATTATTTTTTATGATTAATGGTCTCAATATATATCTTTAATTAATTGGGTTATGTGATAGAGTTAATTGAATAAAATTTACTCATAAGTGATGATAAAGGTTACTGAATATAAGTAACAACTAAGAGAAAACATTGTTTAATGAATATAAGTAACTCCAAATATATGATTGAGTTTATTTAATATAATTAACACTTGAGAGATGAAAAATTTAACTTGATGGAATGTAATCCTAATATAATGTTCTAATTATCCTATTTAGGTGATTCCATAATTAAATTATGATTCTCCAAGATACTACCAAGGTTTCTCTATGATTTATATGTGTCTTAGTAAATCCTATGAATAATTTTTTACTTCACATGGTTCATCATGGTAAACTCATATGATACTTTTATTCTGTTAAATCTTTGTTCCCTGAATCAGGTTTTATGATCAAGGTTTTAATGGGGATGAATTATCTTATATAATTCTCATGCACTTTGATTATTCTCTCATAACCATATGCATATATAATTAATATCTATGAGCATTGATCAATATTTACTATGTTTACCTTTACCAAACATCTAATACCAGTCTTTTTTATTCTTTTATTTCCCTAGGTTATTATTAATCATAATATGTATGATATATATAGATGGGTATCATGCGTGGAAAATTTTATAAGATATGTTGAAGTATTCTTATGGAACATGTAAACATTTTTATAATGGGTAAAATTCCCATTTGGATGAAATGAAATGGGGTTATTTTACATGAGGGGGTTTTCCTAATTTTCTAAAACTCTAAACCTAAATGGTATTGAGTATATAAGTGGATTAATTTTGGAAATTGATACTACAGTTATGGATGATTAAAATTGAGTCACATTTTTTGGTATCATGTAATGAATTGTAAGAGTATGTTTTTAGCATCAAATTTTGGTGTATGAGTGTCAGGATATCACATTTCGTATAAGAGTATGGTTTAAATAACTTTATAGGTTAGGAATTTATTATATGGGGTTAATTTAAGTGTAAATGACACAATTATTGGATGATAAGATTAAGGATGATAATATTTTTAATGGTGTAGATACCTTTTTGAAGTTTTATGTTATAGGATTTTGAGGTGAATAATTACATTTTGGGAAATATGTATTGGGTTTTAACATATAATTGAGTTATATTAAACCCTATGGTTTAATATGTGATTTAGTGTGAAGCTATTTAGGAATAATGTTATTGGGGATATCAGTTGAAAGAAACAAAAAACCATCAATGTTAATACATTCATTGGTGATGAGATAATTATGGATTATGAGGATAAAGGTGTTATCATATTTTGGGAATATGTGTTTAGGTTACCATGTGATTAAAAATTAATTTGGTGACTAATTTATTATCGTTATTTTTGAAAATTTTCATTGTATTGGGAAAATTATATGATTAAGGTAAATAGAATACTATTTTCTATAATGAGATTTTATTTAAGGAATATATATTGTGTTAAATTGTAGAAGAATATATGTTTTGTAGTATTTTTATGGAAAATCAAGTTATTTTTTGAAATGATTTGTATATTTTAGAGAATATATTATTTGGGTATATAATTTTTTTCTATGTGACTTTTCAAGTGATTAATGTTATTTATATATAAATGTTAGGTTAATCTTGGATTAATATGTGATCAAATATTTCTAATTTTGGGTTTTGAATTTGGCCATGAATAATGTGGAATAATTTTAAAGTCAATTTTTATAAAATAAATTTATTTAAACATTGGGTTTTATTACTATGGTTTTCAGGTTTTTATATATTTGATATTATATTAACATGTGCTATCCATCTTGGTTTTTGTTAATGGGTAGGAATAGGAGGAATAATTTTTCATCCTTTTGTGGATTATGTGAACTATTAAACGATAATTTTAATTCATCATGAATGAAAAATTCATCATGGTTATTTATCTTATGACATAAAGTATAGGTGGAAAAATGATCAAAAAAACCAAGGGATAAAGCTTTATAAATTAATAATGAAAGTATATTCACTCACATTATCTATATCAATGCTACAATAATTAATAAAACCCAAGAAAGTGGAAGGAAAATCTATGTCACGACCTGTCCTCTGGGCCCGTGCCGTGACTAACCCAAGCCCGCCTCCCATAGGCCAGGGGATGGCGACTAGCACCAAAGGTGTAAATCCGGATAAAAGGGAAGGCATTGCCTTTATATAAGAAAGCAAACACCATAGAGTACACAAGATGAAGTAAACACTAAGTGAACTAAGTACAAAAGTAAGTGTCGGAAAGTAATTGAGCCAGTATACAAACCCAACTGAAAGTACAGTACAACTGAGAAAAGAAAGTACAATAGTAGAAAATGTAGAGAAGAAACCACCAAGATGTCCTCTGGAACTCTCACCTGAAGGGTGGGTATAGATAGTCTCGTCAGCTCCTCGGTCCGACTATCCGCTCCGTGTACATCCCGCCAAGTGGTCCACCTCCGGGTACCGTCCAGATCCACAAGCCTTTACCTCGATCAGTGCTGTCCGTCATCTACATCCAACACAATGTAGTGCAGGCATAGCCCATGTAGGGGTGAGTATACAATACTCATTAGGGACCCCGAGACCCCCGTAGGTCTCCCAGAATCGACAAAGGATAAACCAAAAAGAAGAGATTCAAACACGACATAACAAACAACCCTACTTAGGTATATGCCCATACATATACCTAAGTCATCAAACCCAGTTAATCTCTAACTCTCGTGCCCAAGTACAAACTAGTCTACACAGGAAAACACAACCCATTCCACATAGTAAAGTACATCCCAGTTCACTCAAGAAAGCACAACCAATTCCACTCAGGAAAGCACAACCCAGTCCACACTGGAAAGCACAACCCATTCCACTCAGGAAAACACAACCCAGTCCACTCAGGAAAGCACAAACCAATACACATAGGAAAATAAGTCAATCATATCAATGATAATGATTTAAAATCACGACTCAGGTCACATAGGTATACTACTTCTGAAGAGAGGTGGAGATTATTAGATGTAGCCTCTGAATCATTTCCTCTGCCGATCCTACGTAGGATCCTAGTACAGAAGGCATCACTTCCAAACCCACGGGGGATCCAAGTATAGTATTCATCGCTGCCAAACCCACGGAGGATCCAAGTATAGTAGAAAACGCTACTAAACCCACAGAGGATCCTAGTACAGAAGTCATCATCGTCGAATCCATGGAGGATCCTTGCACGGTAGACGTCGTCGTCAAACCCACATAGGATCCCAGTACGGTAGACGTCGTCGTCGAACCCACCGAGGATTCTAGTATGGTAGTCGTCCTCATCGAACCCACTGAGGATCCTAGTACGGTAGTCATCCTCATCAAACCCACTGAGGATCCTTGTACGGTAGTCGTCATCTTCGTCGCAGCCAGCTCTAGGGTTCCCGCACACAGCACGCTCGATTCCGGGAGGGTCCGCTCCACGAGCCAAGGGGTCGATCAATAAACTATCACGAAGTCCAAAGTTTATGTATCACAAAGTTCCGTCTCGTCAACAAAAACTCAACGCGACAAACAGCGTGTCAATCAGACGCTCATCCTGAGAGTTATTAACTTTTTCGTCCCGGGGGCCTGGTTGGTTTTTAAGCTAAAACCAACCAGACTGTACTCCAGCTGCATCCAAACCTCGAGCGGAGTAAGAAATAAGAACTTTCTCACTAATAGGAATCTAAAAAAGTCGACGTCACGTCAATCGGACGTCCGGAGCTCAAGTTATAGGCGTTTCCGCTCCGAGGGCCCGGTTGGTTTCGTGTTCGAACCAACCCGGCCGTACCCAAGGTTCTCCGAAACCTTGACTGTAATATACCGAAATGACCGTCTCGATTCAAGGATCCCAAATCAATTGACGTTGCTCATTCTTATGTCCGTAGCCCAAGTTATGGGCATTTGAACGGATCTGTCTGAAAGTTGGGGGTTTGGGTCCGGTCCGACCCGACCCAATGCCCCCTAGGTCGGCCAGAACCGGGTCGACCCGACCCAGGTCCGGGTTCGGCCCAGTTGGGCGTGGCCCGACCCAGCTGGCGCGGCTCGGCCCATCTAGCATGTCCCGGCCCGACGCGGGGGTCCGACCTTGTGCGGGTGGTCCGGCCCAGCGCGGGCGGTCCGACCGAGCGCGAGCGCCCGAGCACCGAGCAGGCGCGGAAGGGGGGGTTCCGCCCCCTGATTTCCTGTAACACCCCAAGCTTCTACGGTATGCTTCCCTTTGAATAATACAGTAGCGTGTGTTGTACGGAACTTCGAGTTCTAACACACACCACAACCAATCGAACTAGCCATTATGAATAGTAATACCCACTTTTTGAAATTTTATAAATTTTATCTTTCAAAATGGACTTCATTTTTTGATTCGGAATATCAAAATTAGCCTAGGGTGAAATTTTGGTATTTTTCTGAAAACTTTCAATTTTTGATGAATAGTGAAAAAGCACCGAGTTATAGTTTAAAACCAAATTTTTATTTAAATAATTATTTATTTTATTTAATTTTAATTATGGGCAAAATAGATACATAATACCTATATAATTTCAATGTACTTCATTGGAGTTAGTTTAGAATAATTTTAGAAATATAAAACTTTTATTGAACTTTTTCACCGTCTTTTACCCACCTCCTAGGAGAATTTGGAAATTCACATAAAACATAATTTTACCTCTTATTTGAGTCGAATTTTCAAAATCCGAGAGACATGGTTAATATCAAGGAGTAAAATTTGGTTCATTGAGATGAAAATAATTTTTGGTGAATAGTAACTTTTTACCTTTATTTACCACGATTAAAACTAAATAGGGTAATTAAGGGTAAAAATGAGATTAATATTACCCTAACACATGTCCTAATTCTATTGAACAAGTGTATCTCGACCAAAAACAACCTTAGAAATAAAATATTATCATTTCGGTCCACTTGGATTAGATTAGGACATTTATTATTATTTAATTCAAAGAAGAGTTAAAAGAGTTAAAATAAAAGTTTATTTACCAAAACTTTTTTAAAATAAGGTTATACATAAGATAAATTCAATTTTAAATATTAATTAGAAAGAAAAAAATATTTCCTACATAATGGTAGTTTATTTATAATTTTTAGACATTAAATAATTTAATTTATTTATGACACAATGGTGATGCAGTAATTAACTAATTAATGAAATATTAAAATAATTTATATTATAAATATCAAAATAAATGTAATTTGAGACTTCTTATGAATTCTACTGATTTTATAGGTTAATATGACATATTATGATTGATTATATAAATTTTTTTTCGAAGTAATAATGCTGTTATGAATTTATCAAAAACAAAATACCCAATAGTGTCAAAATTGACATAAAAGAGTTTTTAAAACAAATATTATATTATTAATTTATATTCAATTCCTAAATATATAAAGTTCGGCCAAGAGACTTATATCATGATTGATTAATCATTAATGGACCACTTGGGGGTCTCTTGGAGGTATATGGTAAGTTTATTAACTATATAATATAAAAATATAAAGTGACATGGTAGGTGTCAAACTAATTAACTAAGAGTTAAAACCAAAAGATAAGGTTATTATTATGACCCAAACCTGTCTAAATTCAATTGGTTGAGTTGTTTTCGACCCATACCCACCTTAAACTTTAAATAATACACTTTGGAGCCATTAGAAACCGAATATGAATTTAGTATAAAATAATATTTCTAGATTTTCCAAAGGTGCCCCTCACCCCTCTTATAAAAGGGCACTCCCCCTTCTCACTAATTCACACATTCAAAGCCTTTTGGCTCGGCCAGACCCTGCCCAAATACTCTCTCAACTTCCCTCACTTCAACCTAGAGGACTTAGTTTGATCAGAAATCCAACCTAAGGAGCCCTTTTGATCAAATCGAAAGGAAGAATCTGAAGAAGAGGTAATGTTTTCACCACCCATTTTCAAGTTCCTTTCTTCTTTAACTTGTTCTTTCTTTGTTATTCCAAATATAAAATAATAACTCCGGTATCTTATATATAATTTGATGTTATTATAAATATGGTACAACCATATTAAGTATTCTATCCATCCTTTGAATGACATGTCACCATACGTGCGTACGTACGACTTACCGTCTCCACGTCGTGGTGTAATTGTTATTCAATAAATTATTATTTGGATGGGTATAATAATGATGTGTAATTAATGTAAATAATAAATATAACATGATAATGATTCTGTATATATGATATAACTTCCAATTATATATTGTTTTAATATCAAAAGAATGATATTGTTGCTCGTGCGTACGTACGGACTACCGTCTCCATGAACGCGATGAGATTCATTATCCATCGTATCAATTCAAGTATAATTATCATTTAATGATTTAAAAATAATGTTTAAGGACTTGATATATTTCTGGATATGAATAAGATACAACCTATCCATGAAAAACATGGCTTATGTAACAAAACATATAAAAGAAAACGAGTAAGTTAACACACGAAACAACGATAATACTAAGATATTATTAACAAATAAATGTTAAAATATCATATATGATATCATATTAATGTATATGATTCTTGTATAATTTAATAACAATTATTTCACCATTATACAGGAGGTTAAACTACCCCCAAACAAGGAAAAGTACAAGGTATGGGTTTATTTCACAATCTCTTCATTATCTGAGGTTGTTTATACTTAATTATCTATTGGGACCTCTTTATCATAAACATCCATGTTTCTTAAAAATGTGTTTCAAAACATTCTTACTATTTTAAAGAATATGGGTTAAAGTCATTTATACCCTTTTTTTTACTTTTTATAAGATGTTTATAAATGAATCTTTCCATCGTTTTCCAAACAAGGTCCTTTTTAACCTTTTCAATAGAATTAAGGTAAGAATGTCTTTTTTTAACTTATACGGTGGGTGTGGCTATTTTCCACCATTATAAAATCTTCGAAGCTTCCCTTATAAGCTTATAAGAATATTTTAAAATTAAAAGTTTTATTTTATAATTATGTGACATTTAAATGATTTAAAAAAAAGATATATTTCTCTCAAATAGTTTTGATTTCATCTATGTCAACATCCTTTGATGGATTTTAAGCTTATTTGAAGTTTATTTATTATGATACAAATCGTCCATATTGTACTGAAGGTTTTGTGATATGTTTGACTATAGATGTGTTATTTTTATACTATTCCTGGTTGATGGAGAAAGTATTGAAATTTTGTATACTAGTTTTAATAAGAATGTTTATGTTATGTTTAAACCTGTTCATATGAGGAACGAATTGGAATTAATAAGTTGTGGGTGGAGCCCGCTATAGCTACTCGAGGCATCGGTAGGTATCATGAGACAAACTAGTGTCTTGGCACAAGGCCTTGAAAAAATATTATTTCTAGTCTTGGCACGAGGCCTTGGATATGTGGTTATGATAGTCTAGAATTATGCATTCCATCATTATGAAAGTGATTATTGATATTGCATGTGATTATTAGACAAGTAGAATATCCATGTGAATAAGTAAATGGAATTATTTCATTTTATTTTTTCCATATTATGCTGAAGTTCAAGTCTAAAATTATTTTGTTTTAGTTATACATTTCCTTAAATTTTTATGCTTATTTATTAAAGTTTCCGCTATATTGTTATCCTTTCTGGGCATTTGAGCTCACCCCTTTCTATGTTTTATTTTTCCCAGGATGTGAAGAAGTATTTTATGAATGACCTGAACGGATAGTATAAGGGGATATGAGTGTGGAGACAAGATTTTTTGGTAGTAGTTTTCACTTTATGATGTAATGTAAACTTTATGAATGTATCTCGTTATTCCAAGGATACTAAACTAATCAGTCTTTCGAGACTTGATCTTTCTTGTGATCATGCCAATGTTATGTAATAATGTACCGACTCTGGGAAACTGGGGTCGCGACGTTACAGTTGGTGTTAGAGGAAGTTTAGTACAAACCATGGAAGCTAGATTTAGATAAACTCTGATTAGATCACATAGATCTATGATGGAATTTGAGGATTAGTATAGAAGAACTTCCTAGAATTTTGGTATTGTAGAGATTTTGTGAGTTCTCTGAGCAATACATCCCTGTCTGGATATGAGCTGGTAGAGGCGGCTCTGGCACAGATATACCTAGGGGTATAACCCAAAAACACCTCTTTGAGCTAGACTCGAATGGGAACTGGTGCATGGCAACGGGCCTTGCTGCACTCTTGGTTATGACACTCCCGGGGGATATGCTTAGGATAACTCTCATTTTATTTACAAATCATTATGAAGGGTTTATGAGTATATAATTCCTCAAAGAAAACATTTTTATGATTATGGATTTTATCCATAAATAGTTCAATTTATGTTAAGTGTTTTACAAGTATTGAAATATGTATTTTGATTCATAAACTGATCTATTTTATGCCGTTGTTTAGAAATGGTGCCTAGTGGAAGAAATGGAAACTGTATCAATGCATGCACTCCATGTAGGGATTGCCCTCCTTCTCAAGAAAATTATAGTGGAGTTGGTGATGCAACTGGTGCTGATCAACTAATCACCATACTAGGACAACTCACTCAGGTTATGAATAATAACCTTACCCATATGGAGCACCCTGATCCACAACGTGGAGGATCAATGTTAGATCGCTTCATGAGGTAGAAACCACCAACATTCAATGGGAGTAAAAATACATTAGTAGATAAGCAATGGATAAGTTCCCTAGAGAAAATATTTCAGGCTTTGGGGAGTAGTGAAAGGGAAAAAATTGTCATTGAAGTTTATCGCCTCACTGGAGATGCCGATCAATGGTGGTCATTGATTCAAAACACGAAGGAAGATTATGAAGTATCAAATATGGAATAGAGGGATTTCAAATATCTGTTTTTAGAAAAATACTTTCCTCATGACCATCGAGCAGATATGGAAAGGTAATTTCTAAGTCTGAGACAAAAGGAGGATGAGAATGTTGCAAAGTATGAGGCTAACTTTATGAGGTTAGAAAGGTATGCTGGAGATTATATACGTAACCCAAGAAGTAATATTGCTATTTTCTTTGATGTGTTAAAACCATTTCTCCGTCGAGCATTAGTCTCACAATCATTCTCGTCGTACGAAGCCATTGTCTCATGTGCTATCAAGACAGAAAAGGAATTCTCTAAGTCTTATGAATTTAAAGAAAAGCAAGAGAAGAAGAGATCTGCTAATCAATATGGGAATGGAAGTAAGGGGAATAAGGGAAAAGTTGAATATCCATCTTGCAGTAAATGTTGGAAGAAACACCTTGGTACTTGATTAAAATGAATGGGAGTCTGTTACAAGTGTAGTGAAAAAGGCCACCAAGCTTGTGATTGAAAGGGGAAGAATGAAGCTACAAATGTCCAATGATACAATTGCAGGGATATGGGACATTATGCAAATGAATTTCCTAAGCTTCAGGGGATCTTACCTTATAAAAGGCCAAGGGATCAAGGCCATGATTATGCTATCACTACTGCTGAGGTAGAAGCTCCGAAAGATGTGGTGGCAGGTAATTTAATGGTTTCCTAAAGTTTAGAAAATGCATTGTTTGTTTCTGGATCATTTTATTGTTTCATATCTTCCCAGTTTGTTAAGAAAATTAGATATTTACAATTTTATTTAACAAGGGAGTTGTCAGATAAAACTCCTAAGGGAAGTATCATTGAAATAATGTTTTGTGAATCATTCCCCATTAGAGCACATAAATGTTCTTTATCCGCTGATCTCATCATCATACCTATGATTGAGTTTGATATAATCCTCGGTATGGATTGGCTTTCAGACTATGATGTGAAGATTTATTGTAATAAGAACGGGGTTACGATTTTTGATGATGATGATAAGGAACACCTTATCTTTAGAGCAGAATCGTCACCACCTAATTCTTATATAGATCCACCCCCATTAGCTCAACTAAATTCAATTATTGAGGAGGAAGAGAATGAAATGACTGTGGGAGAGGAAAGGAATGTTCAAATAGATAATGTACCTATTGTGAAAGAATATGTTGATGTATTTCCGGATGATTTACCTGGACATCCTCCAGAACGAGAAGTCAAGTTTTCCATTGATTTAA
The DNA here is from genome assembly GCA_963277665.1 of Viscum album. Lineage (NCBI taxonomy): Eukaryota > Viridiplantae > Streptophyta > Magnoliopsida > Santalales > Viscaceae > Viscum > Viscum album. The sequence continues at coordinate 193,980,671 of OY728127.1, forward strand.
TTCTTGGATCAAGGCCTATATCAAAGACCCCTTATAGAATGGCCACTGTAGAATTAGTTTAACTAAAGAAACAACTAGAGGAATTGAGTAATAAGGGATTTATTCTCCCTAGTGTTTCTCCATGGGGAGACCCTGTTCTTTTTGTTAAAAAGAAAGATGGATCTATGAGGTTATGTATCGACTACAGGGAGATCATTGCTATAACAATAATGAACAAGTATCCCCTACCTCGCATTGATGATTTATTTGACCAACTATATGGAACTTAATACTTTTGAAATATTGACCTTAGATCTGGATACCATCAGTTGTGTGTGAAGAAGGAAGACATTCCGAAGACAACATTTCGAACAAGGTACGGGCATTACGATTTTACAGTAATGCCTTTTGGGATGACTAATGCACCCTCTGTATTCATGGATCTAATGAAAAGAGTTTTCGAGGAATATCTTGATGATTTTGTGGTGGTATTTATTGATGATATCTTGGTATACTCAAAAAGCTACGAAGATCATGAAAATCACTTGTGCATTATCCTGATGTCTCTGAGAAGACATGAATTATATGTGAAGTTTATCAAGTGTGAATTCTGGCTTCAAGAAATTTCTTTTCTTGGCCATATTGTCTCTAAATATGGAATCTATGTTGATCCTTCTAAGACCAAGGCATTCCAAGAATGGACAACACCTACGAGTATAACTAAGGTACGATGTTTTATTGGGTTAGCAGGTTATTATCGACGTTTTGTCCATAATTTTTCCCGGTTGGCTAAAACATTAACAAAGCTCACATGTAAAGGGGTTAAATTTGTTTGGACAAAAGAGTGTCAAGAATGTTTTGAAGATCTAAAGAGAATATTAGTCAATTCTCCTATATTGAATCTACCATTAGAGAATGATGGGTTCATTATTTATAGTGATGCATCGAATAAAGGACTTGGTTGTGTCCTTATGCAGAATGATAGGGTTATTGCCTATGCATCACGACAGTTGAAAATTTATGAGAAAAACTATCCTACTCATGATCTCTAGTTATCAGCTGTGATCTTTGCTTTGAAGATATGGATGCACTACCTCTTTGGTGAAAAATGTGAGATTTATACTGATCACAAGAGTTTGAAGTATATTTTCTCACAAAAAGAACTCAACATGAGGAAAGGGATATGGCTTTAATTACTCAAGGATTATGATTGTACGATACACTACCACCCGGGGAAGGCAAATAAGGTGGCAGATGCTTTGAGCAGAGAAGATCATGGAGTTTTGAACAATTTGAGAATTGAAAAGGATCCAATTTTTATGGATCTAGTGAAGATGAACACGAGAATAACCATGGAAGGTGAAACATCAATTCTTTTTCAAATGGTTGCCAAACCATATTTAATATAAAGGATTAAGAGTTCTCAGACTGATGATGAAGAATTTCAAAAGAAGATTAAAGCTGTGAATGATGGGAGATTGAGATACTTTGTGTATGAAGATGGAATTTTGAAATTTGGGAAGAGACTTTGTGTTCCCGATATACCTGATCTAAAAAGGGAATTTCTAGAGGATGCCCATAGTTCCAATTTCTCTATACACCCTGGGAGCACCAAAATGTATGGAGATTTGAAGGAACATTTTTGGTGGGATGACATGAAGAGGGAGATTGCTGATTTTGTGTCAATATGTATGGTTTATCAACAAGTGAAGCTGGAAGGAAACAACTTGGAGGAGTCATGCAACCTCTTCCCATACCTGAGTGGAAATGGGACAATATTACGATGGACATTGTCATGGGACTACCAAATACTCCTAGAAGGAATGATGAAATATCGGTTATTGTTGATCGTCTTACCAAGTCAGCACATTATCTTGCTATAAGAGACTATCTACCACTGGAACGTCTAACAAGACTATATATTAATGAAGTTATGATACTTCATGGAGTACCCCTATCGATTGTTTCTGATCGTGATCCCCGTTTTACTTCAAGATTCTGGAAGAGTCTTCAGAAATACCTGGATACTAAACTTCAATTGAGCACTGCCTACCACCCTCAAACAGATGGACAATCAGAACAGACTATTCAATCCTTAGAAGATATGTTGAGATCCTACTCACTTGACTTTCAGGGTATGTGGGATCAATATTTACCTATGGTAGAATTTTCCTATAATAATAGCTTCCATTCGAGTATTCAAATGGCACCATATGAAGTGTTATATGGAAAGAGATGTCGCACACCAACCTGTTGGGATGACGTTAGTGAATGAAAACTTGTAGGCCCAGAACTGGTGGAGGAAACAATGGAAAATGTAAAGGTAATCCAAAACCACATGAAAGCATCTCAAAGTAGGCAGAAGAGCTATGAAAATAACTGAAGGAAGGATTTGGAATTTTAGGTAGGAGATCATGTTTTCTTGAAGGTATCTCAATGGAAGGGAGTTATACGTTTCGGTAAAAAGGGTAAATTGATTCCTAGGTACATCAGACCTTTCTAAATTCTAGAACGAATTGGGGAGGTAGCTTACCGTTTGGCAATGCCGCTAAGTCTCTCCAAAGTTCACGATGTGTTCCATGTATCACTATTGAGGAAAGACATGCCTGACCCAAAGCATGTACTCACCTATGAGGAATTAGAACTGGAACCCGAACTGTCTTATTGCGAAGAGCCCATCAGGATTTTTGTTACGAGAGAACAAGTACTGAGAAACCGGACGACTCGTCTGGTAAAAGTTTTGTGGAGAAACCATAAGATTGAAGAGGTAACATGGGAACCCGAGGAACTTATGATGAAGAACCACCCGAGTCTTTTCATGCGGTAGTGTTCTAGAAATGTCAAGGACGAAATTATTTGAAGGAGGGGAGAATGTAACACCCCATGCTTCTACGGTACGCTTCCCTTTGAATAATACAGTAGCGTGTGTTGTACGCAACTTCGAATTCTGACACACACACCACAACCAATCAAACCAGCAGTTATGAATTGTAATACCCACTTTTGGAAATTTTATAAATTTTATCTTTCAAAATGGACTTCATTTTTGTATTTGGAATATCGAAATTAGCCTAGGGTAAATTTTTTGTATTTTTCTCAAAACTTTCAATTTTTGATGAATAGTGAAAAAACACTGAGTTATAGTTTAAAACTAAATTTTTATTTAAATAATTATTTATTTCATTAAATTTAATTAAGGTAAAAATAGATACATAAAACCTATATAAGTTCAACGTAATTCATTGGAGTTAGTTTAGAATAATTTTAGAAATATAAAAATTTTATTGAACTTTTCACCGTCTTTTACCCACCTCCTAGGAGAATTTGGAAATTCACATAAAACATAATTTTAACGCTTCTATGTGTGGAATTTTTAAAATCTGAGAGACACGGTTAATATCAAGGAGTAAAATATGGTTCATTGAGATGAAAATAATTTTTGGTTAATAGTAAGTGTCAAACTAATTAACTAAGAGTTAAAACTAAAAGATAAGGTTAATATACTGACCCAAACCTGTCTAAATTATATTTGTTGAGTTGTTTTCGACCCATCGGAACCATAAACTTTAAATAATACACTTTGGAGCCATTAGAATCCGAATATGAATTTATTATAAAATAATACTTCTAGCTTTTCCAAAGGTTCCCCTCACCCATCTTATAAAAGGGCACTCCCCCTTCTCACTAATTCACACATTCAAAGACTTTTGGATCGACCAAAACCTACCCAAATACTCTATAAAATTCCCTCACTGCAACCTAGAGTCCTTATTTTGATCAGAAATCCAACCTAAGGAGCCCTTTTGATCAAATGAAAAGGAAGAACCCGAAGAAGTGGTATTGTTTTCACCACCCTTTTTCAAGTTCCTTTCTTCTTCATCTTCTTCTTTCTTTGTTATTCCCATTATAAAATAATAACTTCAGTATCTTATATATACTATGGTGTTATTATAAATATGGTACAACCACATTCATTATTCTATCCATCCTTTGAATGGCATGTCACCATATGTGCGTATGCACGGCTTACAGTCTCCACGTCGTGGTGTAATTGTTATTCAATAAATAATTATTTGGATGGGTATAATGATGATGTGTAATTCATGTAAATAATAAATATAACATGATAATTATTCTGTATATATGATATACTATCCAATTATATATTATTTTAATATCAAAAGAATGATATTGTTGCTCGTGCGTGCGTACGGACTACCGTCTCCATGAACGTGATGGGATTCATTATCCATCGTATCCATTCAAGTATAATTATCATTTTATGATTTAAAAATAATATTTAAGGACTTGATATCATTTTGGATATGAATAAGATACAACCTATCCATGAAAAACAGGTCTTACATAACAAAACATATAAAATAAAACGAGTAAGTTAACACCCGAAACAACGATAATACTAAGATATTATAAACAAATCAATGTTAAAAGATCATATATGATATCATATTAATGTATATGATTATTGTATAATTTAATAACAATTATTTCACCATTATACTGGTGGTTAACCTACCCCTAACCAAGTAAAAGTACAAGTAAAGGGTTTATTTCACAATCTCTTCATTATCCGAGGTTGTTTATACATAATTATCTATTGGGACCTCTTTATCATCCACATCCATGTTTCTTAAAAATGTGTTTCAAAACATTCTTACTATTTTAAAGAATATAGGTTAAAGTCATTTATACCCTTGTTTGACTTTTTATAAGAAGTTTATAAAGAAATCTTTCTGTTGTTTTCCAAACAAGGTCCTTTTTAACCTTTTTGACAGAATTAAGGTAAGAATGTCTTTTTTAACTTATACGGTGGGTGCGGCTCTTTTCTGCTGTTATAAAATCTTCGAAGCTTCCTTTAAAAGCTTCTAAGAATATTTTCTAAATTAAAAGTTTTATTTTATAATTATGTGACATTTAAATGATTTAAAAAAAGAGATATTTCTCTCAAATAGTTTTGATTTCATCGATGTCAACATCCTTTGATGGATTTTAATATTATTTGAAGTTTATTTATTATGATACAAATCTTCCATATTGTATTGAAGGTTTTGTGATATGTTTGAATGTGGATGTTTTATTTTTATACTATTCACAGTTTATGGAGAAAGTATTGACATTTCGTATGCTAGTTTTAATACGAATGTTTAGGTTATGTTTAAACTTGTTCATATGAGGAATGCATTGGACTTAATAAGTGGAGGGTGGAGCCTGCTATAGCTCCTCGATGCATCAGTAGGTCTCATGAGACAAACTAGTGTCTTGGCACAAGGCCTTGACAAAATCTTATTTGTAGTCTTGGCACGAGGCCTTGGCTATGTGGTTATGATAGTCTAGCATTATGAATTCCATCATAATGAAAGTGGTTATTGATATTCCATGTGATTATTTTACTAGTAGAATATTCATATGAATAAGTAAATAGCAACATTTTATTTTATTTTTTCCATATTATGCTGAAGTTGAAGTTTAAAAGGCTTTTGTTTTAGTTATACACTGCCTTAAATGTTTATGCATATTTATTAAAGGTTCTGCTATATTGTTATCCTTACTGGGCATTTGAGCTCACCCCTTTCTATGTTTTATTTTTCCCAGAATGTGAAGAAGTATTTTATGAATGACCTGCAAGGATAGTATAAGCGGATATGAGTGTGGAGACAAGATTTTGTTGTAGTAGTTTTCACTTTATGATGTAATGTAAACTTTATGATTGTATTTAGTTATTCCAAGGCTACTAAACTAATCGGTCTTTCAGGACTTGATCTTTCTTGTGATCATTCCAATGTTATGTAATAATGAACCGACTCTGGGCAACTAGGGTCGGAGCATTACATTTCTGAAACGGAGGCCCCCCTTTCATGTGGGGTCCACCCTAAATAAAACTGGGGGTTATGCCCCCCAGTTATTCAGAAACGGCCGGCCTTTATGGCCGACCGGTGAGCTGCCGCGGGACCCCCACAGGTCCTGCCTCTCGATGTGCCGGCAGCCGACTGAGTCAGGCCGCCCCCTTGCAGAACCGCCGCGGCCAAAGTCCAAGGCTTCCATCTGTCCGGCGTGGAACGACGGCGCCGCGCCCCTCCACCGCGGCCCACCTCGTCCGTGGCTCCCTCGGGTTCTCCGACGTGGCGCGATGGCGCTGCGCACCACCGCCACAACCCGCTCCGGCCACGGTTCCCTCGTTCCCGCGCGGTGCAATGGCACCACGCCGTCCTCGCCACAACGATCCACAAAGATCAAGAAGAAAAAGGGGAGGAGTATCACCCGTGTTTGTGCGGTCCGACCTCCTCCTGTTATAATGATAACAAGCGGTCTTAATTTTAAATCACGAAGATGATGAAAAAAACTTTCTTGAAGAAAAACACCTAACTCTTAGTATTTCGTTGTTGCGCCTTCGTCCTCATGGGGGGTTAAGGCGTCGACATTGATTTCTGGCTCCGATATTAGAAAGGTGTCAAAGAAGAAGAAGTTTGGTCGGCGTTCTTCGTTCTTCACTGGGGAAGAAGTCCGTCAGAGGTTCTCCAGAGAATCCTCCAATTTTTTTCTCCACATATTCTCGGCGTGCCGAAATATAAAAAAGGAGCATGTCACAGCGTTTCCATAATGGTGTCATTAAAGCGTCGTTATGCGATGAGTTTAATGACCCATTAATGAGCCTCATTGATGTGAATTGTCACCGCCCTGTCGCTGCCCTGCCACCCAAATAGAGAGAAGGTAAAATAAAATAATTCATTTAAATTATTTTATTATTTTTATCGAAAGGTCCGAAAAATAGCTTTTTCTCTCGGCACTTGCTGGCCGAAGTTAATCTTTGCCTATGAGAATCTCGGCGCTGCGAATTCATCGGTTCCCTCGGATTTTAATTCTGAACACCAGTTCAAATGTTAGAAAAACCCGCTCACTCGTTCACTGAACTTACCCGAGCTAAACTTCGAAAATTCATTCCGGGCACACCGGGCCTCAAAATCAAGCGCTGTCAAAAACCGCATACTTGTAAAATTCCAAAGAAATTAAGAAAAAAAATTCCCTGAAATTTCAAGGTCTTTACATTACTCCCACCTCAGGTATTTATGTCCCCGTAAAGCTACATCATAAACTAGAGAACCAAAAGAGGGTACTGAGCACGCATCTGAGCCTCCTGCTTCCATGTGCTCTCCTGGAGGTTCTCGTGCTACCAACGAATGCACACCAGAGGAATCGACCTCCCACGTAGGACCTGATCTTGTCGATCCTCTATCTCCACCGAGACCTCCGCAAAATTCACCCCATCATCGATGTCCAGCTCCCTGTGGTCGATGATATGTGTCGGGTCGTGCACATATCTCCTCAGCTGAGATACATGCAAGAAATCGTGCACCCAGTGCAAATAAGGTGGAAGGGCCAGGTGGTAATCCACCTCACCTACCCTACTGAGGACCTGGAATGGTCTGATGAAGCGCAGAGGTAACTTGCCGCCCCAGCCAAATCTCTGTCATCCACGTCGAGGTGAGACCCATAATAAAACATAGTCGTCATCCTCGAACTCCAGTGGTCTCTGCCTCCTATCATCACTGGACTTGTGTCTGCTCTGTACAGTCTTTATCCTCTCCTGTATGACCTGAACCTTCTTCATCGTAGCCTGAACCGTCTCTAGTTATACACGTGCTGACTCCATCACTATCCACAAAGGATATCTGAAGTGTGTCCGGCTGCTGTCTCGCCACTCCTAACATCTGAAAGTCCTATCTCCTACTAAGATAATCTGTTACAACATCCCCCCTCTCCAAGAGTATAAAATACTTTAAAGTCATAGTCCTGGAGGGAAAAAATCCTTCATGGCTATTTTGGGTTCATGTCCTTCTGAGAAAAGATACACCTGAGACAATTGAGTTTTTGAGAATCGTAAACCATTTGCTCAACGAATAATGGGTGAGATTAGCCATTTGTAAGAACTCAACTCCACCCTCCTTTGTCTACGATCTACAAGAGATGTTGAGATTCCTCCTCTTCGAAAAAGAGAAATATGGTCTCATCTCCTGGATGAACCAAGTGCTTTGCCTAATACAGTCAATCCTGACATGAATGGTACTATTTCATTCCATGGATGACGTCGTAAGGCCTCGACGCTACTACCAAGAGATCCAACCATTACTCTCTCCTCCAAGGGTCGAGTCACACTATCGGCAACAGTGTGTGGTTACTAGGTCTCCTCCAGTAGGAATCTTGAAAGTGAGGGTCAATTCAACAGTTTTAACCGAAACCTCTCAGTATCAAATTCATAAAAAGGACAGGGATGAAAATGTCACAATAAAAAGTGTATTTTATTACTAAAGGTTAAGGTTCAAAGACATAGAGCATCCACAAAAAAAACATCAACAAAGCTAGAAGCAACAAGAACAAAATCCTCCATGTCTGGAGCTATTCCTGCGCCCGTCCATCTGCTCCTGGAGCTCCATGGTCGTAGGCCTCAGCTACCTGAAGCTGAGCTCTCCCCTATCCACCTGTTCCCTGCGGTCGGGGTGGTCTTCCTGGTGGTGGTGGTGGTAGGGTCTTAAAGAGTCTCCCACCACCCGCTGCTCGGCTAGCTCCTCTACCTCATTCGCCTATTCCCTACGGACCGCCACAGTCGAACCTCTGCCTCGGAGGTCCCTCTACCACCTTCTTCTCATCTACAGGTTGGGTCGGGAAGTCTTGAGCCATGTGACCCTGCCCGACGCATGCATAGCACTGTCTGCTCCTTGTGTGGATGGCTCTCTTTCGTGTTCTCCACACAACCGATCCTGTTTACTGAGATTTCTCATCTGATGGTCTAGCCTTCTTGGTTCTCTATGTCATCTATCTACTACCGGCTGCATAAGACTCTACTGCGGGTCGTCCTGCGGAGGGTATCACCACTGGTGACTGCTCAGCGAGAAAACTCTCCACTAGAAGGGTTCTCTCCAGCACCTCCGCCTACGTCGGGATGTTGAGGGAGATCATTGAAGCCCTGATCTCATGCCTCATTCCCTGCATGAAGGTTCGGGCCCGAAAGAATGGGTCTTGTACCATATCTGTGGAGTATCATGAGAGGTCTATAAATCTCGCCGAGTACTGGGCTACTGACATGCTGCCCTGCCGCAGGTGTAGTAATTGCTGGATGCGCACCGCACGAAGGGTGGCTGGAACAAACCCCGAGAGGAAGAGACTCTAGAAGTCATTCCAAAGTAGAGATGCCTCGTCGTGAACCTGGAGCATCAGGCTCCACCATCTACATGCTGCTGCGTGCAGGAGACTCGCCGCAAGGATCACCATGAGGTCAGCTTGTGTCCCTACTAATCTGAAGACTCGGAAGATAGCCTCCAGCCAATCCTCGGCTGCCTGAGGGTCCGTCTATCCACAGAACCTGAGTGGTATCTGACGCTGAAACTCATGTAGTGCACTCAGGTGACATTCACTCTCTACTGACGAGGTTGGCGGCATTGGTGGCTCAGCGGGTAGAGGTACCACTGGTGCCTCCACTTTAATAGGGCCCTGTACCGAGGCCTCGTCACTCGGTGGGCTCCCGTCTCGCACAAAGCTTAGACCCCTAGCTGGCTTCCGTCATGGGGCCATCCTGAAAAGAAACAATGTGACACTGTCAATACAGTATACCTGGTGAGCTGACACAAAGTAATCACAAAGAAAACTTTTGAAACACACATGCAATCAATGTTTCCGTGCATTGAGTCAGAAATCAGAAGTCAGGGTCCTGGTGTATGGATACGTCGGCCGCCGCACCAACACTAGACTCCCTGGACTGAAAACCACACTCAAATACCTTTAACACTATTGCTTCGCATAGAAGAAATTATTAGAGTCCTGAGTTTTGCGGTAGAACCTAACTCCCCTGATACCAATTTGTCACGACCCATCCTCAGGGCTCATGCCATGACTACCCCAAGCCCGCCTCCCATAGGTCAGGGGCTGGCGACTAGCACCAAAGGTGTAAATCCCGATAAAAGGGAAGGAATTGCCTTTATATAAGAAAACAAACACCACAGAGTACACAAGCTGAAGTAAACACTAAGTGAATTGAGTACAAAAGTAAGTGATGGAATGTAAATGGGCCAGTATACAAAACTAACTGAAAGTACAGTGCAAATGAGAAAAGAAAGTACAACAACTGAAAATGTAGAGCAGAAACCACCAAGATGTCCTCCGGAACTCCCACATGAAGGGTGGGTATATATAGTCTCGTCGACTCCTCGGTCCGACCGTCTTCTCCGTGTACGTCCCGCCAAGTTTTCCACCTCCGGGTACCGTCCAGCTCCACAAGCCTCCACCTCGATCAGTGCTGTTCGTCGTCTGCATCCAACACAACGTAGTGCGGGCATAGCCCGTGCATGAGTGAGTATACGATACTCAGTAGGGACCCTGAGACCCTCGTAGGTCTCCCAGAATCCACAAAGGATAAACCACAAAGAAGAGATTCAAACACGAGATAACAAACAACCCTACTTAGGTATATGACCATACATATACCTAAGTCATCAAACCCAGTTCGACTCCAACTATCGTGACCAAGTACAACCTAGTGCACATAGGGAAACACAACCCAGTACACACAAGAAAGCATATCCCAGATCACTCAGGAAAGCATAACCCAGTCCACTCAGGAAAGCATAACCCAGTCCACACAGGAAAGCACAACCCATTCCACTCAAGAAAACACAACCCATTCCACTCCGGAAAGCACAAACCAATCCAAACAGGAAAATAAGTCAATCATATCAATGATAATGATTGAAAATAAAGACTCATCTCATACAGGTATACAACTTCTGAAGAGAGGTGGAGATGATTAGATGTAGCCTATGAATCATCTCCTCTGCCGATCATACGTAGGATCCTAGTACAGAAGTCGTCACTGCCGAACCCATGGAGGATTCAAGTATAGTAGTCATCGCTGCCGAACCCTCGGAGGATCCAAGTATAGTCGACAATGCTGCTGAACCCAGAGAGGATCCTAGTACAGAAGTCATCATCGTCGAACCCATGGAGGATCCTAGCACGGTAGACGTCGTCGTCGAACCCACGGAGGATCCCAATACAGTAGACGTCGTCATCGAACCCACAGAGGATCCTAGTACGGTAGTCATCCTCGTCGAACCCACTAAGGATCCTAGTATCGTAGTCGTCCTCATCGGATCCACTGAGGATCCTTGTACGGAAGTCGTCATCTTCATCGCAGCCAGCTCTAGGGTTCCCGCACACAACACGCTCGATTCCGGGAGGGTCCGCTCCACGAGGCAAGGGTTCGATACAAAAACTGTCACGAAGTCCAGAGTTTATGTATCACAAAGTTCCATCTCATCAAAAGAAACTCAATGCAACAGACGGCACGTCAATCAGACGCCTGGTCTGAGAGTTATTAGCTTTTTCGTCCCGGGGGCCCGACTGGTTTTTAAGCTAAAATCAACCCGACTGTATACCGGCTGCTTCCAAAACCCGAGCGGAGTAAGACAAATGAACCGTCTCACTAATAGGAATCCAACATAGTCAACGACACGTCAATCGGGCATCCAGAGCTCAAGTTATAAGCGTTTCCGCTCCGAGGGCTCGGTTTGTTTCATGTTCGAGCCAACCCGTCCGTACCCAAGATTCTCCAAAACCATGTATCTAATATACCAAAACGACCATCTCGATCGAAGTATCCCAATGAAATTGATGTTGAGTCGTTCATAGGTCCGTATCCCAAGTTATGGGAGTTTGAACGGATCTGTCTGAAAGTAGGGGGTTTGGGCCCGGTCCGACCCGGCCCAATGACCCCTGGGGCGACCCCGGGTCCGGCCCAGTTGGGTGCGTCCTGGCTCAGCAGGCGCGGCCCGGCCTAGCCAGTGCGGCCCGACTGGCGTGGCCCGAACCGGCGCTGGGGTCCGCCTTAGCGTGGGCGGCCCTGCCCGGGCCGGGCGGTCTGGCCCGGTGCGGGCAGTCTGACCCAACGCTGGTAGTCCGACCCAGCGCGGGTGCCCAAGCGCCGAGCGGGCGCGGAAGGGGGGGGGGGGGGGGTAGCACCACCCCCCTGATTTCTGAAATGGCGACCCCCCTTTCTGGTGGGGTTCACCATAAATAAAACAGGGGGTTACGCCCCCTGATTATTCGGAAACGGTAGGCCTTTATGTTGGGCTGGTGAGCTGCCGTGGGACCCCCACGGGTCCCACCTCCCGATGCACCGTCGGCCGGATGAGTCCGGCCGCCCCCTTGTGGAACCGCTGCATCCCGCCGCGGCCCCGGCTCCCTCGGGTTCTCCGGCGCGGCGTGACGGCGCTGCACACCACTGCCGTGGCCTGCTCCGGCCACGGTTCTCTCGTTCCCACGCGGTGCAATGGCACCGCACCGTCTTCGCCACAACGATCCACGAAGATCAAGAAGAAAAATGGGAGGAGGATCGGCCATGTTTGTGCGGTCCGACCTGCTCCCATTATAACGATAACACGCAGTCTTAATTTTAAATCACGAAGATGATGAACAAAACATTCTTGAAGAAAAACCCCTACCGCTTAGTATTTCATTGTCGCGCGTTCTTCCTCAAGGGGGGTTAAGGCCTCGACGTCGCTTTCTGGCTCTGATATTCGAAAGGCATCGAAGAAGAAGAAGTTTGGTCGGCGTTCTTCGTTCTTCTCTGGGGCAGAAGTCCGTCAGAGGTTCGCCAGAGAATCCTCCAATTTCTTTCTCCACATATTCTCGGCGTGCCAAAATATAAAAAAGGAGCACGACGCAACATTTCCATAATGGTGTCATTGAAGCGTCGTTACGTTATGAGTTTAATGACCCATTAATGAGCCTCATTTATGTGCATCGTCACCACCCTGTCGCTGCCTCACCACCCAAAAAGGGAGAAGGTAAAATAAAATAATTCATTTAAATTATATTATTATTTTTGTTGAAAGGTCCGAAAAATAACTTTTTCTCTCGGCCCTTGTCGGCCGAAGATAAACTTCGCCTAAGCGAATCTCGGCGCTGCGTATTCATCGGTGCCCTCAGATTTTAATTCCGAGCACCAGCTCAAAAGTTATAAAAACCTGCTCGCTCATTCATTGAACGTACCCAAGCTAAACTTCGAAAATTGATTCTGGGCACACCGGGCCTTGGAATAATGCACCGTTAGAAACTGCGTACTTGTAAAATTCCAAAGAAATTAAGAAAAAAATTTCCTTGAAATTTCCGGGTCTTTACAATCTATCCAGTCCTAATTAGAAAATATTTTTCAACTCTAAAGGTATTCTTTATGAAACCCATTCAATGATATGAGTCTCACAATCTTAAATGAATAGTGTAAGAAATAATTAGGAAATTATAGGTTTCCAAGTCTTAACATATACATTAAATTATTTTTTTAAAAGTAAATTTTATCCATGTGGATTTTAGTGTATTTCATTCAAATAAGGTATATTTATCTTCCAATTCTTTTAAGTGATTCAGAGAATATTTTAAACCATTTTTTTCATAAAAATCAAAAAATTGAAAGGCGAAAATTTATTTATGTGGGGTTGAATGTAACACCCTAATTTTTTGGAATTCATTTTTAATTTAAATAAATATATTGTTTGATATCGTGTACCACATACAACACCAATCTTAAATGAACCACATTATACTATGAAAATATTATTATTTAAATATGAAAATTATCACATAGCCATTGGATTTAAGGGCATGAATAGTAATAAACAAATTATTTAAAATAATTATGAAAGGATAAATTAATGAAAAATTATTGACTAATTCATGGGAAATAAGAACTCAATTTAAATTGATAAAAATGATATCAGTTTATGTTAAAAGATCAATTTGTCAAGTTATTTTATTTTTATATATTATTAATATAAATTACTAATGAAATAGTATTTTAATAAAATACATTATTATTGAATGTAAAAAAATTAATATTCCTTCATAAATTTATTATGAATTGGTTTTATGTGATGATATAATCATTTGAAGGTAAAAAGGTCTATTTTTTATAAAACTATTTTTATACGAAAAATGTACTTTTTTATCTTAGTAAATTAAATTGACCACTATTTATGAATGAATTAAACTTAATATTTATATAATTTATTCAATAAAAATATATTAATATTTATTTTATGGTTTTTTCTAGGAATATAATGAAAATAAAATCAATTTTATGCTTAAAAATACATTTTCTTTAAAAATGGGTTTTTACACATTTTGTGAGTGGATTTTAAAATTAATTTCAACAAATATTGTAATAAAAACATAAAATTTTTTTTATATATTTTTAATTATAATAAATAATTTTATTTAATAAGGCCAACTTAAATTTTGGTAATAATGAATATTAACCATGGTAAAAGTTTAACACCTAAGTAATTGGTAAAATTGTCTAAATAGGGTTGAAATTATGGGATAAGGTTTTAAAATCACTCAAAAACTTTCCCCAATCACATAATATATGTTTATTTCTTTCCAAATAATATTAAATTGTAAATTATATCAAATTTTTTCCATTTTAATTTGATATTCATCTTTATATTTTTTTAGAAAATAATAAGTTCCATATATCACACTCATTATTTTAATATATATAATATATTTTCATAAGAATAAAAAGAAATTATGAATGTTTATAAATTTTTAATTTTAATATTAATAAATTATAGTTAATAAATTATGTTTTTAATTTATTGTAATGGTAAAAATACCTAATAGAATACACATCGTTGATGCAACACTTGTGCAAGTGGGTGAAAAATCAAAGTAAATAGTTTTAGAGTATTATAAATAATGTGTTTTGGATAATTTAAAGTATAGAATTAATTTTATGGTTAAAAATTAAAGTAAATTAATGTTTGAAATAATCAAATTATGAATCTTGGGAATGTTTTATATTTTTAAAGTCAAATTATATAAATAGTCAAGAAAATTACTATAACAATATTTTATGTTAAAAAATATTTAATTAATTTTTTTAAATCATAAAAATATATTATAACTTTTAAATTTAATGGTAAATGGTTTATAGTATCAAAATATTTAATCTTATTATCCACGTACCCTTTTATAATAACATTATTGACTCTTAAAGATTGAGTACTTTGTTGTCACAATTAAAGTTAAATGGGTTATAAAGGGGGATAAACTAAGAGACATGGTTCAAAATGATACATAAAAATCACTAAATATGATTAATTTTAATTTATTTAAATATTATACACATTATCATAGAATATAAGAATCTTTGGATCCATTCTACATGAGTTATAAATATATTATATATTAATATTCAATGTGTTTACAAGATTACCACCCAACTCACTTATAAAAGGGAACCTTTTCTTGCCTCTTATATACTTCCTCTTGAGCCAATTATCTCTACCAAAAACTACCATTTACTCATATAAATTTCTACAGACACAATATATTGGTTTTTTACTTCTCGAAATACCAACCCAAGGGTCCTTAAGAAGTGATCCAAAGAAGGTTTCCCAAAGAAGAGGCAATCATCATCACTAAATCATTTTAAGTTTATTTATTATTATAGCATCTAAAAAAATTATTTAACCATGTTAAAATATTTAGATCAGTATAAATATACGAATAAAACATTATTATATTAATATAATTACCATTATCTATTTATCATTCATCCCAATGGAAAATGAAAACATCGTTATACATATGTATGAACTATCTCCCCGACCGATATATTTTGTTTTTCACCATCTTCTCCCATGGGTTGTTAGATAGATGAATTTAATGATCATATATTATATTTTTAACATTATTATGATTATTTAAATACAACATATCATCATCTTTATATCCCTTCCATCCCTTTAAATTTTATAATGTCACTCGTACATATGTGAGACAACCATCTCAATGAAGTTGTGTGATTTATTTTCCATTTATGATTTATATGGATGGTAATAAAGATATATTTAGTGAATATATATTATATATATGATATAATTATTATTTTTTAAAGGTGAATTAAAATTTAACTATCTTTCATTTAATCTACAAAAAAGAGAAAAGATCACTCATGCGTACGTACAGACTACCATCTCCATAAAGTGATGTAATTAATTTATAATAAAAATATTAAAATAATGGTTATAAAAGTCTATATAATGAATAAATATTATAATTATGAAATTATTAATATTCTATATATGATTAAACCACGAATAGGTTCAAGGACCTTAACAACCATACCAAAACATTCATGAAAAATTTAACATTCAAAACCCAGAACAATGATTTTAATGAATAACTATAAATAAATGGGTGATAAGATGATTTAATTAAATAATATATGGTTTTATAAGTATTAATATGGTTATTTTATATATTTATAGTATATATAAATTTATTATACATGAGTTTGATAGGAATCATGAAGCAAGTTTGGACTTGAAGTAAGGTTTTCTTGTCTGAATTTTATTTTTGTGAGACGCATAACATATTCACCACTTGATTATTTTGTAAAGTACATATAATGAAAATTAATTCATTTTAGACTTTTTATCATGAAAATTATGGGGATTTTAAAATACTTATATGGTTATATATTTTATTTGGTTTTGATTTAGAGGCTAATAAAATTATATGGGTTCTCCAAATCATTATTTTTTTTTGTTGAGACATGTTTCATTTTATGAACCTATTTGTACATATATGGTGTATAAAGTTCCCATTTGATATATTATATCTTGAAAATAATGATATTCATTGTATTTAAAGTTATATTTTAAATTATTTATTTTAATTTATTTATGATTCAAAATTTACTTAAGTGACATGGGTTTATATTGCAATCTCATTTTCAATCAGGATTATTTATTCTTGAATATAATTTGGGGGATTAATATTATATTTATCTTTTAAACCCCATATATTTTTTTAGTATATATTTATTTCTAGGTTTTCATGTTTTCATTTCATTCTCCTATATTTTTAATTAATATTACTTATAAAATTATTTTTAAGAAAATTCTTCCTTATTTACTTAATTGACAATGAGATTTTTATTCTATGTCCATGTTCATGAATATGTTTTATAGAAGTTTTTACCTATACATGAAACATTTTAAGAATTTTATTCACACTAAATTGGAATTTGTTTACTAATATTTAAAAGTAATATTTTTAAAATTTTTCATAACATGTTGTTTTTACTTTTTACAAAAGCATGAAATGAATGTTTTCTTTTGACATATACAACATGAATATATTTTTACACTTCCATGACCATTATTTTCAATGATTATTCTTTTAAATGTTTTTGTGGTTATTTTCAAATATTATTTATCAATATTATTTTATTTTTTAGTTTTTAATGATAGGGAAGGAAAATAATATTTAACATATTTTAATTTTTTTTCAAATGCAGGTATTTTTCATATATATCAGCATCCTTTAATGATTTTTATTATTCACTAAGGATATGATATTATTATACCATAAACCTTATTTCCCTGTGTTAATTATAACGATTATTTTTTAATGTTAATTCTATGAAAGTAGTTACTTCCCTTGAGTTGATTAAGTTATAATTAAATAATTAGGAAAAGAATTTCTTTTCGATGGGTAAAATAAAGTTATAAGAATATTATGGTTTTTTCTATGTGTTTTATGAATAAATGAATGCTCTATGTAATTTATTAATGTTATAGTTCTTGAAAATTATTCATTACAATGGGTAAAACTAATATAACTCCATAATTCATTGGGTAATGTGATGAATTTAACTAGTTGGAAGTTAATCCAATGATACAATGTATTTTATATATGTAACTCCTAAGAGAAAACAAAATTTAATGAATATATTTAAATCTTAAGAGATGGCATAGTTTAATGAATATAAGTTACTCCTAAGATATTATAGAGTTAAATGGATGGAATTTACTCCTATGATAATGTTATAATATTCTATTTGAGGTGATCTCATGATGAATTTATGATGTCCCAAAATGAAAATACAATTTATCTTTATTTTATAGGATCCTTATTTGTTATTTTGAATAAGATCCATTTCACAGTTTTAATGATTATTGACTCAAATGACTATGATCTCATATTAAATCATTTTTCCATGACTCATTTTTTATAATCCAGGTATTGATGGGTTTGAATTATCTTATGTCATTCTCAAGAACTCTGATTGTGGTATAATGCCCTTATTCCTTTCTTATTCATATCATCAATTGATATTTCCTATATTTACCCTTACTGAGTATCTGATCTCACCCTTTCATATATTTCCATTTCCCAAATTATGAAGAATGATATTATGTAATTTATGCATATGCAGGTATCATGTGTTGAGAATTTTTTGGGAGATGTTTAATTATTCACATTTGAAATAAAAATATTGAAATTATGGGAAAAATTCCTATTTGGTTGGAAAAATATGTGTTTTGTTAACTGAGGGGATTTACCATTCCAATAAAACTCTAAAACTAAAAGGTTATGGGTGTGTAAGTGACTCACTATTGGATATTTATATTTTAATTATGGACGGTTAAAATTTATCAATGTCTATTAAAATCAATGTCCTAATGTTTAAACTTTTTTTCACTAGATCGGGGTGTATGAGTCTTGGTCTATTTCCTTACAAGTGGAATCATAGTTTTTTATTTTTTCATAAAATTTCAGACATGATATATGGATATAAGAATAATAAAATCTTAGGATGCACAACAAACATATGAATTGATTGTCATGGCCCATCCTAGAGGGGCATGTGCCACGACTTCCCCAAGCCCACCTCTAATAGGCTAGGGGATGGCGACTAGCTCTGAGTACGAATATCCTACATATGGGAGGAATTTTACTAAGTACCTATACACAAACACACATCTCCAATCCCAAAATACTGAAAATTAATACCACCATATAAAAAATATATGTATACCAATATATCCTAACCGATAGAGTACAATTAGAAAGTAAAGTACAGTAAAGTAAAACTGGAAAAAATACAATCCCACCAAAAATAAAGAGTCTGTTGAATAAGGTCCTGAAGCTCATCTGCAGAAAATCCCACCTAAAGTGTATGTACAAAAACAACTGTCCCAATCTAGATAATCACAACTCAACAATCTGGTCTCTCTCTAAGAACCACCTAGTCTTGGTCGACCTTGGACTTCTTCAAAGTATCGAAGATCTACACAAGATATGAAATGTGCAGGAAAATCCTACGAGGGGTGAGTAAAAAAATACTCTATAGGAAACCCTGAAACACAAAGTAAAAGACCACAGAGGAAACATCATGAAGAAGATACCACATAGAAATAACCTAAAGGGAAAACACCAATAAAAATATATAGTTTCCTTAACACATGTATATTTCTCTAGAACATATAAGAAAAACATCTAGGTATACTTGTAAAGGATTCCAAGATGCAAGGTCTCATCCATTTAAAGCTACACAATAAATAGGTATGTGAAAACTAAATATCAGCCACAAGATTTTACTTGAGGCACACTCATTTCAGGTGAACTCACTACTCGATCCATGCTATTATCAAAGACTCTTTCAAAGAGGAATCACTAATTTGGGCCCCACCCAAATTGAACGTATTGGTCGAAGATCATGACATATAGAGAGGGGATCCTTCCCATAGATACCAATAAAACAATCTATATTATTCTACAATGTAAGGGATCCTCCTTTGAGAATACCAACAACCCTACCGAAGCAACTCGTAATGTAGGGGATCCTTCATAGAGAACACCAAAAACCCTACCGATATGACCCAATGAATGGAGTACTAACAACCTGCACTCGTAGGTCACATCAATTCCCACCAAACTTCATCAAGGGATATAAAGGATCTCTCTAGTCCCAAGGAGGGATATAACTATTGGGACTACTTTTTGTATAAGTTTGTATTTTTTGTCAATAGTTTTCAATGAAGATCAAAATGAAAGAGATCAATAATAACTCCAATGAAATGGAGGAATGGTGCGGTATCATCCATCTGAGGATGATTAAAGAAGAATGAGGATTTAAAGAAGACCATGAAATTATTCATGGCTTCATGAGAACCATACAAGAGCTTACTGAAGAATAAAATCATATGATTTTCATGAAGTAGAGAATGAATCTTGAAGAATAAGAGAGAGTGTGAAAGGGATTGGAATTCTGAGATGGCCATGAATTTCACATTTTAGATAAACCATATGATGCCTTAATGATTTGTATTTCCAAAATATGATATGGTTGTAGAACTTGTGATGAAATCTATATGAAGGAAATTGGGATTAATGATGATGCCAGTCATATTCAGTTTTGATTGGAAAGAATAATGCTGCTAGAAGATAGGGAAGTTGCAGTACTTCCAATTGAAAATCTGACGATGCTAAATCTGTTTGATCAAAGGATACATATCATGATAGTGGATTTCGTGATGGAAGATAAATAATAGTTATGTAATCTAGTAAAGATAATCATGAAAGAGGAATGGATGATCTAGAGGCAACACAAAAGAACGTTTTAAAGCCGCGTTGTTCTCTAGTGTTTTCCAAATTTTTGGGGCTGAAAATGGGGAGATGGAGATATATGATGATGAAAAAGGATGTTTCTCCAAGCCTGAAAATGGATTGGAATGTTTCACACAAATGAAGTTCCATGATCCGAAAATCAAAATCTGGAAAAGGAGAGGCTTGCGTGAAATATTGGTTTTTGCGCACAAGATTGAAGGGAGTTTGAAATGTTACACGCAAAGCATGATTCAAGGTCAGAACCTCAAAAAATGGGAAAGGAATAAAGTGAAAAAAATATTCAAGAAGTGCATGAAATATGAGGTTGGAACAAAAGAGACTTACATGCTCAAGGCGATGTCAAATTGGGTTTTGCATGATGTGTCAGGATCTTGCACGACACCTTGGGGTTTTTGCACGCAAGGGTCGATGAGGTCTATAAATAAGAGGTGACCCCCTCAAATTTAAGGGGCTCAACACTTAGAGAAATCCCGAGCTCTGAGGTATGAAATATTTTTAAGAAAAGGGTATTGTGTGAAAAAAATAGAGTTGCATGCAAGAAGGACATGTTGCGTGCAAGAAGAAAGTTGCATGCAATACTGAAGTTGTGCGCAAGAGGTGTTTAAGTAAAAAAGTCAAATATTGCGTGCATGTCATAAAAGTTGCATGCAAGGCACATAAATGGGTGCATGAAAAATTTGGGGGTCCCACAGGCCTTTGACAAGTTCTTAGAACTCTCAAAGAAGATTCATGAAGAAGGAAGTACCGTGAACCATTCAGTTTTATAAATAGAAGTAGTACCGCACACACATGACTGGTGTTTAACACCCTCTTTGTGACTTTTAAAGAGATGAAGAACGATATGTGAAACTAAACTTAGATCTACAAAAAAAATTTGAATTATAGAGATACACTTAGGTATTGGTATTAGGAATTTATAGAAGAGAATAAGAAGAAGAATAGTGTGTGACCAACTGAAGATTGTGAATTATTCAGGGTAGTACAATTGCGATCATGCTATGAGTATTCGGTTAGTGTGTTCAGTGCTTTCAAGTGCATCAATCCAAGTCTTTGATGAAAGCAGTGTCTCATGCTGGACTAAGACAAATACTTTAATGCAAATCTTTTTAAGATACCTTCATGTCTATAAACTAAGTGGGACTTCTCCGAAGACAGTGAGCGAGGGGGAGTCAACAGGAGTGACCTGAGGGATGTAGTGAGCCATCCTTAAACCTTTATAAAGGTAGTGAGCCTGGGATAGAGTGATTGTTCCCAAACCTTTGTAATCCATATCTAGTGATGATTAGTGGAATTTGGTACAACCGATAATCTATCAGCTTATGCTCCTTGAACATAGCGCTTAGTGGTGAACCAAGTAAAAAGTGTTGTGTTGTCTTTCTGCGTGTTTTAATGACTGCTCATACCGATCATACATTTTTAAACAAGTTCCTACAAACACGGGAACAAGATATAGAAAAGAATATAAAAAGTTGACACCCTGATTCACCCCCTACCAGGGTGGTCTAGGGTACTTCATAAACAACTCTATTCGGGACCCAGCCTCTAGAGGGGGCTATGATCCAGTGATGTAGACATAATGTCGTACTCAACCCTTGAGGAAAGAGCCAAGGAAAAATATCTACCTATAATGTTACATTATAAAAACCCACCAATCCATCAAAAAAGTACCACCACATCATAAAGGTCCCCATTCCGTAGATGGCCCATCAAACAAACCTTTCTATTGAATGTTACGACCATTTTAGTGAAAATGTCCGACCTGAGTCCAGTCTTGGTCCAACCCGGCCTGACATGTCGACCCGACCCTATCCGGACCGTCCGACCTAACCCAACTTAGCACATTGATCCTGGTCCTACATGGAATGTTCGGTCTGGTCCGGCCCAGCCCATAGGACCTCTAGTATTGACCTATTGATCCTGGACTGTTGGGCCATTGGAGCGGCCCGGTCTGTCTAGCCAGGCCTGCTACATGAGGGCCAGCTGCATTAGCACATATCCTAGCTGTACTCTTTTAGTCAATGTGACCTCCACATTCAATGTGTATGATTCCATGTCCCGGTCCCCTCCCCGTGGCTTCCGCCACCGTAGGCTCCACGCTGGCTGACTGCCACGTATGCAGCCCCTGGTGGTCGCATCCCTGATTGTCACCCATGACCTCCACCACTATGGGCTTCCACGCTATCCCGCCTAAACCGCAACCTCATGCCCTACCACTAGACATCCTTTCAGAGATCATCCTAATTGAAAATCTGCCTAGACTAGCCTCCATATGAGCTGCTACTACCTCCACTATAGGCTGCCCTATTGGCAGCCTATTTTCCGGCTCACGCCCAACCTGGTTCGGCCGCCCTACCATGCTACTTGGACCAGCCTCACCACCTCACCTGAGCTGACTGGAGCCACCACCTTACACTTCCATAGGATATTTCCCTAGATAATTGTGTCTCACCTTTGCTGTCGCACCTCCATAGTGTCTAATACCATGTCTCATATCATTGCGCCACTGATCGAAGGTGAAAAGATATCTTGTCCATACTTTGCAAAAAATAATGAACACAATAAAATTTGGAGAAATAGATAAACACAAAAGAACACCCAAATAAAGGATCATGGACTTATTCATGCTGGCTTCGATTTGTTCATATTATAATTGAAGAGCAGAGAGGAAATAAATCGAATCTCTAAAAATAAATCATCCTCGATGTTCAACCTGTATAATTACCCATCCCATAATAATGATCAAACCACAGATCAACCTATTCATGGTTTGGTCCATTTTCATCATTTAAAATTAAGAGTGGTGAGAGAATTACAAAGAAACAATACCCTACATGGGGTTTGGATTGGTTGTTGACAAAGGGAAAATACACATAATCATCATTCCTCAATTCATCGATGCTTAATCTGAGTTCCGACCTCCGATCCATTGTCGTCGACGAGAGATACTCCTTCTCCTTACATTAGGGAAACTCTAGGGTTATGGTGATTACCCTGAATTTCTAACAAGGCTTATCAAAAATGGGAACCAACACTGTGTCATCATGTATCTTTAAATAAAATATTTTTATAAAATATTTTAATGACGTTCACGTCCAAAAATTGTCATTCACAGCTGGCATGCACCATCAAAGGTTATGCCTAAACCAAGGAAAATACCCCTTTAAGAACTCAATAGTTGTCTTAGATTTCCAATCTGAGCTTGTGTTATTAGGATTTCAAAAATAAAATAATTTTATTTATAGTTACACCATTTTTGGGGTTTTCTACTAAAGACCCACACCAACTAAAGTTAAGTCATGCCTAGTGTAAATCCACTTGTATGAGCTCAATGGTTCCCTCAAATTTCTGATCTGATCACACCTTTAATAGTTATTTCAATTTTTTAGAAAAGTCACGTACGAGTGCTATTATAAACTAAACATTTTTCAGTGAATAATTTAGGGCACATTATCCCTCGAAATCACACAACGTCTCAATACCTAGTCTCATAATTTTTAAAAATAATTTTGGGAAAATTCGAGTCATTACATTCTCACCACATCAGGTCTTTACATCCATAAAATCCAAAAAAAGTGCTACTCATACAATTGAGCAAACTGAGCACAAATATGAACCAACCTCTCTCATTTTCTCCCCTAGATATTCCCATTCCACCACCAAATGTACCCAAGAGAAATCATCCACCCACAAAATATCCCCTTCTATCGATCCATGACCTATACTGGGTTCTCAGAAAAAGTCTCCCCAGTCAATGACTTGTGAGGAATCATGCACTTATCTCCACAAATGAGACACGTGGAAGACATCATGTACCTAATCCAATTGTGGGGGTAGAGCCAAGTAGTATTCCACCTTGAAAACCATATATAGTGTTAGGAAAGGGTCAATAAAAATTAGAGATAACTTTCTATCCCATACAAATCTCTATATCCTATGCCGATAAGAGTCCAGAAGGAACACATGGTCTCCCTCCCCAAAATCCAATGGCCTCTATCACCTATCAATATAAGATTGCAGACATCTCTGTTCAGACTTCATCTAGTATTGGAAACCTATCTTCTTTTCTGTAGTTTTTTGCACCAACTCCGAGCCCATGAGTATTGACTCTCTAGGATCTTCCTAACAAAGTGGTGACCTATAGGGTCACCCATACCAAGGATCAAATGGGTCCATATCGATGGTGGATGGGTAGATGCTTTTGTATGAAAACTCCACTAGAGGTAGGTGATCCTCCAAACTATGGACAAAAATTTAACATGCAAGACCGCAGCATGTTCTCCAGAGTCTGAATAGCCCGCTCAGTCTGGCAGTCTTCCTATGAGTGAAACACTGTGATCAAGTGTAACTAAGTCCCAAAGTCCTCCTATAATAACTTCCACAACTAGGATGTTAAGAAAGCATCATGATCTAAAAATATCTTTTAAGGGACTCCAGGGAGTCGAACTATCTTCTTCACGTAGAGGTGTCCCAATCTATTTATTGAACTCTACTCCTTAAAAGATCGAAATTGGGCTATCATGGTGAGTCAATCAATTATCACCTAGATGGAATTGTTTCCCCTAGATGTACATGGAAAAACCATAACAATTTCCATCGATATCCCATCCCACTTCCAATATGGCACCTCAAGGGGTTGAGTTAAACCTGTTATAACATGATGCTCAACCATCAAATGTCATCAAGTGAGGCATCGAGACAGAAACTATACAACTTAATTCTTTATCCCTAGCCACCAAACTGATATCAGAGGTCTTGGTACATCATTACCACACCTGGATGCACTATTAAAGGGTATTTATGAACTCCTTCAGAACCTCCTCTCACAATGCCACTGATATCATCATGCATCATTCAAAAATAAAAATGTGCTCCCCACCTTTTGAATATCCATCAATGGTATTCCCTTTAGACATTTTATCACGTATAGCCTCACTGTTGGTATCCCTAAGTTGTGACTCCTTGAATATCTATAAGATTGAATGGGTGAAAACCATTGAATGGAGGTAAGATGCTCTAAGTCCATCCACAAAGGATATCTGTAATGTGGTTAACAACTCTGATGTCTCGTTCAACAACTGTAAGCTAGATATCCTGCTGAAAGCATCTTATGCCACATTCGTCTTCCTAGAAGTATACACAATCTCCAAGTCATAGTCATGGAGGAACTATATCTCTCGCCTCTATATCAAATTCCAATCCTTATGAGAGAATATATACTTGAGACTCTTATGGTCGAATTAGATGATAAATTACTCTCCCATCAGGTAGTGTCACCATAACTTCAATGAGAATATTACTGCAACCAACTCAAGATCATGGGTCTCATAATTGTGCTCGAGTGTTTTTAAATAACATGAACCATAGGAAATAACAACTCACCTATACATTAGGACACAACCAAGACCAGTTCCTGATGCATTATAGAACACTACGTACTCGACACCCTCCTTTGGATATCTCAATAGGGAAGCACCCATCAAACTCTACCTCAAACATTGATGGATCCATTGTAACACTAGTCTCTAAGATGATATGTATAAGATCAGCAAAGACCACCCAGGTCTTTCTATGGTGAAACACTGGGTCTCATGAAGCCCTTCCTTCACAATTCATCTAACTGTACCCTTAGCTGATAAAGCTCTATGAGAACTATCCGATATACTAGGGTAGATATTGGTATCATCCCAGGATGTAGATAAATGTAGATGTCTTTATCTATATGGGGAGGTAAACCTAAAACATATTTGGGAAGACATCCTTATACTTCGCCACCATTATATAAAACTAAGGTCTCAAAACATACAGTGCACTGAGTTCTAGGATATCTAACTGAAGTGTAACTTTTATCTTTTATTTACCACTGTTAAAAGTAAATAGGGTAATTAAAGGTAAATATGATTTTATTATTGCCCTAAAACATGTCCTAATTCTATTGGATAAGTGTTTTTCGACCAAAATTACATTTAGGAATAAAATATGATCCTTTTGGTCCACTTGGATTAGATAAGGACATTTATTATTATTTTATTTAAAGAAGAGTTAAAAGTGTTAAATTCAATGTTTAATAACTAAACCATTTTTAATATAGAGATACACATAATATAAATTCGACTATAAATATTCATTATAAATATAAAATGATTTCCTATATAATAATATTTTATTTATAATTCTTATACATTATATAATTAAATTTATTTGTGACATAATGATTATTCAGTAATTACCTTTTTAATTAAAGTTTAAAATAATTTATGTTATAAATATCCAAATAAATACAAATTGATACTTTTTATGCATTACAATATTTTATAGATTAATATGACATGGTAGGGTTGATTAAATGAATTTTGATCAAAGTAATCATGATATTATGACTTCCAAGAAAAATAAATTACTAAATAGAGTCAAAATTGACCAAAATGAGTTTTTAAAACAAATATTATATTATTAAAGGATATAACATTCATAAAAATATAAGGTTCAGCCCAAAGAATTATATAATGATTGATATATCATTAATGAATCACTTTAGGTTCACTTTGAATTTTATAGTATGATTATTAACCAAATAATATAATAATAAAAGAATACGTGGTAAAAGTTAAACTATTTTATTAAGAGTTAAATCTAACGGATAAGGTTAATATGGTAACATAAAATTGTCAAACAAATATTGGTTGAGAGGAGTTTAACCCATAACCACCTAAGTCTTGAAATAAATTCATTTAGAGCCATTATAAATAGAATATGATTGAATAATAAAATAATAATTCAAGCTTTTCCTAAAGTGACCCTCACCCCTCTTATAAAAGGGTACTTCCCCTTCTCTCAAAATCACAACTTCAAAGCCATTTGGATCAGCCAACCCCTGCCCAAATCTACTCAAAACATCCCTCACTTAAACCTATAGGCCTTCCCTTGAGCCTAAATCCAACCTAAAGATCCCTTTTGTTCAAATAAAAAGAAAACACCCAAAATAGGCGTAATTATTTTATCACCTCTTTCAAAGTTATTTTCTTCTTCCACTTTCTATTTATTTGTTATTTCCATAAAAAAATAATAACCCCAATAACTTTTACATACTGTGATGTTATTATTAATATGGTATAACCATATTCATTATTCTATCCATCCTATAAATGGAAATTCACCATACGTGTGTACGTATGGATTACGATCTCCACATCATGGTGTAGTTTGTTATTCAAACAATTCATTATTTAGATGGGTATAATAATGAGTATAACTATTTTAAATAAAAAATATAAAATTTTAGCGATTCTGTATATATGACATACCATCCAATTACATATGAGTTCACCATAAATATAATGCTATTGTTTCTCATGCATACGTACGGATTACCATCTCCACGAATGCGATGAGATTCATTCCTCCTCGAAGTAATTCAAGAATAATTTTCATTTTATGATTAATTTTTTTTAATAACTAAATATAATTCTGGATATGAATAAAATACATCTTATACATAACACACATGAATTACATAACAAAACATATAAAATAAAATTAACCAGTTAACAACCAAAATAATGATACTACTGAAATATCATTAACAAAGCAATATTAGAAGATCATATATGATATGATATTTATGTATTTGGTTCTTCTATAATTTTATAACAATGATTACACCATTATAAATGAGTTTAACCTACCCTATACTAAGGAAAAGTACAAGGTAATGGGTTTCTTATATCACTTTTAATTTCGTGAGATTTCCATTATTCACCACTTATTTATTGGATATGGTGTATTGTGTACTGCCATTTGATGTATATTATCATGATTAAATTTATATTCATGGTATTCTATGATTAATTTGGTTTTTATTAACTTTCTGTCTTACAACTCAATTGATTAAAACATGGTAATGAGGTTTTCATCTCACTTTTATTCTTGTGAGATTCATGTTATATTTTCCACTATTACCTTTCGTGTGGTGTATGTACTGCCCATGATTGTATTCTTTGTGTAATATAATTTAATTTATGTTAACTTAAATCATCATTGTATGATACTTATTTCAGGGGGTGTATTCTTTTTAAGTTACCAAATCAGTAAGGGAATTTCAAATTTCAATTTCTACTCATTCGGTTTTACACAAACTTCATTGATTATCTTACTCAAAAATTATGTGTGAAATAACTATTTATTTACTTATGTATTAATTTACACCCCCCTTTGTGTGGATATACATTTTATACACATAATCACTCCATTTATAAATTCTCAAGTCATCGATATGAACTTGATAAGAGTAATTTTAACTCAATTTCTATTCATTAAGTTAAACATACAAGTCATTGCTTTTGTTTTTACAAGAATATGTGTGAATGTACTATGATTTATTTAAACATAATATCCAATCATATTTATGGTATTTATATTTTTAAAACATAATTATGTCATTGATTTATCCTTAACCTAAGGATACAGTCTTTATAAAGTAATTCATCCCAACTTACAATACAATGAGACTTATTTGTTGTTATGCGACAATTCACATTAATTTGGTGAATATAATACACATTGACATAGTATATCATGAATCCATTTATTCTCATGATATTATAAGGTTTTGATTACCTCAATTATTTGTATTCAAGCGTCTCTCATTTGGTCAGTAAATCTAACTAAAATATCATTTTAAATGTTTTAAAAATTTATTCTTATAAATCTTTCTCATTAATGTCCATGTTTTAAAATATGTTTTAAGGATTTATTTATATGGAAATTAAGGTTTTAATATTAAAATTACTTTTAAAAGTTTCAAAGTGTCGTGGGACACTTTTATTCAAAGATATATTTTAAATAGCTTCTTGATAAATAGTGAGGCTTTTAAATGTTTTCAAGAAAAAGGGGGATACTCATCTAAAATAGATTTGATGAATATTTTCAACTATTTAAATATACTTAATTATTATTTATTGAGGTTAATTTATTAAAATACTATCTTCCATATTGTATTAAATGAATTATGTTTGACTATGGATATGCTATTTGTATATCATTCATGGGTTTTTGGATAAAATATTTACATTTTGTATGCTAGTTTTAATATGAATGATTAGATTATGTTTCAACCTTTGTATATGAGGAATTTATTGGACTTATTATGTGATAGGTGGAGGCTAACATAGCTCCTAGATTCATCAGTAGGTCTCATGAGACAAACCAGTGTCATGGCACAAGGCCTTGAAAAAATCTTATTTGTAGTCTGGGAACAAGGCATTGACTATGTGGTTATGATGTCTGGAATTATGCATTACTTAATTATGAAATTGACTATTTATATTGCATGTGATTATTATACTAGTATAATATCCATGTGAATGAGTAAATGGAATTATTCGATTTATCTTTGCTATATTATGATGAAGTTTATGTTTAAAAGACTTGTGTTTTAGTCTTATACATTGCCTTAAATATTTATGCTTATTTATGAATGTTTTTGCTATATTGTTATCCATAATGAGTATCTAATCTCACCCCTTTCTATTTTTCATTTTCACCAGGATGTGAAGAAGTATATCATGATTAACCTGCAAGAATAGAATAAGGGATATGCGAGTGTTCAAAGGGTACATAATGTTGTTTTTCTTTATTTTATGATGTAATGGAAAACTTATATATGTATCTAGTTCTTACAAGGATACTAAACTAATCGGTCTTTCAAGAAATGATCTATTGTGATCATGAAAATGTTATGTAATAATGCACTAACTCTGGGTTACTAAGGTCAGGGTGTTACATATACTCCATAATATCCTTCTTCATGTTATCCCATAAGAAGTTTACTCAAATATCATAGTTCATCTTGATACTTCCAGGATGGATAAATAAATATTATTTATATGAAATATCCAATAACTACATCATTATTTATGTAATTAAGTAACACAAAGTCTAGTTCCAAATCAAATGAAATCATCCTCATCATTATGGAACTAATGTAGCTTCTCGTCCTTTACTATTTTCACATTCTTTTAAATCCCCACATCACCCCTTTATTCCTACTTGATATTCTCTTAGATAGATGGTTGTAAAATCATTAGGGAAAGGTAATATGTATTCCCTACTACTATAATTTCCAGATCTATATTTTTATATCCATGAAGATTAGGTCTTTCTCAATCTATATCATGGATAAAGTAGAATGTTATTTTCTTCTAAGAGTATTATCCTACTTGATCACATTTTTTGGATGGTAGTGACTAGAGAAATTATAGTCCTTGATTATCTATGACCATATTATTTGATTCATGATGAGATCCTTCAAAGTGAATATATAATTTAGACTCACATGATCATTATATATGTAAAAATTACCACCATAGAGGTAGTTTCAACAAATATTTGTGACAAATATTATAGATGCTAACTCTAAATCATGAATCAGGTATTTTGTCTCATGAATCTTAAATTTTTATGAGGCAAAATCTGTCACTTTATCCTTATACATGAGCCTAGTACCCAATCCTTTCTTCAAAGCATCATTTTATATCATAAAACATACTACAATTGTTTTTTGTGTGAGTACATGAATAGTGATCAACCTATTGTTGATCTCCATAAATAATTCCATGCATTATTCACTCTATACATAATTTACCCCAATCCATGGTAACTTACTCAGAGGGATAAAAATTCCTGAAAAATTTCTCACAAAACATCGGTAGTACACTCATAATCCTAGAAAAATCCAGATTTACATGACATTAGTGGGTTTTGGACATTCCTCAATTGGTTTTGTCTTTTAAGGGAACACATAACACTTATGATCACGTTTCCTAAGAATAAAACTTGCTACATCAAAAACTCACACTTGATAAACTAAGAATACATTTTATTCTTCCTTAATGTTTCCATTAAAATCCTTAGATGATCTTAATTTTTATCCTTTATCTTGGAGTAAATGAGAATTTCCTCAATAAAGGCTACCAAAAATATTTCAAAGTAGTCTCTAAATAATATATTCGTTAAATACATGAAGATTTAAGTGGAATTTAGAATTCTTAGGGGCATAATTATGAATTTATAGGGTCCATACCCTAAATGGAAAAAAATCATCTAAATATCCTCCTTCATCACCTTTACTTGATGATATCCACAATTAAGATCCACCATTGATAAGTATCGATGTCCTCATAGTTTATCAAACAAGTTATCTATCCTTGGAAGAGGATACTTGTTATTTGTGGTGAACTTTCTGAACTCATGTTAATTGATACACAACCTCATTGATCCATCCTTCTTCTTGAAAAATATAACCAACACACCCGAAGGTGATGCACTTGGGTGCATGTACCCTTTGATCAAATTCACTGACAGTCGCTTCTTTAAATCCTCCAGTTTGATCAAGGCAATAATATTGGGGTATTTTTAGATATAAGTGGCTCCAAGTATAATTTCTACTGATAAATCCAACTCATGATCCGGGGGAAGTCCAGGAAACTCTTTGGGAAACAAATTAGTCTATTCCCTAATAATGGTAATTTCCTCAAGGTTGATACCTTCCTTTAACTCAACCATTTGGGTGAGGTGTTCTTATTCATAGGGTATCAACACAAACAATGCTGGTGGATTTTCTAAGGGAGATTCATGGTTTTTCATGAATTTGTGTTGAGTCGCAGGATGGTTCATAATATATATAGATATTAAATTTTCCTTAAAGTTGATCCATTCTCTATATAATGAGATCCAATCCATGCCCTATATAGAGTTAAATTACACTAAGGGAAGGATTACATGACTCATTGGAAGAATCTTTCCACATATACTAATTGGAAAAGAGTCCAACACATAGGTTACAATGATCACAACACTAATTTTTTTTACATATATCTATACTTTAAGATATTCAATATTTGATTAAATAGTTATAGAAAACTTACAGGATATAAAAGAATGTGTAGAACCAAAATCAAATAAAAAATTTTCCATTATTGAGTGAATAATATGTGTACCTTTTAGGACAAATTTTCACACTCAACTTCAGTAGTAGTGATGGAATATGATTTCCATTTCTCCTTTGTCATTGTTGGTTTATGGTTAAAATTACCCTCTAGGACCATGGATTAATGAACTAGCTTACACAATACCCTTTCTCTCTATAGGTGAATCATTTAACCATGGGTGGTGCATTAGGATGTGCCTTCCTTTCATCCATAATGTTTGATTGATTTCTTATGTCACTTAAAAATTCATGATCTTGGGGGAATTCTATAAGGACCCCACCTTTAAAACATTACTTAATCTTGAATTAAATTAATAATTCACATTGAGGATCTTTTTAGGTTTAGTGTTTTAGAGAATTTGGATATAACTATTATATCTCACAAGATTACAAAGTAGACACTTCTACTCAGTTTCAATCATAAAATAAAAACTCTTAAAAAGAAACATGTCTAGTTCCATGTTTTGGATAGCTTGTATTTCCTTGATCCCATCCTTGACCCTATTCATCTTTAAGTCCTGTGGAAAACATATCAAAAACATGTGATGAGGATAAAAACCTCAGTAAGGGATATAAAAATATGGAAAGAAAACAACAGTACATGTATACATAAGAATCAATGAAAAGACACTTCACTCATAAAACATAAGCACTTTAACATACCTCATGAAATTAGAAGATTTATGAATAACTCATAGAAATCATAAGACATAAAAGTAAATTGAGGCATTCATAACATTCTTATGTATGGAGTAACCCTCATGTTTACGTTTGAAATACCCATCATAGTATATTCCCTAAATATATTCGGAGAAACCTTAGCATTTAACTCCTTCGCGTTACCCAATGCATTGGAGAGATATCTCGGGCTCACCCACCCTTAGTTTATCACGGAACCACCTGATTTCATAAACATTGCCCAAGAACAATAACATAATCATAATGCTTAAAACATGCATAAAAGAAACATAAAATTTCCACATTTCAATCACAAGAGATCACATCATGTTATTATAATAAATAAAAACATCTAATAAAATCATTAAAACTCTATGAGAGAAAAAAATCCCTTTATACTTTGAAAATATTGAAAGAAGACATTTAAAAGAGATTTTAGA
This sequence comes from Viscum album, assembly GCA_963277665.1. NCBI lineage: Eukaryota > Viridiplantae > Streptophyta > Magnoliopsida > Santalales > Viscaceae > Viscum > Viscum album. Next base: position 194,014,241 of record OY728127.1, read on the forward strand.
ATAAAAGTGTCCTATACCACTTAGAAACTTTTGAAAGGGTTTTAAAACATTCATGTCCCTATAAATAAATCCTTAAAACCATTTTTAAAACATGGATATGGATGATAAATTTTTAGAAGAATATATCTTTAAAACCATTTAAAATAATGTTTTAATAAAAGAGTCTTTTTCTATTTTGAACATTTAAATTATAAGCCACAAGAAAGTAGACCATTTTCGAAACATTTAAATGAATTTATTATAGACATAATATGGATATGGAATGTCAATGTGGTTGTATATACACTTTATAAAAGAATAAAAATAATATCATTTAGAAATGTCTCAATGAGAAGAAATTGAGATGTAATCCCAATCAAGGATCTCCATTAGAGCAAGGATAAAGAAATGACATAATTATGTGTGACAAATATAATTACACAAAATATAAGTGGATAGTCAGTTTAAAATAATCATATGTCATCCACACATATTCATAGCACGACATAATAAAAAATTAGAGGTTTAACCTAAATAATTGAAATTGGGTTAAGAAGTTCCCTTAAAAAAATTTGACAGCTTAACGACATCACTTTAAAATTCATAAAATGAGTTGATAAGAGAGAAAATGGTATATCATCACTTGGACATAAAATTTACATCAATAATGATATAAAATAATATATCCCAACATAATAAGATGTAAATTAAAAGGCATAACAAAACAAGTATTTTAAAAAGAGTTGGGTGAAAGGTTCCCTTACCGATTTGGGTAACTTTCGAATCATTCACCCCATGAAAGAAGGACCGTACAATGTTGATGTAAATAACAATAAAAGAATTTATATTACAAGAAGAGTATAATAATGGGAAGTACATACACCACTAAATGGAAATAGTGGAAAATGTTTCATAAATCTCATGGGAATAAAAGTGAGATGAAAAATCCCTTACGAAAACTCGGCAGCCTAACGACGCCACTTAAAACTTCGAAAAAATGGACTGATAAAATCAAATAGGGTCTCTCATCATATGAAAATAGAAATTAATGTAATAGGAATATAAAAGAACTTCCCCCAACATAAGAAAGAGGATCTTAAAAGAAACGACATAAAAGAGAGTACTTAAAAAGAAAGAGATAGGTAGGATCCCTTACCTCGTGTCCGACTTGAACCGATCGTTCTTTAATCTCCTGAAAAATAAACTAGAGTTAATTTATACTTTATTAAGAACCTTTTTTATGTTAATTATTCCTTTTATATAATTTATTACAATTTTATGAACATTATGTAATTATTTAAGTTAATAACGGTGGTTTTGTCGATTATTGGTACTTGAGTCAAAAATAAACTTCTTATAATTACAAGTTGTTCATGTGGTAAAATATCCATTATATCCAGAATTATATTCATGATGTAGATTTCATATATATCTTATATATCCATTATATACATGAATTTATAATATTACACAACATTTATATGTAAGAAATGAAATGCACCGTTCATGGAGACAGTAAGTCGTACGTATGCATGAACGCTACTTTCATTTCTATTTCGTATTTAATGGAATTAAAACTAAATGAGATATATATATATATATATTATAATTCCAGTATAATATATATTTTATATATGTAACATAATTTTATTAATTTCATTCTTTATACATTCCATGTATTGCATGAACGAGTCACGTCACTTGAGGGGGTGGTAGTCCACACTTCCTCAAATGAAATTATTGCATTTGCACAACATGAAAAGAATAGAGGTATGTTTTAAATGTAAAATAAAGAAGAATATAGGGGAAATAAATATAATATATATCATAAATAAATATAGTTCCATCATAATGGCCACCATGAGAGGTGGTAGGAGAAGATAGAACAATTATCGTTTCGTGAGGCAGTAATTCAGCATCCACAGAAACAGTATGTTCTTTAACCATTAGACGGAGGTGTGTGTAGGTGTAGCTCAAACCATTCTCATAAAAACATCATAGTATATTTGATATAATTTTTTTGTTAAAAAATAAAGGACTTAAAAGAGTTTATGGGGTTGGGGAAGCAAAATAAAACAAAAGAACACAAGTGAAGACATTACCTTTAAATCGGGTAACAACTTTTGGTTTGAACCAAAAGGGTTTCTTGAAGAGATTTCTGCATAAGGTAAGGCTTCTAGGATGAATATAGGTATGTTTAGAGATAAAATGATCAGATATTGGTCGAGACAAAGGCATGAGAGGTGTGGGTAAGGGGGTAGAGGTGGGGGCATTTTATAAGAGGGAGGAGGGGCACTCTTGGAAAGTCAAGAAATGTTACTTTATTATATAATGATTTTCGGATTTTAAAGGTCCCAAAATGATATATTTAGGGGATAAGGTGATAAGGTTTCTAAATCCACCCATCCAATAGATTTTTTACAAGTTTAAGTCTTAGAGTTTACATTATATTTTCATTTTATTTAAATCGTCCATTAATGAGGTAATCACTGTATCATCATGGTGTCATAAATAAATTAATTTGTTTAATGTCTAAAAATTATAAAAAAATACCATGATGTAGGAAATATTTTTAGCTTTCCAATTAATATTTATAGTTTAAGAGATCATTTACACAGAAAAAACTAAAATTGATTTACATGGGTGATACATACTTTGGTTATACTTTCCTTTTAAAAAACATAAAATGTTAAAGTGCCACTATCACCCAAAAGTTATTACATGGGGTCTCAAATTTTGGCACAATGAATCCCATGGTATGACATGAAACAACCAGTAGCATTAGGATACATGTTGAGGTCATTTTATATTATTATGATATTATTGTATTACCCTTAACTACCCGATTACTAATTAATCACTATAATTAAAGATAATTACCGTCGTTACTATTCAAAATGTCCAAAAACAAAAGTGTATTGATTACATGATTTGGACCTTCTGATTCCAAATATGTAATCCATTTTATCAAATTACAAACACATAAATTGTAGTAATTAATTTAAAATAATTCTCGTTGTCAAAACCAAAGACATGTTTTTAGGAAGTAAAATCTATCAAAAGATTGATTTGCTTTTACATCCAATTTATAAGTGAAATTACATCCAAAGACCAAAATTGTATTAAATTATAAAAACATAATTAAATTACACCTTAATAAAAATTAAAATTAAAATCTAACTATATAAATAAATTGGATGAAAAGGCAGTTTTGAATTAAAATACACTATTTTTCAGTATTCATTAAAAATGAACATTTGTCAGAAAAATACCAAAAATTCACCCTAAGATTTATTTTATATTACAAATTAGAAAATGATATAAATTTTACCAAATTAAAACATATAATTTTCGTTAATTAATTTTATAATCAATTCCCGCTGTCAAAACAAATAGCGTGTTTTTAAGAAACAACATCTATCAAAAGATTGACACTTGTTTATATCCATTTTCAAAGTGAAATTAATTCCAATGACCACCATTGGATTAAATGGTAAAAATATATTTTGATTTCACTTTAAAACCAATTAAAACGATAATCTCACCATAGAAATAAATTAGATGAAAAAGAAGTTTTGAAGTAAAATGCAGTATTTTCCACTATTCATTAAAAAGTAAACATTGTCAGAAAACTACCAAAAATTTATCCGAAGTAAATTTTAATGTCCAAATTCTAAAGAAGGATTTTATTTTGTCAAATATAACATATAAAAGTGAAAAAAAGTAGATTTAAAAAGGGTTCTCCATCAAAAGGAGGTTAATCGACCTTTTAAAGAATATTAGAATATTTACGCTTAAAATTGGATTCATTTGCATTTTTAAGCCTCTGAAATTTATTGGATAAAAGTAAAAATATTTTAAAACCATATATAATCACTTTTTAGTTAGTTATGTTCATTACCACCATTAAAATTTCTAGGCGTTAACTACCATTTAAAATATTATTATATTATTAGTGTGCAATGTAAGATTTCAAAGAAACTAGTTGTTGCGTGTTGGGTACGCCATCGAACATAGCATTCCCTTTAGAGTAATATTAATATTTTATTCAAAAATATTGATATATATTAGAATTTCATATTTTTATTTACCCAGGATTTTACAAATTCTCCCCAACATGTATATCATTTCAATAACCCTTTGAGGAATGTTCCATGATGAATATTCCTACATTTTTGACATCTGGGTGGTTGGAAATTCTTTAAAACTTTTAAATTTTATCCACTAACTTGAAAATACATCTTTAATATCTTATCTCCAAAACCATGGTAACATTATCTAAATTCCATATTTAATTTTAGATCACATCAAATAGCCTCTTAATAACTCTCAAATTCTCATATATCTAGAACCTTTCAGAGCTATGGTTTTAGGAAATTGAATAATCAATAAATTTTTACATTTAAATTGATAATGACACCTGAGGTGTATGTTTAAATCCTTGTAAATGTTTTATAATAATAATTTAATGGTTCACCATCCATTTTATTATGGTCCCGGAACAGTCTCTCCTTATTTTTTCAAAGAGTTTGAGGGAAATACTTATTCAGAAATAACTTCTTAATGTCATCACACTCTAGATCTACCATTTCATCCTTAAACTTATTATTCTTTATCAGTTCCCACCATTGATCGACCTATACATCTAGAATATAGAATACTAGAGAAACCATATATTTTTCATAACAATTGTGTATAGAAAATATCTTCCCTATTGAGTTAACCCACTATTCCATGACAATTATATCAAAATATCCACTAAATGTTGGTGGTAGTTTCCCCATAAAGGGTTTAATAGATAATTTCACCATCTTAGATGAAGGAAGAAATCCCAAATTGTTAAAATTATTATTAATATCCAAATATAGTTTGGTAAGAATCATCATGGATTTTTAACTCCACACCTCATTTCATTGGGAGTGTTATTCAGGAAATCACTACATTGTCCCTCAAACAGGCTATTGGTCTTGTTTCTTCTAGTTCCCACCATTTTCTAAAATAGAAAATGCTTAAAAAAACAAATTTCATTAAGTAATGAATAATTAATTTATTCTTAACCACAAATTAATTCAAAAGTTACATATTATAGGAAATATAGTATTAGCCTTTTGCTTAAATGACACTTCTAGGATCCTGTAATTTAATACTTATCTATCTTTAAGAGGAATAATTACTTTAGATATACATTTTAATAATGTTTTATATTATAGTTTGTGATTAACTGAATCACATGCCCTAGATGTGTCAAAATATGTGTGCATCATAACCTAATTTTTTCACCAGTTCTCAATAGAGTCTACCTTAATATGGTGTTCTTGGTGTTTTTACCAGTAGGTACATCTGTAATAGATCCACACCAACATGTAGTCTCTAGATAGGGATTTTATTTCTTTGAAACCACCTTCTATTTTTAACCACAAATTTGGATGTTTAGCTGTAATTATACTTATAATCATTGTTCACACAATTTTTTTATAATTCGAAATCATAAATTAACAAAAATGTACCTCTAAAACCATTTATATAGGCCCTATTTATGATTAGTACATCATTTTTAAAGATAAAAAACATAATAATTATACATTAAAGGATCCAAAGGTTTAGTATCTTGGTAAATATAAGACTATACATCACCTGAACATAATACAAAAATAATCATTATTAAACAAATTATTCTTTATCCACTTAAAAGCTGTCATGTTTTCTAGTACATATAGTCACTTGAGGATATAAATCAAAGAAAGGGGTGATATAAAATCCCAGTAAGAGGAGGAATAAGTGAAATTAAACAATATAACATGGGTGATAATAATTATAATAATAATCACATCATAAAAATAGGATAATAATAATAATAATTAGTTAATATTTGATAAAGGCATGGAATGTGGAAATTCATAAAAATGAAACATCATGCTATAGTGTGAAAATACTATACATAGTTGTGAAAAAATATATAATCATGTTCATTCATAACATATGTTCATAAATCACACCATTATCAATGTGAAAACAATCCAGCATCATGTTCCCACATAATAAAAATTATCTCATTAGATATATCAAATTACCTAATGCAGTGGAGGTATACATAATTATAGGACCACTTATCACATAATAATATTCACATAATCATGCATGACACATAAAATATATAAAAATCATAGTCATGAAATAACCCATGGAAAGGAATGGGTTTCATAAGGATTACATCAAACATAATTTCATGAATAAACAGAGGGTTATTAAATGAAAACAAGAAAACATACCTGGCATAAACACTATTATTATTGAGTGAAGAAGACCAAACTCAAGAGGAGTAAAATATTTTATTTGGATAGAAAAGTATTTTTTGAAAATATTTGTATTTGGATTATAAATCAAGGTGGAAACATGTATATCCACAAAAGAAAATGATATAATAGTGAAATGTTTTTTAATTAAATTAGAGGTATATTCATACTGAAATGGACATTGGAGAGGGATATCCCAATGAAAAAGAGATGGATTTGAGAATCCCCTTACCTAAATTCCAGCTTTTTTTCTTCTCATTTATGCCTCTTGAATAATAAACATAGATTTATTAAAACATTGATCCAGAAGTGAATTATTTTAAATTTTATCACTATTTATAAATTATATTAATTTAATTAAAATTATTAATTTCCTTGGTTAATGGAAAGAAATTTCGATACCATGTTTTCGTTAAAAATTTCCCGTTTTTCTTTGATTTCACTATTTTATTTAATGTAATTTATAAATTAGTATAATTAATTAAAAAATTTAAAATAAATTTATTTATAAATTTATTTATTATATATAGTTTAAAATAACCATCATTAGGGTTGGTGATAAGAAAATAATTTTAAACATCCTCATTACTGACTTTTAATAGAAACATTGTCCAAATGTGCAGAAAAAAATATAAAATATAAATACATAGAAAATATAAATTTTTAAGTAAGTTAACGTCATTAATATAATTTTTCAAAAATGAATAAATAAATCTTATATTTTTTTAAATATTTTTGTAAAATAAAGAAGAATAAGAAGAACAAAATGAGATAAAAGTTTGAAATAACTTTACTCTTTGCCCGATGTTACTTCTCATGTATGAAACTGATAATCTCTTTATGTTTTGAGTTTTTTTACTCTAGATAATATCTTGCTATTATAAGGGTCTTGAGAGGGAGTATTTGGGTAGAAATTTGGATTTGTGATGCGGGGAAGGAGTGGTTTTCAAAGGGAGTGAGAGGGGTTATCTATATACGAGGAGGGGTATTATTAGAATAATAAATGAAAAAAATAATATATCAAAGGCAAAAACATATAATAGTAAATTTTGGATAATATAAGTCATATATATAAGTATAATATAAATATTTTATTAGTTTCCACCTCTTTAAAATTTTAAATTATTAGTTTATTAAAATGGAAATAAAAAAAAGAAAAATTATTATTTATGGGATCACTTTTGACTTTATGTTTTGGAAAATTCCTTTTAGGTTAGTAAATTAAGTTTATTATATTTTAGTGAATAATTTATGAAATTAAATATTATTTGTCAAAAACATAAGCTTAATAAATTATCAGGTCATTTTTACATCATGAATGACGTAATTTAAGATACACTAGTTTCATGAAAATCATTATTTTTACTATTCACCTAAAAAAGTTAAGTACTATAGAAAATTACAAAAAACTAACATTTTACAATTTCAATGTACTAATTTAATTTTTTTACTAATTTTATAAAAATAAATATTTAACATTTTTTATTTTAATTCTTAATATAAAAATTATGATTTTTATGAAATCCATTAAAATAATGTTTATTAAGTGCATATATTTTCATTAAGTTTTTAAATCATGATATTTATTTTTCAGATTTATATTATTTATATTTAATTTTATTTAAAAAGATAAATTTTATTTATATCACACTTTATTTTTTTGTGGTTAAATTATTATTCCAATGATTATATTACTATTCCCAATGGCTATGTTACATTTCCCAATGGCCAAGTTACTATTATAATAGTCACATTACCTCTTATAAATAACACTTCATTATTTCACTAAATATTCACTAAAATTCCTCCCATGGATACTTATTTTCATTTTCTATGATATTGATTGGTTTAATAATGTTTTTTTTCATTTTTGTAGTTTTTTCATTGTACGACTGATTCTTATAGATTCAGGCAATCCATATTTTCCCATTAGATTTTTTTATATTTTCTATTTTCACCCTTGTAATAATTATAATTTTAATTGTTTTATTAATTAAGTACTGTTACTATTTTCATCATTTAAATAATGTTTTTTTAGTTTCTCTATGTTCTGTTTGTGTATTGTATAATATAATTTAATATACATTCATTTCAAGAAAAAGATATAATTTATAAACTATAGGTTGTTATAATATTGGAACTTCCCCTCCCATAACTAAAACCATATTTTTGTGTGTCACAATATCATAAAACATTCATCATATCATCACATAAAAAATAATTTAAAGAAAAAAGGCATCATAAAAAAATCACCAACTCACTACAGAGTAACTGAGGAAAAATAAATGGGTTTTACAAAAATTCCCTCAACATAAACCTTAATAATCTAGAGAAATAATAAGGATGGTATCATTAAATATTATACCCAATAATTCATAAGTAACATCAAAGGATATCATCGTTGATGGAAAATGATTTTGAAAGATCACATGGAATATTTCCTGGGGAATATAACATTTCCCATTTGATTTTTTTTTTAAAATAAAAAATTTTCAAAATCATTTATTTAAAATAACCTTGGAAACTTATTAGGGAATATTTAAAATTATTTTAAAACACTTCATGATAAAAATATTCTTTCTAATTTTATTTTTTATTTAATAATTCATAAATCATTTTGGAAATAATTTTATTGAAAAATATACTTTGAAACTTATAAATTAATATTAAAACAATTATTTGTTCCTGAAGGCAAATAATACCATTCATGTTGTACACATTAAAATAAATATTCCTTTCACATTTTTGGTAAAATAAAAATGGGCAATATTTGGAAAACAACATGAATATTACTTTAAGAATTTTAGCTAAAAATTTAAACATGGGTAAAAATGTCCTTAATAAATAATTTAAATAATTTGAATTTTTTTGAAAACATTTTTAGAAAAAATGGTTTTGGAAGAAAAATGTTTTCAATTGAAGAGATAAATACTAACAATTTCTCTAAAAACATTATTTTGAACCCTTGAGTACGTAAATAGAAGAGAACTAATTTAAAAACTATATTCTCATTAAATACCTATAGGATAAGAAAATTAATTAGTTTCTTGAGAAATGGATCATAATATTGTATCATTTAAAATATAAACGTAAACAATCGTGATAAACGATGAGATTTCACCATAAAGAAATTACCACTTTTTTAACAATAAATAATAAGAACCGTGAAATAAAAAATTAAAAGAAACATAAAATATCATGATAATAAATGAATTCATGATATTAAATTTCAAAGGGACAATTTATACCCCTTATATAAGAATATATGGGCACAATATAAATTATTTCTCAAAGAAGGCAATTTGAGACAAAAAATCTCTCACCACATTGGTAAATTTTGATCCATAAACCCTATTAAAGATATATTATCAAATGGATTTTTAAATCATGAAAATTTTAAGGATAATAATCAATAAATTTGTTAATGTTAAGTATAAAAAAATATAATATAAATACATGGTGAATATGGCATGTTTCTTACAGAAAAATCAATGCAAGACAAAAATCCTTTACCATAAGTATCAAATTCTTAACACATGTTATAAAATAATTTATAATAAATATTATGTTGTTATAAATATGATAATGAACAATATTTATATATATAATACCGTATATTATTTACTTATGACATTTTATTACCCATTTATTAACAATTTCATGTTAAATTCATGTTTCAGGCAATATTTGCTTTGTTTTTCATATATGGTTTGATCTTATGTATTTTTTCAACTTACTTTTATCATGGTTTCATAATCTATAGAATGTCAACCATTATAAAAATAAATTATATATTCATTATAAATTTATTTATAGTAGTCCATAAGAGTTTGAGGTAGAAAATGAAATACACCGTTTAGGGAGATGGTATGTCGTATGTACACATGAATTCTATTTCCATTTTCATGAACGATTTGATGAAATAAGGGTAAGTATTATATTACCATAATAGAATGAATTTTATTTAATATATATCAAATATTTTTTGATAAACACATCTTTATTACCATTCAAGTAATTTGTGAACAAATCACATCACTTTGCATGGTGGTAGCCCACTTTACACACACAGACAATGTTATCATATTCCAAAAGAATATAAAGTAAGAATAAAAATGTGATATAATGATTCCATAAAAAAATATTATAATAAATATAGTATATAAATAATAAATCCATCATTATATCCAACTTTTATAGGTGGTGATGAAAAAAAAAACATCAATTCATGAGGCAGTTGTCCGCCGCACACACGAATGATGACTTCGTATCCCATTTGATGGTAGAGGAAATTGATATAGGTCATTATCTTAACCTAAAAATATATAAATATAATTATGATAAATTTTTTATTATATCATCATGTTTTAGTTATAATTTATTGAGATGGAGGAAGAAATAAAATTAAACGCTCAGTTAGGGGTGATACCTCTTCTTTAGACAACTTTTTTTTGTTTGCACCAAAAGGATTCTCAAGTTGGATTTATAAATACAATTAAGATTACAGAATTTTAGGAGGAAATTATTAATGTTTTTTGGGTAGGTCTAGGAAAAAATAAAGGGTTTGTAAGTTAGAATAAGAGAGGATAAGGGGTGGCCTTTTATAAGTGCGGTGAGTGAAACACATGTAATTTTTGACAAGAAAAAGGTGTGCCCCTGTTTTGTACATGATAAAAGGCTAAACAATAAGAAATTATCTATCATAGAAGATATAAGGTCTAAATATATCCATAAAATTATTTTTTGACAAGTTTTTGGTCATTTTTAACACTTATATTTTTATATTAATCCACGATAAACCCATTTTTACATTAACCACAATAATATATTTTTTCTATTTTTATTAATCATTATTGTCAATAATATATTCAAATTATTAGACAATATATTTTTTTTATTAAAAATATTTAATATATTTTTAAAAATTAATTCACATATGTGGAAAAATATAATTTATAATTAATCCTACGGACATGATGAGAAAGTCTGTTTCTAATGGGGAAATGTTCAAAGGGTTTAAAAGTTATTGTATCAAATTTCGAAATAAAAATGAATAATATAACCTAAATTGGACTAATTTATATATATATAAGTAAACTATTGTTAGTTTAAAAACCATATTAACACAATTTTTATGTTTTTAAATGCTTTAAAAGAAATTTCAATACATAATAAAAACCAGCATTTTTAACTATTCATCGATAAATTTATCTTATAATAAAATTATAAAAAATTCCCCGCAAGATAATTTGGACACACTGATTTCAAAAATTATATTTCTTTTTCCCATAATTTTTTTGATGTATGAACAATTAATTTTAAATTAAGTGTGAAAAAGGTGACATAATAGTATTTTAGAAAAAATATTGTTTTAAGTATAAAATTTGATTTATTAAATTCTCATTCCTAGAAAAAAAATAATCTCAATGTTAAAATATTTATAGAAAATATTATATATAAATTAATTTAAAACAATTAACTAAAAGTGATTTGTTTAATTTATTAATGTTAAATGAGTTTTTTTTTCAAAAAAATAGTTTTAAGAAAAAAATTTCATTTGTTTTCAAATATTTTTTATTTTCATTTTTAATTAATTGGTCACCAAATAATTCATTTGAAATACATTTATAGATCATATAATATAATATTAAATAATAATATCTTAGTATTATGTCATTTTTCAAAAAACTCAGTATCACATATATCACAAGCTATACTCAGTGTTGAGTGTAACACAAACAAAAACCGGTGTTGCGTGAAAATAAAGATAATATTGGTGTTTCATTTAACATAATATATACTCAATGTTTCATGTAGTGAAATATGAACTCGATGTTATTTGAAATGAAAAATATCAAAAGTTTAAATTTATTAAAAAATATTTCACAAAATTTCGTGGTGTTACATTCTAGTCCCTTAAATAAATTGCATCCTTACAATTTTATCTTGTGCTCAGTAATAAAGGGTTTAACATTTGAAAATTACTTTGTTGGAAAACCAAATAGTAAAAAGGGTTCACACAGATTACTCTTGAAAAGAGAGAAATTGATGCTTAATGGTCATTTGGAATAACACATACTTAGTTTTCAAATAGGAGAACATAGGTGGGAAGTGAATATTTAGACATGGAATAAAAGCGTAATGTCCAAATAATGATAAAGACTGATAGAAATAATTTAATACTATAAAGTGAACTGTCATGTGAAAATAAAAATCCATAAAACCATAAACCAAAAATGTTTGAAAAATTCCATTGATATCATAAACAACGATGGTAATAGGGCCAAATTTTCTTTCAAGAACATTTTCTTAAAGTTGAAGAATTTACAAGAGAATATATAATTACTTAATTTCATTCCATATCACAAGAATAATATCATCTTTTGGTTATGACTTGATAAATTTACACTTCATATTTTACTCTAATAGATGGATTTTTTATATCTGAAGCACTGATAGATAATAAGTTCCACAATATAATGATAAGTCATTCCTTCAATTTCCAGTTATAATAAAAATATGGTTATCATATGTTATATAATATGTATAAATGTTCATAGGGTAAAGTAATACATTAATCCCTAAAACATTATCCAAAGTTCAATTTATAATATTCCATAAATAGTTAACCTTATGACCCTTCCAAAATCCAAAATTTATAAAGATCACTAAATTTCCTTGAAATCAACATAACATTAATCCTCCAAATATCATTAAGTAAATATTAATTTTCACATATAAAATATTTTAATAACTTAGTCATATATTTCCTTAAAACATGAAAATAACCAGAATTACCATAATTTCTTAATGAAATAACACCTACTTCCTCCGTTATTGAATAAAACCAAAGATTACTGAATGATTCCCATAAATCCAATAATTCTATAAACTCCATCATTGATAACATAATTTTTTTCCACGAATCATTTACCAGTTCCAAGGTCATTAATACTATCAAATTTAATTTATTTAAATAACCTATAACTTTATCCTAACTAAACACCATTTTCTAAACATTAGGAACTTATTAAGGTTTCTATTCCACTAATAAAAATATAAAATGGCCATTAAATAAATTTTACAGGCCATTTGAACCATTCAACATATTTTTGAAATTCCTTAATGAAATAATTATATTAAAAATTCTTATATATATCATGATTCATATGACATAACTCTTCAATTCCAATACACGAACACTTCAATCACCCCACATCCTTCTCAAACCATTAACTTGGATTCGAAATCATATCCCCGGATACCACTTTAATACAATATTAAATATGAATCATGTCTTAAAATTCATCAACCTCAATTTAATCATTTTTCTCATGTTTAATATAAAAAATATTGTTAGAACAACCCATTCCTTTTATATGTCATGTGTAGCCTCCTCATCATCAGCAATATAATCATTACTCATACCACCTTTCTGATTATCTTCATGATCATTCCATTTAGTACATCAATTTGAATAATTCCTTTACTTTATACATTTTAAACACTCAACAATTGATGATATCTTAGGGAGACCATTATTTATATCCATTGATATAACCAAAATTTTCATTCTTCCTCTACAATTTCTTGATTTGTGCCAATATTTTCCACACTCAAAACATCTCCCTATTCCTATAATATATTAACTTGGGTGATTCTTCTATATTGTAAACATATAAAAAATTTAATCTTATTTTTAATATGGGTTTCACCACCCAAACTCACAATGAACTATATACTTCTCTTATTTAGTGAGTCCAAGAGTTTCTTAATGGGATTGTTGTTAATCATATATCATGTTGACTGATTAGGAATAATGAAAACATCCTTAACTAAATTCATCATCTCATTTGGTTTTTCATCAACGCATTTTATATCACATACAACATTAATACAATTCCTTATGGTTCCCACTATTTACAAAATAGTATAGTGAGTAACAATATTCATAGTGAAATACCACATAATTATGAAAAATAATTTCAGGCATCTAAATCATCACTCCTTTTTTAATCTATTACACCATATATTTATCCTAGGTTATTCATATTCATTATCTATTTAAATCCTTCACGGTGGCTCTTAATGAGATTTTGAATTTAAGAATCATATCTCCTAGGAGTATTAAACTAGCTATGTAGTAGGGCCCATTGTCATTCAATATGTAATGATCGAGTCCATATCAATACAAACTTTTAAAACTTATAACCCTAAGTTACCTATTTTTCTAAGACACATCCACTTGTAGTTTCTAGATAGGTATGTAATCTCTTGGAAATTACATTCTCTATCCTTTACCAAAATTCTAAGACCTTTTCCTATACTTTGAAACATTATTAGAATTATCATTAAACTTATCCTTATATGTATCCCTAGACATATACTTAAAATATCCCTCAATATTTCACAAAATATTTCTCCTCATAGTTTCCAAAGGTTAACTAAACATTTCCTCTAATACCAACTATAACAATAAATGATTTTTTATAGAAATATCGCATCTTTTTAGACCGATATTAAATTAATTGCATAAAAACACACACAAGGACTGTAATATATTAGTTTATATGGAAGCTGGAATAAAAGTATTCATATTTAATAAAAAATCTTAAACATTTCCCACAATGACCTTCTCACATATTACTCCTCTTGTTCATATCCCTCCTAAATCTTTCTTTATAACCTGTAGAAGGAAACATAAGAAAGGGTGAGCTTATATGCTCAATAAGGGTAAAAATAAGAGATATCAATATATTGTTATATGAATTAATAAGATAATAATAAGGGTATGTTATCATGAAAATAAATTATGCATTTCATACCTATCCATTCATATATCATAAACTAGATTTATGGAATAATACATTATCATTTCAGAAAATATGGACCATAAGAGTGATAAATCATCATTAATCAGTCATTAACCATAAAGTATTTTCATAAAAATGTGGATCCATCATATAAATAGAAAAAAATTTCATATTTCAAGGATAACTACTAATAAAATCAGCATTGTGGTTCACGATGCACCTATTTCCCATAGTGGATCAGGATGGACCTGTTCCCATCAAGTACAAGGATGCACATATTTCTCATAGTAGATAAAGCTCCCCAACTTGTTTCCAATTGTTATCCCATTAAATATAAATATTTACCCAATTAATTGGTGGTATATATACATCCCACCCATATTATAATTAAATCCATACTTATGTGTGACATAATATCATAACAAATTCATCATATCATTACATCATAACTCATGTAAAGAAAGTAGGTTTCATAAACATTCCATCAATTCACCATAGAATGAATCTTAAAAAATAAACATGTTTTATAAAAATTTCATCTAAATAATACTTAATCATATATAGAAAGAATAAGGATGGTACCAATAAAGGTTATCCCCAAAAAACTATAAGTAACATCAAATGATTTCATCTTATATGTAAATTATTTTTGAATATCACTTGGAACTATTTTTTAGGAGTATATAATTTCGAATTTAAATATCAGTTTTAAAAAAAGATAAATTCCTAAAAATGTTTTAAAATTAATTTATATTTAAAATATACTCTAAAACATATAAATTAATATTTTAAACAATTATTTGTTCATTATGGTGGAAAAGACTATTCATTATGTATATGTTAAGACAAATATTCCTTTCAGATTTTTAGAAAAAGAAAAATGGAAATAGTTTAGAAAATGACATGAATATTAATTTTAAAACAGTATATAAAAATTAAAAAATGGGTTAAAATTTCCTTAATAAATAATTTAAATAATTTTAAAAAAATTATTGAAAATATTTTTTAAAAACATGGTTTTGGAAGAAATTTGTTTTTCGACCTAAGAGAGAAATAATGATGATTTTATTAAAACAATTATTTTGAACCATTTAGTGAATAAATAGGGAAAAATGAAGGGAAAATATGTATTATAAATAAATAAATATAGTGGAAGATATTTCATTAGTTTCTTGATAATTTTATTATAATATTTTATCATTGGAAACATAAACATAAACAATCCCGATGAACAAAGACATTGTACCCTAAATCCCTTACCACTATGGAAACATTAAATCATAAAAAACATGAAATAATGACATTAAATGAAACCAAAAATATCATGAGAATAAAAAAATTCATGATATTAAATTTAAAATGATAATTATATACACCTCATAGAAGAATATGTGTGTATAACATAACTTATGTCCCAAATAAGGGAATTTGAGACAAAAAATCCTTTACCACATTGGTAACTATTAAACCATAAACCCTATGAAAGAGAGATTATGAATGGATATGAAAATAAATTGTAATATTTATAATCAAAATAAAATAAATTATTTTTCATTATATACACAATATAAATGAAACACATGTATAATATGACATGTGTCTCACAAAAAAATAAAAGTCAGATAGAAATACCTTACCATAAGTATATAATTATTTATACATGTTTAAACCTCATTTATAAAAAATATAAGATTATTATATGTTATTATATAACCATTGTTTTATATATGATACCATATATGATTTACTTATGACATTTTATTAAATATTTATTAACAATTCCATATTAATGTAACGTTTTGGGAAATAACTATGTTTTTGTGTGTGTATGTTTTGATTTTTTATTTTTTGGGGATATTAATTTGATCATGTTTCCATCATATAATAAATTTTTAAAATGATATAAATATCATATATATTCATTATAGTTTTATTTATAATAATATATAAGACTTAAAGATAGAAAATGAAATGGATCGTTCCCAGAGACGGTAGGCCATATGTATGAATGAACACTGTTTCTATTTTATTGAAGAATTAAATTAAAAGAATGTAATTAATATATTAACATTAAAAAAAAATATTATATATATAAGAAATATTTTTAATAAACTCATCATTATTACCTTCCTTTTAAAGAATATACTTATCATATCACTTCGCGTGGCGGTAGTCCACTGTACATATGAAGGACTTTATCTTATTCTCACAGCATGGAAAGTAGGAAGAAAAATGTGAAATCATGATTAAAAATTCATAATAATATCATTAATATCACATAAAAATAATAAATTAATAATTATATCATACTGTAAGATTTGGTTATGGAAAATGAATAACACTAATTCACGAGGTTGTAGTCCGCCATAGACATGAATGATGATTTCATATCACATTTGATGGAAGAGGTGATGTTTGTAGGTCATAACCATAAAATAATATAACATATTATATGGAAGATAATGATGTTATAACATCACAATGTTTTAATAATAATTTAAGGAGGTGGGGGAAGAAATAAAATAAAAAACTAGGTTAGTGTTGTTACCTCGTCTTTAGACAAATTCTTTTGGTTTTCACCAAAAGGCTTCATAGGTTGGATTTATGAACAAAATATGAATTTTGGGGTAGTATTAGTAAATTAAGGACGTAATTTTTATAGGTATCAGTTAAACTAAATTGTTTTATTGTTTGAATAGGATATGGGAAGTGGTGACCTTTTATAAGTGAGGTGAATATTGCACTTGTAATTTTTGAAAAGATAAAGGTGTTCCTAAATTTTAGACCTGAAAAAGGATAAAAAACTAATATTATAGAACATATAAGATATTAGGTCTATATATTTCCATAAAATTTGTTTTTAAATTGTTTTGGGTCATTTTTAAACTTTATTGTTTTAGTTTAATCTGATGTTAACCCATTTTTACATTAAACACATTAAATAATTCTTACTGTTATTTTTATTAATTATGATAAAGAATTAATTTTAACTTATTGGATAATATAAATTTTTATTATCACAAATATTTAATACATTTTTCCAAATTACATTCACATAATTGGAAATTTTTTATTTAAAATTAATCCCAGAAATGCGACAGAAATCAGGTTTTCGAAGAAAAAATGTTCATATGTTTAAAATTTTTAATATAAAAACTCAACATGAATGTGATTTTAATGATCTAAATTGGATTAATATACATATAATTAATATAATTTTAATTTTAAAACCATACTAATTTTTTTATGTTTTTAAATTCATTGAAAGAAAATAAAATTCTTAATAAATACCATTATTTTTCACTATTCATCAAAGCATTTAACTTAACATGAAATTCTAAAAAATTAACCCTAATATAATTTTGAACTTATTATCTAAAAAATAAAAATTAATTTTTCAATTTTTTTTCAAAAAGTGTTAAAAATTAATTTTAAAATAAGTGTGAAAAAGGAAACAAAATTGTTTTTTGGAAAGAATATTGTTTTTAAGTATAAAATTGGATTTATTCTTATCTCATACCAAGAAAAAACAAAATATGAGTGTTTAAAATTTCATTTAATATATAATTTTTAAATTTAATTAAAATCATTCTCCAAAGGGTTTTTTTTTATTTTCTCACATAAAACACCGTTGTGTGTATAAAAATTGATTTTTCTAAAAACGATTTCATCTATTTTCAAATATTGTTTATTTTAAATTATAATTAATTAATAACTAAATAATATATTTTATATAAAATTTTAAACAATACAATATCAAATTAAATAATAATATTTTGATTGTATGTCATTTTTTGTTTAAAATAGGTATTTCATGTATCATAAGCTACACACAGTGTTGTGTGTAATCCAAGATAAACTTAGTGTTGTGTGTGACACAAGATAAAATAATTGTTCAACATAACCTAAGATAAACATTGTAGTTAATCTAAAAAATATAATTTTGATGCTGTATGTAATGAAATATATCAAAATTACAAAATTTATTTGAAAAAAATATTTCACAAAATCTTGGGTGTTGCATGTCTAGTGTTGGGACTAGGAACTATAGGATGATAAAGGTGTCAGTTTTGGTTGAAAATCCAAATTTTTTAAGTATGAGAATTAGGATATTCCGTTGGTAAAACATAAAATATAGTGAATTTTTCATACATCATGATAGTGATATGATTAGGGAAATTTTCTTTAGCCTGTGGGTGATTTGTTTTCATATTTCCTCAGTAGAATCTACTAGTAATTTAAGTAAATTACAATATAATTAGTGTTTTTTAAAAGATATTATAATGGTTTATTATATTAATATATATTTTATGGTATTTTATGATTTATTATGATTGTGATTGTTTGGAAACAAAAGTGAATTTTTGTTGGGTTGATTGGTTTTTGATAAAACCTGGTTTTTAAAAAGAAAAAAACCATGAGGTCGAATAATATGTGCATAAAATGGTTTCAAAAATTATTTTTTGAAATAACTCATAGAGAATGTTATTTTTTGGGAAAATTAAGGAAAATGGGTTTTGGAAATTGGATTTAATTTGGGTTTTGAAGTTGGATTTCAAAATTAATTTTGAAATGGGATAAGTTTTTAGAAAAAGTGACCAGAAAAGACAAGAATTTTGGGTGATTTTGATTTTTTATGAAAAAACCTTATATTCAAAGGGGTGTTTTAAAAACATGGGTGATTTTTGACTTGTATAAAGTAATTTAATGGCGTTTTTAATAAGAATCAATCAATATGTGAAACTGAGATTTCTTGAAATTTTCTATGTTTTTACCAATAATCACCATGATTTTTGAATTTTCTGTTTGGATTTTGTGATATGTTTTTTGGGGAAAGTAAAAAGTGATTTATTGTTTGTTTGTAACTAATTTGGTTATATGATGGGAAATAGGAGACCAAATCCTAAGTAGAATAACCTTTTGTAGTTTTTGATAATGTATTAGGGGTGAATTTGGGTGATTTATTACATTTCTAGTTGGTATAGCATGGATATTTAGTATGATACATGTATATTATGGATCATGGGATTTTTGTTTTATGTTAGGCTTTAGTAACTAATTGTGTTTTTTAATGTAGGCTCAAAATTTGAACCTGTTGATTTTGGGTTTTGATAGGTAATTCTTATGGTGGGGGGAACTATAATCTCAGAGTTATTTCAATCACTGAAACATTAATTTTTTATAATTGGAATGTGGGGTCAGGAAACATAGTGGGGTTTCATGATTAGATTTTATGGTCCAATGTGGTGACAGTAAAGCTAATACATGGTGGGGAGCATCATTTAGGTTATTAGTGTATGACCCTTATGTTGGAGGGGTTATGAAGATATTAAGATAGTTTAGCGTGTGTTTGAGATGATATAGGGATCCAAGTGAATAATTAGACATTGTTTAGAATTTGGTGCAGTGTTGGATTGAGTATATGTGTCAGAAATAGAATTAGGATTGCGGTAGTGTGATATGATAGTGAGCTAGATCAGTGGCATGTCAATGCTCATAGAAAGAGTGTGTCAGTTTAATGGAATGGTTGAGGATAAAAAACTATAAATTGATCCAATAGTTGGGTTTAGACAATTATCATTTTCATGATGCCTCCAGGTGTTATGGAATTATGATTGGGAAATAGGGTGTTGTGTCAGTGGGCGAGGCTGAGAATTTTGGTGAAGAAAAGTCTAACTAAAGAGGGATGATTTACGATTTTGTATAAATGGGTGTAGTGGAGTATTAAACACATCAATATCCTCATTTGGGATATAGTTGGGGTGGTTTGAGGACTAATATGGGCATTTTAGTGGAAAATATATTTTATCTAGGTGTAATGGTAAGATTTTCATATTGGACACACATTCATAAATCAGAGATAGAATACAGTGGTTTGACCATTAATTAATGATGAATTTTAGTTGAGATTTGGGGTTAAGAACCATTCATACTTATATGGAAAAATAATTTATATAGTTGAGAGGTTTTAATACCCCATACATTTTCTAGGTTGTGATATTCCATGGGAATTTTATTCTTCGATTTCAAGAGTGGAGTTTGTTTGAGAATATAGGTTTAGATCAAAGTTATGAGTATTTCAACACCTCAAGGATTTTTTTAAAAGTATAATAATGGATCAGATATTCTTTTTGGTCTTGTGTGATCGTTGGGATGAAGTTAGGTGAACCCAAAACTATTTGAGTTGATGGTGTGACACTACAGGGAGTTCCATTACACATGGCACTCTATGGTGATGTTTGAAACCTAAAACAAAGAGGTCGTAGTACCTATAAATGGTGTGGTTCTTGAGGGGAAAAAATTTTAGGATACTCTAGGGTGAAACACCACATCTTAGCATTTTTAGGTGACCTTGGTTGTGCCAAGGGAAATTCCACTACATCATAGAATTTGAGACTCGGGAGTTTTGTTTCCTTTTTGGATGACGGGTCCATGTGTTATTCCTATCTAAAACTATTTTTGTGTGTTTGTGTGTGTGTGGGGGGGGGGAGTGGATATTATATGGTTCTTGACATGTCAAGATCCATTGGGGATATCTCAGCATCCACAATATCACAGTGAATGTTGTTTTTGTTGGAAATGTTAAAAAATTAAAGGTTTTACATTACACCTTCAATTATTATAGACTGAAGACCACTTTTCTCTTTTTCACTCATTTAAAAATGACCTAGAGAGGATTCCCCATATTTCTATTTCATTTTCCACTTGAATTTCGGGTGTTTGGTTTGATTTGTTTGGTGATTCAAGGTGAGATATCCTATCTCCCCCCATCCTTGTTCTTCCACTTATTCCCCCACTAATTTGGTTCGACTTGGTTAGGTTTTTGACGGATAATTCAATAATATCATGGAGTAATAATCTTGTAATAATGGGGTTATATCATTTCTTGGATAAAGGAAATATGATAGTTTAATCTCACACAATTTCATGTTTTTTCAATTAGGGTATGTTTCCGTACATATTTTTTATGGTATTTTATTTAAAACGAATTAAATTAGTAACTGAATGGATTTTTCGTGTTGGATATTTGGACTTGGATGATGTCGAGAGTTTATCATGATCCATACATAAGGATTTGATTTCTATTTTGGTGAAAAATGGTATCTAGGTGTGTAATTAAAAAATTACACATAATTTTTTTGAATTGAATTATCAATTTCACTTTTTTATGAGAAATTAAATTTGTAGAAAAATAAATATAAAATGTTATCATCAATATTTTTAAGTATTATGGATTTAGTGGAGACCTCACGTGGCTTGGAAGAGGTCATAAGGTAATGGAAAGGCTTTAGTATTAGTTATCATTCTATGGTTAAAAGGAAAAGGAATCATTTGAGGTATTTGACCTAGAATTTAATAATCATCTTTATTAGTAGATGATTTTATATTCTTATGACTGCAATATTATTATTTTTTAAATTAATTTCAAGATTCCATTATGGATTAGTATGGGTTCAACTTTAACTAGTAGTCAACTTGCATTGTATAACTTTCTAAATAGTTCAATGGGGTACCTTAGTCGAACGAGTGTCGATGGAAATCCTTATGGACTATTTTGTGACAAGAGAGGATTTAATAGAATATGATATTTCCTTTTAAAAATGTGATTTTAAAAATTGGTTGATGAAAAAATAATTTAAAGTAAATTAATTTATTTATATAATTGGTTTTGAAATGGAATTTAAATATTAAAGATAAATTTATGAAAGAATATATTGATGGGTTTTTAGCTAAGTTTATAGTTTGAGTGACACAAAACATGGTGCATTTTTCTAAATGACTTATTTATAAAAGAATTTTGACAATATTTTTAAAGAAAATGTGGAATGGATTTATGGGTAGGTTTTGGGATGTTTGATTTCATAAAATTAATGATTCTTTTTTCAAAATAATATGTGGTTGTCATGCTTCTCATTTGTGTTTTCCAATGGTTATTGTGATGCATGATGATGTGTTTTGTGTGTGTAGACCCGTGAGAAATATAACATTGGAATCAATGTCAAGTTGGTTTTAATTCTTTTAATATAACCCTTAGAGGGTAGGTATGGGATTGAATAACCCCATAGAATGTTGAGGGACATGATGATTGAAATGATGGGTTAGGGATGTGAGATGGAAATGTGATTGAGGAACCTATGTAGGTGACTCATCTATGGTTTGATATATGGGACCCATTTCATATGGCTTGGTAGTATATTAACCCTATAGAGCGTTAATGAATTTCATGAATACTGGTAATTGATGATTTCTCTTTAGAACCTAAATTGATTATTTGAGACAACTTTAGCTTTAATACCCTGCTCCTATAAGCACGAAGCTAGAGAATTATTTTTTTACATTGGCATGATCATAAAAAATTAAATCTCGAAGAACCGATCAGTTTAGTAGCGTTGAAAAAACCAGATACAAACATAAGTTTTACATTACATCATGAATTAAAAACAAGCTAGTATCTCCATTAGAATACTCATATCCTTTAAGATATTCCTACAGGTTATCCATAATATACCTCTTCCCATCCTTGGAAAAAATGAAACATAATAAAGGGGTGAGCTTAGATGCTCAGTAAGGGTAAATAATACAACAGAATCTATAAGCATAAACTTTTTAGGTAAGGTACATAACTAAAACACAATCCTTTAAAACACAATCCTGAGCATAATATAGAAACTAAAAATAAAATAAATACATATAAACATTCAAATGGATATTATATGAGTCTAATAACAAAATTTAATATTAATAAATAATTTCATAATGAGGGAATGCATAATGTCGGATATCATAACTGCATCATCAAGGCCTCGTGCCAAGACCATAAATAAATGGGTAGAAACCCAAACTAGTTTTTCTTATGAGACATACTGATGCATCAAGGGACTATAGTGGCCCCATCCATAACATACTAATTCTAATGCATTCCTCTTATGAAAGAGGAAAAAGCATAACCATAATAAACATATGTATTAAAACTATCGTATGAATTGTTAATACTTTATACAAAAACCATGGATTGTATCAAAATAGTGCATCTACAGTAAAAATAATCATAAAACATTAAATAAAATAGGACATGTTGTATCATCAGAACCCAACCTCAATTAAACATGATATATATTAAAGGATTTTGACATATATGAACATGTTTTTAAGAATATTAGCAGAAACTTATTTAGAAAAATGACCCTTTTTATTTAAAATATTTTTTTTAAAAATTCCATACAATTTAAAAAAATAATATTTTCATTGAAAATAATCTTGTAAAATTTTAAAGGAAGCTTCAGAATCTTAAGTCATCATGACATTTGAAAAATCCACCGACCCCATATAAGTTAAAAAACATTCTTCTCATACTTTGTTGAAAAAGTCAAATAGTATACCTCGTAAGGAAAATTATAAAAATGCCTTTTAGAAAATAGAACATGGATAAATTTTTCTTTATAGAATTTTAAATTTGAAAAAAGGATTTTTGGAAATAAATTTTTATGAAACATGGAAATAAGTGATAAATATGTCCCAGTAAATTCTTACGTAAAATCAATCCTGGATAATAATGAAATTCTAAAATAAACCCTTACCTCATAAAATCCTTTAGTTTAGGGCATGTCAAACTCTTGTATAATAGTTAAATAATGTTATTAAGTTATACCATAACTATATCCCTGATTTATGACATCATATATGATCCTATTATATCATTTTCTTAATAATATTTCATTATGATCATTATTTTGGGTGTGAAATGCATTATTTTTGTACATTTATTTTGTCATATAAGTCTTGTGTATTATGAATTGGATAAATATTATTCATATCCAAAATAGTTTTTAGTTCATAAATATTAAATTAATTAATTATATACATTTTCATAATCATTATTTTTTTTCATGTAGGATGAATCTCTTCACGTCGTGGAGATGGTAGGCCATATGTACACATGCGCAATGATATCATTACGTTAATGGCTAATTGGTATATAATTTGATGGAATATTAATTCTAAATAACAATTATCATATCATATAAATTATTTATATCATTTATACTCATAATTATACCCATCCAAATAATATAGTGTTGAATCAAAAATTACACCATGACGTGGAGACGGTAAGCTGTACGTATAGACACATGGTGATATTGTTATTAACTAGATGGATAAAAGGAGGAATATGGTTATCCAATAATAATAAAAAAATATTATAGTATATATCACAATTTAGTTACTTCTTTATTGTGGAAAAAACATAGGAATAATAAGTATAAGAATAAAAGAAATTAAATTGAAATGGAAAGACAATTATCTTTCTTTGAGTATCTCCTTTTTATTTGGAAAAAAAGGACTTTTTAGGTTGTATTTATTCCCATTTTATGGAATCCAGGATTAAGTGAGAGAAGTTTAAAGAAGAAGTGGTCAGATTTTGGCCAATAAAAATATAATTATAGGTGTGAATAAAAGAGTAGGGGTTCCCTTTTATAACAGGGTAGGGGCACTTTTGGAAACTCCAAGACTATTAATTTAATATAAATTTATTTTTGAATTAAAATATCTAAAAATTGAGTTATTTTATATGATAAGATGAGTATAGGTCAAAATAATCTCAACCAATAAAATTTATACAATTTGGGTTTTTATTTTGAACCTTATCATTTTGATTTATCCTTAATTAATATGTTAAATTTTAATTTTGGTAATAGTATTCTAAATATTAAAAGGTTACAAATATTTACTTATATGGTGTAAATTTTACATAAAAGGACACTTTATGATATTTTTTACCTTATAATTATAACTTTTTTGTTTTTAAAATTTTTATGTTTTTAAATATTTTAATATTTTTTTATAAATTATCAATAGTGTCAATTTTGACACTATTCATTACTTTGACTTAAATTAAAATAAAAAAGAAATATAACCACAAAAAAAACCTTTTAATATACTCTTAAAATTTTATATTAACCTATAAAAATCATGTATAACCTTAATTAATTCAAATAATATTTATTTTAATATTTATTAACACCATTTATTTTATATTTTTATTAACAAAATAATTTCCACGTCACTATTGTGTTATCATTAATGGTAATTATTTAATCTATAAAAATTATAAATAAATTATTATAATGTAGGAAATTATTTTATAATTACAAATAATATTTAAAATCTATGTTATCTCTTGGTTATCTCTATATTAACATTATTATAATTATAAGAAATGAGAGTGTAACATTTTGTCACATTCATTGATTTTAATAATATCCATGTCATATTCATGGAAACGTGTCCTATAAATGATTCCATTTTGATCCTTAGATGACAAGGGTAGATTTTATTCACCCAATAAGTTTTTTATAGGTGTTAAGTTAATTTTATAATATTGTTTTACCTTTAATTACTTGATTTACCATTAATTGTGGTAATTAAAAAATTACTAAAGTTACTATTCATAATGTCATATAATAAAATTAAAATATTTACATAATTTGGACCCAATGATACCAAATATGGAATATATTTTTAATAATTCAAAATATATAAGTTGAAGTAATTAAATTAAAATTAATCCCATTGATGCAATGAGAAAATGAGGTGTTAAAAGTAAAAGCAATCAAAATATTGACATGTCTTTATATCCAATTTTAAAGTGAAAATAATTCCTATGATCTATATTATATTAAATTATAAATATATAATTTAATTATATTTTAAAACCAATCATATGTATAATTTAACACTATAAATTATTTTGATGAAAAAAGTTGTTTTCAACTAAAATTTAGTATTTTCACTATTCATCAAAACATGGAACTTATCTGAAAAATACCAAAAATTTAAAAAGGTAAATTTTTTTATTAAAATTTCAAATAAGAATTTTATTTTTTCAAATTTAATATATAGAAGTGTCAAATATTGTATTTAAAATGGGTTCACCATGAAAAATCGAGAAAATTGCTTTTATAAAAAATCCTTTTAATGTGTAAATTTGGTTTAATTATAATATTATGTATATAAAATTATTTTGATAGATTTAAAAACATTTTAATAATTATATAGTATATAAATTTCATAATTTTTCTAATACTAATCATAACCACTTTTAAATGGGTTGTTTGATTGATCATGGTGAGCTCAAACTCAATGTTGCGTGCAACACATGCCATTGAATTACTTAAAAAGAAGCATACAATGAAATCTTGGAGTGTTACATTATTCTCTATTTCAAATAATTTCTTCCTATAAATTTTTAGAACATCACTTCATAAAAATATTGGGGGGGGTTCTTCATCATATGATCTTCAGGTTCCCATGTCCCCTCTTCCATTTTATGATTTCTCCAAAGAACTTTTTACCATTCATGTCGTCTGATTCCTCAATTATATTTATCTAGTTTTAATAATCTTGAAAGTATCTTCACAATAATACATATCAGGTTCCCGTTGTACTTATTCATAGGTGAGTACGTGTACTGGGTATGGAGTGTATTTCTTTTATAGTGATACGTGGAAAACATCATGAACATTGGACAAACTTGGTGGAATTGCTAAATGGTAATCTAAATATCCAATTCATTCCATAATTTCAAAAGGTCGAATGTACAAGGGACTTAACTTACCATTCTTATTTAATCTTATAACACCCTTCCATGGAGATACCTTAATGAAAACTTGATATCCCACTTGAAATTCCAAACTCTTCTTTCAGTTATCGACATAGATATTTTTCCTACATTAATTTACTTTGATATGGGTTTGAATAATATTCACCTTTTTCAGTTGTTTTGTCAATAAGTTCTGGGCCTTGAGTTTTCCTTCCCCAATATCATCCCAACAAGTTGGTGTATGAAATCTCTTTCCATATAACGCTTTATATGGTGCCATCTGAATACTTAAATGAAATCTATTGTTATAGAAAAATTCTACTGGAGGTAAATACTAATCACACATACCTTGAATGTCATGTGAGAATGTTCTCAACAAGTCTTATAAAATTTTAATATTCCTGAATAATTTTCCATTAGTTTTTGGGTGGTAGGTTGTGCTCAAAAGAATATTTGTATCTAGGTCCTTCTAAAGACTTTTCTATAATCATGATGTAAAATGGGGATCATGGTTAGAAACAATCGTCAGGGGTACACCATGAAGTAGTATAACCTCATTAATCTAAAGTCTTACTAAATGTTCAAGTGGAAAACCTTCCATTATAGCATGAAAATGTATGGATTTTGTAAGATGATCAATAATTACCCATATCACATCATTTCTTATAGGAGTATTTGGTTTCCCCATGAAAAACTTCCATTGAAATATCATCCCATTTCAAAAAAAAAAAGGTAATAGAAGAGGTTTTATGACACCTCTAGGATGTTTTCTTCTAGCCTTCACCTGTTGAAAAAAAACATATTGACACATAATAAACAATATATCTCTTAATACTGTCCCACAAAAAAAGTTCCTTCAAATCCCTATACATCTTAGTGATACCAGGGTTTCTAGAGAAATTTTATTTAGGCCCATCATCCAATAATTACGTTTTTAGCTTAGGTATAGAGGGAACATAAATCCTCTTCCCAAATTTCAAAATACCATCTTAATATATGAATTGAATAAATCTCCTATTATTCCCAGCTTTAATTTTCTTTTGAAGATCTTTATCATTAGAGTGATAACTTTTTATCTTTTCTAGTAAAGATGGTTTTGTATGTATTTGAAAAAGTAATGATGTTTTACCTTCTATGGTAATTCCCATATCTATTTTTACTAGATCCATGAACATAAGAACCCTTTAAACTCTCATTTTGTTTTGAAATCCATGGTCCTTCCGAAACAAATCATCTGCCACCTTATTTTACATCCCTATGTGATAGTGTATTGTGAAATAATAATCATTGATTATCTAAACCATCTCCTTTCTCTCATGTTGCGTTATTTATGTGATAAAATATATTTCAAAATATTTCGATCAATATATATCTCATATATTTCACTATATAGATAGTGTCTCTAAATCTTTATAGAAAATATTACTACATCTAACCCAAGATCATGAGTTGGGTAGTTTTGTTAATGAATTTTTAATTTCCTAGATTCATAATAAATAACAATATCTTTCTGTATAAGAACACAACCAATTCCATTCCTTAATGCATCGCTATAAATCACAAACCCATCATTTATAGATGGTAATTTAAAGATAGTATCATTGACTATTATTATCTTCAATTATTAAAGAACATATTCGCAAACTTTTTTCCAAATTAATTTAACCACTTTACATGTGATATTGGTTAACAAGTTATCAAATTAGGCAAAATTTTGGAAGAAACACAAATATTAACCTTATAAACTAACAAAATTGCATACCTCAGTTATGCTGAACAGTGTTGGGAATTATTGGATTTACTTTTTCATTATATTATTAACATAGATTCAATACTTTGAGATAATATGGCCAACAAAATAAATTTCCTTATTCCAGAATTCACACTTGCTAAATTTCTTATATAGATTATTTCTTCAAAAAGTCGCCAGAACATTATGTAAGTAGTTCTCATGATTTTTATAGATTTTAGAGTATAACAAGATATAATCAATAAATACTAGAACAAAATCATCAAGATATTCCTTTAACACTCTTATAATTAGATCCATGAAAATATAGGGTTCATAAGTTAGTCCAAATGGTATTATGATAAACTCATAATGTCCATACCAGGTTTGTAAAGCTATCTATGGAATATCTTCTTTTATTACAAACAATTTATGATATACATAATGAAGATCAATCTTTGAAAAATATGTATTTCCATGAATTTGATCAAAAAAATCATCAATGCGTGATAGAGGATACTTGTTATTTATTATAATAACATTGATTTCTAAATAGTCAATGCACAACCTCATTGATTCATCTTTCTTCTTAACAAAAAGAAATGGGGCTTCCCATGGGGAAACACTAGGGGGATTAAATACTTTATTACTCAAATACTCTAGTTGTTTCTTCAGATCTACTAATTCTAAAGTAGCCATTCTATGAGGAGTAATTTATATTGGTCTTTCATGAGGGATAAAGTTAATAGAAAAATCAACTTTCCACTCCATAGGATGTCTTGGTAAGTCCTCTGCAAATAAATTAATGTATTCTTATACAATAGGTACATATTCAATTTAAAGATTAGTATATTTTATTTTGCTTCTCCCCCAAGAATTTCATTTAGAATAGCTACATGATGTGGATCTAAATAAGAATCAGATGATGAAGTTTATACTATAAAGATAATGGATTCTACATCTTCCTCAAAAATCACAACTTACTTCTTTTTGTAATAATTTTTGATATCATATTTTGATATCGAGTCAAAACCAAGGATTCTATCAAATTATACCATAGGTATAATGATAAATTCAGCAGATAAAGCATGTTTATATTCCATAATGGGAACCTTGTGACACATCTTTTTGTAATGAGACTTCTCTAAGGGGGTTTGACTAACAAATCCATTATTATTGAGAATTTTAAATATCAAATTTTTAAAGAATACTAAAAAGATATAATGGAATGTGAGGATACATAATTAAATTAAGATTTTGATAAACTTGATGAAATGATTAAATTACCTTCCCCCACGACATTATGAACTTCAACCTCAGTAGTTGTGATCATAAAATCTTGGCTTTTCTCCCTATGAATTTTCTGGGGAAAGTTTCCATGACACATAGGATAATAAATTTAATATTGAAACATCTATTTACAATATTATTGTAGAATTGAAAATTGGTAGATTCATTGTTTCCCTTGAAATCACGAGCATGGTGGTATTTGTTCCACAACTATAACAAACTCCCATCCCATTTGGGAAAGTACTGGGGTGTTTATTCCCACAATTACTATAGGGTGGAAAGTCCACTTTTCTCTTATTCCCCTTACTTCCTTTTCTAGAGTGTTCAGTGGACTTATTCTTATCTTTCTTTTCTTTAAAGTCATAGGACTTAGATAATTACTTTTCTATCTTTATATCAAATGATAGTACATCTTTGTACGATGGGAAATCTTGTGAGACCAATTCCTATCAAAGGAATGGTTTTAACCCACCAAAGAATCGATCGGTCTTACTTGTTGGGATATATATGTAGTTCTATACACACCTTTCTATCATTGTTAAATTAACTTCACACTTTGCAACATTATCATCCTCCTCTATCAGAATCAAAAATTACCTCTCCATATACACTCACTGATAATGTGGAAATTATTTTCCTATGAATAATTCATTAAATTACCTCCATTACATATTTTATACTTCTTCATATTCATTCCTATTTGGAATTAATTACCACCATTGATCCGTATCTCTTAAGAGATAATTAAATGCCATTAATTTTTTTCCCTTTTAGTAATCCCCAAATTAGGAAATATCATTCTCTAAGAAACTTATTCATTTCTCATCAACAAATAGATTTTTCCCTTTGATTTCTGGAGGGATGTTATATCATGAAGTGGTTTAACAATGATCCTCCATGTTGTGGATCAGGATGCTCCAAATGGGTAAGGTTATTATTCATAACTTGAGTCATCTGTACCAGTATAATTATAAGTTATTCAGCACCATCTGCAACATCTTCCCCAATATCATTATATTTAATAGGAGGTAAATCCCTACATGGATTATGTACATTGATACGATTTCCATTTCTTCCACTAGATTCCATTTCTAAACAAAAACGTTCACTAGACAAGGTTATGAATCATAATTCATAATTTCAAAATACGTAACATAAATATAAAAATTTATGTATATGTAATATCATAATAATAAATATGAATTATTTAAGGAAATATTTTCTTTCAAATCCTTCATAATGGCTCATAAATAAAATGTGGATGTAACATCCCTGGTAAATAAAGAATAAAGAATTTTCATATTTATTAATATTTCCGAATTAAATATTAATTTTATTTTAACGGGGTTTCTATGTTCGATAGCGTACCCAATACACAACGATGAGTTTCTTTGAAACTTACGTAGCACACTAGCAAAAAAATAATATTATTTTAAATGTTTGTTAACAAGTAGCCGTTGTACTGGCGGGAATGGATAGAAATAACTAAAATATGATTAGATATGTTTTTAAATGTTTATACATTTACCCAATAAAAGATAAAGGCTTAAAATACGGAAAGAGTTCAATTTTAGGCATATATACTCTAATTTTCACTAAAGGTTCACTTATCACCTTTTAATGGTGAACCGTCATTAAATATAGTTTTTATCACTCTTATACTTTATTTTGGACCAAATATAACTCTTCTTTAGAATCGGGACATCAAAATTTACTTTGTGTAAATTTTTGGTACCTTTCTGATAAAGTTCGTTTTTTTATGAATAATGTAAAATGTTGTATTTTAATTCAAAACCTCTTTTTAATATAAATTATTTATATTATTATATTATCTTTTGAATTGGTTTTAAAGTGAAATTAGAAAATATTTTTATCATTAAATCCAATAGTGGTCATTGGAATCAACTTCACTTTGAAATTGGACTTAAACTGGTGTCAATCTTTTGATACTTATTGTTTCACAAAAACACGCTATTTGTCATGACAACGGGAATTAATTATTAAATTAATTAATTTGACTTATATGTTTTGAATTTTGTAAAATGGACTTCATTTTTGAATTCGGAATATCAAATATAGCTTAGGGTGAATTTTTGGTAATTTTCTGAAAAACTTCAATTTTTGATGAATAGTGAAACCACTAAGTGGTAATCAAGCAAACTGATTTTTCAGTTAAATGAAAGTTTACCACTAATGTGTATTGAATTTTGAAAATCCGACATACATGGTTGTCATTAGTATGTAAAATGTGGTTCAATGAGATTAAAACAATTTTTTGGTGAATAGTAACTTATTAAGTTTTTAATCGCGATTAGAGGTAATTAGTGTAGTTTAAGGTAAAAATGATATTATAAAAATGTGAAAACACCATGACACTTTTCCTAAACCTATTGGGTGAGTCATGGCCGACCAAGACAAGCCATGGGACAACTTGGGGACCCCATGGAGCCACTTTAGTTGGAAAATGACATTAATATATTTTTATTTAATGTTAAAGTGAAAATGACACTAACATAAATTGTTTTACTAAAATAATTTTTGGGTGGGGTTATACAAGTCCAAATTTTTATTATAAAAAGTCATTTGAAATCTAAAAAGATTTCATACATCATAGTATTTTTTTATAATTTTTAGACATTAAATAAATTAAATTATATATGACATAATAATGATGCAGTGATGACATCATTATTTGACGATTTAAATAAAACGGAAAGATAATGAAAAATCTAAAACCTACACATGTCCAAAACCAATTGGATGAGTGGATTTAGAACCCTTATAACCTTATCCACTAATTATATCAATTTGGGACCTTTTAAAACCGAAACACATTTTCAAATAAAGTAATATTTCTTTACTTTCCAAAAGTGCCCCTCCTCTCCTCTTATAAAAGGCCCCCACCTCTACCCCATTTCACACACTTCTCAAGCCTTTGGCTCGGCCAACCCCTGCCCAATTACTCTCTCCACATCCCTCTCCTCATCCTAGAGGATTCCCTTTGGGAACAATCCTTTCAAATGAAGCCTTTAGGCTCAAATCAAAAGGAGTTACACTTTTAAAGGTAATTCATTCTCTCATGTTCATTTGTTTTATTTTGCTTCTCCAACCCTCTAAACTCTTTTTATTTAATTCTTTTGTAACAACACCAGTATATTAAATATACTAGGATGTTGTTATAATATTTATTTGAGCTACACTCTCACACAACTACATCAAATGGTTAAAGAACATACGGTTTCCGTGGATGGCGAAATTCTGCCTCCCGAAACGATGATTGTTCAATACTCATTTAACACCTTCAAGGGTGGCCATTATGATGTCACTATTTTTATATATGATATATAATATGTTTATTTTTTCTTTAAGCTTCTGTATTTTTCATTTTTGACATACCTTTATGGTTTCCATTATGGGTAAACATGATATCTTCATTTAAGGAAGTGCGGACTACCGCCCCCTAAAAGTGATGTGATTCGTTAATGCCATATGTGGGACGTGTAAAGGATGGATTTAAAGTTATTATATATGATGTTATACTGGAATTATAATATACCTCTATATCATTATTATTTATTTCCATTAAAGTATGAGATAGAAATGAAAGTAGCGTTCATGCGTACGTACGGCTTACCGTCTCCATGAACGGTGCATTTCATTTCTTATCCCCAAATGTAATGTACTATTAAAAGTACATGTATATAATGAATATATATAATGAATGATATATCTAAATGATGAATATAATTCTGGAATTAAAATATACATACCTCTCATTTAGTTTTAATTCCATTAATATGACAAAGAAATGAAAGTAGCGTTCATGCGTACGTACGGCTTACCGTCTCCATGAACGGTGCATTTCATTTCTTACCTCTAAATGATTATGTAATATTATAAATACATGTATATTCTGTATATATATGATATATATGATATCCAAATTAGTAATGTCATTCTGGATATAAATAACCTTTGACCACATGAACAACATGTAATTGTAAGAAGTCAACTTTCGACTTAAGAACCAAATATTGACAAAACAAACATTATTAACTTAAATGGTTACATAATGTTTATAACATGGCAATAAGTGATATAAAAAGAATAATGAACTTTAAAAAGGTTCTTAATCAAGTATAAATTAACTCAAGTTTATTATTCAGGATGTTAAAGAACGATCGAGTCAAGTCGGACCCAAGGTATGGGACTTCGTCTCAATCTCAATTCATTGAGGCATATTTCGTTTTATACACAACTTTCTTTTATACGGTGTATAAACTCCTTTGACTTTTACTTTTATACAAAAGGAATATTTTTCTACGAAGCGTTTTACTAAACGACAAAAAGGAATGTTTTTTTTAACGTATGCGGTGACAACGACCTTTTTCCGCCACCGCGAGAATTATTTGATCTTTGGCTTTCTCAACAAGCCGTAATGTTTTTAGAATAAAATAAATACCATATACTCTTTTATGTATTTTGGTATTTAAAATGGTTTTGAAAAAGGATTCTATTATGTCAATATATTTATGATATATTGTGATTGAAATGTGGAAATGTTATCATTCCTTTATATTAGTTTTATGTTTTATGATTTTATACTGGTACTTGGACATTTTAACAGGTGGTTACGTTATAAACCATATGACGGGTGGTGCCGTGAATACCAGGACGGGTGGTTACGTTATAACCTCCAATGCATTGGGTATGGAAGTCGGCCGTATGGCTATTCCATTAAGTATGTATGGAAATTGGCCGTATAGCTATTCCATTAAGTGATATGTGTGGAAGTCAACCGTATGGTTATTCCACTTAAGTATGTTTATGTCCCAAGTTACCTTTATATATTCTATGTGTTCTTTATATGGGTTTTATGGTAATCCTTTGGTTACAAAAAGGTAAGTAATGATACTTTATTCAGTGAAGATTTTTTTACTACTTCATGAAGGTGAAGGTATTACTTTGATATAGTATACATGGTTTACTTGATGTTTGAAAAACTAACAGTTTTCATTCTTTTTGTATCCCTTATTGAGCTTTTTATGCTCACCCCAAGTTTTTCGAAATGTTTTTCACAGGAATTAAAGTGGAATAAGGTCAAGGATGAGATCAAGGGAATGTCATGCTATCTAAAACATGGAATCTAGACATCTTTCTTTTTAAGAGTTTTTATTTTATGGAAACTTAGTAGAAGTGTCTACTTTGTAATATTTTAAGATGTAATAGTTATGTTCTAATTCTCTAAAACTCTACACCTGAAAAGATCCTCAATGTGAATTATTCATTTAATTCAATATTAAGTAAGGTTTAAGGCTGGGGCCTTATAGTTGGTATCAAAGGTCGGTTTAGACAACTTTAGGAGTTAGAAAAGTGTTAAATTATAATATGATTGAAATGATATAGCATTTACAGATTAACATGTTGCTTCGCCTAAGACATTTCTATGTTCAGAATGGTTTTCCACAGAGGAAACAAAGCAGCTATATTGGGACGACATCAGGAGGAAGATAACCTTCCAAATCAGCAACCTGAGATGGTCGGAATCGGAACTGAACAGTTTGTTGTAGTGATGGCACAGTTGACTCAGGCTATAAATGGTGGTGGTATTCATGCACGAGATCAGCCAGATCAACCGCAGAGGAACATGTCAGTGGTGGAACATTTCATGAGGCAACATCCCCCATCATTTATAGGATCATCTGACCCTGTGCAAGCTGAAGGGTGGATTAAAGCACTGGAGAAGATTTTTGATGTCATGGGGTGTTCAGAACATCAAAAGGTTAGTCTTGCTGTTTACCGTTTTGAAGGTGAAGCTGATCAGTGGTGGTCGATGGTGAAAAATATAAGGGATAGTGATGAGATTGAGGATCTTCACTGGGATGAATTCAAAGGTATGTTTCTTGAGAAATATTTTCCTAAGGTGGTTCGTCTTAGGATGGAAAAACAGTTCCTAGAATTGAGGCAGGAGGATGATTCTGTGGCTGCTTATGAAGAAAAGTTCACTCGATTGGCAAGGTATTCTCCAAACTTCATACGAGATCTTGATAGTAAAATAAACCGTTTTTACTCAGGGTTAAAGCCAAAGTATCGAAGGGCTTTAGCTTCTCGTGAATTCAAAAGTTATGAAAAACTTGTTCGATGTGCGGAGAAGGTAGAAATGGAGTTTGCCGATGATCAGGTGTTCTATGACAAACAACAGAATAAGAGGGATAGTTGGCAGGAAAAAGGGAAGAATTCATCAAATAAGTAAGGAGGTAAGAAAAACAAATATCCATCCTGTGAGAAGTGTGGTAAAATGCATCCTGGAGAATGTTTATCCAAGTTTGGTAAGTGCTTTCAGTGTGGTAAGTCTGGTCATATTGCTCGTAACTGTAAGGAAGATGATCAAGCAGGAAATGAAAAGCCAACGGTAAGATGTTTTAAGTGTAATGAAATGGGTCATTATGCAGACGAGTGTCCGACAAGGAGCTTGAGTGATGGGAAGCAGTTAGACTACAAGCAGAAAGGGGTGGTAAAATCCTTTGCAACAACTTCAGAAGATGTTGGGCCATCGAATGAAGTGGTATCAGCTCCAGGGAGCTCAATATTTTTCTAAGATTGACTTGAGGTCGGGGTACCATCAGTTGAAAGTAAAAGAAGCAGACGTTCCGAAGACTGCGTTCCGTACTAGATATGGCCATTATGAATTTGTAGTTATGCCTTTTGGGTTATCCAATGCACCTGCTGTATTCTTGGACCTTATGAATAAAATTTTCCATGAGTTCTTGGATAAGTTTGTGTTTGTGTTTTGAGGTTTGTGAAGAGGTTATGTGTGCCTTGTGATTCACAGTTGAAGAATGAGTTGTTTTTTCATCCTGCCAGTACTAAGATGTACAGAGGTCTGCGGGAGTATTACTGGTGGGATGGAATGAAAAGAGACATTGCTGATTTTACTGTGAAGTGTTTGACATGTCAACAGGTTAAAGCAGAGCGACATGGATTCTTCAGCCTTTACCAGTGCCAGAGTGGAAATGGGAAAACATATCCATGGACTTTGTTGTGGGATTACCGAGGACATCTCGAGGTAATAATGAAATCTGGGTTATTGTTGATCGCTTGACCAAATCTGCTCATTTCCTTTCTATATGAGATACTTTCTCTCTAGATCAACTTTCCCATTTGTATCTTAAAGAGATAGTCAGGTTACATAGACTTCCTCTCTCCATTGTATCAGATCGTGATCCCAGGTTTACTTCTAACTTTTGGAAAGGCCTTTAGAAGTCGTTGGGTACTGAATTAAATTTTAGTACAGATTTTCATCCTCAATCAGATGGGCAGTCAGAATGAACAATCCAGACAGTGGAGGATATGCTACGAGCTTGTTCGATGGATTATCAGGGAAGTTGGGACCAACATCTTTCTTTGGTTGAGTTTTCTTATAATAACAGCTTTCATTCCAGTATACAGATGGCACTATTTGAGTCATTATATGGGAAGCGGTGTCGAACTACAGCATTTTGGAATGAAGTGGGTGAAAGGAAGCTGATGGGACCAAAATTGGTAGAAGAGATGGCAGAAAAGTTCAGTTGAATCCGAAAACACATGAGAACAGCTCAGAGCAGGCAGAAGAGTTATGCGGATAACCGGAGGAAGGATCTATATTTCGAGGTAGGTGATCATGTTTTTCTCATGGTTTCTCATTGGAAAAGTGTGATGAGATTTGGTAAGAAAGGAAAGCTGAGTCCAAGGTTTATTGGACCATACGAAATTCCGGAAAGAGTTGGATTAGTTGCATACCGAGTGGCTTTACCTCCGATTTTATCTCAGGTACACAATGTTTTTCATGTTTCGATGTTGAGAAAGTATATGCCAGATCCATCTCATGTTTTGAGCCCAAAGGTAGTTCAGCTGGAAGAGAACCTATCTTATGAGGAACAACCGGTCCAGATTCTTGACCACAGGGAGAAAGTGTTACGGAATAAGGTGATTCATCAGGTAAAGGTTTTTTGGAAAAACCATGTGATTGAAGAGGCAACGTGGGAATCTGAAAATGCTATGAGGGATAAATACCCCCACTTATTTTGATAAGTGAATAAAATTGCGAGGACGCAATTCCCAAAAGGGGGGAAGGATGTAACATCCAAGGTAAATAAAGAATAAAGAATTTTCATATTTATTAATATTTACGAATTAAATATTAATTTTATTTTAAAGGGGTTGCTATGTTCGATAGCGTACCCAATACGCAACGATGAGTTTCTTTGAAACTTACGTAGCACACTAGTAATAAAATAATATTATTTTAAATGTTAGTTAACAAGTAGTCGTTGTACTGGCAGGAATGGATAGAAATAACTAAAATATGATTAGATATGTTTTTAAATGTTTATACATTTAACCAATAAAAGATAAAGGCTTAAAATACCGAAAGAGTTCAATTTTAGGCATATATACTCTAATTTTCACTAAAGGTTCACTTATCACCTTTTAATGGTGAACCGTCATTAAATATAGTTTTGATCACTCTTATACTTTATTTTGGACCAAATATAACTCTTCTTTAGAATCGGGACATCAAAATTTACTTTGTGTAAATTTTTGGTACCTTTCTGATAAAGTTCGTTTTTTTATGAATAGTGTAAAATGTTGTATTTTAATTCAAAACCTCTTTTTAATCTAAATTATTTATATTATTAGATTATCTTTTGAATTGGTTTTAAAGTGAAATTAGAAAATATTTTTACCATTAAATCCAATAGTGGTCATTGGAATCAATTTCACTTTGAAATTGGACTTAAACTGGTGTCAATCTTTTGATACTTATTGTTTCACAAAAACACGCTATTTGTCATGACAGCGGGAATTAATTATTAAATTAATTAATTTGACTTATATGTTTTGAATTTTGCAAAATGGACTTCATTTTTGAATTCGGAATATCAAATATAGCTTAGGGTGAATTTTTGGTAATTTTCTGAAAAACTTCAATTTTTGATGAATAGTGAAACCACTAAGTGGTAATCAAGCAAACTGATTTTTCAGTTAAATGAAAGTTTACCACTAATGCGTGTTGAATTTTGAAAATCCGACATACATGGTTGTCATTAGTATGTAAAATGTGGTTCAATGAGATTAAAATAATTTTTTGGTGAATAGTAACTTATTAAGTTTTTAATCGCGATTAGAGGTAATTAGTGTAGTTTAAGGTAAAAATGATATTATAAAAATGTGAAAACACCATGACACTTGTCCTAAACCTATTGGGTGAGTCATGGACGACCAAGACAAGCCATGGGCCAACTTGGGGACCCCATGGAGCCACTTTAGTTGGAAAATGACATTAATATATTTTTATTTAATGTTAAAGTGAAAATGACACTAACATAAATTGTTTTACTAAAATAATTTTTGAGTGGGGTTATACAAGTAAAAATTTTGATTATAAATAGTAATTGGAAAGCTAAAACGATTTCCGAAATCATAGTATTTGTTTTATAATTTTTAGACATTAAATAAATTAAATTATATATGACAGAATAATGATGCGGCGATGACATCATTATTTGACGATTTAAATAAAATGGAAAGATAATGAAAAATATAAAACCTACACATGTCCAAAACCAATTGGATGAGTGGATTTCGAACCATTATCACCTTATCCACTAATTATATCAATGTGGGACCTTCTAAAACCGAAAAACATTTTCAAATAAAGTAATATTTCTTTACTTTCCAAAAGTCCCCCTCCTCTCCTCTTATAAAAGGCCCCCACCTCTACCCCATTTCACACACTTCTCAAGCCATTGGCTTGGAAAACCCCTGCCCAATTACTCTCTCCACATACCTCTCCTCATCCTAGAGGATTCCCTTTGGGCAGAATCCTTTCAAAGGAAGCCTTTAGGCTCAAATCAAAAGGAGTTACACTTTTAAAGGTAATTCATTCTCTCATGTTCATTTGTTTTATTTTGCTTCTCCAACCCTCTAAACTCTTTTTATTTACTTCTTTTGTAACAACACCAGTATCTTAAATATACTAGGATGTTGTTATAATATTTATTTGAGCTACACTCTCACACAACTACATCAAATGGTTAAAGAACATACGGTTTCCGTGGATGGCGAAATTCTGCCTCCCGAAACGATGATTGTTCAATACTCATTTAACACCTTCAAGGGTGGCCATTATGATGTCACTATTTTTATATATGATATATAATATGTTTATTTTTTTTTAAGCTTCTTTATTTTTCATTTTTGACATACCTTTATGGTTTCCATTATGGGTAAACACGATATCTTCATCTAAGGAAGTGCGGACTACCGCCCCCTAAAAGTGATGTGATTTTTTAATGCCATATGTGGGACGTGTAAAGGATGGATTTAAAGTTATTATATATGATGTTATAATGGAATTATAATATACCTCTATATCATTATTATTTCTTTCCATTAAAGTATGAGATAGAAATGAAAGTAGCGTTCATGCGTACGTACGGCTTACCGTCTCCATGAACGGTGCATTTCATTTCTTATCCCCAAATGTAATGTACTATTAAAAGTACATGTATATAATGGATATATATAATGAATGATATATCTAAATGATGAATATAATTCTGGAATTAAAATATACATACCTCTCATTTAGTTTTAATTCCATTAATATGACAAAGAAATGAAAGTAGTGTTCATGCGTACGTACGGCTTACCGTCTCCATGAACGGTGCATTTCATTTCTTACCTCTAAATGATTATGTAATATTATAAATACATGTATATGCTGGATATATATGATATATATGATATCCAAATTAGTAATGTCATTCTGGATATAAATAACCTTTGACCACACAAACAACATGTAATTGTAAGAAGTCAACTTTCGACTTAAGAACCAAATATTGACAAAACAAACATTATTAACTTAAATGGTTACATAATGTTTATAACATGGCAATAAGTGATATAAAAAGAATAATGAACTTTAAAAAGGTTCTTAATCAAGTATAAATTAACTCACGTTTATTATTCAGGACGTTAAAGAACGATCGAGTCAAGTCGGA
Organism: Viscum album; assembly: GCA_963277665.1. Taxonomy (NCBI): domain Eukaryota; kingdom Viridiplantae; phylum Streptophyta; class Magnoliopsida; order Santalales; family Viscaceae; genus Viscum; species Viscum album. The sequence continues at coordinate 194,055,994 of OY728127.1, forward strand.
CCCAAGGTAAGGGACTTCGTCTCAATCTCCTTTCATTGAGGAATATTTCTTTTTATACACAACTTTCTTTTATACGGTGTATAAACTCCTTTGACTTTTACTTTTATACAAAAGGAATCTTTTTCTATGAAGCGTTTTACTAAACTACAAAAAGGAATGTTTTTTTTAATGTATGCGGTGACAACGACCTTTTTCCGCCGCCGCGAGAATTATTTGATCTTTGGCTTTATCAACAAGCCGTAATGTTTTTAGAATAAAATAAATACCATATACTCTTTTATGTATTTTGGTATTGAAAATGGTTTTGAAAAAGGATTCTATTATTTCAATATATTTATGATATATTGTGATTGAAATGTGGAAATGTTATCATTCCTTTATATTGGTTTTATGTTTTATGATTTTATACTGGTACTTGGACATTTTAACGGGTGGTTACGTTATAAACCATATGACGGGTGGTCCGGTGAATACCAGGACGGGTGGTTACGTTATAACCTCCAATGCATTGGGTATGGAAGTCGGCCGTATGGCTATTCCATTAAGTATGTATGGAAATTGCCATATGGCTATTCCATTAAGTGATATGTGTGGAAGTCAACCGTATGGTTATTCCACTTAAGTATGTTTATGTCCCAAGTTACCTTTATATATTCTATGTTTTCTTTATATGGGTTTTATGGTAATCCTTTGGTTACAAAAAGGTAAGTAATGATACTTTATTCAGTGAAGATTTTTTTACTACTTCATGAAGGTGAAGGTATTACTTTGATATAGTATACATGGTTTACTTGATGTTTGAAAAACTAACAGTTTTCATTCTTTTTGTATCCCTTACTGAGCTTTTTATGCTCACCCCAAGTTTTTCGAAATGTTTTTCACAGGACTTAAAGTGGAATAAGGTCAAGGATGGGATCAAGGGAATGTCATGCTATCTAAAACATGGAATCTAGACATCTTTCTTTTTTAGAGTTTTTATTTTATGGAAACTTAGAAGAAGTGTCTACTTTGTAATCTTTTAAGATGTAATAGTTATGTTCTAATTCTCTAAAACTCTAAACCTGAAAAGATCCTCAATTTGAATTATTCATTTAATTCAATATTAAGTAAGGTTTAAGGCGGGTGCCTTATAGTGAATCATTCTAAGAATATACCCTATGAGTGTAAAACAAGGTGAGCAATAAGACCCGTTGTTGTGTACCAGGTAATCCCAAGTCAAGAACGGTACACCTTTTTAGAGTTATTACTCCTAGGTACATCTAAACTATAACCACGTCCACATGTAATATCCAGAAATGGATTTATTTTCTAAGAACACACAGATAATCTCTACATTACAAAAATTTTAGCATGTTCTTCTATACTTATCCTTAATGTTTATCTTAGGGTAGAGTTACCTAATCAAAGCATTTTCTAAATCAAGCTTCCAAGGTTTATACTAAACTTTAACTGAAGAAACTGTAACACCATGACCCTAGAAGCCCGGAGCCAGTGCATTATTTTATTACATTGGTATGATAATAAGAAATAAAATCCTGAAGGACCAATTGGTTTAGTATCCTTGAGAAACCAAGATACAAACATAAGTATAACATTACATCATGAAATGAAAAAAATAGTATCACCATTAAATTACTCATATCCCTTATACTATCCCTACAGGTTTTTCATAATATACGTCTTCAAATATCAGAAAAAATTATACAAAATGAAGGGGTGAGATCAGATGCTCATTAAGGGTAAATAATACAACAAAAACTAAGAATAAACTTTTAAGGTAAGGTATATAACTAAAACACAAGCATTTGAAACATAATTTTGAGCATAATATGGAGAATATAAGTTAAATAAATCTATATAAGCATTAAAATAGATATTATAATAGTTTAATAACCACATTTAGTATCAATAACTAATTTCATTATGAGGGACTGTATTATTTCGGACATCATATCCACATCTTCAAGGCCTCATGCCAAGACCATACATAAATGGGTAAAAAATACAAACTAGATTGTATCATGAGACCTTCTGATGAATCTAGGGGATATAGAAGACCCTTATTGTCACTTACTAAGTCCAATTAACTCCTCTTATGAATGGGGTAAAACATAACCAACATTAACATTCAAATTAAAACTACCATAATAATTATTAATAATTTATCCATAAACAATGAATGTTATCAAAATAGCACATCCACAGTCAGAATAACTATAAAACCTTAAATAAAATATGACTGGTTTTGTCATTAGAACTAAACCTAAATTAAACCTAAGATCCAATAAAGGATGTTGACATAGATAAAAATGTTTTTTTATAAAATCATTAGAAATTTAATTATAGAAAAACCCCATTATTTTAAAAAATAGTTATTTAAAATTATATATAATTTAAAAAGAAAATATTTTCATTTAAATAATATTTTAAGCTTGTAATTGAAGCATTAAAACATTAAGGCATCATGATGGTAGAAAAATCCCCCCCAAGTTGTATAAGTTAAAAAACATTATTCATGTAATTTGTCAAAAAAGTAAAAAAAAGCACATTGTAATAAAAATGACAGAAATATTCCTTTTATAAAATATTACATGGGTGAAAACATCTTTAAAAAATTGTAAATTAATAGTAATAATGTTTTTAAAGACATTTTTAAGAAACACGAACATGGTTAATAAATATTTCCCAATAAATTCTTACATAAAATCAATCCCTGATAATAAGGAAAAAGAAAAATCAACCCTTTTCTCATAATATAATTTAGTTAAGGGTGCATTAAACTCCTGTATAATGGATAAATAATGTTATTAAGTTATATCAAAACTATATACATGATTTATGATGTTATATATTATCCTCTTATATCTTTTTCTTAATAATAATTAATTATTATCATTATTGTGGGCATGAACTGCTTTATTTTCTAAAATTTATTTTGTTGCATAAGTCTTATTTCTTATGAACATGCTATATATTATTAATATCCAAAATGGTATTAAGTTTATAAATATTATATTCATTCATTATATAAATTTTCATAATCGTTCCTAAATGTTTGCAGTGGAATATGAATCTCATCGCATCATGGAGACGGTAGGTCGTACGTACGCACGAGCGATGATATCATTCCCATAATGGTTAAATGGTATGGAATTGGAGGTATATTAATTATATTGAATAATTATAATTTTAAATTTATTATTTATATTCATTGTATTAATAATTATACCCATCTAAATAAAGTAGTGTTGAATAACAGATTACACCATGGCGTGGAGAGTGTAAGTCGTACATTAACACACACGATGATGTTTTTATTAATAGGATTGATAAAAGAAGAAATATGGTTGTTACAAAATCATAATAAAATATAATAATGTATATGAAACTATATTTAATACTTCATTATGAGAACAACATAGAAAGACAATGTAAAAGAAGAAAAGAAATTGAATTGTAATGGTAAAAATATTACCTATTCTTCGAGTATTTACTTTTGATTTACAAAAAAGGACTTATTAGGTAGGATTAATTATCAAATTATGGAATATAATATGAAGTGAGGGAATTTTGGAGGAGAATTTGGTATGGGTTTTCTGATCCAATGGATTTATAGGTGTGAATAAAAGATAAGGAGACGTTCCCTTTTATAAGAGATGGTAGGGGATCTTCTGGAAACACAAAAAATATTAATTTAATATAAATTGATTTTCGATTTTAAATAGATCCAAAGTGTTTTATTTTTGTTTATAAGATGATTATAGGTTGAAATAATCTCAACCAATAAAATTTGGACATGCTTAGATCTTATTTTGTACCTTATCGTTTTGATGTATCCTTAATTAATCAATTAAATTTTAATTTTAGTAATACAATTCAAAATATTAAAAATTTATAAATATTTCCATATATGGTATCAATTACACCTTAATGTACACTTTATGAAATTTTTGACATTATAATTATATATTTTTTTTCTTTTACTATTTTTATGATTTTTAAATAATTTAATAAAATGATATTTTTACAAAATATCAATAATGTCAATTTCGACACTATTCATTAATTTGACTTAAATTAAAATAAAAATAGAAATATAACTTCAAAAATACCCATTTAATATACTCTTAAAATTTCATATTAATCTAGATTTATTGATCACCTTAATTAATTAAACATAAATTTATTTTAATATTTTTAAAAACATTTATTTTATATTTCTATTAATAAAATAATTTCTACGTCACTATTGTGTCATCATTAATGGTAATTATATAACATGTAAAAATTATAAATAAATTAATATGATATCTATAATTATTTTATCCTTCCAAATAATATTTATAATCAAAATTATATTTTAGTTATCTCTATATTAAAATAATTATACTAATAATAAATGAGAGTTTGACATTTTGTCACATTCATTGATTTTAATAATATCCATGTCATATTCATGGAAAAATGTCCATTAAATGATTCAATTTCTAAATATAGATGATAAGGGGTGAATTTAGTATTCTAATAATATTTTTACCGGTCTTAGGGTAATATTATAATTTATTTTTATCTTTAATTACCCGATTTACCCTTAACCATGGTAAAATAAATTACTGAAGTTACTATTCATAATATAACAAAATAAAATAAACCCATTTAAATAATTTTGAAACAATTATTCCAAATATGGAATTAATTTTTCAGAATTAAAAATAAAAAATTTGTAATAATTAAATTAAAATTAATCACGATGGTGGAATGAGAAAAAGAGGTTTTAAAAGTAAAAACCATCAAAAGATTGACATGTTTTTATATCCAATTTTAATGTGAAAATAATTAAAATGACCTATAATATATTAAATGATATAAATATAATCGATTTATACTTTAAAACCAACCAAAATTATAATTTAACACTTTTAATTATTTTAATGAAAAAAGTTATTTTTAATTAGAATTTTGTATTTTTAACTATTCATCAAAACATGAAACTAATTAGAAAATTACCAAAAATTGAAGAAAATAAAATTTTAATATTTTATTTCAAAGAATAAGTTTATTTTTTTCAAATATAAAATATAAAACTATCAAATATTGGATGGAAAATGGGTTCTCCATTAAAATGTGGTTAAATTACTTTAAAAAAACAGCCTTTTAGTATGTAAAACTGTATTAATTATTATCATATGCCAATAAAATCATTTGGATGGATGTAAAAACAATTGATTGATTATATACTATATAAATTTCATAATTTGGTTAATAGAATTCATAACCTCTTTTTAAACAACTATTTTGATAGATCATGGGGAACTTAAACCCAGTGTTGCATTTAGTGAAAGCTATTGATTTATTTAAGAAGAAGAATATCATGGAATATTTGGGTGTTACAATAACTATGGTGATGATATTTCATGTGCTTATGAGGCTGACCTCAAGTATGTGAGAATAGTTCTGGAAGATGGAAAACCCATGAAATACATGTTTTTATGAGATAATTTGGGTGGGATGCACTAACCATCAAAATAAATATAGATACCTGGGATGTATGGGATATTTTCCTATGATTAGTCCATCAGGCCATATATTAGTTTGTATTTCATTGGAATCACTCTTTGGAATTATGGATATGGGATATGACCCCCCTACTTGGCCTTCAAGATTAGATTGGAATTCAGTAGATGAGATCCGAGGACTAATTAGGCTATCATTTTGGATTACCTTAGTATTTAAAATTTGAATATAGGGTAAGGGATACGACCCACATAATTAGACTCCATGATTTGTTTGGATTACCTTGGACACCCCCCTTGAAATTGTGTATAAGAGATTAAACCCTCTAAGTTAGCCCTCAGTCATGGATTGGAATTCCTTGGAATCACTCCTTGGATTTTTATGTGATACCGTGGGGCTCATAAAACATCTCACAGAATCAGACCATTGATCCTCATAGTATTATATTTAATAATACATACTCTATGTAATTGGTTATGGGCTTGCGATTGGTTACATTTTATGTTATATTCTCTGATACACTTTAATAATAGAAAAATAAGATATGATAACCAAATATTGGTTTTGTAGTCGGACATGTTTTCCCTATGTCGTGTGACATGTTTAAAGACATTTGAAAATGGTTAAAGAAGTTATTTTAGGGTCTGAGGTGGTTTGGTTGACATATAATGACACCAAATTTATGTTTGATGTGAATTTTATGTTATGTTTCTGGGTGGGTTTGTTTTATGAGCACACCAAAACTCTTATATATGTATTTCATGTACATATACTTTAACACATCAACACTAATTATTATTGTGGAATTTGGGATTTCTAATGGGTCATTCGAATGACCCCTACTCGAGTATACAACATGATTTTGGATGTACGTTGTTAGATTTTCCTATCTTCTATCAGGACACATGTCCTGATAAGATCTAGATGCACAATTCATGTTTTGTAGGATGTGTAGGCTAAGGATTCAATAATATTGTTTTGTGAGTTATTCTAAGAAGTTGGTGTATTTATTTTCAACTCTTTTCATTATGTGTGTGGACTGGTGTACCTTTTATTTATATATGATACCTGTTCTTCAATTATCATTTTTTGTTACTAATTTTCGGTTGTTTCATCATATATGTAGATCCTTCTCATTCTATTTTTGGATTATGGGGGCCCATGGGGATATCTATTTTGTTTATACAACTGTTTTTGATATTTAATATACATATTGGGCATAATAAATTTTTGATAGAATTTTGGAATGAACCTTAGTCCTTATTTTATAGGGAATAACCCCACTCTGAATGTGTTAGGTCCTCATCTCTAGTTGTAAGCCTCGGGCATGTAGGGATGAATACATGAGTTAAATTGGTTTCCTTTCTCAGGTTCCCTTTAGGAAATCATGGAAGGGAATTTACAATTTGTGTGTGTTGGGATAAGGCATTACATGCTTACAATAAACCTATTTTAAATTTCCTATTTCCCATCAATCTATATATATTTTTTTAATTTCCTCATCCCTTTTACTTATCCATATCTCTTTGTTTACCCTAATTAAAAATTATTTATATAGAATGAACAAGACTATAGAGTGAGTTTGAAATATTAAATCAAAATCCTTCAAAGTTTATTTTAATAAAATTTTTCATCATTAATTTATATTATTTTTAATATTAATAATAAATGCAAGGTATTTAATTTGATTTAAAAGATTCTCCTTTTAGGAATAAAATTTCTTAGACCCCCATTGTATTATCAATTTCAATGAATAATTTTCATTATTTCATTATATTTTCAAACCTTATTTTTTACCCAACATACCTAATTATATTCACTCTTATTTTTTCTTATAATCATGATTTTTATTTTAGGGGTTTTACACTTTGAATTTGAATTCACCGCTCATAAATTCCCATACTAGAGTTAATCTATAACTATTTTATAGAACAATAACTTTTTATCGAGTCAACTATTAAAAGATCACATCCTTTTAGATCTATCATGATAATGACTATTGATTAACTTGTAAAACTCTAAAATCTCACTGATACATAGAATGTGATATCAGATTCCACTATTAATTCATATCTTTTTCATATCTAAAATATTAAACACTTCTGTTTTCTTAAACTGCATTTTCAAAAGTATTTTCAAATGGATTTTTTTATCTCATATTTTGTGGAATAAAATTTTCAAACTATAAAGACATGATGTAATAATTTATTAAATATTTGAATATTTTTAGCTTCCTTATCATTAAAAAACATTATTTCATTCAAATGAGTATGATTTTTTTATTCTTAATAGAATTTCATATTCTAATTTAAATATTTATATTTGTAATATTATAACCTCTAGTATGAGTACTTATGTATAAAAAATTGTTTCATTACTTTACAATGATCATGAAATCTAGAATTATTTTACCTTACACATTACATGGATCTACCTATGAATGTTATTACTTTCAATATTAAATATGCTATATAACATCTAAACAATTATTTAAATTTTTAGTCTCTATATAATACAACTTCTAAATACTCAACACTGTATGGTGATGAATGTTGGATGAGATAAATGTATAATGTCACACTAGAAAATAAATTAAAGGATGATGTGTTATGGAAATTTCTACTTATAAATTTCCCACAAACACATCCTTTTTAAAAATCCATGAAAATTAATGGTAAAAAATTAACTATAGTTTACCGCACTATATTTAGTGGAAAATTCAATATCTGATCAAAAAGAAGAGGAAAAATTGAAATATATTACATCTAAATACTTGAATCGTAAAAATGAATCTTAAATATCCACAAGATATATACATTTCTACAGTCATGATAGTGAAGGAAAAATCATACTACCAAAGTTACATATATAAGATTCATGCTATAAAGAACATGATAATAAAGGATCCTACCCCAAGATCTGAAATTTGAATAAATACAACCAAAATATATAGATATATTTTAATTAATTAATGTAGAAGAATAAAAATATTTTTAAAGACATGAACTCCAACCCTGAGAGTTGATCGAGCCCCAATAGCTTCCAAGGCATGTTTATGGGGGAACATGGAATGTGGTTAAGATTGATATTACTGTGGCCATACAAGACATCTTTTGAGGTGGACACCTCCCATGATTTTCCTATGCTAGGATAATCTTTCTCATACCTAATATTAGGGACCCCTATTCCATCCTTCACAATATATCTGTTATCATGTATAATTTACCTTATAATATTTTAGTTATCATCATCAACTAAAGGTTATCAATACACATCCCCTAATGGATCTTTTTAGAACATCAGGGCTTGGTGAAGGGTCTCTCAATAAAAGGAGCTATTGTTTTTTACCAATAAATTATTAGAGTCATCAACACCATGATACACATCTCAAACATGGAAGTAAATCTATACATGAATAAATATTTCGATAGAAATGAACGGGGCTTCATCAATATGGTGTTAACTGGTATGGATCTCTCTCCCTTGTCCTCTGACCATATCTTTTTATGCTTTATATCCTCATGGATGGTTGTATGATTCATGGGGGGGGGTGACTCATGGATTATTCAAGGAAAATAATAGACTTCAATAAAGAGACCCTATATCCCCAAGCATATTTATTTTCATTCAGGATACCCTTATCCTCAATATCAATAGAAGAATGTATAATAGAGAAATGATTCCTTATCATAAATAAATGAACATTCCTTTTATCTCCCATTTTATGTTTGAAGATGATACCGTCATTTTCATTAATTCTAATAGGAGTTCGGTCTAAGGAATTAACAAAATTATTGAAGAATATTGTTATTAGATTGGCCAGGTTATCAAGAAATCTCAGAGAAACCTCTATATATCAAAAAACATTCTACTAGATGGGTTAATTCCCTATGAAACAGACTCTAAATGTTGAGAGGCACCTTCCGGATGGAATACCTTGACTCTTTGATCTACTCAGGTAGACTACGCATTCGATACTTTGATCACATAGTGATCAAGATAATGGGTCACATTCAAAACTGAAAAAATAACTACTTATCCTTTAGGGTCTAGATCTCTTTAGTTAATAGTGTCTTATCCTCCATTACTATCCATGCTATAGATTCCATCAATGTACCAAAAGGTGTCATTTATACCATTGATATGATGTTGTCAAGTTTTATTTGGGATTATCTCTTAGAAGGTAAGTGGCACTGGGCCCCCTAAGAAAGGATGGAAAGGCCCATCCATGAAGGAGGAATTAATATGAGGAATTTTTCTGACACTATTAACTACATGCATAAAAAAATCATGTGGGGAATTTTATATGAACAGACTCTCTAGGGAAATATCAGGCCCTATAAATTCACTAGAAACATGGAAGGTCTAAGTGAACATGCCTCTTCTTTCTGGTCCTTGATTTACCCCATCATTCCAAACCTCCATCATCACTACTGATGGATAGCTGGGAAGGGAAAAATCCTCAACTAGAAGTATAACTAGGAAGGTTCTATAATTGGGTTTTTAGGTTACCATGTACCAATGATCTCATTAAGGGAGAATATCTTTCTTCCTCTATTTATCAGGGCCTTTATGGACAATAATGATCAAGATATATTTGATCTAATTGATAATAAATCGGAACCAGATAAGTGTGTGTTTACTACTTACAACTTGGGGATATTCACAATAAGGGACTTATGAAGGATCTCAACATCCATTTACCATTGGGATAGATGGAATGTAATGTTATGGTGTAACAGATTCTCAAAAAAAATATAACTTTCTCACCTAGGGGACAAGGAACCTTGAAGTACCTACAGATGAAAATATAAAAAATATGGTAATATACATGGTATCCAGATGTAACTTTTGTAAAAACCATCTGGACGAGAGTGAAATTAATCACTTCTTTAAAGGAGAATGTGATCATGCTCTCTGGAGATTCTTTGGTGAGTTTATTGCATTCTCCTCTTAGGATCTTCTTGATATCCCATTTTTGGAGTGATAGTTCCATAATTTGAATGCTCTGGGTTTGGAAAAGATAGAAATGTAGATTGTTCTAAGAACCAGATGCTGGTTGATAAGGATGGCTAGGAATATGGCTAGATAATAGGGGACTCAATCCACATGGAGGTCTATCATTACGACAACAATGAACCTACTCTTCGACATGGTATGTTTTATCAGTAACTGGTGTCAAGCACCTTAACTCAGATCCCTGCAAGTAAGTGATTCTCTGGTTTAACCTCCAAACACTGGATATATGGGAAAATGTGTGTATTATCATAAAATATTCATGGCCTTCATGTTTAATATTTATGGTTCTTAAAAATTTGGAGCTATGCAAGGAGGAGGGGTTGTCTGCAACCCTCAGGGGAGTATCACCCTAACTTTTAATGCTTATTATTGTCATTATATTTCTCTTCAGGTGGAGGCCAATGCAATTCTCATTAGGTTAAAACTATTCTACTATGGGAATATCAACCGCACTCACATTGAAACTGAATCCATGATCATTCACAACTCTTTTAAAGGGGAAGTCTCCACCCCATGGTCAATATCCTACATTATTAGAAAATGAATATCCCTAATCAACAAAAATATACTCATTGACCATACATGGTGTGAGAAAAATCAGGTTTCAGATCATCTTACATCTCTGGAGGATCACATCTCCAATGTAACATGCTCCCCAAAAATTAATTATTTGAAACCTGAGGGGGTTAATTTGGTCATAGGGGATGCACTTATACTCCATTATTTTAGGCATCCCTAGGCCTCATTTTTCTCCCTGTTTTACTTTTGTAGATATATTCCTTTATAAAAATATGATGATGTTGATGATGATGTATAAAAATTAAACACAAAAACATTTTAAACTAATGATATCCTTGTCCCAAAGTCCACATTATACACCAATAATTATAGATATCTATCATATAGATTTATAATCACCGACCAAACACATAATAATTCAATTAACGGTTAAAAATAACTGATTATAGTATTATATATATATATATTAAACTAATATAGATGAGGTAATATAGAGGAGTTATTTAATATTTTCAGTTTTAAAATTGTTATTTTAAATTTTTAAAAATTCCATCATTAGCATACTTTTGGTATTCACTATAATATCGCAAATAGTGTATTTTAAGGGATAAATATTATAGGGAATTTAATTTTCACATTAATTAATTTATTTAATTATGGTTATTGATATTTTATTATAATACTATAATATATTAATTTATCCTTCATTTCAAATACTCTTTTAGAGCATTTTATTTATTACTTCTTGAAAATCGTTTTCCAGAAGTCTGTCAGCCTAATCTCCTTGCAAGAAATCCCTTGTTTTAATGTTCTTAAAATTTTAAATGATATTTATTATTATCCAACTTTTCTTCATTTTTCTTTCCCTTATTCATATTTTCATAAGTATTTAATGAAACAATTATATATAGTTTTGGAGTGGTAGAATGTTTTCATGATATTAATGATAACCACTCTTCTCCTTCATTTTTCTAATCTTAATTTGACCAAGGAAAAACCTAATTAGATGTTTCAATTAATTAAAATAACATTTTATCAAAGACCTTATAGATGATAATAATGTAAATGAAGATAAATGTTGGTGTAAGGATAAGTGATTGAATAGATAGACAAATATAGGGAAAGAGTAGTAGATGGTTAATTTCTTATTTATTAAAATTTTCTTTTGTTTTATTGCATAAAAGATATTTTTATACTCTATAATCCTCCCATTTTATCATTAATTTAAAATATTTTTAACCACTAGAATTAAATATTTTAAATTTTATATATCTTTACATATTAATAACAAACCCATGATGTTGGGGACTAGAAAATTAAAATCTTTCAGGAATAAAATATTTCCTCATGCTTGAATAAAATGATAAATGAACATTCAAAGTGTTCTGAATTTTTTGGACATCATATCCAAATTCAAAATCAATATTTTAAAAGAAAGTATACTCACACTCAAATTTCCTATATGCTAAATCTTATACCGTAGAAAAAAAATTAACTGGCCACCATATAATAAGAAATAAAATGATTCCATTCAGAACAAAATACATATGTCCAAATACTAATAAAAATGGTAAAATTTATCCAATTTTTTTATTATGAAAGTTATATATTTAATTAGTTTAAAATATATTTATTGGGAGAGTTCATAATTTTAAAATTGTTCTAAAATTCTCCCTTTTTGGATTCTGAATTGTTTACCTTTCATGTTCTGACTATCAAATTTATCCAATAAAGTTAATTTCTTTAAGAGATATTTTATTTGATCTTGTTTCATTGTATTTTTTACGCTCTAGTATAAAACTTATTTTAATTTTTTTAATTTTATATCCCACCATTTTTAGAAATGCTTCTATTTCCCATAGGGGGAAAATTATATGTTTTTCTCTATAGGGAGAGAATTGATTTTATTTCCTATAGATTTGTTCCTATTAATAGAGGAGGATAGTAAAAGTTTAAAAATCCATTATTCACAAAAGTGAAGTGAATTTCAAAAGGGGTGATAACATGAATATAAGTATAACCCTCATCATTATGATAATCATAAAGGAGAGAGTGGAGTTGAGACCAAACTAAAGGGGTAAATTGAGTCCAAAATCAATATATAAATTAAGAGTATAAACATACATATATATTTGGTCCCAACCAATGCATACATTATTTAATAAAAGTAAATGATTGTATTTTTTTCATTTACATATTAATGTATTGTGCCTTATTATTACCGAAAGAGGGATATTATTGTGTCACCCTATATCTACCACATTCTCACCCTCTAAAATAACAGATTTTAGTTATTATGGGAAAGTTATATTTTTATCTAATATATTTATCTATCTATGTATTTTTAGGGAGAAAATTATATAATATTAGATGAATGAGAAAGGATGAATAACAAAACCCAAATGAAATGATTGACCAGGTAGTGGAATATATAGAAAAATAGAAAATATTTTGAATGAATATAGACTTTTTTAGAATCAGTATCATTTCCCATACTTAAATAATTAGAATAGAAGTCCAACTAATAAGGAAAATAAAATAATCTCAAAACATTAAGTAAATCATGAAGAACATGTAATACTTTTATCCAATATTCAATTCTATTAAAACCTTAATGATTATTAACATAAATTTGTAGTATTTTTTTATAAATACTATACTATATTTTTTATCTATTTTTCTAGTCAAATTTTATTCATACTGTATGAAATTTAATTTTTGATATTTTATGAATAAAAATCCTATATTTATCATACATGGAATAATTTCATTCATTCAGGACAATTTTGATCCCTGAATTTCAATATGATTTATTTGTATTCTCATAGGTGGTATGTTGTATTAGTATTTTTATAGGTTATATCAACCGAAATGAAGTAACAACCCATTCTAATATGGGAAGTGATAAAGAGAGGTTATTTATTGCGTCCTAATGTAGGAATATTAAACCAAGTCCCCAATACTATGTGCATCATTTACTAAGAAAGTGATTATGTGAAATTTATATCCATGTCATATGTTAAAAGAGATACAATTAAATCACTATTTATGTTTTATCCAAATGGTAAAACAATATATGTTCATTGTATGTGATGTTTTCATTGGTATAACAATATTTTATGGCCCAACCAGTGACACAATTCAAGGATATTACTGCAAAAAATGTAGTATCTTTGTACGTGAGAAGTGTTTGAAAAAGAAAATAAATATTACGATGCTAAATGAATTACTTCTAAAGGTAGATAAATATTCATGACTCATCACTTTTTATTAACCATGAAACAATTAGATTATATCAGTGGAAGCATTCCATTACTCAATTCAAAGGGGTTTAAGGTATAAAGCATGTTTCTACCAATGATACATATGTATATACTAATAGCCATGATCACATATCATGAAAACTAAAATAATATAAAAGTTCATGTAACACTATATATGTTTATCCCCAATACAAAGGAATCTCTATAACACTATCCATTTCAATAAAATAAAATAGATTTAAACACTAATAGTGGTGAATACCTATTCCGGATATTGAATTATCTATAAAATACTTTAAAGATCCACCAAATCACTCAACTAATGAATATTATAATTTAAGAAATTTAACAGAAGATCTAAAATTAGTTATCTAGAATAAGTAAGAAAGGTCAATCAATAAGAACTATTAGTGTGGTTACTGGGTCACCTGAAGGATATACTGTAACACCATGATATCTTAAATTATATTTTTCTTTGGAACATAATATGTTTAATAGATTGGATCACATGAAAAGATAAATGAAAATGACCACAGAACATTATATAACCTCTAAAATATATTTTTCTTAATTGGAGGTTAGAAATAGAGGTACCAACACTATGATATATGTGTAGAAATAAAAATAATGGTCACTTTTAATTCTAATGTAATGACGGAATTCAACAAGAATAACCAAATAACTATTAAAATAATTTTATGCTATGAATGTAATTTTTTATTCAACAAAATTGGATTTTATTATCATTATATTTTGTAACTAAATAGATTAAATAAAATTTATTATTTATATGAAAATTATTTCTACACCAATCTAATGTGTAATTTATAAGAAATTAGAATAATAATAGTTAAGAAAGTTAAACCTATGAAAAAAATTAATTATAATTTTAAATATTTATATAATTATAAAATACATAGAATTTAGTATTTTAATTATACAAAATTAACATCAATTTTGAATTTAGTATAATAATATTATCTTATAAATAACTTTTGTTCTTTTTTTGGAAATATTTTTTTATATGTGCAAACCCCTATACCATTTTCTGGGAGTGAAATCCTGGGGGGATTTGAATTTTTAATTTACTAGATGTGTTATCTTGAGTAATTATACATAGGAAGGTGTTATGAGAATTTTAGTATCTTAAGGGAGGTATTTTGGATGTGGAATATAGATTGGGAGATAACTGGGAGGTGTGAAAGAGTATCAGAGAGGGACTGGGTGATTGGGTTGCCGAAGTTTAGCAACTATGCCACCAGCTATCTTGTTGCCTCCACCACCTAGCCTCTATCCCCAATTGGGTATCCTATGGGGGGGATAATGAAAATTTTTATCCCTTGATTTTTAGAGGGGAAACTACTATTATTTTAATTATCATGCTTTCATTGACCAGAGGTGGCTCCGGCATCCTATCATTTAGTTTTCCATTATTTTATGGTTTAATTGAAAATGTTTCCCAGAAATCATTGATAAGCCTCTCTGTGTGATGAAATCCATTTTAATCATCCTTATTTATCATTAATTTTTTTTTGTTATTTCAGTTAGTTATTCGAGTAATGATTTCACTAGAGAATAGAGAAATCATCCCGTAATGATGGGGATTTTATGTACCCAACCTAGAGGACATGATGAGAAAATGTCTTCATAAAGTCACAAGCATTTTTGGTGAGTTTTGTCACCATAGTGAATTTTACATCATTTTTAAATTAAATTAAAATAATTTCGCATTTTAATTACTATTTTTTTATTTATTTTACCCAGAATGAGGTTGGGTGTGCTCTACTAAACACCCATGGGTTGTTGGTTGTGGTTATTTTAATCATATGTTTCTTGATGATAATTTAGGGATAATAACTTTTTTGAGAAATTAGTTTAATTAATAATACATTATAATATTAATTTAATGGAAAATATTTGGCATGTTTTATATCCTCTGATGGATGATCGGGCAGATTTGAGGTTTGTATGGGCCTGAAATGCTATTTTTTACCACCATATGAGAATCAATTTTTTTAAAGGATTAAATTCAAAAATATGTGTATAAATTTAACCTTATAATAAAAATAAGAAGAAGGTGGATAAGACTCACAGATCATGTGAGTCTTCAAGAGATATGCTATCACGTGACCACCATAATGGTCACGTGAAGGAAACATGCATAATGCATAGCCCGCAGAGGATCCTATGAGGCCCCTTTTACATTTCCTTCTACTCCTACAAAATTTCCCTAAAGAAAAAGTGGCCATGTGGAGACTGCCAGAAGAGAGCCCTCAAGACACATGGATTATTAACCAGAAGATGCTTTGAAAACCATCCAAAAATCCTTATAAAAAAGGATTAAAACCTCCATGAAGTGGGAGCCATTTGTGGTCATACAATTCACATGATTTATCACCAATAGGGATAATTATTTTCCTCAACAACACTCAACAAAATTAATGAGATCCCAAAAAAATCGCAATAAAAAAATGAGAAAAAGAGAGGAGAATGAGACCCTTATTGTCATAAAAGACACATGACACACCCCTTTTGATGTTCAAGAGACCACAATAATTTAGTGACATGTTCACCTCATGTCGCAAAATAACTCCAACATTCCATCATCATCAGAAGAATAGCCTTGAGTATTTCTAGGTGTCCTTATTCCCCGCTTTGGATCCATAAGAACAAACAGATGGCTTGAACCATCTCTATCATATCTTACACATGAACTTGTCCATGTATCTTTCATTACACAAATTCATCCCAACATGCTGGAGTTATAAATGACTTCCTATATAGAGTTTAATATGGATCCATTTGAATATTTGAGTGGAAGCTTTTGTTTTATGAGAACTCAACTAATGGGATATGATGATCCCATCCACCATTAAATTTCATTTTGGAGGCTCCCAGCATATCGTTGAGCATTTGAATAGTCCTTTTAGATTGACCATCATTTTGGGGGGTGATAGGCCATACTAAAATTAAATTTAGTATTCAAATAATTGTTGAATATTTATAGAAAATTTAGAAGTAAACATTGGATTATAGTTATATATAATTGAATGTGGAACCCCATGCATCCATACCACTTCCTTTTTATACATTTTATCCAGTTGTTCAAGTGAGAAATCTTGTTGAATAGTGATGAAGTGGGTAGTCTTGGTGAGTTGATCCACAACAACCCATTATGAATTGTTTCCTTTTGGTTTCTTTGGGAGACTAGGGATGAAGTATGTAGTCATGATCTCCCATTTCCACATGTGTATAGTCAATGGTTTCACCATACCTTTGGACTTACGATTCCTTGATTTAACTTTCTTACATACCAGTAACCTTGAGATATACTCCATAATTTCCTTCTTTATGTTGTCCCACCAGAAGTTATCTTGTACATCATAGTTTATTTTGGTAATTCTAGGATGGGTTTGGAAAGATGAGATATATGCATTATCCAATAGGTCATTCTTTATCTCAGGTGATGTAGGAACAAAAATCCTAGTTCCAAATCGAATGAAACCATCCTCATCAACGTGGAACTCATGTTTCTTACCTTTATTTTTTTTATTTCACATTATTTTGAATATACAAATCTTCCCTTTATTCCACTTCAACCTTATTTTGGGAAGATGGTTCTGAAATCATTTGGTAAAGATTGTATGTATTCCCTACAGCTATGTTTTCCAGATCAATTCTTTTTATATCCATGAAAATTGGGTGTTTCTCAATCTTCATCATTGATAAAGTAGCATACATATTTCTTATAAGAGAATCAACTACCTTATTTGTCTTTCTCGGATGGTAGTGGGTAGAGAAATTGTAGTCCATAAAAAGAAATAACCATATTCTTTAATGCATGATGAGATCCTTCTATATGAAAATATATTTTTTGAATCTTATGATTAGAATATATGTCACAATTCCCACTATAGAAATAGGGCCAAAAAATCATTAAGTGAAATATTATAATTGTTAACTTCATATCATAAATCAGGAAGTTTTTCTCATGAATATTTAATTTTCAAAAGGCATAAGATATCATTTATCATTCTATAACAGTATAGAACCCAAAACTTTATTAAAGTAATCACTGTATATCAAAAAGCATTATCCACTTTTTGGAACTGTGAGTATAGGTGTAGTGATCTACCAATTATTGAGCTCTTTAAATCATTCCTCAAATTATTCAGTCCATACATACTCTAACTGCTTCCATGTTAACATAGTTATAGGGATAGAAATTGTGTGAAATTTATCACAAAACATTGGTTGTACACTCATAATCCCAAAAAAATATATATTTCCATGAAACTAGTGGGTTTGAGACATTACTCATTTGGTTTTTTCATTTAATGGTCCTCATAAATTTCCTACCTTGTGATCAAATCCCCTAAGAATACAAATTTCTACGTCCAAAACTCACACATTCTAAACTAAGAATACACTTTTTTTCTTTCTAAATGTTTCTAGTACAATCCTTACATCCTCCTCATGTTCCTC
The DNA here is from genome assembly GCA_963277665.1 of Viscum album. Taxonomy (NCBI): domain Eukaryota; kingdom Viridiplantae; phylum Streptophyta; class Magnoliopsida; order Santalales; family Viscaceae; genus Viscum; species Viscum album. Next base: position 194,074,794 of record OY728127.1, read on the forward strand.
CTTTCTCTTGAAGTAAATGAGAATATCATCAATAAATAATACAAATTTGTTTTCTCTATAATATATAATGAATATATTCATCAAATCCATAAATATTTAATTGGAATTAATAAATCCAAAGGGCATCACTTTGAATTCATAGTGTCCATTACTTGTATGTAAAACAGTCTTCTAAATATTTTCTTTGATCACCTTTAGTTGAAGATATCTATAATGAATATCCACATTTCAAAAGTACTGATCTCATATCCCGAGATAGATGGGTAAGAATCAACATAGAGTTTTTAACTCCACCTTTAATTATATTGGGAGTGTCATTTAGGAAGTCACTAAATTTTCCATCAAACAAGCTGTTGGTCTTGTTTCTCCTTGTTCCCACCATTTTCTAAAATAGAAATTTTTTTAAAAAACATAATTCAAAAAGTAATGAAAAACTATTTTATTCTTAATCATAAACTAATTTTAAATTCACATATTATGGGATATGTAGGATTAGCCTTTTCATTAAGTGATACTTATAGGATCATGAAATTTAATAGATATCTAACTTTAAAAAGAATAATTACTTTAGCCATATATCCTAAATAATGGTTTGTATTAGACTTTCTAATTAACTAAAGCACAATACTTAGTACTGTTAAACCATGTGTATATCATGAACCATTATTTTTCACCCGTTACTCATAGTTCCTACCTAAATATTGTGTTTTCAGGTATCTTACCGCTAGGTACATCTATACTAGAGCTACATCAAATTATAGTATCTAGACAAAGATTTAAGTTATTATAAACCATATGATCTTATAGTTACCAAAAAATTAGTTGTTTATAAATACATGGAATTATACTCATTGTTTTCACTAAATTTTTCTAATACAAACTCATAAATTAACTAAAATGTGCCTCTTATACCAACTACAACTACCGAAATTTTTCTTATATGAATATTAAATAATTTTTAAAGATAAAACTATAATAGTTGTACGTTAAATGATCAAAAGGTTTAGTATCTTGGGAAAACAAGGACCATACAACACCTATACATAATAAAAAATAAACATTAATAAAATACTTATTCATTTTCTAGTTAAAATATCTCACATTCTCTTTAGTACGTTTATCCACTTTAAGAAATACATCAAAGAAATGAGTGATCTAAAATCCCAGTAAGAGGAGGAATAAAGAACATTAGACAATATAACATGGGTGAGAAAAATAATAATCATCACATAATAAACATAGAATCATAATCATAATGATTATTGAAATATTTGACAACGGAATGGAATGTGGTAATGCATAAAAATTAAACATCATGTTATAATTTTCAAATACCACACATATTTTTGAACAAATCTAGCATCACATTTAGGCATAACATATGTGCATAAATCATACCATTGTTATTTAGAACAAAGGAAGCATAATTTTTACACATAATACACATTATCTCATTAGATACATCACATTACCCAATGCTTAGGAGGGATATTTAATTATAGGACCACCCTTGACATCATAATATTAAAATAATCATGTATTCCACATAGAATGTATAATAGCCATAATTATAAAATAACCCAAGGAATGGAATGGGTATAATAAGGATTTTATCAGGAATAATTTAATTAATAAACATAGGGTTCCAAAATGAAAAATGGAAAACATAATTTGTATAAAAATCATCATTCTTGAGTATGTAAGACACAACTCAAGATGAGTAAAATATTTTATTGGAAAGAAAAGTCTTTTTGGGAAATCATTGTCTTTTGATTATAAATCAAGGTGGAAATATGTATATACACAAAATAAAATGGTATAATAGTGAAAGGATTTTTAAGAAAATTATAAGAATATCCATACTAAAATTGACATGAAAGAGGGATATAATAAAGAAAAATAGTTGGTTTCGAGAACCCCCTTACCTTAATTCTCACTATATTTCATTGATTTAATGCCTCCTGAATAATAAATTTAGATTTATTAAAATATTGATTGAGAAGTAAATTATTTACAATTTTAAAAATATTTATCAATTTTATTATATTTCATAATTTTCTTTGGATAATAGGAAGGCAATTTGATATCATGTTTTTATTTAAAATTTCATGTTTTTCTTCGATTTCCCTATTTTTGACAATGTAATTTATACATTAATATAATTTCCAAAAGAAAAAAATAAATATATTTGTAAATTTATATACCATAAAGAGTTTATAATAAACATCCATAGGGTTGGTTATATAAAAATAATTGGCAATATCCTCATTTACAAACTCTTAGTGGAAATGTAGTCCAAAAATGAAGAAAAATAGGTATATAATATAAATACATGAGAAATATAATTTTACAGTAAGATAAAATCATTTTTATAATTTTAAAATTCATTATAATTAAATATTATAAAATTTTATTTCGAAAGAATTTGGAAAAATATATTGTGAAGAAGAAAATGAGCGAAAAGTTTGAAAAAAACTTACTCTTTCCTTGATGTAGCTTCAATTATACGACATTAATACTCACTTTATGTATAGAGTTGTTTTACTTCAGAAAATATATTTGTATTATATGTGTCTTGAGAGGGAGTATTCAAGTAGAAATTTGGATTTGGAAATATAGGACGGTGTGTCTTTCCAAGGGAGGGAGTGAGGTTATTTATAAATGAAGAGGAGGTATTTTTAGAATAGAATATTAAATAAAATAATATATCAAAGGAAAAATGTGTAATAATAAATTTTTGAGAATATAAATCTTATATAAATATAATATAATAAATTTTAGACTTTATAAATCTTTATAATTTGAATAATTTATTTTATTAAAAATGATAGTTGAAAAAAGAAAATTTTTATTTTAAGGGATAACCTTTTTCTTTAGGTTTTGGAAAAAGATTTTTCATTTAAGAAATTTTATTTATTATATTATAATAAATAATTTTTGAAATTAAATATTTTTTTACACAAATTATTTTCTATTAATTATTAGAACATTATTACATCATGAATTATGTAATTTAAGACATACGAGTTTTGTTAAAAACTATATTTTTACTATTCACCTAAAAAATGAAGTATTTTAGAAAATTATCAAAAAACAAAAAATTATACAATTTCAACTTTTTGATTTCAAAAAAATAATTAATTTTATGAAAATAAATATTTAACATTGGTAATTTTAATTTTTAATATAAAAATTATTCTTTTTACGAAATAATTTAAGGTAATGTTTATTAAGTGTCTATATTTGTATTGATTTTATAATTATGATATTTAGTTTTCTTCATTATAATATTTATATTTAATAATATTACTCATGATAAATATTATCTATATCATATTTTTTTGAGGTTATATTACAACTCCAACGGTAATGTTATTAGTCCTAGTGGTCTGGTTACTATTCCCAATAGTCAAGTTACTATAAAAGTGGTCATAATACAGCTTATAAATACCACTTAATTCATTAATTCAATACTTACTAAAATTTCACCCATGGTTATATATTTTAATTTCATAATATATTTATTTGTTTAATGATTTTTTTTTATTTTTATAGTTTTTTTATAGTAGGGATAATTAAAGAATATTGGGGTGATCCATATTTTCCCTTTGTAGTTTAACTATTTTCTATTTTTTATCCCCTTTTAATAATATGAATTTTGATGGTTTTATTCATTAAAAAATGTAATGATTTTAATTAATTAAATAATGTGTTTTTGGTTTCTCTATGTGTTCTATGTGTATTGTATAATATAATACACATTCATTTTAAGAAAAAAATTATATTTATAAATTATGGGTTGTTACAATTTAGGTTGCACCCATATCATAATGAAAAAATACTTATGTGTGCCATAATATTATAAAGTATTCATTATATCATCACATCATAACCCATCTAAAGAAAATGGGATTCATAAAAGTTTCATCGATTAACCGTAGTGTAACCCATGAAAAATAAATGGGTTTCATAAAAAATTCATCATCATAAACATTAATTATCTAAAGAAAGAATAAGGATGGTAACATTAAATCTCATACCCATTAAATCATATGTAACATAGAAAAATGTCATATTAGATGGAAAATTATTTTTAATGATCACTTAGAACATTTCTTGATGAATATAGTCTCTCCCATTTGAAAAAATCTTTGAAAAACATAAAACAATTTCAAAATCAATTTGTTAAATTAACCTTAGAAACTTATTAAGGAATATTTAAAAACCTCTTAAAACACTTCTTGATAAAAATATCCTTTACATTTTGAAAATCACTTTTTAAAGGTAATAATTCCTAAATAATTATATAAATAATTTTATTTCAAAGTGAAATTTGAAACTTATAATGGAATATTTAATATAATGAATTGGTTATAGAGGTAGAAAATAAAATTCATGTTGTTTATATTAAAATAGAGATTCATTTCAATTTTTCATTAAAATCCAAATGTGAATTATGTTGAAAACAAAATAAATATTAAATTAAGAATATTTTTTTAAATTTTAATCATGAGTAAAAATATATTTAAAAAATCATTTAAATAATGTGAAAAACATTTTTTATATTTTAGAAAACATGGTTTTACAAGAAAAAGGGTTTTCAATAGAAGAGAGAAATATATAGAAGAATTTCCTAAAAGACATTATTTTAAACTCTTGAGTACATAAATAGAGGGAAAATAATGGAAAATATATATTCTAATAAAATAAATATAGGATAATAAAATTCATGGGTTTATTGAGATATGAATCATAATATTTTATCATTGAAAAAAACATAAATAATCATGATAAACGATGAGATTATACCTTAAAAATATTACAACTTTTGTAACAATGAATCTTAAAAACCATGAAAGGATAAAATTAAATGAAACTTAAAATATCATGATAATTAATTAATTCATGATATTCTATGTAAATGGGATGTATATACTTATCATAGAATAAGATAGGTTCATAACATAACTTATGTTTGAAGGAATGCAATTTGATACAAAAAATCTCTTACCGCTTTAGAAAAGTTTGAACTATAAACCCCATGAAATAAAGATTATAAATTGGATATGTAAATATAGAAAAATTAAATGATAAAAATCCTAAAATAAATGAATGGTCAGTATAAAAACTATATAAAAGAAACACATGGTGAATATGGCATGTATCTTACAGAAAAATAAAAGTGAGACCAAAAACCTTTACCATAAGTCTTGAAATCTTAATACATGTTAACAAATCATTTATAATAAATATAAATTAATTATAAATATATTAAAGAACCATAATTATATATAATATAACATATATGATTTAGTTATGACATTTTATTACATGTTTATTTATAATTTCATTCTAAAGTCATGTTTCGGGCAATAACTACTCTGTTTTCATCTATATTTTGAATTGTTGTATTTTGTAATCTAACATTGATCATGGATTAATAATATTTATAATTTTATAATTTATATATATATATATAATTTATATTCATTATGTATTTATTTATAGTATTCCATAAGACTAAGAGATATAAAATGAAATACACCATTCATGGGGACGGTAGGACGTAAGTATGCATGAATGTTGTTCCCATTTTCTCGACAGATTTAAAGAAACTATGGAAATTAAAATATTAAAAATATTTAATAATTTTTATTTAATATATTTAAAATATTATTATTACACCCATATTTATTAATTTCATTGTAAATCATGAAAAAATCACATCTCTTTGCGAGGTGGTAGTCCATTGTACACACACACACAACATTATCGTATTCCCAATGAATGGAATATAAGAACGAACAGGTGATATAATGATTCCAATAGAATAATAATATAACAAATAAGACATATAAATAGTAAATACCATATTATATGAAACCTTGATAAGTGGTTATGGAAAATAAAAAACATTAATTCGTGAGGTGGTACTCCACTGTACACACAAATGATGACTTTGTATCCCCTTCGATGGAAGATGATAATGTTGCAGGTCATTACCTAAACATAAAACAATATAAATATTTTTAAGATACCGAGGATATTATATAATCATGTTTTAATTATAATTTAAGGAGGTGGTGGAAGAAATAAAATTAACTGCTCGGTTAGGGGTGCTACCACTTCTTCACAAGACTTCTTTTGGTTTTCACTAAAAAAATTCTTAGGTTGGATTTATGAATAAAATTATAATTTTAGTATTTTAGAAGGTAATTAATGGAGTTATGTTTTAGTTATTTTATTAAATAATGGTTTTTTAAATTTTTAATATGATAAGACAGGTTGTGGTCTTTTATAAGTGAGGTGGGTGGCACACTTATAATTTTTGAAAAGAAAAAGTAATTCCCACATTTTTCACATTATAAAAGTAAAAAAAGAATAAATTGTAGAAAATAGGATATATAAGTCTAAATATGGTCCTAAAATACGTTTTTGATGAGTATTTATTTCATTTCTAACCCTGATCTTTTTAGTTTGGCCAATTTTAACCCCATTTTTACATTAACTACAATAACTTTTTTACTTTTTTTTCAATTTATTATGGTAAAAATTTAACTTTAACTTATTATATAATGTAAAATATTTATATTAATAGATTTTATTATATTTTTAAAAATTTAATTCACATATGTGGAAACATATAATTTAATATTAATCCTGCAGACACAATGAGAAAGTGGGTTTGCACAGAGAAAATGTTCAAAAGTTTTAAACATTTTTATATGAAAATTAAGTATAAAAAGGATTAAAATGACCTAAATTGGATTAATATATATATATATATATATATAAGTGATCTAAGTTTCCTTTAAAAACGATATTAACACAATTTTTGTGTTTTTAAATGCTTTAAAACTAATGACAATTCTTTAAAAAAACAATTGTTTTTCACTATTAATAGAAAAAAATTACCTTGTCATAAAGTTATAAAAAAGTAACCCTAAGATATATTTTACATAGATATTTTAAAAATGAAATTTAAATTTTCCAATAAAGTTTCAAAAAATGTTAATAATTATTTTTAAAATAAGTGTGCAAAAGTCAGAAAAACTGCTTTTTAGAAAAATACGGTTTTAAGTGTAAAATAGGATTTATTATTATTTCATGAAAAGAAAATAAATAAGGAGATTATTAATAATTTTATTTAATATATTATATATGAATTCAATTAAAATCATTCAGTAAAAGTGATTTTTTAATTTATTAAATTAAAATGTGATTGTGTGCATAAAAATATTTTTTTAGAACAAGATTTCCTTGATTTTAATATAGTTTTTATTTTCATTTCTAATTAATTGGTCACCAAATAATTCATTTTAAATACATATTTATACCATATAATTTCATATTAATTAATAATATATTAGTAGCATGTCAATTTTTATTTACACTTAGTATTATGTTTATTGTAAGCTATACTCAGGGTTTCATATAAAATAATATAAAATCAGTGTTGCATGTAATGAAAGACAATCTTGGTTTTTCATGTAACACTAGCTAAACATAGTGTTGTGTGTAATGAAATCTAAACTCAATGTTAAATGAAATAAAAAATATCAAAATATTGAATTTAATAATTTTTTTTAAAAAAACATGTGGTGTTATACTCTAACCCATTAAATAAATTGGGTCCTCAAAAATTGAACTTTTTCTCAGTAAGAAAGTCTTTAACATTTAAAAAAACCTTTTTTGGAAAACCACATCATAAGAATTGTTAATACAAATTCCTCTTGAAAATTGAGAAATTGACATTTGAAGTTTGTCTTGAATAACACATACTTTGTTTCCAAATAGGATAAAATAGGTGGGAAGTAAAGATTAAGACATGGAAAAAAGCATAATGTTCAAATAAATATAGAGTGAGAGATAAAATTTATCACAAGCACGTGAATGGTCATGTGAAAATCAGAGACCAGAAAACCATAAACCAAAAATGTTAGAAACATGTAATTGATATCATCAGAAATGAAGGTAATAAGACAACATTTTATTTCAAGATCATTTTCATGAAGCTGAAAAATTTTCTTGAGAATATATACTTATAAAATTTCATTCCATTTAATAATAACAATATCATCCTTTTATTATGCCTTGGTAAATTTCTACTTCATCGCTTACTCTAAGAGTTGAATTTTTCATATGGGAAGCACTAACAGATAATATGTTCTATAAAATAATGACAAGTCATTCCTTATATCTCTAGTTATTTTAAGAAAACAAAAAGGTTATCAAAAGTTATCCAATATGTATATATATTCAAATGGTAAAGTAATAAATTAATCTCTAAAACCTTATCTGAAGTTCAACTTAAAACATTCCATAAATGGTTAACCTTATGACCTTTGAAAAATTCAAAAATTATAAAGATAACTAAATTTCCCAAAATAAACTAAACATTAATCCTATAAATATCCTTACGTAGATATTTATTATCACATAAAAAATATGTTGTTACCTTTCTCTTATATTTCCATGAAACATGGTAATAACCATAACTTTTATAAAACCTTTGTGAAAACATACCTACTTCCTCATTTATTGAATAAAACCATAAATTAAAAAATATATCCCATAAATCCAATAATGATATAAACTCCATAAATGATAACATAAACCTCTTTTTCCACCAATAATTAACCAGTTCCATGGTCATTAAAACTATAAAATTTAATTTATTCATATCAATCATCTCTTTGGAAAAACTAAAAACCATTTTATAAATACTAGGATCTTATTAAGGGTCATATTACATTAATAAAAATAACATATTTCTTTTAAATCAATTTTCTCAGTTATTATCAACAATCAACATATTTTTGAACATCCTTAAAAAATATTATACTGATCAATGCTTATATATTTCATGATTCACATGATATAATTTTTCAATTCTAATACATAAACACTTCAATTACCCCAATCCATTATAAAACCATTAACTTGGATTTATAATCTCATTACATAATATTTATTTATTATAATATAAAATATGAATCCTCTCTTGACATTAATCAACCTCAATTTAATACTCCCTCCCATGTCTAATAAACAAAATACTGGTAAAACAACCTATACCTTTCATCTTTTATTTGTATTCTCCTTATTATTAGTAGTATGAAAATTACTCAAACCACCTTGTAGATTATCTTCATGATCATTACCATTAGGATTTAAATTTTCACAATGACTTTAATTTCCACATTTAGAAAATTCAACCATCCATGATTTCGTAGGGGGACCATTATTCCAATCCATTGAGTTAACTGAAATTTTATTTTTTCCTCTATAATTGCTTGTTTTGTGTCCTTTTACACACTAAAACAACTTCTTGTTCCTATAATACATTAACATAATTATTCTAATATTATCAACATATAAGAAACTGAATCTTTTTTCCTATATGGTCTCTACCACCTGAAATTGTAATGAACTTTATACTTCTCTTATTTGGTGATTTGTGAGTCGGTTAATTTTTAAGTTGATAATCACATATCATGATAACTGATTAATACTAATCAAAATACCCTTTACTATAATTATCCTCCCATTTGGTTGTTCAAAAACACATTTTTAATCATATTTAGCTTTAATTAATTTTCTTATACTCCCTTCTATTAATTAAAACAAAAAATTATTCTGTGAGTAACAGTATTCATAGTGGAAGACCATAAAGTTATGAAAAATAAATTTGGGTGTCTAAATACTTACTCCTTATTTTTAACATATTTCACCTTATGTTTATCCTAGTATATTCGAAGTTGTCATCTATTTTAATCCTTCATGATGGCTCATAATGATATTGTTAATTTCCAAAGCATATCCCCTGGGAGTGGTAAACCAGGTGTTTATTAAGGCTCATTATCATGCAACAGGTAATGATCGTGTCTATATCAATGCACCATTTTGGAACTTATAACCCCATGGAACATCTTTTCCAGATCCACAACCACTACTAGTATCCAAATAGGGATGTAATCAACTATAAACTACATTCTCTATCCTTTACCAAAATTTCAATATATTTTCTTGTACTTTGAAACATCCTTAGAATTATACTTAGACTCATCCTTATATATATCCCCATACACATCCTTAGAAATATACCAAGGAATTTCACTAAATATTTCCTCTTGTAGTTTTAAAATGTTAACGAAACCTTTCCTCTGATACCAACTATAGAAACAAAAGATTTTTTATATAAATATCACATCTTTTCAAATGAATATTCCATTAATTTCACCTACACACACCCATGTATTATTATAGTTAAATGTATTTTAAGACTAGGAAAATAATAATATTATTTTATTGAAGATATTTAACATCACCAAAAATTATCTCTTCACATAAAACTCCCCTTTGGTATAATTGATTAATGATTAAAAATTATTAACCATAAACTCATTTCAATAAATGTTGGAAAAATAATAAATATAGAAAAAACCATTTCAAATATAAGGCCATGACCTTAAACCTTACTTAATATTGAATTAAATGAATAATTTACATTGAGGATCCTTTCAGGTTTAGAGTTTTGGAGAATTAGGAGATAACTATTACATCTCAAAAGCTTAAAAATTATACACTTCTACTAAGTTTCCATAAAATAAAAACTCTTAAAAAGAAACATGTCCCGTTCCATTTTTTAGATAGCATGACTTTTCCTTGATCCCATCCTTGACCCTATTCCACATTAAGTCCTGTTAAAAACATTTCAAAAACATGGGATGAGCATAAAAAGATCAGTAAGGGTTATAAAAGTACGAAATGAAAACATTAGTCCATGTATGAAAACATACTTTACTCATAAAACATATGCATTTTAACATACCCCATAAAATCATGAATAAATCATAGAAATCATAAGACATAAAGGTAACTTGAGGCATTCATAACATTCTTACATAGGGAGTAACCCTCATGGTTACGTTTGGAATACCCATCACAGTATATTCCCTAAATCTCTTTAGAAAAACCTTAACATTTAACTCCTTCGCATTACCCAATGCATTGGAGAGCTATATCGGGCTCACCCACCCTTAGTTTATCACAAAACTAACTGTATTCATAACAATTCCCAAGAACCATAACATAATTGTATCACGTAAAACATGCATAAAGGAAACATAACATTTCCACATTTCAATCACAAGATATCAATATAACACATTTATATAATAAAAACATTATGAAAACCATTTTCAATAAAAAAATAAAATAAAAGTAATACATGGTATGTATTTTTCATTTTAAAAAAAGTTAGGTTATGGATTGTAGATGAAGCCGAAACTCAAATAACGGTCATGACGGTGGAGAAGTCGTTGTCGCCGTATACATACGAAAAAAAAACATTCATTTTGTCATTTAGTAAAACAATTCGTATAAAAAAAAGATTCCTTTTGAATAAGTGTAAAATTCAAAGGGGTTTATACATCGTATAAAAGAAAAAGTTGTGTATAAAAAAAAATATGCCTCAATGAATGGAGATTGAGACGAAGTCCCTTACCTCGTGTCCGACATGACTCGGTTTCTCTTTAATCTCCTGAATAATAAACTTTAGTTAATTTCTACTTGCTTAAGAACCTTTTTCAAGTTCATTATTCCATTTATATCACTTATTACCATGTCATGAGCACTATGTAATTATTTAAGTTAATAACAGTCATTTTAACGATCATTGGTACTTGAGTCAAAAATAAACTCTTTATAATTACAAGTTGTTCATGTATACATTATATAGAGAGTTATATTAATTATGTAGATATCATATATATCATATATATCCAGTATATAAATGCATTTATAATATTACATAACATTTAGAGGTAAGAAATGAAATGCACCGTTCATGGAGATGGTAAGCCGTACGTACTCATGAACGCTACTTTCATTTCTATTTAGTATTTTATGGAATGGAATCATAATTAAATAAAGGTGTATTATAATTCCAGTATAATTTAATATATAATATCATTAACTCCATCCTTTATATGCCCAACATATGGCATTAACGAATCAATTCACTTTGAGGGGGCGGTAGTCCGCACTTCCTAAAATGAAGATATCACGTATACCCATAATGCAAGACCTAAAGGTATTCCATAAATGAAAAATACAGAAGCTTAAGGAAAACATAAACATATTATATATCATATATAAATATAGTGTCATTTTAATGGCCACCTTTGAAGGTGTTAGAAGAATATTGAACAATCATCGTTTCGTGAGGCAGAAATTCACCATCCACGGAAAGAGTATGCTCTTTAACCATTAGATGAAGGTGTGTGTAAGTGTAGCTCTAATAATTCTCATAAAAACATCCTAGTATATTTAAAATACTGGCTTTGTTACAAAAGAAAGTAATAAAAAGATTTTAGGGGGTTAGAGAAGCAAAATAAAACATAAGAACACAAGAGAAGACACTACCTTTAAAACAGGTAACTCTTTTTGATTTGAGATCAATGGATTCCTTGAAAAGACTTATGCCCAAAGTGAGGATTCTAGGAGTAATAGAGGGATGTTTAGAGACAAAATGGGCAGGGGTTGGCTGAGCCAAAGGCTTTAGAGGTGTGGGTAAGGTGGTAGAGGTGGGGGCCTTTTATAAGAGGAGAGAAGGGGCACTCTTGGAAAGTTATAAAAGGTTACTTTATTATAATTTTTTTTTTCATATTTTAAAGGTCCCAAAATTATATATTTCGAGGATAAGGTGATAATAGTTCGAAATACACCCATCCAATAGGTTTTTGACAAGTGTAGGTCTTAGATTTTACATTATCATTTAATTTTATTTAAATCGTTAAATAATGAGGTAATCGCTGCATCATCATGGTGTCATAAATAATTTAATTTATTTAATGTCTATAAATTATAAAAAAAATATCATGATTTAGGAAATATTTTTATCTTTATAATTAATATTTATAGTCAAAATTATGACTTTTATAAACCCATTTAATTTTTTTTAGTAAAACAACACATGTTTGTGACATTTTTTATTTTAACATTAAATAAAACGTTATTAATGTCATTTTCCTACCAAAGTGGCTCAATGGGGTCCCCATGTTGACCCATGGATTTTATTGGTCGGCCATGACACATCCAATAAGGGTATGACATTTTTCAAGGTCATTTCATATTATTAATACATTATTTTAACCTTAAATTACACTAATTACCTCTAATCGCGATTAAAAACTTAAAAGTTACTGTTCACGAAAAAAATTATTTTAATCCCATTGAACAACATTTTACTTCCTAATGACAACCATGAATGTCGAATATTTGAAATCCAAAACACAGAGGTGGTAAAATTTCATTTAAATGAAAAATTATTGTTTTTAAGTACCACTTAGTGGTTTCACTATTCATCAAAAATTGAAGTTTTTCAAAAAAATTCCAAAACTTCAACCTAAGATATAATTGATATTCCGAATTCAAAAATGATTTATATTTTACGAAATTCAAAAAATATAAGTTACATTAATTAATTTAATAATTAATTCCCGCTGTCAGAACAAATAGCATGTTTTTATGAAATAATATATATCAAAAGATTGACACTAGTTTAAGTTCAATTTCAAAGTAAAATTAATTCCAACGACCACTATTGGATTAAATGGTAAAAGTATATTCTAATATCACTTTAAAAACAATTAAAAAGAAAATCTAATCATATAAATAAATTAGATTAAAAAGAGTTTTTGAATTAAAATACAACATTTTTCACTATTCATTAAAAAATGAACTTTATCGGAAAAATACCAAAAATTTACACAAAGTAAATTTTGATGTCCCAATTCTAAAGAAGAATTTTATTTGGTCCAAAAGAATGTATAAGAGTAACCACAACTATATTTAATGACGGTTCTCCATCAAAAGGCGATAAGTGGACCTTTAGTGTAAATTAGAGTATCTATGCCTAAAATTGAATTCTTTTCATATTTTAAGCCTTTATCCTTTATTGGATAAATGTAAAAACATTTAAAAAAAATATATAATCATATTTTAGTTATTTCTATTCATTCTCTCCAATACAACAGCTACATGTTAACTACCATTAAAAATAATATTATTTTATTACTAGTGTGCAATGTATGATTTCAAAGAAAATCTTTTTTGTGTATCGGGTACGCTATCGACCATAAAAACCACTTTAAAGTAAAATTAATATTTAATTCATAAATATTAATAGGTATGAAAAAGTATTATTCTTTATTTACCTGGGATGTTACATCCTTCCCTCCTTTTGGGAATTGTGTCCTTGCAATTTTATTAACTTATCAAAATAAGTGGGGGTATTTATCCCTCATAGCATTTTTAGATTCCCATGTTTCCTCTTCAACCATATGGTTTTTCCACAAAACCATTACCTAATTAATTACCTTATTTCGCAACACTTTCTCTCTTCGGTGAAGAATCTGGATTGGTTGTTCTTCATAAGAGAGATTCTCTTCCAACTGAACTACCTCTGGGATCAAAACATGAGATGGATCTGGAATATACTTTCTCAACATCGAAACATGAAAAACATTGTGTACCTGAGATAAACTTGGAGGTAAATCCACTAGGTAAGCAACTGATCCAACTTTTTCTAGAATTTCATATGGTCCAATGAACCTTGGACTCAGCTTTCCTTTCTTACCAAATCGCATGACACTTTTCCATGGGGAAACTTTGAGAAAAACATGATCACCTACCTCAAAAGAGAGATCCTTCCTCCTATTTTCTGCATAACTCTTCTACCTACTCTGAGCTGTTCTCATGTGTTTCTGTATCAGCTAAACTTTTTCTGCCAACTCTTCTACCAATTCATATCCCATCAGCTTCCTTTAACACACTTCATCCCAAAAAGCTGGAGTTTGACACCGCTTCCCATATAATGCCTCAAACGGTGCCATCTGTATACTAGAATGAAAACGTTTATTATAATAAAACTCAACCAAAGAAAGATGTTGGTCCCAACTTCCCTGATAATCCATCGAACAAGCACATAACATATCCTCCAAAGTATGCATTGTTCGTTCTAACAGCCTATCTGATTGAGGATGAAAAGATGTACTAAAATTTAATTCAGTACGCAACGACTATTGAATGCCTTTACAAAAGTTATAAGTAAACTTGGGATTACAATCAAATACAATGGATATGGGAACTCTATGCAACCTGACTATCTCTTTAAGATACAATCGAGAAAGTTGATCTAGAGAGAAAGTATCTCGAATAAGAAGGAAATGAGTAGATTTAGTAAAGCGATGAACAATAACCCAGATTGCATTATTATCTCGAGATTTCTTCGATAATCCCACAACAAAGTCCATGGATATATTTTCACATTTCCACTCTGGCACTGGTAAAGGCTGAAGCACCCCTTTTAGTAACTGCTTCTCTGCTTTAACATGGTGACAAGTCAAACACTTCACAGTAAAATCATCAATATATCTTTTCATTCTATCCCACCAGTAATACTCCTGCAGATCTCAGTACATCTTAGTACTGCCAGGATGAAATGAAAATGGAGAACTATGAGCTTCACATAACAACTCTCTCTTCAACATTGAATCAAAAGGCACACACAATCTCTTCCCAAATCTCAAAACACAATCATTATCAATATTGAATTCATGCAACTTACCCTTCTGAACCAGCTCTACCTTTTTCTGCAACTCACTGTCTTGCTTCTGTTCTTTCTTGATTCTGTCTGATAGAGAAGATTTCACTGATACCTGAAACAAAACAGAAGGAAATCCTGCACCAACAACTTTTATGCCAAATTTCATCAAATCCTTAACCAAAGGATCACGTTCCAAATGCATCATTTTTAATGAAGCATTACTTTTTCGACTCAAAGCATCCGCCACTTTATTTGCTTTTCCCGGATGGTAATGAATTGTACAATCATAATACTTGATTAATTCTAGCCATCTCCTCTGTCTCATGTTCAATTCATTCTGAGTTAATATATACTTTAAACTTTTGTGATCGGTATATATTTCACACTATACTCCATACAAATGATGCCTCCAAATTTTTAAATCGAAAACAACAGCAGCTAATTCCAAATCAAGTGTAGGGTAATTTACCTCATGTGTTTTCAACTGACGTGAAGCATATGCAATTACCTGATCATTCTGCATAAGGAAACATCCAAGACCCTTCAACGAAGCATCACTATATATAAAAAACTCACCATTCCTAGAAGGAAGTTCCAAAACTGGAGCATTCACCAATCTTACTTTCAACTCCTGAAAACAATCATCACATTCTTTTGTTCAGATAAACTTAACACCCTTCCGAGTTAGCTTAGTCATTGGACTAGATAACCGTGAAAAAATTTCAAAAAACCTTCAATAGTAACCTGCCAAACCAAGAAAACTATGGATCTCGGTTACATTTTTGGGTCTTGGCCATTCTTCAACAACTTTTGTTTTTGCAGGATCCATAGTTATTCCATCTTTAGAAACAATATGACCAATGAAAGAAATTTGTTGCAACCAAAACTCACACTGGCTGAATTTCCCATAAAACATATTTTCTTTTATGGTTTGCAAAATAACCCTTAAATTTCTTTCATGCTCCTATTTACTTTTAGAAAACACCAAAATATCATCAATAAAAACAACCAACATTTTTCACCTGAGTCAACTGAGCCATCACTGTAACACACTATTTAGTTCTGATTCTGACCATCTCAGGATACTAATTTGAAAGGTCATTTCCCTCTGTATTCCTTCCTAGAAAATCTATTCTATTTCCTCTATGAAAAACCATTCTTAACAAGGAAATATCTTAGGCGAAGCAACATGGTAATCCCTAAATGCTATATCATTTCAATCATACCATAAATTAATTTATAATTTAACAAATTTCTAACTCCTAAAGTTGTCTAAACCGACCTCTGATACCATCTATAAGGCCCCGACCTTAAACCTTACTTAAAATTTAATTAAATGAATAATTAACGTTGAGGATATTTTAAGGTTTAGATTTTTAGATAATTAGGACATAACTATTACATCTCAAAAGCTTACAAAGTAGAAACTTCTACTAAGTTTCCATAAAAAAGAAAATCTTAAAAAGAAACATGTCTGATTCCATGTTTTAGATAGCATGACTTTTCCTTGATCCCATCCTTGACCCTATTCCACATTAAGTCCTTTGAAATACATTTAAAAAACATGGGATGAGCATAAAAAGATTAGTAAGGGATATAAAAGTACGAAATGAAAACATTAGTCCATTTATGAAATCATACTTTACTCATAAAACATAAGCATTTTAACATACCCCATAAAGTCATGAATAAATCATAGAAATCATAAGACATAAAGGTAACTTGAGGCATTCATAACATTCTTACGTAGGGAGTAACCCTCATGGTTACATTTGGAATACCCATCACAGTATATTTCCTAAATCTCTTCGGAGAAACATTAACGTTTAACTCCTTCGCGTTACCCAATGCATTGGAGAGAAATATCAGGATCACCCTCCCTTAGTTTATCACGGAACCACCCGTCTTCATAACAATTCCCAAGAACCATAACATAATCGTATCACGTAAAACATGCATAAAGGAAACATAACATTTCCACATTTCAATCACAAGATATCAATACAACACATTGATATTATAAAAACATTATGAAAACCATTTTCAATACCAAAATAAAAGAAAATAAATACATGGTATTTATTTTTCATTTAAAAAAAAGTTAGGTTATGGCTTGTAGAGGAAGCCAAAACTCAAATAATGGTCACGGCGGCAGAGAAGTCGTTGTCGCCGCATACGTACGAAAAAAAAACATTCTTTTTGTATTTTAGTAAAACTCTTCATATAAAAAAAATATTCCTTTTGAAAAAGCGTAAAAGTCAAAGGGGTTTATACACCGTATAAAATAAATTTGTGTATAAAACAAAATATGCCTCAATGAATGGAGACTGAGACGAAGTCCCTTACCTCGTGTCCGACGTGACTCGATTGCTCTTTAATCTCCTGAATAATAAACTTGAGTTAATTTATACTTGCTTAAGAACCTTTTTCACATTCATTATTCCTTTTATATCACTTATTACCATGTCATGAACACTATGTAATTATTTAAGTTAATAACGGTCGTTTTAACGATCATTGGTACTTGAGTTAAATATAAACTCTTTATAATTACAAGTATTTCATGTATCCATTATATCCAGAGTTATATTCATTATGTAGATATCATATATATCATATATATACAGTATATACATGAATTTATAATATTACATAACATTTAGAGGTAATAAATGAAATTCACCGTTGATGGAGATGGTAAGCCGTACGTACGCATGAACACTACTTTCATTTCTATTTCGTATTTTATGGAATGTAATCATAGTGACATAAAGGTATATTTTAATTCGAGTATAATTTCATATATAATATCATTAACTCCTTCCTTTATACGTCCCACATATGACATTAACGAATCAAATCACTTTGAGGCGGCGGTAGTCCACACTTCCTAAAATGAAGATATCGCGTATACCCATAATGGAAGCCATAAAGGTATGCCATAAATGAAAAATACAGAAGCTTAAGGAAAACATAAATATATTATATATCATATAGAAATATAGTGTCATCTTAATGGCCACCTTTGAAGGTGTTAGAAGAATATTGTACAATCATCGTTTCGTGAGGTAGAAATTCGCCATCCACGGAAATAGTATGCTCTTTAACCATTAGATGAAGGTGTGTGTAAGTGTAGCTCTAATAATTATCATAAAACATCCTATTATATTTAAGATACCGGTGTTGTTACAAAATAAAGGTATAAAAAGAGTTTAGGGGGTTGGATAAGGAAAATAAAACATAAGAACACAAGAGAAGACACTACCTTTAAAACGGGTAACTCTTTTTGATTTGAGCTCAAAGGCTTCCTTGGAGTTATATTCATGGGATTCAATGATTGTCCCATTTTCCGTACTCACTGACATCTTTACTTCCATGATTTGTGGTGGTGCTGGGATTTCTATACTAAACATTTACGATATAAAAGAATTAATAGAACCTGAATCAAAAAGTACATTCACTATTATTTAATGAACAACTACAGTACCTATCACCACTTCATTGTCGGGGTTAACTTCGACAGTAGTTATGGAAAAAGCTATCCCTTTCTGCCTTGGAGGTTGTTGGTTGCCTCCAAAAACCCTTTAATTAGGTAAATTATTTGCGGGATTCCCTGGTTCTTTGTAGTTGTAGCAATGAACAACGAGTTGAGGTTTGAACAGAGCGTTCCTCTCCTCTGTTGAAACTGTGGGTTTTTATTGTCGGCAGTTAACAACTAGGTTACATTCTCTTACACACTTAAAGCATTTCCTCTTCCCCTTGATGCAATTTCTGGGGTTCTTCTTTCTGCACCTTTGGAAAGTGATGTGCTGGATCTTCTTAAGACTGTTGGATTTATCCATTGGACTTCCATCATTGAATTCCACCTTACACTTCTTATCCCTATGATACCCCTAAGATTATACGATCTCCATTTCAAAATTGAGGTCACATCAGACAATTTCCTCATAGCTATCAAATTCACAGATCACCAGCACTTTCTGTAGGCTAGGTTTCAACCCACCAAAGAAGCGGTCAACCTTGAATTCTAGGGTAACGACAAAGATAGAGGCGTATTGTCCAATCCTTGTGATGTTTTCCTCATACACTCTGACAGATTCATCATCCTTTATCTCTAGGTAAATAATGTCCCTTTACATCTTAATTTTGAGGGTGTGCGAAAAATATTTATCAAAAAAAAATCTTATAGAAATCCTTCCATTCCAACACCTCAATCTCCTCCTCAGGCTTCATATTTTTGATCAACATCGACCATTGATCAGCTTCACCCTCCATATGAAAATCAGTAAGGAGAACCTTATCCTGTTTAGAACATTGAAGGATGGAGAATATCCTTTCAAAGGAGTTGATCCATTGTTTGGTGATTGAGGGATCAGAGGATCCATTAAAAGTAGGAGGCCTTTGTCTCATGAATCTATCGACAGGGACTTGTTCTTTCTTGGGGGGGGGGGGGGGTTGAACCTTCCTCTTGACCCATGTTTCAATTCAATTCTTGAGTTAACTGAGAGATAAACATGAAAAAGTTCATCATTCCCACTCCCATCGGATTATGAATCTCATTAACACAAATCATAAAATTGATCTTCACATTGGTTGTTAGCCCAAGTCCTCCTATTACAGACCATTGGATGGAATAAAAGGAAAGTTAGTGGTAACAAAAAAAGGGTAATCCATGGAAAAAACTTATGAATTATAAATAAATTTTATTTTCTTAACTTATGAATCCATAGGCTTTAATCTATGATATTCATGCTCTAGTTTCTAACATATATTCTTAGAGGAATTTTTTAATTCCCTTAACAAGGGTTCATACTAAGCTTGTGAATTTACCAAAGCATATCCCCCGGGAGTGTCGTAACCAAGAGTTCAGCAAGGCCCATTTTCATGCACAAGTTCCCATTCGAGTCTAGCTCAAAGTGGGGTTTTCTTGTTTTACCCCTAGGATACATCTGTGCCAAAGCCACCTCTCTCTGCTCGTATCTAGATAGAGATGTATTTTCATGATAAACCTCTCACTCAATACTCACCAATACTTAGGGATGTTTTTATTATACTTATTCTTGTATCTAATTATTCACTAGGGTTTTCTAATCCTAATTCATAAAATAACTAAACCTATCATTTGATACCAACTATTATGACCCTGACCTTTATTGCTGACTTAGACATGATTTATTACATAAAAATCACTTGATATATCATAGAAGATCAAGAGGTATAGTGTCTCATAGGATTAGGATCATTACAAAACAACTTAAAACATGAAATAATACATCTTTATTGAAAAATGACTTTACATGACCACTACATTCCCCCGTACTTAGCATTGCAATGGATAACATGAGGGAATGCATAAGAAAAGGGTGAGATATAAATTCCATTAAGAGAATAAACATGGAATAACATGAGGAATACAAGACATGTTAGAAAATAGTAATATGAATGTAGAATAATAGAAACATGAATATAAAGGCATGATAATCATAACATAGAAATGTGGCAACAACACTTAACATGGAATTAGAATGAGCCAAGGCTCATTGCACATGGAGTATGAGTAAACCCTCATTGTACATGAATCAAGAGTAAAACCTCATTTAACTTTAATTATCATGATTCAACACTCATTTCAGATGAAATATCATTATACTATACTTTATCTAATGAATTAGAGCACTATCTGGGTGGACCCTTCTTAAACATTCCATTTCATTCATAAGTGTGCCACATGGATCATATGACATGGAATCAATCAACATCATAATTTATTCTACAATTAAGTTATGTGGAATAAATACATGAAATTTCCATTCCATATGTATATTTTCATAAAGGTAATACCCTTTATAGAGACATGAGTATGATATTCACTACACAATGATCTTGGATTTGAAAAACACCGTGCAATTTTGACAGCATAACGACGTGACATAAGGATTCCTGAAAGTGGTTGATGAGATAGAAAATGGTGTCTCATAATATGTAAATAAAATAGATCATAAGGGGGTCATATAGATACATTTACCAATAAACATAATGGAATTTAGATGCATAATACAAAAGATTTGCTTGGATGTAAAAGAGGAGACAAAAATCGCTCACGAAATTTCGGCATGGTAACAGGTGTACATGGGAGGAATTAATGGGAGAGAAAGCGGTATCCCATCATCCAAACATAAAGAGGGAAATATGGGTGAGGTTCTAAATCATAGCCCAACATTTTTAATTGAAAACAAAATGGCATAACAACTTAAATAAAATTGGACAAAAATGAGAAAAGAAGAAATCCATTACCTGGATGTGCAATCCCAAAAGCTTGGGAGAGGCTTGAGAGAGGATTCTTGGGAGATTGGGGCACCTTGTGAGGATTATTAAGAGGATAGGGAAGGTTTTGGACGAACTCCAAAGGCTTTGAGGGAAGAGAAAGTGGGAGCTTGGGTGGGTTTATATATGAAAGGAGAGAGAATTTTTTATTATTTAGGTTTGGGACACCTCACATTAAACTAATCAAAACCACAAACCATCCCACGGTTTCTCCCATGGTTTTTTCAAAAGGGGAGTGGAAAAAAAAATTTATAAGGCCAATGTCCGAACGTCTTAAAATTATAGGGTTGCTTATGTAGAGGTGAGACACACTCTCAAAGAAAACAATTTAAAAAGACAAAATGTTTTATAAACCTTGAAGTGTATATTAATGCTTTGTAAAATAAATCAAACAAATATAAAATCAAATTATTTTAATGGTAAAACTGATATTGGCCAAAAATTATTTTTATATTATTTTATTACATCACTATTGGGTCATTATGATTTCATAAAATACATTATATATTTAAACTGTATTTAATTTTTACCCAAAAATTCGACTATCTCAGAAAATTATGAAAAATTCATAGTTTGATAATTTTGACATCTTGATTCCAAAAATAATATTAATTTTGTATAAATAATTTTTTTAAATATTTTAATTTTTACTTTTAAAATAAAAACTGACATTTATAAAAAATTCATTGGTTTTGACAAAAACAACTATCAAACCTTAATAAAAATTACAATTGTATTCATAAAATCATATGATCATTTACATTTAATAAAAATTAATTTAATAAAAATAATATTTTATTAAAATATTATTTAATTCAAAAATCCATTAATTCATCAAAATAGATTTCTTATTTGAATATTAACTAAAAATACTATTTGTGGTTAAAAAACTATTTACAAAGTAATAATAATAAAATGAATGCACATTCTATATACAAAAATATTGTACAAAGTCATAGTTCTTGGTTATTGTTACATAACCCCTTATAACACCCACATAAGTCCGAAGGGTAAGGTTTGCGATGGTGATAGACCCTTGGGGTGGCTCTGATAACATCGTTCGAGTGGTAATCTCTATTAACTTCAACTTCTCCTATAGTCGGTTCTGGTCAAGATTAATGTGTTCAATCTCAGCTTGGGCTTGGTCAGGAGTGAAGAACAATGATCCCAACTCCTTTACAAGCTCTGAAAAATGGTCTTTATATGGGTAAAGTCTATTTTATGAGGCCATTACTTCCTTTGTCTGAGTAAATTGGATTTTTAAAGCCCAATATTTATACTAATCATGTGATCACTATTCAATGGTTATATTATCAATGGTCACAATTCTTAATGGTATTTTGAAATCCAGAAACATAAAACCAATAAAGTTCACATTTTATAAAACCATAATAAGAAATTTTATTAGATAAAGAGGAATATTTGTTAATGAATGTTTGGGTTGTTATAGATAGAAAATGAATAACATTTGTTCATGAGGTGGTAGTACACTGTACACATGAATGATGATTTCATATCCCATTTAATAGAAGAGGTGATGTTTTTGGGTCATAACCATAACATAAAACATGTTGTATATGAAAGGTACTGTGGCTATTTTATCATTATGTTTTAATAATAAATGAATGAGGTGTAGGAATAAATAATATAAAATGTTTGGTTAATGTTACCAATTTTTTGGACCACTTCTTTTGGTTGGCACTAAAAGGCTTTGTAGGTTTGATTTATAACCAAAATTAGGATTTTGGGATGGTATTAGGGAAGTAAGGAAGTGTTTTTGATAGGTACTGGCTGAAATAATGGTTTTATAGTGTCATTAGGAGAGGAGAATCAATGACATTTTATAAGTTAGGTGAGTTTCACACTTTAATATTTTGAAAAGATATAATTGTTCCAACATTTTACCAATGAAGAAAATGCTAAATGAATAGAAAATTATCAAACCTATAACAAATAAGGTTGATATATGGTCACTCAATTTTTGTTGTAAATGTTTTAAATCATTTTTAACCCTTACTATTTTATTTTAACCCTAGGTAAAGCCATTTCCACCTTAACAACATTGAATAATTTTTATTATTATTACTATTCATTATACTAATTTTTTTTGAACTTATTAGATAATATAAATTATGATTATTATGAATATGGAATCCATTTTTCATAATTCTATTTATATAATTTGTAATATTTAATTTAAAATTAATCCCACAAATGGGACGAGAAAGTGGGTTTCCAAAGATAAAATGTTCAAAATTTAAAAATGTTTTGTACAAAAAATAACTTAAAAATTAATTATATTGATTGAAATTTTATTAATGTATAGATAATTGAATTATTTTTTTTAAAAGACATATTATTGTTTAGGTTTTTAAATTCTTCAAATGAAATGAAAAATCTTAACAAGAACAAGTAATTTTCTCTATTCATGAAAACATTTATTTTCTCAGAAAATTCTCCAAAATTAAAAATAAGATAATTTTCACCTTATTATTTCAAAAGTAAGAATTATTTTTTCAAATAATATTTCTAAACGTGTTATAAATTAATTTTAAAAAAAGTTTGAAAAAGGAAACAAATCTATTTTTTAGAAAAAAAAGTTTTTAGTGTAAAATTGGATTTATTGTCATTTAGTACCTAGAAGACACATAAGATGAATTTTAAACATTCTTTTGAATATATAATGTATAATTTTAATTCAATAATTAACCAATGTTATTTTTTATTTATTTAGGTAAAATAAGATTTCATGCATAAAAATAGTATTTTAGAAAAAAAATTAATTTATTTAGAAAGAGTTTTTATTTTCATATCAATGTAATTAATCACTAAATAATTAATTTTATATGCATGTTTATACCATAAAATATCTTATTATATAAAAATATTTTTATAGTATGTAAATTTTTTGTTTAAAATAATTATTTTATGTATCGCAAGCTACACTCAGTGTTGTGTGTAACCCTAGATAAACTTAGTGTTGTGTGTAACACAAGATAAAATCACTATTTCTTGTAACATAAGATAAAATTAGTATTTAATGTAACATAAGATAATTATGGTTTTTCATTTAATAAAAAATATCCAAAAACTAAAATTACTTGAAAAAAATATTTAACAAAATCTCAGGGTGTTGCATGTTGAGTATCGGGACTAGGAACTCTTGGATGTTCTAGGTGTTGGTTTTGACAGAGAATCCCAATAATGGATGGAAGAGACTCAAGATGTTTCATTGGTTTCACCTAGAATCCAGTGACATGTTCATGAATCAGGATAGTGACATTCTTAGGGAATGATTCTTGATCCTATGGGTTATTTGTTTGTCATATTTCCTCACTAGAATCTATTAGTCACTAAAATATCTTATAATATATTTAGTTTTTTTAAAAAATATTTTTATGAGTGATTATAATAATATAACTTTTAGTGTATTTTATGATTTATTATTATTGTTATTTTTTGGACACCATTGGGAAATTATTTTTGTGTTCATTGGTTTTTGAGAAAACCTAGTATTTAAAATGAAAAAAACCCAAACATTAGAATAATATGTACATAAAATGGTTTCAGAATTTTTTTTGAATGAAATAATATATATAACGTTTTTTATGAAAATTAAGGAAAATTGGTTTTAGAAATTGGATTTCATGACGGTTCTGAAAATGGATTTCAAAATAGATTTTGGAATGGTACCAGTTTTCAGAAAAAAGTCACCGGAAAAGACAAGAATTTTTGGTGATTTTGGTTTTTATGAAAAAGCCTTTAATTCCAAGGGGTGTTTTAAAAACATGGTCTAAACTTTTACATGTGCAAAGTGATTTGAGGGTTTTTTTAATGAACCAATCAATCATGGCACTATGATTTTTATGGAATTCTACTGTGGTTTGGTAAAGAATCTCCTTGATTCATGAATTATATGTCAGATTATGTGATATTATTTTTTGAAATGTACTAAGTGAGTATTTTTGGTTTAGACATAATTTGGATTGATGATGGGAAAAAGGATTCCAAAGGCAATGTAAATGAACATTTATTAGTTTTTGATAGTGGATTATGAGTGACCCTGGGTGATTTGTTATATATTAAGTGAGTATACCATGGATATTTAATAAGATTCATGTGTATCAAGTATCATGAGATTTATGTTTCATGATAGGATTGAGTAATCAGTTGTGTGTTTCAATTAGGTCCAAAAATTGAACCTTTTGATTTTGGGTTTTGATAAGCAATTCTTATGGTGGGGAGCACCATAAGCTTCGAGTCAGATCGATCATTGACACAATAGTTTTTTTATAATTGGCATGGGTGGTCAAGAAACATATTGGTGTTTCATGATTATATGTTATGGTCTTGCGAGGTGATAGTAAATATACTCTATGGTTGGGAGCATCATATCAGTTATGAGTGTACGAACCTTATTTTGGAAGGGATGTGAGGATAATAAAATGGGATAGTGGATTTTCAAGATGATATAGGGATCCAAGTGAATGTTTAGACATAGTTTAGAATTTAGGTGCAGTGTTGGATTGAGTATGTGTGTTAGAAATAGAATAATGATGGTGGTGGTGTGATCTAATAGTGAGTTAGTTTAGTGGCATGTCGATTCTCATGGTAAGAGTATGGTAGTTAAATGGAATTTTTGAGGATCCAACCATATAAATTGAACCGATAGTTGGGTTTATACATCATTTTAGGAATTTATCATTTTTATGATGCCTCAAAGTGTTATGGAATTGTCGTTGGGTGATGTGGTGAAGTGTTGACGGGTGAAGATGACCATTTTTGTGAGGAGAAATAGAACTAAAGATTTTGGATTTTGGATTATGTATAAATGGGTGAATTTCAGTAGAAAACACATTTTGAGAATCATTTTGGATATAGTTGGGGTTGTTTGAGGGATTAACTGGGATTTTTAGTGGATAAGATATTATATCTAGGTGTAATGGTCATATTTTAATAATGGAAGCTTGTTTAGAAATTAGATATAAAATATAGTGGTTTGACTATAAATTTATGATCGATATTAGTTGAGATTTTTAGCTAAAACCATTCCAAATTCTCTTGAATTATAAGTTATATAGTTGAGTGGTTGTAAAACCCCATATATTTTTCACTTTCTAAAATTCCTAGGGAATTTTATTTTTGATTTCAAGAGTGGTGTTTGGTTTATAAATGAGATAAAAATCAATGTTTTTCATGATAGAACACATCGAGGGTGTGTTTTTAAATGTGGAATAATGGATCATATTTTCTTTGGGGTCATGTGTGATCATTCAGACGTGGTTAGGTGGACCTGCAACTGTTTATGCTGATGGTGTGCCACTACAGGCAGTGCCATTTCATAGGTCACCCCATAGTGAATATTTAAATGTAAGAATATAAGAAATGGTACCTATAATAGGCGTGGTTCTTGAGGGTAACACCTTCTAGGAAAATCTAGGGTGAAAACTATAAATGGGTATTTTTAGGTGACCTTGGTGTTTCCTTGGGAAAGCCCACCATACAATAGCACCTGAGACATAGGAGTTTGGGATACCTTTTTGGATGAAGGGTCCACATTGTGTGCCTATATAAAACTATGTGTGTGTGTGTGGGAGGGGGGGGGGGTGTTCATGACTATTCCATGGTCCCTCATATGTTGATCTCCTCTATGGATATCTCGACATGTATAACTTCATAGTGAATTTTTTGGACTGGACATGTGAAAAAGTGGGGGTTCTACATTTACCCCTCTACCAATATTATGGTCTCAAGACAACTTTTCTCTTCCTCCCTCCTGTAAAAATGACCTAGAAGGTAACCCTTCACTCAATTTCATTTTTCACATGAATTTGGGGTGGTTTTTTCCAATTTATTTTGGGTTCAAGGTGAGATCTCTTATCTCCTACCATACTTGTTCTTCTACCTATATCTCCTATGATTTAGTTTTACCCAGTTAGTTATTTAAGTTATAATTCCAATATATCATGATTGAATCATACTATTATAATGTGTTTCTATCATGGATTGGATAAAATACGTCTTCGTGTTTTATCTCACACCATTTCATGTTGTTTCAAAGATGGGATGTTTCCATACATATACTTCTAAGGATTTCATTGAAATAAAATTAGATTTGTTATTGAATAGATGTCATGTGTTGGAGATTTGGAATTAGATAATGTCAGGAGTGTAACATTGAAATTCCACAAGGAGTTTATCTTTATTTTCATGCAACATGGTCTCTAGGTTAGTAATTAAAAAAGTATACTTAATTGTTTTTAATTGAATAAATAATTTCAATTTTTTATGGGTAATTAATTGGGGAGAAAATTTATTATAAAATGTTTTCATTAATATTTTGAACTATTATGTCTTGCGTTAGGACCTCACGCGGGTTGGTAGAGGTCATATGGAATTGGACGAGCATCAGTAGTAGATATCATACTATGGTAAAAGGAAAAGGACTCATTTGAGGTAGTTTGACTAAATTTACTAATTATCTTTCTTAGTGGGAGATTTTATGTTCATTTTAATGCACCATTATAGTTTTTTTATGTTACATAATTTTTATGATTCCATAATAGATTGGTATGGGATCACATTGAACTAATAGTCAACATGGATTTCATAACTTTCTAAATAGTTTGATGGAGGTTCCATGGATGAACGAATGCCGATGGACCTTTTTATAGACTATTTGGATACATGAGTGGTTTTTGAAGAAGATGATATTTCCTTTTAAAAAGGTGAATTTAAAATGTGTTTGATGAGAATAAAATTAAAATGAAATTAGGTTATTTCCTTAATTAGTTTTGAAAAATAATTTTAAAATGAATTTGACCTTTTTAATGGAACATTTTCTTGGGTTTTTATCTAAGGGCATAGTGTGAGTGACATGAGACATGGTGAATTTTAATAAATGATTTTTTATAAAGGAATTTTGACTAGGTTTGTAATGTAAAACATGAAGGGATTTATTGGGTTGGTTTTGTTCTATTTTATGTCATAAAGGAAATTCCCCCTTTTCCAAATATTATGTGGTTTTCATGCTTCTCATTTGTGTTTTCCTATGACTTGTACGATGTATGATCATGTATGTTGTGGTGTAGACACGTGAGAATTATGATTTTAGAATCAATGTGATGAGTTGATCTGAGTTGTTTTGATTAGACCCTTAGTGGGTCGGTATGGGCTTGAATAACCCTAATGATTGTTGAGGAACTTGATGATCTAAATTATGGTTTAGGGATGAGTGATAGAAATATTATCAAGGAACCTATGTTGGGAGACTGAGTTATGGTTTGACCAAGGGGACCCATTTCATATACCTTGGTAGTATGTTAACCCTAGAGAGGGTGCATTAAATACATTGATAATATTGATTTATGATGTCACATTAGAATCTAAATTGATGATCTAAGCATATTATAGATGTGGTGATGATAATAATTGTGATTATGTGGCCCAACTCAAGTATGTGATATGAGTTATGAAAAATGGAAAACTCGTATGATACATCTTTTTACGAGATAATTTGGGTGGGATGCACTACCCTTTAATATGAATATAGATACAAGGGATTTCTAGGATATAAACCTCCTACATGGAATTCTAGATTTGTTTGGAGTTCCTCCTATGAGATCCAACAATTCATTAAGCTATTAGTTTGTATTACCTTTTTCTTTCAATTTAAAATAAACAATAAGGTATACAAACCTCATTATTAGACTCTAGTATTGGTTTGGATTACATTGGATATCACCATTGAAATTGAGTATAAGGGATGCATGCCTCCTAGTTGGACCTCGGTCTTAAATTTTAATTACATGGACACACTCATTGAATTTGTATGTGATTCAATGGGATTCATAGAACATATCCTAGGATCTAACCGTTGAGATCATAATCTTGGATTTACTAGGACATGATACACGAAATTGGGTGTGCACTTTCTACTGGTTACGTTGTGTGTTACATTATGTGAAACACTATAACCCTAAAAGAATAAGTCATGACAATAAGATATTGGATTTGGGTTAGGAAACATTTTACCTATGCAGGGTGACATGTTTAGATATATATGACAATGGTTCAAGTATGTATTATCTAGGTTTGAGGTTGTTTAGTTGACACATATCATCTCAGAATTTATTATTGTTTTGAATTGTATGTTACGTTTTTGGGTGGGTGCGTTTCATGAGAAAGAAAACAATGTTTTATATGTATTTCATGTAAACCAATATGAACACATCAACTATAAGTATTGTTGAGGCATTAGTGATTTCTATTGGGTCATTAGACTCACCCCCTACCTGAGTACACGACATGGGTTTTGATGCACATGGTTAATTTTTCCTATTTTCTATCAGGACACAATTACTACTTAGAGCCAGAAACATGGTTTAGGATTAGTAAGCTATGGAGGTTGAGGATTAAACAAAGATAGTTTTGTGAGTTTAGAAAATATGCCAAGCTATTTATTTTTCATCTTATTCAGAATGTGTATGGGATAGTGTCCCTTTTATTTATATACAATACAAGATATTACATTATTATTTGTTTCCTCTTCTACTTTATAGTTGTTGAATCATATATGTATTTTTTTTCTTTCTATTTTTGTATTATGAAGGCCCGTGGGGCTCTCTATTTTATGTCTATATGTCTTTGGGATGTTTGATATAAATATGGGGAAAACTAAATTTTTAAATGATTTTGGGAATGAAAAATACGACTTATTTTAGAGTTAATATCCCCCTATTTGTTTTTGGTCCTCTTTACTAGTTATAATCCTCTAGAATAAGAGAAGGCATACATGTTTTCAGGTAGTGTCCCTTCTCAGGTTCCCTTTAGGGAATATAAGAAGGGGCATTAAACATTTGGTATACTAGGATAAGAAATCACATTCTTATCATTAAAATATTTTAAATTTCCTATTTCCCATCAATATAAATTTAATTATAATTTCCCTATCCCTTTTAATTTTCCATATCTCTTTATTTACTCTAATTCAAAATTATTTACATAGTGTAAAAAATTCTACTCAGTGAGTATGAAGTATTAAATCACCGTACTTCAATGCTTATTTTAATATATGTTTACATCATTAATTTATCTTATTTTTAATATTAATCATAAAAACAATATATTTAATTGGTTTTAAAGGAATAAACATTTTGTAAAACAATTTCTCATACAATCATTATCTTATCAATTTCAAAAAACAGTTTTCTTTATTTTTTTATGATTCCAAACATCATTTTTACATAAAACACCTTATTATTTTCACTCGAATTTATTATTATAATCATGAATCTTAATTTATGATTTTTTTAACTATGACTGTCAAATAACCCGTTCATGAATCCACATACTAGAGTTAATCTCTTACCAATATGTGTAACATAACTTGGTATCAAGTTAGCTCTTAAAGTATCATATATTTTTCTATCTAACATGATAATGAGGCAACATCCATAAGATATTTATTTTAATATGATTTTGAAGTAAATAACCTGATGTCCAAAATATAATATCTAAAGAATTTTTTTTCAATATTTATAGAAGGAAGATGAAATCTGGTGAAACTATTTTTTTTCTCTAGAAACCAACATAGTACTGATACATGATTATATATTCAAAAGAAATTGAAAATAAATTTCACAAAAATATAGGTTCAAGGAATTTTTTTGAGAAAAGAACAATGATATGGAGATATTTTCACACTTATATATATATATATATCATAAATTATTGATTAAGAAAAACTAAAGTTTTTAGTATTAATCAATCATTTATCTCTAAAAAACTGATAAAAGATTTAAAAAAATGAAATGATAAAATAATTAAAGAAAGTCTATATTTAATAAAAATTATGCATAATAACTTTTTAAACTAATGTGATCCATGTTCTAGAGCTCAAATTGTAAACCAAAAACTATAAATATCCATTAGATAGATTTATAATCATAAACCAATACATAATTAATCAATAAATGGTTAAAAATCACTTATAATGGTATTATCTATATTTAATTTCATTGAAATTCAAATCAATGAGGTAATATCGAGAGTACAATATTAATTATTTTTAGTTTCAAAAATATATTAGGTTTATATCTTTAAAAATTTCATCACAATTATACTTTTGGTAGTCACCATAGTATCTCAATTAGTTTGTTTTAATGAAAAAAATATAATGTGGAATTTAATTTACACATCCATTCATTTATTGAATTATTTTCACGTTGGTTCCATTATAGGACTACAAATAGAGTAATTTATCTTTAATTTAAAACATTCCTTGAGATATTCTCAATTATTTTATCTTGATAATATTTTTTTTAGAAGTCCCTCAGTCTAATTTCCTTAGAATAAATAAATTGATTTAATGTTCTTCACTTTTAAAATGATATATATTCTTCTTCACTTTATCCTTATATTTCCTTTACTT
Source organism: Viscum album (assembly GCA_963277665.1). NCBI lineage: Eukaryota > Viridiplantae > Streptophyta > Magnoliopsida > Santalales > Viscaceae > Viscum > Viscum album. The sequence goes on from OY728127.1 coordinate 194,107,163, forward strand.
ATTTATATTTTCATATTTATTTAATGAAACAATTATAAAATTTATTGGGGGGGTAAATTTTTTTTCTTGAGATTCATAATAACCAGTCTTCTCCTTTCTTTTCATAATCATAATTTGACCAAGGTAAAACCTAATAATAAGTTTCCTTTAATTAGATTAACATTTTATCAAGGACCTTATAGATGGTAATAATATAAATAATGGTAAATTTGGGTGGATGTAATAATTTATTGAGAGATATATTGATATATAAAATTAATGGTAGATGATCAATTTCAAGTTTATTAATTTTTTATTTCATTTTCTTTCATAAAGATTATTTTTTACTCCATCATCATACTATTTCAATATTAATTTGAAATATTTTATAACCACTAGAATTCATTATTTTGAATTTTATATATCATTCCAAAATCATAACAAAACAATGAAGTTGGGGACCTAGAAATTCAAATCTTTCATGAATAAAACATTTTATCACGCTTAAATAAAATGATAATTCAAAATTCCTAATCTTCTAAATTTTTTGAACATCATAGTAAAATTTGAAAAAAAAATTTAATGGAATGTTTTCTAACACTAAAATTTCACATATACTAAATCCCATACCCAAGAAAAATAAATCTATTGGCTAACATATACTAAGAAATAAAATGATTCAATTTCGAACAAAATACTTATGTCCAGACAATAATAAAAATGGTAAAATTTATCATATTTTATGATTATGAATATTATATATTTTATTTATTTTAAAATATTTTTATTAGGATAGTTAATTATTTTAAAATGTTAATAAAATCCCCCCTTATTGGTTTCTTAATTTTTTTATTTCAATTTGTGATTATCAATTTTTTTTAAAAATAATGTCATTAAAATATAATTTATTTGAACTTGGATAGTTGGATTTTGTTACCCTCTATTGTAAAAATTGTTTAAAAAATGTGTGTATTTTATCTATCATTATTTTAATGGATCATTCAATTTTCCATAGGGGGGAATTCCATGTTTTTTTATATTTGATATAATTAATTTTATTTACTATATTTTATTTTATTATTCACAATAGAGGATTGTAAAAGTTAAAAAATACATTCTTCTCAAAAGTGAAGTGAATTTTAAAGGGGGAGAGAACATTAATATATATTTCTTTTCCTGATCATTTTGATAATCAAAAGGGTGACAGTGGAGTTGAAACAAAACTGAAGGGGTAAATTATGCCCGAAATCCACACATAAATTAATAGTATAATCACCAATATCTATTTTGTTCCAAACAATGCATAAATTATTTAAAAAAACTCAATGATAATTTTTCTCTTTTTCATTTACACATTAATGTATTATGTCTTGTGATCATTGAGTAAGGGATATTATTATTTTAACCTCTAGCTACTACATTCCCAGCCTAAAAAATAGCTTATTTTAATTATTATGAGAAAATTACGGTTTTTTATAATATATTTTTCTATGTATTTTTATGGAGAAAAATAGATAATATTAGATGAATGTGAATGAATGAATACCACAATAGTAAATAAATGATTAACTAGACAGTTGGATATATAGGAAAATAGATGTGATTTTGAATGAATGAATACTTTTCTAGAATCAATATTATCACTCATACTTGAATTATAATAACAGAAGTCCATGGAAGAATGAAATAAACAATATCAAAACATTAACTCAATTATGAAGAACACTTAAAAATTTTATACAATATTCCAATGCAATCAAACCTTATCAATTATTAACATAATTTTTAGGGTTTTTTATAAATATTATAGTATATTTCCCCTATTTATCTTGTCAAGTTGTATTAATACAGGAGAAAATTGAAGTTATGATATTTTGTGAATAATAATTTTATATTTATCATACAAGGTAGAAGTTCATTCATTCAAGACAATTTTGATGCATGAATTTCAAGATGATTTATTAGGATGCTCATAGGTGGTAATTTGTATTATGATTTTTGTAGGTTAGCTCAACCAACATGAAAAAATAACCATTATAGAGTGAAAGTGATAAAGAGTGGTTATTTATTACATCCCAAAATAGGATTATTACACCATGTCCCCAACACTATGTGTGTCATTTACTAAGAAGGTGATCATGTGAAAATGACATCCATGTCATATATTAAAAGTGAAATAATTAAATTCACTATTTATGTTATATCCTAATGGTGAAACAATGCCTTTTTTTGTATGTGATGTTTTAATTGGTATAACTATAGGTTATTGCCCAACTAATGAAACAATTCAAGGAATTTACTATGAAAAAATATAGTTTGTGTGAATGAGAGATGTGGTTGAAAAAGAAAATGAAGATTATGATGATAAATAAATTACTTCTCAAGGTAGATAAATATTAATAACACATCCCATGTTATTAGCCAAGAAAATAATATATTATATTAATGGAAGAATTATGGAACTCTATTCAAATGGGTTTTAGGAACAATGCATGTTTTCATATGAGTAAAATATCAACACCAGAGCTTCTGATTCCAACATAGACAATGAATGAACAAAACATTATCATTATTACGAATGTAGACAATGGCAACCTAGATCACATCTCATGAGAAATACTAGAAAACAACAGTTCCTGTTACACTATCTATGTTTAACCCCAATATATTTAGATCTCTATAAAACCATCCATGTCGACAATAGAAACTAGTTTTAAAAACAATAAGGTGAAGCCATAATCCTAATATTGAATTATCCCTAAAATACTTTAAATATCCACAAAATCACTCAAATAATCCATATTATAATTAAATAAATATACTAGAAGATCTAAAATTAATTAACTAGAAGAATAAACCAAGATCAAGATATGAGAACTATTTGTGTTGTTACTAGGTCACAAGAAGGACATACTATAATACCATAATATTTTAAATGATATTTTCCTTTGGATCATAATGTGTTTAATAGATTAGTTTATAGGAAACACTAAACTGAAATGAACCAAAAGATATTATATGCCCCTAAAAACATTGCGGTTTAATTGGACGGTGGAAACAGAGGTAAACACATTATGAAATTTGTGTAGAAATAAAAAATAGTCACTATTAATACTAATGTAAAGATCAAATTCAATAATACTAACTAAATAATTGGTATGATCATTTTAGGAAAAAATATATATTTTCTTCTTCTAAAAATGGATTTTATACTCTTTGACTTGACGAAACAATATACATTAAATAAAATATATTATTTATAAGAATAATGTTTTGACACCAATCTAGTGAGTAAATGATATGAAATTAGAATAAAAATATCAATAAAGTTATTTCAATATGAAAACAATTTAATTTATATTTTTTTATTTTTATATAAATATTAAATTCTCATATTTTTGTTTTTGAATTTGACCAAATTAAATTCAATTTTGAATTTATAATAAAAATATAATCTTTTGATGAAAATTTTGTGATTTTATTGAAATAATTGATTTTTACATGTGCAAAACCCTATACCCATTTTTGGTGTGAAATCTAGTGGCATTTGAGATTCCAATACAGTGGATGGGTTATCATGAGGAAATTAACTTAAGATGGTATTATGAGTGTTTGAGTATCTAACGATATGTATTTTGGGTGTGGAATATGTTTTGGAAGATATAATGGAGGTGTGATAAAGAATCAGAGAGGGAATTTGTCACAACCCAACCGTACCCAGGCTCGAGCCGCAACTACCCTAGGCCCACCTCCATTGGCCAGGGGCTGGCAACAATCACCGTAGGATAAACAACACGGGGAGGCCTTTGCCTGAGTACCTAGACACACACACACACACACACACATCCCACTCAATAAAGAAGTGCAGAGTAAAAAAGAAAAGTAAAGTACCAACTGCTATAAATATACCACATAGTGCATCAACCCCTAAACAATACAAAGAAAGTGCTGAAGGTAAACTGAAAAGAAAAGGGGCAAAACACGCGCCCAACTCGAAAAGTTACACAACCTGGCAACAGGTAAAAAAAAAGTAAAACAGCTGGGAGAGTCCCACACCTGGAACCCAACTACGACCACTGCACATGGTCCAAGCTCCCAAACTCCTAAGCTCCTCTGACGTCACGACCAACCTGTCCATCGTCTGTAAGGGCACACCAAGTGCGGGAAACCCCCAAGCAGTGGTGAGTATAAAAATACTCAGTAGTAAGTCCCGAAGGCTCAAGGGATCAACAAAGGAGGTACTAAAGAGGTGAGCAGTAGATCGAACAGGGAAAAGTAAAGAAGTACAATCGAGAGTGCAGTAAAGAGTACAGCTCAACCCAAAAAGAGGAAGGAAGTAGACTCATCCAAACACAAGGAGCTAAAAACGGTGAGAAGATGAACTTATCTTCGAGTCTTCGCTACCTATAGTAGGAGAGAAGACTCGTCCAACCATGAGAAACTAGACATGGAAAGCATGTGGCATAGCCCACGTGTCTTCACCTCTCTAGGAATGAGAGTAACCAAAACCCAAGAAGTGGGTACTGAAATAAGGTATACATATATATATATATGCTCTGTCAAGAAACCCGAACAAGATCGTAAGGGGATATCCGTCCCATAGCTCAGCCCAAGGAAGTGAGTAACCAACCGTCCCAAAAGTAAACACCATCGATGCCCAGTATCCGCATGTCTACCCTGAACTGCAAGTCAAGGGGCTCAAATAACCTCACCTTGACACTATCCTCTTTGGGAGACACTAAATCGACCGCATGTTTTTAGGTCGCGTCACAAGGATGCGTCTCGGTTGGTAAATCGCACCTCATACTTGAGAGTTTTGGGGGAGCATCAAGCCACAACTCGTCACTATCACACAGTCGAGAGGTCTTCTCAAAGTGGACGAGTTCCCACTACCCTGCCCCACGAAAGGGTAATCTGATAGAGGGCGACCCGGATCTGCTCTGGCCATCCCTACTGGATGGTACCACACTGGCCATCCCTGCTGGATGGTACACCATTAGCCAACCCTGCTGGATGGTACCTCACTAGCCATCCTTGTTGGATGGTACCTCACTGGCAATCCCTGTTGGATGGTACCTCACTGGCCATCCCTACTGGATGGTACACCACTGGTAACCAGAATGCGTAGGGGGAAACACGTAACGAAAGATCATGGAAGGAATATGTGATCACGATACACATCTATAGAGTATGCACCCAGGGCTCACTAGGGGCTTCAAACCCTACTGGAAACGACCTCCTGGGTAGAGGATCGGGGCCCGCGTAATGAGTTGGTCACCCCTATACGCAAAGAACTCTACCAGGGAACACGAAGGGATGTGAGGATCTCCCCGGGCTTCTTAGGGTGATCATGATCTAATCCATTAAGTCACTGTCAAAGAGGACTGAGACAACTCACTCCAGAAAGTGGGAAAACACCCACAATGTACGAACGCACGTAGCTGTAAACAATGCCGCAGTCCGGTGAAAGGGACGTGATACTAAAACCCCTCATAGGTGAAGAAACAAGGTAACCCAAACAACTCTGCCAGCCAAACCATTGAGAACATAACCAGGGAACCCACTCAACCATGCTGGTCGAAACCATCAAGAACAGAAGGACCCTCTACATCGCAAGAGGTCAAAGGTACGTAAAGAAGTACACGGCACACACATGGGTCCCACACGATGTGTGGCCCAAACTTATATCCAAACCAATCACACAAATGTTCTCAGACACAAACTACAACATGTACCTCCTAGAATTCCCGTATACTCCTAGAGTATATCACATTGCCCGCCCAAGGGCTATCATGCACATGACACCCAATGTCAACGCAAAAAGGTGAAAACATAAATTCGCCAGCCTACTTCCTCCACATCCCTAGCATGGAAAACCACATCTCTTTATACATCAAATTCACTCACACAGGAGTGAATGTGATCTCATGCCAAGGGTTTGCTTCTGAACAAAGCAAGAAGAACTCCCACCAGAGCACCTTTCTGTTTCTCCATTTAATGAGATCTCGAAAGAGACTCCGCACATCCAAATGGATCACAATATTGTAATCCTCGTGGAAAAAAATTCGAGAAAGACCATTTACTCACCTCCAACAAGCATCCGACGTAAAAGTCATTCAACACAGCTTTATGCCCGAACGATGACCCGTGGTCCAGAGCCTCGGCCCCAAAAACAGTTGGGCTCATCGCACCATTGTGATCCCCTCGGAAAAACACGTCAAATTGACTATTTACTTGTGTGGAAGGATATCTAGAGAAAATGATGCATTTCTCTATACCGCACATGAGAAGTGCTTCATGGGTCCCACATTTTAGTCCCGAAGCGCAATGAACGGATCACACCATTGAAATCATCTCGAAAAAGTACACAAGATTGACTATCCACTTGTCCGAATCGGACACCCGGTGAAGAATATGGAAATCACTACCAACTCCCAAAATGGCCCTCGTGGGGCCTCCACCACTATGTGAAATTAAAAGCTGGCGGATTGTGCCATTGAAATTCCCTTGGAAAAACACTCAGAATCGACTGCTCGCACGCCCCGAACGGACATCTGAGGAAAAAGTTTCCAAATACTACTCACAGCTTAAAAGATAGCGCATGGGTCCCACACCTCAACTCCAGTTTCAATGCCCGAAAATTCCTTGGCAATCTTTGTCTTGACACGAGGGTCCCAATGCCACTGACGGTGCTCAAAACGGACATCGGATGTGTCCGTGCCGCTAAAAACAAGAATCTCGGGAAAAGCGCTAAGCCACTTAACATATGCATTGCTCCGCCGAGGCCCCCATCTTGGAAGTTTAGACCCCAGAAACCATCTCATAAACTTCTTCTCGAGCCGAGTATTACAATTCTGTAGACGGCACACAAAATAGACACCCGTAGTGAAAGTAACGGGTGTCCGAAGTCGAGGGGACGAATTCCCCTTGGGCTGGACCGGCCTGGGCCGGCCGGTCCACCCGGCCCGCGCCGGCCGGCCCGGCTCATAGTGTCGGCCCGCGGCTCAGCAGCGGACCAAACCTCGTGTCCGGTCTTCTTTCCGCGTGAAGACCCAATGAGTGCGGGTCTTTGTTTCCCCCGTGGGGTCGCGCACCATGACCCCTGGTCCACCTGTGTCAACCAGCCAGCACAGCCGGCCGGTCCTCCCGCTCCGCGCCCGCTTGCCGTCGCCCCCCAACTCACCCGTGGCCGCTCCGCATCAGCTAACTGCTGATGCCCACAGCCACCACCTTCCATCTAAGCTCACCCACAGCATCGTGCCGCCGCCTGAGCCAAGCCCGTCGCCGCCTGGAAGGCTCGCGCCGCTGCTGTCCGCTCACCAGACCGGCCAAAACCGCGGGTAAACACCAAAACCCGCGGAGATTCGGTGGACAACTACAATCGCAACCAAACTCGGATTTTCAATACGAAACATTCTTTGGATATCTCGGAGAAAATAATATGAATTTATGGACTTTGTTCGATGATAAAACAAAAATTTTATGCATAATTATGGATTCAAAGGAGGTGCAGAAATATAAAGAAAAATGCACAATCCTACCTCTTTGGGCGTTGCCCGACGCTTCGCGAGCGATTCGTCAGAGCCGGATCCGGATGCACCTTGGAGAGGAAGGTTTGAGCTTGAGGGAGATCTCCTTGGGTGGGGTTGATCCTTTCATCCAGAGGATGAACAAAGGGGGATATAGGGGTTGGTTTGGCTTAAATAAGGAAAATTAAAAATTAACTTAATTAATTTTTAATCACCCACAAAAGGACCCACATCCAAAACTCTCGGTGAGGTCAAGGTTAAGCCTCCCCTAGGGTAAAAACCACCTCCCAAGCACAATAGTGTTCTCGGAATTTTAATCCGAGCCTCTGTTCGAAATTTATAAAATTTAGCGTCTGAAGCTGCTAAATTACAAAAATGCCCCTGGTGGCATTTTTCATAGAAGGCCCTCGCCTATGAAAGTTACACCACTTATAGGGTAAACAGAATGATCTGGACTCAACGGTGCCCTCAACTTTCTAATTCGAGCTACTTTTTAAGAGACACCAGAATTTAACCATTAAATGAATAAATTAATTATTTTAATTATCCGTTTAACGTTTTGTTAACGGGCGAGGGGCTCCAACGTCTCACACCAACATGTTTTATGTCTTTCCTAGGGTAAAAACCCCATTACGGACCGATCTGTACTCTCAAATTTAGGATCCAAATTACCATTTAGGAGTTATCCCATTTATATGGCGTGCCTAGTGTAAACGCACTTAAAATTTAATTCCGACCACACCGGGGCTCGGAATCGCACGCCGTCTGAAGGCACTACTATGGAATAACATCCAAAATATTCCAAAGTATTTTATAGAAAATACCAGTTTCTTAAATCATTCCCTCCTTCAAGCTTTTCATCCCCAAAAAGAAAAACCATGGAACAACTTAGGGTACTAAGCCCACACCTGGCTCTCTCGTACCCAGAAGAACTCTTGCATGGTCCTGCGTCACTGCACATAGACCAAAGGATCTGATCTGTTCACGCGAGGTCTTCCCTTGCCGATGACGTGCATAGGAGCACGCACACTCCTTCTTGGGTGAGTCTCGTGGGAAATTCCATGCACCCAAACCAGCCTTTGGGGTTAGGGAAAGGTGGCAGGGAACCTCACTATCCCTTCACATGATCTCAAACTGCCCGAAGTCTCTCGGGGGTAGCTCATCTCCCCGACCGAACCCCTATGTCGCACGCTGTGACTGAAATCACTATTTAGACATGGGATAAATCCCAGTGATTACCTCCTTCATAATATCCATATAGTGAAACACCCATGGATATCTGGTCACACAAGATTTCACAGTCGATTTTCCATGACCTGGACTCTCTTACACACTCGGAGAGTGAAGGAGTCGACACCATCGACTAAAGAAAAGGTTCCATGTCTTGTACACTACTAATACAGGGTTACACCGATGCCCCGTATCACCCTGGTAACACCTCAAGAAAGGAGCCGGGAGAAAATCATTTCACACACAGAGTCTAACAATTCTACTAAAAAAAGTAGAAGATCTTTAGAGCATACCTCTTATCACTTCATGCTCTGCAGGATCATAGAAATCCAAAGCTCTCGGCTGTCCGTGTTCCCAACTGTCAGCTCCCGGAGCCTGACATGGACAGCCTGGTGTTGATGGGAAGACCTCGTAATGTCATCCTCTACTTCCATCTCCTACCACTCCTCTGCAAGCACCACCTCTTTGGGTGCTACTCCGATCATGATGTTGCCTCTGCCGCGGTGGTTCACCTACTGCCTGCCCGATATTCTCAGCATTCTTGGTCGGGTAGTCCTGTGCCAAGTGACCTCGTCCATCATAAGAATAACACTGGTGCTCTCGGGGATGCCCTCCAGCGCCATTGTGGTGTACTACCACAGCCTGGAGTCCACTCAAAAAAGGGTCTCCTCAGCTGAGGCCCTGCACTTTGCTGCCAAAGTGGTGCACGACCACGTCTCTGAAACTGGCGGGTGGAAGGCCACCTGTGTTGAGGTTCTGTCTGCTGACGCCTTCTAGCTATGACAGACATCTCAGCTCCATCGTGCATACTGTCACCATCAACTATAAAGCATGACATGAAGCTCTGGGTCTCCAGCGCCTTCTCTAGCACCCCAGCATAAGTGGGAATTCCCAAGGGTACTATGACATCACTTATCTCTCTGTGAAGTCCCTTCTCGAACTTTCATGCTTGGAAGTTTTCTTCATGGACCAAGTCTGGGAAAAAGTGTGTCTGGTCTGCAAAACTAGTTGCATACTCATTCATCGTCATCCCTCCCTGCTGAAACAGCAGGAGCTCCTGGATATGAATGGAGCGTAAGAAGGAGGGATAAAACTTCTCATGAAACAGAAACTAAAAGTCACCCCACGAAAGCGACGACTTGTCAAGAAACTGAGTCACCAGACTCCACCAACACCCAGCTTCTCCTTGGAAAAGGCTGGCTGCCAAAAGAACCATAATATTTTTCTGTGTCTACACAAGCCTTAAAAGGAAAACTACTGTCTCGAGCCAATCCTCTGCTTCTAGAGGGTTTGGCTCACCACTGAACCTCAGCGGTATCTATCGCTGGAACTCATAGAGTGCGCTAAACTTGCGATCAAGCTCATTTTTCTCTACTAAAGAAGCCTGCTACTCACCAGGTGGGGGTGCTGCTACCAGCCCACCCGGAGAAAGGGACTCGCATGATGGGTCCTGGAATGAGGCCTCGTTGCTCACAGGGTTGTTGTCACAAACCAAAGCTAGTATCCTGGCTGTATATCTTCACAGAAACATCGTGAATGTTATAAAGAAGTACCGCGATCAGATGAGAATATATGTATATAATAGTAACAACAATGGGGAGATGACTCAAGAAGGATATTCAAGACACAATAGTATGTGATGCACAAAATTTTTTTCCTTGCAACGAGTGTCTCACCATGCCTAGTCTAAAAGTGGGTTATCAGGGTCTTGGTGAATGGATACGTTGGCTTCCGCACCATCACTGGACTCCCTGGCCCGAGAGCCGCTCTGGAGACACGTTAACACGGTTACCCTAAATCCTAACCAATTCCTTTTTAGGGATGTCCGAACAACGTCCCAAAGAACGAACCACTTCTGATACCAATTTTTCATGACCCAACCCTACCCGGGCACCAGCCACAACTACCCTAGGCCCGCCTCCATAGGCTAGGGGATGGCGACAGGCGCTGAAGGCTAAACAACTCAGGGAGGCCTTTTCTTGAGTACCTGTACACACACACGTAGCCCACTCAATGCAGAAGTACAGAGTAAAAAAGAAATGTAAAGTACCAACTGCTATAAATAAACCAAAAAGTGCATCGACCCCTAAATAGTACAAATCAAGTGCTGAAGGTAAACTGAAAAGAAAAGGGAAAAAACACGCGCCCAACCAGAACAGTGCCATAACCCGACAATAGGTAAACAAAAGTAAAACAGTTGGGAGAGTCCCCCACCTGGAACCCAACTACGCCCACCGCACACGGTCCAAGCTTCCGAACTCCTAAGCTCATATGACATCACGGCCAATCTGTCCGTCGTCTGCATGGCCACACCAAGTGCGGGCAAATCCCAACTAGGGGTGAGTATAAAAATACTCAGTAGGATGCCCCAAAATCTCGAGGGAGAAACAATGGAGGTACTGAAGTGGTGTGCAATAGATCAAACAGGGAAAATTAAAGGAGTACAATCGAGATTGCAGTAAAGAGTACAACTCAACCCAACAAGAGGAAGGAAGTAGAATTATCCAAATGCAAGAAGCTAGAAATGATGAGAAGATGAACTTATCGTTGAGTCTTTGCAACCTATAGAAGGAGAGTAGACTCGTCCAACCACAAGAAGCTAGACACAAAAAGCACATGGAATACCCCGCGCATCTTCGCCTCTCCAGGAAGGAGAGTAACCAAAACCCAAGAAGTGGGTACTAGAACAAGGTATACATATATATATTCTCTATCAAGAATCCCAAACAAGATCATAAGGGGATCTCCATCCCGTAGCTCAGCCCAAGGATGTGAGTAGCCAACAGTCCCAGAAGTCAACACGATTGATGCCCAGTATCCACATGTCTTTCTCGAACTGCAAGTCAAAGGGCTCAAATCACCACACCTTAACACTATCCGCTTTAGGCGGCACTGACTCGCTCGCATGGTTTTAGGTCATGTCACAAGGAAACGTCTCGGTGGGGAAAGCAACACATGTACTTGAGAGTTATGGGGGAGCATCAAGCCACACCTCTTCACTGTCACACAGTCGATAAGTCTTCTCAAAGTCAACGGGTTTCCACTGCCCATCCCCTCAAAAGGGTAATCTGCTAGAGGGTGACCCGGATCTACTCTGGCCATCCCTGCTAGATGGTACCGCAGTGGCCATCCCTGCTGGATGGTACACCACTGCCCATCCCTGCCGGATGGTACCTCACTGGCCATCCCTACTGGATGGTACCTCACTGGCCATCCCTACTGGATGGTACCTCACTGTCCATCCCGGTTTGATGGTACCTCACTCTCCATCCCTACTGGATGGTACACCACTGGTAATCGGAACATGTAGGGAGAAACATGTAACGAAATATCGCGGAAGGAATATGTGACCATGATACACAGCTAAGGATTCTACGCCCAGGGATCATCGGGGGATCCGTACCCTACTGGAAACAAACTCATGGGTAGAGGATCAGGGCCCGCATAATGTGTTGGTCACCCCTATACCCAAAGAACTCTACCAGGGAAAACGAAGGGACGTGAGGATCTCCCCGGGCCTCTCAGGGCGATCATGCTCCAATCCACCGAGTCACCGTCAAAGAAAACCAAGAAAAGTCACTCCAGAAATTGGGAAAACACCCACACTATACGAATGCATGTATCCATAAATGACGTCATAGTCCGGTGAAAGGGACGTGATACTGAAACCCCTCATAGCTGAAGAAACAGGGGAACCCAAACAACTCTGCCGACCAAACTATCGAGAAGAGAACCAGGGGACCCACTCAACCTTGTTGTTCGAAACAATCAAGATCAGAAGGACCCTCTACATCGTGAGAGGTCAAAGGTACGTAAAGAAGTACACAACGCACACATGGGGCCCACATGATGTGTGACCCAAAATCATCTCCAAACCAAGAGCACAAAAATTCTCAGGTAAAAACTACAACTTGTACCTCCTAGCATTCTCGTATACTCCCAGAGTATATCACATTGCCAGGCCATGGGATATTGTACACATGACACCCAATGTCAATGAAAAAGGCGCAAACATAACTTTTCCAACCTACTTCCTCCATGAACGTAGAATGACCAACCACATATCTTTAGACATAAACTTCACTCACATGGGAGAGAAAGCGATCTCACTCCAAGGGTTGGATTCCGAACACAGCAAGAAGAAATACCACCGGAGCACCTTTCATGTTTCTCTATTTTATGAGATCTCGAAAGAGACTCCACACATCCAAACGGATCGCACCATTTTAATCCTTATGGAAAAACATGCGAGAATGACTATTGAATCACCTCAAATAGACATCCAACATAAAATTCGTTCAACACTTCTTCACCCCCGAACGACGTCCCGTGGTCCCGAGCCTCGGCCCCAAAAATAGTCGGGTGCATCACACCATTGCGACCCCCTTGAGAAAACACCTCAATTTTACTTTTTACTTGCGTGGAACAAATATCTGGAGAAAAAGATGTATTTCTCCGTACCGCACATGAGCAGTGCTTCGTGGGACCCACATTTTGGTCCTGAAGAGCAACTAACAGATCGTACCATTGCGATCCTCTCAAAACATACACAAGATTGACCATCCACTTGTCCAAATCAGACACCCGATGAAGAAGATGGAAATCACCACCAACTCCCAAAATGACCCTCGTGGGGCCCACAAAACCGTGCATAATTAAAGAGGGTGGATTTTTCCATTGTAATACCCTTGGAAAAACACTCAGAATAGACAGCTCGCATGCCCTGAACGGACGTCCGATGAAAAAGTTGAAAACGCTGCTTGCAGCTTAAAAGACGGCCCGTGGGGCCCACACATCAACTACGATTTCAATGCTTGAAAACCCATGGAAATATTTATCTTGATACCAGGGTCACAACGCCGCTGAATTCACTGAAAACGAACATCAGATGTGTCTGCGCCGCTCAAAACAAGAATCTCGGGAAAAGCGCTAAGGAACTTAACGTACGCGTCACTCCACCGAGGCCCACATATCGGGAGTTAAAACCCCTAAAAACATCTCATAACCTTTTTATCGAGATGCGGATTACATTTTCTCAGACAACATGCAAAATGGACACCCGTAGAGAATTTTACGGGTGTCTGAAGTCGAGGGGATGAATTCCCCTTGGGCTGGACCGGCCTGGACCGACCGGTCCGCGCCGGCCGGCCCAGCTCGCAGTGCCAGCCCGCGGATCAGCTGAAGACTGACCCTCATGGACGATCGTCTTTACATGTGAAGACCTGCTGAGGTCGGGTCTTTGTTTCCCACGCGGGGTCGCACGCTGTGACCTCGGTCCACCCACGTCAACCGGCCGGCGCAGCCGGCCGGTCCTTTCGCTCCGCGCCCACTCGTCGTCGCCACCAGCTCACTCGCGGCCGCTCCACCTCAGCCATCCGCCGATTCCCACAACCACCTCCCACCGTCTGAGCTCACCCGTAGCGTAGAGCCACTGCCTAATCTGAGGCCACCTCCGCCAGGAAGACCCACGCCGCTGCCGTCCGCTCGCCGGACCGACCAGAACCGCTGTAAACACCAAAACCCGCGGATCTTAAGCAGACAACTGCGATCACCTACGAACTCGGATTTTCAATCCAAAACATGCGTTGGATAGATCGGAACATATACTACACATGTATGGAATTTTTTCAATGATCATACAGAATTTTTATGCATTATTATGGATTCAAAAGAGGTGCATAAATAAAAAGAAAAACACACAATCCTACCGCTTTGGGCGTTTCCTGACGCTTCACGAGCGATTCGCTGGAGCCGAATCTGGATGCAACTTGGAGAGGATGGTCAGAGCTTGAGGGAGAGATCCTTGGGTGAGCTTGAGCCTTTCCTCCAGAGGATGAACAAAGGGGGAGAGAGGGGTGGGTTTGGCTTAAGTGGGGAAAATTAAAAATTAACTTAATTAATTTTTAATCACCCACGAAAGGACCTACATCCGAAAATCTCGACGGGGTAGAGGTTAAGCCTTCCCTAGGGTAAAAACTACCTCCCATGAACAAAGGAGGTCTCGGAATTTTAATTCGATCCTCCATTTGAAAGTTATAAAATTTAGCATCCGAAGCTGCTAAATTATGAAAACGCCCCTGGTGGCATTTTTCACAGAAGGCCCATGCCCACGAAAGTTACACCCCTTATAGGGTAAAAGACACGCTTCAGACTCAACGGTGCCCTATGTTTTCCAATCCGAGCTACTGTTTAAGAGACACATGAGTTTAACCATTAGAAAAATAAATTAAATATTTTAATTATCCGTTTATCTTTTCATTAACAGGAGAGGGGTCCCAACGTCCCGCACTGACATGTTTTATTTCATTCCTAGGGTAAACACAAAATTTCGGACCCATCCATACTCTCAGATTCAGGATCCGAATTATAGTTTAGGAGTTATCTCATTTATTTGGTGTGCCTTGTGTGAACGCACTGAAAATTTAATTCTGGCCACACCGGGGCTTGGAATCGCACTCCATCTGAAGTCGCATCTCTGGAATAACATCAAGAATATTCCAAAGTATATTTAAGAAAAAAACAGGTTCTTAAAAACACGGTTATTGGGTTTCTATGTTTTAGAAGATGCACCATCGGCTAGCAAGTTGCCTCTACAAGCTAGCCCTTGGCCTCCACTGGCTATCCTATGGTGGGGGGGGGGATAACGAGAATTTTCACCCCATTATTTTTAGAGGGGAAAATACAATTTTATCAATTATCAATCGTTCTTGGACTAGGGGTTTCTCCCCCATCCCATCCTTTGATATCCGCTTATTTAATGGAGGAATTGGAAAATTTTCATAGAAATCATTGATAAGACTCTCCCTATGATGAACTCCATTTTTCTTATCCTTACTTATTACTATATTTTAGTTATTTTAGTGAGGGATTTGAGTGATGATTTCACTAGAGAATGGTTAAATAATTATGGTATGATGGGGATTTTATGAATCCTACATAGAGGACATTCTAAGACAACATCTTCATATGGTCGCATGTGGTTTGGCGAGGTATGTCACCGTAGCGATTTTTCATAATTTATAAATTAAAATAAATTAATTTGGTGATGTAATTTCTATTGTGTGTTAGTTATTTTGTATATAATGAGGTTGGGAGTGCACTGCGGACCACCCATGGGTGGTTGGTTGTGGTTTTATTAAGAGGAAGTTTTCTGATGAGAAATTATCCATTATATCTATTTTGAATAATTAGTTTAATTAATGATAGTTTTCAAAAATAACTGATTGGAAATATTTGGAATGATCTAGAACCTATGATGGATGGATGATGGATTATTGGGCTGATGTGAGGCTTGAATGGTCTTGAAATGCTTTTGATGCCTGCCAAATCAGCATCAAACAATTTAAGGAAGATTTACCTGAATATGTGAATTATTTTCCCCACCAAAGAAAAGGAATAAGATAGTGTCCATGACTTGTAGATTTGATGAGCCTTCAAGAGATATGTGATCGCATAACCCCAATATAGGTCACATGAAGGAACCACGATTAGTGCATAGAATGCATATGATCCTATAAGCCCGATTTTACAAGTCCTTCTACTCCTAGGAAAGCACCCTAAACAACCATTTCTCATGCCGCGACTTCTAGGTGAGTACCCCTGAGGCATGCAACTTGTCAACTAGTGAAGGCATAAAAAACCATCTTGAAATACTTATAAAATAGTAGAAAAATTTCCATGTGGTAGGATCCATTAGAGGGTGTAAAATTCACGTGATGTATCAATGATGGGGAGAGTGATTGTCCTCGAAAACCCTCAAGAAAACATGCGAGGTCCCAAAAAATTTCACCATAAAAAATGAAATAAAAAAGAGGGATAAAATTGCTTCTTTCAGTCATAAAGACATGCAACATTCCCCTAATGATGCCAACGATTCTGCAATACCACTACTACATGTTCACCTCATCCTGCTAATTCCCATTAACATGCCATCCTCCTCACTAGAATAGCCTCAAGTATATCCAGAAGAACTCACACTCCACCTTTGAATCCATAAGTAAAGAAATATAATTCTCCATGAGGTTCTTGTGCATCTAAACCTGACATTTATTTGTCACATGATGCATCCACAATAGTTAGAGTTATTTTACTTGACAATACCCAAAAAACATTGAAAAACCAATGACCTTTGTAAAATAAATAAAGGAAACAAAGAAGGGGATGATGGAAGTCTCTCATTATCATAAATATCACGTGATACACCATGGATTTACACATCATGGTCTTACAAGACCCTATGAAAATCTATCATTGTCTCATGGGAAATCCAAACAAGTCACTAAAGATCATGTGAGGGGCTTTCGACAGGCACCCTAATCTCGAAAGTTCCCTTGGACATGTGAACCTGACAATAGGAATGTATATTGACAAGTCCTCATAAGAAAATAGGACCACATTAATTGGATAAAACCTAATAAATGGGAATTGAAAGGAAAATATGGAATTCACTGAAAGACATGCGACAACCCCTAAGTGATTCACTATAGGACCTAGTGAATACGAGTGATGCTGAGGTACTCCAACTACTCCATCTTATATTGAAATGATTTTTTTCACAAAAAGAGATAAAAAATAAGGGTTGCATGAGCTATAAATTCCCCACCCCAATATAGAAAATTCATTATAATCAGGACTGCTGGACCCTCTCACACATGTTATCATTTTTTCACATAGATGATCCAACACACCAAAGTACCAAAGAAAATTTCTCATAGTAGTTGATCTCATGACATGAGAATATTCCCGTTAAGTAAGATAAAGAGAATATACAGAGAAATTATGAAACATGAATAGACACTTTCCATGGTCACTTATAGATCGCAGGAAGGATTTCTGATAGAACACGTGAATAAGTCCCATATATGTTCTAAATCACACAACTCTCAAACAAATATAATACTAAATAAATTAAAAGAATTTAAAATAAAATGATGGAATAAGGACTAAAAAATAGAAGACTTATGAGAAAATACAAAAACAGTGATCCTTATTCTCTTCGCCTAAACCAACCAATACATGCGATAATTAAAGGACATGTCACCCATACCTTGATATAATCCTTTAGTATAACATTTGGATCATGATAATTCCTCTAGACCTGTCAAAGAAAGTCGCATGGAACCCCCAGTAACTCCACCCAAGTATCATGAATCCACCCAAGCTCGCCATCTAGACCTTGTGCTGTCCTTCATACAAGTTTCCCTAACTCATAAGATGGCGGAAGTACATGGTATCCAATCTTAGAACAGCACCTGGGTATGTCAACCAGCTCCCGTGAATCCCTTGGGGTCACCATCCACGTCTTGTGAAGTCCTCCAGACATGTCAATCCTAGAAATGAATCATCTACCCTAAAAATCCATAGAGACTTGCGCAAAACACTCTAAGTGTGTCATCCATCAGTTGTGATGACACTAGGGCCTATTAGATCGATCATTTGATTCCCTCTAGATATTCCAGCTATGGTCATACAATGGATTCCAGGGTCAACCGGATGGGTCTTGCGATTTCTTCCAAACATGTAGTCCTAGATCATGTGATAACCATCATACATGTCATACAAGTATTGGGATGTACTTCTGACAATCCAACTAGATCATGTGATTGTCTTGGGACATGTTAGGAAGACATCCTTCGATATGTCAAGAAGAAAATTAAGGCATGTCGAGAGAACCATCAATGCATGTTTGGTAGGTAATCAAGCTAGGTTATGAGAGATACCTTATAGTGCAAGACCCGGTTATAAGGGAACCCTTAGAGTGTAAGAACCAATTATAAGTTAAACCTTAGTGTGTAATCCCCAACCAACATCATAATATGACAAAACCCATCCCCAAGGGTAACTACAATGTGTAAGCCTCAATATCAAGAGAACTAAACGAACTCTAATTCCTATCATAACCAGGATATGTAGGATGCCTTCCAAATCCCCAAGATCCATAATAATCATACAAAGGGCGGTCTTAGTATATATGAACCACATAAAAATGCAATGAGAATTATTATTTTCCATCACTTACTTCCCACACTAGGAATATCTCATATGGTATTTGGGAATTTAAATGATCAAATCATTTGTAACATGATTATTTATAAGGATAAGAACAACATCAGTGTATACACCTCGATCTCATTGAACTATAAGGGCACTGATTCCTTCCATAACCAAGATATGTAGGAAGCCTTCCTAAGGGACAAGACCAAACTCAAATGGTGTAACACCCGAGAATTTTATGTTATATATATCATCAAAGGAATATTTTTCTACACAACACTTTCTTGGCTTGCTTTACACGAAATCACGACCTTCCTCGATAGCTTGCGTCGTACGCAATACCGAGTTTCACTAAACAACGATATGCTATTAAAATATTATTAAAACTAGCCGTTATGAATAGTAATAACCAATTTTTTAAATTTTATAAATTTTAATTTTCAAAATGGACTTCATTTTTGGATTCGGAATATCAAAATTAGCCTAGGGTGAAATTTTGGTATTTTTCTGAGAACTTTCAATTTTTGATGAATAGTGAAACCACTAAGTGGTAGTTAAAAAACTGAATTTTTCATAAAACTTAATTTTAACGCTTCTGTGAGTGGAATTTCAAAAAATCTAGAGACACGGTTGATGTCAGTATGAAAATGTGGTTCAATGAGATGAAAATATTTTTTTGGTGAATAGTAACTTTTTACTTTTTTTTACCACGGTTAAAAGTAAATAGGGCAATTAAGGGTAAAGATGATATTATTATTACCCTAACACATGTCATAATTCTATTGGACAAGTGTAATTAGACCAAAAAAAAACTTAGTAAAATAAAATAGGACCATTTAGGCCCACTTGGATTAGATTAGGACATTTATTATTAATTTATTTAAAGAAGGGTTAAAATAGTTAAAATCAAAGTTTAATAAGTAAATAATTTTTAATATGGGGTTATACATAAGATAAATTCGACTATAAATATTAATTAGAAAGATAAAAATATTTCATACATAATGGTATTTTATTTGTAATTTTTAGACATTAAATAATTTAATTTATTTATGACACAAAGATGATGCAGTAATTATCTTATTAATGAAATATTGACATAATTAATGTTATAAACACCAAAATAAATGTAATTTGAGACTTTTTATGAATTACACTAATTTTATAGGTCAATATGACATGTTATTATTTATTTAATTAACTTGGTTCGAACTAATAATTCTGTTATGATTTTCAAAAAAATAAATTACTAAATAGTGTCAAAATTGACATAAAATAGTTTTTAAAACAAATATTATATTAGTAATTTTTATTTTATTACTAAAAATCTATGGTTCGGACAAATGACTTAGATAAGGTTATATATATTAATAATAAACAACTTGGGGTTCTTTTGGCTCCTTATAGTAAGTTTATTAACCTTATAGTATAAGAACACTAGAAGACACGGTAAAAGTAAAATTATTTAACTTAATGTTAAATCTAAATGATAAGGTTAAAATAGGAACCTAAACTTGTATAAATTATATTGGATGAGAGTATTTCTACCGATCCCAACCTTAGCTTCTAAATATATCAATTTGGAGCTATTTAAAACCGAACTTGACTTTATAATAAAATAATATTTTTAGTTTTCCCAAAGGTGCCCCTCTCCTCCCTTATAAAAGGGAACCTCCTCCCCCTCTTCCTCACACCACTTTGAGCCTTCAAGCTCGGGAAACCTCTGCCAATTACTCCTCTACACTTCCCTAGAGACATCCTAGAGGTTCTGGGCTTCTTCAAAGACCAATTTTATTTCCCTAAAAGAAGGTCTCAAAGAAGCACTTCAAAGAAGAGGTAATGTCCGTTACCGATTCTTTCATCTTTATTTCTTCTTCCACTTATTCTTATTTAGTTGTTTCATTATGAAGTAATAAAATCAGTATCACTAATATAATTATATGTTATTATAAGTATGAAACAAACCTATTTCACCATCTATCCATCCTTTGGAAAAAGAAATCACCGCGCGTGCGTACGTACGGAATACCGTCTCCACGCCGTGGTGTAATCTATTTTCCACCACCACCTTACTTGGATGGGTATAATGGTGTAAATAATTACTATATATGACTATAATAAAGTAATAATGATTCTTAAATATCATACATACACTCCAATACAATTCCACGATCATAGGAACGATATCATCAGTCGTGTGTACGTACGGAATACCGTCTCCACGATGTGATGCGACTCGTTCTACATGATCTTCATTTCATAATGATTATATAAATGAATTGAATGAATGAATATGATATATATTACACTAATACCATTCTGGAAATGATGTATCTATAACCTAAAGAGAAGAATAAGAATTTATTCGACAAAACACGCATAAGAACAAAAAGTTATAAACACCCGAATAACAAGTAGCAATGAAATATTACTACTAAGAAGCTAAGAAAATGACCATATATGATATCATAAAAATAAGTATGATTCTGGAATAAGTCAATAGCATTATTTAAATCATTATACAGGAGGTTCAGACACTTACGAGGCAAATCGGACCTAAGGTAAGGGAAAATATCACAATCTCATTTTATCCAAGATTGTTTATACTTTGGTATTTACTGGGGTGTATTTTATCATCGACATCCATGTTTCCTCAATATGTAATATTATTTACATCCACCTACAATTGTTTAAATCCAATTTTACCCTTCGGTGAGTTTTTAGTAAAAGATATGAAAGGAATCTTTTTTCATTTTTCGTACGAGGTACTTTTTGACTTTTCCGACAAAAGTACGAGAAAAATTCTTTTTTTAACTTATACGGCATGAATGGATTTTTAAAACATTATTTCCAAGAAG
Organism: Viscum album; assembly: GCA_963277665.1. Classification (NCBI taxonomy): domain Eukaryota; kingdom Viridiplantae; phylum Streptophyta; class Magnoliopsida; order Santalales; family Viscaceae; genus Viscum; species Viscum album. Next base: position 194,128,752 of record OY728127.1, read on the forward strand.
CTTACTTTAAAAGTTTTCAAGTTTATTTTTAATCAACTTCTTTTAGTTTATAATTTTACGACATGTTAAGAAAGGAAAAGTGTTTTTGAAGTAGAAAGGATATTTTTCTCAAGAATGAAGTTCAATTGTTATATCAAAATTATTTTCCATCTAAGATAATAAAGGGTTATGTTTTTATCCCTATTATTACATTGATTTGATTATGTTGTGATTTAATTATTTTTATGAATTCCTTTATCGTATATGAATTGTTTTATGATGTCATGATGTTTAAGATTCTCATTTTTATTACATGGGTTATGCAGTGATGTATGGTTTATGATTTTGTGGCACACATAAGAATGGTATCATTATGAGATGGGTGGGACCTATATCTCCCTCCAATGCATTGGGTAAAGATTTTATATCTCATGAGATAGACATGGCTGGAATGTTAGGTTATATCGGTTCAGTGAAACAGGACTGAAACGAGGGTGACTCGGTTCAGAAAGGGACTTTGTCCACTAAGATAGTCTTGGAAACGAGTCTTGACTAACAAGAAATGATTCTCTATGATTATGTGTGTATTCCACAAAGTTTCATGTTTTAAGTTACGATTATTGTGATTACATTTCACTGCCATGATTTATCCCATGTTATGAAATTATGATCTCTTTTGCAGGTTAGGATTTCCAAAAGTTATGTGCTTATGTATACGATGTGATTGATATTTCTTTTGTTTAACCTTACTGAGCATTTGAGCTCACCCTTTTGTATGTTTTCTTTCCTCAGGCCAGGAAGAAGGTTATTAAGTAAGATATGCCAAAAGGGACTATAGATATGATGAAATAAATGGGAGACAATGTAGATGCTTTATGAACCAGTTGTTTCTGTTTCCCAGTTTCTAAAGACACTATACCTATACAGTCCTTTCGTGGTTTTGTTATATGTTGTAATAAGTATGCTTCAATTTTGAAGTATTAACAATGTATGTAAAGTATGTGTCATTATAGTTGGTATCAGAGGAAAGGTATAGTCAACCTTTGGAAACTAGGATGTGAAATCCTTAGTAAGAATCCTAAGGATAAGTCTAAGCATAGAACAAAATTTTAGTGTTTTAGAAATGGCCATGAATAACCTAGGATAAGACCTTAAGTGTGAAATTTTATTCTTGATTATGTGGTTTTCCTATTATAATTAGTGTTGCTCACACTATTATTCTTGGTTTTAGTCAATGGCTGGAACCCGAAGGAATCGTGTTAATGCGGAATGCGACGAGAAATGCAATGATTGTCCCCCTGAGCAACCAAACGTTATGGGAGATGGAATGAAAAATATTGTAGCCGTGCTCACACAACTTTCTCAAGCTATGAATCATGCAGGACTTCCAAACGAGCAAAGGAAGGAGCAACATTCTGTTGAATCCTTCATGAGGCATCGCCCACCTTCTTTCAGCGGGTCTACTGATCCATTAGTTGCTGAATAATGGATTAGTACTACTGAAAAGATATTTTCAGTTCTTCAATGTTCTGAACATGATAAAGTCATCCTAGCAGTGTATCGTTTGGAAGGAGATGCTGATCAATGGTGGAATCTTATTAATAATACGAGGCAAAGGGATGAAATTGAGTCCATGGAATGGGACGAGTTTAAGAACTTATTTTTCAATAAGTACTTCCCTCGTATTCTCCAAACAAAGATAGAGAAAGAGTTTCTTGAACTGAAGCAAAAGGATGATGAATCTGTTGGTACCTATGAAGCAAATTTTACAAGACTTGCAAGGTACGCTTCTGGTATTATTATCCAACCTGAGAGTAAGATCGATCGATTATTTAGTGGCTTAAAACCAAGTCTTCGAAGGGCGTTAGCCATAAGGGACTTCAATAGCTACGAGGAAATCGTTCGATGTGATCTCAAAGTCGAGATGGAGATTGGAGTAACCCATCAGTCATATGGGTTTGATAAGAAGAGGAAAATGGAATTCAAAGGAAAATCTAAAGAGCACACTGAAAAGAAGATGAGCTTTCCCTTATGCTCAAAGTGTGGAAAGAAACATGGAGGGAGTTGTCTTAAAGGGACAAGTAAATGTTTCAAATGTGGAAAGGAAGGTCATCGGGCATTTGAATGCCGCGATGATGGGAAGAAGATGTCTAACGATGAAAACAAAGGAAGGGATACACAGAATGAACCTACTGCACTTCAATGTTTCAAGTGCAAGGAGATGGGACATTATTCCAATAAATTCCCTAATCCAAGGGTTGATGATGATGGTCGACGTCAACAAACTCTTAAGGATAAAGACAAAGGAAAGTCACATGCAATTTCTATCAGCGATGTGGAGTACGATAATGATGTGGTGAAAGGTACACTTTCCATCCACTCTAAAGTAGAAAATGTTTTATTTGATTCTGGATCCACCCACTCTTTTATTTCTGAAGAATTTTCTAAGGGTATCACCGTATTACCTCAACAATTAGATGTTGAGTTAGCTGTGACAACACTGAATGGCACAACAGTCGCATCAAAAGTTTATAATTCTTCTCCGATCGAATTTTGTGGGAAAGTTCTTCCTGCAAATATTGTGATCCTTCCTATAGTGGAATTTGATGTGATTCTTGGCATGGATTGGCTTTCTTTATATGGATCTCATATCAATTTCCAAAGAAGGGAAGTCACATTTCATATTCCAGATCAATCTATGATCGTCTATCAATTCAAGGATGAACATAACCTTCCAGTGGAAATTTCTTCCATCTTATGGGTCTTGATTCCACTAAATGAAGGTTATTTATCTCAAATGGTTGGTGAGAAACTCACGATTAAGAATATTCCCATTGTGCGGGAGTTTGATGATATCTTTCCAGAGGAATTACCGGGACTTCCACCAAATCGTGAAGTTGAGTTCTCAATAGAACTTGTACCGGGTGCTTTGCCTATTTCAAAGAAACCTTATAGAATGGCCCCAATTGAGTTGCAGGAATTGAAGAAGAAACTCCAAGAGAATCTTGATAAGGGATTCATATGCCCTAGTGCGTCACCTTGGGGAGCACCTATTCTATTTGTTAAGAAGAAAGATGGATCAATGAGACTCTGCATTGATTATTGAGAACTTAACAAGATCACTATCAAGAACAAATATCCTCTCCCACGCATTGATGACTTATTTGACCAACTACGAGGATCTCAATACTTTTCCAAGATTGATCTTCGTTCAGGGTATCATCAATTAAGGCTTAAAAGGAAGGATATACCAAATACGGCTTTCCGTACAAGGTATGGACACTATGAATTTATAGTGATGCCATTTGGTCTTACTAATTCCCCTGCTATCTTCATGGATCTGATGAATAGAGTCTTTAGAGACTATCTTGATCAATTTGTGGTAGTATTTATAGACGATATTCTTGTCTATTCAATGAGTAAGGAAGAACATGAAGATCACATGAGAATTATATTGAAGACCCTGAGAAAGGAGAAGCTTTATGCCAAATTTACCAAGTGTGAACTTTGGCTTCAAAAAGTTGCATTTTTGGGTCACATAATCTCAAAAGAGGGGATATCTGTGGATCCAGCAAAAACAGAGGTTATCGAAAGATGGTCGAGACCAACAACAGTAACTGAGATCTGAAGTTTTCTTAGTTTGGATGGATATTATCAACGTTTTGTGAAAGATTTTTCACGATTATCTAATCCACTCACCAAGTTGACTCGGAAAGGAGTTAAGTTTGTCTGGACAGAAGAATGTGAAGAGAATTTCAAGGATTTGAAAAGAAGGTTATCCAGTGCACCTGTGCTCACACTGCCTTGTAGTGGAGAAATGTTTGTGATCTATAGTGATGCATCCAAGAAGGGATGGGGGTGTGTTCTTATGCAAAATGATATGGTGATAGCTTATTCCTCACGACAGTTGAAAATACATGAGCAAAATTACCCAACACATGATTTGGAGTTACCTGCAGTAATATTTGCATTAAAGATTTGGAGGCATTACCTTTATGGTAAAAGGTGTGATATTTATACTGATCATAAAAGTTTAAAGTATATTTTCACAAAAAAGGAGCTGAATATGCGCCAAAGAAGATGGTTGGAGCTGATTAAGGATTATGACTGCTCAATCCATTACCACCCTGGGAAAGCAAACAAGGTGGAAGATGCATTAAGTCGACAAGACCATGCTAGTTTATCCATGATGAGGATCACAAAAGATCCAATATTTATGGATTTACAAAGGATGGATCTTGGAATTATAATGGAAGGGGAAAAATCTTATCTTTCTCAAATGAATGTTCAACCATCTATACATGTGAAGATTAAAGAGGCACAGAAAGAAGATGTCGAGTTACAAAAGAAGGTGAGAAATGTTCCTGAATTCAACCTTAATTGTGATGGGATAATAAAGTTCAGGAATCGGGTTTGTGTTCCTCCCATCCCCGAATTAAAGAAGGAGCTGCTAGATGAGGCTCATAGTTCTTCATTCTCTATTCATCCTGGAAGCACGAAGACGTATAGGGACCTGAAAGAGTACTTCTGGTGGGATGGCATGAAAAGATATGTTGCTTAATATGTCTCTTGAGGCTTGGTTTGTCAACAAGTTAAAGCTGAGAGAGAGAAGTCTAAGGGGATGTTACAACCATTACCCATACCTGAATGGAAATGGGAAAACATCACTATGGACTTTGTCACAGGACATCCTAAAACATCCAAAGGCAATAATGCTATCTGGGTCATAGTTGATCATCTTACAAAGTCTGCACACTTCATTGCTATTAGAGAGGATTTCTCTCTGGATCAGCTTGCCAGGATATATGTAAAGGAAGTGGTAAGATTGCATGGAGTACCACTTTCTATTATATCTGATCGGGATCCGAGATTTACCTCGAAGTTCTGGCGAAGTATTCAGCATACTCTGGATATAAAGTTGAGTTTCAGCACTGCTTATCATCCTCAGACAGACGGTCAGTCTGAGAGAACAATTCAAACCCTAGAAGATATGTTGAGAGCTTGCTCTATGGATTTCAACGGTGGTTGGGATCAACACCTACCTTTGGTGGAATTTTCTTATAATAATAGCTTTCACTCCAGTATTCAGATGGCTCCTTATGAAGCTCTCTATGGAAAGAAATGCAGGACTCCAACTTGTTGGGATGAAGTTGGGGAAAGAAAGCTATTAGGACCTGATCTCGTTGATGAAATGGCAGAAAATGTCAGATCTATTCAACAACACATAAGAGCAGCTCAAAGTCGATAGAAAAGTTATGCCGACAACCGAAGAAAAGACCTAGAGTTTGAAGTGGGTGATAAAGTGTTCTTACGAATATCTCCCTGGAAGAGGGTTATGAGATTTGGAAAGAAGGGGAAGTTGAGCCCTAGATATATTGGTCCTTTTGAAATACTGGATCGTGTTGGGAAGGTAGCTTACCGATTGGTGATTCCACCGAATCTCTCTCAAGTTCACGATGTGTTCCATGTATCTCTCCTGAGAAAGTACATACCTGATCCTTCACATGTACTCAGCTCAGAAGTTGTACCGCTGGAGCAAGATCTTTCTTATGAAGAACAACCGATAGAGATTCTGGATCGTAGTAAAAAAGTCCTACGAAACAAGACCACTCGATTGGTGAAAGTTTTATGGAGGAACCACCAATTAGAAGAAGCTACATGGGAGCTTGAGGATATGATGAGGGGGAGGTATCCTCATCTGTTTGTTACAAAGTGACGAATTTCGAGGGCGAAATTCATTTTAAGGGGGGTAGAATGTAACTCCTGAGACTTTTATGTTATATAAATCATCAAAGGAATCTTTTTCTACACAACACTTTCTTGGCTTTCTTTACACGAAATCGCGACCTTCCTCGATAGCTTGCGTCGTACGCAATACCGAGTTTCACTAAACAACGATATGCTATTAAAATATTATTAAAACTAGCCGTTATGAATAGTAATAACCACGTTTTGAAAATTTATAAATTTTATTTTCCAAAATGGACTTCATTTTTGGATTCGGAATATCGAAATTAGCTTAGGGTAAAATTTTGGTATTTCTCTAAAAACTTTCAATTTTTGATGAATAGTGAAACAACTAAGTGGTAGTTAAAAAACTGAATTTTTCATAAAACATAATTTTACCGCTTCTGTGAGTGAAATTTCAAAAATCCGAGAGACACGGTTGATGTCAGTAAGTAAAATGTGGTTCAATGAGATGAAAATAATTTTTTGGTGAATAGTAACTTTTTACTTTTTTTTACCACGGTTAAAAGTAAATAGGGTAATTAAGGGTAAAGATGATAATATTATTACCATAACACATGTCCAAATTCTACTGGAAAAGTGTAATTCAACCAAAAACAAACTTAGGAATAAAATATGACCATTTAGGCCCACTTGGATTAGATTAGGACATTTATTATTAATTTATTTAAAGAAGGGTTAAAATAGTTAAAATCAAAGTTTAATAAGTAAATAATTTTTAATATGGGGTTATACATAATATATATTCGACTATAAATATTCATTAGAAAGATAAAACGATTTCCTACATAAGGGTATTTTATTTGTAATTTTTATACATAAAATAATTTAATTTATTTATGACACAAAGATGATGCAGTAATTATCTTATTAATGAAATATTGACATAATTAATGTTATAAACACAAAAATAAATGTAATTTGAGACTTTTTATGAATTTCAATAATTTTCTAGGTTAATATGACATGTTAGTATTTATTTAATTAACTTGGTTCGAACTAATAATTCTGTTATAATTTTCACAAAAATCAATTACTAAATAGTGTCAAAATTGACATAAAATAGTTTTTAAAACAAATATTATATTAGTAATTGTTATTTTATTCCTAAAAATATAAGGTTCGGCCAAATGACTTAGATAAGGTCATATATATTAATAATAAATAACTTGGGGTTCGTTTGGCTGCTTATAGTAAGTTGATTAACCTTATAGTATAAGAACACAAGAAGACACGGTAAATGTAAAATTATTTAACTTAATGTTAAATCTAAATGAAAAGGTTAAAATAGGAACCTAAACTTGTCTAAATTCTATTGGATGAGAGGATTTCGACACATCCCCACCTTAGCTTCGAAATATATCAATTTGGAGCTATTTAAAACCGAACTTGACTTTATAATAAAATAATATTTTTAGTTTTCCCAAAGGTGCCCCTCTCCTCCCTTATAAAAGGGCACCTCCTCCCCCTCTTCGTCACACCACTTTGAGCCTTCAAGCTCGGCCAAACTCTGAAAATTACTCCTCTCCAGTTCCCTAGAGACATCCTAGAGGTCCTGGTATTTTTCAAAGACCAATTTTATTGCCCTAAAAGAAGGTCTCAAAGAAGCACTTCAAAGAAGAGGTAATGTCCGTTACCGATTCTTTCATCTTTATTTCTTCTTCCACATATTCTTGTTTAGTTGTTTCATTATGAGGTAATAACATAAGTATCAATCATATACTTATATGTTATTATAATTATTAAACAACCCTATTTCACCATCTATCCATCCTACAGAAAAAGAAATCACCGCGCGTGCGTACGTACGGAATACCGTCTCCACGCCGTGGTGTAATCTATTTTCCACCACCACCATACTTGGATGGGTATAATGGTGTAAATAATGACTATATATTACTATTATAAAGTAATAATGATTCTGAAATAGAATACATACACTCCAATACAATTCCACGATCATAGGAATGATATCATCACTCGTGCGTACGTACGGAATACCGTCTCCACGATGTGATGCGACTCGTTCTACATGATCTTCATTTCATAATGATTATATAAATGAATTGAATGAATTAATATGATATATATTACACTAATACCATTCTGGAAATGATGTATCTATAACCTAAGGAGAATAATAATAATTTATTCGACAAAACACACATAAGAACAAAAAGTTATAAACACCCGAATAACAAGTAACAATGAAATATTACTACTAAGAAGATACGAAAATGACCATATATGATATCATAAAAATAAGTATGATTCTGGAATAAGTCAATAACATCCTTTAAATCATTATACAGGAGGTTCGGACACTTACGAGGCAAATCGGACCTAAGGTAAGGGAAAATATCACAATCTCATTTTATCCGAGATTGTTTATACTTTGGTATTTACTGGGGTGTATTTTATCATCCACATCCATGTTTCCTCAATATGTAATATTATTTCCATCCACCTACAATTGTTTAAATCCAATTTTACCCTTCGGTGAGTTTTTAGTAAAATATATGAAAGTAATCTTTTGTCGTTTTTCATACGAGGTACTTTTTGACTTTTCCGACAAAAGTACGAGAAGAATGTTTTTTTTAACTTATACGGCATGAATGGATTTTTAAAAAATTATTTCCAAGAAGCTTCCTTTACAAGTTTTCAAGTTTATTTTTAATCAACTTCTTTAGTTTATAATTTTACGACATGTTAAGAAAGGGAATGTGTTTTTGAAGTAGAAAGGATATTTTCCTCAAGAATGAAGTTCAATTGTTATATCAAAATTATTTTCCATCTAAGATAATAAAGGGTTCTGTTTTTATCCCTATAATTATATTGATTTGATTATGTTGTTATGGAATTATTTTTATGAATTCCTTTATTGTATATGAATTGTTTTATGATGTCATGATGTTTAAGATTCCCATTTTTATTACATGGGTTATGCAATGATGTATGGTTTTTGATTTTGTGGCACACATAAGAATGGTATCATTATGAGATGGGTGGGACATATATCTCCCTCCAATGCATTGGGTAAAGATTTTATATCTCATGAGATAGATATGGCTGGAACGGTAGGTTATACCGGTTCAGTGAAATAGGACTGAAACGAGGGTGACTCGGTTCAGAAAGGGACTTTGTCCACTAAGATAGTCTTGGCAAGGAGTCTTGACTAACAAGAAATGATTCTCTATGATTATGTGTGTATGCCACAAAGTTTCATGTTTTAAGTTATGATTATTGTGATTACATTTCACTGCCATGATTTATCCCATGTTATGAAATTATGATCTCTTTTGTAGGTTAAGATTTCCAAAAGTTATGTGCTTATGTATACGATGTGATTGATATTTCTTTTGTTTACCCTTACTGAGAATTTGAGATCACCCTTTTGTATGTTTTCTTTCCCCAGGCCAGGAAGAAGGTTATTAAGTAAGATATGCCAAAAGGGACTATAGATATGATGAAATAAATGGGAGACAGTGGAGACGCTTTATGAACCAGTTGTTTGTGTTTCCCAGTTTCTAAAGACACTATACCTATACAGTCCTTTTGTGGTTTTGTTATTTGTTGTAATAAGTATGCTTCAATTTTGAAGTATTAACAATGTATCTAAAGTATGGGTCGTTATAAATGGGCATCCACATCAATGAAAGCCCCATCATGCCTCGAATATTCCAACTAGTCAGACCCAATCATTCCCATGGGATGATCATCTTACCTCATCCCTCAGCATAATAAGACACCTAAAATATGAAAACTCTAATTTCATATATAACCAGGATATGTAGGATTCATTCATAAGGACCAATATTTATATTAAATTCCCAAAGGATGTTCTAATAAATAATCCCCAAATTCATATTTAGTGATAAAGGTTTCTTGATAACCCTTTTTTATCACATCGAGAAAAGTTCACATGGAATTAGAGAGTTATGACATTAATCTCATTGGAATCATAAATCTCAACCATCTAAGGAAATCTTAGAATTTAATCCCCAATGAGTGGAATGATAAAAATATCCCACATGTGAGGGTATCCATCTTAGGGCTAGTCTCAATGGAGTGAACGAACTATGATAAATCTGATTTCTTCTACAACATGGATACATAAGACATATCCTTGATACTCAAGCTCATATATTTGGTTCTCAAGTTCCTTAACATATATACTCTCCACAATACATTAAAAATAATGGGTTTAGATAAATACATGGGTTTGATTTCAGCAATAAACAAAATATGACTCAAAATGGCTCAATACCCTCCTCAGAATATTAACTACCTCCCTAGATGTTAGAAAATTCCTAAGTGTTATTTTATACAGCTTTAGCACAAAAACATTTATTCATTACTAGGAAAATTATGAAGATCTACAAATTAATACAAATATATTCAAAAATATGATCCGCCTTTATTTTTTAGAAAAATAGGCTTAACCCATAATCATTTTGTTAGGGTAACTGGTCCTGTATCAGGATTAGGAAGAGATTTTTGATTATATATTAAATCTATAAGAGAGTCCCAGAGTAGGAAACATTCCCCCTAAATAGGGTGCAGTGAGACCAACCTCCCATCCTCTTGTCCAATGCGAGTCCCTATGTTTCATAGGGTTGGAAACCCCAATTGGCCAACTTCCTTCAGAATATAGGTCCGTACATAGTTATGGATGAGGGAACCATATAGAGTTTCAATCAAGAATGATAGTGGTCACCTGATGTTAATGATTGTGAAATAAATAAACCCCCCACAATAACCATCGGGTCAAACCAAATGCACCTCGCAATCATATCTCCCCAGATGAAACAAAAACGGTGAACTAGATGTGAATACCTCAAATAATAGAATGACCAGTTAATCATGCATTAGAAGAATTTGTTTTTCAAGTCATACAAAAACAATGCTAGTAGTCTTGACATGAATCTTAAAAATTATCCTCTGTAATTGGGGTTCCTATTAAATAAATCCATCCTAACATTGATAATTACACAAGAGCAGAATATAGAGATTGGGAAGAAAAGGAATATTGAGTTAACCATGAACATGAGATTGAGAACTCCATGATTATGATATTGAACTAATTAGTGACTGTGTCCCTTGTTTTAATTATGACTTTAGATAAAAATCTCATAAAAAACATCATGATTTGAGATAATTTCATCATCTAGTGACCAATTCAGCAAGTCAAATATGGTTGTAACCCCTAAAGGATGAAAAATGACCTATCCTTCCTGACATATTCAATTCCATGGGGTGAACATGATAGTCCAAGAGTACCACCTATTTTGTACAATCATGATCCTTTAATCATCTTATAAAGGTCTCCAATCACTGAAGTTGATGAGTTCACATCATCCTGGGAAAGATACAGATAAGCCGATGGGCCTCATTTACACAACAAACGACTTTGGGAAATTATCCCTGGAGTGTTATCGTCACCACCTTCAATATCTAATAAAGTTTGAACAGGGGGTCAAATATAGCTCCGTCTTATTTTAGTGGATCCCAATATGGTCTATTTTCAACCATCGTCACTAGAGCCATCCCAAAAATACCCCACAATCACCTACTAAGGGTATTACTTGTCACACTTTCACATATGACTCCTATGGATGGGCAATAAAGAAGGCTTACTAGGTGAAGAAAGAGAAGGTTATCAAGGGGTGGGATCATATTCCCCCTCCCAATGATGATTCCTACAATCATATTTTGAATGTATCTAGTAAGAAGGCTCATATCACTACCCACTAGGAATAAGTTTGTGGCTATATTCCCAAAACATGCATGTGGAAGGTGCATATCCCTACACCCATGCATGAAGTCCATTGGCATATTATGGGCGTTCAAGGAGGAAAAAGTGGGAATATATACCCACTTAAATTGATGTTATATTCCAAAAAACAGGGGATATAGAAAATTTGTATGCATATAACCCTACACACACATTGATAAAATGCCAATATATTTTAGCAACAACAGAAGAACTCCAACGACAGATTCTGACATTGGTACAGTAAAAGGGACATGCTCATATCCCTATCCCTATAGTTGGAATATCTCAAAACTCTAATAATTATGAACAATTGGTTGTAACAGAGCAAGAACACATTCTTTCCCATATATAAGTGGGTTATCGACATATTCCAGTAAAGGAAGAGGTGTTGAACTAAGCTCACATTCCCATTCCAACCAGGGCGCACCTGGTGAGAGCGACACATGAATCGGGATAGGGGAAGATGCCTATCGAATAAGTAGAATTCCATTTTCATAAGGACCATGATTGGGGTTATATCATCATTATGACAGGGTCTCACCAAGTGAGACGGGAACATGCCTCAGGATAAGATCATATTCCTCTCAAAGAAGTCCAGCAGCAACTCCAAAGGTCTAGGATCAAGAATATTTCCCTGTTCTGGCTGGAGATAACCAAGTGAGAATGACACAAGACCCAGGCCAAGCTCATATTCTCATCAGGGAATCTTCTTATAATATTCCATTAGATCATGGAATCTATGTTCATATTTATACTTCTATCAACGAATGACAATATCATCGTAATTTTGAGGCTATACAAGAGGAGGATAATTTCCATTCTCCCGTTACAATGGTTTGTCAAACTTTTTCAAAGGTGAATGAATATTCTAAATTGGATTATATTCTGGATCCAACTGAGGCTCACCAAGTAATAGGGAAACATGACTTGGGGTAGGCTCATATCCCTTCCAAGAAAAACGAGCGACATATTCCAAAGGCTTAGGATCGGGCTCGTATCCCCATCCTGACTAAGTCTCACCAAGAGAGAATGAAACTTTCCTCAAGATAGGCTCATAGTCCTATCGATAATGAGAAAAATCAATGGAGTATTCAAGAATATTCTTAGAAGTGGACTCATGACCCCAAAACACTATATAGTTATATGAAATTTATGGAAACAATCATACAATATACTCATATCCCCATAAAATTCTAAAATGTAGGTCACCATATTTTTACCATGATGTTGGACGTGACCCATATTCTTAATATTCTCAATGAAAACGTCCTTGAGGTCATTTGAGACACATTATAAACACTATAAGGGTACATTTTATCTTCGACTGAAGTAGTAGAGGATGATCACTTTGATAGTCATCCTCTTGGTAGTGTGGAGATGGATCACAATGACTCTACTGTTGACATCCACCATGGTCAACCTCCCCACATCGATATCTCCCACGTACAAGAAAGTCCCCACTTACCCAAAAACATTAATATAGAGAGATGTTCAAATCTCATACACCTTCATATATAGAGGTGTTCAAATCTCATATTTTTTTTATAGATATGTGATCAAAACATTGGGGTCAACCACATATAGTTCCCCATAAATTTTAAGCATCACTCCACTTTATTCCATAGGTGACACTCATAATAATATTCTATGGTCTGACTAAGTGGCGGTGTGTACGTCTGACGAAGAGGAGGCCGAAATTTAAATATAGAGAGATTTAGCCAAAAACAACCTCCCTATCATGTTCTGTCCCCTTGTTAATTATAACTATGAGATCCTAGATGAGATAAAAATGAGTGTGTTCCTTATCTAAAACAAATTATATAGTCTACTCATAAGATAACAAAGGATAGAAACCTCATTTATTTAGGGCATGAGGGACACCTTTAGAACAACAAGACACTCTATTTTCTACTGAACCTAGCCACTATATCCATAACCTGAGATCCAAAAATAAAAATCACAAAAAAAATATGCAACACTTTTTCCACCATTACATCATAACCATTGGTCAAATAATATCCAAATCCATTTCATTCATCCGTATTCGAGGATGCGGAGTGTATAAATAGTTTCACCATTCCACACCCCTGAAAAATAGAGCCCCTCAAATACTATGTCCTGTAATGCCATAACCTTTGATGAACCTGAGGGCTGGGTAACACTCTGTCCATTTGGTCACTAAAAAATAATTAAACCACATCAACTATTCACATAAATCATGAATGGAGGGGGAGGATAGACAATTAAATTTAAACCTGGTCCACTCAAAGTAATGGAAAAAAATATTTTACACTGGGACTAAATTTGGAATCAACCATAAAACATCATGTAAATAATGAAACCCATCACAAATTTCCATTACACCCAACTACTATATTAGAAAAAATATACTGTATTAAACATGTCATAGTATATACTTCCACACCAGCCTTACCAAATAGATCCCAACCTACTTGGTTTGGGTAATATCTACCACTACCTACCCCTCTTGGATCATCAATTTCTGAGAGGAATCAAGAAATACCAGTAGCATCTTCAAACATATCCCAGCCCAATATGATAGGGTTATTTATATCCCAATCACCATCACTAGGTTTATCATCACCTTAGAGGGTCCAAGGGAAATCTATAGTGATTCTAGATCAAACCCACCCTATTGAGTTAGGGAGTTTATATCATTAAAAACATCCCAAGATTCATTAAATCCTTGAATGGAATAATTGGATCCTAACTAATAAGAACTATCAATGCCAATTGCGGCCCCAAAAAACCCCCATACCCTAGGATTAGGGTAATTTTCATCCTCATCATCAATATAGAGAGAACTAGTCTTATTTAGTTTGGGAGGGAAAAATAAATGTTCAACATCCCACCTGTTTTTCCCACCGTAAGAAAAACCTCTACTGGTCAGAGCCTGCTTGAAAATCCTGACTAGAAATTCTCTCAATGTCACTATTCAAAGACCAAGATAAGAGGAGAATACATTAAAGGAAATCATACGCCACAGAGGTCAAAACCCAAACTGGTCCGATATGGACAAGGGTTTGAATAATGAACCTAATGAAGGTAGTGTAGAATCATCCTATTTCATCGAAAGTAATCATATAACCACCATTTACCAATATTACTTTGTGAATGTCATCAATATACACATGATAAACATTTTAGATCAAAATAGAAATTGAGAGGCTTATAACATAGAAAATGTACCTCAAGAGGAGGGTGATTCTGATGCACCAACTGAGGCTGCACGCTCTCGGAACAAAATAAGGCTCCAAAATCTTGAACATCTAAATAAAAAGTTTACACCTCTATAGTGGAGCACTTTAAATGAAAAATGGAAAGGTATGGATACATACCAATCACCACCCATAAGATATGAGGTTTTTTCCATGGAGAAACATTTTTCTCAATATGATAGTGATATACAGACTGTTAGAGAACTCAATGAGAAACTTATTAGGGGAAATATTCATACTAGGTATCATATTTTGGAAGTGAATAATATTATCCCTCCTATTTCCAATCCTCTAGTGAGACCATTATCTGAGTTTCATACTAGCTTTGGATCCATCCAGCTAGTCAACATAAATGATGATGTTAAAAAAATCATGACTTCCCTCCGTTATAGCAACAACATCTCCCTCTCTAGAGTAATCATTCAGTCTTAGTAAGAATAAAGAATCAACAGGAAATATAAGTGGGTCCAACTCATTGGACACACCCACTCCATGTATACAAGAGACAAATCATACCGTAGTGCCTCCAGATCTTCTTGACATCATCGAGTCGCTGGCTACTCTAATAGTATCCATTGAAGGGCGATAAACATCTTTTTTTAGGAGAGGAAGCCATAGCCCTAAAGGGTGGATGATACTATGCCTCTAACCAATTTAAAAAATCCCACCATATCTAGTTTTTACAGTGTAGGATACCCTAAATTTTATCTCATCCACTTCATATCCTGATGCGTGTTGATGATGGGCCCTCAATATTAACAGGAGGAAATAGAGATGAGGTGCTTTGTATAGACTCTAAAAGGGCTAGATTTTGTATGGTACATCAGTATGCCAGTAGGATATGTTGTTCGATGGGAAGTCCTTCTTCTCTAATTCCATTATCAATTCATCTCCACACATTTGAAAACAATTATCACCAACCTGATGAAATTCTAACTACATGAAAATGTGAGGGTGTATGACTGTATAGCTATATAGAAGGGTTTAACCTATTTACTCTGTATCCCTATCTCATAGGATAAACTACAAGAAATATTGTATAAAAATATTTGGGATGAGTTATAGAAACCTATGATCGTAATGAATTATCCAGGTGGTTCTCGTGAGTCTCAAAAATGGAACAACTTCCTCAAGAATCCATTCAAGGAATCAAATCCAAAACTCGATTGAGGAATATGACATATGGGAATATGATAGGAAAGGATGAAGCTATAAAATTTTCCCAAAATCCATCAGTAGTTACAATCCAATCACCTTGGTAGGTCCCAAACCGCACATCACCTCCCGTCGAGCAACTTCAACAACAAAATCACCCTCATCTAGAAGCACATAGAAATTATAGTTTCTCAGGATTTTGGGAATAGATGAAAAAATCATACACCTTATAAAATGAAAAAAATACCTAGTTATTGATTAGAATACATGTATAGAAACCTTCTTACACTACCATAGACTAGGAATCATGATGTGGTCAACCTCACCCGACATCCTGACTACCACCCTTTCACAAGAAGGATGGCTCATAATATCAAGGAAAACATAGTCTTAAAAAACTTCTTTCAAAACATGATCAATTGTGGATAGGTGGTGTTATATTAATTCTTATAGAATATGGAATGAATAACTATTTCCTATTCATAAGAAGAAGGCGTTTGGAAGAAATTTTCATCCAGGCGTGAACGGAAGTTCAACAAGAGGATTACTCAAAAAATAGTTGATTGAGCTCATGCCACCCTACGACAATAGCAAGGTAGAACCAAAATAGTTCTATTAGTAAAGAAGGAGACATGATATATACCTCCCAAAGGTGATAAAAACCATCATAAGAATGTTGAAATAGTAGGGGGAAGGTTCATATTATTCTCCAACAAAAGATCTTACTATTGTAGAGCCCTCCCCCGATGATGAATATGACCCCAAATATGAGTTTCCCACACATAAAAAGGGAATAGGATGCCACATGCATATGAACTGAAAAGAAGTGGACTATTGACTAGAACTCCCACTGAACCAATCTCAAGTACATGATTCATTCCATGTATCACTCTTGATGAAGTACATATCTGACCCATTGCATGTACTGAACCTAGAGGTGGTACCATTAGAGAATTACCTCTACTATAAAGAGAAGCTGGTGAAGATCTTAGATCATAGAGAACAAGTTCTATGAAAGAAGACAATGCCCCATGGAATGGTGTTGTAAAGAAACCACATTTTTAAAGAAGAAACCTGGAAATCAGAAGAAGTGATGAAGTAGAGTTACCCACATCTGTTTTAGTGTGGTAAAAGGAAATTTTGAGGGAAACATTTCTTAATGGGGGAAGATTGTAACGACCTAAAATTTTATTAATGAAAAGTTATATTGATCTAATTAATGGTATTATTGTGTAAAATGCTTATATAAGACATATTCACTTCCTTGGTTTTATGATTTTGGATTTTAAAATACTGTTATGATTTGTTACCATTTCTAATATATCTTTTGAATAGTGATCACATGATTGGTATAAATATAGGGCTTTAAAAAATCAAATTTACTCAGACAAAGGAAGTGATGACCTCATCCATTATAATTTCTCCCTAAAGAGCCCATATGTCAAAGCTTAGAAAGGTGGTATCATCACTGGGCTTTGATCTTGACAGTGTCCAAGCTGAGCTTCAACACATTAAGCTTCAATAGAACCACCTACGGGAGAAGTAGAAGTTAATAGAGATTACCACCCGGGCAATGTTATCTGCGCTTCCCCAAGAGTCAATCACCATATCACACCTTACCCATTTGTCTTATGCAAGTGTTATAAGGGGTTATGCAACAATACTCGAACACTATGATTATGTTCATTATTTTTGTATAGAATAAATAATATAATTTCATTTTATTATTGTATCTTTGTAAATTGGTTTTAAAGAAAAAAATAGCATTTTCAGATAATATTCAATTAGGAAATCTATTTTGATGAGTTAATAATTTTTTTTAATTAATTAATATTTTAATAAAATATTATTTCTAAATTAATTTTTATTAAGTACCAATGAACTTATAATTTTTTATGAATACAATTGAAAATTTTACTATGGTTTGAAAAATATTTTTGTCAAAACCCATGAATTTTCAATAAATGTTGGTTTTTATTTTGGAATTGAAAATTCAAATATTTATAAAATTATTTAGATAAAAATAATATCATTTTTTGGATTATGGTGATCAAAATTATCTAACAGGGAAGTCTTTATAATTTTTTGAGGCAGTCGAATTTTTGGGTAAAAATTAAATACCGTTTAAATATATAATGTGTTTTATGACATCATAATGACCTAATAGTTATGTAATAAAATACTAAAAAAAGTGTGTTCAGACAATATATGTTTTATATTTAAAATTATTTAATTTTATATTTTTTCGATTAATTTTATGGTGCCTTAGTGGACCTTCCTAAACATATAAAATATTTTAGCCTTTTAAAATGATTTCATTTAGAGTGTGACTCACGTACACATAACCAAGCCAATTATTTTAATAAGATAGGCCATTGTAATTAAAAAATAATTTTTTCCACTCTACTTTGGAAAAAAACATGGGAAATCCTCTCCCAAGCTTTTGGGATCAAACTTCCAATTAAGGAATTTCTTCCTTAATCATTTTGTCCAAATTTATTTATATTGTTATACCATTTTTATTTTTAATTAAAAATGTTCAGGTATGATTTCGAACCTCACCCATACATTCCTAATTATGTATGAATGATTATAGACCTTTTTATCTATCATTAATTCCTCCCATGTACACCCGTTACCATGCCAAAATTTCGTAAGGAATCTCTCTATTCTCATTTACATTTAAGAAATTATTTTATATTATGCATCTAAATTCCATTACATATATTGGGATATTATGTTCCATGACCCCCTTAATTTCCATTTCATGTATAAATTAAAAGATATCCCTTTCTCTCTCATCAATCCATTTTAAAATTTCTATTTGAGGTTGTTATGCTGCCAAATTTACACCAAAATTTCCCATGCCAAAATCATCATGTAAGTGAATACCATACCCATTTATCTATTAAGGGTATTCACCTATATGAACATGTAATTATTGATTGAGGAATTACATTTATGTTTTCCACATCTCTTTTTTGTGGAATAAATTATGATGTTTAATGAATTTATGTATTATGATCTATGTGGCATACTTATGCATGAAACGAAATGATTAAGAATGGTGCTTCCTAATAGCACTCCAATGCATTGGGTAAAGATTAGTATCATGATACATCAAGTGAAACAGGGGTTTACTCATGCTAATTCCAGTGAAATTAGGTTTTATTCATGATAATTCATGTGAAACGAGGGTTTACTCATGATCCATGTGCAATGAGCCTTGGATCATGCTAATATCATGTTAAATTTTGTTGCCACATTTCCATGTTATGATAATCATGCTTATCATGCCTTTATATTCATGTTTTGATTATGTTACATTGATATGCCTATTTCCTAACATGTACTATATTATTTATTTAATATGTTTTTGACTCTATTACTGGGCTTTATAGCTCACCCTTTTCTTATGCATGTCCTTAGGTTATCCCATGCAATGCTAAGTACAAAGAAATGTTATAGCCATGTAAAAGAAGTTTTCAATAAAGATGTTGTGTTTTATGTTCTAAGTTGTTCTGTAATGTTCCTAATTCCACAAGGCACTAGACCTCTATATCCTCAGATTTATCTTAAGTTCATTTTTATGTGATAAATCATGTTTATGATTGTAATAAAAAGCAGGGTTACTATAAGAGTTTTGGGAAAGAAATTTTTTTGAGTAACTCTAGGCATCAACATTTCCTCATGATGAGTTCATTCTATGTATATATGTATTTAAAACTCTTGTGATCCATATATATCTCACATATTTCACTATATATATACTATATCTATATCATTGGAGAAAATATTAGTGCTGTCAACACAATATCATGAGTTAGATAATTTTGTTCATGGGTCTTCACTTTCATTGAGGCATATGCAATAACATTATCATTTTTCATAATAAAAAAACCTAGTCCCTTCATTGATGTATCAATTTATATCACCAACCCATAATTTCTTGATTGTAGAGTCAAAATAAAAGCACTAAATAATATTCTTTTCAATTATTCAAAACATTATACAAATTCTTTTTTCTATATGAACTTAACCACTTTACGTGTGAGCATGGTTAATGGGTTAGCCAATCATAAATTTTTTAAATGAAACATTGATTGAAATTTGATTGACAAATGAAACTTCATAGATTATATATGTTAATTGGTGTATTCCATTTTTGGATTTCATTTTTCCTTATAGGATCAACTAATATTCTATCCATAGAGACAATAAGGCTAATAAAAGAAATTTCCTAATGCAAAAATTCACAATATCTAAATTTACCATTAAAATATATTCTTCTAAGAGTCTCAAGAATGATAAAAATTTGATTATAATGGTCTTCGTAGATTTTATCACATACCAAAATATCATCAATGAATACCAAAGAAATTGTCAAGATATTCCATGAATCATCTATTCATTAGATCCATGAAAACTGAGGGTGTATTAGTCTATCCAAAAGGCAAGACTGGAAACTCATAATTTCCATACCTCATCGAAAAAGTTGTATTTAGAATATCAAACTTCTTTAATTGAAATTTATGATACCCAGAACGATGTTAAATCATTAAAAAAATATTATTCTTCATTAAATTTATAAAATAAATCATAAATTCATGGAAGTGAATACTTGTTACTTAATTGAATAGCCTTGATTTCTCTATAGTCAAGCACAACCTAAAGATCTATATTTATTCTTAATAAAGTGTACAATGGCTCCCCATGAAGATGAACTAGAGATAATACATAAATTATTACTCATGTCCTCTAGTTGTTTCATCATCCTCATTTATTTTGTATCATCCATTCAACAACAAATCATTGATATTGGTCTTCCATATGGAATTAAATCAATGGTATGATCAATATCATGTTATGGGGGGGGGGTCTAGGTAATTACATTGGAAATACATCAATGTATTAATGTAAAATTTTTACAAATAAATTTTAATCTTTTCTTGTTTAGATATATTTTTTGTTTTCTATTCCTCTCTAAGAATTTCATTCAGTAAAGCTACAGGGGTAGATCTAGATAAGAATTAGATGCCAGTGATTCTTCTATAAAGATAAGGAATTCAACATCTTCCACAAAAATCATAATTTACTTATTATTAAATTATTTTTTTTCATTGTATTTTGAAATATAGTCCATACCAATGATTATATCAATGTTGACCCCAGATATGATGTAAAGGTCACCAAAAAATGCACATTTTTGTGTTATAATGGGGAATAACCATCGCATTTTTGTTGCATGGAAACATCCCTTAAGATATTGGAATGAAAAATCATTTATTAAATAAGATTGAAAATGTATAATTTTCTTGAAAAAATTGGAAGATAGAAATGAGAGAGATGATCTAGAATCAAATAAATCATTGTATAAATTTCAAGATTATATTATTGTACCTTCAACCAAATCATTGGGTACTTTTACATTATCTATAGAGATCACATATGCTTGGCCATCTCTACGTTACCTATTCTATGGTAGATTCCTGTGATGATTGTGGAATTGATTTTAATAATACTACATTTCATTATATACAAAGCATTGAAAATAATTGTTTGTTTCTTATTATTTCATTAATTAGCTCAATAATCCTTTTCTCATAACTTATAATAAACACCCATGCCTATAATGAATTTCCTATGATGATTATTTAAAAAAAAATTCATAATGGGTATTTCTTTGTACACCTCTTCTACTTTAATGAATTATCATTTTCATGGTTATTGGAAGACATATACTTATCTTGAATTCCAATGATCATATAAGATCTAGTGAATTACTTCTCAATTTTTGCTAATGAGAATACTATTTCATCAAGTGATGAAAATTTTTGGGAATCATGTGCCCTTTATAGACTTTTATTATGTCCATCCAATTAATGAAAAATTTTCTTCTGAATCTTTTATGTAATATGTAGCATAACATGACTAGTCTTGTGAAGGTACCCTCATACACTGCAACAATATATTCTTAAATTTTATTTAAACTAAAGAATTTTCCCTTCATTTCAGTTTCTTTCTCATGAGGAAACACATTAAGTTTTCTCATAATCATCATGAGTATTTAGAAAAAATTACTATAAGGAATTATTATAATTATCATATTAATTTATCATCTAGTTCCTGAGGTTTCTTTTAAAATTTTACTAATAAAAACAATGAATGTGATAATCATAGTTTTCTAGAGTCAGAGGCTATTTTAGGAAAATGGAATAGATATAAGATATCATATCAATAAGTATTAATAAATTTATTAGCCATGAATAATTAGATACATACATGGTTCCCCTATTACATTGGTAAATAAACATATAACATAATAAAGGAATATAAAATGCTTCATTGACACTTATTCAATGATTTCATCTTAATAACATAGGAAAGGAAAACAAATAAAAGGGTGAGATAAAATTCTCAGAAAGGATTACATATATTAAAAACATGAAACAATAATAATTGTAGAATAATCAATATGAAATATAGAATATGGAAAGGTAAATAACTGAAAAGCACTTTCCATTTAATCAATAATCTGAGAATAAACAAGCAACTATAGTTTTTTTCACAGTGATAATATAATAGAAAATAATAAATGAATACTGAATGAAGAAAATGATCGTTATCATATTTCATGTATCTGGCACATGAACCATTATCTTTAAGACCTTTCACAAGAAATTTCTAGTTTTTGGGGGAGAAACCCATATGATTTATCTTAAAAACAAATTTGATGGGTTTTTCAGTAACTTTTTTTTTCTCATGAGACCTATTGATTCATTGATGGTATATATAATGTCGGTCCCACCGATCAATGAAGTTACAAATCATCCACGATATATATATATTATAAGTACACAACCATAATCCTAACATCATCTAGATAATTCCACTAGAATACACTTATTATATTCCAAAAGCTCACTTTGGTTTATTGTTTTAGAGAATTAAGAAAAAAAATTCAAACATATAAACCAAAAATCATAAAGAATGGAAACTATTAAAATTGTATCCACACCACCCATAGTACTATTTTTTTTTATAAAAAACATGAAATCTTTTCATTAAAAATCTTCAAAACCTTCAACATGACTTATTCTTTTCTCTAATACATATTTAGACCATGTGAAAAATAATATAATACTTCGGATGAGAACAAAAATATTATTAAGGGACATAAGAGAAAATAAATCACTAGTTCAGGAATACTTATAAACGTATGAAATAATTATCAAAAAGACATACTTCTCACCCATAAAGTATCATATACTTAACTTGTGAAACAAGCGATTTACATAAAACATAGAGATTATATATAAATCATTTAGGTATCTTGGATAATTACTAACATAATATTTTATCCGTTGGGGATACAATATTATTTATAACCCTCATAGATACCTTACAATATAACCCTCATGACTTCCACATGATATATCCCCCATGGCTACCATATGGTGTAACCATCACAATTACCATTAGAATAAACATTACGGTCAAACTCTATCATTTACATACCCTGTGAATTGGAGGGATATATAGATTCCACCATTCATCATAAATAATTACTAACAACCATAACATAATCATAAAACATGAACATTTGCATCATAAAAACATTTCCTGTCGAAAATATCTTATTTTAAATGAATACTATGAAAATAGAACAAAAATGCCTCTATTTGTAAATAAAAATTTAGTATTGTAAATAAAACATCAAAACATTATGGAGTCATGAATGCTAGAATATCCACTCACACTATAGAAGTTAAAAAATAATTCATATGAAATTTGGTAAAAAAAATCATTAAAGATGATTTTATATGAAAAATAACTTACCTCGGGTTCAGATTAATTATAATGTGATAAAACGGCAAGTATAATAGTTAAAATAGTGTTATTAATATATTATAGAACTATATTATTTCTATATTAACTTATATAATCTTTTTTATAACATCATTCCACCCATTTATTAATAATGTTGTGCTGTTTTCATTATTTTGGGTGCATTTATTTCGTTGTATCCATTGTTGGTTCATTATGGATTTTCATGTAAAATTAGAGAAAAACTAAATAGGTAAAATTAAATAGTATTAATATGTTTACATAATTTTAAAGTATAAAAAATATTAATTTATTTTCTAATATTTTGATGACAGATTATATAAAACATTAATGAAAATTATTTAATTTATTTGGACAGTTTTTACGTCCATCACTAACTTATGTAATTTTATTTAATATCAAGTTTATATGTTGACTCCAGAATATTATCTAAAATATAATACGAGAAATAAAGATTTATTTAACCATAATAATGGTTTTATGAACATAATTGAATGTGTTAATGGAAAAATCTAAAGGCATCGTCATTGATAATGGTAAATCAAAACATCACAGATGATGTATTCATTTTTTGAAAAAAAGAGAGAGGAGAAGAATATTGATGATAAAAATGACATTAACACAATAAAATTATAATTTATATAATATAATAGAGTTATAATGTCACTTTGGACATGGTAGGTGAGAATTAGATAGGAAAATAAATGAAATTGAAATGAAAATAAGAGAAAATGAAAGAGGATATTACCACTTGAATTATCCCCCTTGAGAACCTCCTTAGGGAAATTGGATTGGGTTTTTATTGAGACCAAAGGATCATAGACATGGGGTAGATGATTGGGAATATTATTATGTATAATTTCGACATGAAACATGTATTTGGAGGTGTGAGGAGAAGAGGCTGTGAGGGGTCGTATTTATAGTGGAGAAGATGGGTATTTTTTTGATTATTTTATTCATTAGCTTATTATTTTTTTTCTCAAGACTATGAATAGTTTAGGAATTAGCAGTAATTATAATTAAATAATTAAGGGGTGTTATAGATTATGGTGATTACATCCTAAATTACTCAAGTGATAGAATATTAAACTTATAATGTATATATAACATAAATTACCATATTTTACTAATCACACAAAATTAAACTATTTTAAGAAAATACAAAAACTTCACCCTAATCATTTTTCAACAACTATAATTCAAAAATGTATTCCATTTTATGAAAATAATTTTTTTGAATATGAGAAATTTAATTTTTATTTAAAATCATCATTTATTCAGAAAATCAAAAAATTTAAAATTATAAATTGTTTTATGACACTTCAAAAAATTAATTAAGGTCTCATAAAAATAAATTATAATAAAAAGACAAAAAATATTAAATTATGAATATTTTTTATGAATATAATAATTCTTTAAAATAATTATTATAGTTATCAACTGGTAAATATAAATATATGATTCACATAAATACCAACACATAATTTATCATTTTCAAAAAAAAATATTTACATATTCCAATATATAAATATTTCATATTTTATCTTAAAAAATACATAAATTTTATTTATACTCTCATACGGGATATTACTATTCTATTAGTATATACTCTTTTTTTTAAATAAATAAATATTATTTCATTGTATATTTAAAATGAGTTTATTTATTTAATTATAGAATGAAATAAAATTATTTTATAAGTATCTAGGTTGTTACATCCCCCATTATAGAAATTCAATCCTCACAATTTCTAATTATTATTTATAGAAGGGAGGATAACATTCCTTTAGATCACTTCTAGATTCCCATGTTTCTTCTTTAAAACCATGGTTTCTCCAAAAATCCATACCATGATGAGTTACCTTATTCCGTAGTAAATTCTCTCTACAAAAAAGAATATGAACATGTTTCTATTACTATGAAATATTCTATTCCATCCGAACTACTTCATAGATGAAAATATGAGTTGAATATTGAAAATTCATTCTTAACATTGAATCTTGAAAAAAATTGTGTACCTAAGATAAACTAGGAGGAAAAGTTACTCAGTAGGAAACTGTTCAATCATTCACCAGAATTTCATAAGGTCCAATGAACCATGAAGTTTGTGTTCATTTATTACAAAAACTCATAAAACTATTCCAAGGAGATCAATTAAGGAAAACATGATCACCTACCTCTAAAAATAAATCTTTCTTCCTTTTATCTTTAGAGATTTTCTTCCTTCTGGGAGATGTGCTTTCGTATTGCGGGATTATCTAAATATTCTCAGCAACATCCTCTACTAATTTTGTTCCCATGAACTTCCTTTAACAGAATTCATCCAATAATTATGGATTTTGACACAAAAATCCAAATAATGTCTCAAAAGGTGAAATATCTACACTATAATGAAAACTGTTATTATAAGATAACTCAACTAATTTTTTTTGATCCTAACCTCCTTGGTAATACAATAACCAAGAATGTACCATGTCTTACAATTTTAGAATTGTTTTCATGGTCTATCCATCAGATTGATTATGAAAGGCTATGATGAAATTTAATTCAACACCCAATAAATTCAGAAGGCCATTCCCAAATATAAAAGTGAATTAGGGATCATGGTTAGATAAAATGGCAAGAGGAACTCCATGTAAAATAAATTTTTTTTTGAGGTATAGTCGACAAAGTTGATCATGTGGAAGAGAGTCTTGAATAGAAAGGAAATTTAAAGATTTAGTTAGCTGATAAAAAATATTCTAAATTGTGTTGTTCCTCAAGATGTATTTGGTAGTCCCACCAAGAATTCCTTGGATATATTTTTCCATTTAAACATTGGTACTGGAAAAGACAGATGCATACCCTTTGTTAGTTACTGATATTCTATAACCTTTTCACATCTCAAACAATTCATGGTAAAATTATTAATATATCTTTTCATTCCATCTCAAGAGTAATATTACTGAAGGTCTCTATACCTCTTAGTGATACTAGAATTAGCTAAAAATGAAGATATATGAAAATTACATAAAAATTATTTCTTCTTGTGGGAATCACAATACACACATAATATCTTTCCAAATATCAAGATACATTCTTGATTAATATTAAATTCAGGAAACTTACCCACTCTTACAAATTATACCTATTTCTGTAACTATTGGTCATCCTTATACACTTTATTAATTCATTCAGATAGATATGACTCTATTTACACTAGAAACAAAAGATTATAATTTCCCACAATAATAGTTTCCAATCTAGAAATCCTCAAATCATTAATCAACAGTTCAGGTTTCCAAAAAAATATGCTTAATGTAGCATGATTTTTTCGACAAAAGGCTTCCTCCACTCTGATTTATTTTCCATGATGGAAAGTGATCAGGAAATCATAATTTTTTATTAGTTTAATCAATATTCTATATCTCATGTTCAATTCCTTTTATGTGAATTTATACTACAAACATTTATGGTCAGTATATATTTCACATTAGGATCTATAAAAATGATGTCTCCATAATTTTATAGAAAAAAATACTAATTCCAAATAATGTGTGAGATAATATAACACATTATTTTTTTGTTTCATAAAATCATAAGTAATTACCTGATAATTCTACATCAAAAAGCAACAAAGTACCATTAATGAAGAATCACTATAGATTAAAAATCTCTATTTATGAAAGGTAGAGTAAAAAATATATCATTCACCAATATTATATTCAGTACCTAAAAACCAACATCTGAGTATTCTATCCAAATATAAATAACCTATTTTATGGTTAACTTATTTAGTAGGCTAGATAACCATGAAATATTTTTAACCAACCATCAGTAATATCCTACTAATCCAAGAAAAATATGAATCTCTATAATATTTTTAGGTATTGTCCATTCATTAACCACTTCATTTGGTGGGATAAATTGTTATTCCTTATTTATTTATAATGTTCTAGTGAAATTAAATCTATTTCAAAAACAAATAAGATTTTCTGAATTTAGAGTATAACATTTTTCTATAAATGTTTGTAGAAAAATCCATATATTTGTTTCCAAATTATTTATCACATTTTTAATAAACAAAAATATCACCCAAAAAATAACAACAAAAATATCCAAATATTCATGGAATATTCTCTTTATAGGTTCCACAAGTAGAACAAGGGAATTTTGAAACCAAATGGAATCAGAAAAATCTCATAATTTCCACATCTAGTTCAGAATTCTATTTTTGGAATGACATCTGCCTTCACCTTCATCTAATGGTACCTAGTCCTCATGTAAATCTTGGGAAAATATTGAGATCCTTGGATTAGATCAAAAAATTCAATGATATGAGCCAATGGATACTTATTACTATTATTAATGTTACCCAAATATCTATATTAAATGAAATGCATCAAGGAACCATCATTATTTTAAATGTACAAAAATAGATCACCCCATGTTGAAGTGAAAGGATGAATGAAAACATTATAAAGAAAATAATTTAGCAACTTTTTCAATTTTAAAATTTCCTCTTGATCCATTAGATAAAGGGGTTTTTGAGAATGGATTATCATCAGGAACAAAGTAAATAGTAAATTTATCTTCTCAATCAAATATACATGGGAAAAAACACTAGAAAAAACATATAGTGTAACAAAACAAATAATTAAAAATAAATATATAATGTAATTTATGAAACAATGGCCCTCTGTGAAACAACACATTCTTATAATAATTTTTATAACCTAGCTATTAAAAATTATAATATTAATAGTGATAACTACTATAAAGTTTTACTTGTAATGGATTCATATGAATAAAACATATTTACAAATAAAAATATAATTTTTGGTAAAATAGACATCATTTTTGAATTTTGAAGGTCAAAATTAATTTTTGGGGGGTTTTAAGTATTTTTTCGGCAAGTTTCATATTTTGATGAATAGTGAAAACTACTGTAATCTAGTTAAAAACTGTGTTTTTAGTTTAAATAATTATTATAAATTAAATTGATTATTAATTTAATAATATAAAAATTATACTTATATTAATAAATTATAGATTATTAGAATCATTTTTATAGTGAAATTAAATATAAAACCTTGTTGAATATTTGAATTTATTTTTACCCCCTTCAGACCACACTTACAAGATTAACATTAAACATAAATTTTCTTCTTCCATGAATTTAATTTAAAAAAAGGACACACAACATTTCGATTAGTATGATATTTATAGTCAAATATGATAAACTTGATTTTTGGTGAATATCAACTTGACACTTTTGAATAGAAATGTTACCCTTATAATTAGTAACATGCCACTCATGAATAATAACCCATCCAAATGATTAGTAACCACACCCATGAGTGTGTAAATAAAATTTACACATCATATAAATGAATGTATAATATAGTTAAATCATATTAAAATTTAATGAATATTTTAAGTAATTATAAATTAAGTATTGGTATTTTTTGGGTAATAACTATTTAATTACAATTTTATAATTAATAATTGATTTAAAATATAATTAATTTTCATAAAATGTAATCATAAGTCAATATTTTGTTTATATATTATTTTAGGATAATTTAATGATACCTTAGTTAATTTTCAGGGTATTATAAAATCTATTATAATGTTAAAAATTGTTGTTTTCCAATAAATGGTGATTTTAATTAAAAAATAAAATTTTCATATTTAGAAAATTATTTTCAAAAAATTATTTCATTTTTTAATTCTAAACATTGAAAAATTTATAGGGTCAATTTTGGTTATTTTTCTATAATAATTTATTTTCTTGTGAAGTACTGAAATATGGTAATTTATGGTATGTAAATTATAATTCAAAAACATGAATTAAAACATCATGAATGATGTAAGAAAACATTAGTTAAATATCACATGATATATTTATAGTATTTATTCACAATAATCCACACTATTTATTTTCTGTAGAAAAATAAGAAACAAATTAATTGAATTTTAAAAAATCAACCCTCTCCTTTACTATAAATATTACCCCTCACCACCTGTTCTCCTCACACATATAATCCATTAATACTATAAAAGTTATATCCAAATAATCTCCCCTACTTTCTTACAACTACCAGGATATATTTCTATTTCCAAAAGACTAAATCCCCTTTCTCTTTGGAGGTTCTCAAAGAGGAGACTTCAAGAGGTGAATCATCTTTCTTTTTCTTTTAATTTCATTTCAATTTATTTTTTATTCTTATCTTCTCCACACATCATATGATAAAATTATCATGATAACTACAATATCAAATATATATATATATATATATATATTATATCATGTTAATGGATGATCCGTCATCAATATCATTACTCTCTCTCTCTTTTATTTTAAAAATGAACACATTGTCTAGAAGGTGCTAATTAAAACATTCCTGGATGATGAAATTTAATTCATCAATTTATCCTTAAGGATTTTCATGAAACCATTTTTAAGGATGAACCAGATTATAAAATATTTATTATATCTTATTAAATTTTCTTAAACAATTATATATAAAAGATATTAAATAATATGAAAAAACATGTTCTTTGGGATTGAAAAACCGCTAAAATCAAGCTAAATAATTATTATTAACATGTTATCTAATGATTCATCCTCATACATGAGAAAATAATAATAAATAACACCATTTACACTTGCTTATGTTCATTAATGAAATTTAAGTCCAATTATATATAATTATACACATTTTACATGAACTCCATTATTTATAATCAAGAGAACCGATAATGAAAATAAAATAAACAAACACTTTGGAATGATGGAATTTAATTTTATTACCTATTAAGAAGAACATAAATGAAATTAATAAAACTATAATGAAACTAATATATTCAAAAAAGGGTTCTAATTAATTAATTAATTTATCTAATTTGACTATCCATGACATTAAGGTCAAGTGCAGAACACATTCAGACATAAGGTAAGAGTTTTATAATTTGACTTCAATATTTGTAAGATATTCTTTATTCACAACTATTTCTTATGTATAAATTATTTATACTTCCCATTTATGTATAATAAAATTAATATATTTATTTTCATGGTATTAAATGTATCTTTTTTTGATTTTTAATTTTGGGGAATATGATTCAATTGATTACAAACTTGTAAGGGTTTTCTACCCGAACCACTTTTTCCTTCTAGGTTCCTCTTTTTCTTTCATTACCATTATTAAATTATTCATTATTTTTATGTAATGATCATGAATTATGTTTGAATTTTATATTTGTATGTTCCAATCATAATCCTTATTTCTTTTATGGGGATTTACATGTTTTAAAATGTTTTTTCTCAAATTCTTCCCAATAAACAAGCCTGATTCAATGGAATTTCTTGAATTCATACCTATTACCATGATCACAATATTATAATTTTTAATCCAAAATTATTTTAATAAACTCACTAATTATGTTATGAAAAAACTTACTTATTTCACTTCTAGTTTTATAAAAATATTTTTCCAAAAGAACTCTTCTTTTTAATGTAGAAGAGTGTTTCAATCAAGAATTCCTCGATGATTTTAGAAGAGTATTTTCATCTATTTAAAAAAACAATTGATTATTTTTTTAATTGGGATTAATATTTTATAATATCATCAAGTATTATTTATTGGAGTATATATGATTAGTTTTACTGTGGAAGTGCTATCTTGACACCATTCACCATATTAAGCTGAATGGTAAGTATTTAGGTTTACTGATTATGGAAAGTTATTTAAATTTAATATATTAGTTTTAATATGAATTAATATGTTGATAATTTTTCACCCCATTAATTTTAGGAATTACTTGGGCTTAGTATGTGTTTATTTGGGGCCCTCTATATCCCATCGGTGCATCAGATGGTCTCATGAGACAAACTAGTTTGGGTATTTACCCATTTATGTATGGTCTTGGCATGAGTCCTTGAAAATAAGGTTTTGATTTACTGCATTATGAATTAAATAATTATGATTTTTTGTCCACGTGACTATTCAATTAGTATAATATCCATTTTTATGTTCTGATCTGGCATTATTTATTCATTTCTTATTCCTACTATATATTGACGAAGATTATGTTTTAATGGAATGTGTAATTTTATTTATTTCTCATTCCTTATTACTTATGATTCCACAATACTATATACCCTTAATGAAAATCTTAACTCACCAACTTCTTATGATTCCTTTCCCTATGTAATGAAGAAGAAAAAATTGACAAATCTATTAAGGATTCAGTTTATTTCAATCTATTATATATCATGTTCTGTATAATTTTCTCAATGTAATATGGGTATCATGAATGTAATCTAGTTTTTCACGAATGATAAATTGATCAGTCCTGCAAAAATTGACTCCTTATAACCATTCCAATGTAATAAAATAATTCCTTGGCTACGAGTTTCTAGTTTCCTGGAATTATAGTTGGTATCAAAGGATGTTTAGAACCAACTTCGGAAACATGATTTAGAAAACCTAGATTATAAAACAAAACACTGAGATAGGATTTTAGGATATGTATAGAATAAAATCCATGAATTTTTGTAAGGTATATATCATGGGGGTATTGCGAGAAATTTATCCCTGTCGAGATACTACAAGTGGACATGGTTCTGGAATAGATGTACCTAGGGAAAACAACTCTGATATGGTGTCCCAGGAAATACTCATGGTAATGCGTTACACAAAAACATGAATAATTGTGCACCTACTTTGACACTCCCAGGGGATATTATTTTGATAATTTAAATTTTCTTTACAAACCATTATAATGTATTTAACTTGTAATGGGATTATATATTATGTTTCATAATTTTATGATATAATATAGTGTATGTAATTTTTTACAAATGGTTACTACCAAAGATAATGGGAACCACATCAATTCACATAATCCATAGAGTAAGAATGATTGTTTATTCGATGGGGTTTAACGAGTCATTATAAGGGAATTAGTCTTTCGAACATTATCATAATATCAGTATATAGTATCAAGTACTAAAAAAAGATAAAGATTTTATAATTATTATTTATTCACATGTAAAAAAGATAATAATAATAAAATGAGGAAAAAGATAAATAAGGGTATGAAGGGAAGAAAGTGTTTTCCCACAAGTGATAACTGTGGAAGGAAATGCCTTGGTATAAACTTAATATGAAAAGGAATTTCCATCAAGTTTGGAGAAAAATGAAACCATGATCATAATATCAAGTAAAGAAAATAAATTACCAATATTCAATTCATTAACTATAAGGACGCCAGTGAAGGTGTAAAGAAGAGAGAAGATGTGGTGTCCATTTATTAGTGAGGTGAGTGACACAATTAATATTTTTTGAAAAGAGAATGGTGTAACCACATTTCTCACTTTTGAGAAGGGTTATAAATAAATTAGTATTGAGAATAAAAAAATAGGGTCTAAATATATCAATTATATATATTTTATACAAGTTGATAGGTAATTTTATCCCTTATCGTTTTGGCATAATCCCCTAGTAATTTAAGTTTTAAATTTATCATAGTAAATATGTTATACTATTGTCACTATTAATTTTGTTCAACAATAAAACTAATATTATTAGAGATTAATAATTATTATGATTAAAAATATAGAATCCAAAATTTTAAATTCCATTAAAAAATGATTCAAAATATAATTATAATTAATCACATAGATGTATTGAGAAAGTAGGTTTTTTAAGAGAAAATGGTCAATAGTGTACAAAGTTTTTATATCGAAACACAATATAAAATTGATTCCAATAAGAGAAATTAAATTAATTGATATATAATTAAATTAAATTTTACATTATTACTAATATAAAAAAATATCTTACTTTATAAATAATTTCAATAAAAAAGAAAATTTCACTTAAAACTCTATAGTTTTAACTATTCATTAAAAAAAGGAAAAAATTCATAAATAACCCAAAAATTATCCTAATATAATTTTGATATATTATTTCAAAAAATAAGTTAATTTTATAAGATAAATTTTCTAAAATTTTTAAAAACTAAATTTATCATAAGTTAACAATAATCCACAAAACCATTTATTGAAAATAGTTATTCATAATGTGTTTCTTTTTCTCTCAAGTGATTCTTATTTATATTTCTAATCAATATATGAAAAGGTAATTTTTTTGTAAAATTTATGTTTTTGAAAATTTATATCTATTCATACACACTAATTTAACAGCTACATTATAATAGTCATGTTTAAATAATATTTTATTATAGTGTCGTATTTTATTTAAACCTGGTTCTGCATTCATCACGTAATATCTAGTAAATGAATTTTATTCTAAAAGAAATATATTGTAATTTCATGGGGGTGATATAATTCTTAATAATTTCCATCTATGTATAGGAATCATGACCGTAATAGAAAAATTTTAAATTCTCATAATTACTTATAGAAGCTGTTGAATTTTTAAATTCAAGCGTTTATATCTCTTTCAAGATCATAACTTCTAAATTTTTTTGTATGTTTAATATTATTATATATGTTAAATTTTTTCACATAAGGAATAATTGATCTTGGGGTTTGAATGGTCAGTATAAAAAATGTTTTTTCAAGGTTGCACAATGGTGAGGTGGTTGGTTGAGTACACAACTCTCAAAGAAAATCATGAGTCAAAATGATACTTTGATGGTTATATTAAATGATAAATCTTAAATTCATGTATAAGGAATTGATATTGTGTCTTTAAATATTACCTCAGTTTTTAATATAACCATTTCACAATTTTTTAGTTTAGATTAGATCAACAGAAATAAAGAAAATTAATTTTCATTGGATAGAGGAGGCCATTAAATGTGTGTCCCATTCTGTACAACATGAATTCATGGTGTGTGACACATAAAAACATAAATTTAGATTTAAGAACACAATTTAATGATGAATATATGAGGTTTACTCAATGTTGGACCTCATCATACATTTAGAGGATGTGGTTCCCTGAGTTTTTCACATTTAGTATTTCTTATTTTGATAGAGCATGGCTCATGGTAGCCACACAGACCTATCGATGGTAATCCTCAATGCCTTTTATTTATCCTACTTTAGAAAGAGTAATTTTCCCTATATTTAAATCTTCCATAGTACACTGGGAAAATATAAACTATTTAATATGATAATCAAATTTCATTATCATTTAATGGATGGACTCCCGTATGAGAAAACACAATCATGGATTGGTTGTTGGAAAGTTTTTTTAATTTTGATAGCCTAGATAAACACACATTAATACTACTAGATTTATGATAAAAGTATAGGTAATTTAATGTTTTTATTCATGAAAATGGTCATGGACTTGGATCTTTATATAGGCATGATTTTCCTATGTGACATTTGGATTCCTCTGTAGGAATTCCATTGACAGACTCACAAATATCAGATGATTCATGGAATTTAGAGAGACGTGATATACTATATTAGGGTTTAGTTAGTGGTTCTTCTATGTGGATATATTGGCCATGAAATTATTTTTCCCTAATAAACACAAAAAATATGGACTACCTTTGATGATATTGTTTGAATCTATTAGTTTATATCATGGTTTCCTCGTACTTATGGAATGACTCAATTTATATTTAGTTTATTACAATCCATGGGTGATGTATCGAGAGTGTTGATGTTCATATGTTATAGCATAACAATATATTTGAAAAATTAATGGGGTTTCCATGAAATGTAACTATAATTTATAAATGATATTCAGTGAGGGAGGCCTATAGTGCAAGAAATATGACTCTGAAATGGTAAGTGAAAATTGGAACATATGGTGGGGAGTTCTGTATAATGGTTTTTGAAAGAGACAATCCCATGATATTGTGTTAAGTTAGATTGCCTCAGGGTAGTGTCATATTAATGAATCAGTTTTATATATGAGGGTTTGATTGAGTTTAGAAACTGAATAACTTTGTGTTTAATGTAGAACATAGAGGTGATTTGGGAAAGGAAAAAAAAATGGACATTTTAGAAGGAATTATGACCCAATATATTTATTTAATATTTTTCCTTGTTCATATGGTTTCTCTTGGAAAATAAATTCCAAGGATGGTATATTTTAACGTTTCATGTTTTGAAATTTTGGAAAAAATCATTGGGAATTTAAAATTTTCATTTGTTGGAAGGGAAAAATAATAAATTAGGCCTCTAAATATAAATGTAATCTTTAGAGAAGTTAAATTTTATTTTTTTAGAAATATTTTAAGGTTTAATAGTTGTATTTGTTATTTAGATGAATTTCTGGAGTTTTAGACTATGGAAAATAATTTTACAGAGAAACTGATTAGGTCACACATTATGTTAAATGTAATGAATCCCTCAATGGAAATTTGTACAATCCTGTATGTGTTGTCACATAGTTTTTATAACCATAAAACTGAGGATATATGACCATGAAACTTTCTTTAAAAAAATTTCATAGGTGGGAAAATGGGTTTTTGCATTGTTTTGAAAACCATGTGCTAAGGTATGAAAGTTGGTGACCCTTTAGGCAGTATCATTACATAGTTGGTTTATAGTTAGGAAGACTTTGTGGCCAAACCAATTGAGTCATTAGAAGGGTATATAAAACTTTTTCTCTTCCAATAATTATAGGTTTTGTACCCAATTTTCACCATTATTTCACTAGGATATCCCTAGAATGACCTCTCCCTTCCTCCAAAATCCATGGTGGCTTCTTCCCCATTATTAGTCCTATTTCATCCCCTAAAAATGTGTTGGAATCTTCTTGGAATGTCTAAGACTCATCTATCCTCCTTTTTCATCTTATCATGACATCACAAATGCTATTGTTGTGTGATCTATTTTACTCCATTTTAGGGGTTTTTCAGTACATTAATTTCTATCATTTCATATCAAATCAAATATCAAGAATAAAATAGTGAAGATTACTTTGTAGTAGAAAGGCGTTCTATGTATTAAAACTCTTATTCTGATAATTTATTAAAAAATTATAATGATCCAAACATAAAATTTTCTGAGAATCACTCATATATTTTGTAACTCTTAAATTTAATTACCGACACTAATATATAAATCCCTTATAAGGCTCTTTAACATTTATATAGGTGAGACCTAAATTTGGACTACCCCATATTTGTGCCACTTATTTTACCATTATAAATAAGATGTGAAATTAGATAAAATTCCACTAAATTTTTCAGGCCAAGTATTTAGAATGTGAATAATTACTTGATGGTAAATGGATTGAATGAATTTTTCTTGGGTATGTATCCTTGCCTGGCCTGATTAAATTATGATATATTCCATTGGAATAAAAAAGTTGTTTTAATGGCATGTAAGACTCATGTAATTAATTTTTTATCATGTCCATGTTTCCCATGTAATCAAATACCCCTCTAATATATATTGGTTTATTTTTTTAGAATGAATGATTAGAAGAACTATTAAATAATGTAAAATTCATATTGAATTTCATACTTCATGATGTGCATTGTTAAATTATATTAATAATTATTAATATTTAGTTGGAATTCATTTCCCCCTTGATAACAGGGACGTTATTTGAATATATGATTGGATAGTGATTAATTGTGATTTTTCGTGGACAATCCGATGGACAATGTTTAATAATTTAATGTAGTGAATCTATTTATTTTTCTTATGCCATGTGAGATATATGGTTTCCTTATATGGGTCACTTTGGATTGGATCATAAGTGAAATTAAATTATTTTAATCCTTGGGTGATTCCTAGATTCCTGATACCTATTTCTATTGATTGGATCATAGTTTTAATGCTAAATAATATGACTTGAGTGATGAATAGATTCCTTTCATGGGATGAATTGGATGGGGTCAAATACTGATTATGATTATGTATAAACAGTGAAAGATACATGTATTCCTAGTAGTTAATTCCCTACTATAATATAAATGAATTATGAGGTGCATTTAGTGATAATGGTCTCCTAATATATAGTTCCTTGGATGGAATAATTTGTTACATGATGTGATATATTTATTTAGTGATATTTAGACACCCGATATTAATTTCAATAGATGGGCTCATAGATTAAATGATATTATGTTATAAATGGGCTAAACTTGGATTCTAATAAATAATACCATGGATGTGAAAATAGGTAATATGATCTTACATTTGGATTAAGGTATAATTACATTAATGTTGACTACTAAATCATTAATCTTATGATAACTATAGATACTTTTTCATAACCACTGTACTGGGATGCCCGGGGTTCTCCCTAAGACCCTTATGAATAGTCATGTTAATGTACACATTTGTTAACATTCCATGGGTCTTATCATTATATATCAAAATTCTTATGTCGAAAATATATACATATTATGGTAAAAAAGGTATTGTTGGTTGGGAATCCTTGAGGGGCCCAAGCTCGACATGGTTTAATTTTATTTCTCTTGTTACACTGCATTATTATTACACCCACACGCTACTTATTTTATATTCTATGAATTAATATGTATTAGTTCATGTTGATGGTGCCTAGTGAGTTTTAATCACACACTGTTTGGGATAACAATTGGTACTATAATAGATCTCATGGTTGTAGGAAATGTCATAGATCATGAAATGTGTTATTACTTGCATCCATGGAAGCATAGGTGAACATGATAGAAATATTTATCATTATTCTTATAGATATATTCCATGGTGTTTTATTTTATTTCTTTAGGAATTTTTATATATTACCCTTTTTGCTTATATGTTTTTTATTTTAGAACGTTGAAATTCATGATAATTTATTCATCTATTATTGATTTTATGTTGTTGTTATATTCCATTTACCTTATTTATGATTAATTCTACTATCTATTCCACTAAT
Source organism: Viscum album (assembly GCA_963277665.1). NCBI lineage: Eukaryota > Viridiplantae > Streptophyta > Magnoliopsida > Santalales > Viscaceae > Viscum > Viscum album. The sequence goes on from OY728127.1 coordinate 194,167,334, forward strand.
GTTGATGGTATTGTATTTTTAGTGCACTATATTTAGAACCTTACTACTATTAAAAATTCTATAGCATATAGGGATTGGTGATTAAAGAAATGCAGTGAATTGGATCAGGGAACCATTTTAGTATCTTTTAAGTTGGGATGTCACCAAATGGGTGGATTATTGATTATTTGATGTTTTTTAAATTTACTTAAAATAGTATTGTGATATGATATGTTGATTTTTAGATATAAATTAATACTTTGTTTTATTAATAAAAAATACTATAATTTGATACTAAATAGTTTCTTATGGGAAATAATATTGGTTTTTTTGAGACATATTCTATTTCATAGTTGGGTTTGTTCATTAATATAATATAAAAAATTCCAAGTATAAGGATTGAATATGGTTTAATATGTAAAGAAGTCTACTAAAATCATTAAAATACTAAAAGATCATATTTAATGCTTAAGTTATTAATTTTTTTTAAAATTATTTATGTTAAATTTAATTTCAACATTGATTACATTTGCAACTACATGATACATATACATCTTCATTTTCATTAAATTACATAAACTATTTTTGGAATGTCTTCATTTTAAATTTTCATTTTACTAAAATAAATATTGTAACTAGTTGAAGTTTGTTGGAAAATGGATCGAGTATCCTAAAAAAATGTTGGGAGAGTGAAGTGGAGTATTGAGGTAATGTAGTGGGGAAATGTTATTTCACTAACAACCTTAAAAGTTTATATTTTAATAATTTAAATATTATGTTTTGAGGTTATATAATGTGTTATGTTTTATATTAGAGTCCAAAAATAAATATTTTTTCTATGTATTAATAGATAAAGATTCATTATTATATATGTATTTTTTTTTCAAATTTTAGACTCTATTAGGTTGGCCATTGAATTCCAATATTTTGTAGGATTTAAATTATATAAATATATTATATTTAGAAGAGGTTATATAAACTATTACAATATATGGGACATTTGATATAATTTTATAGGTAAAAAACCAATTCATAAATAATTAAAACCACACTGAATTCATTTTTCATGATAAATAAGAAACATGAAGAAAAACTATATATTTCAAACTAAATTTTTTTTATTGGAAACAAAAAAAATTGATTTAAAATTGGACTTAATTTCCACTAAACCCAAAAAAATAAATCTTAAGAATTTATTTGATATATTATTTGTGAAAAAATGAATAAATATTAAATAAAGAATATATGATCTTTAAACCAATGGAAAACTCTACTATATTTAATTCATGGGTGATGGAGAACTTGAGGAATAACTAATGGGCTCTTCCCACTATCGTTTATCCATAAGAAAATTCGAATCACCTTATGCACAATTGAGATCCTCCTCATAACCCTAGTATGTTATTAGCTTTTATGGAGATGTATTAAGTAGGAAGGGATCATATAACTGAATTGATAAAATTGAGCTCATGTAAGGATCACACACCTAAATGAACACATATACTATTCATTAAATACTAATTGAGATACTATATAGACTTTTATTAAATTTATATGAATATATGGTGAAATTTGATTAATGCCATTATTTTTAAAAAATTTATTAATTTTATTTCATGCATTGGATTTACCAACTTTTATTCATATTCAAAATTTATTATTTTAGCCTTATCTGGATGGTTATTTTGGATCCAAAAATTAATTCTATTTTCCTCACTGAACCATAAGATATCATATTATTCATTCCAAACAATTATCCTATATTATGACGCAATCGAATCATATAATGTGAAATATAATAAGTAGTGAGATTTCACTATACAACACCTTATGATATCCACTATACATGGTTTTAGATATGTCTCAGATTCCTATAAATAGTACCATAAAATATATGGTGATAAAAAAATGATATTTTCCTTATATAAACTCATAAAAATATAGATTTAACTGATATATATTTTAAAATAAACAAAAATTTCCTATTACTATATTTAGAAAATATTCTTCTATATTAGTGGAAATAGTTACTATAAAAAATCTACATATAAATATTTATTATTTTTAGTAAACAAGAATGATTAGATATAATAACAAAATTATGATATAAATCCTTTAATTTTCATTAAATAAGGCAATAAAACCTGTTGTATATTTGATGTTTACCCATGGGATATATATATGCATGATTCCTATTCCAAAAAAGCATGAATATCCATGTCTATAGTGGCAATACTTTCATTCCCCATTTACCTATGGTATACTCTCACCCCACTCTATGGTAGTTTTCTCATACCCTCCTCAAACCAGAGAGTAACCCAGAAACTCTTGAATGGTTTGGCAGTCAACTGAAATCTTAATATACCAATGTTTCCATGCTTATTTTAATTAAAAAATAGCATCACATAATATCCCGAAAGAAGAACTACAAAATTATCGCCAATAAGGAATCCCTTGAGTTCCCTACTACTCAATTCACAAAATTATTTTTAATCAAATATTATGGGAAAGTAGTGGATCGAAAAATAAATTGATCCATCTGAGGGGAAAAAATATTTGTGAAATAATACTTAGCACAATTATTATTCACAGAATATGAGGACACACACACATGATTAATTTATCTTGGAAATATGGGTGAATAACCTTGTGTATTATGTGTCTCTAATTCTATAATATTTTATTCAAATATGATGGGATTCCATGGGCCTAATGACTACCCATGTAGGAGACCAAGAAAACGTACCTACTTTTTACCAAATTCCATTTTTTTCTAGAATAGATTCATTTTTCTAAGAATATAACTCACAAATTCAATTTCATATATCCCAATACCTCTATGATCATAATTTCCTGACCTATAAATTATTTTCAAAATTCTATTACCATAATATTAAGGCATTCCATTGATAATTAGAATTTGAAATCCTGTAATAGTTATTTTTATCACGTGTCTATAAATATCATGTGTCCTCAATGTCTTATTATTTAGGTATTCGATCAATTACATGGACACCCAATGTAAATAAATTCATGAAATTTCATTCCACATTTTATTCCATTAGGGTTACGAGTATTATCGTCAAGGTTACCCAACTTAATCAATCCTATTATCCCATACATCATAGGGTCTTTTCATCATTCTATGTAATTATTTTCTAATGTATCAGTTTTAAAAAGGGGCTACCATTCTAGTGCAACCCCACATGCCATAACCAGGATCATGATTCAATGTGAACCATGATCACATAATCATATATTAAATCTATAATTAATAAAATTAAAGGAACCACTAATAAAATGTTCCTAGGAACAAGTAATTTAACTAAAATACAAAATGGACATGGTTTCGTTACCATTGGTAGAATAAATGTTTATCATAGATGCTTGAACTTAAATGCAATAACCCTTAGTCCTTATTACATGATCATAATTGGAACATAAGTGGAACAATTTGTATAAAAATATAAGGTGATAATAAGGTTTTCATTAAATTAAATAAAATGGAATGTCATGTCATGTCTCATCATATAGATTTAAACAATGACATCAAATTACATTTGTTTTAATTCCTTTCCAAAGGATACATAAGAGGTCCATTTTATGAACTATTACCTTCACCATTTATCTTTTAAATTCCCCTCATTCTAAATTAATTTATTAGTGGAGATATATTATATATTACCAAGATAAATCTCTCCAAACTATAGAATAATTAGCTACTAGTGTTTAATACCGAATGACGTAATGCAATTTTGTACAATTATTTTAAATGAGTTAATGTGAATCAATGTCATTCATAAAAATGGAAGCTGATGTAGTTACTTTGATGTGTTTTTAAATTATATTATAAATCCATAATTGATTCATGGATAGAAAATATTGCTCATTTAAGATGAGTAGACATCATGTTCACTCTTCCTTGACATGTATTCCACTATAAATAAAACAAATTGGGCATGATTTTGAATTTATTTAAAACAAAAATAGTATACATTATGTAAAATCTAATTACATTGAATTTTATGGGTAGACCATAAATTTATAAAAATAAAACTACATTAAATTATTATATGTTTATATTTTCATATAATCTAAATGACACTAAAAAATAGATAACTTAGTGTGATTACCTACATCCATAGTAGTTAATATAAGATGATAATTCCATATTCATTAAATCATAAATTGATGGCATGATGAACCAATTATTTCAATAATACCATTATGAAACCCTCATCCTAAATTAGAAAAAATAGAAGTATCCTATAACAAACACATATAATTCTAGATGGTCTTTGTTATGATTCATGAAATAACCTTTAGATAACTTACTAGTATTATAAATAATTTAATGTGATTATATAGAGAAAATCATAAATTACACTCTCTAGAACTAATGTTTTATTATCTTTAGTGACTATCTATATAACTTTGAAGTATGAAACATAATATAAATTTATTCTATATTATTTTCTCACACTTTATTTTAATCTTGACATATCATACATAATATTATTCTTCATTACCTAGGGAAATGTTTATCATTTGAGAATATTGGTCTAAAATTCATAGTATTGAAGAAATTAGTGATGAGTCAAATATGATATTTAATTATATAATATAAAACCAAGGAAACACCAAAAGTGTTGAAATAAAAAAATTAATATAATATAATAACTAAATCACAAAAAAAAATCATAAGTAATAGTTGAATAATTATATATCATAAGATATTTAACAAAAATATTAAATTATAATCAGAAATAATAACATATGACATGTAATAAGAATATGAAATCATAAGAAAATTATAATGAGTTATGTTGATATATACCCAAAATACGGGAAATAAAGATTAATATGAAATCATAACATATGGTAGGGATCTCTAAAAACACTATCATAACATTTTGAATATATAAAATTTTATCTTGTTTTATAATAACATATTTCACATAACTAATCACATAATGATATGAAATATCATTATGAACCTAGAAAAATACAACATGGACCTAGATAACATAACGATCACATGAGAAATAAATCTTTTGGAATCATATATTATATCTACATAATTTGAAACTTACGGATCATTTGATTATATTTATATATTTATTTTTTTTCTAAATGGTTTCTTTCATACATCATAACTTCATTAATTTATGAAAATAAAATGTGTGACAATATATTTTAATAAGATATTACATAGTATGTAATTAATAATTTTGTTGGATAATGAACAAAATTTAATACCATAAAAGATAAATATCATAAATTTATTTAGAAGGAGATAAATGAACAAAATGAAATAGTAATTTTGTATAAATATTCCCTAGAAATAACTGAGATATCAAGAGAATCATTAAAGTCATTTTCTTTTCATTTTGACAATATTTGAAAAACAAATGTTATAAGTAACATAAAAATCCGTTTCAAAGGGTGAATTTTTTTTATAACATTATTTAAAAAATAAATTTCCCCAGATAAGAAAATTTAATGGATATAATTTTAAGGTAGAAGTATCCTTGAGTGAGTGATATAGAGAAATTTTAATGTTAAATGAATTACATGTAAGAATTGAAAACATTTTAATGCAACACACATTGATGAAAAATAAATAAAATCATAAGTTTATTATAATTAAATAATAACATGATATTTATTTAGTATAATATGTTTAATACTTTCTAAAAAATGAATAAAAAAATCATAATTAATATAAAATATAAGTATGGATAAAAAATAAACAAAACTGATGGTTGATATTTTCCGTTATAATGATGTATTTTAATTATGTAATAATAATTATAATGGATTATATTAATTGGAAAATATAAATTAACTATAAAACAGAAAAATTATATATTTTTTGGTGAATGGGTAAAAATAGGAAGCATATAATAATAATTTCCATGATGAAAGAGTGTTACTTTATTAAAGGTGATTAAGTCATGAGGTCCCTTACCTTGGATTTCCACATTCTGAAGCATGCTCTTACTCTATATATAATAAACATAGGTTAACTAAAAATATACATAGGAACCATAGTAATATTTACTTCACATAATACCATTCATTAATATTTTTTATTATGTATTTCTTAATCATTAAATATTTAAATTAATCATTAGTTACAAATTGTTCCATTTTTGCAAAAAAAATTAAATAATAAATCAGCGATCACTTGTTTATCACCACTACAATACTTATTTTTATTATAATTAATTTTAATAGATAATTATATTTCAATTATTATTATAAGAATGAAATATAAATGGTGTCTATATAACCATAAAAATATCTATTTTGTGAGTATTTAATCAACAATAGAATTTATTTTATTAATAAATAGACTTATATGTATATATATATTAAAATTAAATAATTATAAACAAATCATAAACTCATGATTAATATTATATATTTTGAATATTAAAATTTTAATATTAATTAATGATGAATATGTTATACCATTGTTCATATATATGGTTAAACTAACCAAAACAAGAACCTATTATAATGAAACAATTAGTAATAATATTAGATTACATTATTGAATTATAATGATGATAATTAAATATTATTAAATTGATAAATATGTTTCATGAATATGTGGATAATGAAGATAAAGAAAATGATTATGTAGAAGATGATAGTTATATCCAAGAATGTGAAAATTGGGGGGCTTTCTAGAGTAGTAGTGGACCATGTGATCCTATATGAGGTTAACAGTTTATCCACCTGATAATCCCATATCAGGGGGGATTTATGAGTTACTATAGTGTCAGTATATCATTGATAAAGATTTTAGTAGTGAATGGTACTGTACCATGAACTATTCATAGTGGGACTTCATGCATTTATTTATTACCATTGATCCTTTGGAGAAACAGACTATATACTCTGGGCCTTCATGTTTGGTAAGGGTTTACTACAAATATAGTTACAAATTTGTTTCTTTACTGAATAAAAATTGTGTATGACTCTATTTATTTTATTAATAAATATTATTGGGCCCTTCTCTTGAGTTTTTCAATCAAAATGATGGATTTGTGACTTTCTTGTTGAGAATTTCCAAAACAAAGTTAGGATTATTGCTGAGGGAAATTGGTCTAATACCGGATATAAAATTTTATTAAAGTATTTCTTTATTTTGGATAGTATATTTGTCCTTTTATAGATTTATCATTTTCTTATAAAAAATATTAAGAGATATGGAATATATAGAGATTTTTTTTACTTTTATCATTATTTTAATCCTTTTATGTATATTTTTCATTAACCATCACAACTCTATTTTTACCTATACAAAAGATTATTTTAAATAAATTTTACTTATTAGATAATTTTAACTCTAAAATATAAAAAATATATATATTTAATTATATATAAAAAATTCCTAAAAATATATTCTAATATAAAAATTAACAATACATAATTTTTTTAATAATATTGATTAAAACATTAAATAAATTTATACTTATTTGTACCAAGAAATAATCATTAGATTAATTTTTATTAATTTATTTATATTTATAAACAAAAAATTTAATGTAAATGATCATCTAAATGAGATAAAAATAAATAACATTTAAGAGAACACATGATAATTCTAATAATATAAAAATATAATTTTTAAATGTTACATATTATATTAATAATATCTTATTGATAATGTAATAATTTTTAATTAAAAAAACACCAAATAAAATCATATAAACCATAAGGGTGATAATAGAAATGGGGGAATTTGTTTGTGGTGATTCATCTAGCATGGATCTGGTAGCGATTTCCATGTCTATAAACTTTTCCCACAAATGGTTTTTCTGAAGTCTTAATTTTTGATGTTAAAAAATATAATTCTTTAAAGGATAACCATAGTGAAACTACCTCCTTTATAAGATCTAAAAATTTAACCTCATATGGAATAATTCTATTACTAAATACCATATCTTCTCTTATTCTATTTAAATCGCAGAATTTGGTTACTTCTATTCATAACCATCATATAAATGGAACAACTATAATTGTAAAATCTTATACTTACTTTTATTTTCAATAAAATATTATATCCTATATCCATATTATAGATTTAAATCATTAGTCAATCTAAATAAAATAAATATATATTCTCAACTATTATATATTCCTAACTACCATATATACAATGACCATAAAACACTAACATGTTTATTTTATAATCCTATATTTAACATTACATAAATATCTATGTTCATCCATCCCTTTTTGTTCCACAAAATATCTACCATGTTTCTAATATTTTACATTATTTAAAATTTTATAAAGAGTTGTATGAACTTCATTGGAGGCCGAGAGGATGAATAATTCAGGCTCATGGACATAATAATCCTAAGCACTCATGACAAAGGAATTATTCCAATTTGGAAGATAAAATATCATGATTTTATTTTTATCATTATATATCTCTAAAAATTCCTATTTATGGGAGAGGTATATCAAATTCATCTTATAATGGGCTTGTTATATCTACCCCTTTTAGGCCCCACCATCATTACTTCCACATTAACTTGAAATTGGATCTAATATTCTTTTAAGCTGTAAATACCACCCATGATCAACATATTTTAATATTTGGAAGTAATATCCTTAATGTTTTTTATTTTCATAGGATTTATCACTTAGAAGTACTTTTTTAGTTAGGTTTCCACAGTACAATATATTGGGATGCCTTGTTCCCCTCCAACTTTTATATGGCACATAAATATACATATGTTTGTAAAAAAATAAACCAAAAGAGAGAATACATTTTTTGGATAGTGCTGGTGTTGGGCAAGAATTCATTAGTAAAATGTCATAGAGGATTGTAATTGAATTAAAACACAAATCATAAGTAAAATCCAATGTAAATTGGTTCCTGTTACACATAGGCTAGTATTCCCAAATGGAAGGGATGGTAGGGAACCAAACATTGATACTAAAAGAAGAATTGCTATGAATTTTATATAACATAAATATCTTATAAAACATTAGTTTGAATTATAACCAGCCTACTAATCACAAGACATAATTATTTAACATCACAGTACACCGAAATATCTAGCATGTAATGCTTATAACGTCACCCAACAAAGATAAAAAACAAAGCATATTTGGAACTGCACTTAAACTATACACAAATTTATAATGGGTTGGAAGAAGACTCAATAAAAATATGAATGGTGGAATGGTTCAAAATATCTAAATAATAAAAAAAGATGAATTTTCCCCACTACACCCATCCCAAATACCACGAGAGCAATAGTTGGCCCTATTTCTAACATAAAAAATAAAAAACAACTATGGTCAGCATTATGTCCACTATAGATATCATATGATAATGGATTGGAATTTCAAACAACATAATATCCATTAACAAACCATGGTTTTCATTACACGTAACGAATAAATTGAAAATGGGAATGGTTTCTCCATATAACCATCCTCTGACATAAAAAATCGTTATATAATAAATGGATCCATATTTGTAAAATTTTATCTAAATTAAATCCATGAAACATCAATTATTATATAAATCAAATAATTATTAAATTACTCTAAAAAATTATATTTTATCAATCTATTAAACCCTTGTTCACATTTTTCATTTAGTTATTTTTAAAACACTAAATTAGATTCTTATTTCACAGTAAAATGTAGATCTCACTTGAAAAAAATATAACTTGAATTAAATATCCTCCACCCTCTTCACATTTAAAAATATCCCAAACAAAAATGTATACTACACAATCCCATAACCTTGGATCTATCCTATTATATAAATAGTAATTAAAAAATATTGAAATACACGACATGCCCTATCAAAGTCCATTATATTGAAAAATAATAAGGTAGCACTGATATAGGGTTTCAATCATTATATTAGGCCCATTTTTATATATAAACATGGGATCAAATCAAATACTTCAAATACCTCTCAATGCTTTCTTTGTCTCTAAAAAATCATTTATACATGAATAAGCATGTCGCTGTACAATGTCATAAATACTATAGATTCTCTTCTAATTTTATTTCAAAACTTAAATTGAAGTCATCTGTAATAATGATAATGATTGGAGTCCATCTATCATATGGTTTTTATTGTTACTTAATCCTTTATGATGGTCTGATTAGATCTAGTTCAAAAACAATTGATGAAGCTAATGGAAACCAATTTTTTAGAGGAATTAAGGTATATAAGTACCATACAGTGAAGGAAAATCTTATTATAAGGACATAGATGCATTGATTTACATAGGTATATCCAAGGGAACATATGAAAAATGAATCCTAACTCTGAAAAAAAGATCACTGATATAGATTAGTGGAAAGTTATGGGGTGTTCAATTTTTACAAATAATGGGGAAGGGGAGTATATATGTTTTTATAAAAATCATCCTCTTATTATAAAAATTTTAAATTTACTTTACTTTCCACTGAGTACTCGGTAAGAATCTATCATTTAAATGGTGGTCACCCAAGATCTTTCTTAGGCTTCTAGAAATCTCAACTGGGTAACTAAAACAACACCACTATGAACATGGATGTCCATTTTCCATTTTTACTCAATTCTTAGCTATTGTTAGCTACCAATTATATACTTGTAACCTATACCATCTTCACTCTATATAATAGTTACCAATACATGTTCCAAAGTGCATTAGTTTTTCACCATAATAAGACAACATCAATAGATACATTGTCTTTACATATTATATAAATTCAACACACATATACAATGGTTTTGAAATTAATACCCATAATTAAAAAAGTAATTATGAATCAGTTTACTAATTTATAAAATTAATGAATCCATTGTATAATTATATATATATATATATTAAAAATGATTACATGTATTAATAACTTCGTCACATCAAATACAACTTCAATATGATTGTCTCTAGTTTCACCAACTGGTTACAAGATGGTTCATTTCAAAATTTTCACCATAATCTGTCACATATTCCAGAATCATCCCCATTCATTCCATATAAAAATTCAATCCACAAAAACACCCTATACACTACAATTTCAATTTTATGAATTAGTTATGGTTATGTCATCATTCATAAAATAGATAAATTACTAAATCTATAGAAACCTCATGATCCAATCAATCCTACAAATCAATAATCCCTTAAATAATGAATCTTTATCAATTTCTCTTTCAATATACTCAATATTATAAAAACTCACTTGTGGGAATCCCAATATAAGAATTGTATTTATAAGACTAACTGTCCATGAAAAATAATTCCTACTATATCTAGTAATTCCATAATGATATCCCACAACTAATGATAATTAACTCAATCAACAATAATGAACATCACACTCACCTAGGTTATATAGTTATTCTAAATTATCCCATTTATCACTCAGTTATATAGAAGATAAATTCTTAGACATTCCTATAAAATAATATAGTCTAACACCTAAGACTATTATCTTGAAATAAATTATTTCTTTTTGAATCGACAATCCTTATATTTAGTTGGATCAAATATTTACCAGAATTGGTCCCTCAATTGGTCTAAATCCTGAATTTCCCTAGAGTTCAATTGTCAAATTCATTTCAATTTTCTAATTATTGTTAATAAATTTTTTTTTTTAATTCCTCCTCCGACATGATACATCATTGGTTATGTTTATAAAATGTTCAATATGAATCAAAAAATAACTTCATTTTGGATCTTCTATTCATGTAAATATTAATATTAACTAAATTTACACATAAAATATTTTTTTTCGATGAATGTATTTTTAAAACTCAAATATTTTGTGAATATTCTACAAATAAATTTTATATTTTTAATATTTTGTGTGAAACACAACACTGAGTTTAGTTGGAATTATACACAACATAATGTTTATCTTCTATTAAATGAAACACTGATTTGAAACAAAATGTGACTTAATATTAAGAAATTATTATTTATTTTGATAGTTACCGCTTATAAATTGTATAAATTTTTTTAAGGGGACTAAAAACATATGAAAATATATATTAGAAACATTTATATATAACTAATTTCTTGGTGAACAATTATTTAAAGGTTAAAATAAATAATTGAAAATAATTTATATCATTTTCTCAATTTTTTATGAAATCCAAAAAACATTTCCTTTAATACAATTATTTTTTTTTATAAATTATTTTAATGAAATGTATATAGTTTATATTCAATCAATATTTATCATAACTCCTATGTTTTTTGTAGATACAAGATAATAATATAACCAATTTTAGGCTTAAAACACTATTTTTTCTAAAAAGAAGTTTTGTCCCATTCTTGTGCACTTATTTTAAAACAATGTTCGGAAAAAAATTTAAAATTTATTTTACAATATAAATTTAATTTTGAAAATCATCATGACAAAATTATCATAGTGTGTATTTCTTATAATATTAAAAAAACAATATTTTTTTGATAATAATTAAAAAAATGAATTATAATCCAAAACTACATTTTAGTATAATTTGTTTATAAAGTGAATTTAATTTTTCAAATTTTTGAAAACTTAAATTATATAAAAAAGTATATATTTTAATATTATTTAGGTAATTGTAATGATTTTAATTTTAAATTTTAATACATATTTCTTGTAAACACATATTAATTTTTTTTGAAAACATAATTTCTCATCAGGTCAAAGATTAATTTTAAATTAATATTTTCTAATTCTGAGTATTGAATTCAAAAAAATGAATTCCATATTTGGAATAAGCATAATTTATATTATATAATAGTTTTAATATAATTTTTTTATAAAAATTATGAGTTAAAATAACAAACATGAATTACAGTGGTTAAGTTAAAAATGGGTTTATCGAGGGGGTATACTAAAATGATATGGGTATAAAGGACCATAAAACTAGTCTAAAATCTCATTCATGACCATTTTTTTACCCTAAAATATATATGAATCCATAATAATTAATTTTTGATCTCTTTATCATGATATAAACATGTGTTATGTTTATTAATTTATATAATTACATGTTTTCCACTCATCTCACTTATAAAAGGCCACACCTATCTTATCTACTTAACTACTTCAATTCCATCTTGTTCAGAAAATTAAAGAACATGAAACTTACCAGTATCACTTATATCTTCCTAGAAGACTTAATTTGGATATAAATTCATCCTAGATAGTATTTTTCTACAAAATTAATGGGGATACCTGAAGATATGGTAACATTCTTCAATGAGGGTTTTAATTTTGTTTCTGTCAGCATCTCCTTAAATAATTATTATAACATGATTATATAAAAATCTCATATATTAAATTTTTTAATAGTCTCTTATTGTTTTTTAAATTCATATAACCATATCCAATTCCATCAAATCGGTTGCAAAATCATCATTCGAGTGTACGACATACTACATCCTTATGAACCAATATCCCTTGTTTTTTCCTTTACCACCTCTAACAGTTTGTAATGATGGTTGTTATAAAGAATTTATATTATATATATATAACATAATTATAAATATGGTGTAATTATATCAAATATAAAATATTACTTTACATTTTGTAAGGGAAAAAATAACGCTGCTCCTTTGTACGGTGGACTATCACCTCACGAAACGATGTGATTGGTTTTCGACTAAATATTTTCATGAAATAAAATGAGGAAAAATTTATTAAATATATTTTATATAAATAAAATAATTATGATATTAATGAAATATATATAATTATTATATGATAATATATCATTTTATTTCTTACCATTCCACACACTGAAAGATGATAATTTGGTTTTTGTACATGTGGTCTACCCCCCTTCACAATGTGACATCACTCTCTGTCATCATCTCCAAACCACATGGATGATATGTATAACTATATTAGAATAAAAAAATAGTGGTTTCATTAATTTATTATATTGTTTAAAATATTTATTACCTCCTTTCCATAGTGATCATTGATAAATGGAAACATTACACTTGTGTATGTACGTTCTAATGTCTCCATGATCACAACATACCACTTTCTCGAGACAATATTACATAATTAGTCTTAAAATTAAATTTCAAATATAAATATTATAATTGTCTTATTATTACTATGGATAAAATGGAACTATGTTTAAATTAATAGGACCATATATAAAAAATTAAAACATATATAAAAAAACAATGTTGTTATTACCCACAACATGATTTTAACTATGAAATATTTATAAAAGAGTTTTAAATGGAAATAATAAAATATTATATGATATTATAAATATAATTATGGTTCTATAATATATGTATCTAAATTTTATATTAATTATAAATTTTTTTCAAAAGTGAATGAAGGATTCCAATACTTTAGGTAGACATTTATAGTATCACTCTTATTTCTAGGAGATAAAAAATTCATGACTTCATTATTTTATATGGTGTATATACTAACTATTTTACATATTTTCCAATTTATATCACACTTTTAATCATACAAGATGTTTAATTTTATGTTATTATTTAATCTAACCTACAATTCGAAAAATTACTAAAGCAATTGGAGATTTTAATCTCAATGTTAATATATGTGAGATACATTTCATATTCACTACTTGTTTCATATATTTGGTTTATATACATTCCATAAATTTATATTATATTTATATTATCAATTTTTTTGGATTTATATAACAATTTCTGGATCACTCATTCACTGGGTGAACAGTTCAAAAGATACCCATGTGGTGAGGGATCTTTGTCACAATTTTCCTTCTTTGAGACATATGTTATGTTATGAACCCATATTATTTATTAGGTGTATATAGAGACCCAATTTACATGTAATGTCATGTATTTATTTGGATATTTATAACATCAATTATTTCAACCTTTCATTAAGAAGGTAATTAATGCATCATCATTGTGTCATAAATAAATTTAATTATTTAATTTCAAAAAATTATAAATAAAATTCCATTATGTATAAATAGTTTTATCTTTATAATGAATGGTTATAGTCTTATTTATCTTATGTTTAACCCTATATTAAAAATGGTTTAGTTATTAAACATTGAATTTAACACTTTTAACTATTCTTTAAATAAAATTATAATAAATGTCCTAATCTAATCCAAGTAGACCAAAAGTATCATATTTTATCCCTAAGGATAATTTTGGTTAAAGAATACATATCCAATAGAATTTGGACATGTGTTAGGGTAACAATAGTATATTTTTTATCTTTAATTACCCAATTTACTTTTAACCATCGAAAATAATAGTTAAAAGCTACTATTCACCAAAAATTCTTTTCATCTTATTGAACCAAATTTTACATACTGATATCAAATGTGTCTCTCCGATTTTTGAAATTCAATTCATAGAAGCGGTAAAATTATTTTTTATTCAAATTTGAAAATGCTCTTAGAAGGTGGGTAAAAGACAGTTAAAAGTTCAATAAAATTATATATATATATAATATTATTATAAAATGACACCAATAATTTACATTGAACATATATAGGTATTATGTATATATGTTTTCATAAATAAATTTAAATAAAATAACTAATTATTTAAATAATAAAGTAATTTTTAAACAAAAACGCAGTGTTTTTCACTATTCAGAAAAAATTGATTGTTTTCAGAAAAATACAAAAAATTCACCCTAAGATGATTTTGATATTCAGAATTCAGAAATGAAGTCCATTTTGAAAAATAATTTTTTTTAAAATTTCAAAAAGTGGGTACTACTATTCATAACTGCTATTTTGATTGGTCATTGTGTGTAAAAACTCCAAGTTGCATACAACGCACACAACTACATTATTAAAATGGAAACATATTGTAGAAGCTCGGGGTGTTATATTCTTCCCTCCTTCAATAAATTGTGTCCTTGAAATTTGAAATTGTTCTTCGGAAATAAAAGGTAAAAAATAGAAAATACCTTGTTGGAAAACCCACATCATAAACATGGTTGATAAATTTTAGTGTTAATAAGAGGGGAAGGGAAATGAAAAATCTACCACAAAATTTGGATTTTTAATAGGAGAACATTGGTGGAAAATATAATTGTAGAAATAATGTAAATATTTATAAGGAGTGATTGAGGTCATAAATCAAAAACAAGAGAATAGAAAATTAAGGGCATCAAAGCCATAAATCTATTATGAATAACTTAAGGTATTATGATAACACATTTTTGGGTTAAAGAGCCCTTCCTAATGATTAAGAATTAATTTTTTTATATAATAAGAAAAAAAATGATAAGTAGAGTTCCATCATTTAACTAATTTCTACCACAAACTAATCTTTCACTCCAAATGGTGAGTATTGAAGATGACATGGTTACACCTATGCACTAGAATTAACTTACAGAGAATCAAATAATCCACAAAGGATGAACTATTTATTTCCCCGGTCATTAGAGATTAACCAAAACCAAAATGGTTTGTACAAGATGAGATGGTCCCCAAAAGGATAATACTTTAGGGAAAGAAATATTAATCTTAATTTCTAAAATTAAACCAATAAAACCCAAAGTTCAATAAATTCCATTCAAAAAAAATTGTCCTTAAAATCTAAAAAATATAATTCAAACTAAGATAGAAACCAAAAACTCATAAGAATTAGATTATGTAGTCTTCCACGTTAAATAGTGTCTTCAAATAACATCAACTACTCTTAAATTCACAAACATAAAAGTAATTAACCTAATCAAATATTTTCTTTGATAATTTAATAATTTCTATAAATAACCTAAATCTCTATAACTCCACAATAAAAATATAGATAAAAATAAAAAATTACTCCTCAAATGAAATCCCATTGTATTCAGTTTTCCTTACGTATATAGTGTTCCAAACAGAGAGAACATCATCCAAAATAACATTTATCACTTAATCACTGAATAATTTTCCTATAATAAGGGCATCAATTTGATAAACATAAGATCCAAAATAAACATATTATTGATCAATAAAATCATTTAACTAAAAATAATTAGTCACACTAATGAGGGACTTCACATACTCCAGTGGTAGGTGATAAATCCCAGTTGCACTTTTGTTGTGGGTTCAATTCCCACCACATTGTTTGACATGACGGGTTTTCACACAGTATTTGTGTAGTCATTTTAAAAAAAATATTTTATATCCTTCTGAAATTGAGATAAATTCATCAAAATAACCATAACATAATTTTTAACTCAAATGTTATCTCATACCTCACATTTTCATCCAAAAATTGAATAACTTGTAATTGCCTCAAATTCAAGGATCATATAAACCCAAATGTTTATTTGTAACTATATCCGAAATAGAAAAGAGAATTCTTCCTCAAATAGCATTTTCACATAACAAACTATAGGGTTACAAATACCAGAAAAATTATTCCATTGTAATCCCATAAACCAAGAGCACTAATACATTTAAACATTTATCCATCCATTTATTTCCACATAGGTTCTTCCTTTTTCCAAGAGGTTATCCTATCGAATAGGTAATTCACTCGGGTAATGACCAGGTCCCCTACATTTACAACAAATGACTATTAATGGTTTCTTGGGATAATTTTTATTTTCTTCCATAACACTCTTCATTTTTCCTCAGAAATTATTTACTTTATGTCCTTATTTCCCACACATAAATAATTTATTTGTTCCATTGAGACACTTTCTTAGGAGTCTCCTTCCACATTTCCTCCATGATAAAAATTGAGCATTCTTTTCTCTATGGTCTCCACTACTAGAGCTCTTATCATTCACCATCTTTCTCTTCTTTGTTGATTCCAGGAGATGGTTAATATATATGTTATTGATCAAATTTTTGGAAAACTAATTCTGCATGAACACTATATATTTTAAACCTATCAACATTCCATTTCGTTTCTCATTTCCACCATCATTCGCACATTGTACACCATGTTCAATGTTACTATGAATTCCTTGGAATCCATCTATTGACTAAAACCAGAAATCATTGTGTGAGTATCAACAGTCATAAAATCATTTAGAGATATATCATGACACCTTATTTTCAATATAAAACACCTTAGGATTAAAAAAGGTTATTTATTCTCATCTTATTTTGAAATCCTTCAAATTGGTTTGTAACGAAAATATGAATTATCGTAAGAATATCCCCCAGGAGTGTCATAACCAAGAGTGCTACAAGGCCTGTTGTCAGTACCAGGATACCCCAGGTCAAGCCCAAAACTCCTTGTCGGAGTTTTCACTCCTAGTAACATCTGTTCCAGAGCATCCACTACTTGCTCATATCTAGACATGAATGTATTTCTTGGAAAACCCATATAATATTTACATTACCAATTTTTTTGGATGTTATTATATACTAATCCTCAAAGTATATCCCAAGTAAGTATTTTCTAATTATATTTTTTATAAATCTAGCTTCCAAGGATATTAATAAACTTCCTCTTATACCAACTGTAATGCCCTGATCCCAGTTACCCAGAATCTGTGCATTATTACATAACATTGTCTTGATACAAGGAATCATGTCCCAAAAGACCGATCATTTTAGTATCCTTGGAAGTACTAGATATATACATAAGTTTTAAATACCATCATCAAATAAAAAAACATTGTGTCCCCTTTGAACACTCTTATATCCCATAGCCTATTCCTATAGGGTAATCGTAATATACTTCTTTGCATCCTGGGAAAAAATAAAACATAAGAAAGGGGTGAGCTTAGATGATAAGTAAGGATAACAATATAGTAGAAACTGTCATAAATAAAAATAAAAATTTAAGGCAATGTATAAGACTAAAACACAAACATTTTAAATTTAAAATCCAGCATAAAATGGAAAAGATAAATCAAATAATGCCATTTACTTATTCACATGGATATTCTACTAGTCGAATAATAACATATAATATCAATAGCCAATTTCTAATTTATGGAATACATAATTTTGTACATCATAACCACATAGTCAAGGCCTTGTTCCAAGACTACAAATAAGATTTTGTTAAGGACTTGTGCCAAGACACTAGTTTGTCTCATGAGACCTACCGATACATCGAGGAGCTATGGAGGTCTCTACCAGTCACTCACTTTTTCCAATGCATTATTTATATTGAAATGTTTAAAGATAATCTAATCATTAATATTAAAACTGGCATATGAAATGTAAATATTTTAACTAAAAAACTTTAATGGTATAAAAATAACACATCCACAGTCAAACATAACTCATTAAATAAAATATGGAATATTGTATTATAATAAATTAACCTCAATCAAGAATAAAGATGGATATTGACATAGATGAAAATAATCATCAAAACTATTTGAGAGAAATATCCCCTTTTTCTTGAAAACCTTTAAAAGTCTCGCTATTTATCAAGAATCCATTTAAAATAATTTTTTGAATCAAAGTGTTCCATACATATTTGAAACTTTTCAAAGGAATTTTAATTTTAAAAGATTAATGTTCATATAAATAAATCATTAAACCCATTTTTAAAAAATGGAAATTAATGAGAAAAATTTAAAAGAATAAATTTTTTAAACATTTAAAATGATATTTTAGTTAGAGTTCCAGACCAAATGAGAGATTCTTGAATACAAATAATTGAGGTAATCAAAACATTATAATATCATGAGAATATAGGGATTCAAAATATACTATGTCAAAGTACAGTATATACACCAAATAAAAGTGAATTGGAGCATAACAACAAAGAAGTCTCAATGGAATGTTAGTTGAGATGAATTTCCTTATAAAGACCGTATCTCTAGAATAAGGATAAATAAATGAAATAATTATGTATAAAAAATATAAATACATTAAATATTTTTGGATATTAATTGTAAATAAATCAGAGGGAATTCACTCATTTTCTTGTAAAAACAACACCAATGATATTGATGTTTAACTCAATGAATAGAAATTGAGTTAAAATTACTCGTATCAAGTTCATATCGATGGCTTGAGAATTTATAAATGGAATAATTATTTGTATAAAATTTATATCCATACAAAGGGGAGTGTAAATTACTACATAAGTAAATAAATAGTGGTTTCACACATAATCATGGAGTAAAATAATCAATGAAGCTTTTGTAAAACTGAATGAGTGGAAATTGAAATTTGAAATTCCCTTACTGATTGGGTAAATTACAAAACATACACCCCATGAAAGAAGGATCATAAAATTATTATGTAAATACCCCTAAATTAATGTATATTATACAAATAATACAATCATGGGAAGTAAATACACCACACAAAAGGTAATAGTGGAAAATACAGCATGAATCTCATGAGAATAAAAGTGAGATGAAAACCCCTTACCACATTATAATCAATCCAGTTGTAAGACCAAAAGTTAATAACAACCAAACGAATAATAGTATACCGTCAATATAAATAGAATTGTGATAATATATATATAATTTCAGTACATGATACACCACATGAAATAAATAAGTGGCGAACAATGGAAATCTCCTAGAATTAAAAGTGAGATAAGAAACCCCTTACCTTGTACTTATCCTTAGTATAGGGTAGGTTAACCTATTTTATAATGGTGAAATAATTTTTATTAAATTATAAAAAAACCAAATACATAAATATGATATTATATATGATCTTATAATATTTCTTTGTTAATGATATTTCAATAGTATCATTGTTTTGGTTGTTAACTGATTCGTTTTAATTTATATATTTTGTTACACAAGTCATGTTTGTTATGTATAGGATGTATTTGATTCTTATACTGAACGATATTAAGTTATTAAACATTAGTTTTAATCTTAAAGGGAAAATTATTATTGAATTATTATGATGGGGAATGAATCTCATCGCATTCGTGGATATGGTAATCCGTACGTACGCATGAGCGATAATATCATTATATTAATGGTGAAATCATATATAATTGGATGGTATATCATATATAATGATACATTAACATACTATATTAATTATTTACATCAGTTATACTCATTAGTATAGCCATACAAATAATTAAGTGTTTGAATAAAAAACTACTCCACAACGTGGAGACGGTAATCCGTACACACGCACGTATGGTGACTTTTCATTCATTAGATGGATGTAATAATGAATATGGTTGTTCCATGTTTATAATAACATAAAATTATTTATAATTCACTAGAGTTATTATTTTTTTATATAAATAACAAATAAAGGGAATGTGGAAGAAGAAAAGAACTTTGAAAGGGGTGATAAAATTATTAACTCTTCTTTCGGTGTTTGCTTTTGATTTGAACAAAAGGGCTCCTTAAGTTGGATTTATGATCTAGGGAAGGACTCTAGGTTAAGGTTAGGGATGTTGGGAGGAGATTTGGGTAGGGTTTTTCTGATCCAAATGGATTTGAAGTTGTGATTTTTAGAGAAGGGGATGTACCATTTTATAAGAGGGGTGAGGATCACTTTTGGGAAAGCCTGAATTATTATTTTATTACTAAAACATATTCATTTTATAATGGCTCAAATAAATTTTGTTCGAGAATAATTATGTTATGGGTCTGAATAATCTCAAAAAAATAGGTTTTAGACAAGTTTATGTTACCATATTAACCTTATCTTTTTTATTTAACTCTTAGTTAAGTATTTTAACTTTTACCATGTATTATTTTTTATTATATTATATGGTTAATAATCTTACTATAAAATTCCAATAGAACCTAAAGTGGTTCATTAATAATATATAAATCATTAAATAATTCCTTTGGCCATACATTATATTTTTAGAGATAATATATCATTTAATAATATAATTTTTTTTAAGAACTCATTTATGTCAATTTTGACACTATTAAGTAATTGATTTTTGTGGAAGTCATAACAACATGATTACTTAGAAATTTTTTTCACTGAATCAACCCAAACATGTCATATTAATCTCTAAAATTATTGGAATGCATAAAAAGTCTCAATTTATATTTATTTGGATATTTATAACATCAATTATTTTAACCTTTCATTAAAAAGATAATTACTGCATCATCATTATGTCATAAATAAATTTAATTATTTAATGTATAAAAATTAAAAATAAAATACCAATATGTAGGAAATAGTTTAGTTTTCTAATGAATTTGTATAGTCTACATTATCATATATGTAACTCTATATTTAAAATGGTTTAGTTATTAAACATTGAATTCAACACTTTTAAATTTTCATTAAATAAAATAATAATAAATGTCCTAATCTAATCCAAGTCGACCAAAAGGATCATATTTTATTCCAAAGTTTGATTTCTGTCAAAAAAACTTATCCAATAGAATTAGGACATATTTTAGGGTAATAATAATTTCATTTTTAATTTTAATTACACTATTTACTTTTAACTGTGGTAAATAAAAGTTAAAAGTTTCTACTGACCAAAAATTATTTTCATCTTATTGAACCACATTTTACTTACTGATATCAACTGTGTCTCTCGGGTTTTTCAAATTCAATTCACAAAAGTGGTAAAATTAATTTTTCTGTAAATTTATAAATGCCTTAAGAAGGTGAGTAAAAGATGGTAAAAAGTTCAATAAAATTATAGATATATACAATATTATTATAAAATGACTCCAAGTAATTACATTAAAAATATGTAGGTTTTATGTATCTATTTTTATTTTTGAAAAAATTAAATAAAATAATTAAATATTTAAATAAAAAAATTGGTTATAAATAGTAACGCAGTGTTTTTTACTATTCATCAAAAATTAAAAGTTTTCAGACAAATACCAAATATTCACCGTAAGCTAATTTCTATATTTTCAATTCAAAAATGAAGTCCATTTTGAAAAATAAAATTTATAAAATTTCAAAAAGTGGGTATTTCTATTCATAATGGCTAGTTTGATTGGTAGTGGTGTGTTAAAACTCCAAGTTGCGTACAACGCAAGCTACTACATTATTAAAAGGGAAACATACCGTAGAAACATGGGGTGTTACATTACTACCTCCATCAACAAATTGTGTTCTTGCAATTTGAAATTTTTTTCTGGAAATAAAAGGTAAAAAAAAGAAAATACCTTTGTGGAAAACCCACGTTAGAAATAGTGTTAATAAATTTTAGTCTTAATAATGGGAAATGGAAATGAAAAATTCACCCCCAAATTATGATTTCTAATAGGATAACATTGGTGGAAAATATAATTGGGGGAAAACATAACTATTTCTAAAGAGTGATTGAGGTCATCAATCACAAACAAGTTACTAGAAAATTGAGGGCCACAAAGATATAAATCTATGACGAATAGCGTTAGGTATTTGGAGAACACATTTTTGGGTTTAAGATACTTTCAAAAAATATTAATAATTAATTTCTTCATAAAATAAGAAAAAAATGATATATAGAGTTCCATCCTTTAACTAATTTCTACCACAAACCCATCTTTCACTCCAAATTATGAGTATTCAAGATGACTTGGTTACACTTGAAGCGCTAGAATCAACTTATAGAGAATCACATAATCCACAAAGGTTGAACTATATATTTCCATTGTCTTTAGAGATTAACCAAAACCAAAATGGTTAGTACAAGATCAGATGATCCCAAAGAAGTATAATCCTTCAGAGAAAGAAATATTGATATTAATTTCTAAAATTAAACCAACAAGATCCAAAGTTAATTAAATACCATTCAAAAAAAAATTGTCCTTATATTCCTTAAATATAATCCAAACTAAGATCGGAACCCAAAACTTAGAAGAATTTGATTATGTAGTCTTCCACGTTAAATTGTATCTGCATATAACATCGACTACTCTTAACATCACATACTTAAAAGTAATTAACCTAATCACATATTCTCTATGATAGGTTAATAATTTCCATAAATAACCCAAATCACTAAAAGTCCACAATAAAAACATAGATAAAAATACACCATTAATCTTTAAATGAAATCCCATAGTATTATATTTCCCTTAGGTATATAGTATTCCCCACAGAGTGAACATCTTCCAAAATAAAATTTATCACTTAATCACCAAATACTTTCCCTATACTAAGGATATCAATTTGATAAACCTTAGATCCAAAATAACCATATTATTGATCAATAAAATAATTTGACTAAAAAAATTACTCACACTAACTAGGGACTTCACGTAGTCCAGTGGTAGGTGATAAATCCCAGTCGCACTTTGGTTATGTGTTAGATTCCCAAAATTTGTCTGATGTGACTGGTTGTTACAGGGTCTGCGTTTTGTCCTTTTTCAAAAACTAAATTTTATAACATTCCCAAATTGAGATAAATTCCCCAAAATAACCATAACATTATTTTTACCAAAAATGCTATCTCATACCTCACATTTTCATCCCAAAATATAATAATTTGTAATTGCCTCAAATTAAAGGATCATATAAACCAAAATAGTTATTTATAACTATATCCAAAATAGAAAATATAATTCTTCTTTAAATATAATTTTCACATAACAAACACCAGGGTAACACATACAAGATAGAATTCATCCAAAGTAGTCCCATCAACAAAGAGCACTAATAATTTTAAACATTTCTCTATCCATTTATTTCTTTATAGGTTCTTTGTTAACCAAGAGGTTATCCTATAGAATAGGGAATTCACTCCGGTAATTCCTAGGTCTCCTACATTTACGAAAAATAACTATAAATGGATGCTAGGGATCATTTTTATTTTCTTCCATAGTTCTCTTCATTTTTCCTCAACAATTATTTACTTTATGTCCTTCTTTCTCACACATAAATCATTTCTTTGTTCCATTGAGACACTTTCCTAGGTGTCTCCTTCCATATCTCCTGCATGATGGAAATTGAGCTTTCTTTTCTCCTTGGTCTACAATGATGGAGCTCTTAACATTCACTGTCTTTCTCTTATTTTTTGAGTTTGGGAGTTGGTTAATATATATGTTGTTGATCATATTTTTTGAAAAATGATTAGGCATGGACACAATATCTTTTACGCCTATCAACATTCCATTTCATTTCTCATTTCCACCATCGTTTCTACATTGTACATCATGTTCAATGTTTCTATGACATCCTTCGAATCGAGCCATTGAATAAAACCAGAATGCATTGTGTGAGTAACAATAGTCATAAAATCATTTAGAGAATATCATGACACCTTATTTTCAATATAAAACTCTTTATGATTAACCGGAGTTATTTATTATCATCATATATTAAAATCCATCAAATTAGTTTGTAAATAAAATGTGATTAATCCTAAGCAAATCCCATGGGAGTGTCATAACCAAGAGTGTTTCAAGGCCCGTTGTCGTGTACCAAGATACCCCTGGTCAAACCTAAAACTCCTTGTCGGACATTTCACTCATAAGTACATCTATGATAGAGCCACCTCTACCTACTCATATCTAGAAAGGGATGTATTCCTTGGGAGACCAAGATAATATTTACTTTACCATTTTTTTTGATTTTCATCTATACTAATCCTTAAAGTCTATCATAGGGTTGTGTTTTCTAATCATAGTTTTTCTAAATATAGCTTCCAAGGTTGGTAATAAACTTACTATGATACCAACTATAATTCCCTGACCCTAGTTACCCATAATTGGTTCATTATTACATAAATTATCATGATACAAGGAATCATGTCCCGAAACACCGATCAATTTAGTATCCCTGTACGTACTAGATACATAAATAAGTTTTACATTACATCTTGAAATAAAAAAACAACATGGTTTCCCCTTTGAAAACTCTTTTATCCCTTATCATAATCCTACAGGTTAATCGTAATATAATTATTTGCATCCTAGGAAAAATAAAACATATGAAAGGGGTGAGATCAAATTCTCAGTAAAGATAAAAATATAATATAAACAATCATAAATAAGAATAAACATATAAGGAAATATATAAGACTAAAACAAAAGTCTTTTAAATTTAAACTTCGTCATAATATGGAAAAGATAAATCAAATAATTCCATTTATTAATTAACATGGATATTCTACTAGTCAAATAATCACATGTAATATCAATAGCCAATTTCATAATTATGGAATGCATAATGCCGAACATCATAACCACATAGTCAAGGCCTCGTGCCAAGACTACAAATAATATGTTGTTAAGGCCTTGTTCCAAGAAGCTAATATGTCTCATGATACTAACCAATGCATGAGGAGATATAGGGGGATCCACCTATCACTAACTAAGTCCAATGCATTTCTTATATGAAAATTTTGAAACATCGTCTAAACATTCATATTAAAACTAGCATACGAAAAGTCAATATTTTAACCATAAACCATGAATGGTATAAAAATTGCACATCCATAGTCAAAAATAACTCATTTAATACAATTTTAAAGTTTTTATTATAATAAATTAACCCCAATAGAGAATAATTAAGGATATTTACATAGATGAAAATAATACTCAAAACTATTTGAGATAAATATCCCACTTTTTCTTGAAAATATTAAAAAGTCTCACTATTTATCAAGAAGCTGTTTAAAATAGATTTCGGAGTCAAAGTGTACCATAACACTTTGAAACTTTTAAAAATAATTTTAATTATAAAACATTAATTTCCATATAAATAAATCCTTGAAACCATTTTTAAAACATGGACATTAATGATAAAGATTTAGAAGAATAAAATTTTAAAACATTTAAAATGATATTTTAGTTAGAGTTCCTAACCAAATGAGAGATGATTGAATACAAATAATTGAGGTAATAAAAACTTTATAATATCATGAGAATAAAGGTATTCATGATATACCTGTTCAAAGTACATTATATACACCAAATAAAAGTGAATTGTTGCATAACAACAAATAAGTCTCAATGGAATGTAAGTTGAGATGAATTCCCTTATAAAGACTGTATCCTTAGGTTAAGGATATATCAATGACATAATTATGTGTGAAAAATTTAAATACACTCAATATTATTGGATATTAATTTAAATCAATCAGAGGACATTCATACATATTATTGTAAAAACAACACCAATGACTTTGATGTTTAACTCAATGAATAGAAATTGAGTTAAAATTGATCTTATCAAGTTCATATCGATGAATTAACAATTTATCAATGGAGTGATTATATGAATCAAAAGTATATCCACACAAAGGGGAGCGTAAATTACTACATAAGTAAATAAATAGTGATTTCACACATAACCTTGGAGAAAAATAATCAATGAAGTTTGGGTAAAACCTAATGGGTGGAAATTGAAATTTGAAATTACCTTACCGATTTGGTAACTTACGAAACATACAACCCATGAATGAAAGATCATACAATGATTATGTAAATCCCTATAAATTAAAGTATATTTCACAAATAATACAATCATGGGTATTATATACACCACACAATGGTAATTGTGGAAAATATATCATGAATATCACGGGAATACAAGTGAGATGAAAACACCTTACCACGTTTTAATCAACCATGGCATAAGAAAAAAATTTAACAACCACAAAATTAATCATATAATACCATGAATATAAATATAATTATGATAATATATATAAAATTGCAGTATACGATACACCGCATGAAATAAATAAGTGGTGAACAATGGAAATCTCACGGAATTAAAAGTAAGATAAGACACCCCTTACCTTGTACTTTTCTTTAGTATTGGGTAGGATAGTCTCTTGTATAGTGGTGGAATAATTTTTATTAAATTATAAAATAACCAAATACATAAATATGATATCATATATGATCATTTAATATTTCTTTGTTAATGATATTTTAGTAGTATTATTTTTTTGGTTGTTAACTGATTCGTTATCCTTTATATGTTTTGTTAGGTAAGTCATGTTTCTTATGTGTAGGATTTATTTGATTTATATCCAAAAGGATATTAATATCTTAAAAATTATTTTTAATCATAAAATGAAAATTATTCTTGAATTATTATGATGGGGAATGAATCTCACCGCATTCATTGAGACGGTAATCCATACGTACGCATGATCGAAAATATCATTATATTGATGGTGAAATTGTTTGTAATTTGATGGTATATAATATATAAAGATTGTTTAAAATCTTATATTTATTATTTACATCTGTTATAAAAATTATTATACCCATACAAATGTTGAAGTGTTTGGATAACAAACTACACCATGACGTAGAGACGGTAATCTGTACGTACGAACGTATGGTAACTTGTCATTCATAGGATGGATAGAATAATGAATATGGTTGTACCATATTTATAATAAAATCACAGTAAGTAGAAGGTTCTAGAGTTATTATTTTGTTATGGAAATAACAAAGAAATAGAAAGCGGAAGAAAAAAATAATTTTGAAAGAGGTTATAAAATAATTACCTCTTCTTTGTGTATTTCCTTTTGATTTGAACAAAAGGGCTCCTCAGGGTGGATTTATGCTCATGGGAAGGCCTCTCGGTTGAATTGAGGGATGTTGGGAGGATATTTGGGCAGGTAATGGCCGAGTCAAATGGCTTTGAAGTTGTGATTTTGAGAGAAGGGGAAGTACCCTTTTATAACAGGGGTGAGGGTCACTTTAGGAAAAGATTGAATTATTAATTTATTATTCAATCATATTCAGTTTATAATGTCTCAAAATGAATTTATTTCAAGCCTTAGGTGGTTATTATTAGACATCCTCTCAACCAATAGGTTTTATAAATGTTTAGGTTAACATATTAAGCTTATCTTATTGATTCAACTCTTAGTAAAATAGTTTAACTTTTACCATGTATTCTAAGATTATTATATTATATGGTTAATAATCTTACTATAAAATGCCAGGAAGACCTAAAGTGTTTAATTAATGATATGTAAATAATTATATAAGTCCTTTGGCTGAACCATATATTTTTAAAAATATAATATCATTTAATAATATAATATTTGTTTTAAAAACTCATTTATGTCAATTTTGACACTATTTAGAAATTGTTTTTTGTGGAAGTTATAAGAGCATGATTAATTCTAAAAAAAATCCTTCAATCAAACCTAACATGTCATATTAATCTATAAAAATATTTGAATACATAAAAACTCTCAATTTAGATTTATTTGGATATTTATAACATCAATTATTTTAACCATTCATTAAAAATGTAAATACTGCACCATCATTGTCTGATAAATAAATTTAATTATTTAATGTCTAAAAATTATAAATAAAATAAATTATGTAGGAAATATTTTTATATTTCTAATGAATATTTATATTTGAATTTAGATTATGTTTACCACTATATTAAAAATTGTTTAGTTGTTAAACTTTGAATTTGACACTTTTAACTCTTTTTAAATAAAATAATAATAAATGTCCTAATCTAACCCAAGTATACCAAAAGGATCATTTTTATTCATAAGGTTTATTTTGGCCGAAAAACACATATAAAATAGAATTAAGACCGATTCTAGTGTAATAATAATATCATTTTTCCTTTAATTACCCTATTTACTTTTAACTGTAGAAAATAAAAGTTAAAAGTAACTATTCACCAAAAATTATTTTCATCTTGTTGAACCACATTTTACTTACTGATATCAACTATGTCTCTCAGATTTTTAAAATTAAATTCACAAAAGGGGTAAAATTATGTTTAATGCAAATTTGTAAATGCTCTTAGAAGGTGGGTAAAAGACGATAAAAAGTTCAAAAAAAAATTATACATCTAATATTATTATAAAATGACTTTAATGAATTACATTGAAAATATATATTTATTATGTATATATTTTTATCTAAAATAAACTTAAATAAAATAATTAATTATTTAAATAAAAAGGTCAGTTTTAAACAATAATGCAGCGTTTTTCACTATTCATCAAAAATTAAATGTTTTCAGAAAAATACCAAAAAATAATCCTAAGCTAATTTCAATACACCAAATTCAAAAATGAAGTTCATTTTGAAAAATAAATTTTATAAAATTTTAAAAAGTGGGTATTACTATTCGTAACTACTAGTTTTATTGGTCGTGGTGTGTTAAAACTTCTAGCTGCATACAACGCAAGATACTACATTATTAAAAGGGAAATGTACTGTAGATGCTTGGTGTGTTACAACCTATGTCTCCATCCAATGAATTAGTTAATGATTTATATCTCATGAGATAGACATGACTAGAAGGAGAAGTGGACCTCGGTCAGTATGGGATTTTTTATTGTATGGTGTTTTAGGTAGTGAACCTTGACTAAAATTATGGGTTGGGGTATGAGACCATTCCTCTATTACATCCTTGGTAGTGAGCATTAAATAATATGGAATTGATTTTCTATGCTTATGCCTATACCAATATTTTATGTCTTCTTCCAATGTTATCCTCCCATATATCATGTACTTTGATTCCATTATGATTCATGTATTATGATATTGCAATATTTATTCAACGACTCAAGATTATGATCTTTGACGTGAAGGGTATAGTTTTAAAATCTTAGGCTCATGTTATCATACACTTATATTCATTCTATAATCACAAATATCCCTTTTATACCGTTATGGAGGATCTGATCTAACCCTTACTTATGTATCCATTACCGAGGTTATGATAGATGGATTTATGTAGGGTATGACTGTGAAGAGTACTAAACGGGAAGGTGTTTATCGAAGATATTGAATATTTTTCACCAAATTAAAATTTTTTATACCTAGTATACCAAGTCCCTTAACTATTATGGTCCTGAAGTGTGTAGTTGGGAAATGTTTTGAAAATTAATCTAAAAAGATGTAATATACATGTAGGAAAAGCATGGGTCACTGTAGTTTTTATCATTTTGAGGATGACTCTAATAAATGGTGGAAATTGATAAAAAATATGATGCCTAAAGAATAGATAGTGGGATTGGAATGGAAGGATTTATGAAAAAAGAAATTGATAAATATTTTTCTTGCACCCTATGACATAATATAGAAAGGGACTTCCATAACCACAAGAAAAAAGATGAAGAATCCATCAGAGTGTATGAGGAAAAATTCACAAGGATTGCACAATATGCCTCCAACTTTTACATTACCCCCAGATTCAAGGTGGGATGCTTATTTGGTGGGCTAAAACCCAGACTATGGAAATCCCAAGAGATCCATAAATTTGATATCAATGATGAAATTTTACTATGTGCCTTTAATTTTGAAATGGAGATCAGAAAATCTTTGGGATATTATGGGGATATGAAGTGGAAAGTGGAATTTATTTCTAACAGTCTGATGGATATATAAAATTGTGCTATAAATTCTGACACCCCACTTTCCAATGGTTAAAAAAGAAGCACCCCAGAAATTACATGAAGGGGACAAGGAAATGCTTTAGATGTGGAAGAGAAGGGAACCTAGACAATATCTATCGAATGAAAAACCCTCTACTAAAATAGAGGAAAGGAATGCTCCATTTGACCCTCAAAATATTGTTCAATTTTACAACTGCAAATAACCATGACACTTTGTGAACCAGTTCCCTAATCCAAGGGGTTTTGTAGGAAGCAAACAACCACTATGGAATCAAGGATGATATTTTTTCATCACTACAACTAAAATGAATCCCAAAAATCAAGTGGTGACAGGTACACTACTTATTCATTAAAGTATAGAAAAAATAATTTTTGATTCTAGTTCTATGCATTATTTTATATCCCAAATGTTTAGTAGAACAATCCATGCTCCACTGAAAATAATTTAAGTAGATATGTCGATGAGAACGAAAAATGGGGAAACTATTTAATCCCATGAATATAACTCCTCCCCTGTCACAATTTGTGGATTTAACTTCCCAAAAAACCTCATCATACACCCTATTGTGAAATTTGATGAAATTATTTTCAAGGATTGGATTTCCCTTTATATAGCCAATGCAAATTTCTGTGAGAGGGAAATCACTCTTCATATGAAGAATCACCCCTGATTATGTACAAGTGCAAGGAGGATGATGAATATTATTTAGCACCATCATCCCAAGAATGGATATTACTACCCTATGGGCACAAATATCATTCTCAGATGATTGAGTCTAAAGAAGGAACCATCCTCAAAGACATACCTATGTGAGGGAATTCACTGATGGGTTTCCTGAGGAATTTTCTAGTCTTCCTCCTAGAATAGATGTTGAATTATTGATTGATCTCATACCTAGGGAATTAACAATATCCTTGTATCCATATATATTTATTTTTGTGGTGCTTGAGGAGCTAAAGAAACAACTAAAGAAGAATTTTAATACAGGTTTTATATTCCCAAGTGCTTCACCATGTGGTTCACCAGTCCTCTTCAAGAATAATGTTGTGTCAATGCACCTTTTCATTGATTAACATGAGCTCAAAAAATCCCAAAAAAGAACAAGTATCATTTTCCACGAATTTATGAGTTTTTTGATCAACTATGTGGAGAAAAATACTTCTACATGGTGGATATGTAGTCGATATATAACTAGGTAAGGGTGAAGAAGGAGGATATCCCCAAGACTACTTCCGAACAAGGTACAAGCACTATTAATTCATAATAATGCCTTTCGAACTCACTAATGCTCTTGTAATATTCATGGACTTGATGAATTGTGTTTTTAGATATTACCTTGATTTTTTTGTATTTATAGATATTATTCTAACATACTCCAAAACCAAGGAGGAGAATGAAGAGCATCTAAACATTGTACTAGAGACCATGTGAAAGGAGAAGGTTTTTTAAAATTACCGCAAGTGTGAGTTATGGTTGAAGTAAGTATCATTCTTGGGTCATATCATCACAAGGAATGGGATATATGTGTATCCCTATAAGACGAATGAAATTTTGGGATGGCTGAGGCCAACATCACTGATGGATATCAATATATTCCTTGTGTTATCTAGATATTATCGCCAATTTGTGGGAAATTTTTCATGATTGTCAAATCACCTTACCAAGAAAAATCTAAAGGGAGTCATGTTTTATTGGAATGGGGAATGTGATGATATTTTTAAAAAGTTGAAAATGTGGCCTATCACTATACCCATGCTCACACTACCAACAAGTGGTGAACTTTTTGTGGTATTCAGTGTTGTTTTGAAGAAGGTATTGGGATATGTGTTGATGAAAAAAGGTAAAGTAATTGCCTATGCTTCCATGAAATTGGATGTTAATGAGTATAACTATCCAACACATTATCTATAGTTAGATGCAGGAATCTTCGGTTTGAAAATTTGGAGACATTACCTCTTTTAGGAGAAGTCTGAAATATATACAGATCAAAAAATCCTAAAGTATAAATTCACACATAAATAGTTGAATATGTGACACCAAAGGAGGTTAGAGCTGATAAAATACTATTACTACTCAATCCATTATCACCCTAGGAAAACGAATAGGGTGGGGAATGCTCTAAGTATAAAGGAACCAGTGATACTATCATTGATGAGAATTTAAAAAGATTCAATATTCTTAGATTTGATGAAGATAAAAATAAGAATTTTAAATAAGGGAACATCATCAATCCTTTCAAAAATGATTTATCAACCGTATCTTTTGGAAGGTTAATGGATGCTAAAAAATATGATGTGGGAATTTAAAAGAAAGTAGAAACAATCAGAAGATGGAAATCCCTTGAGTTCAATGTTAATGAAGAAGGAATTGTGATATTTGGGTGAAGACTATGTGTTCTATCAAATCTAGAGTTAAAGAAAGATTCTTTGGATGATGCACATAGTTCAAATTTCTCTATTCACCCAGGAAACAAAAATATGTATCAAGATCTATGAGAGAATTATAGGTTGGATAACATAAAGAAGGAGATAATTGAGTATATATCAAAGTTCCTTGTATGTCACCATGTGAAGGCTGAGAGGAATAATTCTAAGGGGATGATGCAACCATTACCCATACAAACATGAAAATGGGAACGAAAAACTACTGAATTTGTCACCGGACATACGAATATATACAAAGAAAAAAAATTCTATCTGGGTTTTTGTGGATCGTCTTACATATACTAAACACTTCATTGAGATTCGAGAGGACTTATCATTGGATCAACTCACATAGATATACATTAGATAAGTGGCAAGGCCGCATGGAGGAATTCAAAGAGTCTCCAAAATTCTATGAATAATGAGTTGAATTCAGTATGGATTATCATCCTCAAACTAATGTCCAATTTGGGAAGACATTCCAAAAACATGAGTACATTTTGAGAGCATGCTCAATGTAATTCGAAGGAGGATGGGATCAAAATCTTTGGATGGATGAGTTGTCGTACAACAACATTTTCCAATCAAGCATCCAAATGGATCCTTATGAAGCCCTTTATGGGAAGAGGTTTAGAACACTGGAATGTTGGGATGATGTTGGGGAGAGAATACTTCTAGGTTTAGAAATGGCCAAATAAATGGTTGATAGGGTTAAGACTATCCACAAGCACATAAAACTTTCTCAAGGGAGACAAAAGATCTAGGCTGAAAAATTTCAATGAGACCTTAATTTTGATGTTTGAGACATGGTATTCCACCACATATCACCATGGAATAGATTTATGAGATTTGGGAAGAAGGGAGATCTTAGTCCAATGTACATCAACCATTTTGAGATCC
Organism: Viscum album; assembly: GCA_963277665.1. NCBI lineage: Eukaryota > Viridiplantae > Streptophyta > Magnoliopsida > Santalales > Viscaceae > Viscum > Viscum album. The sequence continues at coordinate 194,201,827 of OY728127.1, forward strand.
TTGATCAAATTGGGGCCATTTCTTACCAAGTGGAACTCCCACCGAACTAGTCTCAAGTACATGATGAATTCCATGTATCACTCAAGATGAAATAAACACCTGACCCATCACATGTACTCAATCCAGTGGTGGTACTATTGGATAATGATTTATCCTATGTATAGAAACCATGGATGATCTTAGATCCTAGAGAAAACATTCTATGAAATAAGACGATTCCCCTCACTAAGGTGTTGTGGAAAAACCAAAATATTGAAGAAGAAACGTTGGAGCTAGAGGAAGTGATGAGGCAGAGTTACCCTCATCTGTTTTAGTGTGGGAAAATGAAATTTTGGGGGGTAAATTTCTTATGGGGGAATTTTGTAATGACCCGACCATTTATGAAAAAAAATTCTCTTTACTTTAATGTCTTATGGATATATAAAACACCTGCAATATTATTATTATTATTATTGGGTTTAAATTACCATAAACTATCATTACCATTGATAATATATCTGTTGAACAGTAATCAAACATCTGATATAAATTTATGATTTTTTTAAAAATAATTTCAACACAGTCAAGGGAGTGCATGGCCTCATCATGCAGACTCAGGATGGACAAATCTAATTTATCAGATCTTGGAAAGGATTTAGCATCCTTAGGTTTCATTCTTGATCATGCTCAAGTCGATCTTGAATATGTTAATGTTGAATAGAATCGCATACTGGATAAGATCAACTTAATAGAGATTAACACCTGAGTGATGTTATACATGCCTCCCAAGAGTCTTTCACATCCACACACCATACCCTTAGGTCTTATATAGGTGTTTTAAGGGGTTATGTAATAAGGTATTAGATACTTATTTTGTAATACCTTTTTATAAATAAATTTTTTATTTCAACAATTCCTTTTTGAGAATAGTCTTTCTATAAAAATACTGAATTTGATAAATTGATTTTTTTTGGAAAAAATGGTTCTTCTAAGAAATTTATACTTTATTGTATTAAACTAAGTATTTTTATTAATAATATTATAAAAATAATTGTTATAAATGACGATTATATCAGTTCCTTATCTGTAAATGATATGATAATCAATTTGAAAAGAGTTACATTTTTTATATAATAAAACAGAATGTGTATTTCTAAAGAATTTATTTTAAGGAATTAAATTATTTTCGAAATAATTAATATTTTAATAAAATAATTTTATCAAAATAATTTTTTAATTATAAATGAGTATATAATTTTTATTAAGTCAAATGTAATTTTTTTTAAGGTTTGAAAACTATTTTTTTCAAAACCTGTGAATTGTCAATAAATTTCAGTTTTCATTTTAAAAGTTAAAATTCACATATTTCAGAAATTATTTTGATAAAATGACTATTATTTTTTGAATCATGATTTCAAAATTATCTGATGGTTAATTTTTCAAAATTTTCGAAGAAAGTCAAATATCTGGGTAAAAATTAAATATCGTATAAAAAAATATGTGTTTTATGACATCATAATGACATGAAAAATGTTTTAATAAATAGTATAATGGGTATTATCATCCCAATATATGTTTTTCCATTAAAATAATTTTATTTTAGACTTACTCGACTTATTTTATAATTCCTTAGTGAATCCTCCAATTTATAATATATTTTATGATTTTAAATTCGTTTCGTTAAGGGTGTGTCTCATATCCACATAATCAAAGATAATATTTTAATATGTTAGGTCATTTTACTTATAAAATAATGTTTTCCACTCTTCTTTTGAAAAAATATGGGCCAAAAATTTGAAGGTTTTTTGTTTTTATTATTTAATTATATTGATTCCAAAACCTATGTTTGTGAAATATTAATGAATTCTCCTCTCATTTCCCATATAAACCCACCCATGATCTTACTTATCTTAACTCAAAATCCTTGTAAAGCATCACTAATCATTCCTACCCTATCCATAATCCTACCAAGTCACCAAAATCTATCAACAATTCCCTCTTCATGCCTTTGAGGTCACACACTCAAGTAAGGGTTTCCTTCCTTCCTCATTTTTATCCATGTTTCTTTATATTGTTACAACCTTTTATTTTCAATTACAAATGATGGGGTATGTACTCTAACCCCCCATACTTCCCTTATTATGTTTTGTTGATGTTATACACATTCCAATCTCATTAATCCTTCCCATGTATACTCGTTACCATGCCAAAACATTGTAGGAGTTATCCCATTTCTCCCCTTTCTTCAAGTTTCTCAACTATGTTACTCATTCTTTTTCAAAATACCTTGTATTAGGAGATGTATTTATATGAACCCCTTAATTTTCATTTCATTTATAAATGATGATATACCTATTTCTCTCTCATCAACCATTTTTATGAGTTTTTCTGTCACACCATTAGGCTACCGAAATTTTTCCATGATTTTTCATGGAAAAATCATCGTATAGTGAAAACCATGACTATTTATCTATAAATTGAATTAAACTTTGTGCACATATAATTAATGATTATATAATGGAATGTATGTATTACATATTTCTTTATAATTTAATAAATGATGATGTTGAATGAATCAATGTTATATGATCTGTGTGGCACACTTAAGCATGAGATTGAAATGTTTATGAAGGGTGCACCCTGATAGCACTCCAATGCATTGGGTAATGTTTAGTATCATGATACGAATTTTTAAATGAGGGTTTAACCATTATAATTCATGTGAAATTAGGGTTTAACCATGATAATCCATGTGCAATGATCATTCGCTCATTCTAATATCATGTTGTATGTTGTTTCCACATTTACATATTATGATAATCATGCTATATAATGCCTTTATGTTCATGTTTATCTTATGCATCATTGATATTCCTATTTCTAGACATGTATTGTATTTTTTTCATGTTATTCCTTTTTTACTCCCTTAATGGGATTTATATCTCACCCTTTTCCTAAGTATGTCTTCAGGTTATCCCGCACAGTGTAAAGTACGAAGGAATGAGTTGGTCATGTCAAAGAAGTTTGAAATAAAGATATTGTATTTCAAGTTTTAAGTTGTCATGTAATGTTAATAATTTCCCAAGACACTAGACCCATCTATCCTCATATTTTTCTTAAGTTCAATTTTATGTAATAAATCATAAGTGTGTAATAATGAGATGAGTTGTTATATTACAACCCCCAATGGATTGGGGACCGCTACTATAAACCCTTGGAATATGACTGAGCATTACTATGTTATCCCCATAAATCTATTCAAGTTAATAGAATTTAACCTAGATATATAACATCCTAATATCAATAGTGACATTGTAAAACAAAATTAGCTAAGGCATCTCTTTGAAATGACTCAAGAAACAAGGGATGATAATATCTCTAATCAATGCCTCTCTTATCCCAATAGTGATAGGGATGCCCCATGTTTAATGTCGTCATATAGAAATATATCCATAGACTCATTGGTGGAAAATGAATATTATGACCTCAAGAACGCCCCTCCCATGTTCAGGGAAGATGTCTCCACCACCGTTGGTGAGCTTATATAGGTAAATCTGGGAACAGAAGATGACCTGAGGCCTATACTGATTAGTACCTCCATGCCCATCAAAGAGAAAGAGATGTACATTGAATTTATGAAATAGAAATGATATGTGTTGAATTGGAACTATATATAATTTATTTTATTGAGTCCACATTGGGATACACACTATCTCGGCTTATCTGATGAGTATCAAGGCTTCGAGAAGGAATCCAGAAGGATGCACCACTCTTATGCCACTAGTGTTGTGGTAGAAATCAACAAGTTGATCAAATACAACTTTTTCTAAGAAGTGATATACCCAAAATGGATTTCCAACATCATCCCTATCCAGAAATAGTATGAGAATTTTAAGACCTACATTAATTTCAGATACCTTAATTGACATTTCCCAAATGATGAAGTCCCATTTCTGATATCATAAATCGTAATTGATGAAATATCTGGCTTCCAAGATCATTCCTTCATGGATGGGTACACAGGGTAAAATCAAATAAATATGGCCCCTAAAGATTAGGAATACATTATCTTATGATTTCTTTAGGTGATATTATATTATTAGATTATTTCCTTTGGATTGATTAACACTGGCTCCACATATCAACACACCATGCTTCATATTGTTAAGACATTCTTCGTGACAATATCAGAATGTTATGTCGATGACTTGGGGGTCAAATCTCGATAGTGATGTTTTCAATTAATGAACATTAAAAAATCTTTTAAATGATTTGAAAAAATATTACGAAGATGAATCTACCCAAATTCACCTTCGTGGTGATATTGGTGAAGTTTCTTTGTTTAGTTGTATACCACCATGGAATTGAGGATGACCCGAAGAATACTAGTTCTATTTTAGTAATGCCAACCCTAAAAATAACAAATAATTATAGTGGATACAAGGTCATGTCCCCTAAATTAGGTTATTCATAGCCAAACTAGCTGAAAAAATTCTCCCATTCATGAGACTAATGAATAATGTAATCGCCTACCAATGGTATTGTGAATGTTGAGAATCCTTCAAAAGTCCTAAGTAGTATCTACTGCACCCATTGGTTTCAACACCTTCATTGGAAGGGAAGACACTCATATTATATGTGGAAACCATTTGAAGAATCATTGGGTTCCCACATCACATAGAAAAATGATGTGGGGGAGAGAAAATTCTCAACTACATTATTCAAACAATGCTAGGTACTGAGACTCGATACACTAATATCAAGAATAACTTCCTTGAAATCACGTTTTTAGAGAAAAAGACAAGTCGTTACATAGAGAAACAAGAATTATGATTGGTATCTCATATTGATCCTATTATGTACAACCTTTATCTCCATATGTTTACTTGTACTTGAACCGATGTGTGGTCATTCTACAATAATATGATATTTTGTTCATGTAACAAAAATTGGTGAAACTGAAACCCATGACTGATTTCCTCATAGCACATGTTACCCCATATAATACATGTGTGGAAACCAATATTCTAGATGAGGATTTATTCTCAAACCATAAAACTCCACACACATGAGAGATTAATTTTGATGGAACCTCAGGATGTCCTATCAAAAAAAGGATAGAAAACCCAAATTCAATCGGGTTGGAATGGGGATTGTACTTGCCTCCATAGACAAAGAAGTTTTCATTACCCATTATCAACATCAAAAGGATGAATGAATAATGAGGAAGAATACCGGTACCTCATCATTGGATTGTAACTAGACCTAAAACTATAAATAGCCAACATGAATACCAAAGGGGATTTAGGGTTAGTTATAAACTTGATCAAACAAAAATATTCCATCAAAAAAGAAGAACTAGACCCCATTAAAAGCTATATTTGGGGATTAATGGTATAATTCACTTTTGAACCCACATTGTTTCATGTTCCCTATTACATGAATGATCATGTCATCTAATGGGATAATACAGCTACTGTCTTGGACAACCCCGATGATGAGGATGGAATATTATGTATCAGGAAGCAAAGAATGGTCTCAACGATCATCTCAAGTGATACGGAAGAAATCAATCAGACCGAAACAACCCCAGATCATGAGGAACTATAATCTTCCCATAGATGGATGGAGACTATAATCGACTATCACCAAAAGAGGACTCTCCAGACAGATCAAGTCAGAGGGGAGTAAATTCAACATCTTGAAACACACTTCACCATACAGAGTGGTCCAAATGAATAGAAATACTATTAAAAGTATTTAATTAACATAATCTTTTCTATATTCTTAGAAAAAAATAGATAATCTCATTTATTGAATAATTCCACAAAGGATCATATGGTGCTCATCAGTATATAAATAGGTTCTCCTCCCAAATCAAGAGGTCGAGTTACTAATGGAAAACCATGACAAATGACTATTTAGAATACACCAAGAAATTTCATGTATTCGAGATCCAAGAAAGCTTCATCCAATAACCCTCGAAATTGATACATACAGCTAAATATTCCTGGTCATGTGTTATCAGGGGAATGGTTGTTGTGGGGCAATATCCCCCAGTCACATCTAAGAAATTCATGCACATCCTTACCACTATCGAATTCATTTCCAAATTTGATAAGGAAATACCCCTCAAGGAATTTGTGATGAGGAACACCATAAACTTTATAATTTTACATACCATCACCTGGTCTCGTGTCTCTCACACAATATTGATGGACAACAGAATCAACTTTTGTTATAAAAAGTTGAATAAACTACACCAAGTTTAGAATATAGAGTCCAATCACACATCTCACTATCTTATAGTAGAAAATGGATTGATATAGGTCCTAAATAAGATGCAATCAAATATACTCTTGAATATGGTAAACAAGGGTAATATGTCTTGGACAGACAAGGTCCTCCATTCTTTATGGGCCCATCGCACCACCACGTGTATGAATACACAAGAAACGCCAAACTCATTAGTGTATAAGACCAGGGAATTTTTACAAATATAATTTCAGATACCTTCTTTCTAAATAATCATTTGCAGATAGCTCTCAAATGATGAGAAATCAAAAAATTGGTTTGTTAAATTGGAGCATCTTTATGAGAACATGTTCCCTACACGACAAAAACTTTATGTCCATCAGAATCCGATTGCATGACCCTTTAATAAGTAGGCTATCCTCCACTCATTCCTCCATATAGAATTGGTGTTGTCTCTTAGGACCCCAAAGATAGTAAATAAAGAATCATATGATGCAGGAGCACAATTGGGAATGTCCTTACATCATACATAAGGTCTATCATAATGGAGAATACTCAGTGACCACAACGGATGGGGTGCATATCACACCCCCACCAATAGAATATTTCTCAAGATGTACTTTTCATAGATATCATTGAGTATCCCATTTCATGACAATACAATGTTAAACTATACAATGTCATCTTAGTTACATGATGTTAAATTGTACGAGCTTATCCTTACAGTAAAACATAAATCTTCATGTTATCCCAAGTCTTGGAAGTAGTATTTTAAACTTAATGAAATACCTCATCCTATTAATTAGATGATAAAATAAACAACATCTGATATCCTGTAATAAAGATAATAAAATTCACTGCATTCCTCATCCTGACCACATGACACAAAATTGTACGGAGAATGTCCTCACCACATGATGTTAAACTGCACATGAAGTACCATCACACTAAAGATTGGATGAACACAAGACATATCCATTTAAAGGAAGGATAAAATTCCCCCATACCTTTCTTAGAGTCAGTTCAACACGGGGAATCTCTTCATCCAATAATTATGTGTGGCTTGATTACTACCATCGCATGAAACTTAGTGATGGCTGAACCTCTAGATTTGGGCCCAACCACAATATTATTTTTTCTTCACATTGGGGATCCTGATCCTTACATAATGATAAGAAACTGTAAGATATATTTCCTCATCTAATGAAGTTAAACTAAATAGACCCCCAAATGGTTTATCTTACTTTATGAAGGATGACCCTCATCATCACCACACAATGTTTAAATACACGAAAAATTTACATTCCAAATGAAATTAAACTGGATGAATTTTCCATAACTACAGATGTCTTGATTCTGATTTTCAATGAGATATATAGGGATACCTTAATCCTATACCTTGGTACAAGCACCAAATAATGAAAAATTTCCTTTTGATATTCATGATTTCCTCTATATGGTGAGTATAACACTTTCCATTACTTATTTATGAGAATGAGTATAGCTCATGTGAGCATAGGAATTTCATTAAGTGATTCTCCAAAAAAACATCAAATAATTTTTCATGATAGGATTATAATTATACAACATGAAAGACCTTGAAATTCATACATTGATTCCCTTACACATACATTAAACTATAGAGTTGTTGTCCTTTTCTGGATAAAAAACTACACATTCTTACAGACCACGCCTAAGAGGATCACTTTTATTGGTGCTGGTCTCCTACCACACTTAAATTAAAGAACTATATGCGTCTTGATTTCATTCAACATAAGATACATAGTGATTTCGAAGTCATCAATCATGGCTCCCTTAACCACAAATATAAAAATTATCCCTTCTTTGTGCACATTCCATCATTTCATAAGATGTTGCATCATCATGAACTATGTATGGATCGATTCCTATTACCATAGAATATATAGTGACACCTATATTTCTATCCATGGGTCAAACCACAATACCCCTTTTTAAATCTGGAATATAATGTCCAAGACACATGATGTAAAACTGCATAGTCACTTTAGATCTACATGTGGCTTGATTTCTATCATCACATGATACACATTTATGCTTGATCTCCAATCCCGGTCCCAATTTCAATAATCAGTGGACAAAATTCCCACCTCCACGTATGGATTACACATTTTTAGAGTGTTACTCATTCAAAAACTACGAGTGTCTTGATTCTGGTCATCATAAGATACACAGTGACACATAGATCTGCAATCCACGGCCCAACAATAACAACTGAAAAAAGAAATTCTCCCCATCTTCATTGGGGATAAAGAATACAAGACAAATTTTCCAATGTGAAAACTAGATCCATGTATGGTTTGTATTCATAAGTATCATGTCTTGAACAATTTTTAATTTTGGTTCCCACATCCCTACTGCATGACATTAAACAGAAAGGAAAATGTCTTGGTTGCATGACCATTAAACAGTAGAACAAAAACATCATTACTAAATGACAATAAACTACATAGAAAATTTCTTTACCACATGAAATTAAAATGCATGGAAGGGAGTATATACCAACTACATAATTAGAAACTATGAATACCACTACCTATTTTTATCCCTTATCAATGGACCACATGAGACATACCCCGGTCATCCAGAGTAGAGGTAGCTTCCACTATCTTTTAGGCATCCTTAATCCTTAAATCATACTTTATGTCTCGAGTAACTTAGATTTTAAAAAACCTTTCATAGACCATGGATAAGATTCTCAACATCAATGGACCCTTTTCTTGATTATTAATATATTCCTATTTCTGTTGCATAATCCCCTTTGGTTTTCAACACAAATTTTGACTCTGCAAAATGACTTTTTGATCCTATTGAGCTCTGGAATCATCATGGAACAACTCAACAACTTAGTTTGATCTGAACTACTCCCAGTATGATTGTCCCATATCATCACTAATGATTTGAGAATCTTGAGTCATATTTTACCACCTTTTCATCTCCCACTCAGATGGAAGATAGAGTACTATTGAACCTAGGTATCCTAACAAGGTTATTGTGTATCATTCTTCATTAGGTTCTTGTGTTTCATGACATTGAACATCTAAAACATTTTTCAAATCTATATGAACATAAACTATAGAATATAATGGTCTGAACCACAAGAACTTAAATTAATAGTTTAAGAGACATAAATCTTTAGAGGTTAAAAACTAAAAAAAAGAGGCCTAAGAAAAAGTCCAGACTCTGCTCACTAAACTCTTCATCCCCAGTGTTTTGGAAAAAATTAGTGTGAAAATAAATTTGGCATAAAGATCATGGGGCTTAATTAGTAGCCCTAGTAAAAGACAAACTATGCTCATTGGACTCCATGGATTAGGAACAAGTTAGGAGTAATGATTTTCAAATCTCTTCTCCACAAGAATATTTTCACTAGGTGGTGACAAAACCTTTAGGGTAGTTGAATCCTTCTTGGATATTACACATTTAGTAAATAACACCTCAGGATTTGGGTGGCTTGGATTATCATAATCCTTCCATCACCCTCAGAAAAGATACCCGAATTTAAGGGAAATTTTTCATGACTATGAATTCATGCATATGGATATTGAATATGCACCTATGATCTTCAACCAAATGAAACACTTGGAAAAAAGGTTTTCTCAATCCTCATAATCCCTGACATCACTAAGAAGAACCCAACATATCAGTATGTTTTGGGTCATTCTTGATATAACTGTGCTATATCACTCTCCAGATCTCATATTGAAGTATTAATTGAAATATATATACCAAACTATCTGAGTGGATTTGATATCCTAAATATTAGGTCACATTATTTTGTACCCTTTCCCAATGCTAGAATGAAGCACCTCATTTATGATCCTCTATTGTCCCACACTTCTTGATTTGAAACCCCATTTTGTAGGAATTGAGATTCACAATTCAAGAGATAAGTACCCTAGGGTGATAGAATCCATCTTGGATATCTTTCCCTCCATATCCAATATCATCATCTAGATGTTTGACTCTTCAAAAACCATTCATTGCCCTCAAAAATGAGTCGATATAATCTTTTTTTGACCATGATATCGATGAAAAAGGGCCTTGACCCACCATCTAATGGCATCAACTAATTTCTAGAAAGGATCTTCAATACAAGTTAGATTTAGAAACATCATGGTAAAACCAGGAATCTCATAGTGTTGTGGGTCTTCCCTAGAATGTTTTTCCCATCCCATATTCACAGACTCAAAATTTTGTGTTATGAAATACATCACCATATATTATAACTATCCATGAATACTTAACATCAATAGTATTTCATCCTCAACAAATAATACCCCCCATTAATCATCCATGACCCTTGAAAAAGATTGATGACACTACTATTTAACAATGATACTGAATCTTAAGGTTCTTGATCCACTAACTGTATTCATATCCTCTTTACAGTAAATGAGTTATAATCATCACGAGCCTCAAAAACACCATGGAAGAACCCAACACCTTAGAGTGTTTTGGGTCATTCCTGGAATGCGTACACAATACCCCAGGACCATAGATTTTGTCCAAGATAAAAGACCTTACACTATATCATTAGAAGGTATGAGCTAAAAGACCCTAATCTAAAGCCATAGTAGGTCTGAGATAAAAGACCATAAACTACAACAAACAGAAGGCCTGAGAACAAAGAAAATAAAATAAATCAATATAATTTCTGAGCTAAAAAGCCATAATCTAAGTCAATTGATGGTCTAAGATAAAAGACCGTAAACTAATGTGATATAGGCTCCTTGCTGAAGACCCTAAACTATAACACAACTACAATTTAGCTTAAAAAGTGGAAAATCATTCAAATACCATCATAAGGAATTGGTAGAAATCAAGATGCTATCACCCAACCTATCAGATTCATAAAAATATAGGGAAATCTCCATCCAGGATTGATATTATACCCATTTATCCTTTTTGAATCAAGTGATCTCAACAAAACTGGAAAAAATATTTCTATAGGAAATCTTTTGTTGTTGGGAATTCATGAGTACTTCTCTAAGAATAATATATTATGATTTGAATATTATAATCCATTCTTATAGGTTTATTTGATATCTTTCAAAGGATGTGTATTTATGATGATTCACATAACATTGTATCAATGAAAATTCATGCACATCATGAATAAAAGAAACACTGGACAACACATATAAAGTTAAAAATATCTATTCATTGATTCCATGAAATAAGAGGAATCTACACATAAGAGAGTCTCTCCTATGAATATACAATACTATTTTTTTTAAAATACAAATCCATTATAGAATGTGATCAGTGGATTCCTTGAGTTGTACATGAATCTTATCTGAAGAGGCCACAAATTAGAATAGTTGATCGAAAAACTTGGTTTCCACTTCCACAACTTGCTACAACTCCCCACACTAGCTGTGGATTAAAGTATGGATTTATTCACCACATCAAGGGCCCCTTTATACTTTGATATAGTCTTACCCAATAAAAAAAGTTCTTGTTAGATATGGGATAGTTATACATGAAGAAGAATAATCTAATATTGAAGACATTCGGTTTCAACCTTCCCAGTACTGAATACTACTTAGTGAGAATAAACCACCACCTCACATTAGGAAGCTTAATTTATAACTTCATCCAAGCTCCACTTTACTGAATATTAGGCCTTATTAGCTACCACCCTCAATTCAACACCAATCTTCTTCTCTCTTAAAAACACCACTTATTTCCCAATGGAATGGAGGGGGAATATTAAAAACACTTATAATCCAAGGTGGAGAACATAAATATAAAATGACCCAATCTATCTTCTAACTCATCCAATGGGGCTTCTATCACTAAAATTAATACCTCCCTCCACATTTTCCAATGTATTGAAAAATAAATTTATACCGACCTGGGGCCTTGGTATAGATTTATCATGGGAAGAAGGATATATTCTAGGACTAGATCACATAGACAAAGTGGTTTGTTTCACCATCTTTGATGATTAGGGATGAGATCTAGCCTATACATTGGTTGATCCAGTCAAAAAAACATCAAGGGAGTAGGGAATAGATCCTTCAAACTTCATGGGGGGACAATACAGAAATGAGATTAATGGTTTATCAATCATAGGATAAATAATATGGTATCACCATGGAATTGACAGATATGACGGATTTTAGAAAGATACATTTCTTGGTCACATCATTGGAGGAATCCACTCCCCCAAACCCATCCTCAGGTGAAGAGGAATCATTTTCTTATAATGAGAAGCATTGTTGAACTACTTTTGATTTTAATTATTATGTACTTCTATCACCTCCCTTGAGGGATGCATGGGAAAAAGAAAATATCAGGTGATATAAAACAAATAGAAAAAGTGTCAAGTCATGAAGAAGTACGCTCCATCCCCAAAAATCACCTCTATCAAGGCTGTCAGGGTAGAAGAATAGATAATATTGTCTGTATCCTCCCTAAGTGTGTCCATCCACACAGAAAAAATGGTGTGATTTCTGAAATGTCTATAGTAGGAAATGAGCACGGTTGAATTGTAACCTCATCCACCATCGCTTCTTGACGTGTCGGTCCCGATAGTGAAGGGTCTCTAAAAGAAACCATACAATCACCCACATCCTTAGAAGCAGATACATTCTCTTCCAAATGAGCTCAATGGGGACCATCAAATATTAAAAAAATCAAGATTTGTTGCTGAAAAAATCAGAAATAAGAAAGGTGCTAAATGCCACGATTACCAGAGGATTCATGAGGAGAGACTCTTATAACATAGATTGACTCCTTATATTCTTCTTCTTCCATTACAAGGAAGTATCCTCAAATAGTAATAAATCTAAAAATGTTTCTCTAGAAGAAACAATCACCACCCTCATATGAGCATTTAGACCCAAGAACCCTTCAACAATGGTCCCCCGATCACTACCAAATTCCTCGCCCACAGTTATTCCATGGGGAGAATATTCGGTGGATGATAGGATTGGATGGACTGAATCAGATCACCCATATATTAAAAAAAATGATTTAAATATATTTTCAATGTCACTACAAACCTTTAATAATAGAAATTATTTCAGACTTTCCAATCCTTCAGTGATGGGTTACCCCTATTACTCCATGAGAATTTTTAGAGTTTTAAAAAATCTATTTGGTGGACCAGTGGGGAATAAAATATTCAACCTATGATGCTCAACAAAGCCACGTCAAGGTCTTGAAAAATGGCCCCTATATCATTAGTCTGGTCTTGGAAAGTGATTTCTAGAGGGGAGTTGATATAGGTAAAACCCTCAAAAAGTACCTCTCCTTGTTACAATATACCCCATAGATCATCCTATGGATTCTGTGTCATCCAAGATAACCATTTTCAAGATGTGACCTGAAAAAATAACTCTAGAATAACATCACCCTATAGTACTACACTCAATGGAGCCTCTTCAGTGGACACTTCTGCTAGAAATTAGGATGATGGCAAATTTCATACCTCCTTACCAAGAGCTTCCATGGACATTGGATCTGTAGAACAAAATTTATTTCTAGGCCTAGTGTATTTCTTAGTAGCCTGTGGTTGGGAAGCCTCACTAACCAATTTGAATAATATCCTACTTAGATATGAGTGAATCTAAAACTCAAAATAACCATAAGATAAACCAATTACCGTATTATTTAGATGAAGGTTTATCTTATTGCGAGTCTCCTCCTTTTTAAACATCATCCAAAACTAGAGAGCTTCCATCATATTCTAAACTGATCAAATATAAACAGGAAAGGACATATTGATTGGAAACAAAATAATTTTTTGTAGAACCGGCATGGTGAGTACCATTAATAGATGAGTTACCCATCGATGTGGGTGGAAGGAACTCATTTCATGAAGTGAAATAACTTAAGACCATGCGTCTAGACTAGCCTCAATAGTATCAAAAATGTAACTTTTTTTACACTGGCACTTAAGGACTCAATGAAAACAATAATCATAGTGGCTGACATAATCTTTGATATCCAGATCTTTTAGTGTAGAAGGTCATACCCCATTAATTATTTGTGGGTATGGTATAAAGAGGAAATTTGGGAAACCCATGATTTTCAAATACTCATAACCTCCCAGGTGAGCTCCTATCCAACCCCATCATATATGGAAAGAGATTATGATCCTATATGGGGATTATAACTTATAAACATGGTTCTGTAGGTGATATAGTTTGGTTAGAACATGGATGTACAAACTGATATGCCCCCTTCCATAGAGGTCTCCATCATTAAAGTGGATACTCTAAATCCACATTTTTCCTTCATGGGAAGTAAGTACCCACTCATGTACATTGAGAGGAAACCAGATAGTTGTATGAACTTTTCAATACTTGGGAAAACATCCAATCTCCATTCTCTAAATTTTCCTTCCTCGTCCAAGGGCTAGAAAGCACCCTATGCACTATGGGAGTCCTTCTTATGCCATGATTTCAACTTATTAGTTTCTGGATCAGAGCCTATATTATCGATAAATAATTCTACATATGTCTTGAATGGGATTTCTACTCTAGGAAGAACCTCCTTTGGGGGGGGGGACTTCTCTTCCATCTTGACGAACTCAAAGGTTAGAGAAGGAGTCCTGGTTATATTATCCCAATAGGACCATGAAGGAAATAACTCATCATACATACAACCAAATATTAGTTCACCACAGATATTATACACATACCAAGGGTTGACTCACAGATCACTATGCATGAGATAAAATGTGTTCATGTCCAAAATCCAATGATTGAACATTTCAATCATCATACACTTCTTCCATTAAGCAGAAATCTACAAAATTAGTAAAGGATCATAAATTCCAATTTTATTTAAATCCTCAGCAAATTGAGATGAAATTTATTGTACCCAAAAGTTCCATCCATAGTCAATGCCTTTGAAACCTCCTGATTGAGTGTCCCAATTGGAAACCCAACTAAATTTTTTATTGGAGTAGACTTCTGCATTATTGGGTCATACATAAGAACATATTCATCGAGGTTGCAATCGGTCCCCTCAATTTTTTTGGGTATGAATGTCAATTTTTCCCTATATTTATAGTCTCATGGTGTGATGAAGAATCCCCAAGAAATATGTTCTCCCAGAAAGTGTTATCGGTCTTTTGAATCTCAGAGGAGGGTATGCGTGATGATTAATGCTGAGGAATGGGAGTATCATCAGTAAAACCAAACTTGTAATGATGAAGAATGTATAAAAGGGGGAGGTCCCATAATTTTACACTTATATACTTTATTATAAATAGTTGAATTGACCCAATATCACGATAGAAAGTAGAATCCATACTCTTTTCAATACCATCACAATGGTCTATCACTTCATTTTATTACCTCTTTGAAGGTTTGTAATAAGAGTAATGTGACCTAGAAACCATATGAACCAAAGTGAGCGTCATATATTAGAGAGATGAAAAGAAATATTTTCAAAATAAAGTCATAAAAATTATGAAGCAGTATGCACATCACATGAATCAAGAAAGGTATTCAAAAATCACATAATGGGATAAAATATCTCTTGACTCCCAGAGGTCTCATGGGTTGAACAAACTCATAGGGAATCATGCAACCACATGACCCTTTGAAGAATCATGATCTAGTGATCATGACATGGTCATGCAATTGAAAAAATATTCAAAAGAAATATGATCAAGAAAAAGGATCCCACAAACTCCCCATGATGATCTTTCATCTTCATGACCAAATTTAGAGAAATTATCAGACAAAATTGGATAGTTTGTTCAAGAGATCAAGTGGGAAAAATAGTCTTTTAAAGGAGTTTTCGTAGAAAGTTACCATAGAAAGGTCTCAAAATTAAGTCCTATGAAACAGTCTTGAGATAGGGACACATAATGGATGAAGGGAGAGATAACTTCATAAGGACAAGTAACCAGTGTAGTCAATCTCTCTCCTCCTATATTTATAATACACTCCACAAAAAACCAAAGGTCACATGGAAGACCAAGATTCACCCAAGACAACTGATTTTTGATAGTGAAAAAGATTAATGCAGAAAATTAATTTCCTCATAATTTATTCATTTTCCCCAGAGACTTCTCTATTGAGGGGGGGGGGAATTTGTTTATGCCCACCAATTGAGCATCAAAGAATTACAAAATAAAGAAATACCTGAATAGAGGTTTTATTTTCCCCAAAATTAAAAAGAAGAATAAGGTGACCAAGAAACACAAATCTACTTAGAATCTAAGATATACATGATTGCATGACCACTATAATGTTCACATGAAGGACCCATGAACAACACATAACCTGCAGAGAATATGAAAATCCCCTTTGACATGCCCTTCTACTCTAGGAAATGAACCCCAGACAACCAGTGGTCTTGCGGATGCTTCCAGGTGAGAACCCCAAAGAAACACAAATTTTTAACTAGAGGATTCTTGATAAACCACCCATTAATCTTTAGAATATAGTAGGTAAATATCTATGATGAAGGAACCATTTAAGGTTGTGAAATTCACATTACACATCATCGATGGGGAGAATTATTTTCCTTGAAAATACTCAAGCAAAAAATGTAATATACCTTACCAGTAAACAATATACAAAATAAATAGAAAATAGGGAAGAGAGAAAATATTATAGTTGTAAAAGACATGGGACATGGGACTATAGATGCACAAGATGTCTTAAGACTACAATTACATGTCCACCTCATCTCAAAAAATCCCCCTATCATGTCATCCTTCTCACGATAAGAGCCTTAGGTAAAACCAAGAAGCCCTGCACCCCCCTTTGGCTCTATAAGAAAAAAATATGTAATTACAGATATAATTATCACACATTCCGTATATAACCTTTTTAGGTCATTCAATGCAAGACCAAGTGGTAAATTGATTGTCCTTGACAACACCCAATAACCCCTGTGAAATCCCAAACCATTGTAAAATAAATGAAGAAAATGAAAAAGGGAATAAAACGATCCTCTCGTAGTTGTAAATATCATGCGACACACCTTGGTTTTCCATATAATGTTCTCACAATACCCCTTAAAAATAAATCATTGTCTCACAGGAAACTCTAGACAAGTCACTTGAGATCATGCAAAGACCTTGCAACATGCACCTTGATCATAAAATCTCCCCCAAACATGTCAAACTGAAAATATGAAATTCCCTTTTCATTTTCACATAAGAAAATAAGACCCCATTAATTGGAAATAATTAAATAAATTGGAATTTACGAGATGTTCTTTTGATCATTGGAAGACATGCAACACCCCTTGAGTGATTCACGACATGACCTCATAGAGACTCATGATGCTGAGGTCCTCCACTGACACCATCAAAGATTCACGTGACATGGGAATTAAAAAAATACAAAAAAATGTGGAGTTGAGGAATATAAATACCCCAACCCAGTATGAAAAATTCTCTATGGTCGGGGCTATTGGACCCTCAGACATAGGTTGGCCTTTTTTCACCTAGATACACCAGCACATTAAAGCACCTGAGTGTATTTATCACAGCAGATGATTTCATGACTAGATGATTCCCATATGGTAAAATCTAGAGAACACTTGGATAAATTATGTAGTATTCATACACACATCTCATGGTCACTTATAGATCATTCAAAGGACTAATGAATTTATATTTTAAGAAATAACATATATGGGATAAATCGCCTGAGATTCAAACAAAGCTAACACTAAAAAAATCTAAAAAATTTGGAATTAGAGGATGGAACAAAGACTAAAATATAGGATAATTATGAGAAAAGACATATATTTTGATCCTCAATTTCTTCATGTGAACCACCCATGACACGTGATAGCACTAAGAAATTTTTATCATACCTCAAAACTCTCATTTAGTATACCATTTGGATCATGCGAAATACTCTAGATGTGTCAAAGAATGTTTCATGGAAACCAATAGGAAAGCCACCCAATTCTCACGAAGCCCTATGGGATTTCCATCCATACCTCATGGTGTCCTTTATTCAAGTCACTCGACTCCTAGGGTGGTGCTAGTACATGTTATACATGTTTCATGATAGTACCCTGGTATGTCAACTAGCTCATACGAAGCCCTCTGGGCTTACCAACTAATCCTCATAAAATTTTCCAGACATGAAAAGCCTATAAATGCATCATCCCCTGAGATGAGACACATAGACTCCTGAGATATCCACCTACCATGTCTTATTGCTCTTGTGATGACACTGTGGCATGTTAGTTGTATCATACGTTTCCCTCTGCACATTTCAGCTCAGGTCGTACAATGAATTCTATGGTTGACCAGTTAGGTTGTTAAATCTTCTATGTACATGTTGGCATGGATCATGTGATAAACCTTAGACATTTCATCCAAGTCATGCAATGTCCCTCTGACAAGCCAACTGAATCACATGATTGTCCTAGGACACATCAGACAAACATCCTCTGATATGTGAAGTATGAAATCAAGGCATGTTAAGTGAACAATCAACCCATGTTTGGAAGACAAGCGGGATAGGTTATGAGGGAAACCTCAGAGTGAAATCCCCAATTATATAGGATAACTAAGAGTGTAAGCTGCAATTATAAGGGAAACCTCAGCATGAAAAACCCAAACAATATCATATTATGATCTTCCACAACTATAAGGGAAGTTATAGTGTGGAAGCCATGATCTCAAGTAACTATGATAAATCTGATTCCTTCCATAATCCGGATACGTAGGACACCTTACTAATGCCCGACCTCGATACCAAACCTCCAAAGGGATGTCACAGTACATAGTTCCTACATCCCTAAAAAACAAGATTGATTATTTTCCATCTATTATTTCCCACATCGAATATAGCTCACATGGGTTTAAAAAATTGCAATGATCATACCATTTAAACCATGAAATTTTTCAATGATATGGGAAACATAATTTTATAAGGCCTGATCTCATTGAACTTAGAGGAATGTGATTCCTTCCATAACTAGGATACATAGTAATCCTTCCTATGTCCTAAGACGAAACTCAAATGGGCGTGCACATAAATGAAATCCCCATCATGGATCTAGAATTCCAACCATATAGACACAATCATTCTCATTGGTTGATCATATTACCTCATCCCTGAGTTGATTGAGAAACCTAAATAAGGAAAAAAATAATTGCTTTTATAACTAGGATACATAGGATTCATTCCTATGACCTAAGGTTCATATTAATCATCCTTAGGGTTGTCCCATTACATAATCCCCACATTCATACGTAGTGGGACTAATTACTTGATATCCCCTGTTTTTCACATAGAGCATATCTCACATGTGCTTAGGTATTTATGACGGTCATCCCATTAGCATTAGAAATCTCCACCATCTAGGGAAATCATAGTATGTAATCCCCACTGAGAGGAATGATGTATACCTCCAACATATGAGGGAATCCACCTTGGGGTTAGTTCCAAGGGTGTTAATGAACAATGACAACTCTAATTCATACTATAACAAGGATACACTAGACAGATCCTCAGGACTCAAGATGAAATATTCAGTACCCATGTGTGGACACATATTTACTCTCTGCATGATGTTAAACATAATGTGTTTAGAAAAATAAATGGGTTTGATTCTTATAATAACCAGGATACAAAGGATTCCTTATAAAGGATCAATCCCATCCTTAGAATATTAACCTCCTCCCTACATGGAAGAAAATTATGATGTGTTTAGTTATATGGATCTAGAATATAAAAAACTATTCATTACTAAGAAATGGATGAAGATCCCCAAATTCATAAAGACAGATTTAGTAATCAAATTACCCCTTTCTTTTGTAGACAAAGAGACTTAACCCATATTGATTTGTTTACGGTAGCTGGTTCTGTATTAGGATTTGGAAGAGATTATATAAAACTTCTTAAATCTATAATAGAGTCTCAAAATAGGTGAAAATTCCCCTAAAAAGAAGGCAATGAAGCCAAATTCACATCCAATCAACCAATGTGAGTCCCGAAGTGTCACCAAGTCTAAAACCCCAATTATCCCCATGCCTTTGGAAAGTATTTCTATACCCATTTATGGATGAGAGAACCATTTGGAGTTTCCATGAAGAACAACTATGGCGACTCGACTTTAATGATTGTAAATTTAATGAAACCATCCTCAATCATCCATTGGGCCAAACCAAATGCACCTCATAGTTTTATCATTCCAGATAAAACATACACCAAGATGGAGATCCTAATTGGGGAATTAAAATTGAGAAAATATTTTTTTAGATAGTTTTTCCTTATGCATCTATCCCATGGTATAGAACATTTATTTTTTAAAGTGGTATAAATTATCACCACTATAGGTGATTTAATAAATTTTTTTACAATTAATTATTATATTAAAATTTGATCCCATTGAATAAATAAAACAACGTGCTGGGGACAAGAGGGACTGTATGCACTAGATTTCTTACCTCGACAATCAATGGAAAAGGTTATGATTTAAATATAATCATTTTTATATACAGACCCATATGGGCGGTTTTTATATGATGTATATGTCATAGTATCTCTTGTATTGATTCCCTTGTGACCGTCGATTAGAGGCGAGGGATGCGATAGGATAATGTATTCATAATTCATATAAAAGTATGAGATGACTTGAGGTTTTTTGGCCAATGAAATGACCATGGGGTGCGAATTAAATCCCCAATAATATGTTATTACTAGAATGGTTAGACCTTGCATAGTTTAATTAATGCTCTGGTGTTTGAATCAAACTTTAGATGGATTGGTAATTGAGTAGGTCTTCATGTATTCCCCCTTATTAGACTTAAGAGGAAATGACACCTTGATGAATCTTGATGACGTTGAGGGACTTTATTCCATCAAAATGATGGCGGTTGACACATGATATATGTTCTAGATGAGGGGACCCATGAAGGGAGATCATGTAATGATGTAACCTATGGGATCCTTGTATTTTCTCAATGATATGTTACCCCAGGTAGGTTTTACTAGAAAATGGTAAACGAGGTAAATTAAATGAATAATGAATTAGTAAATTGGTAACATACCAAATTTATCAAAATGAACATTCCATTTAATTTTTTGTTTAATTGCTAAAACATCATTATTAATGATGTCTAAAAGGTTAAAGGAGGACCTAAGGGCATTCTATTCATATTCTATGATGGAGCCAAAAATAGAAGACAGAAGAATAGGCCACATGGTTTGTCTGAAACCATGAAACCCAAGTTCTATGTTTGTACAACCAGTTATAGGATTCAAATAGTTTGTATTCACATGTTTTAGGCATGGTCAACCAAAATGTGTACCAAACTATGTGATGTTACCATAAGAAGTAGTGAGTGCAACATGGTTGGTGCATGATTTTATAATTATGTGGCCAAAAACTTCATAGGCTCGAAATTGTTTAAATGCCCAAATTTCCCTCCTTTAATAATCAATTTCACTCTAAATTATATTCTTCCCTCTCTAGTGGGTTTTCTCTCCTCCCATGGTGTGTGAGATTCTTCATCCTCCATCCATGGGGTTTTGATCTAGCTCATTCATCCATGGTCCAAATAATTCACCATTGAAATCAACGAAATTTACTCAAAAATCTATATCTTCTACACTTATCTATTTTTAGTTTCTGTTTTCATCTATTTCCCTATTTTAGAGAAAATATTTTCTCCATATTTTGGTGATTTTGACAAATCCTCTAATTTCTTCCATTTTAGGGAGAATGAAGACTTGATAGAGTAAGAGTGGAGCCCTACTACGTAAAGGTAAGGGTTCTATTCTCTTTCCCATCATTTCAACACATTTTAGATGCCTCACCATCGCGCCACTCACCGAAATATTCCAGAGATTCTTTTTCCTTGTTAAATAAACTATTTAATGTGGGTTTCAATTCCTTGGGTGACCTTACCTTATAAATAAATCCACATGAGGTTCGTTCGCCTCATCGATGGCTACCCCTTTGGGGTTTCCCACCTTCAATGTCCTAATTTTCCATGTTTATAATTGAAAATCACCTTGTTTTTGTGAGTTTTTTTGATTAAATTCATTGAAATATAATTTTAATTTTGGTAAATTGATAACAATGAGTGTGTCCATAATATTAATTCCTTAAACCTAATAAATTTAGAAAGTTAAATGAGAAACCATAAGGTTTGTCATAATATTGGTGCCTTAAACCATATATTTTACTTTATTATGCTTATTTGTTTGCACTCATTGGATAAAAACCATGATTCATTGCATATTTTTTTCTTATATTCATGTTATACCATGTACCATGTTCCTTGTGTCTTTTTTCTCGTTGAATTTTTATCTCTTAATCCATTTGATTGGTTTAAATTGAATTTTTTGCTTGGTTAAGCTTGATGTCTTGAGCTATTGAGATGTCCTTGATGGATTGTAATTAGAGACATTTCAATGCCATGTTATTGTGCTTTTATTACATATCTTATTCTTATTTCATGTTTCCTAGTGGCTATACCTTGTATATTTGAGATTATGCATGTGTTAGTGCTTGATGCCATTTTATGGTTCAAATTGTCCAATATGGATAACTTTCCTATCTTGTGGAATTGAGAATTTTATTTGGTAGAATGAAATTACAAATAAATTTTATGCCTTTTGATGTTCTCTTGTAATAATGGATCACTTTTTATGGGTCAGGAGAGAACATGGGTCTCTAGTTAAGAATTCCATGGATGGAATCACCAGGCTTGGCTGGATTTAATTGACACATCATGAGTTATGCTTTATATTTCTAGGAATAGGATATCTCAGTAGTTTTATTTATAATCATGAGTGAGACAGGTTCCCTAATAGATAAACCAAGGACATACCTATTAAAAATATGGTTATGCCATGCCTTAGATCATACCGAGTCCCCTATTTGAGATAGTTTTTGTAGACTCAATGTCGCTATACCTAAGGTGATGAACGGAACGCTATATGAGTTTCCTTGGATGAAATCACAGTAATTGGGTTAGTAGGAGACACCCATAGTAACCCTTGTGATTATATTAGATCAACATGGATGGTCTCGATAATCCACCAATGGATTTGATAGTTTGATGGAATTATTTCTTATACACATGTGATGGTTTTATTTTGCTTATTAGAATACTTGTAGAATGACTTTACAATGTGACCTCAAAGCTAAACAACCATCTTGGTGTCTTTTTATTTTAAATTGGGCAGTTTAATTGTGATAACCTTTGTATATAAATTGTGACATTCATAGATAACTCGTTCAGACATATGACTTAAGATGAAGTAGGTGTTATGGGATGGGTGTCTGTTTAGGAAACCAGACCAAGGCGTTGATATGTTATTTATTTCTTTCTTTGTATTTATTATATATATAACACTCCGAAATTTCCTATTGCATGAAATGTATCATCTTATAAAAGAGGGGTTCTAACCTACTAATATTTATATCGCACACCCTGTTCAGGAACCGTTTAGTACCTGAGTAGACATTATGATATCATGTATGGATATTAGAAAAAATGATTCTTCCAATAGTTGATTTAATTTATTCTTAGGATAGAGTTTGGGGGACGAATACTGAGCCTATGAACATGATGTTATTATAGCCATTTTTTTCATTTTTTTATAGTACATAGTAGATTATTTTTATTCTCTATTCTTTTTTCACTCCCACTTTGGTATAGGCGCATGAAATAAAATATTCATCATTTTATCTGTTATTGATATTCCATTTCACCACTTGTTTATTTATTATAGATTTCATGATAATTTATAATTTTTTTCCATAACTATCTGTTTCGATTTATGATTACAATATTTATTATCCATTTTTAACACTGTGAATCCATTGATCTACGAGGGAAGAGTGTAACAACCCGAAATTTTGAATACATTTTGTTTCCTAACTTTGTGTTTTATTTTAGTTTTTACTCAAAAAAACTATTTCATTTAATAAAATGAGTATAATTAAAATAATACCATTGGGTTTTGACTGTTATATGACCATTGGTCAATATGACTGTTGGAAACTAAGTGTTGCGATTATTGTCTACAAATACAAGTGATCATGATTATTTATAATTTTTTTAAACTTCAGCATAATATAGAAAGGATAAATCAAATAATTTCATTTATTTATTAACATGGATATTCTACAAGTCAAATAATCACATGTAATATCAATAACCAATTTCATAATGATGGAATGCATAATGCTGAACATCATAACCACATTGTCAAGGCCTCGTTCCAAGACTAAAAATAAGATGTTGTTAAGGCCTTGTTCCAAGACACTAATACATCTCATGATACCTACCAATGCATTGAGGAGCCATAGGGGGCTCCACCCATCACTTACTAAGTCCAATGAATTACTTATAGGAAAATGTTGAAACATAATCTAAACATTTGTATTAAAACTAGCATACGAAAAGTCATTATTTTAACCACAAACCATGAATGGTATAAAAATTGAACATCCATAGTAAAAAAATAACTCATTAAATACAAGGTGAATGATTTTATTATAATAAATTAACCTAAATCCAGAATATAGAAGGATATTGACATAGATGAAAATAATCATCAAAACTATTTGAGAGAAATATACGAATTTTTCTTGAAAATATTAAAAAGTCTAACTATTTATCAAGAACCTGTTTAAAATTGATTTTGGAGTCAAAGTTTAACATAAATCTTTGAAACTTTTAAAAGGAATTTTAATTATAAAAAAATTAATGATCATATAAATAAATCCTTAAAACCATTTTTAAAACATGGATATTAATGATAAATATTTAGAAGAATAAAATTTTAAAACATTTAAAATGATATTTTAATTAGAGTTCCTTGCCAAATGAGAGATGCTTGATTTCAAATAATTGAGGTAATAAAAACACTATAATATCATGAGAATAAAGGTATTCAGGATATACCTGGTCAACGTACATTATATACACCAAATAAAAGTGAATCAGTGCATAACAACAAATAAGTCTCAATAGAATGTAAGTTGAGATGAATTCCCTTATAAAGACTATATCCTTAGGTTAAGGATATATCAATAACATAATTATGTGTGAAAAATATAAATACACTCAATACTGTTGGATATTCATTTTAAATCAATCAGAGGACATTCAAACATATTATTCTAAAAACAACACCAATGACTTTGATGTTTAACTCAATGAATAGAAATTGAGTTAAAATTAATCTTATCAAGTTCATATCGAGGACTTAAGAATTTTTAAATGGAGTTATTATGTGTATCAAAAGTATATACACACAAAGGGGAGTGGAAATTACTACATAATTAAATAAATTGTGATTTCACACATAACCTCAGTGTAAAAAAATTAATGAAGTTTGGGTAAAACCGAATGGGCGAAAATTGAAATTTGAAATTCCCTTACCGAATTGGTAACTTATGAAACATACACCCCATGAATGAAGGATCATAAAATTATTATGTAAATACCCATAAATTAAAGTATATTACACAAAGAATACAATCATGGGTAGTATATAAACTACACAAAGGTAATTGTGGAAAATATATCATGAATATCACGGGAATAAAAGTGAGATGAAAACCCCTTACCATGTTGTAATCAACCATGGAGTAAGACCAAAAATTTTTAACCACCAAATTAATCATATAATACCTTGAATATAAATATTATCATGATAATATATATAAAATTTCTGTAGACAATACACCACATGTAATAAATAAGTGGTGAATAATGGAAATCTCATGGAATTAAAAGTGAGATAAGACACCCCTTACCTTGTACATTTCTTTAGTATTGGGTTGGTTAATCTCTTGTATAATGGTGGAATAATTGTTATTAAATTATAAAATAACCAAATACATAAATATGATATCATATATGATCCTTTAATATTGCTTTGTTAATGATATTTTAGTAGTATCATTGTTTTGGTTGTTAACTGATTCATTTTCCTTTATAAGTTTTGTTAGGTAAGTCATGTTTCTTATGTATAAGATGTATTTGATTCATATCCAGAAGGATATTAAGTTCTTAAAAATTATTTTTTATCATAAAATGAAATTTATTCTTGAATTATTATTATGGGGAATGAATCTCACCACATTCGTTGAGACAATAATCCATACGTACGCATGATCGACAATATCATTATATTGATGGTGAAATTGTTTGTAGTTGGATGGTATATCATACATAAAGATTATTTAAAATCTTATATTTATTATTTACATCAGTTATACACATTATTATACCCATCCAAAAATTGAAGTGTTTGGATAAAAAACTATACCATGACGTAGAGACGGTAGTCCGCACGTACGCACGTATGGTAACTTGTCATTCATAGGATGGATATAATAATGAATATGTTAGTACCATATTTATAATAAAATAACAGTATGTAGAAGGTACTGGAGTTATTATTTTGTTATGGAAATAACAAAGAACGAGAATGTGGAAGAAGAAAATAATTTTGAAAGAGGTTATAAAATAATTACCTCTTCCTTGTGTATTTCCTTTTGATTTGAACAAAAGGGATCCTTAGGTTGGATTTATGCTCAAGGGAAGGCCTCTAGGATAAATTGACGGAAGTTGGGAGGATATTTGGCTGGTGATGTCCGAGTGAAATGGCTTTGAAGTTGTGATTTTGGAAGAAGGGGAAGTACCCTTTTATAAGAGGGCTGAGGGTCACTTTAGGAAAAGATTGAATTATTATTTTATTATTCAATCATATACAGTTTATAATGGATAAAAATGAATTTATTTAGAGACTTAGGTGTTTATGGGTCGAGATCCTCTCAAAAAATATGTTTTAGACATGTTTAGGTTAACCTATTAACCTTATATTTTAGATTCAATTCTTAGTTAAATAGTTTAACTTTTACCATATATTCCAAGATTATTATATTAAATGGTTAATAATCTTACTATAAAATGCCAAGAAACCTAAATTGGTTCATTAATTATATTTAAATCATTATATAAGTCCTTTGGATGAACCATATATTTTTAGTAATATAATATCATTTAATAATATAATATTTTCATTAAAAAATCATTTATGTCAATTTTGACACTATTTAGCAATTGTTTTTTGTGGAAGTCATAATAGCATGATTAATTTGAAAACAATTATTTTAATCAACCATAACATGTCATATTAATCTATAGAATTATTATAATACCAAAAAACTCTCAATTTAGATTTATTTGGATATTTATAACATTAATTATTTTAACCATTCATTAAAAATGTAAATACTGCATCATTGTTGTGTCATAAATAAATTTAATTATTTAATGTCTAAAAATTATAAATAAAATAAATTATGTAGGAAATATTTTTAGATTTATAATTAATATTTATATTTTAATTTATATAATGTGTAACCCTATATTAAAAAATGTTTAGTTATTAAACTTTGAATTTAACACTTTTAACTCTTCTTTAAATAAAATAATAATAAATGTCCTAATCTAACCCAAGTAGACCAAAAGGATCATATTTTATTCCTAAGGTTTATTTTGGCCGAAAAAAACATATCCAATAGAATTAGGACCAATGTTTGGATAATAATAATATCATTTTACCTTTAATTAGCCTATTTACTTTTAACCGTGACAAATAAAAGATAAACGTTACTATTCCCCAACAATTATACTCATCTTATTGAACCACATTTTACATACTGATATCAACTATGTCTCTATGAATTTTGAAATTCAATTCACAAAAGGGGTAAAATTATGTTTTATTCAAATTTGTAAATGCTCCTAGAAGGTGGGTAAAAGAAGATAAAAAGTTCAATAAAATTTTATACAAATAATATTATTATAAAATTACTTTAATGAATTACATTGAACATATATATTTATTATGCATATATTTTTATCTAAAATAAACTTAAATAAAATAATTAATTATATAAAAAAAAGGTCGGGTTTAAACAATAATGCAGTGTTTTTCACTATTCATCAAAAATTGAATGTTTTCAGAAAAATACCAAAAAATAAACCAAAGCTAATTTCGATATTATGAATTCAAAAATGAAGTTCATTTTGAAAAATAAAATTTAAAAAGTTTTAAAAAGTGTGTATTACTATTCTAAGTACAAGTTTGATTGGTCATGGTGTGTTAAAACTTCAAGTTGCGTACAACGCAAGCTACTATATTATTCAAAGGGAAATGTATTGTAGATTCTTGGTATGTTACAACCTATATATCCATACAATGCATTAGTTAATGATTTGTATCTCATGAGATAGATATGAATAGAAGGAGAAGTGGACCTGGGTTAGTATGGGATTTTTTATTCTATGGTGTTTTATGTAGTGAACCTTGACTACAATTATGGGTTGGGGTGTGAGATCATTCCTCTATTACATACCTGGTAGCAAGCATTGAATTATATGGAATTGATTTTATCTGCTTATTCCTATAACAAAATTTTATGTCTTCTTCCAATGTTATCCTCCCATAGATCATGTACTTTGATTCCATTATGATTCATGTATTATGACATTGCAGTATTTATTCAATGACCCAAGATTATAATCTTTGATGTGAAGGGTATGGTTTTAAAATCTTAGGATCGTGTTATCATACACTTATATTCATTCTATAATCACTAATATCTATTTTATACCCTTATGGAGGATCTAATCTAACCCTTACTTATGTTTCCATTACCATGGTTATGATAGATGGATTTATGTAGGGTATGAATGTGAAGAGTTCTAAATGGGAAGGTGTTTATCGAAGATATTGGATATTTTTCACCAAATTAAAATATTGTATACCTTTTATACCAAGGCACTTAACTATTATGGTCCTAAAGTGTGTAGTTGGGAAATGTTTTGAAAATTCTTATAAAAATATGTAATATACATGTATGAAAATCATGGGTCACTGTAGTTTTTATCATTTTGAGGGTAACGCTAATCAATGGTGGAAAATGATAAAAAATATGATGCCTAAGGAATAGATAGTGGGATTAGAATGGAAGGATTTATGGAAAAAAAACTTGATAAATATTTTTCTTGCACCGTCTGACATAATATAGAAAGGGACTTCCATACCCACAAGAAAAAAGATGAATAATCCATCAGAGTGTATGAGGAAAAATTCACAAGGTTTTCACAACATGCCTCCAGCTTTTACATTACCCCCAAATTCAAGGTGGACTGCTTATTTGGTGGGTTGAAACCTAGACTATGGAAATCCCAATAGATCCTTGAATTTGATAGCACTGATGAAATTTTACGATGTGCCCTAAATTTTGAAATGGAGATCAGAGAATCTTAGGGATATTGTGGGGATATGAAGCGGAAAGTGGAATTTAATTCTAACAGTCTAATGGATATATACAATTGTGCTATAAATTCTGACACCCCACTTTCCAAAGGTGAAAAAATAATCACCCCAGAAATTACATGAAGGGGACAAGGAAATGCTTTAGAGGTGGAAGATAGGGGAACCTGGCCAATATCTATCGAATGAAAAACCCTGTACTACAACAGAGGAAAAGAACGCTCCGTTTGACCCACAAAACATTGTTCAATGCTACAACAGCAAATAACCATGACACTTTGTGAACCAGTTCCCTAATCCAAGGGGTTTTGTAGGCATCAAACAACCACTATGGAATCAAGGATGATATTTTTTCATCACTACAACTAAAGTGAATCCCAAAAATCAAGTGGTGACAGGTACACTACTTATTCATTAACGGATAGAAAACATAATTTGTGATTCTAGTTATATGCAGTATTTTATATCCCAAATGTTTAGTAGAAAAATCCAAGATCCACTGAAAATCATTGATGTAGAGATGTTGGTGAGAATGAAAAATGGAGAAATTATTGAATCCCATGAATATAACTCATCCTCTGTCACAATTTGTGGATTGAACTTCCCAAAAAACCTCATCATACTCCCTAAGGTGGAATTTGATGCAATTCTATGCAATGATTGGATTTCCCTTTATATAGCCAATGCAAATTTCTGTGAGAGGGAAATCACTCTTCATATGAAGAATCACCCCCTAATTATGTACAAGTGCAAGGAGGAGGATGAATATTCTTTATCACCATAATCTCAAGAATGGATATTACTACCCTATGGGAACACATATCATTCTCAGATGATTGAGTCTAAAGAAGGAACCATCATCAAAGTCATTCCTATTGTGAGGGAATTCACTGATGGGTTTCCCGAGGAATTTTCTAGTCTTCCTCCTAGAATAGATGATTAATTATTGATTTATCTCATACCTAGGGAATTACCAGTATCCATGTATCCATATATAATTATTTTTTTAGTGCTTGAGGAGCTAATGAAACAACTAAAGAAGAATTTGGATAAAGGTTTTATATGCCCAAGTGCTTCACCATGGGGTGCAGCAATCCTCTTCAAGAATAATGTTGTGTCAATGCGCATTTTCATTGATTAACGTGAGCTCAAAAAATCCCAAAAAAGAACAAGTATCACTTTCCACGAATTTATGAGTTGTTCGATCAACTATATGGAGAAAAATATTTCTCCATGGTGGATATGTATTCAAGATATAACCAAGTAAGGGTGAAGAAGGAGGATATCCCCAAGACTGATTTCTGAACAAGGTACGGGCACTGTGAATTCATAGTAATTCCTTTCGAACTCACTAATGCTCTGGTAATATTCATGGACTTGATGAATTGTGTATCTAGATATTACCTTGAAATTTTTTTGGTTGAATTTATAGATAGTATTCTAATATACTAAAAAACCATGGAGGAGTAGGAGGAGCATCTAAACACTGTACTGGAGACCTTGTGAAAGGAGAAGGTTTTTGAAAATTACCACAAGTGTGAGTTCTGGTTGAAGTAAGTATCATTCTTGGGTCATATCATCACAAGGAATGAGATATATGTGTATCCCACCAAGACAAATAAAATTTTGGGATGGATGAGGCCAACATCTGTGATGGATATCCATAGATTCCTTCTGTTATCTAGATATTGTCGCCAATTTGTGAGAAATTATTCATGATTTTCAAATACCCTTACCAAGAAAAATCTAAAGAGAGTCAAGTTTTCTTGGAATGGTAAATGCGAAGAGATATTTAAAAAGTTGAAAAGGTGGCCTATCACTACACCCATGCTCACACTAAGGAAAAGTGGAGAACTTTTTGTGGTATTCAGTGTTGTTTTGAAGAAGGTATTGGGATATGTGTTGATGTAAAAAGGTAAAGTCATTTCCTATGCTTCCATGAAATTGGATGTTAAGGATTATAACTATCCAACACATGATCTGTAGTTCGATGCAGGAATCTTCGGTTTGAAAATTTGGATACATTACCTCTTTCAGGAGAAGTATAAAATATATACAGATCAAAAAATCCTAAAGTATATATTCACACATAAATATTTGAATATGTGACACCAAAGGAGGTTAGAGCTGATCAAAGACTATGACTGCTCATTCCATTATCACCCTGGGAAAACGAATAGGGTGGGGAATGCTCTATGTAGAAAGGACCATGTGATACTATCATTGATGATAATTGAAAAGGATCCAATATTATTAGATTTAATGAAGATGAAAATAAGAATCGTTAAGACGTGAACATCATAAATCCTTTCATGAATGATTTATCAACTGTATCTTTTGGAAGGTTAAAGGATTATCAAAAAGATGATGTGGGAATTTAAAAGAATTTGGAAACAATCAGAAGAGGGAAATCCCTTGAGTTCAATGTTAATGAAGAAGGAATTGTGATATTTGGGTCAAGACTATGTGTTCTATCAAATCTAGAGTTAAAGAAATATCCTTTAGATGATGCACATAGTTCAAATTCTCTATTCCCCCAGGAAACACAAAGATGTATCGAGATCTACGAGAGAATTATAGGTGGGATAACATGAAGAAGGAGATAATTGAGTATATATCTATGTTCCTGGTATGTCAGCAAGTGAAGGTTGAGAGGAAGAATTCTAAGGGGATGATGCAACCATTACCCATACAAACATGAAAATGGGAAGAAAAAACTATTGAATTTGTCACTGGACATTCGAATAAATAGAAAGAAAAAAATTCTATCTGGGTTGTTCTGGATCGTCTTACATATACTACACACTTTATTGGGATTTGAGAGGATTTATCATGGGATCAACTCACACAGATATACATCAGAGAAGTGGTAAGGCCGCATGGAGTAATTCAAAGATTCTCCAAAATTCTTTGAATAATGAGATGAATTCAGTACGGATTATCATCCTCAAACTGATGTCAAATTTGGGAATACTTTCCAAAAACATGAGGACATTTTGAGAGCATGCTCAATGGAATTCGAAGGAGGATGGGATCAAAATATTTGGATGGTTGAGTTCTCATACAACAACATTTTCCAATCAAGCATCCAAATGGATCCTTATGAAGCCCTTTATGGGAAGAGGTTTAGAACAATGGCATGTTGGGATGATGTTGGGGAGAGAATACTTATAGGTTTAGAAATGGCCAAAGAAATGGTTGATAGGGTTAAGACTATCCACAAGCACATTAAAGTTCCTCAAGGTTGAAAAATGATATAG
Source organism: Viscum album (assembly GCA_963277665.1). Lineage (NCBI taxonomy): Eukaryota > Viridiplantae > Streptophyta > Magnoliopsida > Santalales > Viscaceae > Viscum > Viscum album. Next base: position 194,234,624 of record OY728127.1, read on the forward strand.
GATAACAAATGTCAATGAGACCTAAAGTTTGATGTTGGAGACATGGTATTCCACCGCATATCACCATTGAAGAGATTTATCAGAATTGGGAAGAAAGGAAATCTTATTCCGACGTACATCAACCATTTTTAGATCCTTGATCACATTGGAATAGTTTCTTACTGACTAGCACTCCCACCAAACTGGTCTCAAGTACATAATGAATTCCATGTATCACTCAGGATGAAATACACACCTGACCCATCACATGTACACAATCCAGTGGTGGTACTATTGGATAATGACCTATCCTATGTAGAGAAAACATGAATGATCTTAGATCCAAGAGAAAACATTATATGAAATAACACGATTCCCCTCACTAAGGTGTGGTGGAAAAACCAAAAGTTTGAAGAAGAAACATGGGAGCTAGAGGAAGTGCTGAGGCAGAGTTACCCTAATCTGTTTTAGTGTGGTAAAAGGAAATTTTGGGGGATAAATTTCTTATGGGGGAATTTTGTAACGACCCGATCATTTATGAATAAAATTCTCTTTCTTTTAATGTCTTATGGATATAAAAAACACGTGTAATATTATTATTATTATTATTAGGGTTTAAATTAACATTAAGTATCATTACCATTGATAATATATCTATTGAACAATAATCAAACATCTGATATAAATTTATGAATTTTTTAAAAATAATTTCAACACAGTCAAAGGATAGGATATCCTCATCCAATTTACTCAGGATGCACAAATCTCATTTATCAGATCATGGAAAGGATTTAGAGTCCTTAGGGTTTATTCTTGATCATTCTCAAGTCGATCTTGAATATGTTAATCTTGAATAGAATCGCCTACTGGAGAAGATCATGTTAATAGAGACTAACACCCGAGTGATGTTATACGAGCCTCCCAAGACTCTTTCACAACCACACACCTTACCCTTAGGTCTTATGTAGGTGTTGTAAGGGGTTATGTAATAAGTTATTAGATACTTATTTTGTAATCCCCTTTTATAAATGAAAGTTCTATTTCAACAATTTCTTTATGAGAATAGTTTTTCTTTAAAAATGATGTATTTGATAAATTTATTTTTTTTGGAAAAAATGGTTCTTCTGAGAAATATATACATTATTGTATTAAACTAAGTTTTTTTATTAATAATATTATAAAAATAATTATTATAAATGATGATTATATCAGTTCCTTATCTGTAAATGATATGGTAATCATTTTGAAAAGAGTTACATTTTTTATACAAAAAAACAGAATGTGTATTTCTAAAGAATTTATTTTAAGGAATTAAATTATTTTTGAAATAATTAATATTTAAATAAAATATTATTATCAAAATAAATTTTTTAATTATAAATGAGTATATAATTTTTATTAAGTCAAATGTATTTTTTATCAAGGTTTGAAAACTAATTTTGTTTCAAAACCTGTGAATTGTCAATAAATTTCAGTTTTCATTTTAAAAGTAAAAATTCACATATTTAGGAAATTATTTTGATAAAATGACTATTATTTTTGGAATCATGAATTCAAATTTATTTGATGGTTAATTTTTCAAAACATTGAGAGACAGTCAAATATTTGGGTAAAAATTAAATATCGTATAAATAAAATATGTGTTTTATGATATCATAATGACAAAAAAATGATTTAATAAATAGAATAATGGGCATTATCGGCCCAATATATGTTTTTACATTAAAATAATTTTATTTTAGACTTACTCGACTTTTTTTATAATTCCTTAGTGAATCCTCCAGTGTATAATATATTTTATGATTTTAAATTCATTTCTTTAATGGTGTGTCTCATATCGACATAATCAAAGCTAATATTTTAATATGTTAGGTCATTTTCCTTATAAAATAATGTTTTCCACTCTTCTTTGGAAAAAACCATGGGCCAAAAAAATGGAAAGGTTTGTTGTTTTTATTATTTAAATATATTGATTCCAAAGCCTATGTTTGTGAAATATAAAAGAATTCTCCTATCATTTCCCATATAAACCCACCCATGCTCTTACTTATCTTAACTCAAAATCCTTGTAAAATATCACTAATCATTCCTACCCTATCTATAATCCTACAAAGTCACCCCAATCTCTCAATAATCCCCTCTTCATGCTTTCGAAGTCACACACTCAAGTAAGGGTTTCCTTCCTTCCTCATTTTTATCCATGTTTCTTTATATTGTTACACCCTTTTATTTTCAATTACAAATGATAGGGTATGTCCTCTAACCCCCCCATACTTCCCTTATTATGTTATTTTGATGTTATAAATATTACAATCTCATTAATCCCTCCCATGTATACTCGTTACCATGCCAAAATTTTGTAGGAGTTATCCCATTTCTCCCCTTCGTTCAGGTTTCTCAACTATGTTACTCATTCTATTTAAAAATACCTTTTATTAGGACATGTATTTATATGAAACCCTTAATTACCATTTCATTTATAAATGATGATATTCCTCTTTCGCTCTCATCAACCATTTTATGAGTTTTTCTATCACACCATTAGGCTACCAAAATTTTTCAATGATTTTTCCATGCCAAAATCATCGTATAGTGAAAACCATGACCACTTATCTATCAAGTGAATTCACCTTTGTGCATATATAATTATTGATTATATAAGTTAATGTATGTATTCCATATTCCTTTATAATGTAATAAATGATTATGTTGAATGAATCAATGTTATATGATCTATGTGGCACACTTAATCATGAGATTGAAATATTTATGAAGGATGTACCCTGATGGCACTCCAATACATTGGGTAATGTTTAGTATCATGATACGAATTTTTAAATGAGGGTTTACCCATGATAATTCATGTGAAATTAGGGTTTACCCATGTTAATCCATCTACAATGATCATTATCTCATTATAATATCATGTTGTATGTTGTTTCCACATTTCCATGTTATGATAATCATGATATATCATGCCTTTATGTTCATGTTTATCATATGCATCATTTGTCATGACCCTTCCCAGTGGGGCCTGAGCTGCAACTCCCCAAGCTCGCCTCCAATAGGCTAGGGGCTGGTGACTAGCACCGAGTAGGCATGAAACTAACATGGGAGGCATTGCCAAGAAACCTGTACACACGCACACACATCTCCAAGCCCACAAAGCTGAAAAGTAAAAACTACTAAAGAAATGGAAAGGCATGCATACACTAAAAATCCCAACCAACAGAGTACGACAGGAAGTAAAGTACAGAAAGTGTAAAACCCTGGGCCAAAAGTACAAGCCCACCAAAAAAAGTCTATAACAATGTCCAACCTGTAAGAAAGGTGCTGGGAAGGTAGTCTGTAGCCATAGGAACACACCTCGGCCTGTCTGATCTCACTGAGTACTGTCCGATCCTGGTCTACCTAGAATCTTGTCAAAGGCTCGCTCGTCGGCACAAGACATGACACGTGTGGGCAATGCCCGTGTAGGGGGAGTATAATAATACCTAGTATGACACCCCGAAACCACAAAGGAAATAAAACAAGGGAAAATACCACAAGGGAAAGATACAGTCAGCTCTACACAGTATATGTCTACCGAACATATAACAAGAACATCCAGATATACTTATACACAAAGGAATATCGTGATACTGCCACTATAATCCATCTCGAATATTTCCACTAAGCATGTAACATGGATAACACAATCCTAGGTATGAGTAGAGAGAGATACAAAGTACTCGTTCTGGGAGAACACACTCTACAAGTACCTTGAGAACATGATGCTTAGATGAGGATCACAACCATGTCATGGGGTGATTCCGACAACTCAGTCTGAGATAATCCGCTAAGCAGAGGATTGACGCCTAGGTAAAGTTGGTTACGTTGATACCAAGAAATCTACCTAGGGTTCCAGGGACAAATAGAGGATCCGGATCAAAGTCTCACAGAGGGGATTCGATCAACTCTATTCAGGGAGTTCTACTGAAGGTATCATACTCCTGTGTAAAGGAAATTATACCAGAACCATTAGGGAAAAGACCAAGGGTATGAACCCTAAGAAAACTAACCCAAGTCACAGAAGGAAAATAGCTCAATCCTTGAATAATTTATTACACGACGTGTAGTATAGTTACACTCTGTGTTCCATGACCCCGGGTACTACCCATTTAAACGGCTCGTGTCATCCGTTCAAGCTGTGTAAAACTCAACTACACGGAGTGTAGAAAAAGTACACGTTGTGTTCCTTGACCCCGAGTCCTGCCCATGTAGATGGCCCATGCCATTCAGCTTGTTGGAAAGAAAGAAACTACATGGCGTGTAGATGAATAACACACCGTGTCCGAACACCTGGGGCTCGCTCCGTGTACATTGGCCATGTGCCCGTACACGGTCTCTGCCCTTGTCCGTGTTGCCTGCCCGTGTACCAGTACACGAGGTATCCCGTGTATCTGGTCGGGTCTGACCGGGGAGGGGTATACAAAGCATGTCCTTGGCTGTGTACCCTACCCATGTCTGTGTACTCCCGAAGTACACATTATGCAGTCCACCGACGAACACACGCAGTGTATCCCATACTACACGGTGTGTAGCCGGTAAATTTCCAGAACCATCATCTTCCTTATCATGCCTCGTATAATCCTCCGGATCTTGATCCAACCGCCTGATCATCAAAAAAAACTCTGGATTTGGGGTCATCCCGCCCCTAAAAAAATGATTTCATTGGTTTCGGTCATCCAATCGGCCCTAAATACGCATCCCGACCAATCCGCATGAAAACGCTCGATGAACGGGAACTTTCGAACCACGTCGATTCGTCCGCCTCCATCACCGTTTCACCTCCGTTAGGTCGTCTCGATGTTGGATCTTCGATTTCAGATCGTCGTGCCAACAAAAGAGCATGCAACGATCGATTTTCCCCAAGAACACGAAGAACAAGCATGAAGAACGTGTCGAAATCGAGAGAGAAAAACACAACAATTGAGAGGGATGAACCTCGATCAATGTTCGTATCGATCTTGGTTCGTCACCATTAGAAGGTTGAGGAAAAACCATAAAAATCTCAAGAATCAAAACCAGAGATTCCCACAAATATCCCATACTGCAAGAATGACTGATTCGTGGGCTAATCTATTCATGGATTAGTCCATGTTCGTTGTGGAAATAAAAAATGGGGAAGAAAAATCACAACAAACATCCTACCTGGATTTCTGTGGCATTCGTTGGTGAAGATCCGGTCATCGCGTCATCGTCTCCGCATCGTGAGGTTTTCTCCAGATCCTCTAGAGCCGCCAAGGGTTTCAAGGTTATTAAGTTTGTAACCCTAGACCCTGCGCAAGCCTTTATTAAAAAGGGAAGACATCCACTGAAAAAGATATAATAGAATCTCGTTGCAGAAATAAAATATTTTTATTAAATATTTTATTACTCTTATGTCAAAAAACTATATTTCACCACCGACCCGCACCGGCCGATGTTAGGACTTAACTAAGGTAAAAATGTTGTTATGGACGCAATGGTGCCCTCAGATTTCGGATTCGAGCGCCCGTTCAGGAGTTATTCCACTTTTTTAGGAAAACTGCACGTGTGCATTATTTAATTATTAAATTAAATTCAAACATTTGTTCTGGGCTCACCGGGCCTCGGAACTACACATCGCCTCAGAGCCTGGTCTCTAATTAATTCCAATATAATATTAAAATAATACATGAAAAAAACCGGGATATTACATCACACCCACTTTAGGACGTTTACGTCCCCGAAAAACCAAAACAAAGTCTACTCAAAAAGTTGTGGGTATTGCACGCGAATCTCAGCCTCCCGCTCCCACGTGCTTTCCTGGAGATTCCCGTGATGCCACCGGACACACATCAAGGGAATAGCTCACCCACGAAGGATCTTCTCCTACCGATCCTCGATCTCCATTGGGTACTCAACAAAGGTCGCTCCATCATCGATGTCCAGCTCACCCCAGTCGATAACGTGTGAAGGATCATGCACGTATCTCTGTAGTTGTGACACATGGAAGACGTTGTGTACCCTGTCCATATGAGGAGGTAGAGCCAAGAGATACACCACCTCGCCAACTTTACTCAGAATCTGAAAAGGGCCAATGAAACTCGGAGATAGCTTGCCGCCTCAGCCAAATCTCTACAATCCCCGTCGAGGTGATACCCGAAGGAACACATGGTCTCCCTCCTCGAACTCCAAGGGCCTCCGCCTCCTATCTACATATGACTTCTGCCGACTCTGTCCAGTCCTCATCCGCTCTTGGATGACCTGAACCTTCTCTATAGTAGCTCTCACCATCTCTGGGCCCATGAGTGCTGACTCTCCCATGTCAGTCCAGAAAAGTGGCGACCTGCAGGGTCGCCCGTACAGAGCCTCGAATGGTGCCATACAAATAGTGTAATAATAATTGTTGTTATAAAAAAATTCCACCAGTGGTAGGTGATCCTTATAGATATGAATGTATTCAAGTATGAAAGCTCGAAGCATATCCTCCAGGACCTGGATGGTCCGCTCTGTCTGACCATCAGTTTGGGGATGAAACGTTGTACTCAAGTGTAACTAAGTCCAAAAAGCTTCCAACAATCCCTTCCAAAACTAGGATGTGAACTGAGCATCATGATCTAAGACGAGTGTGGATGGCACTCCATGAAGTCGGACTGTCTCTTGCACGTAGAGGCATCCCAAGCTCTCCACTAAACTCTGCTCCCGTATGGCTAGAAAGTGGGCCGACTTGGTGAGTCGATCAATGATCACCCAGATGGAATCATGTCCCGTGGACGTACGTGGTAAACCCATCACGAAGTCCATGGATATCTCATACCACTTCCACTCTGTCACCTCCAGGGGCTGAGTCAAACCCGCTAGAACCTGGTGCTCAGCCTTTACTTGATGACAAGTAAGGCACCAAGAAACAAACTCGGCCACACACTTCTTCAATCCTAGCCTCGAGAACTAACGTCAGAGGTCCTGATACATCTTTGACACGTCTAGATTCACTGCCAAAGGATATGTATGGAACTCCCTTATAACCTTCTACTGTAACTTCACCGGTACTACTGTGCACCCTCTGAAAAGAACAACGTGCTCCCCACCTTTTGAATATCCATCAGCCGAAACACCTGTGGATATCTGAGCATGTAGAGTCTCACAGCTAGCATCCTCGTGCTGTGAATCCCTAACTCGATGTAAGAGTAGAGGGGTAACAACCATCGACAGAAGGTAAGCTCCCTCATCTCCATCCATGAAGGATAACTGTAAGGAGGCCAACTGCCTCATCGCCTCATCCAGCAACTGTGAACGGGATTTCCTTCTTAGAGCATCCGGCACAACGTTCCCCTTCCCAGGATTATAAACGATCTCAAATTCATAATCTTGGAGGAACTCAAGCCATCGCCTCTACCTAAAATTTATATCCTTCTGAGAAAAGATATATCTGAGACTCTTGTGATCAGAGTAGATGGTAAACCGCTCGCCCATTAGGTAGTGCCGCCACATTTTCAACGCGAAGACTACTGCTTCCAACTCAAGATCATTGGTCACGTAGTTCTGCTCGTGTGCCCTCAACTGAAGTGAGCCATAGTCAATCACTGCTTGCCTCTGCATCAAAACACAACCATGCCCAGTTTCTGACACATCGCAGAACACTACGTACTCAACACCCTCATCCGGTAATATCAAGATCGGGGCGCTCGTCAAACTCTATCTCAACTGCTGGAAAGACTGATGGTAACTCTCGGTCCACACGAATGGATGCCCCTTTCGTGTCAAAGCTGTCGTGGGTGCTACAATCCTGGAGAAATCAAGAATGAGTCTCCGATAGTAGCCTACCAACCCAAGAAAACACCACACCATCATCACGCTCTGGGGTGGCTCCCTTGCTAGCGCTGCCTCCACCTTGGTTGGGTCCACTGCTACACCATCTGCCGACATAACATGTCCGAGAAAGTGGACCTCCTGTAACCAGAACTGACACTTAGAGAGTTTCCCATACAACTTGTGCTCTCGGAGTGTGTCCAGATCCATCCTTAGGTGTCTCGCGTGCTCCTCCTCGGACGCAGAGTACACAAGGAAATCGTCGATGAAGACCAGTACAAACTGGTCTAGGTAGGGCTGAAAGACCCGGTTCATGAGTCCCATGAACACTGCAGGGGAATTCGTCACGCCGAAGGGCATCACAAAGTACTCATAGTGACCGTAGAGACATCAGAAAGCCATCTTCGGTATATCCTCATCCCGTACTCGCAACTGGTGATTTCCTGATCGTAGATCAACCTTCGAGAACCATTGTGCCCCTCTCAACTGGTCGAAGAGGTCATCGATTCTCAGTAGTGGATACTGGTTCTTTACGGTCACCTGATTCAAGCGTCGGTAATCCACACATAGCCTCAAGCTCCTGTCTGCCTTCTTGGAAAATAGCAATGGGGCCACCCAGGGTGAAACGTTGGGTCTCAAAAAGACCTTCTTCTACAAGTCATCCAACCGCACTCTCAGCTCACAAAGCTCTGAAGGAGCCATCCGATATGCTGATGCTGATATCGGTGTCATTTCAGGTTGCAACATAATGCATAAATCTATCTTCCGATGGGGAGGTAGCCTGGGGAAATCCTCCGGGAAGACATCCGAGTACTCATCCACTACTAATGTAAACTTGAAACTCGTAACATCTTCTACACAAATGGCTAGTCTAGCCAACTAATTTGAAATCTGTTGTGCCCTCCTATGCACAAGTCCATCTTGCACTGCCTAGGTCTCTATTTCACCGACAAAAGAGAACCTCGTTCCATCACTACGGACACACCACACCCTTCGCCTAAACCAGTCGATTTGGGCATGAACTGTGGAAAGCCAATCCATAACGAAAATGAAATTGTAAGGCCTCGACGCTAGCTCCAAGAGGTTCCAACCAAAACTCTCACCTCCAAGGGTCAGGTCACACTGTCTACAGAGGTGTGTGATCTCTGAATCTTCTCCAGTCGGTGTTTCTAAGCGTAAGGGTCGAGTAAATGGATCAACTATAATCTCAAGGTCTCGAACAGGATATGAATCTAGAAAGGAATAACTAGAACCTTTTTCTATCAATACGGAAACCAAAGTAGAAAAGACACAGATAGTACCTCTAATCAATCCGGGAGTACCTGGGTCATAAGTCTCTGCCACCTGCAGTTGTCCCTGCCTCTGTCCACCAGCTCCCTGGGCCTGGGATGGACCTCCTGGGGGTGGTGGAGGGAAAGGGTCAAAACACCAACCACCTCCATCTGCTCTCCCAGATCCTATACCACATCCGCCGCCCCGTGGATCTGTCTGCTCCACACGTTGCCTCTGCCTCGGTGGTCCATCCACTACTCCCGGGTCAACAGTATGGCGAGTCAAACAATCCGGAGTGAGATGTCCCCTTCCATCACATGAGTAGAATCTCCTCTCTTGAGGCTGGATGGATGCACCCTTTGAACCCTATACGGCAGATCCCCTGTCATGGGATCTCCTCTGAAAACGTCTACCATGCCTAGGTCCCTGACGTTGGCTCCCTACTGTCGAGGTATCTACTCCTGCTCGCCCACTACTGACATCTTCTAGTTGTCTCTGCTCTGCCAAGAATCTCTTGACCACCAGAGCCCACTCGAGCACCCCTGCATAAGTAGGAATGCTCACAGAGATGATGCTAGCTCAGATATCTCTGCACAAGCCTCGCTCAGAAGTCCGAGCTCTGAAGTACTGATCCCTGAACATATCCATCGAGTACCGTGAGAGGTTGGTAAATCTCGAAGAATAGTCAGCCACCGTCATGGTTCCCTGCTGGAACTGAAGAAGATCTTGTATTAATACTGATCTCAAGGTAACCGGTGAAAACTCACCTCTGATGAGACGCTCAAACTCTGACCAAGTGAGTGTCGCCTCGTCGTGATTCTGGATTACCGAACCCCACCATTGTCCTACCGAGCCCTGCAGAAGGCTCGCTGCCAGGATCAACATCAGTTCTGCTAGTGTCCTGACCAAATGGAAGACTCTGGTCACTGCTTCATGCCAGTCCTCTGCTGCCTAAGGCTCAGGCTCACCTTGAAACCTGAGGGGTCTCTGTCTCTGAAACTCATGGAGTGCGCTCAGCCTGCGCTCCTCCTCCACTGGTACAGCAGGCACTAAACACTACTCCACAGTTGGCAGGATAACTAGCACACCACTTGGTGGTAAAACTGGGGGATCTGGTCCTTGTATCAAATCTTCATCACTAAGGGGGTCATCCTCGTGATCGAGCTGCTGGATCCTAGCGGGTACGTGTCGCGGAGGCATGCTGTTAAAAAAAAGATGTATCTCAGTCAGTGAGTATATCTGGAGAGATGACTCAAAAAGGACATGGAAACCACATCCCATTCCTATATGATTCATGTACCATTATTCTCCCTGCAACTAGTGTTCTCATGTTATGAGTCGAAAAACAAGTTATCTGAGTCCTGGTGTATGGATACATCGGCCACCCACACCAACACTAAGGTCCCTGGCCTGAAAGACGAACTCAAAACACTTAACACTATTTCCCCAAACCAACTCACAGACTCTCGGTCCTAGGGTAGAACCGACCACCTATGATACCACTCTATCACGACCCATCCCAGTGGGGTCCGAGCCACAACTCCCCATGCCAGCCTCCAATAGGCCAGAGGCTAGTGACTAGCACCGAGTAGGCATGATACTAACATGGGAGGCATTGCCTTGAAACCTTTACACATGAACACACATCTCAAAGACCACAAAGATGAAAAGTATAAACAACTAAAGAAATGGAAAGGCTTGCATACACTAAAAATCCCAACCAACAGAGTACGACATGATGTAAAGTACAACAATTGTAAAACCCTGGTCCAAAAGTACAAGCCCGCCAAAGAAAGTCTGTAACAAAGTCCAACCTGTAAGAAAGGTGCTGGGATTGTAGTCTATATCCATAAGAACACACCTCGGCCTATTTGATCTCACTGAGTACCCTCCGGTCCTGGTCCACCTAGAATCCTGTCAAAGGCTCGCTCGTCTGCACAAGACAAGACACGTGCGGGAAAAGCCCATGCAGGGGAGAGTATAACAATACCCAGTAGGACACCCCGAAACCACAAAGGAAATACAAAAAGGTAAATACCACAAAGGAAAGATACAGTCATCTCTACATAGTATATGTCTACCGAACATATAACAAGAACATCCAGATATACTCATACACAAACGACTATCGCGATACTGCCACTATAATCCAGCTCAAAGATTTCCACTAAGAATGTAACAAAGAGAACACACTCCTAGGTCTGAGTAGAGAGAGATACGAAGTAATCGTTCTGGGAGAACACAATCTACAAGTACCTTGAGAACATGATGCTCAGATGAGGATCACAACCAAGTCACGGGGTGATTCCGACAACTCAGTCTGAGCTAATCCGCTAAGCAGAGGATCGACACCCGGGTAAAGTTGGTCACGTCGATACCAGGAACTCTACCTAGGGTTCCATGGATGAATAGAAGATCCGGCTCTAAGTCTCACAGAGGGGATTCTAAAAAATCTATTCAGGGAGTTCTACTGAACGGATGATACTCCTGTGTAAAGGAAATGATACCAGAACCTTCAGGGAAAAGACCAAGGTTACGAAACATAAGAAAACTAGCCCAAGTCACATAAGGAAACTGGCTCAAGCCTTGAAGAATTTATTACACTTTGTGTAGTATGGTTACATGCCATGTTCCTTGACCCCGGGTACTACCCGTGTAAACGGCCCCTGTCATCTGTTCAACCTATGTAAAACTCAACTACACAGCATGTAGAAAAAGTACACGCCGTGTTCCTTGTCCCCGGGTCCTACCGTGTAAATGGAACATGTCATTTGTCTTGTAAGATATAAAGAAACTACATGGCGTGTATAAGAATCACACGTCGTGTCCGAGAACCTGGGGCTCGCTCTGTGTACGCTGGACATGTGCCCGTACACGGTCTCTGCCCGTGTCTGTGTTGCCTGCCCGTGTACTAGTACACGGGGTATCCCGTGTATCTGGCTGGGTCTGGTCGGGGAGGGGAATACACAGCGTGTCCTTGGCCATTTACCCTATCCATGTCCGTGTACTCCCAAAGTACACGTTATGCAGTCCGCCGATGAACACACACAGTGTAGCCCATTCTACACGATGTGTAGTCGATAAATTTCTAGAACTATCTTCTTCCTCCGCGCGCCTCGGATAATCCTCCAGATCTTGATCCAACTGCCCGATCATCATGAAACTCCAGATTTTGGGGTCGTCCAGCCCCTACGAAACTGATTCTGTCGATTCGGGCTTCCGATCGGCCCTGAATACGCATCCCGATCAATCCGCACAAAAACGCTCGAAGAACGGGAACTTCCAAACCACATGGATCCGTCCGCCGCCATCATCGTCGCACCTTCGTTAGGTCATCTCGATGTTCGATCTTCGATTTCAGATCGTTGCACTAGAAAACGAGCGTGCAACGATCGATTTCCCCAAGAACGCAAAGAACACACACAAAGAACATGTCAGAATCAGGAGATAAAAACACAATAATCTAGTGGGACGAACCTTGATCAATGTTCATGTCGATCTTGGTTCGTCACCGTTATAAGGTTAAGAAAAAACATAACAATATCAAGAATCAAGACCCACAATTCCCGAAAATATCCCATCCTGCAAGAACGACTGATTCATGGGATAATCTGTTCATGGATTAGTCCGCATTCATCATGGAAATCAAAAACGGGGATGAAAAATCACAGCAAACATCCTACCTAGATTTCCGCGGCGTTCGTTGGCGAAGATCTGGTCGTCGTGTCATCGTCGCCACGTCGAGAGGTTTTCTCTAGAGCCCCCAAAGACGCCAAGGGTTTCAGGGTTATTAAGTTTGTAACCCTGGACCCTGCGGAAGAATTTATTAAAAAGGGAAGATATCCGCTGCAAAATATTCAATAGAATCTCGCTGTAGAAATAAAATATTTTTATTAAATATTTTATTACTCTTAGGTCCAAAAACTAGATTTCACCACCGACCCATGCCAACCAATGTTAGGCCTTTCCTAAGGTAAAAACGTTGTTCTGAACGCAATGGTGACCTCAGATTTCTGATCCAAGCGCCCATTCAGAAGTTATTCAACTTTTTCAGGAAAACCGCACGCACGCGTTATTTAATTATTAAATTAAATTAAAACATTTGTTCCAGGGTCACTGGTCTTCAAAACTTCACACCGCCTCAGAGCCCGATCTTGAATTAATTTCCATATAATATTAAAATAATACATGGAAAGATCTGGGACATTACATCATTGATATGCCTATTTCTAGACATGTATTGTATTTGTTTTCATGTTATTCTTTGTTCGCTCCCTTAATGGGATTTATAGCTAACCTCTTTCCTAAGTATGTCTTGAGGTTATCCCACACAGTGTAAAGTACGAAAGAATGAGTTGGTCATGTCAAAGAAGTTTGGAATAAAGATATTGTATTTCATGTTTTAAGTTGTCATGTAATGTTACTAATATCCCAAGACACAAGACCCATCAATACTCATATTTTCCTTAAGTTCAATTTTATGTAATAAATCATAAGTGTGTAATAATGAGATGGGATGTTATATTACAGCCACCAATAGATTGGGGACCTCTCCTATAAACCCCTGGAATATGACTGCGCATTACTATGTTCTCCACATAAATATATTCAAGTTAATAGAATTGAACCAAGATATATAACATCCTAATATCAATAGTGACAATGTAAAATAAAATTAGCTTAGGAATCTCTTTTAAATGACTCATGAAACAAGGCATGATAATATCTCTACTCAATGCCTCTCCTATCCCAATAGTGATAGGGATTCCCCAAGTTTAATGTCGTCATATAGAAATATATCCATAGACTCATTAGTGGAAGATGAATATTATGACCTCAATAATTCTCCTCCCATGTTCAGGGAAGATGTCTCCACCACCGTTGGTGTGCTTAGATAGGTAAATCTGGGAACATAAGATGACCTGAGGCCTATGCTGATTAGTACCTCCATGCCCATCAAAGGGAAATAGATGTACATTGAATTTATGAAATAGAAATGATATGTGTTGAATTGGATCTATATATAATTTATTGTATTGAGTCCACATTGGGATACACACTATCTCAGCTTACTTGATGAGAATCAAGGCTTCAAGAAGTAAGCCAGGAGGATGCACCCCTCTTATGCCACCAGTTTTGTGGTAGAAATCAACAAGTTGATCAAATCCAAATTTTTCTGAGAAGTTATATACCCAAAATGGATTTCCAACATCATCCCTATCCAGAAATAGTATGGGAATTTTACGACCTACATTAATTTTAGATACTTTAATTGAAATTTCCCAAAGGATGAAGTCCCATTGCTGATCTCATAAATCTTGAATGATGAAAAATGTGGCTTCCAAGACCATTCATTAATGGAAGGGTACTCAGGGTAAAATCAAATAAATATAGCCCCTAAAGATGAGGAATACACTATCTTAATATTTCTTTAGGGGATATTATATTATTAGATTATTCCCTTTGGATTGATTAATACTGGCTCCACATATCAACACACAATGCTTCATATTGTTAAGTCATTCTTCGTGAGAGTATCAGAATGTTATGTCGATGACTTGGGGGTCAAATCTTGATAGTGATGTTATCACTTCATGAACATTAAAAAAATCTTTTATATGATTTGAAAAAATAGTATGAAGATGAATCTACCCAAATTCACCTTTGTGGTGACATTGGTGAAGTTTCTTTTTTTCGTTGTATACCACCATGGCATTGAGGATGACCCGAAGAAGACTAGTTCTATTTTAGTAATGCCAACCCTAAAAATAACAAATAATTATAGTGGGTACATGGTCATGTCCCCTAAATTCGGTTATTCATAGCCAAACTAGCAGAAAAAATTCTCCCATTCCCTAGACTAATGAATAATGTAACCACCTACCAATGAGATCTTTAATGTTGAGAATCCTTCAAAAGTCCTAAGTAGTATATGATACACCCATTGGTTTCGATGGATTCAGTGGAAGGGATGGCACTCATATTATACGTGGAAACCATTCGAAGGATCACTGGGTTCCCACCTCACATAGAAAAATGATGTGGGGGAGAGAAAATTCTCTACCACATTATTTGAACAATGCTAGGTACTGAGACTCGATACACTAATGTAACGAAGAACTGCCTTAAAATCACGTTTTTAGAGAAAAAGATGAGTCATTACATTGAGCACCAAGAATTATGTTTGCTATCTCATATTGATCCTATCATTTACAACCTTTATCTCCCTATGTTTACTTGAACTTGGACCGATGTGTGGTCATTCTACAATAATATGATATTTTGTTCATGTAACAAAAATTGGTGAAACTAAAACCCATGACTAATTTCCTCATACCACATGTTACCCACTAGAATACATGGGTGGAAACCAAGAATCTAGATGAGGATGTATTCTCTATCTATAACACTCCACACACATGGGAGATTAATTTTCATGGCACCTTAGGATGTCCTATCAGAAAAAGGATAGAAAACCCAAATTCAATCGGGTTGGCATGGGTATTGTACTTCTTTCCCTAGACAAAGCAGTTTACATTACTCATTCTCAACATCACAAGGATGAATGAATAATGAGGAAGAATACCAATACCTCATCATTGGATTGTAACTAGACCTACAATAATAAATATCCAACATGAATACCAAAGGGGATTCAGGGTTAGTGATAAACTTGATCAAAGAAAAATATTCCATCAAAAAAGAAGAACTAAACCCCACTGAAAGATATATCATGGGATTAATGCTATAATTCACTTTTGAACCCACATTGTTTCAAGTTCCCTATTACATTAATGATCATGTCAACTAATTGGATAATACAGCTACTGTCCTGGACAACCCCAATGATGAGGATGTAATATTATGTATCAGGAAGCAAAGAATGGTCTCAACAATCGTCGCAAGTGATACAGAAGAAATCAATCAGGTCGAAACAACCCAAGATCATGATGAACTAGAATCTTCCCATAGGTGGATGGAGACTATAATCATCTATCACCAAAAGAGGACTCTCCAGATAGATCAAATCAGAGGGGAATAAATTCAACATCTTGAAACACACTTCACCATACAGAGTGGTCCAAATGAATATAAATACCATTAAAAGTATTGATTTAACATAATCCTTTCTATATGAATAGAAAAAATAGATAATCTCATTTATTGAAGAATTCCACAAAGTATCCTATGATGTTCATCAGTCTGTAAATAGGTTCTCCTCCCAAATCAAGAGGCCGAGTTACTAATGGAAAACCATGACACATGACTATGTGGAATACGCCAAGAAATTTCATGTATTCGAGATACATGAAAACTTCATCCAACAACCCTATTAATTGATATGCACAGCTAAATATTCCTGGTAATTTTTTGTGAGGGGAATGGTTGTTGTGGGGATATATCCCCCAATGACATATAAGAAATTCATGTACATCCTTACGGCTATCAAATTAATTTCCAAATTGTATAAGGAAATACCCCTCAAGTAATTTGTGATGAGGAACAACATCAACTTCATAATTTTACATACCATCACCTGGTCTGGTGTCTCTCACACAATATTGATGGACAACAGAATCAACTTCGGTTATACGAAGTAGAAGAAACTATTCCAAGATTAGAATATAGAGTCTAGTCACACATCTCACTATCTTATAGTAGAAAATGGATTGATATCGTTCCTAAATAAGACGAAATCAAATATACTCTAGAATATGGTAAACAAGGGTAATATGTCTTGGACAGACAAGGTCCTCCATGCTTTATGGGGCTACCGCACCACCACGTGTACGAATACATGAGAAAATCCATACTCATTAGTGTACAAGACCAGAGAATTATTAAAAATATAATTTCAGAGAACTTCTTTCTAAATAATCTTTTACAGATAGCTCTCAAATGATGAGATATCAAAAAATTGGTTAGTTAAATTGGAGCATCTTTACGAAAACATGTTCCCTAGACTACAAAACCTTTATGTCCATTAGAATCCGATTGCATGACCCATTAATAAGTAGGATATCCTCCACTCATTCCTCCATAGAGAATTGGTGTTGTCTTTTAGGACCCTAAATATAGTAAATAAATAATTCTATGATGTAGGAACACAAATGGGAATGTCCTTACATCATAGATACGGTCTATCATAATGGAGCATACTCATTGACCACAATGGATGGGGTGCATATCACACCCCACCAATAGAATATTTCTCAAGAATTACTTTTCATAGATATCATTGGGCATCCCAGGTCATGACCAGACAATGTTAAACTATACAATGTCATCTTAGTTACATGATGTTAAATTGTACAAGCTTATCCTTGTATTAAAACATAAAACTTCATGGTATCCCAAGTCTAGGAAGTAATATTTTAAAATGTATGACATACCTCATCCTATTAGTTAGATGATAAACTAAACAACATCTGATATCCTCTAATAAAGATAATAAAATTCACAGTATCCCTCATCCTGACCACATGACACAAAATTGTATGGAGAATGTCCTCACCATATGTTGTTAAACAGCACATGAAGCACCATCACACTGAAGATTGGCTAAACACAAGACATATCCATTTGAAGGAAGGATGAAATTCCCCCATACCTTTGTGAGAGTCAGTTAAACAAGGGGAATCTCATCATCCAATAATTATGTGTGTCTTGACTACTACCATCGCCTGAAACATAGTGATGGATGAACCTCTAGATTTGGGCCCAACCACAATATTATTTTTTCTTCACATTGGGGATCCTCAACCTTACATAATGATAAGAAACGGTATGATAGATTTCCTCATCTAATGAATTTAAACTAAATAGATCCCCAAATGGTTCGTCTTCCTTTATGTCGGATGACCCTCATCATCACCACACAATGTTCAACTACAAGAAAAATTTACTCTCCACATGAAATTAAATTGGACGAATTTTCCATAACTACAGATATCTTGATTCTAATTTTAAATGACACATATAGGGATACATCGATCCTATACCTCGGTACAAGCACCACATAATGAAAATTTCCTTTCCATATTCATGATTTCCTCTGTATTATGAGTATAACTCTTTCCGTTACTTATTTATGAGAATGAGTATAGCTCATGTGAGCATAGGAATTTCAGTAAGGGATTCTCCAAAAAACATCAGATAATTTTTCACGATAGGATTATAATTTTCCAACATGAAAGACCTTGAAATTCATACATTGAGTCCCTTACACATAACATTAAACTATAGAGTTGATGTCCTTTGCTGGACATAAATCTACACATTCTTGCAGACCACACCTAAGAGGATCACTATTAATGGTGCTGGTCTCCTACCACACTCAAATTAAAGAACAATATGCATCTTTATTTCTTTCAACATAGGATACATTGTGCTGTCTAAATCATCAATAATGACTCCATTAACCACAAATATAAAAATTATCCATTCTTTGTGCACATTCCATACTTTCATAAGATGTTGCTTCATCAAGAACTATGTATGGATCGATTCCTTTTACTATAGGATATACAGTGACACCTAGATTTCCATCCATGGGTCAAACCACAGTACCCAAATTACATCAGAAAGATAATGTCCAAGCCACATGATGTAAAACTACGTAGTCACATTAGATCTAAATGTGTCTTGATTTCTATCATCACATGATACACAGTTATCCTTGATCTCCAATCCTGGTCCCAATTTCAATAATCATTAGAAAAAATTCCAACCTCCACGTATGGATTACACATTTGTAGAGTGCTACCCATTCAACAACTACAAGTTTCTTGATTCCCATCATCATAAGATACACAATGACACCCAGATCTATAATCCTAGGCCCAACTATAACAACTGAAAAAAGAAATTCTCCCCATATTCATTGGGGATAAAGCATACAAGACTAATTTTCCAATGTGAAAACCAGATCCATGTATGGTTTTCATTCATAAGTAGCATGTATTGAACATTTTTTCATTTTGGTTCCCACATCCCTACTGCATGACATTAAACAGAAAGGAAAATGTCTTGGTCACATGATCATTAAACAACAGAACAGAAACATCTTTACTACATGGTAATAAACT
This sequence comes from Viscum album, assembly GCA_963277665.1. Classification (NCBI taxonomy): domain Eukaryota; kingdom Viridiplantae; phylum Streptophyta; class Magnoliopsida; order Santalales; family Viscaceae; genus Viscum; species Viscum album. Next base: position 194,253,778 of record OY728127.1, read on the forward strand.
ACATTGAAAATTTCATTACCACATAACATTAAAATACATGGAAGGGAGTATATACCAACAACATAAGGAGAAACTATGAATACCACTACATATTTTTATCCCTTATCAAAGGACCACATGAGACTTACCCCGGTCATCCAGAGTAGAGTTAGCTTCGACCATATTTTAGGTATCCTCAATCCATAAATCATACTTAATGTCTCGAGTACCTTGGATTTTAAAAAACATTTCATAGACCATGGATAAGATTCCCAGAATCAAGGGACCATTTTCTTGATTATTCCTATATGCCTATTTCTCTTGCATAAACCCCTATGGTTTTTAACCAAAATTTTGACCCTGAAAAATGACTTTTTGATCCTATTGAGCTCTAGAATCATCATGGCATAACTCAACAACTTAGTTTGATCTGAACTACTCCCAGTATGATTGTCCCATATAATCACTCATAATTTGAGAATATTGAGCCATATTTTACCACCTTTTCATCTCCCACTCAGATTGAAGATAGAGTACTATTGACCCTAGGTGTCCCAACTAGGTTATTGTATATCATTCTTCATACTAGGTTCTTTTTTTTCCTGACATTGAACATACAAAACATTGTTCAAATCAATATGAACTTAAAATTTACCCTATAATGATCTGAACCACAAGAGATTAAATTAATAGTGAAAGAGACATAAAACATGAGAGGTTAAAAACAAAAAAAGGGAGGTCTAAGAAAAAGTCAAGGCTCTGCTCACTAAACTATTCATCCCTAGTTTTTTGAAGAAATTTAGTGTGAAAATAAATTTGGAATAAAGCTCATGGGGTTTAATTAGTAGCCCTAGTAAAGTCCAAACTATGCTTATTGGACTCTATGGATTAGGAACAAGTTATGAGTAATGATTTTTACATCTCTTCTCTACAAGAATATTTTCACTAGGTGGTGACAAAACCTTTAGGGTAGTCGAAACCTTCTTGGATATTACAAATTCAGTAAATTACACCTCAGGATTTGGGTGTCTTCGATCATCATAATCCTTCCACCGACCTTAGAAAAGATACCCGACTTTAAGGTAAAATTTTCATGACTATGAATTCATGCATATGAATCTTGAATATGATCCTATGATCTTACTCCAAATGAAACACTCAGAAAAATGGTTTTCTCAATCCTCATAATCCCTGACATCACTAAGAAAAACCCAACATCTCAGTATGTTTTGGATCATTCTTGATATAACTATGCAATATCATTATCCACATCCGATCATCTGGGAGTATTTATTAAAATATCTATAACAAACTATCTGAGTGGATTTGATAGCCTAAATATTAGGTCACATTATTGTGTACCCTTTCCCAATGCTAGAATGGAGCAATTAATTTATGATCGTCTGTTGTCCCACACTTCATGATTCGAAACCCCATTTTGTAAGAATTGAGATTAAAAATTCAAGAGATAAGTACCTGAGGGTGATAGAATCCATCTTGGATATCTTTCCCTCCATATCCAACCTCATCATCTAGATGTTTGAGTCTTCAAAAACCATTCATGGCCCTCAAAAAGAAGTCAAGATCATCTTTTTTTGACCATGAAATCAATGAAAGAGGGCCATGACCCACCATCTAATTGAATCAACTACATTCTAGATAGAATATTCAATACATGTGAGATTTAGAAACATCGTGGAAAAACCTAGAATCTCACAGTGTTATGGGTCTTCCCTAGCATGTTTTTCCCATCCCTCATTCACAGACTCAAAATTTTGGGTTATGACATACATCACCATATATTATAACTATCTAGGAAGACTTAAAATCAATAGTATTTCATCCTCAACTGATACTAACCCCCATTAATCTTCCATGACCCTTGAAAAAGTGTGAAGACACTACTATTTTACAATGATACTGACTCTTAAGGTTCTTGATCCACTAACCATATTCATATCCTCTTTATAGTAAATGATTTATAATCATCACGAGCCTTACCAACACCATGGAAGAACCCAACACCCTAGAGTGTTTTGGGTCATTCCTGGAATGCCTACACAATACCCCATGAAAATCGATTTTGTCCAAGATAAAAGACCTTACCCTATAGTAGTAGAAGGTATGAGCTAAAAGACACTAAACTAAATCCATAGTAGGTCCGAGATAAAAGACCCTAAACTACAACAAACAGAAGGTCTGAAAAAGATATACAATAAAATAAATCAATATAATTTCTAAGCTAAATGTCCCTAATCTAAATCAATAGAAGGTTAAATATAAAAGACAACAAACTAATGTGATATATGATCCTATCTAAATACCCGAAACTATAACACAGCTATGATTTATCTAAAAAAGTGGAAAATCATTCAAATCCCATCATATTTAATTGGTAGAAATCAAGATGCTATCACCCAACCTATCAGATTCATAAAAATATAGGGAACTCTCCATCCTAGATAGATATTTTACCCATTTATCCTTTTTGAATCAAGTTATCTCAACAAATCTGGAACAAATATTTCTATAGGAAATATTGTGTTGGTGGGAATTCATGATTACTTCTCAAAGAATAATCTATTATGATTTGAATATTATAATCCATGCTTATAGGTTTATTTTATATATTGAAAAGGATGTGTATTTATGATGATTCACATAACATTGTATCAATGAAAATTCATGCACATCACGAATAAAAGAAACACTATAAAACACATATAATGTTCAAAAAATCTATTCATTGATTACATGAAATAAGAGGATTTTACACATTATAGAGTCTCTCCTATGAATATGAAATACTAAGAAAATTTTTAAACTACAAATCCATTATAGAATGTGATCAGTGGATTCCTTGAGTTATACATGGATCTTATCTGAAGAGGACCCAAATTAGAATAGTTGATCGAAAAACATGGTTTCCACTTCCACAACTTGCTATTACTCCCCCACACAAGCTGTGGATTAAAGTATGGATTTATTCGCCACATCAAGGGCCCCTTTATACTCTGATATATTCTTACCCAATAACCAAAGTTCTTGTTAGAGATGGGATAGTTATACTTGAAGAAGAAAAATCTCATACTGAAGATGTTCGGTTCCAACCTTCCCAGTATTGAATACTACTTAGTGAGAATACACCACCACCTCACATTAGGAATCTTCATTTATAACTTCATACAAGCTCAACTTCACTGAATATTAGAACGTAGTTTCTACCACCCTCGATTAAACATAGCTATTCTTCTCTCTTAGAAAGACCACTTCTTTCCCAAAAGAATGGAGGGGGAATATTAAAAACCCTTATAATCAAAGGTCGAGAACATAAATATAAAATGAACCAATCTATCTTCCAAATCATCTAATGGGGCTTCTATCACTAAAATTAATACCTCCCTCCACATTTTACAATGTATTGACTAATAAAGTTATACCGACCTGGGGCCTTGGTTTAGATTTATCATGGGAAGAAGGATATATTCTAGGACTAGATCACTAAGAGAAAGGGGTTTTTTCACCATCTTTAGTGATTAGGGATGAGATCTATCCTGTACATTGGTTGATCCAGTCAACAAAACCTTCAAGGGAGTAGGGAATAGAGCCTTTGAAGTTAATGGGGGGTACAATACAGAAAAGGGAATAATGGTTTATCAATCATAGGATTAATAATATGGTATCACCATGGAATTGATAGATGTGACTGATTTTAGAAACATACATTTCTTGGTCACATCATTAGAGACATCCACTCCCCCAAACCCATCCTCAGGTGAAGATGATTCATATTCTTATAATGAGAAGACTTGTTGAAATACTTTTTCTTTTCATGATGATGGACTTCTATCACCACCCTTGAGGGATGCACAGGAAAAATAAAAGATCAGGAGATATAAAACAAATAGAAAAAGTGTCAAGTCATGAAGAAGTATGCACCATCCCAAAAACTCACTTCTATCAAGGCTGTCATGGTAGAAGAATAGCTACTTGTGTCAGTATCCTCCATAAGTGTGTCCATCCACACAGAACAAATGGTGTGAATTCTGAAATGTCTATAGTAGGAAATAAGCATGATTGAACTGGAACCTCATCCACCATCGATTCTTGAAGTGTCCGTCCCAATAGTGAAGGGTCTGTAAAAGAAACCATACAATCACCCACATCCTTATAACCAGATACATTCTCGTCCACATTAGCTCAATGGGGGCCAAAAAATATTAAAAAAACAATATTTGTTGCTGAAATAATCAGAAATCGGAAAGGAGTTAAATGCCACAATTACCAGAGGATTCATGAGGAGAGACTCTGATAACATATATTGATTCCTTATATTCTTCTTCATCCATTACAAGTAAGGATCTTAAAATGGTAAAAAAGCTAAAAATGTTTCTCTAGAAGAAACAATCACCACCCTCATCTGAGCATTTAGACCCAAGGACCATTCAACAATATTCCCCCAATCACTACCAAATACCTCTACCACAGTTATTCCATGGGGAGAATATTCGGGGGATTAAAAGAATGGATGGACTGAATCAGATCACCCATATATTAAAAAAAGAAACGATTTCAATATATTTTCAATGTCACTACAATCATTTAATAATAGAAATTATTTCAGACATTCCAATGCTTCAGTGATGGGATACCCCTATTCCTCCATGTAAATTTTAGAGTTTTCAAAAATCTATTTGGTGGACCAGTGGGGAATAAATTATTCAACCTATGATGCTCACCAAATCCATGTCATGGTCTTGAAAAATGGCCCCTGTCACATCACTATGGTCTTTGAAAGTGATTCCTAGAGGGGCGTTGATATAGGTAAAACCTTCAAAAAGTACCTCTCCTTGGTACAATATACCCCATAGATCATCCTATGGATTCTATGTCATCTAAGATATCCATTTTCAAGATGTGATATGAAAAAAATAACTCCATAATAACCTCAACCTATAGTACTGCACTCAATAGAGCCTCTTTAGTGGACACTTCTACTGGAAATTGGGATGATGTAAAATTTCATACCTCCATACCATGAGCCTCCATGGACATTGGATCTGTAGAAGAAAATTTATTTCTAGGCCTAGGGTTTTTATTAGTAGCCTGTGGTTGGGAGGCCTCAATCACCAATTTGTGTAATATCCCACTTGGATATGAGAGAATCCAAACCTCAAAATAATGACAAGATAAACCAATTACCGTATTATTGGGATGAAGGTTTATCTTAGTGCGAGTCTCCTCCTTGTTAAACATCATCCAAAACTGGAGATCTTCCATCATATTCTAATCTAATAAAATATAAATAGGAAAGGACATCTTGATTGGAAAAAAATAATTTTTGGTAGAACCAGCATGGTGAGTACCATTCATAGATGAGTTACCCATCGATGTGGGTGGAAGGAACCCATTTCATGAAGTGACATCACCTAAGACCATGCATCTAGACTAGCCTCAATAGTATAAAAAATGTCCCTGTTTTTACACCGGCACATAAGGACTCAATGAAAACAATAATCATAGTGACTCACAAAATCATTGATATCCAGATCTTTTAGTGTAGTAGGTCATACCACATGAATTCGTTGTGGGTATGGTATAAATATGACATTTGGGATACCCAAGATTTTCAGACACTCATAACCTCCCAGGTGAGCTCCTATCCAACCCCATTATACTTGGATAGAGATTATGATCCTATATGGGGATTTTAACTTATAAACATGGTTCTATAGGTAATATGATTTGTCTATCACATGGATGTACAACCCGATATGCCCCCTTCTATATAGGTCTCCATCAATAAAGTGGATAATATAAATCCACATTTTTCATTCATGAGAAGTAAGCACCCACTCAATTACATTGAGAGGAAACCAGATAGTTGTATGAACTTTTCAATACTTGGTAAAACATCCAATCTCCATTCTATAAATTTTCCTTCCTCATATAAGGGATAAAAAGAACCCTATGCACTATGGGAGTCCTTATTATGCCATGATTTCAACTACTTAGTTTCTTGATCAGAGCCAATATTATCGATAAATAATTCTACATATGTCTTGAATGGTATTTCTACTCTCAGAAGCACCCCCTTTGGTGGGGAGACTTCTCTTCCATCTTGACGAACTCAAAGGTTAGAGGAGGATTCCGAATTACTTTTTCCCAATAGGACCATGAAGGAAATAACTCACCATACATACAACCAAATATTGGTTCACCACATATATTTTACACATACCAAGGGTTGATTCACACCTCATCAGGCATGAGATGAAATGTGTTCGTGTCCGGAACCCAATATTGAACTGTTCAGTCATCATACCCTTGTTGTAGTAGGAAGACATCTACACTTAGTAAAGGATCTTAAATTCCAATTTTCTTCAAATCCTCAGCGAATTGAGAAAAAATGGTTTTTACCCAAAAGGGCTATCCACAGTCCATGCCATTGATACCTCCTGATTGAATGTCCCTGTTGGAAACCCAACAAAATTTTTTATTGGAGTAGACTTCTGCATTATTGAGTCGTACATATGAACATCTTCATCAAGGTTGCGATCGGTCCCCTCAGAGTTTTTGGGTATGAATGTCAATTTTTTCCCATATTTATGGTCTCATGGTGTGACAAGGAGTCCCCAAGAAATATATTCTCCCGGAAGGTGTTATGGGTCTTCCGAATCTCAAAGGAGGGTATGAGTGATGATTAATGCAGAGGAATGGGAGTATCATCAGTAAAACCAAACTTGTAAAGATTAAGAATATATGAAAGGGGGTGGTCCCATAATTTTACTCATATATACTTTTTTAGAAATAGTTGAATTGACCCAATATCACGACGGAATGTAGAATCCATACTCCCTGCAATACCATCACAATGGTCTATCACATATTTTTCTTCCCTCTTTGAAGGATTGTGAGAACAGTGAAGTGACCAAGAAACCATATGAACCAAAGTGAGTGTAATATATTAGAGAGATGAAAAGAAATATTTTCAAAATAAAGTTATAAAAATTATGAAGCAGTATGCAGATCACATGAATCGAGAAAGGTATTAAAAAATCACCTAAAGGGATAAAATATATCTTGACTCCCAGAGGTCCCATGGGTTGAATAAACTCACAGGGATTCATGCAACCACATGACCCTTTGAAGAATCGTGATCTAGTGACCATGACATGGTCAAGGAATCCAAAAAATATTCAAAGGAAATATTATTAAGACAAGGGATCCTACAAACCCCCCAAGATTATCATGCATATCCATGACCAAAGATAGAGAAATTATTAGAGAAAATTGCATAGTTTGTTTAAGAGATCACATGGGAAAAATAGCCTTTTAAAGGGGTTTTCATAGAAATTTACCACAGAAAGGTCTCAAGATTAAGTCTTATGACACAGTCTTGCGATAGGGACACATAATGTAAGAAGGGAGAGATAACTTCATAAGGACAAGTAACCAGTGTAGTAAATCTCTCTCCTCCTATATTTATAATTCATTCCACAAAATACCACAGGTCACATGGAAGACTAAGTGTCTCCCAAGACAACTAATTTTTGATAGTGAAAAATATTAATTCAGACAATTACTTTCATCATAATTTATTCATTGTCCTGACAGACTTCTCTCTTGAGGGGGGGGGAATTTGTTTATTCCCACCAATTGAGCATCAAAAAATTAAAAAATAAATAAATACCTGAATAGAGGTATTATTTTCCCCAAAATTAAAAAGAATAATAAGGTAACCAAGAAACACAGATCTACTTAGACTCTAGGATATACATGATTGCATGACCACTATAATGTTCACAAGAAGGAACCATGAACAACACATAACTTGCAGAGAATATGTAAATCCCCTTTGACATGTCCTTCTACTCTAGCAAATGAACCCCAGACAACCAGTGGTCTTACGGTAGCTTCCATGTGAGCACCCCAAAGACACACAGATTTTTAACTAGAGGATTCTTGATAAACCATCCATATATCCTTAGAATATAGTGGGTAAATATCTCTGATGAAGGATCCATTTCAGGTCATGAAATTCACATTACACATCATCTATGGGGATAATTATTTTCCTTGAAAATAATCAAGAAAAAAATTCAATACACCTTATCATTAAACAATATACAAAATAAATAAAAAATACGGAAGAGAGAAACTCTTATAGTTGTAAAAGACATGGGAAATGGGCCTAGAGATGCACAAGATGCCATATTACTACAATTATATGTCCACCTCATCTCACAAAATCCCACTGGCATGTCATCCTCCTCACGATAAGAGCCTTAGGTATTTCTAAGAAGCCCTAAACCCCCCTTTGGCTCTAAAAGAAAAAAATATGTCATTATAGATATAATTCCCACACATTCTCTATAGGACCTTTTTAGGTCATTCAAATCATGACCAAGGGGTAAAGTGATTGTTCTAGATAACACCCAAGAACCCCTGTGAAAACCAAAACCGTTGTAAAATAAATGATGAAAATGAATAAGGGAATAAAACGATATTCTCATAGTTGTAAATTTCACACGAAATACCTTGGTTTTCCATATAATGGTCTCAAAATACCCCTTAACATTAAATCATTGTCTCACAAGAAACCCTAGAAAAGTCACTTTAGATCATGTAAAGACCTTGCAACATGCAACCTGATCTCAAAATCTCCCCCAAACATGTCAAACTAAAAATATGAATTCCATTTTCATGTTCACATAAGAAAATAAGACCCCATTAATTTGATATAATTCAATAAATTGGAATTTACGAGATGTTATTGTGATCATTGGAAGACATGCGACACCCCTGAGTGATTCATGATAGGACCTCATAGAGACTCATGATGCTGAGGCCCTCCACTGACTCCATCAAAGATTCACATGACATGGGCATTAAAAAATGACAAAAAAATGTGGAGTTGAGGAATATAAATACCCCACCCCAGTATGAAAAATTATCTATGGTTGGGACTATTGGACCCTCAGACATAGGTTGGCCTTTTTTCACCCAGATACACCAGCACATTAAAGCACCTGAGTGTATTTATCACAGTGGATGATCTCATGAATGGATGATTCCCATATGGTAAGATCTAGCGAACACCTGGAGAAATTATGTAGTATTCATACACACATCTCATGATCACTTATAGATCGTGAAAAAGGACTAATGAATTTATATTTGAAGATATAACATATATGTGATAAATCTTCTGAGATTCAAAAAAATCTAACACTAAACAAATCTAAATAATTTGGAATAATAGGATGAAACAAAGACTAAAATTGTGGATAATTATGAGAAAAGAAATATATTCTAATCATCAATTTCTTCATGTGAACCACCCATGACACGTGATAGCACTAGGAAATATTTCTCATACCTCAAAAATCTCATTCAGTATATTATTTGGATCATGATACATACTCTAGATGTGTCAAAGAATGTTTCATGGAAACCACCAGGCAAGCCAACCAATTCTCACGAAGCCCTCTGGGATTTCCATCCATACCTCATGGTGTCCTTTATTCAAGTCACTAAACTCCTAGGGTGGTGCTAGTACATGTTAGACATGTTCACGATAGCACCCAGGTATGTCAACTAGCTCATGTGAAGCCCTCTGGGCTTACCAGCTTAGCCTCATGAAGTTTTCCAGACATGAAAAGCTTTTAAATGCATCATCCCCTGAGATAAGACACATAGACTCCTGATATGTCCACCTACCGTGTCATATTGCTCTTGTTATGACACTGTTGCATGTTAGCTGGATCATACGTTGCCTTCTGCACATTCCATCTCAGGTCGTACAATGAATTCAATGGTCGACTAGTCAGATCGTTAAATCTCCTATGTACATGTTGGCATGGATCATGCGATAAAGAATAGACATTTCATCCAAGTCCTAAAATGTCCCTCTAAGAAGCCAACTGAATCACATGATTGTCCTAGGACACATCAGACAAACATCCTCTGATATGTGAAGTATGAAATCAAGGCATGTCAAGTGAACAATCATCCTATGTTTGGAAGACAATCGGGATAGGTTATGAGGGAAACCTCAGAGTGTAATCCCTGATTATATAGGATAACTAAGAGTGAAAGCTGCAATTATAAGAGAAACCTCAGCATGAAAAACCCAAAAAATATCATATTATGATCTTCCACAACCATAAGTGAAGTTATAGTGTGTAATCCGTGATCTCAAGTAACTATGATAAATCTGATTCCTTCCATAATCAGGATACGTAGGACACCTTACTAATGCCCGAGCTCGATACCAAACCTCCAAAGGGATGTCACAGTACATAGTTCCTACATCCCTAAGAAATGAGATTGATTATTTTCCATATATTATTTCCCTCATCGAATATAGCTCACGTGGGTTTATGAAATTGAAATTATCATACAATTTAAACCATGAAATTTTACAATGATATGGGAAACATAATTTTATAAGGCTCGATCTCATTGAAAATTGATGAATATGATTGCTTCCATATCTAGGATACATAGTAATCCTTCCTATGGCCTGAGACCAAACTCAAATGGGCGTGCACATAAATGAAATCCCCTTCATGGATCTGGAATTCCATCCATATAGACCCTATCATTCCCATTGGTTGATCATCTTACCTCACCCCTGAGGTGATTGAGAAACCTAAATAAGGGAAACAATAATTTCTTTTATAACCAGGATACGTAGGATGAATTCCTATGACCTGAGGGTCATATTAAACATCCCTAGGGTAGTCCCATTACAAAATCCCCACAATCATATGTAGTGGGACTGATTACTTGATATCTTCTGTTTGTCACATAGAGCATATATGACATGTGATTAGGGATTTATGACGGTCATCCCATTAGCATCAAAAATCTCCACCAGCTAGGGAAATCATAGTATGTAATCCCCCCTGAGTGGAATGACATATACCTCCAACAGATGAGGTAATCAACCTTGGGGTTAGTTCCAAGGGTGTGAATGATCAATGATAACTCTAATTCCTACTATAACCAGGATACACCAGACAGATCCTCGAGACTCAAGATGAAATATTCAATACCCAAGTGCGGACACATATTTACTCTTTGTATGATGTTAAATATAAAGCGTTTATAAAGAAACATGGGTTTGATTCTTATAATAACAATGATACATAGGATGCCTTATAAAGGATCAATCCCATCCTTAGAATATTAACCGCCTCCCTACATGAAAGAAAATTATGATGTGTTTAGTTATATGGATCTAGAATATAGAAAAATATTCATTACTGAGAAATGGATGAAGATCCCCAAATTCATAAATATAGATTTAGTAATAAAAACACCCATTTATTTTGCAAAAAAAGAGACTTAACCCATATTGATTTGTATAGGGTAACTGGTCCTGTATTAGTATTTGGAAGAGATTATATAAAACATCCTAAATCTATAATAGAGTCTCAAAATAGGTGAAAATTGTCTTGAAAAGAATGAAATGAAGCAAAACTCACATCCTTTCAACCAATGTGAGTCCCTAAGTGTCACCAGGTCTAAAACCCCAATTATTTCCATGCCTTTGAAAAGTAGTTATATACCCATTTATGGATGAGAGAACCATTTTGAGTTTCCATGAAGAACAACTATGGTCACTCGACATTAATGATTTCAAAATAAATGAAACCACCCACAATCATCCATTTGGGAAAACCAAATGCCCCTCACAGTTTTATCTTTCCAGATGCAACATATACCAAGACAGAGATCCTGATTGGGGAATTAAAAATAAGAAATTATTTTTTTAGATAGTTGCTCATTATGCATCTACCCCATGGTATAAAACTTTTATTTTTTAATGTGGTATAAATTATCACCACTATAGTTGATTTACTATTATTTTTTTTAAAATTAATAATTATATTAAAATTTTATCCCATTGAGTAAATCAAAGTGTTGGGAACATGAGGGACTATATGCACTTGCTTTCTTCCCTCGGCAATCAATGGAAATGGTTTTGATTTAAATATAATAATTTTTATATACAGACCCATATGGGCAGTTTTTATATAATGTATATGTCATAGTATCCCTTGTATCGATTCCCCTATGACTATCTATTAGAGGCGATATATGCGATATGATAATGGATTCATAATCCATATAAATGTATGAGATTCCTTGAGGTTGTTTGGCCACTGAAATGACCATGGGGTGAGAATTAAATCCCCAATAAGATGTTATTACTCGAATGGGTAGACCATGGATAGTTTAATTAATTCTCTGGTGTTTGAATCAAACATTAGATGGATTGGTAATTGAGTAGGTCTTCATGTATTCCCCCTTATTGGACTTTAGAGGAAATAACACCTTGATGAAACTTGATGACATTGAGGGATTTTATTCCCTCTAAATGATGGGGGTTGAAACATGATATATGTTCTAGATGAGGGGACCCATGAAGGGATACCATGTCATGATATAACTTATGGGATCCTTGTAGTTTCTTAATGATATTTTACCCCGAGTAGGTTTTATTGGAAAATAGTAAAAGAGGTAAATTAAATAAATAATGAATTAGTAAATTTGTAACATACCAAATTTATCAAAAGGTACATACCATTTAATGTTTTTGTTTAATCCCTAATAAACATTATTAATGATGTATAATAGGTTAATGGAGGACATAGGGGCGTTCGATTCATGTTCTATGATGGATACCAAAACAGGAGACAGAAGAATAGGCCACATGGTTTGTCTGAAACCATGAACCCCAAGTTCCATGTTTGTACAACCAGTTATAGGTTTCATATAGTTTGTATTCACATGTTTTAAGAATGGTCAACCGAAATGTGTACCTAACTATGTGATTTCCCCATAAGTTGTAGTGAGTGCAACATGGTTGGTGCATGATTTTATAACTATGTGGCCAAAACATGCATAGGCTCAAAATGGTTTAAATGTCCAGATTTCCCTCCTTTAATAATCTATTTCACCCTAAATTATATTCTTCCCTATCTAGTGGGTTTTCTCTCCTCCCACGGTGTGTGAGATTCTCCATCCTCCATCCATGGGGTTTTGATCTAGCTCCTTCATCCAAGGTCCAAATAATTCACCATTGAAATCAACGAAATTTCCCCAAAATTCTATATCTTCTACACTTATCTATTTGTATTTTCTTCTTTCATCTATTTCCCTATTTTGAAGAAAATAATTTTTCCCTATTTGGGTGATTTTGAAAAATCCTCTAATTTCTTTCATTTTAGGGAGAATCAAGACTTGATAGAGTAAGAGTGGAGCCCTACTAAATCAAGGTAAGGGGTCAATGCTCTTTCCCATCATTTAATCACATTTTAGATGCCTCACCATTGCGACACTCACCAAACCCTTCCAGAGATTCTTTTTCTTTTTTAAATAAACTATTTAAAGTGGTTTTCAATTCCTTGGGTGACCTTACCTTATAAATAAAGACACATGAGGGTCATTCGCCTCATCGATGGCTACCCCTTTAGGTGTTCCCACCTTCAATGTCCTAATTTCCCTAGTTTAGAATTTAAAATCACCTTGTATTTGTGAGTTTTTTGATTAAATTCATTGACATAAAATTTGAATTTTTATAAATTGATTAAAATGAGTGTGGCCTTAATATTAATTCCTTAAACATAAGTAATTGATAAAGTTAAATGGTAAACCATAAGGTTTGTCATAATGTTGGTACCTCAAACCATATATTTCACTTTATTGTGCTTATTTGTTTGCACTCATTGGATAAAAACCTTGATTCATTCCATATTCTTTGCTTATATTCATGTTATACAATGTACCATGTTCCTTGTGTCTTTTTTCTAGTTTAATTTTTATCTCTTAATCCATTTAATTGGTTTAAATTGAATTTTGTGCTTGGTTAAGCTTGATGTCTTGAGCTATTGAGATGTCATTTATGGATTGTAATTATAGACATGTCAATGCCATGTGACTTTGATTTTATTACATATCTTATTCTTATTGCATGTTTCTGAGTGTCTATACCTTTTAGCTTTGAGATTATGCATGTGGATAGTGCCTAATGCCATTTTATGGTTCAAATTGTGCAATATGGATAACATTTCTATCTTGTGGAATTGAGAATTTTATTCGGTAGAATGAAATTATATATAAATTTTATGCCTTTTGATGTTCTATGGTTACAACGGATCACTTGTTATGGGTCAAGCGAGAACATGGGTCTCTAGTTAAGGATTTCATGGATGTAATAACCATGCTTGGCTGGATTTAATTGACAATTCATGAGTTATACATTGTATTTCTTGGAATAGGATCTCTCAGTGGTTTTATTTATAATCATGAGTGAGACAGGTTCCCAAATAGATAAAACAAGGACATACCTATTAAAAAGATGTTTATGCCATGACATAGGTCATACCTAGTCCCCTATTTGAGATTGTTTTTGTAGACTCAATGTCGCCACACCTAAAGTGATGCACGGGATTCCATATGAGTTTCCTTGGATGAAATAACAGTAATTGGGTTAATATAAGACACCCATAGTAACCCTTGTGATTCTATTAGATCAACTTGGATGGTCTCGAGAATCCACCATTGGATTTGATAGATTGATGGAATTATTTATTATACACATGTGATGATTTTATTTTCCTTATTAGAATAATTTTACAGTGACTTTACAATGTGACCTCAAATCTAAACCACCATCTTGGGGTCTTCTTATTTTAAATTATATAGTTTTATTGTAATAACCTTTGTATATATATTGTGACATGCTTAGATAACTCATTCAGACATATGACTTAAGATGAAGTAGGTGTTATGGGATGGGTGTCTGTTTAGGCAACCAGACCAAGTCATTGATATGTCATTTATTTATTTCTCTGTATTTATTGTATATATAACACTCCTCGTTTTCCTATTGCATGAAATGTATCATCTTAGACACTAGGTGTTCTGGCCTACTAATATTTATATCGCACACCCTATTCAGGAACCGTTTAGTACCCGATTAGACTTTATGAGATCATGTATAGATAATAGAAAACATGATTCTTCCAATAGTTGATTTAATTTATTCCTAGGATAGAGTTTTGGGGACTAAGACCGAGCCTATGACCATGATGTTATTGTATCCATTTTTTTCATTTTTGTATATTACATAGTAGATGATTTCTATTCTCTATTCTTTTTCACTCCCACTTTTGTATAGGCGCATAAAATTTCATCTTCATCACTTTATCCGTTATTGATATTCCATTCCACTAGTTGTTTATTTATTATAGATTTTATGATAATTTATAATTGTTTTCCATAACTATCTGTTTCGATTTATGCTTACAATATTTATTATCCATTTTTTAACACTGTGAATTCATTGATCTATGAGGGAAGAGTGTAACAACCCAAAATTTTGAACAAATTTTGATTCCTAACGTTGTGTGTTATTTTAATTTTTACTCAACAAAACTGTTTCATTTAATAAAATGAGACCATTGGGTTTCGATTGTTATATGACCATTGGTCAATATGACTTTTGGAAACTAAATGTCGTGATTATTGTATATAAATACAAGTGATCGTGATTATTTATAATTGTTTTAAACATCAACATTATATAGAAAAGGTAAATAAAATAATTCCATTTATTTATTAACATGGATATTATACTAGTCAAATAAGAACATGTAATATCAATAGCCAATTTCCTAATGATGTAATGCATAATTCTGAACATCATAACCACCTAGTCAAGGCCTCGTGCCAAGACTACGTATAAGATGTTGTTAAGGCCTTGTTCCAAGACAGTAATATGTCTCATGATACCTACCAATGCATTGAGGAGCTATAGGGGGCTGTACCCATCACTTACTATGTCCAATTCATTCTTTATATGAAAATGTTGAACCATAATCTAATCATTCGTATTAAAACTAGCATAGGAAAAGTCAATATTTTAACCACAAACCATGAATGGTATAAAAATATTACATCCATAGTCAAAAATAACTCATTAAATACAATTTGGAAGATTTTATTATAATAAATTAACCTCAATCAAGAATAATGAAGGATATTGACATAGATTAAAATAATCATCAAAACTATTTGAGAGAAATATCCCACTTTTTCCTGAAAATATTAAAAATTCTCAATATTTTTCAAGAATCTGTTTAAAATAGATTTTAGAGTCAAAGTGTCCCATAAAAATTTGAAGCTTTTAAATGTAATTTTAATTATAAAACATTATTTTCTATATAAATAAATCCTTCAAACCATTTTTAAAACATAGACATTAATGATAAATATTTAGAAGAATAAATTTTTAAAACATTTGAAATGATATTTTAGTTAGAGTTCCTAACCAAATGAGAGAGGCATGAATACAAATAATTGAGATAATAAAAACTTTATAATATCATGAGAATAAAGGGATTCATGATATACCTGGTCAAAGTACATTATATACACCAAATAAAAGTGAATTGGTGAATAACAACAAATAAGTCTCAATGGAATGTAAGTTGAGATGAATTCCCTTATAAAGACGGTATCCTTAGGTTAAGGATATATCAATGACATACTTATGTGTGAAAAATATAAATACACTCAATATTATTGTATTTTCATTGTAAATCAATCATAGGACATTAAAACATATTATTGTAAAAACAACACCAATGACTTTAATGTTCAACTCAATGAATAGAAATTGAGTTAAAATTAATCTTATCATGTTCATATCGATGAATTAAGAATTTATCAATGGAGTGATTATGTGTATCAAAATTATATCCACACAAAGGGGAGAGGAAATTACTACATAAGTAAATAAATAGTGATTTCACACATAACCTCGGAGAAAAATAATCAATGAAGTTTGGGTGAAACCGAATGGGTGGAAATTGAAATTTGAAATTCCCTTACCTATTTAGTAACATAAAAAAAATACACCCCATGAATTAAGGATCATACAATGATTATGTAAATACCCATAAATTAAAGTATATTACACAAATAATACATTCGTGTGTAGTATATACACCACACAAAGGTAATTATGGAAAATATATCATGAATATCATGGGAATAAAAGTGAGATGGAAACCCCTTACCACGTTGTAATCAACCATGGTGTAAGAAAAAAATTTAATAACCACCAAATTAATCATATAATACCATTAATATAAATAGAATCATGATAATATATATAAAAGTTCAGTACAAAATACACCACATGCAATAAATAAGTGGTGAACAATGGAAATCTCACGGAATTAAAAGTGAGATAAGTCACCCCTTACCTTGTACTTTTATTTAGTATTGGGCAGGTTAATCTATTGTATAATGGTGGAATAATTGTAATTAAATTATAAAATAACCAAATACATAAATAAGATATCATATATGATCTTTTGATATTTCCTTTTCAATGATATTTTAGTAGTATCATTGTTTGGGTTGTTAACTGATTCGTTTTCCTTTATATGTTTTGTTAGGTAAGTCATGTTTCTTATGTATAGGATGAATTTTATTCACATTCATAAGGATATTAAGTTCTTAAAAATTATTTTTAATCATAAAATGTAAATTATTCTTGAATTATTACGCTGTGGAATGAATCTTACTGCATTCGTTGATACTGTAATCCATACGTACGCATGATCGACAATATCATTATATTGATGGTGAAATTGACTGTAATTGGATGGTATATCATATATATAGATTATTTAACATCTTATTTTTATTATTTACTTTAGTTATACACATTATTATATCCATCCAAATATTGAAGTGTTTGGATAACAAACAACACCATGACGTAGAGACGGTAATCCGTACGTACGCATGTATAGTAACTTGTCATTCATAGGATGGATAGAATAATGAATATGGTCATACCATATTTATAAAAAAATCACAATATGTATATGGTGCTGGAGTTATTATTTTGTTTTGGAAATAAAAAATTAAAGAGAAAGTGGAAGAAGATAATAATTTTGAAAGAGGTTTTAAAATAAATACCTCTTCTTTGTGTATTTCCTTTTGATTTGAACAAAAGGGCTCCTTAGGTTGGATTTATGCACAAGGGAAGGCCTCTAGGTTGAATTGAGGAAATTTGGGAGTATATTTTGGCAGGTGATGGCTGAGTCAATGGATTTTATTTTGTGATTTTGAGAGAAGGGGAAGTACCATTTTATAAGAGGGGTGATGGTCACTTTATGAAAAGATTGAATTATTATTTTATTATTCAATCATATTCAGTTTATAATGGCTCAAAATGAATTTATTTCGAGCCTTAGGTGGTGATGGGTCGACATCCTCTCAACCAATAGGTTTTAGACATGTTTAGGTTAACATATAAACCTTATCTTTTAGATTCAATTCATAGTTAAATAGTTTAACTTTTACCATGTATTCGTAGGTTATTATATTACATGGTTAACATTCTTACTATAAAATGACAAGAAAACATAAATTGGTTCATTACTGATAGGTAAATCATTATATAAGTCCTTTGGCTGAACCATATATTTTTAGGAATATAATATAATTTAATAATATAATATTTGTTTTAAAAACTCATTTTTGTCAATTTTGACACTATTTAGAAATTATTTTTTGTGGAAGTCATAACAGCATGATTAATTCAAAAACAATTCATTTAATCAACACTAACATGTCATATTTATCTACAATGTTTTTGGAATACATAAAAACTCTCAATTTAGATTTATTTGAATATTTATAACATCAATTATTTTAACCATTCATTAAAAATGTAAATAATGCATCATCGTTGTGTCATAAATAAATTTAATTATTTAATGTATAAAAATTATAAATAAAATAAATTATGTATGAAATATTTTTAGATTTCTAATGAATATTTATATTTGAATTTAGATTATGTGTAACCCTATATTAAAAATTTTTTAGTTATTAAACTTTGAATTTAACACTTTTAACTCTTATTTAAATAAAATAATAATAAATGTCCTAATCTTACCCAGGTAGACCAAAAGGATCATATTTTATTCCTAAGGTTTTAGCCGAAAAACACTTATTAAATAGAATTAGGACCTGTGTTATTGTAATAGTAATATCATTTTACCTTTAATTACCCTATTTACTTTTAACCGTGGAAAATAACAGTTAAAAGTTACTATTCACCAAAAATTATTTTCATATTATCGAGCCACATTTTACATACTGATATCAATTGTGTCCCTCATATTTTTGAAATTCAATTCACACAAGGAGTAAAATTATGTTTTCTGCAAATTTGTAAATGCTCCAAGAAGGTGGGTAAAAGACGATAAAAAGTTCAATAAAATTTTATATATCTAATATTATTATAAAATTACATTAATGAATTACATTGAAAATTTATATGTATTATGTATATATTTTTATCTAAAATAAACTTAAATAAAATAATTAATTATTTAAATAAAGAGGTCGGTTTTAAACAATAATGCAGTGTTTTTTACTATTCATCAAAAATTGAATGTTTTCAGAAAAATACTAAAAAATCACTCTAAGCTAATTTTGATATTACGAATTCAAAAATGAAGTTTGTTTTGAAAAATAAAATTTATAAAATTTTGAAAAGTGGGTATTACTATTCGTAACTTCTAGTTTGATTGGTCATGGTGTGTTAAAACATCAAGTTGCGTACAATTCAAGCTACTGCTTTATTCAAAGAGAAATGTAATGTAAATTCTTGGTGTGTTATAACTTATATCTCAATCCATTGCATTAGTTGATGATTTTTATCTCATGAGATAGACATGACTTGAAGGAGAAGTGGACCTAGGTCAGTATGTGATTTTTTATTCTATGGTGTTTTATGTAGTGAACCTTGACTACAATTATGGGTTGGGGTGTGAGACCATTCCTCTATTACATCCTTGGTAGTGAGACTTGGATTATATGGAATTGATTTTCTCTACTTATTCCTATACCAAAATTTTGTGTCTTCTTCCAATGTTATCCTCCCATAGATCATGTACTTTGATTCCATTATGATTCATGTATTATGATATTGCAGTATTTATTCAATGACTCAAGATTATGATTTTTGATGTGATGGGTATGGTTTTAAAATCTTAGGCTCATGTTAACATACACTTATATTCATTCTATAATCACTAATCTCCCTTTTATACCCTTATGGAGGATCTGATCTAACCCTTACTTATATTTCCATTACTGAGGTTATGATAGATAGATTTATGTAGGGTATGACTGTGAAGAGTACTAAATGGGAAGGTGTTTATCGAATATATTGAATATTTTTCACCAAATTCAATTATTGTATACCTAGTATACCAAGGAACTTAACTATTATGGTCCTAAAGTGTGTAGTTGGGAAATGTTTTGAAAATTCATCTAAAAAGATGTAATATACATGTATGAAAATCAAGGGTCACTGTAGTTTTTATCATTTTGAGGGTGACACTAATCAATGGTGGAAAATGATAAAAAATATGATGCCTAAGGAATATATAGTGGGATTGGAATGGAAGGATTTATGGAAAATGTTTTTTGATAAATATTTTTCTTGCACCCTCGGACATAATATAGGAAGGGACTTCCACACCCACAAGAAAAAAGATGAAGAATCCATCAGAGTGTATGAGGAAAAAATCACAAGGCTTTCGCAATATGCCTCTAACTTTTACATTACCCCCAAATACAAGTTGGACTACTTATTTGGTGGGCTAAAACCTAGACTATGTAAATCCCAAGAGATCCATGAATTTGATAGCAATGATGAAATTTTCCGATGTGCCCTAAATTTTAAAATGGGGATCAGAGAATCTTAGGGATATTATGGGGATATGAAGCGGAAAGTGGAATTTAATTCTAACAGTCTGATGGATATATACAATTTTGCTATATATTTTGACACCCCACTTTCTAAAGGTTCAAAAAAATCACCATAGAAATTACATGAAGGGGGAAAGGAAATGATTTAGATGTGGAAGAGAAGGGAACCTGGCCAATATTTATCGAATGAAAAACCCTCTACTGCAACAGAGTAAAGGAACACTCCGTTTGACCCTAAAAACATTGTTCAATGCTACAACGGCAAATAACCATGACACTTTGTGAACCAGTTCCCTAATCCAAGGGTTTTTTTAGGCATCAAACAACCACTATGTAATCAAGGATGATATTTTTTCATCACTACAACTAAATTGAATCCCGAAAATCAAGTGGTGACAGGTAAACTACTTATTCACTAAAGGATAGAAAACATAATTTGTTATTCTAGTTCTATGAATTATTTTATATCCCAAATGTTTAGTAGAACAATCCATGCTACACTAAAAATCATTTAATTAGAGATGTCGGTGAGAACGAAAATTGGGGAAATTATTGAATCCCATGAATATAACTCCTCCCCCATCACAATTTGTTTATTGAAATTCCCGAAAAACCTCATCATACTCCCTATGGTAGAATTTGATGCAATTATTTACAAGTATTGTATTTCCCTTTATACAGCCAATGAAAATTTCTGTGAGATGGAAATCACTCTTCATATGAAGAATCACCCCCTAGTTATGTACAAGTGCAAGGAGGAGGATGAATCTTCTTTAGAACCATCATCTCAAGCATGGATATTACAAACCTATGGGAACGCATATCATTCTCAGATGATTGAGTCTATATTATGAACCATCCCCAAAGAAATTCCTACTGTGAGGGAATTAACTGATGGGTTTCCTGAGGAATTTTATAGTCTTCCTCCTCGAATAGATGTTGAATTATTGATTGATCTCATACCTAGGGAATTACCAATATCCATGTATCCATATATAATTATTTTTTGGTGCATGAGGAGTTAAAGAAACAACTAAAGAAGAATTTGGATAAAGGTTTTATACGCCCAAGTGCTTCACCATGGGGTGCACCAGTCCTCTTCTAGAAGAATGTTGTGTCAATGCACCTTTTAATTGTTTAACATGAGCTCAAAAAATCCCAAAAAAGAACAAGTATCATTTTCCACGAATTTATGAGTTGTTCTATCAACTATCTGGAGAAAAATACATCTCCAAGGTGGATATGTAGTCGAGATATAACTAATTAAGGGTGAATAAGGAGGATATCCCCAAGACTGCTTTTCGAACAAGGTACGGGAACTATGAATTCATAGTAATGCCTTTTTAACTCACTAATGCTATGGTAATATTCATGGAATTGATGAATTGTGTATTTATATATTACCTTGAATTTTTTTCGTTGTATTTATAGATAGTATTCTAATATACTGCAAAATAAAGTAGGAGCATGAGGAGCATCTAAACACTGTACTAAAGACCTTGCAAAAGGAGAAGGTTTTTGAAAATTACCGCAAGTGTGAGTTCTGGTTGATGGAATTATCATTCTTGGGTCATATCATCACAAGGAATGGGATATATGTGTATCGCTCTAAGAAAAATGAAATTTTGGGATGGATGAGGACAACATATGTGACAGATATCCATAGATTTCTTGTGTTATCTAGATATTATCGCCAATTTGTGAGAAATTTTTCATGATTTTCAAATCCCCTTACCAAGAAAAATCTAAAGGGTGTCATGTTTTCTTGGAATGGTGAATGCGAAGAGATATTTAAAAAGTTAAAAAGGTGGCCTATCAATATACACATGCTCACACTACCCACAAGTGGAGAACTTTTTGTGGTATTCTTTGTTGTTTTGAAGAAGGTATTGGGATATGTATTGATGCAAAAAAGCTAAAGTCATTGCCTATGATTCCATGAAATTGGAAGTTAATGAGTAGAAATATCCTACACATGATCTGTAGTTCAATGCAGGAATCTTCGGTTTAAAATTTGGAGACATTACCCTTTCAGGAGAAGTCTGAAATATATACTGATCAGAAAATCCTAAAGTATATATTCACACATAAATAGTTGAATATGTGACACCGAAGATGGTTATATCTTATCAAAGACTATGACTACTTAGTCCATTATCACCCTAGGAAAACAAATAGGGTGGGGAATGCTCTAAGTAGAAAGGACCATGTGATACTATCATTGATGAGAATTGAAAAGGATCCAATATTCATAGATTTTATGAAGATGAAAAGAAGAATCATAAATAAGGGAACATCATCAATCCTTTCACAAATAATTTATCAAATGTATCTTTTGGAAGGTTAAAGGATGCTCAAAAAGATGATGTGTTAATTTAAAAGAAAGTGGAGACAATCAGAAGAGGGAAATCCCTTGAGTTAAATGTTAATGAAGAAGGAGTTGTGATATTTGGGTGAAGACTATGTGTTCTATAAAATCTATAGTTAAAGAAAGATCCTTTGGATGATGAACATAATTCAAATTTATCTATTCACCCAGGAAACAGAAAGATGTATCGAGATCTATGAGATAATTATAGGTGGGATAACATGAAGGAGATAATTGAGTATATATCAAAGTTCCAAGTATGTCAGCAAGTGAAGGCTGAGAGGAAGAATTATAAGGGGATGATGCAACTATTACCCATACAAACATGAAAATGGGAAGCCAAAACTATTGAATTTGTCACCAGACATCTGAATACATACAAAGAAAAAAATTCTATCTGGGTTGTTGTGGATTTTCTTACATATACTACACACTTCATTGGGATTCAAGAGGATTTATCATTGGATAAACTCACATAGATATACATCAGAGAAGTGGTAAGGCCACAAGGAGGAATTCAAAGATTCTCTAAAATTCTCTGAATAATGAGCTAAATTCAATACGGATTATCATCCTCAAACTGATGTCCAATTTGGGAAGTCTTTCCAAAGACATAAGGACATTTTTAGAGCATGCTCAATGGAATTCGAAGGAGGATGGGATCAAAATATTTGGATGGTTGAGTTCTCATACAACAACATTTTCCAATATAGCATCCAAATGGATCCTTATGAAGCCCTTTATGGGAAGAGGTTTAGAACACTGGAATGTTGGGATGATGTTGGGGAGAGAATACTTCTAGGTTTAGAAATGGCCAAAGAAATGGTTGAGAGGGTTAAGAATATCCACAAGAACATTAAAGTTGCTCAAGGTTGACAAAAGATGTAGGCTAACAAATGTCAATGAGACCTAAAGTTTGATGTTGGAGACATGGTATTCCACCGCATATCACCATGGAAGTGATTTATGAGATTTGGGAAGAAGGGAAATTTTAGTCCAACGTAAATTAACCATTTTGAGATCCTTGATCACATTGGAGTAGTTTCTTACCGACTTGAACTCCCATCGAACTGGTCTCAAGTACATGATGAATTCCATGTATCACTTAGGATGAAATACACACCTGACCCATCACATGTTCTCAATCCAGTGGTGGTACTATTGGGTAATGACCTATCCTATGTAGATAAACCAGAGATGATATAAGATCCTAGAGAAAACATTATATGAAATAAGACGACGCCCCTTACTAAGGTGCTGTGGAAAAACCAAAAGTTTAAAGAAGAAACGTGGGAGATAGAAGAAGTGATGAGGCAGAGTTACCCTCATCTGTTTTTGTGTGGTAAAAAAAATTTTGGGGGATAACTTTCTTATGGGGGAATTTTGTAACGACCCGATCATTTAGGAATACAATTCTTTTTCTTTTAATTCCTTATGGATATATAAAACACCTGCAATATTTTTATTATTATTATTGGTTTTAAATTATCATTATGCATCATTACCATTGATAATATATCTTTGGAACAGTAATCAAACATCTGATATAAATTTATGAATTTTTTAAAAATAATTTCAACACAGTCAAAGGAGAGGATGGACTCATCAAGTAGACTTAGGATGGATAAATATCATTTATCGGATCTTGGAAAGGATTTACCGTCCTTAGGTTTCATTCTTGATCATGCTCAAGTCGAGCTTGAATATGTTAATCTTGAATAGAATCGCCTACTGGAGAAGATCAAGTTAATAGAGATTAACATCGGACTGATGTTATCTGAGCCTCCCAAGAGTCTTTCACAACCACACACCTTACCCTTAGGTCTTATATAGGTGTTGTAAGGGGTTATGTTATAAGGTATTAGATACTTATTTTGTAATCCCTTTTTATAAATAAAAGTTTTATTTCAACAATTCCTTTATGAGAATAGACATTCTTTAAAAATGATGAATTTGATAAATTGACTTTTTTGGAAAAAATGGTGCTTCAAAGAAATATATATTTAATTGTATTAAACTATGTTTTTTTATTAATAATATTATAAAAATAATTATTATAAATGATAATTATATTAGTTACTTAACTTTAAATGATATGGTAATCAGTTTGAAAAGAGTTATATTTTTTATACGATAAAATTGAATGTGTATTTCTAAATAATTTATTTTAAGGAATTAAATTATTTTTGAAATAAATAATATTTTAATAAAATATTATAATAAAAATAATTTTTTTAATTATAAATGAGTATATAATTTTTATTAAGTCAAATGTAATTTTTATTATGGTTTGAAAACTATTTTTTTCAAAACCTGTGAATTGTCAATAAATTTCAGTTTTCATTTTAAAAGTAAAAATTCACATATTTAAAAAATTATTTTGATAAATTGACTATTATTTTTGGAATCATGATTTTAAAATTATCCGATGGTTAATTTTTCAAAATTTTCAGAGACAGTCAAATATTTGGGTAAAAATTAAATATCGTATAAATAAAATATGTGTTTTATGACATCATAATGACAGAAAAATGATTTAATAAATATAATAATGGGTATTATCGGCCCAATATATGTTTTTACATTAAAAAATTTTTATTTTTGAATTACTCGACTTATTTTATAATTCCATAGTGAATCCTCTAGTGTATAATATATTTTATGATTTTAAATTCATTTCGTTAAGGGTGTGTCTCATATCCACATAATCAAAGCTAATATTGTAATATGTTAGGTCATTTTCATTATACAATAATGTTTTCCAATCTTCTTAGGAAAAAACCATGGGCCCAAAAATTGGATGGTTTGTTGTTTTTATTATTTAATTATATTGATTCCAAAACCTTTTTTTGTGAAATATTAAAGAATTCTCCTCTCATTTCCTATATAAACCCACCCATTCTCTTACGTATCTTAACTCAAAATACATGTAAAACATCACTAATCATTCATAACCTATATATAATCCTACCAAGTCACTCCAATCTCTCAATAATCCCCTCTTCATGCTTTTGAAGTCACACACTCAAGTAAGGGTTTCCTTCCTCATTTTTATACATGTTTCTTTATATTGTTACACCCTTTTATTTTCAATTACAAATGATGGTTTATGTCCACTAACCCCCCATAATTACCTTATTATGTTTTTTGGATGTTATACATATTACTATCTCATTAATCCCTCCCACGTATACTCGTTACCATGCCAAAATTTTGAAGGAGATTCCCATTTATCCCCTTCCTTCATGTTTCTCAACTATGTTACCCGTTCTATTTCAAAATACCTTGTATTAGGACATGTATTTATATGAACCCCTTAATTTCCATTTCATTTATAAATGATGATATACAACTTTATCTCTCATCAACCATTTTTATGAGTTTTTCTATCACACCATTAGGCTATCAAAAATTTTCCATGATTTTTCCATGCCAAAATCATCTTATAGTGAAAACCATGACCATTTATCTATCAAGTGAATTTAGCTTTGTGCACATATAATTATTGATTATATAAGTTAATGTATTTATTCCATATTCCATTATAATGTAATAAATGATTATGTTGAATGAATCAATGTTATTTGATCTATGTGGCACACTTAATCATGATATTGAAATGTTTATGAAGGCTGCACCCTGATAGCAATCCAATGCATTGGGTAATGTTTAGTATCATGATACAAATTTTAAATGAGGGTTTACCCATGATAATTCATGTGAAATTAGGTTTTACCGATGCTGATACATGTGAAATGATCATTGGATCATTCTAATATCATGATGTATGTTGTTTCCACATTTCCATGTTATGATAATCATGATATATCATGCCTTTATGTTCATGTTTATCTTATGCATCATTGATATTCCTATTTCTGGACATGTATTGTATTTTTTATCATGTTATTCCTTGTTTACTCCCTTAATGGGATTTGTAACTCACCTCTTTCTTAAGTATGTCTTCAGGTTATCCCACACAATGTAAAGTACAAAGGAATGAGTTGGTCATGTCAAAGAAGTTTGAAATAAAGATATTGTATTTCAAGTTTTAAGTTGTCACGTAATGTTACTAATTTCCCAAGACACTAGACCCATCAATCATCATATTTTCCTAATGTTCAAATTTATGTAATAAATACTAAGTGTGTAATAATGAGTTGGGTTGCTATATTACAGCCCCCAATGGATTGGGGACCACTACTTTAAACCCCTGGAATATGACTGAGAATTACTATGTTCTTCCCATAAATATATTCAAGTTAATAGAATTGAACCAAGATATATAACATCCTAATATCAATAGTGACATTGTAAAATAAAATTAGCTTAGGAATCTCTTTGAAATTACTCAAGAACCAAGGGATGAAAATATCTCTACTCAATGCCTTTCTTATCCCAATAGTGATAGGGATGCCCCAAGTTTAATTTAGTCATATAGAAATATATCTAGAGACTCATTGGTGGAATATTAATATTATGACCTCAAGAAATCCCCTCCCTTGTTCAGGGAAGATGTCTCCACCACCGTTGGTGAGCTTAGATAGGTAAATCTGGGAACAGAAGATGACTTGAGGCTTATGCTGATTAGTACCTCCATGCCCATCAACGAGAAAGAGATGTACATTGAATTTATGAAATAGTAATGATATGTGTTGAATTGGAACAATATATAATTTATTGTATTGATTCCACATTGTTATACACACTATCTCGGCATACCTGATGATAATCAAGGCTTCAAGCAGGAAGCCAGGAGGATAAACCCCTCTTATGCCACTAGTTTTGTGGTTGAAATCAACAAGTTGATCAAAACCAACTTTTTCTGAGAAGTGATATACCCAAAATGGATTTCCAACATCATCCCTATCCAGAAATAGTATGGAAATTTTATGACCTACTTTAATTTCAGATACCATAATTGATAGTTCCCAAATGACGAAGTCCCATTGCTGATCACATAAATCTTGATTGATGAAACAGATGGCTTCCAAGACCATTTATTCATGGATGGGTACTCAGGGTAAAATCAATTATATATGGCCCCTATAGATGAGTAATACACTATCTTCAGATTTATTTAGGGGATATTATATTATTATATTATTCCCTTTGGATTTATTAACACTGGATCCACAAATCAACACACCATGCTTCATATTGTTAAGTAATTATTCGTGAGAATATCAGAATGTTATGTCGATGACTTGTGGGTCAAATCTAGATAGTGATGTTATCACTTCCTGAAAATTAAAAAAATCTTTTAAAGGATTTGAAAAAATAGAATGAAGGTGAATCTACCCAAATTCACCTTCGTGGTGACATTGGTGAAGTTTATTTGTTTCATTGTATACCACCATGGCATTGAGGATGACCCGAAGACGACTAGATATATTTTAGTAATGCCAAACCTAAAAATAAAAAATAATTATAGTGGATACAAGGTCATGTAACATAAATTCGGTTATTCATAGCCAAACTGGCTGAAAAAATTATCCCATTCACTAGACTAATGAATAATGTAATCGCCTACCAATGGGATTGTGAATGTTGAGAATCCTTCAAAAGTCCTAAGTAGTATCTATTGCACCCATTAGTTTCGACGCCTTCAGTGGAAGGGATGACACTCATATTATATGTGGAAACCATTTGAAGGATCATTGGGTTCCCACCTCACATAGAAAAATTATGTGGGGGATAGAAAATTATCTACTACATTATTCGAACAATGCTAGGTACTGAGACTTGATACACTGATGTCAAGAAGAACTACCTTGAAATCACGTTTTTAGAGAAAAAGAGGAGTCATTACATGGAGCACCAAGAATTATGTTTGGTATCTCATATTGATCCTGTCATGTACAACCTTTATCTCCCTATGTTTACTTGTACTTGGTCCGATGTGTGGTCATTCTACAATAATATGATATTTTGATCATGTAACAAAAATTGGTGAAACTGAAACCCTTGAGTGATTTCCTCATACCACATATTACCCCATAGAATACATGGGTGGAAACCAAGATTCTAGATGGGAATGTATTATCTACCCATAACACTCCACACACATGAGAGATTAATTTTGATGGCACCTCAGTATGTCATAACAGAAAAAGGATAGAAAACACAAATTCAATCGGGTTGGCATGGGGATTGTACTTGTCTCCCTAGACAAAGCAGTTTTCATTACTCATTCTCAACATCACAAGGATGAATGAATAATGAGGAGGAATACCAGTACCTCATAATTGGGTTGGAACTAAACATACAACTATAAATATACAACATGAATACAAAAGGGGATTCAGGGTTAGTGATAAACTTGATCAATGAAAAATATTCCATCAAAAAGGAAGAACTAGACCCCATTCAAATCTATATCAGGGGATTAATGGTATAATTCACCTTTGAACCCACATTGTTTCATGTTAACTGTTACATGAATGATCATGTCAACTAATTGGATAATACAGCTACTGTCCTGGCCAACCCCGATGATGAGGATGGAATATTATGTATCAGGATGAAAAGAATGGTCTCCACAATCATCAAAAGTGATATGGAAGAAATCAATCAGGTCGAAACAACCCCAGATCATGATGAACTAGAATCTTTCCATAGGTGGATGGAGACTATAATCGGTTATCCCCAAAAGAGGACTCTCTAGACAGATCAAGTCAGAGGGGAATAAATTCAACATCTTAAAACACACTTCACCATATAGAGTGGTCCAAATTAATAGAAATACCATTAAAAGTATTGATTTAACATAATCCTTTCTATATGCTTAGAAAAAATAGATAATCTCATTTATTGAAGAATTCCACAAAGGATCCTACGGTGCTCATCAGTCTGTAAATAGGTTCTCCTCCCAAATCAAGAGGCCAAGTTACTAATGGAAAACCATGACACATGACTATGTGAAATACGCCAAGAAATTTCATGTATTCGAGATCCATGAAAACTTCATCCAACATCCCTATAAATTGATACGTACAGCTAAATATTCTTGGTCATTTGTTGTCAGGGGAATGGTTTTTGTGGGGCTATATCCCCCATTCACATATAATAAATTCATGTACATCCTTACCACTATCAAATTCATTTCCAAATTGTATAAGGAAATACCCCTCAAGTAATTTGTGATGATGAACACCATCAACTTCATAATTTTACATACCATCACCTGGTCTGGTGTCTCTCACACTATATTGATTGACAACAGAATCAAATTCTGTTATACGGAGTTGAAGAAACTATACCAAGATTAGAATATAGAGTCTAATCACACATATCAATATCTTATAGTGGAAAATGTATTGATATAGGTCCTAAATAAGACGCAATAAAATATACTCTAGAATATGGTAAACAGGGGTAATATGTATTGGACAGACAAGGTCATCCATGCTTTATGGGCCTACCGCACCACCACGTGTACAAATACATGAGAAAATCCATACTAATTAGTGTACAAGACCAGGTAATTATTGCAAATATAATTTCAGAGACCTTCTTTCTAAATAATCTTTTGCAGATAGCTCTCAAATGATGAGATATCAAAAAATTGGTTAGTTAAATTGGAGTATCTTTACGAGAACATGTTCCCTACACTACAAAACCTTTATGTCCATCAGAATTAGATTGCATGACCCATTAATAAGTAGGCTATCCTCCACTCATTCCTCCATAGAGAATTGGTGTTGTCTTTTAGGACCCTAAAGATAATAAATAAGTAATCCTACGATTTAGGAACACAAATGGGAATGTCCTTACATCATACATAAGGTCTATCATAATGGAGCATACTCATTGACCACAATGGATGGGGCGCGAATCACACCCCCACCAATAGAATATTTCTCAAGAAGTTATTTTCAAAGATACCACTGAGCATCCCATGTCATGACCAGACAATGTTAAACTGTACAATGTCATCTTAGTTACATGATGTTAAATTGTACGATCTTATCCTTGCAGTAAAACATAAAACTTCATGGGATCCCATGTCTTGGAAGTAATATTTTAAACTTTATGACATACCTCATCCTATTAGTTAGATGATAAACTAAATAACATCTGATATCTTGTAATAAAGATAATAAAATTCACGGTATCCCTCATCTTGACCACATGACACAAAATTGTACGGAGAATGTCCTCACCACATGATGTTAAAAAGCACATGAAGAACCATCACACTGAAGATTGGTTGAACACAAGACATATCCACTTGAAGGAAGGAAAAAATTCCCCCATACCTATGAAAGAGTTAGTTCAACAAGTGGAATCTCTTCATCCCATAATTATGTGTGGCATTATTACTACCATTGCATGAAACTTAGTGATGGGTTAACCTCTAGATTTGGGCCCAACCACAATATTATTTGTTCTTCACATTGGGGATCCTCATCCTTACATAATGATAAGAAACTATAAGATATATTTACTCATCTAATGAAGTTAAAATAAATATACCCCCAAATGGTTCATCTTCATTTATGTCGGATGACCCTCATCATCACCACACAATGTTCAACCACACGAAAAATTTACTTTCCACATGAAATTAAACTGGACGAATTTTCCATAACTACAAATGTCTTGATTCTCATTTTCAATGAGATATATAGGGATACCTCAATCTTATACCTTGGTACAAGCACCACATAATGAATAATTTCCTTTTCATATTCATGATTTCCTCTGTATGGTGAGTATAACTCGTGTCGTTACTTTTTTATGAGAATGAGTATAGCTCATGTGAGAATAGGAATTTCAATAAGGGATTCTCCAAAAAAACATCGAATAATTTTTCATTATAGGATTATAATTTTCCAACATGAAAGACCTTTAAATTCATACATTGAGTCCCTTCCACATAACATTAGACTATAGAGTTGATGTCCTTTGCTGGACATAAAACTACACATTCTTGCAGACCACACCTAAGAGGATCACTATTATTGGTTTTGGTCTCCTACCACACTTAAATTAAAGAACTATATGTGTCTTGATTTATTTCAACAAAGGATACATATTGATGTCTAAATCATCAATAATGGATCCATTAACCAAAAATATAAAAATTATCGCTTCTTTGTGCACATGCCATACATTCATTAGATGTTGCTTCATCATGAACTATGTATGGATCGATTCATCTTACCATAGGATATATAGTGACACCTAGATTTCCATCCATGGGTAAAACCACAATACCCCTTTTTACATCAAGAAGATAATTTCCAAGCATATGATGTAAAACTGCATAGTCACTTTAGATCTACATGTGGCTTGATTTCTATCATCACATGATACACAGTTATGCTTGATCTCCAATCCTGGTCCCAATTTCAATAATCAGTAGAAAAAATTACCACCTCCACATATGGATTACACATTTGTAGAGTGTTACCCATTAAAAAACTACGAGTTACTTGATTCATATCATCATAAGATACACAGTGACACCCAGATCTGCAATCCTAGGCCCAAATTAACAACTGAAAAAAGAAATTCTCCCCATCTTCAATGGGGATAAATCATACAAGACTAATTTTCCCATGCGAAAAACAGATCCATGTACTGTTTTCATTCATAAGTAGCATGTCTTGAACAATTTTTCATTTTGGTTCCCACATCCCTACTACATGACATTAAAGAGAAAGGAAAATGTCTTGGTCGCAAGACCATTAAACAGAAGAAAAAAAACATCTTTACTACATGACAATTAACTACATAGAAATTTTCCTTACCACATGACATTAAAATGAATGGAATGGAGTATATACCAAATAAATAATGAGAAAATATGAATACCACTAACTATTTTTATCCCTTATCAAAGGACCACATGAGACTTACCCCAATTATCCAGAGTAGAGGTAGCTTCCACCATCTTTTAGGGATCCTCAATCCATAAACCATACTTCATGTATCAAGTACCTTAGATTTAAAAAAACCTTTTATAGACCATGGATAAGATTCCCAGCATCAAGGGAACCTTTTCTTGATTATTCATGTATGCCTATTGCTCTTGCATAAGCCCCTTTTTTTCAACCAAAATTTTGACTCTGAAAAATGACTTTCTAATCATGTTGAGCTCTGGAATCATCGTGGAATAACTCAACAACATAGTTTGATCTAAACTACTCCCAGTATGATTTTCCCATATCATCACTCATGATTTGAGAATATTGAGCCATATTTTACCACCTTTTCGTCTCCCACTGAGATGGAAGATAGAGTACTATTGACCCTAGGTATCATAACTTGGTTATTGTGTATCATTCTTCATACTAGGTTTTGGTGTTTCATGACCTTGAACATCCGAAACATTGTTCAAATATATATGAACTTAAACTGTAGCCTATAATGGTCTGAACCACAAGAGCTTAAATTAATAGTGAAAGAGACATAAAACATGAGAGGTTATAAACAAAAAAAGGGAGGCCTAAGAAAAAGTCAAGGCTCTGCTCACTAAACTCTTCATCCCCAGTGTTTTGGAAAAAAATAGTGTGAAAATAAGTTTGGCATAAAGCTCATGGGGCTTAATTAGTAGCCCTAGTAAAAGCCAAACTATGCTCATTGGACTCCATGAATTAGGAACAAGTTAGGAGTACTGATTTTCACATCTCTTCTCCACAAGAATATTTTGACTAGGTGGTGAAACAACCTTCAGGGTAGTCGAAACCTTCTTGGATATTACACATTTAGTAAATAACACCTCAGGATTTGGGTGTCTTGGATCATCATAATTCTTCCATCACCCTTAGAAAAGATACCTGACTTTAAGGGAACTTTTTCATGACTATGAATTCATGCCTATGGATCTTGAATATGCTCCTATGATCTTCAACCAAATAAAACTCTTAGATTTTTTTTTCTTAATCCTCATAATCCTAGACATCACTAAGAAGAGCCCAACATCTTAGTATGTTTTGGGTCATTCTTGATATAACTGTGATATATCATTCTCCAGATCCGATCATCTTGGAGTATTAATTGAAATATCAATACCAAACTATCTGAGTGTATTTGATATCCTAAATATTAGGTCACATTATTTTGTACCCTTTCCCAATGCTATAATGGAACACCTCATTTATGATCCTCTGTTATCTCACACATCGTCATTCGAATCCCTATTTTGTAGGAATTGAGATTCACAAATCAATAGATAAGTACCCTAGTGTGATAGAATCCATATTGGATATATTTCCCTCCATATCCAACCTCATCATCTAGATGTTTGAGTCTTCAAAAAACATTCATGTCCCTCCAAAAGGAGTCGAGATCATCTTTGTTTTACCATGATATCGATGCAAAAGGACCTTGAACTACAATCTAATGAAATCAACTACTTTTTAGAATGGATCTTCAATACATGTGAGATTTAGAAACATCGTGGAAAAACTTGGAATCTCATAGTGTTATGGGTCTTACTTAGAATTTTTTTCCCATCCCATATTCACAGACTCAAAATTTTGGGTTATGACATACATCACTATATATTATAACTATCCAGCAAGACTTAACATCAATACTATTTCATCATCAACTGATACTACCCCCCATTAATCTTCCATGACCCTTGAAAAAGAGTGAAGACACTACTATTTAACATTGATACTGACTCTTAAGGTTCTTGATCCACTAACCATATTCATCTCCACTTTATAGTAAATGAGTTATAATCATCACGAGCCTCATCAACACCATGTAAGAACCCAACACCCTAGAGTGTTTTGGGTCATTCCTGGAATGCCTACACAATACCCCATGACCATTGATTTTGTCCAAGATGAAAGACCTTACACTATAGAAGTAGAAGGTATGAGCTAAAAGACCCTAAACTAAAGCCATAGTAGGTCTAAGATAAAAGACCCTAAACTACAACAAATAGAAGGTCTGAGAAGAAAGACAATAAAATAAATCAGTATAATTTCTGAGCTAAAATGCGCTAATATAAATCAATAGAGGGTCTAGGATAAAAGACCATAAACTAATGTGATATAGGCTCCTGGGTAAAGACCCTAAACTATAACACAAATACAATTTAGCTTAAAAAGTGGAAAATCGTTCAAATCCCATCATATGGAAATGGTAGAAATCAAGATGCTATCACCCAACCTATCAGATTCATAAAAATATAGGGAAGTCTGCATATATGATATTTATTGTACCCATTTATCCTTTTTGAATCAAGTGATCTCAACAAAAACTGGAACAAATATTTCTATAGGAAATCTTGTGTTAGTGGGAATTCATGAGTAATTCTCGAAGAATAATCTATTGTGATTTGAATATTATAATCCATGCTTATAGGATTATTTGATATCTTGAAAATGATGTGTATTTATGATGATTCACATGAAATTGTATCAATGAAAATTCATGCACATCATGAATAAAAGAAACACTAGACAACACATATAAAGTTCAGAAAATCTATTCATTGATTCCATGAAATAAGAGGAATCTACACATAACAGAGTCTCTCCTATGAATATACAATACTAAGAAAATTTTTAAAAATACAAATCCATTATAGAATGTGATCAGTGGATTCCTTGATTTCTACATAAATCTTATCTGAAGAGGCCCTAAATTAGAATAGTTGATCAAAAAACTTGGTTTCCACTTCCACCACTGGCTACAACTCCCCCACACTAGCTGTAGATTAAAGTATGGATTTATTCTCAACATTAAGGGCCCCTTTATACTCTGATATAGTCTTACCCAATAACCGATGTTCTTGTTAGATATGGGGTAGTTATACTTGAAGAAGAAGAATCTCATACTGAAGATGTTTGGTTTCAACCTTCCCAGTATTGAATACTACTTAGTGAGAATACACCACCACCTCACATTAGGAAGCTTCATTTATAACTTCATCCAACCTCAACTTCACTGAATATTAGGCCTTAGTAGCTACCACCCTCGATTCAACACCGCTCTTCTTCTCTCTTAGAAAGACTACTTCTTTCCCAAATGAATGGAGGGGGAATATTAAAAACACTTATAATCCAAGGTGGAGAACATAAATATAAAATGACCCAATCTATCTTCCAGCTCATCCAATGGGGATTCTATCACTAAAATTAATACCTCCCTCCACATTATCTAATGTATTGACTAATAATGTTATACCAAACTAGGGCCTTGGTATAGATTTATCATGGGAAGAAGGATATATCCTAGGACTAGATCACTATGAGAAAGGGGTATTTTTCACCGTCTTTGATGATTATGGATGAGATCTAGCCTATACATTGGTTGATCCAGTCAAAGAAACCTTCAAGGGAGTAGGGAATAGAGCCTCCGAACTTCATGGGGGGACAATACAGAAAGGGGAATAATGGTTTATCAATCATAGGATAAATAATATGGTATCACCATGGAATTGATAGAAATGACTTATTTTAGAAACATACATTTCTTGGTCACATAATTGGAGAAATCCACTCCCCCAAACCCATCCTCAGGTGAAGAGGATTCATATTCTTATAATGAGAAGCTTTGTTGATCTACTTTTGATTTTCATGATGATTTACTTCTATCACCACCCTTGAGGGATGCATGGGAAAAATAAAAGACCCGGTGATATAAAACAAATAGAAAAAGTGTCAAGTCATGAAGAAGTACGCATCATCCCCAAAACTCACTTCTTTCAAGGTTTTCATGGTAGAATAATAGTTACTAGTGTCAGTATCCTCCATAAGTGTGTCCATCCACACAGAAAAAATAGTGTGATTTCTGAAATGTCTATAGTAGGAAATGATCATGATTGAACTGGAACCTCATCCACCATCGCTTCGTGACGTGTCAGTCCTAATAGTGAAGGGTCTGTAAAAGAAACCATACAATCACCCACATCCTTATAAGCAAATACATTCACTTCCAAATTATCTCAATGGGTACCAAAAAATTTTAAAAAAATCAAGATTTGTTGCTGAAATAATCAAAAATAGGAAAGGAGTTCAATTCCACAATTACCAGAGGATTCATGAGGAGAGACTCTAATAACATAGATTGACTCCTTATATTTTTCTTCTTCCATTATATGGAAGGATATTCAAAAGGTAATAAAGATAAAAATGTTTCTCTAGAAGAAAAAATCACCACCCTCATCTGAGAATTTAGACCCAAGGACCCTTCAACAATGGTCCCCCGATCACTACCAAATTCCTCTCCCACAGTTATGCCATGGGGAGAATATTCAGTGGATGATAGGACTGGATGGACTAAATCAGATCACCCATATATTAAAAAAACAAATGATTTCAATATATTTTCAATTTCACTACAAACCATTAATTATAGCAATGATTTCATACTTTACAATCCTTCAGTGATGGGATAACCCTATTCCTCCATGTAAAATTTTAGAGTTTTCAAAAATCTATTTGGTGGACTAGTGTGGAATAAAATATTAAACCTATGATGCTCACCAAAGCCACATCAGGGTCTTGAAAAATGGCCCCTATCTCATCAGTCTGGTCTTTGAATGTGATTCCTAGAGGGGCGTTGATATAGGTAAAACCTTCAAAAAGTACCTCTCCTTGGTACAATATACCCCATAAATCATCCTATTAATTCTGTGTCATCCAAGATATCCATTTTCAATATTTGACATGAAAAAATAACTCTAGAATAACCTCACCCTATAGTACTACACTCAATAGAGCCTCTTTAGTGGACACTTCTGCTGACAATTAGGATGATGGAAAATTTCATACCTCCTTACTAGGAGCTTCATTGGACATTGAATCTTTAGAAGAAAATTTATTTCTAGGCCTAGGGTTTTTTTAGTAGCCTGTGGTTGGGAGGCCTCACTCACCAATTTGTATAATATACCATTTGAATATGAGTGAATCTAAACCTCAAAATAACCACAAGATAAACCAATTACCGTATTATTGGGATGAAGGTTTATTTTAGTGTGAGTATCCTCCTTGTTAAACATCATCCAAAACTAGAGAGATTCCATCATATTATAATCTGATCAAATATAAATAGGAAATGAAATTTTGATTGGAAACAAAATAATTTTTGGCAGAACCAGCATGGTGCATACAATTCATAGATGAGTTACCCATCGATGTGGGTGGAAGGAACCCATTTCATGAAGTGACATCATGTAAGACCATGCAACTAGACTAGCCTCAATAGTATAAAAAATGTCACCTTTTTTACACTGGAACTTAAGGACTCAATGAAAACAATAATCATAGTGTCTCACATAATCTTTGATATCCAAATCTTTTAGTGTAGCAGGTCATACCCCATTAATTCATTGTGGGTATGGTATAAAGAGGAAATTTGGGATACCCAAGATTTTCATATACTCATAACCTCCCAGGTGAGATCCTATCCAACCCCATTATACTTGGATAGAGATTATGATCTTATATGGGGATTTTAACTTATAGACATGGTTCTGTAGGTTATATTGTTTGGTTAGCACATGGATGTACAACCCGATATGGCCCATTCTATAGAGATATCCATCATTAAAGTGGATACTCTAAATCCACATTTTTACTTCAAGGGATGTAAGTACCCACTCAAGTAAATTGAGAGGAAACTAGATAGTAGTATGGACTTTTCAATACTTGGGAAAAAAATCCCATCTCCATTCTCTAAATTTTACTTCCTCATCCAAGGGCTAGAAAGAACCCTATGCACTATGGGAGTACTTCTTATGCCATGATTTGAACTTCGTAGTTTCTGGATCGAGCCAATATTATCGATAAATAATTGTACATATGTCTTTAATGGGATTTCTACTCTAGGAAGCACCTCCTTTTGGGGGGACTTCTCTTCCATCTTGACGAACTCAAATGTTAGAGGAGGATTCCTGATTACGTTATCCCAATAGGACCATGATGGAAATAAGTCATCATACATACAACCAAAAATTGGTTCACCACATATATTATACGCATACCAAGGGTTGATTCACACATCACCATGCATGAGATGAAATGTGTTCATGTCCAGAATCCAATGATTGAATAGTTCAATCAACATACCCTTGTTGCAGTAGGCAGACATCTACGAAATCAGTAAAGGAGCATAAATTCCAATTTTCTTCAAATCCTCAGCAAATTGAGATGAAATTTATTATACCCAAAAGGGCCATACACAGTCCATGCATTTGATACCTCCTGATTGAATGTCCCAGTTGGAACCCAACTAAAATTTTTATTGGAGTAGACTTCTGCGTTATTGAGTCATACATACGATCATCTTCATCGAGGTTGCGATCGGTCCCCTCAATGTTTTTGGGTAGGAATGTCAAATTTTCCCCATCTTTATGGTCTCATGGTGTGACGAAGATTCCCCTAGAAATATGTTCTCCCAGAAGGTTTTATGGGTATTCCGAATCTTAGAGGTGGGTATGAGTGATGATTAATGCTGAGGA
This sequence comes from Viscum album, assembly GCA_963277665.1. Lineage (NCBI taxonomy): Eukaryota > Viridiplantae > Streptophyta > Magnoliopsida > Santalales > Viscaceae > Viscum > Viscum album. The sequence continues at coordinate 194,293,380 of OY728127.1, forward strand.
ATGGGAGTATCATCAGTAAAACCAAACTTGTAAAGATGAATAATGTATGAAAGGGGGTGGTCCCATAATTTTACTCCTATATACTTTATTAGAAATAGTTGAATTGACCCAATATCACGACGGAAATTAGAATCCACACTCTCTGCAATACTGTCACAATGGTCTATCACTTCTTTTTCTTCCCTCTTTGATGGTTTGTGAGAAGAGTGAAGTGACCTAGAAACCATATGAACTAAAGTGAGGGTCATATATTAGAGTGATTAAAAGAAATATATTCAAAATAAAGTCATAATAATTACAAAGTAGTATGCACATCACATGAATCAAGAAAGGTATTCAAAAATCACCTAAAGGGATAAAATATCTCTGGAATCCCAGAGGTCTCATTGATTGAATAAACTCACAGGGAATCATGCAACCACATGACCCTTTGAAGAATCATGATCTAGTGACCATGACATGGTCATGCAATCCAAAAAATATTCAAAGGAAATATGATCAGGACAAAGGATCCTACAAACCCCCCAAGATGACATTGCATATCCATGACCAAATTTAGTGAAATTATCAGACAAAATTTCATAGTTTGTTCAAGAGATCACATGGGAAAAATAGTCTGTTAAAAGAGTTTTCATAAAATGTTACCATAGAAAGGTCTCAAGATTAAGTCCTATGACGCAGTCTTGCGATAGGGACACATAATAGAAGAATGGAGAGATACCATCGTAAGTAAAAGTAACTAGTGTATTAAATATCTCTCCTCCTATATTTATAATACATTCTACAAAATACCAAAGGTCACATGGAATACCAAGTGTCTCCCAAGACAACTTATTTTTGATAGTGAAAAAGATTAATGCAGACAATTACTTTCCTCATAATTTATTCATTTTCCCTCACAAACTTCTCTCTTGAGGGGGGGGGGGAATTTGTTTATACCCACCAATTGAGCATCAACAAATTAAAAAAAAAGAAATACCTGCATAGAGGTATTATTTTCCCCAAAATTAAAAATAAGAAGAAGCTGACCATGAAACACAGATCTACTTAGGCTCTAAGATATACATGATTGCATGACCACTATAATGTTCACATGAAGGACCCATGCACAACAGATAACCTGCAGAGAATATATAAATCCAATTTGACATGTCCTTCTACTCTAGAAAATGAACCCCAGACAACACGTGGTCCTGCGGCAGCTTCCAGGTGAACACCCCCAAGACACACAGATTTTTAACTAGAGGATTTTTGATAAACCATCCATAAATACTTAGAATATAGTAGGTAAATATATATGATGAAGGAGCCATTTCAGGTCATTAAATTAACATGACACGTCATCGATGGGGAGAATTATTTTCCTTGAAAATACTCAAGAAAAAAAATGAAATATACATTAGCATTAAACAATATACAAAAAAATAAAAATTAGGGAAGAGAGAAACTCTTATAGTTGTAAAAGACATGGGACATGGTCCAAGAGATGCACAAGATTCCGTAAGACTACAATTACATGTCCACCTCATCTCACAAAATCCCACTGGCGTGTCATCCTCCTCACAATAAGAGCCTTAGGTATTTCCAACCAGCCCCACACACCCCTTTGGATCTATAAGAAAAGAATATGTAATGACATATATAATTCTCACACATTCTCTATAGGACCTTTTTAGGTCATTCAAAGCATGACAAAGGGGTAAAGTGATTGTCCTAAACAACACCCAAGAACCCCTGCGAAAACCCAAACCGTTGTAAAATAAATGAAGAAAATGAATAAGGTAATAAAATGATCCTCTAATAGATGTAAATTTCACACGACACACCTTGGTTTTCAATATAATGGTCTCACAATAACCCTTAACAAGCAATCATTGTCTCACAGGAAACCCCCGACAAGTCACTTGAGATCATGCAAAGACCTTGCAACATGCACCCTGATCTCAAAAGCTTCCCAAAACATGTCAAACCGAAAATATGAAATTCCATTTTCATGTTCAAATAAGAAAATAAGACCCCATTAATTGGATATAATTCAATAAATTGGAATTTATGAGATGTTCTTGTGATCATTGGAAGACATGAGACACCCCCTGAGTGATTCACGATAGGACCTCGCAGAGACTCATGATTCTAAGGCCCTCCACTGACTCCATCAAAGATTCACAAGACAAGGGAATTAAAAAATTAAAAAAAAGGTGGATTTGGGGAATATAAATACCCGACCCTAGTAGGAAAAATTCGCTATGGTCAGGACTGTTGGACCCTTAGACATAGGTTGGCCTTTTTTCACCTAGATAATCCAGTACATTAAAGAACCTAAGTGTATTTATCACAGCAGATGATCTCAAGACTGGATGATTCCCATCTGGTAAGATCTAGCGAACACCTGGAAAAATTATGTAGTATTCATACACACATATCATGATCACTTATAGATCATGCAATGGACTAATGAATTTATATTTGCAGAAATCACATATATGTGATAAATCACCTGCGATTCAAACAAATCTAACACTAAACAAATCTAAAGAATTTGGAATAAGAGGATGGAACAATGACTAAAATCTAGGATAATTACGAGAAAAGACATATATGCTAATAATCAATTTCTTCATGTGAACCACCCATGACACGTGATAGAACTAGGTAATATTTCTCATACCTCAAAACTCTCATCCAGTATACCATTTGGATCATGCGACATACTCTAGATGTGTCAAAGAAAGTTTCATGGAAACGACCAGACAAGCCACCCAATTCTAAAAAAGCCCTCCGGGATTTCCATACATACCTCACGGTGTCTTTTATTCAAGTCACTCGACTCCTAGAGTGGTGCTAGTACATGTTAGACATGTTTCATGATAGCACCCAGGTATGTCAACTAGCTCATGCAAAGACCTATGGTCTTACCAGCTAAGCCTCATGAAGTTTTCCAGACATGAAAAGCCTATAAATGAATCATCCCCTGATATGAGAAACATAGACTCCTGAGAGGTCCACCTACCGTGGCATATTTCTCTTGTAATGACACTGTGGAATGTTATCTGGATCATACATTGCCCTCTGCACATTCCATCTTAGGTCGTACAATGAATTCTTTGGTCGAGCAGTCAGGTCGTTAAATCTCCTATGTACATGTTGGCATGGATCATGTGATAAACCTTAGACATTTCATCCAAGCCATGAAATGTCCATGTGAAAATCCAACTGAATCACATGATTTTCTTAGGACACATCAAAAAAACAACCTCCGATATGTGAAGTCTGAAATCAAGGCATGTCAAGTGAGCAATCAACCCATGTTTGGAAGACAAGCGGGATAGGTTATGAGGGAAAACTCAGAGTGTAATCCCCGATTATAAAGCATAACTAATAGTGTAAGATGCAATTATAAGGGAAAAATCAGCATGAAAAACCCAAACAATATCATATTCTGATCTTCCACAACCATAAGGGAAGTTATAGTGTGTAATCCATTATCTCAAGTAACTATGATAAATCTGATTCCTTCTATAATCAGGATACGATGGACACCTTACTAATGCTTGAGCTCGATACCAAACCTCCAAAGGGATGTCACAATACATAGTTCCTACATCCCTATGAAATGAGATTGATTATTTTCCATCTATTATTTCCCGAATCGAATACAGCTCATGTGGGTTTAGGAAATTGCAATGATCATACCATTTAAACCATGAAATTTTAAATGATATGGGAAACATAATTTTATAAGGCCCGATCTCATTGAACTTTGGGGAATCTGATTCCTTCCATAAATAGGATACATAGTAATCATTCCTATGGCCTGAGACCAAACTCAAATGGGCATGCACATAAATGAAATCCCCTTCATGGATCTGGAATTCCAACCATATAGACCCTATCATTCCCATTTGTGGATCATCTTACCTCATCCCGGAGTTGATTGAGAAACCTAAATAAGGGAAAAAAGAATTTATTTTATAACTAGGATACATAGGATTCATCCCTATGACCCAAGGTTCATATTATACATCCCTAGGTTTGTACCATTACATAAGCCCCACATTCATATGTAGTGGGACTGATTACTTTATATGCCCTGTTTGTCACATAGAGCATATCTCACATGTGCAAAGGGATTTACGACGGTCATCCCATTAGCATCGTAAATCTCCAACAGCTAGGGAATTCATACTATGTAATCCCCACTAATTGGAATGTCATATAACTCCAACATATGAGGGAATCCACCTTGGGGTTAGTTCCAAGGGTGTGAATGAACAATGATAAATATAATTCCCACTATAACCAGGATACACCATACATATCCTCGAGACTCAAGATGAAATATTCAGTACCCAAGTGTGGACACATATCTACTCTCTGCATGATGTTAAACATAATGCGTTTAGAAAAATACATGGGTTTTATTCTTATAATAACCGGGATACATAGGATGCCTTATAAAGGATCAATACCATCCTTAGAATATTAAACGCCTCCCTCCATGGATGAAAATTATGATGTGTTTAGTTATATGGATCTGGAATATAAAAAACTATTCTTTACTGAAAAATGGATTAAGATCCCCAAATTCATAAAGATAGATTCAGTAATCAAATTACCCCTTTATTTTGCAGAAAAAGTGACTTAACCCATATTGATTTGTTTAGGGTAACTGGTCCTGTATTAAGATTTGGAAGAGATTATCTAACCCATCTTAAATCTATAATAGAGTCTCAAAATAGGTGAAAATTCCCCTGAAAAGAATGCAATGAAGCCAAAATCGCATCCTCTCAACCAATGTGAGTCCCTAAGTGTCAGGAGGTCAAAAAACCCAATTATCCCCATGCCTTTGGAAAGTAGTTCTATACCCATTTATGGATGAGAGAACCATTTGGAGTTTCCATGAAGAACAACTATGGTGAATCGACCTTAATGATTGTAAATTAATTGAAACCACCCACAATCATCCATTGGGCCAAACCAAATTCACCTCAAGGTTTTATCTTTCCAGATGAAACATATACCAAGACAGAGATCCTTATTGGGGAATTAAATATGAGAAAATCTTTTTTTAGATAGTTGTTCCTTATGCATCTACCCCAAAGTATACAACATTTATTTTTTAATGTGGTATAAATTATCACCACTATAGGTGATTTAGTAATATTTTTTTAAAATTAATTATTATATTAAAATTTTATCACATTGAATAAATCAAACAATGTGCTGGGGACAAGAGGGACTATATGCACTAGCTTTCTTGCCTCGACAAGCAATGGAAAAGGTTATGATTTAAATATAATCATTTTTATATATAGACCCATATGGGCGATTTTTATATGATGTATATGTCATAGTATCCCTTGTATATATTCCTTTGTGAACATTGATTAGAGGAAAGGGATGTGATAGGATAATTGATTCATAATCCATATAAAAGTATGAGATGCCTTGAGGTTGTTTGGCCAATGAAATGTCCATTGTTTGAGAATTACATCCCCAATAAGATTTTATTACTAGAATGGGTAGACCTTGGATAGTTTATTTAATTCTCTGGTGTTTAAATCAAACTTTAGATGGATTGGTAATTGAGTAGGTCTTTATGTATTCCCCCTTATTGGACTTAAGATGAAATGACACCTTGATGAAACTTGATGACATTGAGGGATTTTATTACCTCTAAATGATGGGGGTTGACACATAATATATGTTCTAGATGATGGGACCTATGAAGGGAGACCATGTCATGATGTAACCTATGTGATCCTTGTAGTTTCTCAATGAGATGTTACCCCAGGTAGATTTTACTGGAAAATAGTAAAAGAGGTAAATTAAATGAAAAATGAATTAGTAAATTTGTAACATACCAAATTTATCAAAAGGTACACACCATTTAATTCTTTGTTTAATCCCTAAAACTACATTATTAATGATGTTTAATAGGTTAAAGAAGGACCTGGGGGGTTTTCGATTCATGTTCTATGATGGAGCCCAAAACAGGAGACAGAAGAATAGGCCACATGGTTTGTCTGAAACCATGAAACCCAAGTTCCATGTTTGTACAACCTGTTATAGGTTTCATATAGTTTTTATTCACATGTATTAAGCATGGTCAACCAAAATGTGTACCTAAATATGTGATGTTTCCATAAGTAGTAGTGATTGAAACATGGTTGGTGCATGATTTTATAACTATGTGGCCAAAACATGTATAGGATCAAAATGGTTTAAATGTCCAAATTTTCCTCCTTTAATAATCTATTTCACCCTAAATTATATTATTCCCTCTTTAGTGGGTTTTCTCTCCTCCCATGGTGTGTGAGCTTCTTCATCCTCCAGCCATGGGGTTTTGATCTAGCTCCTTCATCCATAGTCCAAATAATTCACCATTAAAATCAACGAAATTTCTTTAAAAATCTATATCTTATATACTTATCTATTTGTAGTTTATTCTTTCATCTATTTCCCAATTTTAGAGAAAATAATTTTCCCTATTTTGGTGATTTTGACAAATCCTCTAATTTCTTCCATTTTAGGGTGAATCAAGACTTGATAGAGTAATATTGGAGCCCTAATACATCAAGTAAAGGGGTATTTTCTATTTCCCATAATTTCATCACATTTTAGATGCCTCACCATTGCACCACACACCAAAATCGTCTAGATATGCTTTTTTCTTGTTAAATAAACTATTTAAATTGGGTTTTAATTCCTTGGGTGACCTTACCTTATAAATAAAGTCACATGAGGTTCGTTCTCCTCATCTATGGATACCCCTTTGGGTGTTCGCACCTTCAATGTACTAATTTCCCATGTTTAGAATTGAAAATCACCTTGTATTTGTGAGTTTTTTTTGATTAAATTCATTGACATATAATTTGAATTTTGATAAATTGAAAACAATGAGTGTGGGCTTAATATTATTTCCCTAAACATAATAAATTGATAAAGTTAAATGTTAAACCATAAGGTTAGTCATAATATTGGTGCCTCAAACCATATATTTCACTTTATTACGCTTATTTGTTTACACTCATTGGATAAAAACCTTGATTCATTCTATATTCTTTGCATATATTCATGTTATACCATGTACTGTGTTCCTTGTGTCTTTTTTATAGTTTAATTTTTATCTATTAATCCATTTGATTGGATTAAATGGAATTTTGTGCTTGGTTAAGCTTGATGTCTTGAGTTATTGTGATTTCATTGATGGCTTGTAATTAGAGACATGTCAATGCCATGTGATTGTGCTTTTATTACATATCTTATTCTTATTTCATATTTCCTTGTGGCTATACCTTGTAGCTTTGAGATTATGCATGTGCTTAGTGCCTCATGCCATTTTATGGTTCAAATTGTGCAATATGGATAACTTTCATATCTTGTGTAATTGATAATTTTATTTGGTAGAATGAAATTACATATAAATTTTATGCCTTTTTATGTTCTCTGGTTACAATGGATCACTTGTTATGGGTCAGGAGAGAACATGGGTCTCTAGATAAGGATTCCATTGATGGAATCACCATGCTCGGCTGGATTTAATTTACACGTCATGAGTTATACTTTGTATTTATAGGAATAGGATCTCTCAGTGGTTTTATTTATAATCATGAGTGAGACATGTTCCTTAATAGATAAAACAAGGACATAACTATTAAAAAGATGGTTATGCCATGCCTTAGGTCATGCCTAGTCCCCTATTTGAGATAGTTTTTTGTAGACTAAATGTCGCCATACCTAAAGTGATGCACGAGATGCTGTATGAGTTTCCTTGGATGAAATCATAGTAATTTGGTTAATATAAGACACCCATAGTAACCCTTGTGATTCTATTAGATCAACATGGATGGTCTCGAGAATCCACCAATGGATTTGATAAATTGATGGAATTATTTCTTATACACATGTGATTATTTTATTTTTCTTATTAGAATACTTGTACAATGACTTTACAATGTGACCTCAATGTTAAACCACCATCTTGGTGTATTATTATTTTAAATTAGATAGTTTAACTGTAATAACCTTTGTATATCTATTCTGACATGCATAGATAACTCATTCAGACATATGACTTAAGATGAAGTATGTGTTATGGGATGGGTGTCCGTTTAGGCTACCAGACCAAGTCATTGATATGTTATTTATTTATTTCTCTGTATTTATTGTATATATAACACTCCTCATTTTCCTATTGCATGAAATGTATCATCTTAGACACTAGGTGTTCTGGCCTACTAATATTTATATCGCACACCCTATTTAGGAACCATTTAGTACCCGAGTAGACTTTATGAGATCATGTATGGATAATAGAAAACATGATTCTTCTAATAGTTGATTTAATTTATTCTTAGGATAGAGTTTTGGGGACTATGACCGAGCCTATGACCATGATGTTATTGTATCCATTTTGTTTATTTTTTTGTATTACATAGTAGATGATTTCTATTCTCTATTCTTTTTCACTCCCACTTTTGTATAGGCACATAAAATTTCATCTTCATCACTTTATCCATTATTGATATTCCATTCCACCAGTTGTTTATTTATTATAGATTTCATAATAATGTATAATTGTTTTCCATAACTATCAGTTTCGATTTATGCTTACAATATTTATTATCAATTTTTTAACACTGTGAATTCATTTATCTACGAGGGAAGAGTGTAACAACCCAAAATTTTGAATACATTTTGTTTCCTAAATTTGTGTGTTATTTTATTTTTTACTCAAAAAAACTATTTCATTTAATAAAATTAGTATAATAAAAATAAGACCATTGGGTTTCGATTGTTATATGACCATTGGTCAATATGGCTATTGGAAACTAAATGTTGCGATTATTGTCTATAAATATAGGTGATCTTGATTAATTAATATAGAAAGAAGATTTTATGGCCCCATTCAGTAGTCTCAGGCCGATCAAAGCCCATATGATGGAGCTCGAGAAGGAGGTAGCACCTTCGGGCTTTGCTCTGGACTAAACCTAAGCCGAACTTCATCGTGTGAAGCTGGAATGGAATCGCCTTCATGAGAAGTTCAAACTGATAGAAATCACTACTCGGGCAATGTTGGCTGAGTCGACCCAAGATTTAATCACCCTAGCACACCTTACTCTTATGTCATATGTTGGTGTTAAAAATGGCTATGTAACGAGACAATAACTTCCTTGTATAATACTTTTATTTAAATAAAAATAGTGATTTCTTATTATGGAGAAGTTTGTGAATTTTCAAATGTCCGGATAAATAAAGTATGCATATCATTAGTGAATTTTAGAAAAAGGATATTTTAAAAAAAATTTATGTAAACCTTAAATAATTAATAATGTGTAATGATTTTCAAAAAATGGTCTTCTACAGTTATGTTCAGTAAGAAGTTTGGAGTCTAATAAGATAAACATAATTTTTGATGAATAGAAAATTATGAATAGTGATTTTACCCTTATGATTAGTAATGTGATCAAATGGATTAAGTAACCTCACTTAAGAATGTATTAATATAATCTAGTCACCTTGATTAACTAATGTGATTCAATAAAATAGATAAATAACTATTTCAAAAATTTTTGGTTAACTATTAATTTTTTAAGGTGAATAGTTTTTTTATTTAAAAATTAAATTAAAAATATTTAGAAAATTATTTTCTTAAAATGGAATTCATTTTTTAAATCAGAGCATCGATATTTGGTTAAGGTGAATTTTTGGGATTTTCTGAAATAGTTGAATTTTTAGTGAATAGTGTTTTTATTTAAAAATAAAACTAAAAATATTTAGAAAATTATTTTCATAAAATGGAGTTAATTTTTGAAATCAGAGCATCTATATTTGGTTAAGGTTAAATTTTGGGTTTTTTCTGAGAAAGATGAATTTTCAGTGACTAGTGAAAATACAGTTTTTGAGTTTCGGGTGTTTAATGACATCATTAAGGATGTAATAATTATGAAATAATTTGGTCGACTTATGAATAGTAAGAAAAGGTATGAGGTGTCCCATGTGGCCAATAACATGGGAAAATACCATGGGAAAGACAATGGTTTTGCCAATTCCACCGATGAGGTGTCTCTTGGAAATTAATGCTTTGTCCCCTCACTTCTCCTATAAATACCAAGACTTTCCCTCATTCATTTCATTTCAAAATCCTCCCCAACGATGTTTTGGTCTCTTTAACTCCCAGTAAGTCCTCCTGAGGTTACCTAAATCCTCCCAAGGTCTCGATGTTGACACTTTTGAAGTTACTCTTCAAGGTAAGGGATCCTACCTCTCTCTTTCTTTTCAAGTACCCTTTTGTATGTCATTTCATTTAAGCCACATTTTATTTTGTTGGGGGATGTTCTTATATATTCCTACTACTTCAATTTTTATTATTATATGTTGAGAGATCCCCTCTTATTCTCAACATTTCGTTTTATGAATGTTTAAATGGCGCCGTTAGGCTGCTGAATTTTTTTATAAGGGATTCTTTCACCCTTCTCATTTTCAAAGTTCTATTTTCATGTCAAGACTTCCAAGTTCCTTTTTCTTATGTTGGGGTATGATCTCAATATCCATAATACTTTCCTTTTATGTTCATATTATGAGATATCCTATTTTAACTCATCGGTTCATTTTTTAGAAGATTTAAGTGACGTCGTTAGGCTGCCAAATTTTTATAAGAGAAATCTTATTTTTGTCTTCCTTTCATGTTTTTCATTTCATATGGAATGTCTTTAAAATTTCATTACCATGTTCTTATATCCTTTATATTCTTCCCCTATACTGTTTTTTGGATCATTTATGAGTGGGTAACACATTTCCCCTCTCTTTTAAATGTTTTCAAAAACCCTGTAACATAGTCATTATGCTGCGGAATTTTCATCGCAAAATGTCTCTGACTTTTTCTCAAATTATTTTATTTTATTAAGTGAATACTAAAATATCATTCTTATATAGGGTTATTTACATGTATATCAAAATTTTATATTTTTATTCTGGTATTTACATACATGAAACCCGCTTTCCATTTCTGTAGGTTTAAAATGACATAAAGATCATGTCTTAAAAGCAGTTTTAAAAACGTTGTGATTATGAAATTAAATCCATTTATTTTATGCTATATGGGTTATATATGAAATGTTTGATGATGATATATGTGGCTCACATGGTAATAGAGACAAATTAAGGGTGCTCCCTGATATCACTCTAATTAATTGGGTAAAGAATTAATCTCTAGAGATGACCATTTTAACGATACCTTGGTGAATAACCTTGGTAATTTTTAATGAAACCTTGGGGATGGAACATGGTGGTACGAAAATGATTGTCTAATTTAAATGTTGTAACCACATATTCATGTTATGAAACATGTTATTTTTATTATGATATTCCTCATGATAAATTTCTCATGCCTTAAAGTTATTTATCATGACTTTATTGATGTATCTCAAGTTCACATGTAAAATGTTTCTCTTGTTTCCCTTACTGGGCCTTCTGCTCACCCTTTTCTTTGATGTATTCTCCCAGGTTTTGAGATGTTATAATTAACATAGGATGAACAATGAAGAAACCTTAAAAGTGGTTTAGAATAATATTTTATGTTGTTCTCATGTTTTATGTTCCTGATTACCAAGACACTAGACTTTAAAGATCCTATCTTTGTAAAATATAATGAAATGTTATGTAATAAAAAGATGAGATTCCATACTTGGTATCAAAGGATAGTTTAGTTATTTATGGAAATTAGGATATGAAAACATTAGGAAGAAACCTATAGAAAAGTTTAAATATAGGAAATATTCCTAGTATTTTGGTGAGTATTGAGTAAGTGGTTTATCAAGAAAATACATCCTTGTCTGGATACGAGCTGGTAGAGGTGGCTCTGGCACAGATGTACAGAGGGGTAAAACCCGAAAACACCGCATTGAGCTAGAATCAAAGGTGAACTGGTACATGACAATGAGCCTTGCCGCACTATTGTTTATGAAACTCCCGGGGGGATATGTTCGGTTAATCACAATATTTTTATGAATCATTATGGAGGAATTATAGAAAAATGTAATTGTCTAAGCATGAAGTTTTAAGACATAAAATACTTTTTAGTTAAAAGATTCATAAATGATATTAGTTTCTCAGAAAGGATTAGTTATTTTAGAAAATTTCCCCATCGTCTATGAATACGTTGACGTATTTCCTGAGGGGTTACCCAGACCTCCCCTAGAAAGAGAGGTGGAGTTCTCCATTGAACTCGTACCTAGATCTCATCCTATGTGAATGACCCCCTATAGGATGGAAAATGTGGAGCTAGATGAATTAAAGAAAAAACTAAGAGGTATTTTGGAGAGTGGGTTTATCTGACCAAGTGTGTCTCCTTGGGGAGCACTAGTTCTCTTTATGAAGAGGAATGATGGATCGATGCATCTATACATTGATTATAGAGAACTATATGGTATCAGAGAAAAGAAAAAATACTCTCTTCCAAGAATTGATGACTTATTTTACCAACATTGTGGGAGACAATTCTTCTTTAATATTGATCTTCATTCAGCTTATCATCAATTGTGGGTGAAGAATGATGATATTCCAAAAAATGCCTTTCGATCAAGATATGGGAATTATGAGTTTATTGTTATCCCCTTCGGACTAACTAATGCACCTGCTATTTTTATGGATCAAGAATAAGTTGATTTTGGAAGCCTATGTTTTATAAAATAGATATCCTTTGTATAGGAAAATGATTTGGTGATTAAATGATAAAGGTTATTTTGGACGATGTTTTCTCTTTTTGAGTATTATATGCCTAAGGGAAATAAAATACTACATGATTTAAATTGAGGAGGAATGTTTGAATTTTTAATAAGAATTTATGTATTTATTTTGGACATATGGTGATTTGGGTGATTTTTAGAAAATGATGAACCTAGCATATAGAATATGTGAATAGGTTAATTACACTTTAGTATGAGACTTTAATATTAGTAAATGTTATTAGGAGATAATTGTTATGATTTATTGGGGAAGACTATGTGATTTAATCCTTCTGTGTTTTGGGTTCCAATTTTAGTTTGGATTATTCTCATGAATTTTAAGGATGATTGTGTATTGAATGCTCTTTCTGGAACATTGGGTACTTTTTTTGAATTTTGGAGATTAATAGTCATATTTCTTTTTATAAAGGACTATCCTGTTTCAGGATTATATGATCTCATACTAACATTTTTAGTTTAAGATGATGACTAAAGACACAGGAAAAATATAGTTATTGTTTTGTGGATTATGTGATTCTCTAGAATATTATTCTTGTGATTTTGCTGAGAGCATGTCTTTTTGAATGCTCTTTGTTTTGAGAAAAGATTAGTCTTGGTGGAAACATATTAAGGGATGAAACTCTACTTGAAGGTAAATATATTTCCTTATGTTTTTATTCTATGTAGTAAATGAATTCCTCAAAATTATGAAAAGGAACGTAAAACAAAAACATTGTTGGTTAATGTTTCCTACTGGGTAATCAAAGACCATTTAACACATCTTATTTTTGTGATCTTCTTATGGTTAATTATCTCCTAATCATGTTTTATATCACTCTCCATCAGAACATTTACATTTGTTTTCACTTTCGTATCCATGATTTCCTACTTGAAATCCTAGTATGGGTTAACTCGGGTGACCTTTCTACTTCCCTTTATTTCTTTAAAAGTAATAGTTTTACTCACTCTTTTCTGATGTGGGACTTTCAACTAAATTTCTATCCCGAATTTTATAATTGAGAGGACGCAATTTCTTAAGGGTGGAAGATTGTAACGACTTGAAATTTAGAATACATTTTGTTTCCAAACATTGGGTGTTATTTTATTTTATACTCAACAAAACTATTTCATTTAATAAAATGAGTATAATAAAAATAAGACTGTTGGGTTTCAACTGTTATATGACTGTTGGTCAATATGATTGTTTGAAACAAAATGTTGCGATTATTGTCTATAAATACAAGTGTTCTTGATTAATTAAGATAGAAATAAGATTTGATGGCCCCATCCGGTAGTCTCGGGCTGATCGAATCCCATCTGACAGAGCTTAGGAAGGAGGTAGCACCTTTGGGGTTTTCTCTGGACCAAACTGAAGCTGAACTTCATCGTGTGAAGCTAGAACGGAATCGTCTTTGTGAGAAGTTCAAACTGATAGAAATCACTACTCAGGCAATGTTGGCCGAGCCGACCCAAGATTCTATCACCCTAGAACTCCATACTCATTGGTCCTATGCTGGTGTTATAAGGGGTTATGTAATGAGACCGTAACTGCCTTGTATAATCCTTTGATTTAAATAAAAATTGTAATTTCTTCTTATCTTGAAGTTTTGTGAATTTTCAAATTTTTGGATAAATATAATATTAATATTATTGGTGAATTTTAGAAAAATGATCTTTTAAAAATATTCATGTAAACCTTAAATAATTAATAATGTGTAATGATTTTTAAAAAATGGTCTTCTATAGTTTTGTTCAGTAAGAAGTTTAGAGTCTAATAATATCAACTTAATTTCTGATGAATAGTAAATTATGAATAGTTATTTTACGCTTATGATTAGTAATGTGATCGAATGGATTAATTAACCTCACTTAAGAAAGTATTAATATAATCTAGGCTCATTGATTAAGTAATGTGATTCAATAAAATAGGTAAATAACTATTACAGAAATTATTGTTTAAGTATTTGTTTTTTTCAATTGAATAGTGTTTTTTATTTAAAAATTAAATTAAAAATATTTAGAAAATTATTTTCATAAAATGGAATTTATTTTTGAAATCAGAGCATCGATATTTGGTTTAGGTGAATTTTTGGGATTTTCCCGAAACAATTGAATTTTCAGTGAATAGTGTTTTTATTTAAAAATTAAATTAAAAATATTTAGAAAATTATTTTCATAAAATGGAGTTAATTTATGAAATCAGAGCATCGATATTTGGTTAAGGTGAAATTTTGGGTTTTTTCTAAGAAAGATGAATTTTCAGTGATTAGTGAAAATATAGTTTTTGAGTTTCGGGTGTTTAATGACATCATTAATGATGTAATAATTATTCAATAATTCTGGTCGACTTATGAATAGTAAGATAAGGTATGAGGTGTCACAAGTGGGCAATACCATGGGAAAATACCATGGGGAAGCCCATGGTTTTTCCAATACCACCGATGAGGTGTCCCTTGGCAATTAATACTTTGTCCCATCACTTCTCCTATAAATACCATGCCTTTCCCTCATTCATTTCATTTAAAAATCCTCCCCAATAGTGTTCTGGTCTCTTTTCCTCCCACAAAGTCCTCCCAAGGTTCCCTCAATCCTCCCAAGGTACCGACCTTCATGCTTTTGAAGTTACTCTTCAAGGTAAGGGACCATACCTCTCTCTTTCTTTTCAAGTACCCTTTTGAATGTCATTTCATTTACGCCCCATGTTCTTATGTTGGGGAATGTTCTTCTATATTCGTATTACTTCCCTTTTCATGATTATATTATGAGAGATCCCCAATTACTGTCATCATTTCGTTTTATGAATTTTTATGTGGCGTTGTTAGGCTGCCAAATTTTTTATAAAGGATTCTTTCACCCTTCTCATTCTCGAAGTTCTATTTTATGTCAAGACATCCAAGTTCCTTTTTCTTATGTTGGGGTATGATATATATATCCATAATACTATCCTTTTATGTTAATAAGATTAGAGACCCTATTTTATCTCATCAATTCATTTTCTATAGGTTTTAAGTGACATCGTTAGGCTGTCGAATTTTTATAAGAGAAATCTTATTTTTGTCTTCCTTTCAAGTTTCTCATTTAATATGGTATGTCTTTTATATTTCATTACCATGTTATTATATCTTTTATATTCTGCCCCTAAACTATTTTTTGGATCATTTATGAGTGGTTAACTTGTGTCTCCTCTCTTTTAAATATTGTATAAAACCCTGTAACATAGCCGTTATGTTGTAGAATGGTGGTCTGAAAATGTCTCTCTCTTTTTCTCAAATTATTTTATTTTATTAAGCTAATAATAAAAGATCTTTATTCTACATGGTTATTCACATATATATCACAATTTCATATTTTTTTTCTAGGATTTACATACATTAAACCCGCTTTTCTTTTCTGTGGGTTTAAAATGACATAAAGATCATGTCTTAAAAGTAGTTTTTAAAACTTTTTGATTATGAAATGAAACCCATTTCTCATATACAATATAGATTATATAATAAATCTTTGATGATGATATATTTTTCTCACATGATAATAAATACAAATTAAGGGTGCACCCTGATAGCGCTCCAATGCATTGGGTAAAGACTTAATCTCAAGAGATGACAATTTTAACAATACCTTGGTGAATAACCTTGGTAATTTTTTAATGACATCGTGGGGATGAACCTTGGTGATATGGAAATGATTGTCTAAGTTAAATGTTTTATCCACATATTCATGTTATGAAACAAATTATTTTTATTATAATATTCCTCATGATCTCTTTCCCATGCCTTAATTTTATTTATCATGACTTTATTGATGTATCTCAAGTTCACATGTAAAATGTTTCTCTTGTTTCCCTTACTGGGCCTTATGCTCTCCATTTTCATTGATGTATGCTCCCAGGTTATGAGATTCTATAATTAACTTAGTATGAACAATTAATAATCCTTACAAGTGGTTTAGAAGAATGTTTTATGTTGTTCTCGTGTTTTATGATCCTGATTTCCAAGACACTAGACATTGAAGATCCTCTGTTTGTAAAATGTAATGAAATGTTATGTAATAAAAAGGTGGGATGCCATAAATAGTCTTCCAACAGACACAACACAGGACCTCACTACTATTTGGAAGCCTCTAGTGTTCAGGGAGATGCATATGGGGTCTTGTGGTCCATTATCTTGGGGCACTATTGAGTTTCATCTCGGGATGAATGCTAAAAACTTATCTTAGAGCCTTTTCCCTATTTTATTAATATTTGGTTTTATAAGAGAGACTATGAAATTGTGATTTTGAATTTACCCTATTCTTGGATATATCTATCCTATGTACATGGTAAACCCAAATTTAATGGGTTGGGATATTTTGTTATTGTTTATGCTATTTAAAGTTGATATGACTTATCTATTGGGAGACACACATGTTTATTTTGTTTTTTTGATATTGTTATTATTTAAATTATGAGTTATATTAATTCGGTCTAATGATATGTGGGATTAACAGGAATTTATCATACTAGGCACAATAGTATTAAAATTCCCTAAATTATGTCATTTCATGTTTACTTTCTAGTGTGTACTTTATGATTTTCTTGTGATTT
This sequence comes from Viscum album, assembly GCA_963277665.1. Classification (NCBI taxonomy): domain Eukaryota; kingdom Viridiplantae; phylum Streptophyta; class Magnoliopsida; order Santalales; family Viscaceae; genus Viscum; species Viscum album. The sequence goes on from OY728127.1 coordinate 194,310,690, forward strand.
CTATTGTGATTTTTTCTATTGTTACATGTAGTTATTTATTTGTTATAATATTAGAAATGTGCAAATTTTCATGAAGGAACTTGTTATATTTTCGATTAAGTGGATTCCCAATTTTAATTTACAAGGTATATCATCCCTTAAAAATAACAATAATGATCCACCTAATTCATCCAAATGAAAGGGGGTTTAAATGTATAAAATAAATAAAGTGAAACCCCCCTAAAACGAAATGGTTTTTAAATATGAGGAATGTGGGTCCTTGAATTGTCATTAACATAGGTTGTTTCTCTTGTGAAAATTCTAAGGTATTTCCTTCTTATCTAAGAATGGATCTTGGAGAAGGATGTTAGTTGTGTTATTCTTATAGGTAGGCTTTGTATATATCATTCTTATCACCTTCTTTATCTTATGTCCTTAACTTTTATAAAAACTATAAAAGGAGTGTTATTAGAAATTTTATAGATATTCCACCACAAACTCATAATGATATATGCTAAGAGAGTGGAGATTAGAACACTCTTGAGGAGGTGGGCCCTGAGCCCCTTGTTATAACTCATATAGTTCATCCTGAGGTACCACCTGTTGATCCTCTTCCACTGCGCACAGATGATCTGTTTTTTGATTGTTTCATGATGATTATGAAGTCTATAAAGGGGGATCCCCAACCTACCCTTACTATGGAAGAGCTTACACGTGTCATATAGTATGAACATCCTCCCACCACCTCAGGGAATGGAAAATTTCATGCTGTAGAGTCATTTTTAGATGCCACGGTATCCATATTCTACCATCTTAAGACACCTCCAGAGTAGAAGATGTACCTTCCTACCAATAAGTTTCATTAATCTTTGAAGCATTGGTGGGAATTCATATCCCAGACAGCATGTTACTGAGGTATGGTCTGGGGCGACTTCTAGATAGGTTTTTATGATCAATTCTTCCCACAAACTCTAATATTGGATCACTATAGGGAGACCATGCATCTTTAGTAGGGATCTAGTAATTTTCTTGTGTATTCTTGTCCCTTCATCGAGATCCACCATTTTACTCCTTCTCTGATCGGTGATTATTAGACAAATTTGAGGAATTTTGAGGATGGTATTGGGCATGTCATTTGATCACAAGTGAATATATTACGCTTGACTAATGTGATAGAGATAGTAAAATAGGATCAAATTATGGAATAAACCTTAGAGAATATTGAAATGGGAACCATTGCGTTTCAGTTCCAAGACATGGTGATGATCTTTCTAGAAATATGAAGATTAATTTCAAGAGTGCACATTGGGGATGGTTATATCCAAGTGACACGTACTGATATCTCTATAGTATTTTCAACAAAATCGTAGGACATGATATAATAAAGCCCATTGTATGAGGAACCTGATTGAATGTCTATATTCTGGAAAGATGGGTCATCTTCTATGTTTCTGCCATTATTTTCCTCCCACATCTAGTGGTATAGGATATATATCAACATCTCTATCAGGTACAGGATCTATGAATCCATGTCAGGCTGGGAGTTGGTATTCTACAAGTTATTCCGGATAAGGTGGTAATGGTCGTTGATGAGGTATATAGGACCCAAAAAATTTGTGATAACAGACTGGGTCTACTCAGTATAGTCAGGAAGCATCTCAGAGATGATGTCCTTTCCATATGTATGTAGTGCATCTAGTGTTATATGAGCATAGTAGAGGGCTATAAATGGTTATATGTAGTATTCTAGTAGACTTAACATTTGATTCGTCCCTTTTTGATATAGGTGTATCACACTTTTTTATATATGTTTCTGTTATGGGATGTATTATCTTTGAGTTCGAGTACTTTTATGGAGTCATGTCTCTTGAAACACCATTGGGGGTTGAAATAGAGGGCATACACCAATGCTATGATTTTCCCATGAGATAGGTTTGGGTAATTTCTTATGGATATTTTTCATCCTCGAGATGAATCACTTCGACGTCATTCTTAGTATGGACTATCTTGTGCCTTATCACGCACTATTGGATTACTATCATCATTTAGTGATATTCACACCACCAGAGGTAAGAATTTTTGTACATAGAGGATAATGGGATATCTAATAATATTGAGATAGATCCAAGGGAACTAGGCTCAATAGATTGACAACTCAGTTAGTGAGTATCTTTATGAGTGATTAGGGGATGTAGTTTGTAGATTTTCCACTATTGTGGATCATTTTAGGGATATGTTTCTTGATTATTTATCTATATTTCCCCTTTAGAGATAGGTTGAGTTCAATATAGATATAGTTCTAGATGTGGTACTAGTGTTCATTCCTCCTTATAGGATGGAACCTAAAGAGATCCAGGAACTCACAAAGCATCTTGGAGAACTAGAGGTGAAGGGTTTTATCTAACCTAGAACATCACTTTGGGGTTCATCAGTACTTTTCACCACAAAGGCATACAATACTCTCAGATTGTACATGGATTATATATGGTTTAACTAGATTACAGTGAAAAACTATTATCCATTGCATCATATGGAAAACCTCTTCAACTATCTTAGAAGGTAATATATTTTCTCTAAAATTGATTTGAGGTCGGGTAATCATCAGGTGCATGTGAGACTATATGATATGCCATTTACAAAGTTCCAGGGTTCGTATGAATAGTAAGATTATTTTTTTATGCTGTTCAGTATAACTAATGCGTTGAAAATAATTATTTCACTAATGAATTGGGCTTTCCCCCCATATCTTGGTTCCTTTTTGATAGTCTTTGTAGAAGACATTTTATAGCACTCTCACACTAGACATGGCCAAGAGAATCATCTTGAGATCATTCTAAGTACACTTAGAGAGAATGAGATATATTAAAATCTCAATAAATGTCACTTTTAGATCATTAAAGTTATCTTCTTGGGTCATAGGATATTTGAGGTAGTCTTATCCATTAAACCAGATAAGGTTAGCATCATGGTTTCCTAGGAACAACTAAACAATGTGTTTGAAATATGCAGTTTCTTAGGCCAAACTGGCTATTATAGGATATCCATTAAATATTTCTCCCACTTAGATGTGCCTCTTATGACCATGACTATTAAGAGTGTGTAGTTAGTATGTTCTAAATATTTTGAGAAGGATTTTTAATAGTTAAACGGAAGACTCACCCCAGTGCCGATTCTGATTCTTCTTGAGTCAGTAAGATGTTATATAGTCTACTATGATGCTTTAGGAATCAAATTATGTGTAGTTCAAATGAAAGGTGATCACGTAGTGGAAGATAGATCTCTCTAGCTAATGCCTCATGAGATGAAATATCCTATACATGACCTCGGGCTAGCAGTTGTGGTTTATGATCTATGCTGTTGGAGGAACTATATGTTTGGTGAATGATAAATTTTTTATAAATATCATAAGATTCTCAAATAAATCTATACACAATAATAGATGAATCTAAGGTAACGCAGGTGGGTGGAATAACTATAGTAATTTGAACTTGGGCTTACATACATGCATGTAAAGGTTAATTTCATAGCGAATGACTTGACCCATAAGACTCAGAGTAAAACCATCTAGGACACTATCAATGAGTGGAAGATGTTTTCCTTGTTTTCTTAGTGTCATATTGTGGTTCAGAAACAATAAATTTATATATCCTTAGATGAGCTGGTAGTGACATCCTCTCATATAGAATCGGATCAGATGCACCAGTTATCAGATCCCAAGGGCATCATTATGAGGGAGTGTTTCACAGAAGAGAACCCACCTCTAGGTTGGTTTGTTGATGAAAGTGAGACACTTCTCTACTATGGGAATGTTTTTTTTCCATATTATTTATAGGAATAGATAATTAGGGAATAACATGACTCTGTTCTGGTACTCCACCCTAGTCTTACAATGATGTATAGAGATCTGCATCATCCGTATTGGTGGTCCTGCATGAATAAGAAGATTGCAGGCTTAATCACTCAGTGCTCCACCTGTCAGTAGGTGAAGTAAGAGAACTAGAAACTTGGGAGACTTCTAATCCCCCTCGACATTACTATTTTGAAATGAAATGATGTCACAATCAATTTTTTTTGACAGTATTACTGAGATCTTGTTAAATTAATTATGTAGTGTAGGTGATCATCAAAAAGATATCCCAGGTCACACACTTCCTACGAATCTGGGAAAACTTCTCCATTCATAATTTAGGAAGTATTTATATTAGAGAGATAGTGAGGATTCATGGTGTTCCCCATTTTATCATATTAGATCAAGATGACAGATTCACGTCATGGTTCTGGAAAGGTTTTCAGAAGGAACTGGGTTCACAGGTTCTATTGAGTGCTACATATCACCCTCAGGATGATGGGTAGTCCAAGATGACTATACATGTGTTAGAGGATATGAAACATGCCTATATACTTGATTTTTGAGGTTCTTGGTAATTTTATGTTCTTCCGTTTGAGTTTTCATGTAACCAAATCTTTCATGAAACAATTCAGATGGCTCTGTATGAGGCCCTCTATGGTAGACCATCTTGTTCACTAAAATGATAGATTATGGTATGTGAGGCAACTATACTGGGTTCTCTTCTTGTTTAGGAGACTTCAATTAAAGTCCAACTATTTCAAAATCAAATGGCTATAAATCATTCCGGAAATAAGTCTTTTACTGATCATCATCGTATACCTCGAAAGTTTGAGGTAGGACATAAATTCTTTCTTGTGGTATCTCTTAGATCAGGTTATATATAAATCAGGAGATATGGGAAGTTATAATCTTGATATGTCGGGACATTTGAGATAGTGGAGGGAGTTTTTAAGGTAGACTATTAGTTTCTATTACCTAAAAGGAAATTCTCTATTCCCAATGTCTTCCATGTATCTCATATTCAACAGTATCATCCACACCTATATCATTTGATCGACCCTTATGATATAAAGATGGAGGCAGATGCCTCCTTTGAGGAGCATTCTATATGAATTGTTGATCATATCATGAAGGTTCATTGAGGTAGTTTAGTTATTTTGGTCCTGGTACTATGGTAGAACAAATGTTTTTGGGAAAAGACATGGGATCCGCAAGCTGATGTACGCATGCAGTGTACAAATATTTTCATCGAAGATGTTCTACCACCCTCAAAAGGGAAACTTGTTGATGAGTTGTCTTTTGAGGGGAGGCAGTAAAATCAATTCTTAATAAAAAAATGTACATACCATTTAATTTTTTGTTTAATCCCTTAAATCAGCCCCGATAATGATTCCTATGAGGTTAATGGAGGTCTTGGGTGTGTTGGGAGCTCTTTAAATTCCTAGATTCCAAAATGGGAGAAGGTAGACTAGGACAAATGGTTTTTAAGAAATCATATGACCCCAGGTGCCTGACCATGTGACTAGTGGCAACATTCGTATAGTGTGGTTTCACATGATTTTTACATGTTTAGTCAAATGTTTCACCTAACCATTTGATGTTCCCCATAGTTGTAGTGAGTGTCACTTAGTTAGTGGATGATTTTCCAACCGTGATACCAAATAATGTGAAGGGTAAAAATGGGTGAAATTTACAAATTACCCTCCTTTAATGATTTATTTCTCTCACTCATTTATTTTCTTCCCTCCTTAGCAGGGTTTCCCTACTACCATGGCATGTGAGCTTCCTCCTCCTCTATCCATGGGGTTTTGACATAGCTCCTTCATATGTGGTCTGAATCCTTCCCCATCAGAAGAAACAGAAATCCCTCATTAAGATCTACATTTCAATATTATCTATTTTTAGATTATTCTTTCATAAATTGAACAATTTTGGAGGAACATATTTTTCCCTATTTTTGGGGATTTTGAAAAATCCTCATATTTCTTCAACTTCAGTCCAGATAAAGCCTCAACAATGGATGAGTGGAGCACTACTACATCGAGTATTGTGGTATATGATCTTTCCCATATTTTTCATAGTGTTTTATATGTCATGTCATTGTGTCACTCATTGTAATATTCTTTAGAGACTTAAATATTGTTAAATAAATTATTTATAGTGGATTTTCATGCCTCGTGTGACCTTACCTTATAGAGAAACCCATACTACGGTCATTTTCTTTGTATTTGGCCACATTTCTGGCTGCTCCAAACTTCCATGGCCTAATTACCCATGTTTATTATTGGAAATAACATTATATATGTGAGTTTATTATTCATTAAAACCCTTAACATATAATTTGAATAATGATAAATAGATATCCATGAGTTTGGCCCTTAACTTAATAACTAAAACTCGAGAAATGGATTTAGATAAATGGTAAACCATATAGTTGGTCTTAAGATTGGTTCCTCATACATTATAATTCAATTTATTATTATTATTTGTTAAAAACCATTGGATTAATAACTTCCTCCATGGAAAATTATTTTCTTACATTCATGTTACACCATGTTCCATGTTCCATGTGAATTTGCCTCATTTAATATTTATTTCTTAAGCAATTTGATTGGTTGGAGTGGAATTCTGTTCATGGTCAAGCTTGATGGATTGAGCTACTAAGATGTAATTAATGAATTATGATTAGAGGCATGTTAATGTCATGTTATTATGCTTTTATTCCTTATATTATTCTTATTTCATGTTTCTTAGTGGTCATACCTTGTAGCTTTGATCTTATGCATGTTCTTAGAGCCTTATGCTATTTTTATGATTCAAATTTTTCCATATGGATAGCTTGACTAGCTTGTGAAATTGATGTGTTTAATTGATATCGTGAGATTACATATAAATTCTATTACATTTGATGTGCCTTGTTTACTATGGATCACTTGTTATTGTTTGGGAGAGAACATTGGTCCTGAGATGAGGATTCCATGGATGGACTTTCCATTCTCAATTGTATTTACTTGACATACTGAGAGCGATACTTTTTCTTTTAAGGTGTAGGATATCTAGGATGTTCTATTTATAATCCTGAGTGAGACCAGTTCCATAGGAGAGAAATACATAATGGAAATATTGGAAATATGGTTATTCCATGGTTAAAGTGACACCTGATCCCCTATGTGAGATACATGGTATGAGATCAGAGTCACCATACCTCGAGTGAAACAAGGGATATTGTATGGGTTTCCTTGGTTAGAGTAATAGGTATTGGGTTATTAGAGACACTCGTAATGACCCTTGTGATTATATTATATTTCTTCTCATGGGATCGAGACTCCACTAATGGATATTATGGGCGAATGGAATGGTTTTTTGAATACATGTAATGTATCACTTTTTCTAACTAGCATACTTATAAAATGACATTGTGATGTGACCTCCAAACTAAAGCACAATATTAGGGTATTATTATTTTAACTTGTTTGGTTTAATTGTAATGGACATTATATATATATATATTGTGAATTCCTAAAGTACCTTGTTCAGACATACGACATATGCTAGAGTAGGTGTTCTAGGACAAGTGTCAGTTTAGGAACCCGAACAAGGTGTTGTTATGTTATTTGTTTATTTCTATGCATTTATTATATATGGAATACTAATTTTTTATCTATTTCATGAAATTGATCATCCTAGACACCATGGGTTATGACCTACTATGATTTATATCCCACACTATGGATAAAGGGAATCATGTTGGATCTATTTCTTGATTTACATGCTACTTAGGATGAAGTTTGGGGGTAGAGGACTAAGCCAATAATCAAGATGTTGTTGTAGAATTTTTTTTATCTTTTTCATTTTTTATAGCATTAAGTAGGTGATATTATTCCCTATTACCTTAAAATCTCATTTTGTGTTGATTGATTACTTTTCATTATCATATTTGTATCTATTATTGATATTCACTTCTACCAATTATTTATTTAATCAAGCTTGCATGATTTTTAATAATTATTTTCCACTGATATATCTTTATATTTATTATTACTCTATTTAGCATCCATTTTTTATCATTGTTAATATAGTGATATATGATATCACAATCTACACACATACACACCCTAGGACCTTGTTTCTAGTCATAATCATCTAGGGTTTGTGGAGATGCGTTTGAGGTCTTATCGCCCACCGTATCGGGGAACTATTGGGTGGTATCTGGGGTAGGATGATAAAAAAGTACACATGGGGAGGTTGTGATATGATATGGTAATAGATATTATGGACTAGTCATGATATTTATTTGGGATTCCTTGGACACACTGTAAGGGCTCGTTTAATGAAATTGGTGGGGATTTATAGATTTGGATCCAGGACACTATAATAGTATCAGGTAGGGGTGACCATCGATTCTTATCCAAACTATGGTCTTATGGTAGCGAATTGTGGCCTACTAGTTATCAGAATCCAGCTATCGACTAAGGTATGACTCTTAATTCCACTTATTACTTAGAGGACAACACCTTTAACATGCTATCCTACAAGGGTTATTATAATGGGGAATTGTGGCCTTCTATCTATTAGAGGGCCTTCAATTTCTAGAGGCATTGAAAATGATGTATACCAAAGAGATTCTAGACTCTAGGTTGTTATATATTATATACCAAGGTGACCCAACCACCTAGGTTTATAGATTATTTGTAATGGTCTCCATGACATGCTCTGAAAAATTCCAGTATTAGCTGAAGTAGTCATCACCACCCTCAAGTGTCACCATGGAACCTTTAAGGAAATTTGTTTTTGTAGAATATAAATTTTTAGGAGAAATTTGATTTTTAATAGATGATTTTAATAGTTAAAATGGTCCTTTTATACTTTCAAATTATCATAGATAATTTTTATGATAACTCTATTGGTCATAGAATATGGTTTTTACCCTAGGACTTGATTTTGGTGGAATCCCAAGCTGTTCTAATTTTAGAGGAATAATTAATAATTAATTTGTAATTAATTAAATATTAAGGTATTCAAAAAGGTTCATTAATACATAAATTTTTAATGGAGATAAAGATAAGGATTCGAAGAGGAATAAGGGTACTTCAGTGGATCTCTGGACATGTCATATCATTGTGTGAAAACCACTTACCACAGAAATGGGTGAAGATTTGGTGAATTCCGTCCAAAGGTAGGATATTTTTTAGTTTTTCCATAAATCCCTGTAGTTTAATTTTTTTTACGTTTTAAAAACATTTATTATTTATTATGAACCCTCATGGTATAATCTATTATTGTGGGTATAAAAAAGGGTTTCAAGTGTTTTAGTGGTTTTATATTTGGGAAAAGTATCTACATGATCTGTGGTTCAGGGAACACATGTCACGCGTTATTTATTTCTGAGTATGATGACCTTCTTGAAGTAAATTACATGTATGGGTCAAACTAACTATGTACAAGTACTCATCCATGTAGTCAAGTACCCGACTGAGCTTCCCATGTAGGGACACATGTCGCGTGGAGTACATGGACATACCCCTTGTAGATGTACAAAGCTAGGTAATATACATGGACAAATAATGTGAGGGACATGAAAAGGAACCACATGTAGGTTACACATCATGTATATGGTACAACATTTAGTGTACCTGGGAATTTACATTCCTTGTATAAGAAGAAGTACATGCCCATGTGGGGCATTGAGGGAACACACCATATAACAGGGTACACATGCTATGTAGACTTCATTTTCTACCCTTACTAGGGTTTTCAATATATTTTTCACTCATGAGTCAAAATTGGAACCATGATTAGTCCATTATATGTACTCTTCAATTTATGTCATGATGGTGAAACCCTTGGCCTATTTTGGGGATTCCTGGGTAGAATTTCATGCTTTTTCTAAGTAGAAAAGTTCTTCCTATGATAAGTGAATACAATTTCCTCCTAAGAGTGATACCCTATGATATTTGATGAGTCGTGAGATATATCTATTGAATGATACTTTTTAGATTTACCCTCTAGTATATCTCCCTTGTGGGATGTCCCTTCTGGACTAGGTTTCCATGAGAATAGTTTCTTCAAAGTATCCATTGCAAGATAATTCTTCTTATATTTTAAACATTGGGATCCCATGTAGGAATAATCTATATTATTTCTATACCAAGGGTCCCATATGTGATGAATTTTCTTACATGATAACCTAGGGAATACCTAGTAGGATCCCGTAACATGTTTACTATTATGATGATCCATTATAGGATGTCACTGTTGAATTGCAATTAGAGGATCCCGTGTAGGATATATCCTCTTAACTTTTTAGCTATGGATCCCATGTAAGATGAATTCTATTATCTTTAGACAATGATGATCTCAAGTAGGATTCCTCTCTAGTTCATGACTTGTGGGACCCAATGGCTTTCTGAATGTTTTTCTGACCCCAAGTTAGTACGTCGGGTTTGGGAAGAGATTGAAAAATTGTAACCTTAAAACTCATGTCAAACTTGTATGCCCATGGGGATGTGGTAGTAGTGTTGGGTTTAGTCATTTGAAAACCCCCACAATTTTGTTTATACATTCATGTGCTTATTAGTGATGCATTTATGATAACAATAGGTGCATCCTGGTTGGTGGCTACTAAGTCTAAAGTGACACATCTTTATTTATCTTTGCGATAACAAGAAATTCTTCTTGGGATTCAACTTCTGACCTATGTTATTTCTTATGTTTATTGGTAAAACCTGATTTACTACATGGAAATTGGATATTGATCCTTCAGAATTTATTATTAGGTTATTAGTATTTCCATATGTCTTTCCTAGGATCCGACTATTGAACATATGATTATGATAAATGTGAATTATGTCCCATGTAATGATACTCATGGATGATCCCATTATCCCATGTGATGAGGATGATTCCTCTATCCAATGGTTTATATGTATTTAGGATGATTCCATTTTTCTCTGGTTGATATGTAGCCAGTAAGATTTTTCTATCATCGATTTGATTATACTTGTGGAGGATTATGTTATTTCATGGGATTTGGATGAATAATCTCTCCCTGAGCAATTACTTGACCATGGTATTTCACATTGTTGGATACCCAGAATGATTATGCTCTTCTAGATGATAGGTATGATTCCAAACTCCTTTATTAGAGACCTCTGGGGGTGGGATTGTACGTCATTGGTAATATCCCCTTACAAATCTCCAAGGGTTTAGCCCCTTAGGGTTCATCCAAGTGCCGGATTTTGTGATAACCTACAAACCAAAACCTATGGATCAAACATTATAATGGATTTACATGGAATAATAAGCATGATTTATATCTTTTTTCCATTTATATTACCTCCAAATGTACTTCCCTGTAATCTTTTTTTCAGTGATTGGAGGTGAGTCCATGTGAACGCATTGTTAGAATGAGTATCTCCCTATGGTGACATAGATTTCTCAGAGACATTTTTGGATCTGGTTGAAGAAGGTATATTTTGATTGAAATTATAGACCCAGAGATTGACTGAATTTGATACATGGATTGAGTGGAACGTTTACCATCTAAATATCCTTGCATAGGGTGTCCCTGCGATCAGGATTAGAGACCCATGGATCAACTGCTGATTAATTTTATGATATTTATTTAACTTTACTCATGAATATGAATATTTATTTATATATGTATAGGTTTGATAGTATACATGCATATGAATATAGATATGGACATCCATGGTGGAACTTTCCCAATTGACCATGATTAGATAACAAGGGTTCGACTGTGGTTTCATGTTATTGGAATTACTTATATTTTCGGTTGAGTCTCATATATGATGATTATATTGAATTTTCATACACTTATGGTAGAATATGTTATTGGTTCATAATTGGGGTAGACCACTAATATTATTTGTCACCCCTTCATGTACACATCTTCGTACGTGTAGACATTAAGTATTCTTTTAAGGCTGAGCACATATTTATGGTGGATATGGATGAGGCCCATAATTTCATGGTTGAGTAGAGCTACTCATGTGGTTATCCCGATTTTGCTGGTGCTATTTGAAAAAATCTAGAGACCAAGTATGTGGTTTAGATTAGAGTTAGTAATAGATCTGTGTACTTTTATTTTAGTATTTTTTGACTCCTTTATATGTATGGTCAGCCTAGTGGGTGAAAAGTGTGGTATGTAAGAGATATCTATTTAGGCTTCTATAAAAATTTTATTTTATATTACATCATGTTTTATTTAAATTTATTTATTTCTTCCACACAACATTTATTTACTACTGTGTAGGATACTTAGATATTTATTATGTTCTCTTACTCTGATATGAGGGAATAGTCTCCTCATAGTCACACCCTTTTCCCTTACTGCTAGTCAATAGTTTATCGCTTATTGGGAGGGGTGCATGGGGTCTTGTAATGAAAATATCAGAGCACCAATTTTGATGGATTTCGAACATGATGTTACAACGTGGTATGAGTTGCATTAATTTCTTTTAATTTTTCATTTGGGATATGGTATATAAGAGAATTATAAATGTGTTAGATCTTATGATGGATATGTGATAGGTGTAACGATAACACTTGTTATGGTAAGAAGACCCAGTGTCCAGGGTATGAGATTGGTGTTATAATCTGTGATGTTACAGTTGTAATCCAATTCTTCCATTAGAGGTTCACATGTCATTTACATGTTATGATTTGTTTTGAATTTATAGATCATGGACCATTGTAAAGTGGTTAGGAATATATTTTTGAATCATGGAAAGAAAAGGAATGTGGAATCTCATGAATCATATTTGGAATGTAGTATTCACATCATATAGGCATGATAGTGTGTGATAATTACTGATGATAGAGGTCAGTTGGTTAAAGTGTCCACAGAAACCTAAATGTTGATTTCTCGTATGTGTTCTCGGTAAAATTTTACTAAATTGATCCTACATACATATATATTTCCTTATGATGGTTGGTCATGAAGATCTACACTGAGGTATTCGGTAGTGAGGATAATGACTTAGTCCCCAAGTATGGAAGGTATATATCCCCAAGAAGGTCGATGTGGAACATGATTCCCATGTGTTGAACACCACATTTATGGTAATATAGTCGGATCATTGAGTACGATGCTGATATTTACCATTCTTGTTTCTCATTTACTAGACCTCCCAGGGTATTACCATATATATATTCTTAGTGAGTGTTAGTTCAGTGTATCTTCTATGTTTGTATCATGAATTCTAGGTAGTAGTTCCATATGAGGATGTTGGGTGAGGATGAAGCCCTTATAGGCCATGTTTACAATCATAGGTTGGTTTTCTATTAACCATATTTAGAGAGGTTTATATTTTTATTTAGGTGGTCATAACTTGTTTCCTAATGGTGAGAATTGTTCAGTAGGGCTGGGTGGGAGACCCAGGGCCCCTTAGTTTGACTCAGACCCTTGTAGGTCGATGTCAGTTATGTTTTATGGAAAACTGCATATGTGGTCAACCCGTGTTTTTGGATTCCTTTTTATGAATTGATCTTGGTTATAAACTTATTTTGAAAATGATTCATGGTTAGTTCCTATTTTTTTAATACAGGAATGTTGATTCCTTAAGCTTTTCACAAGAAAATAGGGTTATGGGTATCATGTTTGGTTTCAACAGGAAGGAACATTCAGGTTCCTTGAATGATTAAATAATGTGAATGCTATTACTAATGTTGTCAAATCATGAGTAAATACTAGTTACTGTAATGAAACCAGGTGATGGGAGGTCGTATAATAAATCATGACACAGGTGATGTACACAATTTTGAAGAGGAGTTCCATGGGTGATTTTTGAATTTCTTGGACTAACATTCCATATAGAATGATAAACTTATCCTTGTGTTGGATGGCTCATTGTAGAATGAGTATGGTGATAAGGGTGTATGAAGGTTTGATGTGGTGTCGTTAAATCGTAATCGGTGAGTGGATGGGTGCGAGGTGAGGATCGATGGTTCCAAGACTTATTGTAGTCTTGGTTTCCTAGAAGTTTATATTAAATAATGAATGTACCTCCATGGTAAAGAAGTCATTGGGAAGGATTGGGGTACCATAACATGGGTGACCCATGGCTGAATCCTGATTAGGTATTGACACAATAGTGAATATGGATTGAAAAGAGATGTGCATGCCTTTATAGGTAATCTTACTATAATATTGGTTAGAGATGATCATTATCTATCTTTTCATCATATAGAGTGTGAAAAGAGAGTATTGGCCCTAAATTTAGAATATTTTCTTTTATACGTCTATTGTGGATTGATGAAGGAACCTATTGAGGATACACTCAAGTAGTGGTGTAAGGTAATCCATATGGGAGTGAACCATTTTTTAGAGGATAGTGACTCTCGTTTTCCATTTAAATTCATAATTTCCATTGACTATTTATCTTAGATCATGGTTTTGAGATGTTGATAAGGGAATTACGTAGTGGATTGTACTGTATTAGTTACAACTAAACATCTCCAGAGTATAAGACAATTGTTTACCCAATAAGACTAGTTATTGGACAGTCTAGATAGCTTGGTAGTGCAGATAATACGGTTGAGATAATTGATTCTAGTCTTCCCACCAGGCTTCTCTAGGACAAGATTGTTTATCGCGAGGAGAGTTTAAGGAACCATGTTTTCCAAAACTAGAAATTTAGAGTAGAAATATGATTTTTTCGATAATAATAATGAAAATTGTAAAATGGTAAATTTACCTAATCAGATGATCTCAGATAATTTTTTTAACCTCTCTTTCGGTCCTGGAATAGGTTTTCTACATGAGTAAAAGAGTGTTTTTGAATAATGACCATTTTAGTTTTTAACATAATAATTAATATTTAATATTTAATTAAATATATATTAGGTTATTTGTGTAGGTTTATTTTGTAATATAAAATTAACAGAGAATCATATTGAGACTCCATCTTGGCCATTGAGTCCAGATTGGGGTGTTCTTCCTATGTGGGGCATTAAGCCAAGTTAAGCACTGGTGTGGCTTGGGCCCCGTTTTCTTTTTTCCTTTCTTTTTGTATTTATACTATTTTTCCTTTTTTAATTTTTGTTCATTTCCTCATAGAATCTAATGCATGCATCTGGGGATCCTCCTTTTCACAGATAATAGAGATAACAAGGGTGGTAGATAAAGAAAATGAGAGGGAGTGGAAAAAGGGTACCATTGTAGAGCTCAAGACACACAAGATCTTCATGCAACTATCGTGGACTATGGAAATGGGAGAAGCTTTAAAGGATTCTACCCAAATCTAGGCTATTTTTATGATTTGATATAAATCCTCATAGTTTAATATTTTTCATGTTTTAAATCTCGGTTATTCTTCCTTATGACCCTCATGGTCCGATCTATTTTAATGGGGAGAAAACGGTGGTTTTATGCATTTCAGATGTTTTCCATTTGAGAAAACCCATCTATACATCGTGTGGTTCCGGGAACACCCTCCATGTGTTTATAATATTTTTGGAATTTTATATTTTTGAAATACATGGAGTTTACGGGCCACACATACCATGTAGAGGTACTTGGACATGTAGCCGAGTACCCGACTAGGACGCTCATGTAAGGGGCACATACTTTATGGAGTACATGGAAAGACCCTGTGTCGGCCACACACTGTGTAGATGTACATGACCAAGTAAAATCCATGGAAACGTCATGTGAGGTTCATAAGAAGGAACCCCATGTAGGGTACAATCCATGTATAGGTTATAACATGTTGTGTACTTGCGCATTTAGACGACAAGTACAAGAATAAGTACACACCCATGTGGGGCTTTGAGGTTAGACATCATGTACCAAGGTACACATTCTATGTATTCCTCCTTTTCTACCCTTCCTAGTGTTTTGAATTTCTTTATTCCATGGAGTCATATTTGAGCCCATGAGTAGTCCATTTATAGTAATTTTTCCAATAGATCGTGATGGTGAAACCCTTATGGTTTTTTGAGGAATCCAAGGTGGAATTACATTCTTTTCATAAGTGGATAGATTATTTTTCAGATAATTTAATCCATTTGACTCTTGAGAGTGATACCATTTTATATGATATGATCCATATGTTGCCTCTCTTGAAGTATTCTTTATATCTTTCTTGATGAGGATGTACCCCTTGTAAGATGTGCCCCACTGTCCTAGGAGGTTGTCAGACTTGTTGCTTCCAAGGATCCCTAGTATGATACCTCTTGTTTTGTTTCAACAGATAGGATACCATGAAGGATTTATCTATCTTATTTCAATACCAAAGGTACCATATGAGATTTATTTTCTTACTTGATGACCTAGGGAATACCATGTAAGACCCTGTAACCTATGTACTGTTCGAAGGATCCCTTGTAGGATGCCTCTATTTTCATTCCATTAGAGGATATGTTATAGGATTCCTCCTCTTACCATAATAGATAAGCATCCCAAGTAGTATTCCATCGCTTATGTGTATGGTCGGCCTAGTTGGTGACCAATGTTGAATGTATGACATAACTATTCGTACTTTTATAGTTTTTAATTTATCATTAAATCATTCTATTTTTTAGTTTGATTTCAACTTTGATACTATGTTTATTTATTAATATGTATGATACGTAGATATATAATCAATTTTATTACTCTAATATGAGGGAATAATCTCCCCATAGTCACACCATAGGAATTCACTAATTTTCAATATCCTCTATCATAAAAGGACACATTATTAAGGAATTGTAATGAACCGGCTTCAAGCATTGGTTCAGTGGAATCTTGGATGTGCTGTTATAGGACCTAATGTCTAAAAATATTTATTTATTTACATTTAGTAGGTATTAATTTATTTTGATAATTTCACATGTGCATACACTAAATTTACTTGTTATGTACAATACTGCATTGGTGGTTCCCTATTGAGTGGAACTCACACCCTTCTTGGGTGGTGGTTTCATTTAGGTACCCAAGAATCCTTCACTTGTGGTAGGTTTAGGATGAGTAAAGGCTCGTTTCTATAAAATATGGTTGGGACATTTTTAGTGGATACAGAGATTGGATGTGAGGTTCGAAGTATGCTATAAAAGCCTCATATCTTTTATTAATTTTTTTATTTATTATATACAATTAACATAGTAGGTGATTATTATTATATTGTTGCATGAATTCATTTAATTTTTTAACAATTAATCTTATTTATTTATTATTATGGAGTACATTGATGTTTATGATTTTCGATTATTTTATTGTTATTTTAGACTCTCATATGGGGGTATAGTCTCCACTTGGTAATACCTTATACCACTACTAATGGTCAGAAACCTCTAGATTATGGTGAGGCACATACAAGGTCATGTAGTTCCACTAGTCTTGTTATTATCCATTGTGAGATGGTCTAAGATTTTACAATGTTGTATTAGAGGTTCTATGAGACTAATATGCTAGTTTTTTCAGTGTTCTGATTTTTCTTAATATTTTGGGTGATGATAGACTAGATATTTATGAATGTGTTAGAGCATGTGATAGAACACAGACTAGTGAACTATGAATTTCTTTTACACTATAATTCTAGGTCACCAGATGAATGGGATTTCTATTATTGGTTTCAGATTTTATAGTTGTATATGATTCAACATGAGTGAAACACCTTGATTTTAAGGTTTGCAATTTATTGTGGATTATATATATTAATTTTAGATCCAAGAGGCATCTCATGCATCATATTTGGCACAAATACTTGACATGAAATTTTCATGATTGGGTTTTATTATTATCACTAATGATGGACATTATGTATTTTTAAAGTGGCTAAAATATCTCATATATATTTTTTCTCATATGTGTTCTTAGTGGAATTCTACCCAACTATACTACGATATATGAAATATTCATTCTAATGGAAGGTAATTTTGATCTATAAAATGATGCATCTTGGTGGTGATGAAAATACATTCCATCAATGAGAGGGTTGTGTGATGAACCTTGTCGGTCTATAATAGCATCGGATGCCTTGATTCCCAAACCCTTGGTGGTGATATTGGTTTTGCTTCCAAAAAAAATATGTTATATTATTTAAAGTGGATGTAACAAACTATATGGTGTTTCCCTATATATCATAGAATGAATTTAGATACAAAAAATCTACATGGCTATTAATCTTGAGACATGGATCATGGATGGTTTTTTCTGTTTCATATTTATGTGTAACCTTGGATGAGTGATTAAAATATTGAGGGGATAGTCCCATGTTTGGATTCCTAGTGAGAATCATTTACCTAATAGGATTCATGTTGGAACCCCATTTGGTGGTTGATTTTGGCTTGGGATTGTAGTGTTTATATATATATATATAAAGAAACTATATTGATGTTTCCGAACATGAGTTTCCTTGTGACCCTTTGTATGGGAACAAGGAGCTATTTCCCATGAGTTGTGGTTTGTATAAGATAAGACATATGGGTTATGAAAGGGATCCTAGTTGATGAGATAAAACTCTATCTATTAGTGAAATATGTGATATGATAAATGAGAGGTGATGTATATAAGGGTAACCTCAGATATGGGGATTCACCCAAAATTATGAGTTCCTTCAAGATGGGATCATGGTTATATGATAATGGTTGAAATTGGTGTATGTGATGTGTTGTTAGCTGATGGATTAGAAAAAAAAATATTCCTTTTGGATTTTGGTATAAGGAGGGTAGGCCTAAGAGTTTTTCTTTTGGATAGGAACATGTTTCCCATGTGTAAGAATTCCCTTAGAGAGTTTTTATATAGTCATTATGAAGATGAATTGGGTTTTTATGCGATAGAACACATTGAGTACTAGTGATTTGGTTTTGAGGATGTATTTCAAGGGTAAAACCAATAAAGTATCCAGATTTATTGATTCAGGATATGATTATATGTGTGATTTAATTATGGTTAAACACTCTAAATTTTTGGAATTAATGTAGTTAACGTAGTGTCGTGTGATTTAATTTTTCATAGAAGAAGTGACTGATCTTGAAGAGGATCAATGAGGGTACAAATTTCAAAGTGAGACTAACATTCATGTCAAATGGTCAATTAATATGGTGTGTAAGCCTATTTCTAATGATATAAAACTCATGTGAGGGAGAGTTGGTTTTTGTGATTAGGTTATACATGAGTAAACAACCATTATGTTTTGATGAGATTGAGGTAGTTCATGTTGTTATATGTTTCTCATGATTAATTATATGTTGGATACAACCATGTACGATTCATGGATCGATGGAATTTGATGTGAGGATTATAGCCATGGGTGCATGGGGTTTTATGACTGAGGAATGTATCTCCTTGGAAAATGAGACATTAGTAATTGATCGAGTGTAGAAAAATGGATAATCAAGTTCAAATCATAGTGGTGGTGGTCGAGGTTGATGAATGTGTTGTGTGTTACTCGGGAGGAGTGGAACATGTATAATAATTTTGATTTTCAATTTTTATGCTTGAGGATCAATATCATGAAATACGTATAGAGGGTATTTAACCATAGATTTTTGAATGGTGTTCCCTCACTTAATATGATTTTTTTTAATTTTATAGGTGATGTTATTGTGTAGAGGGAATGAACAACAAATGATGCTTGTGTCAGTGATCTATTAGGAATAGGGTGATCATGTCTAAGGGTATGATCATAGGTTGATTTAATCAAGAAATGGGGATTCTCACAATAGTATTGGGAATGTGACCCACATGTTGGTAGGGTCATGGATGCAGTGGGACTATTCAGTGGATGGTCGATGTGGTAATATGATGCCAATGGATAAAAAACATTAATTTTGTATTGTTCAATAATGAAAACTATATTAAGACTCAAATGTGATAACATATGGTTACCAAGAATAAAAATTAGATTTAGGATGTAATATAGATGATAAATGGGTGAGATATATTATTGGTTCCTCATTAAACGCGATAGTCCTCGATGATGGTTTTCAATTTATTAAGGGTTCAATAATGGAATTATAGAAAGGGTAATATTTTAACTTTGGTTTGTGTGTTTGGATGATCATGGGAGAACTATTTTATTCATGGAATCATGATCGAGTACTATAAAATGCATTGATAGATTTGGATGACCATTTTTTCAAAAAAAAAATCATCTTGAGGAGGTACAAATTTCGTTTTGAGTGTTTTTATTTTTGGAACATTGGAAAATTAAGCAGGTAAATTGTGTCAGGTAAAAAAGGTGTGCTTCTATGTTTGGTCATGAATCATAATGGAAGTTCATTTTATTTAAGTCCCTTGTGTATAAATGGTGGGATTATACTAAATTGGTATGGAATACATGATAAATGGGAAACATAGGATTTTACTTAGTGTCTCCACATATGAATTAGGTGCGGTGATTTTGGAATGAAACTATGTTCCTTGATAACTTTATTTTTGAAAGAAATTATAATGGTGGGGAGTATTGTTACTCAGAATCAGGTATTATGAGATGATCCATATAGCGAGGAGGAAAAAACAGGATGGTTCATTATTTGAGTGGTTTTGGGAATCTTTGAATATTCGGGAACCATATAGTGCTATCAGGGCATTTCAGTCATAATGACAAGTAGTGGCTTGGGTGTTGGTGTTTTTCATACCATAAAATTGGAGTTGTGATATGAAAAAACATTGGGAATTAAATATTGGAACACATCATTTGGTATTGAATTTATTACCTAAATAAAAAATAATTCTACAATGAAGAATCACTAAGACATATCAAGGATGATGAGAGGTATGGTTTGGAGGTTTTAAAACCCCATAACAGTTTCTGGTTTTGAAAACTTGTGGGGATTTGAACATTAAATTTAGTTGATGGGTGGTCCTGAGAAACCTGACTTGGGATGGTATTATAAGGGTTTGGGAATCCAATCATAGGTATTTTGGATGGGGAATAAGGCATAGATTATTTTTGGGAGGCATGAGAGAGCCTCAGAGAGAGATTGGGTGGCTGAGTTATAGAATTTTAGGAGCCCTTCCATTGACTCGCTGGTGGTATATTGTAGTGGTAGGAGCTACTTCATGGAGGTATGGGATAGCTGATTGAGGGGTTTAAGGGGAACAACAACATTACCCCTACGATTTTTAGAGGTTAAATACCCTATTTTTTCCTTCATCCTAATCACATCAACCATGGGTGTATTCCCCTCCCCCACCATGTGTTCCCCTTATTGTGGGGTGGAATTGAAACAATTTCTTACTGATTTATGGTAAGTATCTACCTTTTACAGACTCCATTATTATCATTATTCTTTTTAACTATATTTTTGTTCTTTTAGTTAGGTATTTAAGGGATTATTCCACATGAGAATGGTTGAATCTACCTGGTATGATGGGGCATTCATGAATCCTAGCTAGATTGAATTTCAAGATAATATCCAGACGTCTTCACTCACCGTTTTGGTGAGGTATGCCACTTTAGTGTTTTAAAATTTTTTGGATTAAATTAAAATTATATAGTGATGGAATTATTGTTGGGTGCAAGGGTGTTTTCCTAGAACGAGACCATATGTGTGTTTTGGACCTCCCATGCTTGGTTGGTTATTTTTCCTGTGAATAGAAATTATTTGGTGAGAATTTATACATTATTAATAGTTTGAGTAATTTTTTTAAAGTAATTATAATTTCCAATACAAATGGATGAGAAATTATTGGAATTTATTAGATCCTAAGAAGGATGAATGCTGGTTAGTTTATTCGAGACAAGACTTTCATGGGCTTGGTAATCCTCGACGAAGCTTCGAAGAGATTAATTTAAAATGGAAAAATATTTATATGAGGTAGGTGGGATTTTGTATGTTACCCATATTATAATG
The DNA here is from genome assembly GCA_963277665.1 of Viscum album. Lineage (NCBI taxonomy): Eukaryota > Viridiplantae > Streptophyta > Magnoliopsida > Santalales > Viscaceae > Viscum > Viscum album. The sequence continues at coordinate 194,332,324 of OY728127.1, forward strand.
AATCTATTTTTATACAGTTGGTATATAGTATCACGTTTGTGGGTGATCAATATTAAAAAAAAAATAAATGAAATTATGACACGCTTGAATAAATTGATTAAATTGACAATGACACAAGGAACTTTAGGTTCTAGATTTCTTACATTAGCTATTGTTTGATGATTCATTAAGTTAAATTTATTCCTGATAATATATGGTCCTAATGGGTGGTGTTTAAATGAAATACGTGACATACATGACCTTTTATGCGTACCCCAAAGACCTCTGAGTATAGGTGAGGGATGAAATAGGGTGATGGATGCATAAGCCATATAAGAGCATGAAATGCCTCGAATATGTTTTCCCTAAGAGATTACCATTTAGTGAGTATTTCTTCCCCAGTAATATATAATTACCAAGGTCGGTAGACTATTTATTTTTTTGATTATAGGTTGGAAGTTCAAATTGACCAATGAATTACTTGGGTATTGAGAAGATCATAGATCCATCTCCATTATTGGACTTTCTTAGGAGTGAAATGTGATCTCAATGAGAAATGATGTCTACAAGGGATGTTATTCCCTTTGAATGATGGGGGTAACCAGAGATACATGTATGAGATAAGGGAACCCATGAAGGGTTCCCGAGTTATAATGTGATCAAGGGGACCCTAGTAGTTTCCCTATGAGATATTATCCCTGGAGTGGGTACACTAGAAAATGGTAAAAAAATTAAATTAAATAAATAATGAATTAGTAAATTCTATTATGGAGGCTATGATATGATATGTTAAATGGTCATGGAGTGGTATAGATAGTTATTTGGGATTCATTGGAGAATATACAAGGGTTTGTTTTATGATACTAGTATAGCTTTTATGGATTTAGATATAAGACATTATAGTAGTACTCGGTGGGGTGGGCATCTCTTGTTATCCCAAACGTGGTCTTACAGTGGGGGATCATGGATTACTATCTATCAGCGGTCTATTATTTACCATGGTATTTATGATCATACTATCTACCAAGTATAGGACAACAACATTTATGTGCTACACTAATGGGGTTCTCATTTTGGGGGATTATGGACTGCTATCTATGAGGAGGTCTTCCATATACTCGGAAATGGATGGTCATGTATATGAAGGTGAGTTTGTCCCCCAAGTCATTTTGTATTGTATTACTGGATGGATCTAGTCCATGTTAATTTATACTAGTTGGAATTTCCACCAAAACTTCCTCAAAGACAAACCAGTATTAGTCAAAGATGGTATAACCAACCTTGAGTGTCACTGTGGAACCCGTGGGTGAAAACATTTATTTATTTACATATAGTTACTATTCATTTATTTTGAGAGTATTAAAAGTTCCCACTCTGATAGTATATATTATGTATGAGGCCACATTGGTGGTTCCCAACTGAGTTGTTGTTAAAGAGGCTTGGGGAAATGGACAAAAATAGAGAACTAAGATGAACTAAGACTAGATTGATTTATTGACAAAATAATGTAGAAAAGACAGAGCAGAACAAAAACAATAATGAAAATTGAAATAGTGAACAAGAACAAAATATTTATGTTCTTTTATCCCATGTGGACCTATGTGCATGATAAGAAAACCAAAAGCACACAAGAATTATTATGTTTTCAATGAAAATAGAATATGATACATGATATAATAAGAATTGACAAAACAAAAAGCCTCAAAATATAGGATGAATTTTCAAACATGAATAAAAAAATATAATTCACTAAATGAACTAAAAAAAATCAGATAAAATTGGTTAAAATTGAACATAAAACACCAAACACAGATGTATGACCATCCACATCTCTTGATCCTTCAGGCTAGGTGGCGTCACTGTTCTCCTGGAACTCATCGAAGGAAGCACTAAACATGTTCACCATATTAGTATTCAGATATAAGTGTGACCATAATTATTCAGAAGGAAGGGATGCTACTGAAATATCCACTAGGAACTGAACACTATGTGGTGTGTAGGGAGGTTATAAGGTAACCTGATAAATACCTACATTGAGGATGAAGGCACCAGAACCAAGAGAATCAAGAGAGAGGAAGATGAGATTTAGTGGTAAGGGAGAGGGAGATTTTCTAGATCTATTTATCTCAAAATAACCTTCCACAATGTTAATGAAATACTATGACAAGACATAGTAGTATATTACCACATAGTGATGGGGAATATTCCACAAACACATCTCGAACAAAAAATCTAGTCATAAGATAGTAACCGCTAAAAAATGATGGGCCATGATCAAAGGGGTGGACCCATATATCAGTCACCAAAAATGAAGTCTAATAGAACCATGAATTTTATTAGTGTCAAGAAAACCAAGTAGGAAAATAGTGAACCATTCACAAATACTCGGGTCAAATAAAAATGTCCAAATAAAATTAATAGTCCCATCAATATTATAATAACTTGATCAAAATGAAAATAATATTACAACAATGTCTTGAATAAAATAAAATAAAATATTAATGGGAATAAAAAGATAAATTCAATATGAAAACTAAAAATATAACACCATAACCATTTTCTATTGAAATTGGTTATCTTCTTGTACCAATGGATATAGAATAGTAACCAAGTTCATCCAATCTAAAAAAACATGATATTAGATAATACCAAAACTTCAGTCAAAATATCAGTTGGGTTTTTACCTGTGTGTTTATTTTTGAAACACATGGTTCTTGATTCTAAAATATCTCTAATGATGTGTAGCCTACTAACTATATTCATTGACATACCATGACAAAGTAAAAATTTTAATAAATGAAGTGGAGATTGAATATTAGAATATAAATTAATAATTGAATTAAAAAGTTTATCTTTAGAAGACCAGCCTTTAAGACTTAAGGATTCCTTTACTTCCTCTTTAAGGGAAATTTATTTGGATTCCACGGTTGATAGAGAAACCATGGACTACATGTTACTATTCAAAGAGATGATCCCACCACATGTAGTGAACATATATCTTGTAAATGATTTCATGGTGTCAATATGACCTCGATAGTTAGTATCTACATATGTAACCTGAATATCAAAAGCATAAATATTTTTTATGAAAACACAAAGATAAATTATAAATACAAGAGAGACATCTAAGGAGCTACATAAGGTTATGCCAATGTGGCTTCCCAAGTGCGGCTAAAAATCTACTTACTGTGTACATTTGAAAAGAAATGTCATGTTTGGTGAAAGGCATCGAGTACATTATGCAACCATCAAAATTTTCATAAGGAATTTTAAATATAAACTGAATATGATCTTCAACATAGGGTAATTTTGTCAAATATATATTAATGTGTTATCCAAGAGGTACATTGAAAGGTTTGATGGATTCAAACCTGCATCTCTTTAGAATCTTTAAAATGTAAGCATGATGAGTTATATAAAGAAATTTATTTGGTCTATATCAAATGATTTCAACACTTAATATCATTTAAGCTTCATTTAAGTCTCTCATTTAAAAATTTTCTTTTAATTGGGATTTAACAACAATTATTAAACCAACATTTTTACATATGATTAGCTTATAATCAACATAATGTAGTATGTAAATCATGACATTTTGAGTTTATTTAAAAAATACACATGCATCATGCTGGATCCTAGTAAATTTTTATCTGACATAAAAGAATCAAATTTCTTGTACTATTTCCTAGAATCTTGCATTAAATAATATAATGATTTATTTTATATGGATTCCTGATTTTATATCAATTCCTTCGAATAACTATAAGGAGGTCTCATATAGAGTTATTCATTTAAATTTACTTGCAATAAGGGTGTTTTGACATCTAATTGTTCAATATGTAAATCAATATAGGTATAAAAGGTATGTGAGTGCCTAATTGAACAATGCTTAATGATAGGTGAAAAAATATAATCATAGTCAATACCATCTCTTTGAAGGAATACCTTGGCGACTAACCTAGCTTTATATTTAGTTCCCCCCATGTTGTCTTTTTATATATATACGCAAGGACATAATATGCTTAATGGTAGGTTGTTTTTTAACAATGGTTCATGTTTGATTTTTATTATATACTACATCTCTTCATTCATGGAAAAAATCCAATGTTTTGAGTCTTTATCATTTAAAGCCTATCTATAGGTTTGGGGATCATCATTAATGAGATCTTGGGCCACATGAAAGGCATATGAAGCCATATCTTACTGGATGAACTGAGAATGATGTATGAAGACTCTCCTCTCTCTATCTCGAGTCAATTGATAATCCCTATTAGAGGGAGAAGGTTAAAACATTAAATATTAACCAGAGTTATACTTAGAATCAGCCGCATTAGTGGGTAGAGGTGGAGTTGGAGTGGGATGAACCTCAACCTCAATGTGAGATGGAGGCTCATCTTCATCATTCTTGTCAATTTCTAGATCACTAAATATAGAAGTGACACCCTTGGTTTTAGGATATGAGGATTCTTGGAAGACTACATCCTTACTTATGACACATACATGGTAATCTGGTTTCTCAAACAAGAGTTTATATCCCTTAACTCCCTCAAGATAACCAAAAATTATGTATTTGAGCAGTGCATCCAAAGACTCTGATGTATGTGTTGAATTTGGGATTAAAATTCCATAATTACTCATGTGTTTTAAATTGATTTGAATGAGGCACAACTATTAATAATGTTGATAAAAGTTCTAACAACCTCTTCCCAAAAATATTTTGGGACACTTGAGCATGTAAGCATGCATCAGACTCTTTCTAAAATAGTTTTGTTCATCCTCTATGTATGTCCATTATATTGGGGGGGGGGTCCCACACTATCATATGACATTTAATTACTTAAGACTCATAGAAATGAATAAATTGAATGTAAAGGTATTCCAACCCATTATAATTTATCATTTCCATCATTTTTGTTACATTATGATTTTCAACTGAAGCTATTTAGGTATTATTATTTGGTAAACATTAGTTTTTTATTAAATTTTAAATCCAATATTTCATGTAGAATTCATCTATAAAGGTGAGAAAATAGCATCCTCCACAATGAGATGTGGTCCTAGATGGCCCAACATATCCGAAATGATGTATTCAAGGGGGGATGAAAATTTAAAAAAGTAACTATTGAAACGAACCCCATTTGATTTACCCATCACACAATAATCATAGAATAAAAGATTATTGGGTGTGAAATCATCCAATAATATTTAGTTTTTGATTTCTTATAATAACATAGAGCTAACATTCCCAAATATCCTACACCATAGAACAATTTTTTAGTGTTTGCACTGTATAAAATACCGAATTGTATTGAATGGGTCATTCTATTCAATACATATATCTTATTGGTAAATGATCTCTTAATAATGATTCTGGATACTTTAAAGATATTGAGACAACCTATCTTTTATCTAAAATTAAATCCCTTTTGATGTTGGTCCCCCAAGGAGATTAAAATTTCTATGAAGGTTGGGAACCCACCTTACGTCAATTAAGGTGATGATGGAATTATCAACATGTTATATAATAAAAGAACCTCTTCGCTCAATCTTTCTCCTCTTATTATTGCCTATGATGACATATCCTTATACCTTTTCAAGTAATTATTAAAACGAATATTTATAGGGACACATGTGAATGAAACAATCTATGTGAAGGACCATATTTTTATTGAGTGTGTGGATAGAAATGTTCAAGACTTCAACAGTGTTATATCCCGAGTTATCTAGAAGGGACTCGTCAATGGGCTGTTTGGATTTTGACTAACATTTAAGTTTCCTATAGTCATGCTTAGTATTTCCTAGTTTTCCTCAATAGAAACAAGTAACATATCATTCCGTGTAGTCATTTTTAGCTTTAGAGATTTTATCGTTATTATATTTTCCATAGGAAACAACTTCTTTTTTACCTTTTCTTTAAGGTTTACCCCTAGTGAATAAGCTCTCAGACTCACCTTGAACACTAAATTTGGAGTATAGTTATTTAAATAGTAGGGATAACATAACCTCTTTGAGGGTTAGTGATTCTCTTACTCACACCATGGTTTATACTAAATCACTATAATTGTTTTCAAGAGAAATTAGAAATATTATTCCTAGATCCTCATCATCGACAGTTACATTAACAATGAAAAGATCTATCATTAATTTATTAAACTCACCAAGACGGGATTTAATATAACTACCATGTTTCATTTTAATTGTAAACATGTGATGTTTTTTATATAGTGTGACAACGAATGAAGTAGTTATATTAAATTTCTCTAGATTAAGACAAAAACCTGTAGCTGTGGACTCACAAACAACTTCTCTTAGAAACTTACCTCCTAAAGAATGTAATAAAGAGATATATTCTTTAACTAGCACATTATAGAAGTCATTAATGTATTAAGTAGTTTCCTTTCTGGTCTCATTTAAGGTAATAATTGGTTTATAGGGCCCACTAAGGTCATCTATTAGTTCTCTCTATACAACAAAGGATCTCATCTTAATCCACCATAGGATAAGGTCATTTCCACCATTGAATTTTTCAATTTCATATCCCATCGTGGTCATGTTTATCAACAAAATAAATTTCAATTTCTTATGGAAAATTCTAAGAATACACCCCCAATAATCAACCAATACCATGGGTTAAAAATTATTTGATGAATGGATATGAAATGCACATAAATAATAACAAGATAATGGAATTAATAAATGATATTAATAAAACTATTTCAATTTAAGAGTGAGTCAACATGAGGAAATAAAAACAACTATGTGAAGATATAAAAAAGAAGATATAATAAAAAATATAGGTAAAATGAAAATCCTATAGGCTATGATACCCCATGTTAAATAGGATGTGTGTAATATAAAAAAACAAAAAACTAGGTCATATGAAGACCAAATTGATTTATTTCCAAAATAATGTAGAAAATACAAACTTGAATAAAAGTAGTGTAGGAAATTGAAGTAATGAGTAAAAAAATCAGATTTATGTGCTTTGATCCTGTGGAGAGCTATGTTCATTGAAATTGAACCAGCCACACATGTGTATTATTAAATGTTCAAATAAAATCAAATATATTACAAGATACAACAAGAATCGACAAAATAGAAAAGTAGAAAAATATTGGATGACTTGACAAGCATGAAGCATAAAAAACTAACTAGAAAATATTAGATAATCTGGGTTAAAATTGAACTTAAAAATTAAAAAATAGAGGTCCAACCATCCATATATCATGAATCATTATGCTAGGTGATGTCACTAATCTCCTGGAAATCACCAAATGAATCAGTCACCAGATCTACCATATTAGTATTAGGATCTGAGTGTGATCAAACTTCTTTGCATGAAGGGATGATGAAGAAATATCCACCAAGAATTGTGAACCAGGTGCTATGTTGGGTGTTCATAAGGTCACTAGATCAATACCTCCATTGATGATTAAGCCCCCAAAATTAAGGGGATAAATAGTAAGGAAGTTGAAATAGATCGGTGAGGGAGAGGGATATTTTATAGATATGTTATACTCAAACGAACCGCCCACTAGGGTATTGAAATCCCCTAACAAGCCCTAATGGTCCATAATTACATAGAGAAGGTGATTCAGCCACAAATACATCTCGAAATAGACTATTCAGAGAAAAAATAAAAAATTCCAAAACAAATGAAGGGCCATGATCAAATGGGAAAAACCAGAGATCAACGGTCAGAAATGATGGTTGAGAGAACCATAAATTTCCACACTTTTAAGAAAATCAAGAAGGAGAATAGTGAACCGATCACAAATATTTGACCCAAATAAACATGTATAAATAGAATAAATAGACAGAGTGACATACTAGTAAATTGAGAATAATGATAATAATAATACACAAATTTCATGCATTAGAGGAAATGAAATAGAAGTATGAATAAAAATATAAATTTCATATGAAAACTTACAATTTATTACCTTAAATTAAAAGTTTTAATAATACCCAACACTGGTATCCGAGGTATGTGGGTTCCCTATCAAACATAACTTATTAGGGGTATAGGTCAGGAACAACTTGGCAATATATGATTTGTCTAGGATATATCAAGTGGATACAGATATTAGAGGTGGGGATTAAGTAATAGAGTTAGTTCCACATCTATTTATTCATTTTTTATTCTGTATATGTTATCAGAAGCCTCTATAATATGGTGAGTTTCATTTGAGATCACATAGAACCTTTGGTCCAGTTACCATTCGTAGTGATTCGGGACGGGGTGTTAAAACGTTAATTCTAAAAAGTACTATTTTATTAAAACCATATAGTTAATGAATATATCAAGAAGTAAGTATAACATAAAAAAATTTAATTTTTTTTCAAAACTAATAATTTATTTATTGAATAAAATGATTCATTTAAAAAAATACAATGTTCAATTTATAATACCCATTTTTATCATTTAGCAAGTTAAGAATATTTTTAATAAAAACCTATTTCTATTATTTCCATTTTTATTAAGTTCTCTATTGAAAAAATTATATTTATTTAACTAATTTAATAAAAATAACTTATATTTGGTTAATTAAAATCCATCAAATTTCCTTAAAATCATTATCATTGATAATTGTTTCCTTAAAATACCTGATATGTTTAAAAATATACTTTTACAAAAAATGGGGTTGTACAAATTACATGCACTCACATTTAAATTAAATTTTATTATACATAAAAATTTTATTTGATATAATGAATTTAATATTTTTGAATCATTTGTTCCAAATTATATATTTATTCCAAGTTTATATTTTGTCATTAACTAGTAAATTATTTAGTAAAAAATTATCTTCCACAATAAAAAAGGTTAATGTGAAAAAAATATATGAGTAAAAGACATAAAAATGTTTAAAACCAATATAAAAATATGTTGTTTAGTATTTATAAAAAATTCTCATTCCATCACTCCATTATTTTCTATTATTGGTTCCACTTTTCCTTTTAATAACGACTTTAACTTTTACATTTAAAAAATTACCACTTCCCCAACTTATAAAGGAGTATTCACCACCTCACTCCTCCTCACACCCAAATCCACTTTTTTAGAAAAAAAAAACCCATATAAATCCCTAAATTTAGAAGGCAAAGATTATTGTTTTTTCATTCTCAAAATACAACACTATAATGGATTAAAATTTTTTATAAAGGATCTTTGCAATGAGTAACGAAACAATTCCTTATTACATATTTTCAATTTCAATTATTTTCATTATCCTTACATATCTTCAGATATATTTTATCCATTATATGATAATGAAATATATATTATTAATATACATAAATTTTATTATTATAATATAATAATCATTACCTACCCTTTCACTTTTAATTAGAAAACAACACCATCTTGTGTTTGTGGAAACTACTTCCTCCATGAATAATGAGTTTTATTTTTCATCACCGCCTTAAATTTATGGTTAAAAATTTATATTTAAATTGTAAATATGATATTTAAAACCTTATTATTATTCTTGAATAATAAACTATTCTCAATCTTACTCCATTTTTATATAAAATGATCATGTCACCCATGTGTACTTACGAACTACCACCTCCACGAAAGTGATTTATTTAATTCATCTTGTATTTTTTTCTTTATAATAATTTATTAAAATATTATTATACACCTTATAAAATATAAATAATTTCATTATTATTTTTTAATAATTAAATTACTCTAAAATAATCACATTGATAACCATAGTCGCCAATATATTATAACTTGTTCTTATTTGGGTTAGTTTAACAACCTGTATAAACAACTCTAAAATTAATATCATGTATGAATATGAGGACTTTATTACAATTTTTATTACACATTATTGAAATTTTTTATTGTTTTAGAATATTAATATTAAAAATTAACATATTATTATTTTACCACCTGTTTGTTTGTAAAATGTTATCAAATAAGATCGTCACCAACTTCTTGACCAAAATTTTTTAATATAATACTTAGGAGATTAAATTATAATTTTATAAATAATTTTAAAAAATATATTAAAATAACTATAATGAAATGACACAGATAAAAAATCAATCTGTAAAGAAAAATCAACACCTCAATTATGAAACTTGTATTAAACAAATAAAAAAAGTTAATAACATTTGATGATGAAAATAGAATATATCAAACTAATATATTTGTAATAAGTGATTGTAAAATATGTTTATAATAGGTTTTATTTATAAATGATGTTCTAAAATAGATTATTAAGATAGTTATTTTTATATATAGAAGGATAGAGCATGTTCTATATACTAGGAGTAATGTTAAGGGTTCTTGGTCTCAATTCCAATTATTTGATAAAAATTTTCTTTTCTCGTTATCTTTACCTTTATATGCTGGTACTCTTATTTATAATCTATTGATATCCTTTTATATATATCTCAAATAATTAATGTGGTATAAAAATCTTAATGATGTTTCTTCCTTTAAAAGGCCTCTAATTCAAGTGTTACCCAAGATGTGATCGTTTCCTGTAAAATAAATTTTCATTTATTAAGTTATGATATTTCTTAGTAAACTATATTATTATAAGTAGATAATGTTCCATCATATGATTTTATTATGATGTATTTTTTTCTGAGGATGTAATTATTTTTCTTATAAAATACATTTATAATGATTATTCCTTCAAAATATGATGTTCGTAAGGATTTTTTATAACCCAATTTATTTTCTTTGAGATATAATTATGATTATTGATCACTATTCTTATAAGATAAATAATTTTACCCTATGATTTTATGAAATAATATTTACACTTCCATCTTTTTAGACTGAGATTTTTTAATCATTAAATCCTTTTTGACAAATTATTTCATATTAATAACTATACATTATGAAAATTTTCCACACTACTACCATGTTATCATTCCTTGGAAAAGGGTACATTACATTTTATTATGAATATTACAATTACTAGATATTAACCTAGTTAAATCTATTATTCAACTGAATTAGGAAAAATTGAAAATACTTATAACTACTATTACTATATAGACAACCATTGACTACTTATCCATGATTATGTATAAGGTTCCTTAGGGGAAATTAAGATATATATTGTTTAACTATCCACTCTATTTTTCTGGATGTATTACGATTTTATAGTTTCATTTATTTATATGTGAAAGTGTTGACTTAACCATATACCCATTACACTATAAGATGTCAGTTTGAGGGATTCTAACATAAATATCTATTCCACTTATTGATGGGTGAAACATTGAAAATATTTTTTACTATTCACTTAAATATATATTTTTACTGATTAATAATTCATGTTGGGTATGTATTTTATAGTTTATTTAGTCAATCAGATTATGAATCCATTGGGCTTATTTAATGATGTGTGGGGCCCATGATATCCCCATGAGGCATAATTAGGTCTCATGAGACAAACCTTCCTTGGTATTCAATGTATGAGTAACCAATTATTTATGATATCTAGAAAAATGACACCAAAATTTTGTTTATGATATGTCATAAAAAGGCCATTATGGAAAGATTATTATTTTTGATACAATTTATTCTATAAATATGAAAACAATTGTTTCTATTAATGTGTTTATTTATAGTTACATGTCATTAATGGCTTTATTTCAAACTCATATGAATAATTATATGGAATTATTTGATTACTACTTACTTACTAACATATCATCCATCCATTGTTTATTCTATGATAGATTCTAATTTTTTTCCCTTATTGAGCGTCTGAGGTAACATTTATTATGTTTCCATTTCAACATATTATGATAAAAAATATTACACATTATATGATTAGAAGAATAGAATGTGTTGAGAATTTATCAGAGATATTGATGACTTATTATAGATTAAGTAGTTCCTAATGTAGTATAAGATATGTCTATTTCATTAGAAATACACGGGTTTATTAGTTAATCATATGTTCTTATTATCTAAAACATAGACCCAAATGTTAAACGGAATGATTGTAATTAAATATTTTCTAATTTATATAATTAAGGTATAATTAATTTTGGGGAATTATAGTTGTTGTTATAGTAGTGTTCACAAACAAACATAATCAAAGGAAAAAACCCAACCATTTATTAAGAAAATGAATGTACAATAGGGACAAGATGAGACAGATATCTTACCAACATCAAACATAATGATGATTAAAGATCATAATAAGATGATCCATTTTCAATACCATAATCATCAATCTCCCATTAAATCATAGAAATACCTGGATTGAAGTACTTTAATGCTTTAACATCAATCTTCCTCTACATTTCATATCAAGTAATTATTTTTCTTGTGTATTCGGGTAGTCCTTCCATGGAATTTTCCTTGCGTTAGATGGTAAGACATAATATTTTGTGACAATATATTTAAAATAATCCATACTAGGTTTCCGATACTTAAGATTTCCCATCTTAGTACCATGATTCTCCTCTTCTAGATCACGTATAGAAATTTCTAGAGTTACCTACTGTGAAATACCACTTGCTATAAATTTTTGTTGGGAATTCATATCCACAAGTGCCAGAACATTAGATTCAACAAAATTTATTTTCCTTTCAAATGTTTTAACTTTAAAATTTCTGAGGGATCTAGTTTCCATTAGAAGAGGTAAATAAGAGTAGTCCTTACACCCTTTCTTTTAGCCTTTCTGATTTCATTTTTTCCTCATATAGGGAATCCAACTGTCATGTATGTCATTTGCAGCCTCAAAAGTTGTTAGACCAAGAGACTCCCCATCATTAGAGACTCCCTCCCCATTCAAGGGAAAAACACGATCTTTCCCCAAAATTAGTTGTTCTTTCAGCAATCGTACTAATCAATTTACAAGATCTACAATTGGAATCTCTTTCCCCAGACTGAAGCTCATTCCAGTTGAAAACATCATCCAATCACTATTATCACCATTGAATCCACCTCCAATAGAATTTTCATGGCCATATCCTATATCATTATTGAACCCTGAAGGTTCAATATAGTCTTGAAGTATCACAGCTCTATAAATTTCTGGATGCATGTCAAATTTATTATCCATAGCCACCATTTCTCCTATATTTCAGACCCTCTGGTCACAATTTGGACTACCAAATAGATTAGAAACTGTCAAGTTCAAAGTAATTTCCATTTTCTTCGCATAGGCTAAGACCCTATCAAATCCCTTTTAATGAAACCATGATTCATCTGATGAGATCTAGGTCCAGACGCCACATTTTCTTGCACAACTATAGGAAAATGCGGGTTTAACCTCCTACCTCTACACATTTACAGTTGCTGCCCTATTTTGAAGCACCAGGTACAATAATCAAAATACGTTTCAAAGACAAAAAGTTGATTATACCTAAATACCATAAAAACAACAATTAAAAATGATTTCAACAGAGGTGTAGAGACATCAACATCAACACAAATTATCGGTAAAACTGGGTGACAAACTTCCAATGTTATGCTATCCGATAAAAGATATCGATCGACCAACATTATAGGAATACAAATAATAGATGGATTATAAAAGGGGTGTGTGAGTTATAAAAGTCTAACCCAAATTGATGTGGTTGGGGAATCCCATTTTATATGATAATCATATGTCCAACTGAAGAGGAAGAAGCATGATCTTTTATAGGACCAAGGAGGAGTTGACCATGCGAAAAAAATATTCTTCTAAAAAATAGAACCAGGACATTCCTTGATTTGAGAAGAACCAAAATAGCACACTCAGGAGGACCCCATGAATCAAAGATAAAACTCTCAAAGAAATCCACTAATAGACATTGTTTCTTAAATAACACTATTAGAGTAACATTTAACAAGGAAGGGTGTGTTTGGGTTAATAATATTATAAAAATGTTCTTGATAATTATGGGATAATTATTTATGGAATTAGGTTAATAAGTAAAAGAGAATCCTTTTTAAAGAAAAATATATTTAAACAAAAAAGATTTTTTTTGAAATATAGGTGTAATTGTAGAAGAAATTATATTACTGGGTTCTCATTTTCTTAAGATCATTTACTTTGATTTTATAGGAAACTATCATTACCATTTTTTTAGTAATTTCATGGAAATAGGATTCTGATAATGAACATGTGAAAGGTATGTCTCAAAAAATAACTAAGTCATAAAAGACAAAAATATAAGAAAATTTGTAATTAATTTCCTCTAAAAATGACAATGAAGACATATGTTTATTAAGAGGTAAAGGTTGAGTTTTATTGTTTTACCTAAGATAGTGAGGTTGATGTCTTATTAGAAATTTTATCTTGTATCATACATATCACATAGATACCTTTAGGTATTTTATTAGTAAGTAATAATTAAAGTTGAGAGGATAAAATTTAATTAGAGTGTGGGGGGCGGGGAATGTAACACCTTTAGATTTTAAATTATATTTTCCTTTGAGACCTAATTTGTTTAATAACTTTATTCATACGCAACACCAAACCAAAAAAAACCACAATAAATTATACAAATATTAAAAAATTTACTATAAATGAGATAGTAAGAAATGGAGTTAAAGAAGTTATGAAATAAATATAGAAATAAAAATAAATACATATTTTAGTAATAATCCCCTGATGAAATTCAATTATCTTAGCTGAATAACAAATAAGACCATTTTTTTCTAAAATATAAATTTTATTTCTAAAATAGAATTTTTTTACACATTATTTTAATGAAATAAATATATTATATAAATATATTTTTTATATTATTAATATGTTTACAAAAATCTAATTTTTAATTGATAACAAATAAGAATAAGAGCCATTAAAAATTTTCTTTCCAATGAAATTGGTTTTGATTACATTTTTATGTATTTATTTTAAAAGATTAATATTAAAATTTATGAATTTTAATTTCACTAAATTAACTTATATTTTTCTATAAAAAATATTATCTTTATATTATTTTTGTGTATTTTTCTAAAACAATTTATTTTTATATGAATAGTGAAAAAATACAGTTTTTAATAAAACCATAAAATTTATGAATATATCAAGAATTACGTATGACTTAAATTCTTAGATAAAATTTTCATAAAAATAAATAAATTATTCAGTGAAGTTATGAATTTTTTAAATACTATGTACATTTTTTAAAAAATCCATGTTTAATACTTTGAAAATTAATAAATATTGTTCCAATATTTTTTTTTTGAACATTCTATTATAATTATGTTTTTACGAGGTGAAATTAATTTTTGTAATGATTTTGAACTTAAAAAACTCTAACGTAGTTAATAACAAACCAATTAGTTTCAATAAAATATCAAACATTGAATTGTTTGTCCAAAAATTCACATTTATGCTTAAAAATCAACATTTTATGAAAACGTGTTTTTATGTATTACATTCAATAATGATAAAATTAATTTTTCTTAGAAATAGAAATTTTATTTTTGATAAAATTAATTCAATATATGGAATTAGTAATTCCCAATTATGTAATAATTCCAATTTTAATGTTAGTAATTAATAGTAAATTACTTTGGCTAAAATTATTTATCATGATAAAAACCTGAAAAGGTAAAATTGAGAAATATAAAAGTAAAAGACTTAAAAACATGTATAAAATTATATCGTTTATTATTTATTAACCTTAACCATTTCCACACTTCACTATTTTTCATTATTATATCTACTTGACCATTGAATAGTAACATGAGCATTTTTATTTATAAAAATTCCATTTCCCCTACTTATAAAAGGAGCCTTTACCACCCCATTTCTCCCCAAACCCAAATCCAGCTAATTTAGCCATAATTACAACCAAATATCTCAGTAACCTTACTATAAAAATCTTAGTACTTATTTTCTTCCAAAAATATCACCCTTAAATTCTTAATCCATTTTACCAAGATATTTTCAAAGGAGTATAGTACAAATTTCATAATCATCCATTTTCTATTTCAATTCTTTTCTTTATGCATACACATAATTAATGTATATTTTCTACATTATATTATAATGAATTTATTATTATTAATATATTCAAATGATCTTATTATTATAGAATAATCATCAATAACCCTTTCCATTTTTACATAAAAAACAAAAACGACGTCGTTCATGTGTGCAAATAATCACATCCATGAAAGATGTGTTTGATTTTTCCTCATCCCATTACATGGATTTTTATATATTTATATTTAATATAATAATATGATATTTAAAACCTTATTAAAATTATTAAATTATATAACTTTGAATATCTTTCTATCATTCCATATAAAACAAATTTGTCTCCTGTCTATACTTATAGACTACTACCTCCCTAAAGATGAAATTTTTCATTTTTCATAAACTATTTTATTCTTTTTCAAACTCTATTAAAATATAATTAACCATATTAAAAACATATAAATAATATCATTATGCTTATATATGGATTATATTTTTCTAAAATAATCAATCTTTTAACCATACTCACCCATATATTATAGTTTGTTCTTGAATGTGTTAGTCTAACCACATATAGGGAAATTGCTATAAATATATATCATGGATGAACTTGAAAACATAACTATTAGTGTTACTTGAAAATAATCATATTTTTTTATTATTTTGTATTGGTTATATTAATATTTAAATTATTATTGTGTTTTCACCCTTTTTTAGTAAAAAATTACAAAAATAAGCTCTCCAGCAAATTCATCATTAGGAATCATAGAAAATATAATGATGAAATGAAAATAAAACATTATGAATCATTATAATAAAAAAAATTGTGGTTCCTATAATGATATTTTAATGACTATATTTTAATATATGAAAAATAATCTTAAATTCTATGATGTAACTATTACTAAACAAATAATTAACGTTAATAACATCCAATGATGAAAAAGAATACATATGAAAATATATTTATTATAATTTATTACAAATTAAGTTTATAAAAGGTTATATTTATGTTTAACATTATAAAATATGTGATTAATATTATTATTTTTCTTATACATGTTGTTTCATCATGTTCGACTATGCAGGATTAAGGAATTATATCTCTTCGAGGTAAGTTAAATTTTATGCACCATGTTTAATTTTATATAGTGTTTTTTTATTTATAAATAATTAATTAATATTACCATATTTATCTTGTAATTCATGCGATATAGAAATCCTAATCATTTACCTTTCTTTAATTTAATTTCAATTCAAGTGTTACCCATGTCTTAAGGGTATTTGTTTAATCAAATTTCATTCATTGAGTTATCAATGTTTTATAAAATTTATTCTTAAATATTGGGTATTTTATTATGTATTATTAAACTTTTATTTATGTAAACTTTATTTTCTGGGGATATAGATTTATTTCTTACAAAATCCCTTTAAAATTATTCTTCCTTTAAAATATCATGTTTCTAAGGGTTTTTCATAACTCGATTTCCATTTATTGAGTTATAATGATTATCTTTGAGATACATTATTTTAAGTTGAATTATTTTAACTATTATTTTATAAAAAAATACTTCCACTTCCATTTATATGGATTTAAATTTCATCATCATGAACATATTTTTGATAGATCATTCCTTTTAATATGCTTATATCATGAATGTACTCCTCACCAATACCCTATTATCATTACATTTATTGGGTACATTCTACTATATTGTGAATATTAATATTATTGGATACCCACCTAGTAATCCATATTATTCCATTGAATTGGGAAATATTTATAATTTGTATATATAATTTCTCTACGGATAACTTTTGATTAATAATCCATGACAATGTATGAGGTACCATATGGAATATTAGGATAAGTGTTTTTTAACCATCCACCTCTATTATACAGATGAATTATGATTATATAATTTCATTTTTTGATTTATGAATTTATTAAACTAACCGTATACACATTAATATATACTCATATAGTTCGAATGTGTTGGAAACAAGGAAGTTAATTAATAGAAATAGAGTATGGGTTGTATTTGTTGACAATACTAATTTGGTTGATCAGGTAGTTTTTATGTCAAGTGATCTTACAGTACAAGCTGAAGCAGGCATTAAAAGTGGCACATTTTCCCAGTGTTTTCCAAATTCTTGGGCATCAAAAATGGGATTTTTTTTGGAAAAGGAAGGATTTATTCTTAAGAGTGAATGAGATGTGAAATGAGGACGGAAATCCGAAAAGGAAAGTTACCAAAGAGCATAGAAAAAAAACAACATAACATGTACCAAGAATGGTTTGCAGATAAAGAAGGGAACTATACAGACAAGTGGAAAATGGTTCGTGGAATATAAAATGTTATATAGACCATTTGGGAGGTATAGTTCACAGAGCATAGGAGGTTCACGGGAAGGCCTGTAGTTCATGGAAGGAGAATGGTTCTCTAGATGTCATTCCATTTGTAAGAATGAGGTGGAGTTTCGAGAAGCCACAAAGGGTGTATTTTTTAGAAACAAGACAATCATTTTTGATGAAATTTAGGGAGTATGGAGATACATATATTGTGAAGTGTATCTTGTTTTAGGGAGATGCGTGATATGAGGTGAATGTTGTTCTGGAAAAAAGATTTGGTAAATCTCAGTTTAGAATTTTTGTTGGATATATTTTCATATATAAAGAGAATTAATCCCTTCATTAGAATACTATACTGAGATTAAAAATACAACATAATTTCAGTGATGTCTAGAGTGGTTTGTAGGAATACAACTTCCTGAAGTAAATTATCAATAGAAATTTAGAGAAAGTTAGTGAAATGTGAAGTAGATTGGAAGAAGAAATGTCCATATTATAAAACCAATATGTGTAGTAAGAAATTGGTGCATAGATCCCATGTAGTACGTAGATAGTAAGTAGAGATTGTCCGCGGAGTGAAGACGGTTCGTAGAGTGAAACAATATGCGGAAGGCGGTTCACAGTTCATGGAGCTGATAAGCACTCCGAGAAAGATCTTATAGTACATGGGGTAGAGAGGTTCATAGAGGAAGCAAGAAGTATTTAGAGTGAGGCCGTACTTGGTGGAGTGGTGTTGTGCATAGAGGAAGAAGGTTAGTTTACAGAGGAGTAGTTCATGAACTATCAGTATGTAGAAAAGTGAATTTCATATGTGGGTAAAAATAAAACATCATTAGAAAATCCATATACAGTTAAATATGGAAGATTTAATGCCAATCCATTGAAGTGACCTTCAAGTAGATAAACTGGGTTCATATTCATCCGAACACAGTGAGAAAGGGGTTGTCAATGGAAGTGATATGGGGGATGAAGTGTGTTATCCCTAAAACCTTGTAAAGGTAGTGTGCCTGGAAAAAAGTGAATGTGCTAAATTTATTCACTCCATGACTAGTTAAGATTATTGGAATTTTTTTCGACCAACAACCTATCAACATATTCATTATAGACATATCCCTTAGTGGTGAACCAATTAAAATTGTTGTGTCTTATCTTTTAATGTGATTGTTTTTTTCTTCTCTTTCTCATTATATTGGTTTAACAAGTCCCTACCAATTTGGGAACAAGATCCATTAGTTTGAAAGAAAAATCTGACGCCCTGATTCACCCCTCCCATCTCAGTGTGTTCTAGGGTCATTCAGAGTGATTCCTACAAAAAGAAATATTCCATTAATTTATTGGGGAAATATTGAAAAAATTTATAATTATATTTTCAGAGTGGATATTTACTAATTAGTGTTCCATGTTGGTTATGTAATGTATAGTTTATTCACCCCTTTATATGATAAATTATTTTGACTTAACTGGTGATGGTTGGATACAAAAATATCCCATTGATTAATTGGTATGTCTCATTATACAAATGAGACTGCGTATTTAGTTTATTACTACTAAATAATTTATTTTTTTCTTAGCATGAGGCCTTTATGGTATATTTATGATGTCTTCGAACAAGTACTTGAGGGTAAGATTATGATATATAATGTTGTGTATTATATAACTATGAAATGATTTTTTTGATCAATGTGGTTATTTATTTTATTATGACATACATGGATTTATTTTAAAATCATTTGATCAGTTATATTGAATTATTATATTATCATTTACATCATTCCATATTTTTTATTCCTTTATTATTATATGATGTTACATAGTATATTTCTTCCTTTACAAAGAATTTTATCTCACCTTTCTTATGTTTTTATTTACATAGGTTATAAAGAAATGTATTACAGATGAAATATCTAGAAGTATAACATTTTTAGAGTTTTTATGAGATTTGTTAATGATTTATTATGGTTTAGACAGTTCTTAATATAGTGGGAAATTTTTTTCATTTAATGAGAACCGCATGGGATTTGTTAATTAATGATGTTTCATAATTCGCCAAAACATTAAACCAAAATGGTAATGGGAACGTATGAAACTAAATATTTAATATGAGTCATACAATTATGGGATAATGATGTCCATTAAATTATATATACATCAAGGGAATACTTGTTTGTGGGTTGTTTAACCAAATCATGAAACCACGTAATAACAACTATAAATTTCATTCAATCCTAATGAGAGAAAACATAAACATATAAGAAATGACTATAGGAGATATAACTTGAATGAGGGAGGGTGGTTGAGATAATATAATTGGATTTATATTCGAAGTGATCGAAATAAACATGGGTAACATGGACTGATCATAAAATATATATGGTTTGAGGTAATAAGTACAATTAGGGAATCTGAACCACATAGAGGGGTTTGTTCACTTATATTGGGATTGAGAGAAACTAATGAATGAGGATATGATGTCAAAATCAAAATAAATAGTCTTTATTTTTAATTTTACTTCTATTTTGAAAAATGAGAAATCTTCGATATGTTAGTAGTGAGGATATTTTGATTAAATTTTGATGATTATATAGAACTTTTCAAAGTATTAAACACATTATATCTCTCTTTCTTGTTGTCAATGATTTTCTAAAATTATCACATAGAAATTGATCATAAGGTATGTATGATATAAACTAATTTGTAATCTACCATGATTTAAAAAACATTAATCCAAGAGTATTATATAAAACTAAGGGGTCCATGGTATAATTTGATAAGGAACCAATAAAAATTAAACCCCCTCAGTACAACTTTTTCAGGAAACCTCATGGGGAATTTTGGTTCTAATAAGGAATATTATAGTGTATTTATGGACAAGTCATATAATTGAGTAATAATTCTGGTATTTATTTATGATTTTGATCAATTAACTTTCCGATTCAATAAAATTGACCACAAACTCCCCATTATTCCATTATTATATTTTCAAAACATTATCTGTTATTTTTACACAAACACACACAAAACACATAGTCAAGATCCATACTTTAAATTAGTTTTTTTATGTAATATGAACCACACAAAATATATTTCATATTTTCTATTTATATATAAAAACAAAATTTTTTATCACGTTTCATGATGTCCCTATGGATTTGACTTGGAGATCCTTGTAGTTATACTTCATTCGTCACATGCTCTTTCAGAAACTATGTTGATCACACTAAAAATATATAATCATGAAAGTTTAACACCTTTACTTGGGTTTAAATATTACCCCTCATTAATTTTTCAGTTATTTTTTATAGAAAACAATAATACAAATATTACTACATTTACTATAACCATTTACACATTTCAAATATTAATCATTGTATTTCAACTATTATTAATTTTTTTAATAATTTGAGGACATAATCATATTTAATTTCAACTAGTAATTAATTAAATTCCATAGAGGATGTTCTATATTTTATCAAATATTTTTATAGCCCTTTAATATGCACCCCTATGTGTTCTTTTAAAATAGGATCTTAGATTGAGAATGTTCTTCTATTATATAAATGTTAATTTGAGTAAAAAGTAAATAAATATAACTCATTCATTCCATAATTGGACATTAATAAGGTTTTCAACAAGGGATTTTATCAAAAACAAAATAACCATTTGTTTTAGGAAAAGGATTTTACCATTATATAGGAGGATAATGAATAATTTCAAGAATCGTGTGAAAGGTTTAGATATTATTATTATAAATTTACACATCCCCAATATACATAATAACTTTTGATACTATTGTTACATAAGGGACAAAATTCAAGGGTAAAAAAACTTATTGATTCAATTATAGGAGAAAATTATAGAGATAAGACTCTTGAGGATTTGAATCACACATTAAACATGATTACAATGAACTCTCAAAAAAATAAATTGATTGGAAAAGTCTATTGGAAATGAAGCCAACTATATATATGATGTGATTTGTTAGTTTTTTTATAATAAAATGTAGTTGAAAAATATATTGTTAAAAAGTCAAGGTAATATAGTAATGAAACGATTATACAATATATGAGAATATCACAATTCATTTGGTGATATTCAACATTCAGAAATAAATCTCATAATCATAAGTGGATAATGGAAATTACATGGGGAGTTATAAAAAATTACATGTGAAGGATTATCCATTTTTCAACTCATAATCAAGGTTATGATTATAATATTAAAATATTCTAGAAGATACACAATGTTTTTATAAAAATTAGACAATCTAAATTTAAAGGATAACATCAAATTGGATATCACTTAAGGAACCAATAGTGAGGATATATTAAATAATATTTAACCTCAAAAAAATAAGATAATATATCTAAGAGAATTGTCATGTAATTTATGAGTATTTAGAATAATCAAATGAGGGTGGATGAATTTTTCCCTAATAATCAATATATATTTTATAGTATCATTGAATTTGTTTAAAGAACCTTGTATAGTATTCACAATATGAAGATAGAAGTTGGGAGAGGAAAATGTAAAAGCAATATGAGGGATAAAGTCATGTTTCAATGTAACACAAAAACTAATCCCGAGGATGTATATAAAACACCACTAGATCAAAAAAAAATTGAAGGGCATATTTGAGGAGAATGTTGAAAAATATGAAACAAAAGTTAGAGAAGAGCATGACACTCATTATCAATGAAAGAAACATTACAATCATATAGATGAAAGTAAATACACCATTGATAACGTGGAACCATGGAAAATATAAATGTGAGGTATTATTTACGAATAATTTTTATGATACCAAACTTTGGAGTAAACACATATAACCATCCTAAAAAATGTCTAAAGAGAAATTGCGAATTGGATAAAAATAGATATATTACTAAATTTTTAATTGAATATTAAATTTTAAAATTTAATGTATAATATTCCTTATTATATAATCTTTTAGAAGAATATAACATCTAAAAATAAAGGAAAGGGAATAAATTTATATAGTAACACTGAGAAAGGATTGCAGTGTAGTGATTCTGAAAAAGATAATAAAAATGTTAAAGGATCTAGGTATCTTTAAAAACCCCATCCAATTTGAGGGAAATAAATTTTTTACCTATTTTGTGGATTAGTTTATAATATTATCCTCATTAATTTAATTATGTACAAAAAACATTAAATGAGAGATCTTAATTCAATAATAGTGTCTTTTTAAATTTATGGAAGATCTATGACACATCCCATATGTTTTAATCATGTTTTATTAGTGAGATATAGTAAAATAATTTTTCTATCTAAAGTTTTAGTGATTGATATAGAGACAAATCAAGATGTTTCATTTATAATAGGTTGACTATTCAGAGAAATAATTATTTCCCTTAATGATGTTCCATATTAAAAATTAACATTTTTCTTGGAATAAAATAAATAGAACTACAATATTTTATATGATTTTCGACATATATACCTAATGAATGATTTTTTTTATATTTAATATGTATTATAGATTCCATAAAGGACCGAATATTATATTAAGCAGGACCATTGATAAATATGAATCTTAGTTTAGTTCTTATAGTTAAACCATTATAGATAACGATTCAAAGTCAACTAACCCAAAAAAATATGAATCCCTATCATAAATATAATATGGTTGATTTTAGATTAAATCAAGTGGGAATTAAGATACTAATTTTTAAATTATGAAATTCTATAATGCACCCAGCCTACAATACTTCTATGGTAACCAAAATGGGTTAATACAGATAATAACTGTACCTTCCTATATGTCATAGACTATCATCTAGTAATAAGGGTATAAATACATGGGTATGATATAACATTTTTCATATAACCCTAAATAATAATAGAATAAATAATAAAACTTAATCAAAAATAAATCGTATAACATGAACATTTAAACTATTTACTAACCATAATAAATAATCCACACAAGATATAACAATATTTGGAAACCATTGTGATGTCATACAAGAATACATTAATAGTATCATCTCTTGATGGTATTAATGTATACAACATGATATAAAATAAGAATAAGTATAGAGAAACATGAAAAATGAAGTCTGAGGAACCACATAGTCCCATCTACCAATCCTAAATGACAACCCAACTCTACCATTAACTGTACAGACCTTTACCTTCCATTATAAATCATGAAATCTATACATACAACTTTATTTATGTTGAGGGAATCAGTATAAAACTCAATAGGATACCACCAATGAATCCCTAAAATAATTGAAATAATACATGAGAACTTGTATAATATGATTTAATAAATAAATAATAAATAGATTAATCATCATACCATGGGGTTATAAATAATCACCAATATGAATGATCATATCTACCTCAACTAGTGATGAAATGGGACAACTACTCTCATAGTATGATCCTATTGGAGGGTAAATGAAGTATAAAATGAAATAAAAATAAATAAATTTAACAAAATATCACCATGAATATTGATTAGAAGTTTATTATTTGTCACTATTAATATATAACCATAGGTGAAAAAATAATCATCATAGTGATAAGAATTATTATAACGTCTTGTTATGAAATTTCAGGTAATTATCATCTATTTGATTTCCTTATTATTTAATGAGGTGTGAATTTTTACTCTCTAGGAAATAGAAAATTTTCTATGAAAATTGGTTTAATGTTCAGGAATGAATGTTTATTTGAATTAATGAAATATAGGTATAAATACATTGATGGATTTCTCGTGTTCTTCCTGGGTTCAGAGAAGGCTCGAGTTGGTTTGGGTTTCTGTATAGGAATATGGTTTTTTTTGTTGTGTGATGGATGATTACATTATGTGTAAAGGGGTAACATGATGGTTACATGGCCTCTAGAAACAAGTCATAAAAGTTTTACATGATGTGAAAGGAGCACACACCTTGTAATGGTTACACACCATATAATGTCAACGGTTTAGTTTTTAATTAAAATGAAATAGGTTTTTCAGTGTATTTGTGTCCCAAGTATTAAATTATGTCTAAAAGGATTAAACATAATGTAAATTTCATTGATACGTATTTCATGTAACCACATAGGTTATATATTATTTCATTCTTCCACTTCACTCTATGTTTTTGACCGAGAGCCATTATCCTATGATTTTTGGATCTTATGTTTGATATGTATTAATTTTTTCGGTGATTGATTACTATTGAAGATGGGTTACATCTCTCAGAGTGAGTAATACTTTCCAATTCTTTACTTATTTGATCATAGTGGTTCTGTTTCATTTTTCATTCAGATCCATTGACCCGTGATGACATTTCTTCTTGACTATTTCTAGATTTATTGTGTGATCTCAGTCTGATTCCACTTACTTGTGGGTTTTGGTGTGGTGGGTGTGCGTTATAAATATATGCGGTCTTTACAATTATCTACTGACCATTACGTTTGATTGAATCGATTTTAAGATGTGTATATTTCTTATAGGGACTCTATTATCATTGTTGGTTCCTATTTGTTGGAGGATCCCTTTGGGGATGTGTGCGACCTTGATTTTTTAGGTAGGTGGTTCCATCTCTCACCTATGTTGGTGAAATTAATTATGCCTTTATTTGGAATTGTAGAAAACTAGGAAATTAAAAAAATTTACATGATTTTGATATAAAACTATTAAATCGTTTCATGACTTATTTTCTTCAATGTTGATTATTATTGGATTTTTGTTTACATACTTGATATATATAAACTTGGTGATACCCTATTGATCATGTTATCTCTCACCATATATACTCCTTTATTTGTATGTATGTATTTCGATGTAGGGAAAGTCAAGGTACCATTGTGGAGAGGTATGGTTTTATGTCAACTGGTTTTTTGGTAGTGGGTGGTTAGAGGGTGGGAGGTTTACCATGTTATCACATGGTTTAATTGGAGTATTTATATTGTTTTATAGTTGTTTGTGGTTGTGCTTTCCACTTTGTGATTTTCTTCCATATTCATTTGTATTTATTCCTTTGTTTTTTATCTGTTATGGAATAATTTTTCTGTCTTTTACTATTTATTTAAATTTTGTGTATATATTCCCTATTTTTTCCACTCAGGTTGCGTGAAATAATTCCTTGTAGTTGTTATTTTATTCCTAGATATTAGTCACTAGAACGTGGGGATTGGTAATTCCCTTTGGCTATGTGGAAGATCTGTTCGGGTACCAGTTTGAGAGGGTATTCGGGTCGTTTTGTTACAATAATCAATGTTAATAGGTTATCATGAAAATAAAAAACAATGGAGAATGGACAAAAATTATAGTAATAAACATCACTAATGGGGGTGGTTTATCACCAACATTACAACAATGGTGAACATGTCATCACTATAATAATAAACATCACCATGGTGAATGGGTTATCATTAACACCATAACATATATGAAAAATTCA
The DNA here is from genome assembly GCA_963277665.1 of Viscum album. Lineage (NCBI taxonomy): Eukaryota > Viridiplantae > Streptophyta > Magnoliopsida > Santalales > Viscaceae > Viscum > Viscum album. The sequence goes on from OY728127.1 coordinate 194,358,990, forward strand.
TCACTATATTAATTAACACCATAAAGTGGAATGGGTTTTCATTCAAATCCTAAAATAGGTGATTGGTGTTTGGATTTAATACTGATCTCATTTCCCTAAAATTACATTCACAAAATTTAGGTTATTAAACGTAGGACATCGGATGATGGTTAACTTAGTTTGTTGAAAATAGTAGCAAAAACTCTCCATGTAGTGTTATGATCATCAAAAATAAATATCACCTGATAGTATTAAGGAGGTCCAAAATGATCAACAAAAAATAAGTGTATTATAATAAATTTAGAGATAGGTTCACTGAGGAAGGAGGTTGAAGTCGAAGGTGTTACTAGAGATCCCTAATTATATATCAAATGATGGTGTGTCCATGAAACTTGGAAAGTGATTAAACTTGTAGAACCATCTAAGAACTCTAATAGAAGAAAATATGGAAATTATACATAATACAAAAATGATAATAATTGCGTGTCATGATTCTATATAGTTTATTAGAGATCTTCATAGTTGATCTATGATGTGAATAATTTTTAGTTTATGTTTACTTAATTATAGAGTGATAATCCTTTATAATGTTTATTACTAACTTTTCTTTAGTTGATTATATTTCATGAACTTCTATTAAAATAACGAAATAATTAGTGTTTCTCCAAAACATGAAGGAAATTTTTCTTAAATCATGTTAATACCTTTTATTCTTTCAATAATTATGTACTTAAGTTATTTATATTACCATTTCATTGAATACATGTGTTTTTTCTTGTGTTTTCTGAGATGTTGATTTTTTCAGTGGGTTGGGTGAAAAGAATTCAAACTTCTAGCACACCTAGTTAAAGGTATGTTTTAGATGTATTTTTCTACTATTATGAACTTCAAGTGTGTAATGTTCTAGTGGAAATATTTTCATTTTTATATTGGTAACACAACTAACTACTCCACAATATCTGGTAGTAGAGGTAGTTGTTTTGTGCACGCTCAACACACTAAAATAATCTTATGTTTTTTTCTCTCTTACCTTGATGGTATTTCATTTTCCCTAGTAATATACAATAAATTAATGTAATATATTCAAATAATTGAAGGTATGTGTAGATAATCTTCATGGAATGTATTTTTTGGTCTTGAGAATATAGAGGTAGGATTATCTGATTCAAAAGGAAATTTTAATTCCTTTTAATATTGTGCATTAGGAAAAAATTGTAAAGGAAGAATGGTGTTATATGAACATGGAAGAATTTTTGTATGTTTGAATTTTATTAAAATAAAATGATTTTATAAACTATGGTGAAGTAAAAAATGGATAAAGTCATGAAATACTTAGAGGATATATTCATGAAACCAATATCACTTAGAAAGGTTTTTATGATACAATGATTTTTTAGATTAATGTTTTTGGAATGAATCCCAAGATAAGATCACATTAATTAATTTAGAAATATCTGAGGGTAGCTTGAATTGGGGAATGTTAAATTTTGGGAATATTTATATGAACTCTAACTTTTTTATGGCTACTGGAGTGTTGGGATGAAATAGATAATACTATTAGTAACTACTATGGAAAGAAAAATATTGTATTTGAAGATGTATGGAATTTTATTATCAATGAGTAACATCATTGTGGGGATGTCCAAGGACCCTCATATTGTTCAGTCAGTGGTAATTAATGGGTAAAATCACTCTAGAGAAGATAAGAAAATAAAATACTAGAATATTAGTCTTATAAAAGAATCCTAATAAATTTGTTGAGACCTAGACCTACCAAAGTTTAGTTTTGGATAGAGAGGTCACACTAAAGAAAATTTTGAAAATTCTTAAGGAGAATACTAGAGGGGAATAAACTTCTCATAGTTCAAAATGTGTTAATATAACAAAAGGTAGAAGTGACTTGTTTTTATTAGTAATACTCAAGTAGAATCTATGGATATTTTATTTTAAGAATCATTTCACTGAATGTGTTAACAAAAAAAATTATTCATTATGTATCTAAGAATATTATAAATTTTTAACTAGAAGATAATAAAGGCCCAAAGGTTATTAGAAAAGGATACTTTAACATCTGAATGAAGAATAGATAATTCCTATTTCTCATAGAAGTAAGGCACAACCCTAGTCTATTGAAAATTCTTATCTACATTAGATAATCTGTTGTTGATGGGTATGGAACCACATTTGAAATTAAGTATGAAGAGTAAATTAAGGATCTATGGTAGTTTCACAAGGAGTTATTATGGAAATCTACACATGATCATATGTTTATAGGGATGTAATGTTTTAATAATTTCAATTACTAATGAAATAGGAGTTTTATATCATAGTCTTGGTCATATTGGCGAAAATAATTTGAAGATTCTAATCAAAATATTAATAATAATGTTTTATTATATGAAAAATTAAAATTGTTGAAGTTATGCACTAGAAAAATAGATAATTATATTTTTCAATATAAATGGACTTATGTCTAGTGCTCATATGTTGAAAATAGATCTCTCAAATGTTTGAGGAGCTTCTCCAATTCAACCCAAAGTAGATTCACTCTATTTTTTATATTTTATTGATTAATATTCAATAAAACAATGAGTTTACTTTATATATCATATGTATGATGTTTTTAGGATTTCATTAAACGTAAATACTTGGTGTAAATTTTATATGGATTGAATTTTATGTGTCTTCATTCAAGAAAATAGTGGTCAGTACACTATACAAAACTTTTAAAACTTTTACCGAAAGAAGAGGATACACATGAAAAAATATTTCCTAGAAAACAAAGAAGAATAGCTTGGATGAACGATTGAATCATACCATATGGGAGATGGTTCATAGTGTGATGTTACAATTAGGAATCATCAAAAGAGTCTGGGAAGATGCATTCAAAATAGTGACATATATCATAAATATAATTCCAGCATTGGTGGTTGGGATGTAAATTCTAGAAGAGTTGAGCTATAATAAAGAAGAAATATAGGGCATATAATTCATTTTAAAAGATCACTAGAGTTAGAATTCATGTTCCAGGGATCATGTATGATTTAAAATTTCTTCTTTTAATGTATATAGGGAACCCAAATGACTAAAAGAAGTGGAAATAATCAATGAATCAAAATAATAGAATTCAATAATGGATGAAGGTATGTATCTATTTAAGTTTAAGGTAAAATGTGAGATTACTAGATTAACTAAATCAAAACTCACACTTTTACTAATTAATGAAAGATTAATATGGAAATAAATGTTTCAAATCATGAATTATGGTAAATGGATTTAAATAAAATGATGGAATTGATAGCTCAAAAGTTTTCCTACTAGCACTTAAACATGCATAAATCAAAATTGTATTGATCATGGTGGAATCAAAAGATATCCACTTTAAAAAATGTATATAAATATTTTTTTTCATGGTGAGTTGGAGGAAGAAACTTAAATGAATAAAAGTATATTTCATTGAATATGGAAACTCGAATTTAGTTTTTATGTTGATGAAAAGTATTTATGGAATGAAGAAATTGAAAAGATCGTGTAATAATAAGTTTATTGGATTTATGTCCAAAAAATGATTAGATAGGTAAAATTTATATTATAAAACACTCATTATACTAATTTTGTACATTGATTACTTATTGATGGAAGGTTTTATGTTTTACATATTTAGGAGATAAAGTTTACGTAATCTAGACAATTTGAAATAAAATATATCATAAATTTGAAGAAAATATTGTAGGTAGGAATTTAGAGGGATACAAAATCTGAAATTTAGGTGTTATTATAAAATTAATATATCTTGAATATTGTGGAAAAATTATGAATGAAAAAAATTTAATACTATCCTAACTCCTCCTACTAGAATGTTAAAATTATACTTGGAACATGCACCAATAATCGAAGCATAGATATAATACATGGATAAAGATCCAATTTCTTGCGTTGTTGAAATTTTGATTTAATAACTGATATGCACATGGTTATAAATTCTTTTTATAGTGGGAATTGTAAGTCAGTTTTTTTTGAACCCCATAAGGTATTATTAGAAATCCATCAACCACATCATCCCTTACAAGAAAGGAATGGAATACGTTTCCAATTTTTTAGGGAGGCATATTCATTAAAAGGTTTTTTGGACATAGAATTTGATATATATTTATATACCTAGAAGATTATGATCAGTTTTAAGTTGACTTGAAGTGGAATAACTCTATATTGGATGTTATAAATGTAGATTATTGTTAATTTAACTTCAAGAAATGAAAATTATGTGGTTGAAATAGTTGTACGGAAGGACATTGTTTGGTTAAAACATTTATTGAATGATTGTAAAAGAAGTTACAAAGTTTTAATCATATTATATGATAATAAAAGTGTGAATCACTTGGATTATATTTTTAATTTACATTAATGTAAAAATAATATTGACCGGATGTACCGCTTCATTTGAAATATTGGGAAGGATAAATTGTTAGATCATAAAAAGATATCTAGAAGCCAAAATCTAGTTGACACATTCTCTAAAACATTAATTTCAATAATTTTATGGAAATTTCATACTTAAGTAGGAAATGGGTTAATAAAACGATGCTATATAGGATGGAATTTTTTACAAAGTGTTATATAGTTTCATAATATTCCTTTAAACTAGTCTATGAGTGAGAGATTATTGAGATGTGATGTTTCGTTTCATTTCACTAGAAGTTCTTTCAACATATTTTGATATATTATTTATGTTACTAAATCAATTTCAATGGGTGATGTTTGGGTCGGTGTATAGAAAATGGATGTGAAAACACTCAAAGTGATAGTCAGATCATTAGATGTTATTATGTTCCAGTGGTATCAATGTGGTCCAAAGTGTTCAAAGAACAAGAACTCTCTAAAATGGGGTTCTTAAATACATTTGTCAAGGAAATTAGTTGAATTAAAATGTATAATTGTATATCACTAGTCACATAAAAAATGGAGGAAGATCCATGAAACATGGAAGGTAGTGAAACCTAAATTACATAGTGAGAAATTTTATAAAATGGAGTGGACCTTCTATATATTAAATTAGTTATGAAAATAGTGCATCTATATTTTCAATATTTTACTATAGAAGTGAAAAATGGATTAGTGACATAAATGGTTGTCTATTTATGTTTAGTGATTTACAAAGTGTTAGTACTTTGTAATGTTTTCTCACTTTTTTTCCAATTTATTATATTTATTATAACTCCAGTGATATAAATAATGAAATAGTGTTATGATCATTCACATAGGTTTTATTGTCTAAATAATGTAAATACCATATGTTATCTCCTTCTTTATATTATATTAGAGTATGTTCCTCTATTTGTTTGAATGTGTGTGGATTTTCATGAGTAGCGTGAAAGGTTGAATTTCTATGGTAGGTAGGGTACATAGACATCCTACTTATGGTACACTTATTTTAAGGTATTTTTATGAGGTTTTTAATATTATGTTTAGATTTTGGAAGAAAATGTTCTAGTTGACTAAAGGTCATGGTTCTATTGGTCACATGGCAACCAGATCCCAACAAATGGGTCATCAACATAATATTAAACATCATTTAGATGAATAGGTTATCACAAACTTCATAACCATTATGAATGGGTTATAAACATAATAATTAACATCATATAGGTCAATATGTCATCATCAATATATTAACATATGTGAATGAGACATCAAAATAATAATAAAAATTATAGAGGGGAACATGACAACACCGAGATCATAACATTGGTGAAGAATTCATTACATTAACATACAATGTAAGGGTGATTGGGTTATAACCACTCTAATAGAAACAATCAAAAAATTATGTATCACCATAAAATAATCACAAAACATAATGAAATTTATTACTACACACATAATAAATAGTTATAATGACTATGTTATCACTATATACAATAAAAAAATAAATATAGATAATGATATATCATTATTCACACAATCTATAACATTGTGAATGATTTATCACTATATCTATATATATAATTATGTTTTAAAGGGTATTTTTCTAAATGATGTTCATGAAAAAATATGGTTGAACAATCACCATAGATATAACTATTATAATTGGTGAATATTTAATCACCCCAATCATGATCAATATCAATAAAAAATCAATGACATGGTGAATAGTTTATCATATTGAGAATAATAAACATGGGTGAGTATTTTTTCAAAAAGGCATTGGTCTCACCAATCAAAATTAATTTCTAGTCTACCGACACCTATAATGTTGTATTCCTAAAACACATATGTCAAGCTCAACCTCCCACTTGCATTATATTTAATCCAAACATAATTACCCTTATTAGAATGCTCACACTAAAGTAAGCACTGACAATATCAAAATCCCACAAAAATGTTAATTCACCCATATACCAAGCCATACATGTTGTTCCCATTTTCCAAGAATGAGCAAGGATAACCTAGAAGGATCTCTAACTGAATTTATAGGTAAAAACTCTCCTCATGGGTTCTAATCCAATGCCACTCACTAATTTCATAGGGAAACATGGAAATCATTTTTAATTTGTATAATTATAAGATTTTAGATAGTTAAAAATGTTTTATATAATGTATTCTCACCCCCAAGAATCTAAAAATCCATCTTTTGTTCTTTCCACTGTCATTTACACCTACACTCCTATTCCTATATAACATACAACACCTGAAATTAATATAAAATTATAAATGAATTTGAATACTTCCATGATCATAGTTGTACCGCACTATTCATAGAGTATAAATTATTGATTTAGTAAAAATAATATCAGATCATTAAATTAGATCAAAACCCTATATTTTAGAGATTTATAATGGAGAGTATCAGTAAAATGAAAGAAAACTCAAATAAATGATTATAAGAGGTTAATGATATCTATAGATATCCAACTCAATTGATTGTACGCAAATTGGGTTATACAAAATGGATGAGTCAACAGTGACCAAAAACCAATATGTTCACCACTCATGTGAGAATAACAGAGGCCAATAGGGAGTATTAATAAAGTATTAATGAGTTCAAATTCAAAAAATAATCAACATACATTATAGGGTTATATGTCCTACCAAAAATCTTCCAGATAAATAAGGTTTTGATGCACCCCTACCAAATATTTGGTGGTAGGGGATGTATCTATTTACTTGGACATATGAATTTTGATGGATTCTCACTGATATTCTAGTGGGAGATATGCTCATGAGTATATTTCCATGTCCTAATTCATTTCCTTGAAACTCGATTCTCAACCTCTTGCAACAAATGTAATTGTTGAGGGCCACTAAAATACCCCTGGTTTGAAAACTAATTAATCAAATTTGAGCCAAAATATGTGGGGATGTTAAAAAATCCCCAAAAAATTATGATTAGTCCTTGAGATTGGTTACAAAGAATCATTGGATAAATTTTTTGGCCACTATACTCATATATCCTCCCCACACCCCTAAGCCTCCTGTTAGATATATCTATTTTACCACCAAGAATATACCAAAGACACCATCTTTGAGAAAGTATTTTCTCATTTCAATCCACTGTGAATACTAGTCATTCCTTGAATAAATCATCCACAACTAGCTTGAAAACATCAATGATAATCATACAAGAAGGATCTAGATTTTATATCTGGGGCTGATATATGTAGAATACATCATGGATTACACCATATCTTCACGTAATTTCTAATTGACATGACACTATATTGATCCTCTCAAAAATATAAAATTTAAACATGTACCTATGAACTTTTCCCCCTACTTATAAATAATCTATTATCAAAATCTTGGTGATACTGTAAGAAATACCCAGTCACCCACTCAAAATCTGGAGGAAAATGTTAGAAGATGATGTCTGATCACTAATTGATTTAAGTGTTCTTCAACCACTAACTAATCAATTAAAAATTCTCCAAAAAATTCTGAACAATAATTATAAAAAAATAGTTTTATCCCCTTTCCCTAGTCAGTATTTAGGTTATTAACACTAATATGCTAAGTGAGAGTGAACCCCATTAAGAGTTTGGGCTGAATTAGTGGTTACCAAAACACCAGCTCTCAACTAATTATTTCCTTGACCATTTATTATGATTTATTATCAATATAGATAATAAACACACATAAAACAATATTGTATACAAGGTTCACTCACTCTTTTTATCGAGTTTCTAATCCTTTGTGACTAATTATTGTTATCTTTTTATCCACTTTCATATCTTATTATGAATGAGATCAAATCATGTAACCTGAATCTGGTCCTAAACTCTCATGTTCAATATTGATCTAGAAGGGCATCAATAAATTAATTGATATATTGTGGAATCCAAATGTAAATTTGTAATTTGGAGTACATGTATACCCTCGTTCTTCTCCACAATGATGGCTATAGTCCCTCTAGAATGACTCATAGAGAAAGTGGATAAATACCTATAATTTTTATATCTCTTATTATTACAAATTCAAAAGGTTTGGACTCCTCATTTTTACAATCTTATCATTCATTCCATAGTGTTTTACAATTCTAAAAGATGACCACTTGATTTAAAATATACAGACAATATTGCTTTTACAAATCTATACTTAGATCCATAAAATATGAAGAACTATTGTGGAGTGATCAAATTGGTTGTTTCATATTTCCTTTTTCTGATCTGATCTAATAAATCATATAATATTCATGAATAAGTTCCTTTAATCATTGTCTTTTTTTTCAGGAGTCACTAGATTATAGTAAGACTCAATTTGGATTCCAAACTAGTTCAACACCAATTTGTTATGTCATCCATATCAAAGTAAAATCAGATCCCGATAATTATTTGGGAATATCCTTATAGAGAAACTCCTCATTATGTGGTGTGGCTATTTTTTGTATGTGTAACTTATTTCAATGTCAAAAAAATCACAAAACAACGACTATTTTTTATAGTGTGATATCTATGTTAGAGTAAAAATAATATTCCAGACCATCCTCATCATGGTGCTACAAAACCATTCACATTTATATTCCCTCCAACTCTTCCTTTATATTCCACCTTATATAAAATTTGACCCCAAGTTATCCAGAACAATGTTTTCAATAAATAAAACATGAGAGAAATATTAATATTCTTGAATAAATTGTCTCAAGAAATAATTTAAAACATGAATTCTATGTGAATGTTATTACTACACCACAACATAGGATACAATGTTGTTTTGTAGATTACTATAACTCTATTTGTAATATAAATTCTAAATTGAACATGTACTAATTGAGAAAAAATCATATCTATAACTTTTTCAATTCAGATAATCACTTCTCTTAATTTATCACCCCTCATTAACGTAACACCATAACCCCAGAGCACTAATAATTATCTTGGATAAAGTGTTACTGGGATTCTAGGCATGATTTTGTATAAAAAATAGGCTATTGACTCATATGAAGGGTTTTGGTTGTTATCATTCGGAGTCTATTCCACCCAATTAGATTTCTCCATAAGAAATAATGGAAACAAATTACTCAAAATTGTAAATAATTAGAGTACATGGATGAATAAAAAAATCATGTTATATAAATTATATATGAAGAAGAAAAGTAGTCATATAGACAAATGAATATGTAGTTATAAAATTACTTATCACCCACTGAGATGACTATAATACATTAAAAAACAAAAATTTAATTGTTCATGGGGATCCACTGCCATCTTAGATCCATCCATCAATCCTAGTATTCAAATTTGATATGAGTTATCCCAATAAATCATGAAAAACTGGGCCTTTTCCCTACCAAAATGAAAGATTATCAAACACTGATCAAGTATCCATGTTCCAAAGACCCATTGCTAGTGTGTAAGTACAACATAGTAGGGAACCACAAATGTAGTCCCTTACATAACTAGTAATTTCTTTGTGTATACATGTGTCATGAATTGTTAAATAAATAAATATAATGAATATTCATAAATAAATTAAACACTATCATTACTCATCTTCAACAGGAGACCGATAATGAATTTACCAATATCTACTGGTGCTAGAGTGTATTTGAGCATATTTAATCACCATATGAAAATATATCTATCACCCAAAAAATAAGACACACTAATAAAATATACATATCCCTAGAACACTATAAGGCATATATGATAAGTATATCCATCCTCATAACATTTTAAGCCTCCTAAATAAAAGATACCCATATTTATTACTTAATGTACTATGTGACATAACCCACTCTGAACCATCTTCCTACCCAGGGGTGTTTCACCCTAGATCCATATCTATCACAGAACATAGCTCACTAGGGACATTATTTTATCATAATCTCAGGGGATTGCATCCCCAGACCAAAAAAGTTATCAATAATCCATTACCTAGTGATCATAACCCCAATCTGGCACCTATATTGTCATTTAGATTTCAAAAAACACACATCAAAAAACAAATAAACCTAGGAAAGAATCCTCTGCAAAACCACATTCAACATGCTCACAAGCTATCACAAATTGAACCCACATGTATATGACATATATAAACATAAAATAAAAAATAAAGGGTATAATCCATTTGAATAACCTCTCATAACATACCCCACATGTTTTCCTCACACCCAAACTCGGTGAAAGTTATATAGAATGGCCTCTCATGTTAAAAACCCATCCCATCATTACAATAATACGAAGCTCACTCCCTCCACCTTTAGTTTCCAAAGTGGAACTAAAAGTTAAAAACACATAATTTCATATAATAACCCTCAATTCGGAAAATATATCACTGAGGAACCCTCTATGATCCCCTAAGTCATAACTTAGTTGTGCCACTCTTCAAGGGATATTTATTCTCTCTCTCACCCCTCATGTAAACACCCCTCACTCATAGGGTGTAACAACCCTGAAAATTATCACACTCATATCATGGCCTCACCAGACATTGGAAAATTCCCACTCACATAACCTTTAAGTGATGGAACACTTACCATTTGACATCTAATGTCACCTTACTTAATTCCTATTGAACCTATCCTATCCAGAACCTACCAAGTTTATACCCACCTAGGGACTCGCATAACAATGGTGGGGCCTATTCCAAATTCACCTTATCTAACCCAATGTTATAATGGATTCTAATGGTTATAATAAGGCCAACATGCACTTATCATTTCCAATTTCACACCACCCCAACGTAACAGATATAAGGGAACCTATCCAGGACTACTAAGTTCATGTAATTCATTTAAAAGTAACCCCTATCGGTCCATTTATTATAAGTTATAGAACTATAATAAATGAATCGACCATAGGTGTATGAGGAATCAATAAAATTCACAAGGGTTCCTCATGACCTATTGAAAATTTCTAAACTCATTCATATACCTTTAATTTTAATTAAAAAAATTATATGATTTTAAATTTTCATTCCCCCATAGTGGAAAGACTATATATCTAATGACATATAAATAATATGTATTTACAAAATAGTGTAATTTTGAAATAGTACCTACCTAAAACATGGAGTCCCCATTCTTATATGGTATTTGACAACCACTGCCTAAGTCCACCCAATGCTTGTCAATGATTACATTAACTCATGAGCATCCATATCAAGTCAATAAATCTAATTAATTAAATTATAAAATCTATAATCAAATTTAAAATACAATTAAATTAGGAATAAAACTAAATAACACACTAAGTTATAACTTCTTATTGAGATCTATACGGCATCACCCACTCTCAAAATGCAACCGTATTTTATCCAGGATCAAAATTAAATTAATTATAACTAATATAATTCATTAAAAAATTATCCCATGTAGTAATAAATTCAAAATAACTCTTTTATAGTCCTATTTTTACTAAAATATTGAACATCCACACATGAAATAAATATTATATACTCCCCAAACCATTTCAGGTAAAATCCATAACAAAGGACATCAATTCCATATATTTTTAAAATAATTTAGAACAAAATAATAACTAATTTCATAAAAATCCATAACTTCATAAAACCGATGTACAATAGTGTACTGCCATTGTCTTTTAACATACCTTATCCATAACAAACAATATTCCCATCATATTGGAATGATTCTACCACACTCAAGTGGAATTATCATAAAAACCTAAACCAAGAAAACCAAAACCAATAGCAAAGAAAGGAGAATAAGAGAGGAAAATTAATATAAGGACATATAACCTATAAAAAATAAATAAATTCCATAAAAAAATAACCCAAATCATTAGGGATCAATGTTAAAAAGGAGTAAGTAACCCACTGGGTTTGGATGCATATGAGTTAAAAATAGAGGATATGTGTTTTAAAATTACTAAGGGAAAAAGGGAATTATCTAAAAACTAAAACTACATTATGAGTCAAAATAACATGTACCATGGAATTCCTTACCCCATGGTCCACCCACAAGTAGACCCAAATTATCCCCAACATACGAAGGTATTCCAATATACCTCACCCCTTTGTCAACATTTCATACAAGAGAACCATCGAAGCCCCTCAGCTAATACTCTTGGTGAAACACCCAACCCTAATACATTGTGACATGTCGAGATTACCCAAGACACCACCTTGGTCACCCAAAACACCAAATTAGGGTATTTTGGATCCCCATTTCCTATATGTGTACTTCCTTAGCACTAAATTCTATCTAAGGGATACACCCTTCAAAAAACTCAACCACCTCTCCCCATGTAAGAAAAAATTCTCAACACTTTGAGGATAGTCTACTAGATGTTTTGCATAACGATACAATCATAGTAAATCACCTATCCCTAGTTAACAATTACCTCTACTTGGGAATTTCTCCCCACCATAAGGATCACTACACTATGGTGCTCCCCATTTCCAATAGGTACAGTCCTCAGGTTCACCATACTCCATTGTACTTTCCTTGATTACCACTGAAGATCTCTAAACACTTACCAAAAAAATATACTTGAGGAATTAAAAACCTCATAAGCTCAATTTGAATTATTATTATCTATAAAAGCCTTTCACATAATTCAAAAACTCCAATTTCTTAAATATTTTTACAACAACAAAATTTGGGTATTTATAACCTCCCTACTATAGCACTTCTCATCCTCGAGAAGCCGCTTTATTTCTCTAATATTTAACCTGGACTATTTAGGTCCCCAATTCATACTTAATTGAAGATATTATATCATGAAATTTTTAATGATTTTCCACTATATAACTCTAAACATATGGTGAATTATTAAGAAAAAATAAATCCATGATAATCGCTTCCACCAAAACACCTTGATAGCGCTCAAAAGAATCCATCTATGATATGACATCATGGTGTTTTCAATGAATTTACCTCTAGGATGATGGTGTTGAAAACCCTTATTCTCAACTAAATTGGGTTATTTTTGAGTCACACTACTACCCACTACCAAAATCACCTACTAACATACATTTCTAGTGGTCCAAGGTCAAATTCATTAAGGTTTTTCTCTAAAAACATCTAATTACATGAGAACACCATTAGTGCCACCTTTGTATGAATATTTTTAAAAATTATCTGGTGTAACATACCACACACTACCACACAATATGATCATGATTCATTAACACTCAGAGGAATTAAAATATTTCCCAAACATCCATAACATAGTTTAATCCTAAATTTTGGGGTAGTTCATGTGTTGGATCACCAACCAACCCAATCCACCATCATAATTCACTCACGAGTTTTGACACACTGTTGATCTAACCCATGCTATGATTACATACAAAATCAACTTAAGATCAATTCCAACCCAAGGAATCTATCCAATACCTCATCCAAATCCCAAATTTAGATTTTACTATGAAAATAGTTAAATTTTGATTTATTTAATCATAGATATTCTAATGAGACACTGATCATCCAAGAATGAGTCTCATCACACCAAAAATCTTTCTGTATAATGTTTTTATATACATGATTCATGCTCTATCCATGTCCATAAATAATGAATTGACTTTTCCATATTGTTGATACATGTGCATCAACACAAAACATCATCCACTATCCATTCTAGACTCAGATAGGATATTAGCATCAGAAAACACAAAATTTACCCGTAATGAGGGACAAACCCTCTAATTGAAAAAGGATCACTCCATACTATATAAATTTCCATATACCAATCCCCAATCACAACATCAACATGTTCTATCCCAATACTCGTGTTTCTCCTCTCCATCCATGCACACCTATATTGTTTACTCTAGAAACCATTGAAAACATGGTTTCATCACCACTAAAGATGAATATTATTCATTAAAATGCTAGAAACCAAGCCTTTTGTCATTTCATAAATGTCATTAGACCTTCACCCACACGTACCTTCCCACCGATTCCCAACTAAAAATGCACCACATGCAGCCCGCATGAAATACATCAATCTCAACAAATTATTTCGAATTACTTAAAGTAAAAACTATTAATAGAAACTAATTTAAGGTCCCATGAGTCTCATTATATCAGACCTAATCTTACATGATTATACAAAAAAAATATTCCCCACTGCATTTCAATCTCATTTAATCTAATGCACTATCGGTGCTATTATTCAAAATTATGCAGTTCCCCTATGCCATGGTATAAGGCCCGACCACTCATCATCCTAGACAACATTACAAATCCAAAAGTGTATACCCACATTCTATCCATCCCAGATCTATCCATCTATTACCACAATCATCTATCTTATCCAAAACCATACCCAATTTTTCTAGATCTAAGAATACTACCAATATTTGTCTCTAAATCATTCCTTAATACCAAAATAACTAAATGTATTTTACTTAATGAAATACCAATGAACCTGACATTCCCATAACATATACTATGAAGCACATCCTGTACACCAATACCATAACAAGATGCATCTTTATAAGATTCATATTTCTATGGCACTGATAGGTCTTACTAAACCCTAATTAAGGTTAAAATCATATAAAAAAACTAAAATACTCCATTATGACTAACTATTAAATATCCTCATATTCATCTCAAAAGCACTAGACTCTCCCCCATATCCCCTAAATCATATATCACACTATTCATAAATCATTGGGAATAATAGTATATTCACATCTTTAATATCACCTAAAAATCACATGTTAAAACACCCACTCTAGGTTTCTCACATATACATATATGAACCACATAGAAATTCATCTAACTACTAGGGATTTGATACACACTAATAATCCACATATGGGACTACCCCATTAATAACCATGATATCATCTCAGAAAACATATATGTAATGGAATTATACGAATATTTCCTTGGTCGAGTATAAAATAGTTATATGGTTTGATTAATGACACCAAGAAGATATATGGGGAACCACTATATATGGGTTTTTATGAACCTCTATGTAGGAAAACCTATTTCCTTTTCCAAAACCAAAAAGTAATGAAATGCCTATACCAACTTTCTATGTGTCTTTATAAGTCCCTTAGAACGAAGGATTGTATTTTTGTTATCAAGGATCATTACTCTATAAAATCTATGTGACCTATCATAAAATGAAAATACACCATGTTCTATTTGAGTAGAATTAGAACAAAAATTTATATGGAAAAATATTATATATATTGTTGAAGAAACCTTAAATAGCTGAACCCAATATTGACTATTATATTAAACACACATAATATAAGCATGTCCTATGAATCCTATATCATAAATATAATGAATGAACATTAGCCTCGAGAAACCAAGAAAAGAACAAATCATAAATAAATCATAAATCTAAAAACCATGTGTATCACACTAGGTTAAGTCATGTAGTTGAAATATTGAAATAAATAAAATCCCATGCCTTATTAACATGCACATAAAAATGAAAAATGTGTCCATGATACACTTGTCAATGGTCTATCACAATACTTAACACATTCCCTGGTCACCTATCTGACATCTCTACAAATATTAAGATAAAAAAACATTGATACACTTAGTGATGTCCACCAAAAAGATGTTACACCACTTTTTAATTCACCAACCTTAAACCACTAATTTTTTTACAATAAGTAAAACTACTAAATCTGTAAAAAAAATCTCCATATGCTACAGGCTTTCAAATAAGAGTATGAGTTCTAGGGTATTACCGCAGAGAGACTATGATCCCTTATCAATGTTCTCAGTAACATAAAAAGAAACAAAAAACACCCAAATAGTATATAATAAACTTTAGAAACATAATAACCACAATAAATCTATATCAAATTTAAAGTTAAAATAAAATAGTCATACAGTATCTGGATCATGCAAGAATATAAGGAATGATTTCCCACTGAGCTGACCACAACACACTAAATGAAAATAAATAAAGTAAATATTTGTAGGGATCTATCGACATCCTTGATCAATACCTCAATATCAATCACCAAACATGATATAATATATCCTTCACAATCATATAACATTAGGTCTTCACTATGCCTAAAATTTAGACCAATGAATCTTCTTGGGTACCCTAGTCTCATGGACCCTCGAATAGGGGTTGAGTACAAATCTGTAGTGCAGAATAACATGATCCCTTAAATGACCAATAAATTATGGGTGTAAAAATGTGATATGATCAAAATAATATAAAAATATAGTAAAAAAGCATAAATAAAATCAACATTTTTTATCCTTTAGTTCTAACATGACCTCAAGATCTACAATACCTACTTCAACCAATTCTAGAGTGTCATTGATTATAATTTTTCTCCCAGGGGAAAGATAAACATCCCTTAAAAATGAGAAGCCATCCAATGAAAATATACCCATCCTTGTTGTACAAAAATCCACCAAAATGAAATATACCCATCCTAGGAACATATGACGACTCATGGGAGAAATATATACATCCTATGAAAATAATATACCCAGGCTCATAGCTCACCTAGAACCATAACCCCACATAGTATTCATCCAACCCTATATCCATATATACCTTGATTAATAACACAATATGAACCATCATCAACCAAAAATCATGTGGTCCACATCCCCTACCAATAATATGGTATCAATACTCCATTACATGGGGATCATAACTCACCCCCGATGCTTGAAACATCAATTATATTTCACACAACATGCATATGAAACACATAAAAATGACAGAATACCACCTAAAACCTCATAAAAATTAACACAAGGTATTAATCCCCAAAAACTTATATAAAACACACACGCATATAAATTGACCACACTCCATTATCAGTACCAATTGTGACATATAACACGAGTTTCCCCCCCACCCAATATCAGTTCAATTTATACGATATCCTATCAAGCATGAAAGCCATACCATCACTATAGATAACCCAGGATGACATGTTGGACCTTCAATATCTAAAGTGACACTCAAATTGAACAATACCTACTCTAACACACTAACACTATCTTGGGATGACATATTACCGGGAACCCACATATCCCCCTATGTAATAACCTATCCATGAATCCAAACATGGAATCCTCAAACTTATCCCATACCTTAAGTCAACTCCCATCACTAAGAAGGCATATAATCTCTATAAATAATAGAAGTCATATCATTTCATCACCATCATTATTAGTTAATAAATAATTAAATAAATATCAAGAGATGGTTCAATTCCCATATTGATTCTCAATTACACATAGGTTAGTTCTCACACATCCAACCCATTCACAACCTACCTAATGAATAACAACATAGGTTCTCACATTCCACTGGGGGAGGATGAGTCTACCCTTTATCATCTCATCTATCCTAAAGTCCTAAAGGCATATCAATGTTATAATAAGTCCTACACAGTCCTATGATTTCCAATTCATCACCCACCCTTACTCAAGATATCTAAAGAAAATAATATAGGCCTACTATGTTCATGTAATTAATTAAAAACTCACCGCTTTGGGTCCATGTACAAAAATGAAAAAAATTATAATTTAGGCCTCATCTATGGGAAAACAACAATTCATATTAGTTCCCAAAGGTGATTTATGTCCCTTGTAACAATGTTCAACTAATTCATTTGAAGCCAATATTAATTAAACATTTTATATAATTTAAACAAGATATTATCTAGTAGTGGTGATACCACATATAGTGTGAAATATAAATAAATTTTATTTACTGAAAATGGTATGTTCTAGGGACCACATACCTTAAACTTTAAATCACTATCCCTTTAATCCACTAAGAAACCATTGTCTAAGCCTGACTAAGTCTCATAGACACTTATATGAACTCATTACCAACTATTAAAACCCATAAAATTAAATTAATTATATTATATTTATTAAAATATATTCACAATGAACTTCAATTAGGAATAATTACTAGAACCTCACCAATCCAAAACCGCTCATAGAAACCTCAATTTATAGAGTGTGTTCCACTCGCAAAACATACCCATATATATGCCATGGAATATAATTCTTTTACTTGTAAACATTATAATTAATTTAAAAGATAATTTATATTTGAATAAATTAATAATCACTCATCACACCGAAACATTGATAATCCACATGTTTATGGTCAATGGTGCACTCTTATAGTTATTTTGGGAAAAAATCCATAACACATGACAAAAATTCAAATGATGATTTAATTTCATTTAGGTAAAAACAAAAATAATTTCATATAGTGATGTACCATCATTTATGAGACGAAAAAATATGTGATCATTATCTTAGGACATCCTCTATCTACCACATGATAAATACCCTTTGTATCTGGAGGATTCCACCATGTTTTTGTGGAATCATTTCAAAACCCTAAAAAAATTAATTGAAATCCATGCTTAAGAAATGGGAGGATGAAATGAGAAAAATGAGAGAGAAATATCACATAAAAACTCTAAATAATTACCTTAAATAATAACCCTAAACCATAGGGGAATAAAGGGATAAAGTAGGGGAGGAAAACCTTAGGGTTCAACCACGTGGGAGAGAAATATATGGGAGATGTGTTATAAAATTGAGAGGAAAAATGGGATTCACCAAAAACTTATACTGTATTGGGTGGGAAGAAAACATGTACCACCACATTAACTACACCATGGTGCACCCTTAATAAACCCTAAAGGATCCCAAATACACTAAGTACTATTTCCATCCTTAACCCTTGATCATTTTCTCACAAATGAGCACCATCAAAACACATCACCTAAAATTATTACTGAAACACCTAGTAGGAAAGTGTTATTCCATGGTGGGATTTCCAATAAGAATCACCACCATTACCCAAAACATCCATATAGGGTATTTTTTATCCCCTATTTCATTCTTGTGGGTTACACTGGTTCCACACTCCCCCAAAATTCTACATCCTCCAAAATTACTACCCACCTCACCCTGAGAAAGATGAAAAGCCTAACACAATGGGAGTGGTTCTGTAGGAATTCCTATATGGATACCCCTTAGAACAAAATAACTATCCCAAGGTAAAATAATCCTCAACTACAGAGTCTTTCCCACCACTATGGGGATCCCTATACAATGGTGCTCCCCATTTATAGTAAGGACAAGCCCCAGTCACACGTACTCTCCCTAAATTTACCTGACAACCTCTTGAGAAACAGAAACACCTCTCATGTCTCAATATACATAAAATGTATATACTTTAGGTGTTATTAATCTCAAACTATTGATCCAAATTCTGAGTCTCAAAATGAACCTTTCTCAAAATTAATAAACTCGAATTACTTATGATTTTTCATAAACTAAGAATCACCAATTTTTATAACTAACCCAACCTATAATCATCAAGGGATCTTCAATATCCCCCTTTTAATTTATTACAAACATAAAAATAAAAACATGATCTCTTATATAATATTCAATTACCAACTCTTCATGTATACTTGAAATAATAAATCTCTTCAACATTTTGCCCACATATTCGTCATCTAAAACAACATACTAGAGTCTTCCCCCTTCTTGAGAACAAATTACTGTATAATATATCCTTTCACTAATAAATTAAATTTAATGAAAGAAGAAAATAATTCTAGAAATATAATATGGATTTTAACATATAATTCATGTTGAAAACAATCTTAATAAATGTATCCATTTAGGGTCTTTTTCATGATATCCCCCACTATCCATTTAGTTAAAACATACTATAATTGAATCAATTGATGTTTCACCTTATCCTTTATCAATTTATACATTATAGAAATATGATTAATCTATTAATTTTATAAAATATTCTTTTTCTAGTTGATTACATATGGATTATCACACCCAAACATGAATGGGTATGGACCATTGAAACATATGTGTTCAAGATAAGAATTTATCCACATTATTCTTTTCATGAATTATGATGTAGTGACATATTCTTAATAAATTATTATAAATATAATATATTTTTTCTTCTTTGAGTTCCACAAAAGAAATATTCCTATAATAAATAATGTATCTCTAGAAGTACACTTTTGATCACCATTATCTTTATCTCAATTTGCATCAGAATAGCTAAAAATCTAAAATGATGTGTTATTGTTTTACCAAAATAGAAATATATAGTATTTTTGATATAGCATATTCTCATTTCACGACAAAAATATGTGAATCACTAGGATTAATTTGAAATAATTTTAAATTGTTTCATAAATTTTATGTCTAATTTAGACAAAATCAAATGAAATATGTTTCCAATAAGCGTCCAATACGCTATTTAATCAACAATCCTTTGTTACTACTTCATGGAAAACATGGCCCTAAGTACTATAGGATTAGAAAAACCTCTTAATTAATATATTTAGAAATTATTTAATAATTAATAATTTTAAATTTCTTTAAAGAGAAATATAGAACCTTATTATGCATGCATAATACTCGTCTTCTATACAACACCACCATTAAAATCATAATTAATTATTCTTTAAATGACTAATCAATATGAAATTATGTTTTAAAGGATTTATTATCTTACAAAATGATCACATATATTCTATAAATGATACTTCGAAGATTATTTTTATAAAATTGGTGAATTATTTCACATGGTGTAAATCTATGAAATATACCTTCATCAAAACTTATATCCAACTTACGCAAATGTTTACCATCAATTTTTTTTGAAAGAATGGCATATAAATACATTTAAAATCACAAATTTTATATTCTCTAAAAACCAAATAACTTAATTTGTATTTATAAAATCTTATTTTCATAAGAACCAATTAAGAATATAAGAAGCATCAATAGTGGTTTGGCCCCAAACATATTTTGAGGTGCAATGCTCAGATAATATAGTTTGTCTAATGTTTACTAAAGTATGATTATTCCACTCAAAAGTTAAATTTTATTGGAGGTGTGTATGGGGAAATATGTTCATTCCTTATACCATTTTTATCAAGATATTCCTCAAATTATTCTTTGTTTTTATTAATATTCTTTATTAGACCAATATATTAGGATAAAAAATTCCAATTTGAATCAAAAAAATAATCAAAATGTTTCTAAATATCCTATGAAATTATTACTTAATAATTATAAAATACATAACATAAATGAGCGAAATCATAAAAAATTAATTAAATACTTATATTTATTTTTTGAGTTCAATTTCATCAGACCACACACTTTTGAATGAAACAACCTTATAGGTTTAACTGTGCTTATATCTAATTCCTTGGGATTTTGGTTTAACATTGTACTTATACAAAACATGTCACAAGTGTCGAATATTTCATGATTTGGTATAAATATATTTATCCCAAAATCATGTTTAACAATATTAAAAAAATTATTTTCCCCTAAAAGGCCATGTCTTCTATCCCATAAATAATTTTCCACAATTATGGTCATGAAACAAGTGTATTAATCATTATAAATTTAAAATAGTTTAACAATTATTGACTATCCCATCATTATAACTATATTATCATTTATTATAATAATAAAAAATACAATTTACTAGAAAATCACTTGATTCCCATTTTTTCAAATATGAATAGAAATCAACATATTGTGCCTCCACCTATAAATAAGAATAACACAATTGGATTTCTCCTCATCAATCTCACTGAATCCAAATAATTTCACATTATGTGGTCTAACAATTTTAAAATTTTTTACTCCTATATAATACCATTGTATGTCATTAATTACTTCTTTATTTATATCTATATGTAGAGAGAGACTATTATTGAGTATTCAATAATTCTCTCATATTACATATTTTTAGGAAACCTCCATCCCCATTTCTTGCTATTTATTTCTCCTCATTTTGAAAGACTTGGAGTTCCCTATTTTCACTTCCTAATTCAGTGGAATCATGTGACATTTTCTGGTGGTGTCCCTTGGTTGATCACATCTCCCACATGTTTCACCAATATAATTAAAGGAATTTTGCAATTATACCTTCCCCTTTGTTTGTAGTTTCTAATAGCCTCTACGGACATTAGATTTTCTACCACTATATTTATAAATCCAAATAGATTGAGGGATGGGGATATTTTATGATTACACATAACCATTATACCAATACAAACCGTACCACCACAATATTCATTCATATAAAAATCTACCCAGGTAGTAAACTGATTTTTCAAAATATTATCATTGATTTTACTTTTGATATAACTATACATTTTCCATTTAACATTATCATGCTCAAAATTTTCTTTTCCTACCTTACCTTTGACCTTATTCTTATCCTTATTATTCTTTTCCTTATACGCCTCACTGCTCTTGAATGGTGCAATATAACAATTTAAGGTCGGAATGTGTATATTCACCTTCATGAGTTATGTGACCACATTTTTTCTTTTTTAGAAATACAAACTACATAGATTTGAAACTTTGGTGTAATATTTTTTTGTAGTACTATTAAAAAATAATCAATTTTCATGGCGGGATTAATAATTTGTTTTACCTTTTTTTGACATTTCAACAGCTTCACAGATAATATTTTCAAACTAAGAGTTAGTATTACTCAAAAAATTCTTACAATCAACCAACTTCATTGAAAAATATTTCAATCCATCATTTCTAGGGATGAGATTTTATATATTAATCTCATAAATATTGTTCATATATTGATGTATTGTACTCATATCTCCCATATTTCTTTTGAAATGGATTTCCATCTCATAAATTTCTTCATATTTTGATTAATTATCAGATTTATTTAATAATTTTTTTTTACTCAAGAATATGTTTTATATTTTGTGTTTACTATTTTATTTCATGTATAAAAAAAATTTCAATTCAAAATTGGATTTTTTATGTATATCCTCATCACTGATTTCCTCAGTGGCTATACCTTCCCCCCACTCCATTTTTATTAATTTTAGGGATTATTGAACTATTAAAATTTTACAATGAATTATTATAGTTATTCCTCATTAGAATACTAATTATAACTTTTTAATTCCTATTAAAAATATTTATGATCATATTTTGATATTGGTTTATATTTATTTTTTGAGATTTCATTTCAATTGAAGAACATTCCTATAATTATTCCACTTAACACCTATTTATTTTTTAGTATCTTTAAAATTAGTCCTCCTTCTCATCACCCTTAGTTTTCTAAAGGGAACTATCTAAATAATAATAATTTTTTTCTATACTTGAAACACTTAAAAGACTGTTTTATTTTTTATTTAAATTTAATTAATACATGAATTTCGAATATAATGATTTAAGTTTATCAAATTATTTTAAATATTCTTCTACACCAGTTAATTCCTTTCAGGATTTCCTAGGCCCAACGTTTGTTCAACCTTATGAAGCATTAAAATTCCATAACATCATAGATTTTCCTTTTCACCATAATTATTGACCTCTCTATGTCATAAAACTAATCTAGATACTATTGAGTTTATAAATGGGCTAAACATCAATGACCAAATCCTCCAGGATGGATTTCTCTTTGTAAAATAAATATTGGAGAAATCTTATAAAATTATTCACCACCATGGAATCCTCAAGAAATTACCCAAAACATTATATTAATTTTAAAATTATATTCACAGAAATGAATAAAACTTCAACCAATTTATTTTTCCCCATCCCAACATCCTAAATAATAGCCTAAATCTTTTTGTAATAGTGTCCCCTTAAGATTTTTATTTTTAGAATAGATATCATGATGTTTCCTCCAAATTACATTAACTATTTTTGTATATAAAAATCATATAAAATTTTTATATAAGAGGTATGGGAGTGACGTATTTAACGATCTCCCATTGGGTTTAATACTCTTCTTATCAATAAATGTTTATAATTTCCCATATTTTATAACATAAACACCATTCATTGTGATTTCATGAATTTTCAAGTCAAGGAAATAAAGATATATAAAAAAATAATACTTAAATTTATTTCATACCTTTAAATGAAAATTTTAAATTCCTTATTATGAAAAATATTAATTACATTTATTGATATGATTTATTGTGAAATATTAGGAATTAAAAGAAAACATAGATTCATGGTAAACTACTTGGAGCCACAATAATAATTCACTGATAAAAAATAATATACCCTTCAAAGACTGAACTACCATGGATGAATTAGTGGTTTAAAAAAACAATTAACTGTTTTTTATCTTTAGTAATGAGTGAAATTATAACTGACAAAAATTAATTTGAATAGAAATACTGAGAACGAACACATATAAAATATGTGTTTTTACATGGTTCACTCACAATTATTATCATGTGGCTAATCCTTTGCCTATATCGGTTTTGATATAGTAATACATGTTATTAAATAATTGTCAAAAATAATAAAGAAAAGGGAAACAATATTTCGCCAAACTCTAAAGAACAATATTGATCTAAATGAGTATAAACATGTCAATAAATCAATCCCATCTTTCTAATGTGCCTTAATAATTTCAAACACATGTAAACCTTAGTTATTATCCTCAATAGTAAACATGATCACTCCCAAATGTTCCTTCATACGAGTGATTATATCCTTAAAATTTCCATTTATCTTTTCATTCAACATTGGTATGGTTGAGATTCCTCTTATTTATAAGATTATAATGCTTTGAGATGTGATTCCTATTGTACAACAAGACCCAATATCTAAAATATATTTAAAACATCTCTTTATAAATTATTTATTATATTTAATTAATCCTAAAACCCATTAACAAATATCCATAATAGTTACAGTGTAGTCCCTTTATCTCTTCATATCTATTGAAGCATTGGATTTTAAAGTCTTAACACATGAAAATGTGACCCTTTAATATGTAGTTTTACTCAGTAGATTGCAGGGTGAATATATTCAGATTTAAAACCCATGCAACCCTAATTTTTCATTCCCTCTATAACATGATGTAATAAAATCCACTCAATTCTTCAAGAACAACATTATGATGAAAATATTTATTTTTTACAGTAACTATTAAACATAAGAGTAAGTATTAAAATATATTCAGCCAATCATCGTGAAACCACAGATTGATTCAACATGATATCTATATAATAATAGACATGATATTTTGTTTCATCCCCATCACTACCTACCAAAACACTTTGTTTCTTGATTAAATTAAACATAATTAATCATTATTACTTTGAAATGAACTTTATCTTTAATTGGTCTCAAACTCATCCATGGATATTTTATTAATAGATAGAATAAAATAATTATTTATAAAATATTGAATTAATTTTCTCAAGAAAAACATGTGAAGGTAATTCAAATGCCACAACACAGTATGGATAATATTTAAATGAGTTCTCAAAATCTCACTATAAGATAAATTCCACCTTGACCATGAATTAATTGATAGAATCTCACAACTCCCCCTTAAAAAATTTGCATGATGAGATATCTTCAATCATAAATTCTCATCAACCGCCCGATCATCAAGGTTTCATCTGGGGAAGTTGATATATAAGGCCCAACAAGGTTTCACTTGAATAAATTTACGATTATTATTTTTATAGGAAAACTATAATAATGTAATGGAGATATCCTATAAAAAATTAAAATATTTGATTCTTGCTCAAAAACATTATTCCAACACCGTGTTAATAGGCTTAAATTACCTATCAGTATAAAGATGATATAAATATTAATCTTTATATGAGTTCCCAGTACCCAATGCAATGAATGCTAAACTAGGGAAATGACTAAATCATATCAATCTAATACTACACTCAAAAATATCCAGTGAAAATATAGTATTTCATGAATATATATTCATTCCAACTTTTTAACCAATTGGCTATCTAAAATCTATATGAAATAAAAAATATTCATCAAGTAGTTCATAATAATGTACAAAACATGACTATAATGTGGTGGAATTCGTAATCCTTTCATGAAATACATTATAATCTAATCTCATTTCTACTTTTGAGTAAATAAAATATTAATTATACTATTCAGTTTTTAGTTCTCAATCTTCATCTTTGGATATGTGAACAAATATGATGTGAACCCAAGGATTTACATCTTCTTTATGGGACACCAATACTAGTGATGAGTATGATGATACTTCTTATTCAAACCTGAATTAATAACCAATATCGAATAATATGTAACCTATTTCAGATACTCATGTATACTCAGAGGGGATATAACTCAACATAATATATAAAGGATCACATCTCTATTGTAGGTCCCATATAGGATCCCAACCATATTTACAATATATCATAACCCAATAGTCAGAGTTAAATTAATAACTCCACTTCACTCTCAAGTAGTGAAGTGGAAATTCTCAGAGATATAAGTATATATATGGACTAAAACCACTAAATACCGTAGTGAATGTATAAAAAATGATCATCTACTACAACTTTCTACTGTCCTCTCACACCACTGAAGCTACAATATTACTACATATTGCATCATGCACACTATTTCCCTTCAAAGGAATGCAGTCAAACAATTATAACTACATAAACCACAAAAACTCCCAAATATTCATATAATGTTATTAACATATGTAACATGGGATATTTTAGTCTATGTACACAAAAAAATCTCACCCAAAATGTGTTGACGCCAATATCATAGTAAATGTACCACCACTACCAACTATAAATCCAAAGTTAGTAAGTTATATTATTTTGGCATTGACTATCTAAAACTATAAGTTACCGATTACCTATCCTATATCAGAACTTATAAAAGAATGACTATTGATGAATTAAAATACAACTTTGACCACTTAAATGACTATATTATGGTCAGTATTGGTGTATAATTTAACATATCCTTCAGTTTCTAGAAGGATATTTTAAAAGGATAAGACCACATAAACTTTATACCCTAATTGGTAAGGTTCAATAATTGTACCCTCCTTCTAAATAATCCATGAACGAATCTTCAATAGTATCCTTCCATTCCTAGGAATATTAAGATATAAAAATATTCATGGACTTATCCTTAAAAAAAAGGACACCAACCTTATCCTGGTCCACTACCGTGGCATACTCTTATATAATGTTACCTCAAAATTGTACCTATGTTATACATGTATAATAATTTGGGTGATTAGTATAATAAAATTCAATATTATTTTTCAAAAAATTATCTCCATTTGTTGATCATGATCTTCCCATGCCAAAGAGTATATACTAATTTTATTGGAGAACATGACCCTGAATGAACCAATATATATAGAAGACCCTATTCATCTAATCTACCAATTTTAATAGATTTTTTTTAAAATTAGAATAAATCAAAAGAACCTCATACATAGAATATAGGCTACTAAATTCAGTTTATGGAACATCCACTAGACTAAATTTTAATTTATGATATCCTAACCTTTAATCAATCCTAAAGAAGTAATTGGATCCCATAAACTAATTGAATTGGTAACCTATTTGAGAAAGATGATAATTATTCTTGACTATAACTTAGTTACAAATTTGATAATATATACATAGCTTCAAAATACCATTATCTTCATTGGTGAACAAAAAAGGATCACCTGAATGGTAAGTGCTTAAGAAAATAATATTTTCATCATTAGATCCTCTAACCAGATTATCTTATCTCTCTGCTTCTCATGTTTCATCTTGTATGATAATATAGAAATAATCTCCACACCTGGGACATGGTCAATCACAAACTCAACTTATCCATTTGGTTTAAACAACAAAAATTCCATTTGAATTTTGTTTCTAAAAATAATACAATATATAAAGAAAACTATATGTAACGAATATTACTCATCCCCTAGAGAAAACATGAAACATTGGGTGGTTATCAAGCCCAACTAGTGATGGTAAGGTTCTTAATGTCATTATTGTCAGTCCCATGGCTCAATATATTTATACAAATAATCATAAATGGAAGTGAAGGAAACCTGACATTAGTATTAGTTTATTAATGTGTCATTACATGTAAACCAATACATTCAAAGAATCACATCGAAGCTCGATAACCCTAATATAAGGAAATATAAGATATTATTGTAACAATTAATCATAATTGAGTATATTGAGAACCACTATTTTCTCTCATATCACACCCCCATGGGTGTATTAATAATCATTATACCCATCAAATACTCCAACAAAATGCCCAAATATCTTACCAATTGAAGAAATATAAATTATTGGGAAATAACTATAAGAAAACAAAAAATAAGGTATATACCATAAAAATCATACTATTATTTATTGATAAAACCTATACCATTATAGTGGAACATTGAAACATCTTCATCGACCTATCTTTCTATCATAACTCTTGAAAAAACCATTAGAAATTCAATTCCTATCACTAGATGAACCTCTTTTGGTCCCAATAGATTAATTAGGCTACATTAATGTTCCACCCTGATTAGTTTCCTCTTTGAATTATGGGTCTAATTTAAAAACATTGAGAATGATGTTAAATGAAAAATATGAACCTGATCCAACAACTAATTCCTCAATAAATTAAAAAAAATTCAAAATTAATCAGATTCATCACCCACTAACATTGGAGAATATTGAAATAGATCTATAATTTTTGAAACATAATCAATCAATGAAATTATAAACTACACTTGTTTTATGAACTATTTATCCTTATTCATCCCCATAGTCTTAGGGAAAATGTTCTGGTAGAAAAAATTATGAAAATCATTCTCCTGTAACTATTTGAAATATTACAATATGATTAATACATCATATAGTTTCTTCATTGGTAGTTCTATCATATATATCATCTTCTTCACCCTCCTCTTAGGGGGTGTTGTAATATGATGAAAAATTATCTATAGAGATTCAATATATAAGTTATCACTTCAATAGTTCACCAAAACCAATAATGAAATGTGGATATTATATCTTAAACACTTTAATTAAAATTAAAATCAGAATACTAGGTCTCAATTACTCATGTAACATAGATAGTAGGACCCATAATGATCTTTTCTTGGGATGCTCATCTATAGGCGGTACTAGAAAAACATGATGTATTGGAACTATAACTTGTGGGTCTTGCTCATCATTTCCATACAATAACTTTACAGGATCCATTCAACGTGTATAATATGGAAAACCAAATAATTACTCAAAATATTTCTAGCATATTTCTTGATAACATATTTTAGGAAAAAAGGAACTAGCATTGTGCCTCATTATTCTATACAGACACACCCTATGATATAAGGGTCACAAAAAACATGATGAAAACTCTCTCACAACATACCAATTATAATTTCATTTAAAATACACATGGAATCATATAAAAATCATCATATAACAGTAAATAATAACTAAAAACCATGGCTCTACCATGTATAATTCCACAAAAAAACTTATACTAGAATACAATATATAACATAGTATTGACACTTTAAATAAATAAATTGTAACACTACATGTTGTTATGACACTTTTCTTAGAATAAATTAATTTTTATTTGAGGTATTTTTTTGAATGATACACCATTTAAAATATTTTTTTAAACTACAATATGTTAATCATGTGCAACACGCAACACCAACTTACCATGTGTAACACACAACACTGTGTTTTTATGAAACAATATTTTATTATTGTAATTATTTAAACGAGATTGTTATAAGAGAACAATTAAACATAGTAATATAAGTAGAAGTAAATATTTTTTAAATATTTTTTATAACATTTTATATGAAAAATATATCGATAATAAAACATGTAATATTTTCTGATGTCCTTATAGGTTTTAAAAATACTATTTTCTCAAATGAACTATTTTTATGTTTTTATAGGAGCAATAATAAAATTAATTTCAGATAATTTTAGAAATTTTATTTTATAAAATAATAATAATATTCTCATTCAAAATTTTATAATTATATTGTGGGGTGGGGGATTTAGGGATTTCCCTAAAAAACATCAATCTTAGATTAATAGTGAAAAATGTGTGATTTTAATTCAAAACTATCTTTTCACCAAATTTATTTATTTATTTAAATTATATTTAAATTTTATTTTAAAGTTTAATTAGATCAATTTTATGTCAATTAATAAAATTTAGTCCATTACAACCAATTTCACATTGAAATTGTATATACAATAATTTCAACCATTTAAACATTTTTTCTTAAAAAACTGATGTCGTGACACATTCGTGAGATAAATTTTAATTAAATTTATGCCACTCTTATAATTAGAATTTAGAAAAACGGATTAAATATTTGTAATTATAATAATTTATATTTTATAATAAGGTTATGATAGTTTTTTAAAAAAATTATTTGTGAGAGTAACTAAAATTAATTACATCAATTAAGGTAAAATTTAGTTTACATAATGATTAAACCTTAATCATAAGCGGCCAAATACCCTAGAAACATGTAAAAAATCCATTTTATACCCATAATTTTATTAAACAACTATTTTATTAAAATTGTATCAAATATTTTATTCCCATGATGGAATTGATACATATTAGTAGGATTTACCTTTTTATATTTAAAATAATGCCTCTCTCATCCCTTATAAAAAGAAACTCTCCCCCTCACTTTCTTACACATCTCAAGACACATTGGATTAGGGAAAACCAAAACAATATCCACCAAAAATCCCAAAATTTGACTTATAATCCTCCATTTATGATGAATGAAAACTAAGTAATCCTATTGGTGAAAACTAAGGGGATTTACCTAAAGAATACGTTACATCATTCCTCAAGCTCTATTGTTTTACTTTTATTCTCCAAAACCAAATATATTTTCATTAAATGATTATATAGTAACCTAAATATCTTTAATATAATTAGATGTTTTTATTATAATGTTTATACCTACACTTACAAACACATCCATCTAATGGTTAACCAATTTATTGATTTTGTGTACGACAAAGTACAGCCTCACGAAATGTTGTTGTTTGTATTTCATTTAACACCTCCAATGGTTGGGAATTATTATAGAAACTAATTTTTTTTATGTAATATAAAATATCTATGATTTATGTATACTTATAGAATTATTATATAATAAAAACTTCATGCATTCAATTTTGGTTAAACACGATAACTTCGTTTGTGGAAGTGTGGACAACCGCCTCCTAAAAGAGATGTGATTTCCTCACACTCTACATGGAATGTATAAATGATGGGTTTAGTAAAAATATATTATATATATGACAATACATCTCTACATTAATTATTATATATATATATATATACATATATTTAATTTAATTTCTTTATTTAAAAATGATAATTAAATGGAAATTGTATTCATGCATACGTACGACCTACCGTCTGCAGGAAAAGTGTATTCCATTTCATATTTCTATTTTATTTAAATATTATTAAAAATATTTATACACTAAATATATATGATATTTATATTATGTTTTAAATTCCTTGAATAATTTAATCATGATATATGTAACCGGATCAAGAATAACAAGTCAAAACTTGTATGAAAAACAAAGCAGATATTACCTGAAAGATAACATTAACATGAAGTTCTTAATAAAATTGTAGTATAATGGTGTAAAAAATTAATATTTGGTATTAAATATAATAATATAGTAATATAATATATTTATATTTAAATTATATTTATTATAAAGGGGTTTTTTCCAGTATTATGATAGTCAAGACATAATGTAAGGGGATTTCTCCACTTAGTTTTATATCTTGGAGAATTATTCCTTATTAACCAGTCATTTATTTTGTGTGTTGTATTTAATGAATATTAATTAATTCCCTGTTTCTTATAATTAAATTTATCGGTATTTAAATATCTATTTGATGATATTTATTTCATGGGGTTTATTTTTCAAAATTTACCAAATTGGTAAAGTAGTTTTGTCTAAATTTCTTATATTTGAGAAAAATGTCGTGTTATTCAACTATATTTTTTATGAGGTGAATATAATACCTTTAAAATGTTATATAATGAATTTACATATTTTCTGGATATTTTAAGCTGAATTTTATTTAATTTTATTCCATGGGAATTATTATTCAATGATAACAAGTGGTAAGAGCTTATTGCAACAATCCCATCATTTATTGATATTGTTTATGATTATGATTTCATTAATAAAAATATTATGATCCATATCTCAAGAAAACCTATGAAATTTCCTCTCTAATGGTTATTAAATATTTCTCCATGTATTAGTTAATTTTTTCCACTCATTTGTTCATAATATAATTGTGATAATTTTTTTAAAGAAATATGACATCATTTCTCTCTTTGGTTAGATACCAATTTTATTCTAGAACCGTGTTTTAAAAAATATTTTCCAAAATAATTTTAAAATGAAATTTTGGCCTCATTTTCCAGTAAAAGAGATTATATAAGTGTTTTTTCGGTTTCAAGGCCTCCTTTATAGGTTTTAAAATTAATTTCAATAAAATGATTTTCAAAAGTTTTTTTCAAATATCATTTCCAAAGAATATGTATTAAAAAAGTTTTCATGATTTCATTTAATGTTTTTAAAGATTTTTCTTCAAAAGGATTTAGGTTTTAAACAGTTTTTTTAAAATGAAAGGATGTTATCCTCATGAAATGTTTTTAAAAGGTTATTTCTAAATTATTTTTCATCTAATAAGGAAGCAGTTGCTGTTACCCCTGTCTTTTTGGGAAATCATACCAAGGATCTATTCATATTCTTCATATGAATGGTTAATGTTTTTATGTAATAATGGTTATGAAACCCATTTCTATTTCACGAGAAATATGTTTATGAATCCTATTTCTATTTCACATGTTATATTCTTATGAAACCCGATTCTTTTCATGGTTTGTGATTTTATAAAAGGTATATAAAAAATATATCCTCCATAGGTTATGATATGATTACAAGTTTATACCACCCATTTAATTTCATGGGTTATGATATGGTTGTTTATGTTCTGGTGGAACATGCATGTATGATTTCATTATGAGATGGGTGGGACCTATATATACCTCCAATTCATTGGGTAATGATTTATATCACATGATATAATGATGGGAATCATGTTGATGATATTGATACACTATGGATGATGGGGAATCCCAATCCACTATGGGAAGATAGGGAAATCTGATCCACTTTGAGAATATGGGTAAACATGATAGATTTTGGGAATATGGGTATACTTGATCCACTATAGGAATATGGGGAAACCCAATATAGTATGGGAATATTTGGAATCATGATCCCTTATTAATAATGGAATGTAACTAGGGATGATGTGGTTTCCAACCTGTAGGTGTAGTCCTAATGAAGTTCCATGATAAGTTAAAGAAATTCATTATAACTGATTTATAATCATATTAAATGTTTATGTGTATTCAAAAATTCCATGTATTACTCATATGTTATTCTTTCATGGATTATGCTCTTGATTCTCTTATGATTCATGTCTTATGAACTATCAAAACATATTCAATGATTCTTGTTTTCTATCCTACATATGAAGGGTATGATCTTCTAATATTATGATCACATTCTCATACCCCTATGCTCATATTTATTATTACATATCTCACTTGATTACCCTAACTTTTTATCTACACTGACATAATTTTATGTTTCTTTCCCTTGTTGATAAAGATATGTATTATATATGATATGTCTAAGAAGGGTTTTAGTCTTGGAAAACCTAGTGAGATATTGTTTATCTCACTTAAGTACCAATGATCATGTTTCCATTTTTCGAAAGGAACTAGACTAATAAGGTATTTGGGTATCGGTTTGTGTAATGTATTAAGTATTCTGAAAAAATGATGAAATGTTAATGTATGAAAAGGGAGGGTCACTATAGTTGGAATCAGACAAAAAATTTTGTTAACATTTGGAAACAAGGATTAGAAAACCTTACTGGGAACCCTAAGGACATACATAACTATAATTCTATGTATGAGGAAACATTTTAGAAAATGTCATTGAATATTTGTTAAAGGATATAGAAAGTGGTTTCATTGAAACAAATCCATGTATGGATTCTATAAGTGGATTTGATTTTAGAATATATGTACCTGGGGGTAATATCTCTAACAAGGTGTATCAGGTCAGACTTGAGTAGAACTTGGTACATGAAAATGGCCCTTACTATGCACCTATTTTGACAGTCATGAGGGGTATGCTTTAGGAATTCAAAAAATCTTCATGAAAAATCATGAATAATTTTAAAATAAGTTGTCTTTTAAAAGACTAGGATAAAATTATGGTGTCATATATTAATCAATGTGTCATAATTTATACATCCTATAAGTAATTTTTCATGACTATGTAGTTCCTCCCTTTGAAAATGGTTTCTTACTCTATGTTTTTGTCTTTTAGTCAATGGTTGGAACCTGAAGAAACCAAGATAATAGTGAATTAAATGGACAATGAAATGATTTTACTCCTATAAAACTGAGTGTTATGGGAGATGGAATGAAAAATATCATTTCTATGCTCACCAAAATTTCTCATGTTATGAATCATGCTAGGCTTCCAATTGTCCAATATAGGGAATAATGTTTTTTGAGTCCTTCATGAGGAAACACCCACATTGTTTCAGTGGGAGTTCTGATCCACTTGTTTTTTAACACTATATCAGTACCACTAAAATGATATTCTCTATTCTCTAATATTTGTAACATGATAAAGGCATTCCAGCTATTTATTGTTTGGAAGGTAAAGTAGACTAGTGGTGGAATCTAATCGAGAATACTCAGAATCAAGACGAAATTTAATCCATGGATTGGGACGAGTTCAAGAACTAATTATTTAATAAATACTTTCCCCATATTCTTTGCATGAATATGGAAAAGGAGTTCCTTTAATTGAAGAGAAAGGATGGTGAATTTTTCCATGCATCTTAGGATAACATTATAATAATTGTGAGTTGCACTTCTAGAATTATCATCCAACCAAAAAGTATGGTTTATAGGTTCTTCATTGGTTTAAAGCCGATTCCCAGAACAAAATTGTCCATAAGAGACATTAGTAGCTACAAAGATATTTTTAATAGTGCAATGAATGTTTTAATGGAAGTTAGAGTTATGTATTAGCCTCATGGATTTAATAAGAAGAGGAAGATGATGTTTAAATGAAAACATAAAAACCATAGAGATAGGAAGATGGGAATTGATTTATGCGCTATGTGTGGAAAAAATCAGGAAGGTGATTTTATTATGGGGTATAATAAATGTTTTTTGTGTGGAATTTAAGGTTATCAGAAAATATATATCCTCTTTTATGGGAATAAGTTGGCCAATGATAAAATTAGAAGAAAGGAATCATAAAATGTACCTGACACACATGAATGCATCAAGTTTTAGCAGGATGATAATTATGAAAACAAGTGCCCAAACCCTATGTTTGTTGATGATGATCAGTGTCAATAACCTCCTAAACAAATGGAAAATGGGAAATATCATGTGGTCACTATTTTGGATGAGGGTGGGATAATTATGTGGTTAAAGGTACACATACTATCCAATATAGAACTTCAAATGTATTATTTTATTCTAAATCTACCCAGACTTTAATATCTAAAGAATTTATAAGGGTATTAAGATTCCAAACAAGAGATTAGATGAGAAATAATCAGTTCATATCCCTAATGGTAAGATGATTTTATCTCAAGTCTATCATTAATATCTTGTTGATGTTTGTGGGAATATAATTCCTACAAACCATTTCATTCTTCCCCAGGTTAAATTTGATATCATCTTAGGCATTGATTGGATTTTTCTACATGAACCCCACATCAATTGTGATGGAAGGGAAGTTACATTTTATGTTTCAAAACTAACTTATGGTCACGTATGAATGAGATGATGTGTGTGAACTTCCCATATAGATTGTATTTAGTGTATGTGTCTTAATTTAAATTCATAAGGTCTTTTTATCTCAAATGGTGGAGGAGAAAATAGGAACTAATGATATCACTATTGTTTTGAAACTTTTGGATGACTTCCCAGAATAGTTTTCTAGAATTCAAAAAATACATGATGTTGGATTATTAATCTAACTCATATCGATTTCCACAACAATTTCAATGAATCCCCATAGAATGGTCCCAATTTATTTATAGTATTTGAATAATAATTTCTAGGAATACCATGATAAGGGATTAATTTGTCTATGTGTGTCACCTTGGGGTGTATATGTTCTCTTTTTGAAAAGGAAAAATGGATCAATGTGAATTTTCATTTATAATCTTGATAACAATACTATGATCAAGAAAAATTATCATATTCCCCATATTGATGACTTGTTTGATCAACAACATAGAGATCAATACTCTTCCACGATTGACCTACATTCTAGATATTATCAATTGAGGGTTAAAAAAGATTATATAGCTAAGATGAAATTCTGTACAAGGTATGAACACTTTTAATATATAGTGATGTATTTTGGTCATAATAATTCTCCTGATATATTCATGGATTTGATGAATAGGGTCTTTAGAGATCACCTTGATCAGTTTACGGTAGTATTTATATGGAATATCCTTATCTATTCAATGAGAATTGAATAGAATGAAGACCAATTCATAATTTTACTAAATAACTCTAGGAAATATAATATGTATTAAAAAATTAAAAATTGTGAATTTTTGTTTCAAAATTATTTATTTTTAAGTCACATAAATTCATCTGATGGTATAATAATAGTTCCACATAAACAATGGTTATTTAATGTTGGCCTTGACTGACCATGGTTACTGAGATCCATTTATTTATAGGTTTATTTTGATTTTATATATGGTTGGTGGAATATTTATCACGACTCTCTAATATTATTACCAAGTTAACTCAAATGAGTGTTGTGTTCCTCTAAAAGAAATGAATATGATAAAAAATTAGAAAAACTAAAAAGTAGGCTAGTGCACCAGTTCTTACATTACCCTATAAGGGAGAAGGGTTTGTAATCTATAATAACACATAAATGAATGTATTAGGATGTGTTCTTATGAATAATAAAATTTTATCTATTATGACTCGTGATAGTTGAAGATTCATTGGAAAATTAGCCAACTCATGATTTAGAGTTAGTTGTGGTAATATTTTCATTAATTTTATGGAGACATTATCTTTATGTAAAAAGTATGATATATACACCAATCATAAATGGATCAAATAAATATTAACGAAGAAGTATTTGAACATGCACCAGTGAAGTGGGTTAGAACTGATAAAGGATTATGACTTCTCAATACATTACCACCCTTGGAATGTGAATAAGGTGGATGATGCTTTGATTAGAAAGGACCATGATAGCCTATCCATTATGGGGATCACAAAAGATTAAATATTTCTATATTTGAAAAATGTGGATCTAGAAATATTTAAGGGAAGGGAAACTCTTATCTTTCTCAATTGAATGCTCAAAAAACTATTCAAATAAAGATTATGGTTTCCCAAAAGGATGATGTATAACTACAAAAGAAAGTTTGAAATGTTCCTATGTTTAAACTTGATCAGGATGGGATGATGAGGTTCAGAAAATGTGTATGTGGTCCTTCTTTACCAAATATAATGAAAGAGATATGCAAAGAATCTCATAGTTATTAATTCTATATTCATCCTAGACATATGAAGATATATAATGATATGAAAGAATACTGTTGGTGGGATATAATGAAGTGTGATATTGTAGAGTTTGTATATATGTGTTTGGTATGCCAGTAAGTTAATTCTGAAAGAAGAAATTTTAAGGGGATGTTTCATCATTTACCTATACAAGAAGGGAAATGGGAGAACATCATTATTGATTTTGTCATTGGAATGCCAAAGACCACTAAAAGGATTAAGGATATATGGGTTGTATTTGATCCCCAAAAAAAGTAAGCACACTTCATTTATATTATGTAAGACTTCTCTCTAGATCATCATTCCATTATATACATCACGGAAGTGGTTGGGTTCCATGGAGTACAAAATCCCACTGTATCTGACCGAGATCTAAGGTTTACCTCAATATTCTGGATAAGTCTTTAGTAATCATTTGATATAGAATTATGTTTCAGTACTACTCATCATCCATAGATGAATGGATAGTCTGAAGGAACAAATAAAATCCAAGAAGATATATTGAGATATTATTAGTTGGATTCCAAAGGTGGTTGTGATCAATATCTTACTCTATTTATGTTTTCTAACAACAATATCATTCACTCATGAATTAATATGGATATTTATAAATCCCTTAATGGGAAGAAATATCAAGCTCTAATATTATGTGATAATGTTGAATAAATAAATCCATTGGGACCTAAGATAGCTAAAGAAATGGTCAAAAGGATATAAAAATTCAACAAAATATCAAGGAAACACATAGTCAGTATAAAAGTTATACTGATAACCGATGGAATGAAAAAGAATTAGAAATCTATTAGAATGTGATTCTAATTATTTCACCATGGAATAAGGTTATGTTTTTTGAGAATAAAGGGAAATAAATCCCATGGAATATCTGGCTCTTTCATATAATTGATTGTTTGGAGACACTAGATTGTCCAATTTAATTTCCACTAAATATCTCTAAAATACATGATATATTTCATGTATCTCTCTGGAGGAACTACTTAATTGACCCTTCACATGTAATTAACTTAGAGGTCATACTACTGGAAAATAATCTTTTATATAAGGAACAACCAGTTGAAATTATGGATTGTATATATAATGTTTTATGAAATAAGACTAGTCACCAAATCATTGTTTTTTAGTGAAACAAGAAGTTATAAAAAGATATGTAGGAGCTTGATTATATGATGAAATATAATTATTCTCATTTTTGGTCTAGAATGACAAATTATGAGGACAAAATTTATTTTTTGGGGGGTATAATGTAAGGCCCCAAGTTTTTATGACTTTTTTTTGAATAAATTAGTTTTTCTTGAATTTAATGTGTTGAATGATATTATGAGTTTGGATTTTTTATACACTAAAGAAATTTAATGTTGCTCCTCATACAACACTAAATTGGATTGCCTTACATGCAACATTATGTTTCTACAAAATAAAATTTTATTATTATAAATTTTTAAAAGAGATCATTATAATATAGTCATTAAACATCATAATATGAATATTAATAGCTATTTTTAAATATTATTTATAAATGTTCACATAATCAATACACATTGATAATATAACATGTAATTTTTGGTAAAGTCTTAATATTTTTGAAAATACTATTTTCTCAAATGAAATTTTTTATGCCCTTAGAGAATAATAAAAAAATTAATTTGAGAAAATTATAGAAATTTAATTTTACAAAATAAACATCATTTTAAATTCATATTGTCAAAATTTTATTAGGGTTAATTTTATGTACTTTTTTGGAAAGCATCATTTTTTGATGAATAGTGTTAAATACACTTTTTTAATTCAAAACATCTTTTTAACCTAATCTATTTATATTGATAAATAATTTTTTATTTTGGTTTAAATGATTTATTATATCAATTTTATATAAATTAATCTAATTTAGGTCATTGTAACCAATTTCACAATGAAATTTGTTATAAAAACATTTCATACTTCTATACATTTTCACATAAAAAACCCGATATCATAAAACATATGATGGATTAATTTTAATTAAATTTCTACCACTTATGAGATTAATATTTGGAAAAATGAATTAAATATTTGGATTAATCCTTATTTATAATTTCTAATAATTTCAAATTATTTTTTGACCAAAAATATTAGTTAGAGTAAATTAAAATTAATTACATTAATTAAGGAGAAAAGTTAGTTTTCTTAGTGAATAAACCTTAATCTTAAGAGGCCAAATACCCTAATCACATGTCCAAAAGCCATTAATGGAAAAAATTTCACCAATCACCCTATTTTATCTATTTTTTTTCAATAATTCGATTCTCCTGATATCAGTAATACCTCATAATAGTGTTTTTATTTTTATATTTTTAAGAATACCTCTCCTCCTCGCTTATAAAAGGACACTCACCCCCATCACTTACTTACACCTATCAAGCCACATTTGATCATACAAATACTCCGAACATCTCCTCTAAAAACCCTAACTTTGACCTGTAATCCTATATTTTGGTAGAAGTCCAACAAATGAATCCCTTGGGTGAAAACCAAGAGGAGTTACCCAAAGAATAGGTAACAACATTCCTCAAAATACTTTGTTGATTTATTATTTAACAACTGAAATATTATTATTTTATATTATATTACAAAATTAGTATCATAAAAATAATTATATGTTTTTATTATTATGGTTTTACGTAAACATTGCCACAATTCCATCTAATGGGTAGGAAACATACCAATTTTGTGTATGGTGAACTAAGGCTCGGAAAATGATGTTATTCTTTTTTCCCTTAACACCAATCACGATTGGGAATTATAATGGACACACTATTTATATATGTTATATATGATATTTATGATATATTTATACTTATTTAATTATTATATAAGACATACCTTCATGATTACCTTTTTTTGTAAATATGAAACCATTGCTTGTGGAAGTGTGGACTACCGCATCCTCCAAGCGGTGTGATTCATTCACAATTTACATTGAATGTATTACGGATAAGTTTAGTAAAAATATATGATATATATGAAATAATAAATATTATATAATTATTATATATATACATATAATTCATCTACTCTATTTATTTTTAAATGATAATTAAACAGAAATAATGTTCATGCGTACGTATGGTCCACCGTCTCTATGAATTGTGTATTCCATTTTCTATTTACATTGCTTATATATTATTATAAATATTTAAATAATTTATATATATGAAATTTATATCATGCTTTAGATTATTTAAATAATTAAATCATGATCTATGATAATGGATCAAGAATAACAAGTCAAAACATGTACAAAAAACAAACCAGATATTACCCGAAACATAACAACAACATGAAGTTATTATTAAAATGGTTATATAATTCCATAAAATAAAATATGATATTATATATAATAATATTATTATTTAATATATTTATAATATATTTATATTATTTATAAAATATTTTTTATGAGTACTACTAGAGGCAAGACATAAAGTAAGGGGATTTCTCTTCTCAGTTTTATTTCTGTGATACTTATGCCTTATTCCCCACTAATTTATTTTATGTAGTGTATATAATGACCATAGATATGTTATATGATTATTTTTGATAAATATATGGGTATTTATAAATAAATTTTATGATATACATTTCATGGGGCCTATGTTTCAAAAGATATAAAATTGGTAAAGTAGTTTTGTTTCAATTTTCCTTCTTTGAGACACATGCCATGTTATGCACGTATATTTTTCAATGAGGTGTATATAATTAAATTGAAATTTTATATAATGACTAAGGATATTTTAATGATAATTTATTATTCATGTAATTTATTTTTCTTACATGGGGAGTTTTGTTCAAAGTTACCAATTGGTAAGTGTTTATTGCAACAATTATATTATTTATCAGGACTGTTTATGATTATAATTTCATTGATGAAATATTATGAGTCATATGTTAAGAAAACTCTTCAATTTTCTTATCCTTTGGTTTTTCATTATATATTAACATTTTATTACCGTTTTACAACTATTTAGTACTTAATAAAGTTAAGAAGTCATTTTTAATAAAATCATAACTAATTTTTCTCTTCGATTGGATACCTATTTTATCTAAAACAATTTTTTAAAAAATGTTTTAAAAAATGATTTCAAATTGTTATTTTGATATAATTTTCAGGGGAAAATTATTTCAAAACAGTGTTATGGTTTTCAAAGGTTCATTTATATGCTTTTAGATTACTTTTAATTGAATGGTTTTCAATTTTTTTCAAGATACCTTATAAAAGAAATGGTTTTCAAAAATATTTTTATGTTTCTTTTTAAATGAAATGATTTCCATGATGTTTTCAAGATTACAATTTATTTTTTAGAGAAAATTTATTTCAAAAGGATTTATGTATTAAAACAATTTTTTAATAAATAATGGATATTTTTTTCAAGAAATATTTTTAAAAGAATATTTCCAAATTATTTTCCATCCAAGATGACATCAGTTGGTGTTAGTCATTTCTTATAAGGAAATTATCCAAAGGATCCATTAATAATATTTTTCTGAATGGTTTATGTTTTGATGTAATGATTTTTATGAAACTGATTTCTCTTTCACGAGTTATAAGTTTATGAAACCCATTTCTCATTCATGGGTAATATGCTTATGTAACACACTTATTTTATTTGTTAGACATTTATGAAATGATTATGAAACCTAACTCTTTTCCATAGGTTGTGTTATGATTACAGGTTTATGAATCCAATTTCATTTCACAAATAATCATAATATTTTATATGACCTTGTGGCCCATGTATAAATGATATAATTATGAAATAGGTGGAAACTATTTCTCCCACTAATGTATTGGGTAATGATTTATATATCAGCATATAA
Source organism: Viscum album (assembly GCA_963277665.1). Classification (NCBI taxonomy): domain Eukaryota; kingdom Viridiplantae; phylum Streptophyta; class Magnoliopsida; order Santalales; family Viscaceae; genus Viscum; species Viscum album. The sequence goes on from OY728127.1 coordinate 194,401,811, forward strand.
TGATAGGAATTAGGTTAACGGGATTGATCCACCGTGGAATATGGGGAAACCCAATCCACTAAGGGAATATGGAGAAACCCGATCCACTATAGGAATAATGGAAAAATCAATCCACAAGGGGGAGATAGGGAAGCCCGATCCCTAAAAAGGAAAGGACCATGACTGGGGTTGGTGGTGTGTATCACCCAGTAGGTGTAGTCCCCATGAACTTCCCTACTATGTTCTAGAAATTAATTATGACATATAGGGAGTTGTATTACCTGTTTATGTGTATTGCACAATTCCTTGTCATACTCATACAATATGATTTTATGGATTATACTCTTAATTCCCTTTTGATTCAATTATTATGAACTTCTAATATTTATTCCATGATTCATGTTTAACACATCATTATTATTAATTATTTAAAAGGTTATTAGTCTTAAAATAGGATAGGAAGAGGACCACAAGAAGGGTTCCTATATTTTATAACATAGATAGAGAGAATGTATCTCACATATGTATGAGTGGTTGTGTTTCCTTGTTTCCAAAGGCACTAGACTAATATGATATTTGGGAATCTGTTTGTGTAATGTATTAAGTATCTTGTAAAAATGATGAAACTTTAATGTATGAAAAGATACCATCTCTATATAAACCCTTCATAATAGCTAGAATACATTTTATATCATTGAATAAGGATTTTATAAAAAAACCTACATGCTGAATATGAATCCAAAACACATGATTTTCCCCACTAAGGGCCATGATAAGAATAATAAACATTCAATTAAATCGTATTTTCCATTGAAACCAAAAACTTGTTACATCCAAATACATGGAATAATAATCTCATACCCTATTAACATTGACCTTCCCCATATAGCTGGTAACTAGGAATAATAATATACTATATCTAAAGTTTCAACTATTACTATTGTATAACCAGTATATGCCAAATAGTAATACAAAATTAAGTAAGGATTTTTTAGTACATTTAAAATTTCGTTTGCCTATATAGCATCAAAGGTAACCTAAATGGGTTACTCTATTTATAATAAAGGTTCCAAGGTGTAGAAAAAGTCGTCAAAGTGGTGCTAAGAATATTTTTCATCAGTTTCAATGGATTATTCCTAAATAACATGACCAAGAAGACTCTAAATAGTCTATAAACGGAACCTTCACATTTAATTTATAATTAATTTAAAACAACTGTTAACTCATTTTTAAAATTCTTTTTTTGATCAATTTGGTTTCCACTCTTTGTATTTAACCTTTATGGTGGATAATCCATAATAAAATTACTCCAATGATATCAACACATGCTCCACAAAAATATAAAGAATTATATTTATATTAATTGTAATATAATGGATAAACCAATAACCTTATGTCATTCACAGTTGATCACAACCATGACAATCACTTATTCTATCATTCCATAGAGGCATGAAGAAGATTAATCTTATATTATTAAGAGAGGTTATTGAAAATTTCTCATCAACTTGAGAGAATTTTATTAAGATAATCCTTTGTTAATAACAAATAAAACCATATAAATGATAAAAATTGGAATATATAGTTTAATATCCTATAATTTTAAAATAACAATATATTCAATAGCGTACACAATATGAGACAACAATCTTAAACAAACAATGAAATACTACTTTTTAAATGTTTGAGTAATGAAAAATATGTTAAATTAGAGTGTATAAATATGATTAATAATATTATTAAATATATATAAATGTTATAATTAATAAAAACTGTTAAATAATTTTTAGGAAATAAGCACTAATTTTTTTAGTAAATCCATTCTATGATTCAAAAACACATTCTCTTAAAAATGTTATTAATTTATTTTTGGTGAAAATTTTATAATTAATTTATTGAAATGTTAGAAATTATATTTTATAAAATGATATTATTTTTTAATTATTATTTTTAAAATTAGTTTAGGATGGTTTTTTGAGATTTATTTGAACATATTTATTTTTCAATGAATAATGAAATACATAGATTTTTATTGAAAGCTACATTTTCCATTCAAGTACTCATAAATTCAACATATATTTTGATTTAGTTATATAATTACATTTTTTCCTTCTTATTGAATATAATGTATTTTTTTTGGAATCAACATTATACTAGAATTCCGTAAAAAATCATTTTCATACTTAAAAAGAACTTTTGTAAAAATTGGACTTTCATCGAGTTTTATGGTATAATTTTAAATTAAATTATAAAAATTATATGAGAATAATTTGATAAACATTATTCCATAAATGGAATAAAAAATTAATATTAGTTAATTAGATCACCTTAACTTTTGATCAATATTAATATTAAGAATAATAATTTTTTATTATCACGGTAAAGGAAAAATGTGTTATGTAAGGTTAAAAATAATGTTGATAGGGCTTGAAATTCATTAAAAAAATTAATTAATTTCATTGAAATATTATATTTCATTCATAATCATCAAAACTTCAAAAATATGTCCTTTTTCTATCTAACAGTTATTTCAACCTTTATAATATTTTATATAAAGGATAATGTTAAAAATGTCACTCCCCTGCTTTTAATATTTTAAGTATTTTGTGAAATTGATAAAAAACAATTAGCTTCAGTTAAAAATATTTATTTTAAGGAGATTTTTTTCCATGGTAATTGTTTTTAGTTTTTATTTATATAATAATTATCTTATACTCTTATGCAACCCCGATACAATACTTGTGCATGTATTAGAAAAATCTAGTAAATGATTTTAAAAACATTGAAAGTAATAATTTTAAGGTGAATTATAGTTTCCCAAAAAATTTATATATTAATATAAAATATATTTTTTTATATTTTAATCCATTTATATCTTTTTGTCATTAATCTCAAACTAAATGAATCGTGTCGAAAATGTCAGTAATGATATTTTTTCTCAAATAATATTTTATTAAAACATTAAAAATTCATAAAAATATTTAAAGACAATAATTAGGATGATAAAATATCAAAAACGTTCATCCATTTTTCATTTATGATCCAATTTCCACCTTATAATTAAAATTATAACCCATTATTATTGAAATAGTCATTAATGTGGTTAAAGTTCAAATCAATTAACCAAGGGGTTAATATAAAAGATAAGGTTTAAAATAACATATAAACATATATAAATTGAATATTTTTATTATATTAAGACCAAATTATCCATATATTATAATCCTTATCATTTTGTAACCATTTTACATTATTTAGAAATGTATTACATTATATTATTTCATGTGTTTCCATAAATGACACTAAGAATATTTTATAATAAAAAATATTTTATTAAATGTATTAAAGTTCAAAGAAATAGAATATATAGCCAAATAAATGTGAAATACTTTAAAATATCAACCATTTCCCATTTATGGGTCAATTTTCCTTTAAATATTATCTTTTATTATTCCATTTCTATAAAAACATTAAGATCATGATAATTGCCAAAAGGGTTAATGAGGGTTAAAACAAATTCATAATGGTGAAAAAATCACCAAAAAAATCCTGAATTTTATTGAATGAGATAATTTTGAATATTAATAATATTATATTTAAATTATAACAATTTTTATCCATTTTAACATGAATGTTAATTTATATTAATTAAATACTTGAAGAAATTCAATGAATAAACCTTCCCTCACTTATAAATGGTAACAAACTCTCCACTTATATCAGTAGTTTAATAACTATTTAGTTCAGAAAATTACATCCCAAATAAATTACTAAAGACCCTACCTATCTTCTATAGGTGTTTGTAAGGGCATAAAACCTACATTATATTTCTTAAGGGGTTAAGAAAATAAGGTTTTTTTGAAGAATAAGTATAGATTTAAACCGAATTCTTTAGTTTTATTTCTTATTCTAGATCATTAAAAAAAATTTAAAAATATTGAAATAATAAAAACAATAAATTATACATATTTAGTTTTTTTATGTTAATATAAAAACCAATATCAATATCTTTCTTCCAACTAATGGGAAATGAATCCCATGTCCATGTGTACGGTGGAATACAACCTCAGCAAACAATGTAATTCATTTTCTATCACCCTGTCTCATGTATGATTATAATTATGTTTTTAATATATATATATATATTAATGACATAACTATCATTTTTTAAATATAAAATATCATATATTTTCTTTCCTTTTAATCCATTTCAATATGATAATTTATTTCAAGCGTATGTGTGGAAATCCCCATTCATGATGTGATGTGATTACTTTATTAGCACCGCACCACATAGATTATTTATAAAAATTAATTAATATAAAGGTATATTATTTACGATACAATAATAAATTTTTAAATATAAAATTATAGTTACCTTATTTTTATTATGTTTGATGAAAGACTGAAATGTTAATCACGCGTATGCATGACCTTCAATACCAATGATTATAACATAGTTCATTTTTTATAACCATATTTAATGGTTTATTTTAAAAGTATTATTTATGTTTAAAAATTATATTTATTTAATGATTATTATTATAGATATTATTGAAAAATTATTTCATTTAAAAATTTCAACATACCCAAGTTGTTTTGAATTTATCAACCAAACGTCGTCATAACACCTGATATGGACATAATAAATTATGTATTTGAATATGTAATCAAAACAATGGAAATAATTTTTTATGGAGAAGGGATTAAGATAGTATAAGTATATTAATAAATAAAAAAACTTATATAAGTTTATTATAAATGATTCAAAGGACATACATGGAAAGTATGGATTCAATGTAGAGAAATTTGTTTCTATTTCACTTCATTGAGGCTTGTTTTAATGTTACACACCTAATTTAATATATATTGTTTATAGACTATATTTTACATGTTATACAATGACTCCTTCATAATTAACATTATTTTAATTTCAATTCAAATTATATCATTCAAGGGTACTTGACAAGAAATATACCAAGTGGCAAGGATTTCCTATATCAATTTCCTTTCACTGAGCCATAGCACTCATTCATTGATTATATTATGTCATGATTATGGGGGAAACTATTAGAACCCATTTTTTCACTCACGTATTGATCTTTTAAATTTAATTATAATTATATATGTTGGACCTAAATTGGATGAATTTTGTGTTAGTAATTTTCCCATGGGTTTTTGGGGCTTGTTCCGACCTCGGAACCCATCTTTTTTGAAAAATGGCCATGTCACGTGATTAGAGTAAACCATGCAGGTAGGTCGCATGGTTAGATATAACTATGTTGATGTTATAAATTTTTTTGGTAGATCCATATCACATGGTTGGTGCACAACATTTCTAACAATGTGGCCTTCCCATGTGAGTTCCCCTCTTCTCTAGGTACCCATGCTTGGTTTGCGTACAGTTTGTGAAACCATGAAAACAAACCTTGTACAATATAATTTTTGTGTAATTTTACCATTGGATCCATAATTATCTAATTAAACTACTACTTATATATTATTATTTATAGCAGTATTATCCACCATTCATGTCATATTGGATCTTTTTGAAGGCCTATCCTCGGGATTAAGAGATCTCATTCATACAAGATCCTTTTCAGCTTCTATTCATTTTTTGGATGCGGAAAGTTATGTACTAGAGTCTATTTAAGTTGTTATTATTCTCTGTTTCCCTTGATATAGTTATAAAGGTGCTATAAATTTTCCCTTTTCCTCATATATACTATCACCCAAGCCAAATAAGAGACTGATAATAGAGGAGGAGAGCTATATAAGCCTAAACTGGGTCTATAACTCACCCCTCAAGTTCTTTGATTTTGGAATTGTCATATTGAGCCTACCAATTTCACCAGGTGTTGTTTATTAAATTTATATTCCATGATTATAAACATTATAATCACATAATTATACTCTTTCCAAATATGTGATTATTTTTTATTAGATACACCCACAAATCCATCCATCCCATGTATTATATTGTGCCATAATTGTTGTTTTAGTGTTTTGACTTGTTTGATTCATAGTTCGGGCATGCCTTAGATTGACCTTATAAGGGTATGTTTTTCTATATTTAATTCCTTGATTTATGTTTTTAATTTCATTATGGGATGTTACATGTATGATTGCCACTTGACCCGCCTACGGAAAGTTCTTCAATTTGATAATTGAATATGAAATGGTAATTTGTAAGTATACTAAGTATATGTCGTGGCTCTTTTAAATATAATTTTATAATGGGATTCATTTATATAGAACCCCATACCATGTTAAAGGAAAATATTTTAATGAACCTTGATTTACTAAAATTTCATAAATGGATTCATGCTACTTGGCCTCGTCACGATAATTAAGGGAATTGGATGAACCAAATTGACTTGTTGATTAATTATGAATTGATTAAATGGTTTTGTTCCCAATTATCCTCATCACATTAATGAAAGGTAATTTATTGAACCTTAGGAAATAATATATGATATTTTTATCAAATAGGAGTGGCATTACTCGATCTCAACTTGGATTCCGTAGGGAATTCCTTGAGCACTTGGGAACCCCATTCCAATTCAAGGATACGACTTGCTTAGGTTTAGACCCACCTAGAAATGTATATTTATCTAATGTTAGATTATTACTATGACATCATAGGATCCCTCATGTACTGTTATAGGATTCTTTAGATACACTCCTTGGATATAAATTTGAATAGTTGGTCCATGGTTAAATCCCATCTGGCCCAATCATTGCTTAGCCCTATTTTTTCTTGAATGAACTATTTGTACATGGGAGCCATGTTATTGTTGAATGTGTTGGGCTATGATACATGTATTACACTCTTAAACTTTTCCATGATGAAGTTATTTATGATTTGGATTCCCTTATGGTATAATATTTCCTTGGTTATTACATTGGAACTTCATTATTAAATATCATTACAGGATTCCTTGTAACATCTTTGAAGCTTGAATATTGTCAACATAATACTTATTTTTAATCTAGTGACAATAAAATAATTAATTGGATACATGTTCAAAAACTAGACGAGTGCTAATGTTTGTACATAGATATTTAGTAACATTTTACATCATTACATTATATATGCATTCTTTCACACCGTTACATTTCCATTACACGAGCCAGATTTTATTGACACCATTGTTAGTTTCTCACTGAGATTTGTCGCACACCCCCTTTGGGACCTGTTTGAAACCTAGGGAACATTACATGAATGTAGGTGTTGATAAAGGGAAATATCTAGTTTTGAACACTTTATTGCTTCTTTTTTAGAATAGAGCTTGATAGCAGATGACCGAGTTGGAGATTGAGAATCATGGGACAATTTTTTAATTTATTTTATACTATTGTGGAATAGGTTATGCCTACTTTTTTGTGTCCATATTTTCCAATTTTCTAACGACATGACATCATAATAATTTTTTAGTTTTTCAGTTATTATTATCCTTTTCTATCAATTATATTTGTCTACTACTACTGTTTACTCTTATTGATTCTGATATTGACCTCTATTTATATTTATCCGCTATGCTAAACTCTAGTAATAAGGGAAAATAATCCCCACAAACACACCCTAGGCCCTCACTACTAGTAGATAGCCTCTGGAATTTGGGGAGGTGCGCTTGAGGCCATGTCGCCCACTGGGCTCAGGGAACTTATTAAGTGGCATCTGGGTCTAGGATGTTACAAAGTGGTATCAGAAAATGTTCTTTTTTTAATTTTTTATTATTAGACAATATATTAGATATTAGGAATGCTTGGGAATTGGTCATAGGTCATTATTGGGCATCAAAAATCCATGTTCGAGGTAAAATCCATTTTATCCCAAATATAATTTCTATTTTTTTCTATTATAGATGAAATTATTTCACAATTGGGTGAAAAACATGATGTGCCGTGTTTTTTATTATTATTATGATTTAGATTTTATTTTTCCTTGTCATGGTGATATGAGGGAAAGGGCCATTGTTACGTGCATCATTATAGGTACCTATAATTTTCATGTAATTAATATAACATTTAAATATAAGTTAACTACATGCCTTTTAATTAATTGATATACCTGTGATTATTGAGTGATGATGTGATAGATAACTTAGTCTAGTATTAATCTTTGTTTTGATTGAGTAATTTCCTATCTCAATTCATGAGGTGTATGGTGCCTCATGGGTTTGGATGAGTAATTTACTAAATCGATCCATTAAATTATAAATAAATGGGTTTCATTTTTAGTGATAAGGTGTTTTGGAATTGATTCAATGGGAATTACTATCCATTATAAAGTGAAATGTGAAATCTAAAGTGAAATGTGTGCACGTCTTTATCCCACACTATAATGTTTCTGAATGGAAATGGGGTGATCCTAGTGATTAAATTTAAAAATTAAATTAGACTTATACTTGATCACTTACTAGTTCTTGGTCGTCTAAGTAGGTAGTTGAGGTATTACTCCTTGGATAGTGATTATTACCTTGTTTATCACCTGTAAGTGTCTCTATCTATATGATAAATTCTTGTACTGAGGTATTTTCTTGTCCTTTATAGACCAATGCCACCAAGATGTCCTCGTATCATACTCCTAGAAGATGGTGACAATCATACTATAGATTTTGTGGGCCCTGAGCTGCTAGTATTTTCCCTAGGAGTAAAAATTGATTCACTAACTACTAATACCTAATTTGGGAACTAAATCCATTGTTCACGATAGTTTTCAATGTCTGAGGTAGTCCATGCATGGTGTTCCCTGGCTTTCACCTACGATGGATGATCTCACTCGATATTTCCTGTAGCATCATCCTCCTACTTTCAATGGGGATGGTGGTCCAATGGATTCCGAGTCTTGGATAAGGGCCCCCATTCTATCTTTGAGCATCTAGATATTTCTCTGAAGTGTAGATAAATATTGCTACTTACATGATGCGTGATTCGGCTAAGCATTGGTGGGATGTGATTTCACAAGATCTTCGCCATCAGGGGTTGTTAGTGGTTGATTTATAGACTACATTATATGATCATTTCTTTCCTTAGGTGCTAATATATTAAAGATATAGAGAGCTCAGGAATCTTTAGCAGGGTTCTATGACAATTATGGAGTATTCATCCTTATAGAGTTACAATGATTTTCACCACCTCTTACCGATGATGACATTTCACATGCTTTGTGTTTTGATGATGGGATTCATTATGCCATTCATACATAGGTGAATGTCTTTGGACTTTGAACATTTTATAATATAGTTAATCAAAATCTTATCAATAAGAAGAAATTGAGGGATATAAACTAAATTGTGTATAGAGGATCAGTGTTGCAGCCAAACAGTGATTCTTCCAGTGGATGGAAACTTTCCCTTGAGGTTTATCACTAAGGATGTGTCAAATAGAGTATCCATTTTGATAGCTCCATAGTTTAACATTAATGTGGATGACATGGGAATATAAAGCATCACTGCAAAAGAGACCCAATAGAGTACTGGACTTGTGGTGGTATGTGGAATTTTTAGATATTCTATTGAACCATTCCACCATCTTCAAGTGGAAAAGGATCCTCACCATCTACACAATCAAGAGAGGATTATTTTTTGTCATGTCATGTAGTGAGTTGGAATAGCACTAACAGGACTGGCCTAGGAGTAGGTCATGGTCATGGTAGTTAGAACCCTGATCACTAGTATCATCAACAAAGCAATTATGATTGTGGTAGGATAGTTGTTTCATAGGATCATGGATCAAGCCAACTGCATGCACTGTATCTGATACCCATAGATTAGGGTACAAGGGAATCTATAGTATGATGTACTATTCTAGTGGCATCTACGATATTATACTAACTATTTGATACATGTTTTTTATAATCTTTTTCCCTATTTCTATATTGGAAAGTCTCAGACTAGAGAAATTTTATTACATTTGTGTAATGACCCTTGATACACTGTTAGGGATATGGTCAGAGGGAATTCACAAGTGTAGGTACTAAACTTTTGAGATAGGCAGTTACCCTTTCTTATGGAACCTCTTTTTTTTTCTCAAAATGATGGGCTTTGATGTCATTATTAGGTTGGATTATTGTTTCAGCATCATGATTTTTTAGAATTGTATCATCATAGGGTATCTTTTACATCCCCATAAGGAATAAATTATCCACATAAGGGTGAGTGGTATGTCCTAACCAGTAGAGAGGGACAAGAGAAAAATATGATAGGTGGAGTGACCACCCAGATTTAAAATTATTCACAGAGGATTAGGGTATACATCATGATCATTTCCTTATAGTAGTGCATAATTTTAGGGGCTTCCTTTCTAATGATTGTTTTTCATAAATCCTCAAAGAGTGGTAAAGTTTATGATCGAGCTTGTTCCTAGATAATCTCTTGTGTCTATTACTCCTTATAAGATAACACCCACATAGATTCAGAAGATCCAACGACAGTTAAAATATTTAGAGTCTAAAGGATTAATACATACCAGTATATCCTCATTGATATTCCCCATTCTTTTCACCAATAAAGTTAATGGAACCATACACTTATGCATTTAATAAATAATGTTGAACAAGATTATGTTTATGAACCTGTATCCACTACCTCAAATAGTTTATCTTTTCAACTAGCTCTGAGGACCTAGGGTCTTTTCTAATATCTTCCTAAGAATGGGATATCAAAAAGTGATACTATTTCAATTTTACATACCTCATTCAACTTTTAATAATATGTATGGTCTGTATGAGTACCTTATAATTCTGTTCGGTCTTACGAACATGCCTGTCATTTTCATGGCTTTAATGAATAGTGTTTTCCATCCCGAACTCGATACTATTTTCATGGTCTTTTTGGAAGAAATCTTGGTGTATTACCACACTCGAAACGACCATGCCAATCTTCTTGAGATAATAATAAGTACACTGAGAGATCATCAACTTTATGCCAATATTTCAATGCGCCACTTATGGATCGACAAAGTATACTTCTGGGGTCATATTATGATAGAATCAGGTGTATATTTTGACCATAACAAGGCTAGTGATGTATTTTCTTGGGAGAAGATAATGAATGTGTTTGATATATAGAGTTTCTTAGGGTTGGATGGTCTTACAAGAATTTCATACAAGACTTATCACTCTTTTCTTCAACTATCACTGGTCTCACAATGAAGGGTGTCAAGTTCATGTGGTCAGATGCATACGATAAAAAATTTCATGAGATAAACGAGAGGATTTTATACACACATATTTTGTGTCTTCCACATATAGGAATTGGTTATACAATATTCTATGATTCATTAGGAAATAAACTATGAGAAGTGACACTGTAAGATCATAGAGTCATTATATATAGATCTCAGTAGTTCAGGACTCATGAGAGAAGTTAATCGACACACGACCATGATCTTGAAGAAGATTACCATGCCTTATGTTGTTGGAGACACTATCTATTATGTGAGCACTTTATGGGGTACGGTGACCAAAAGAACCTCAAATATATATTTATACAACATGATTTTAACCTTATATAGTTTTTATGGGTCTAATATATTCAATCCTTTGGAATTTTTGGTTTCCTATATGACTAGGAATGGAAATGTAGTAGGAGATTCACTGATTTGGAAAACATAGGAATTGCCCATACATGAATCTAGTGATGAGTGGATGTTAATATCCATCTTTGAGAAGCTACATCTAGAATATCATTGTCGTCAAAAGTAGCCTTACCTATAATCTTTGAAGGTTACATTTTCTCTCCCTGAGAAGGTGAAGGGTAGAAAAGTTTTGGATCTTGAGGGATTAGTTCTTCATTAGAGTGTATCAGGAGATCATCTGCCTCTGGATAGATCTATAGACCATGATGACATCATGAATACTCATCTATGTGTCTGGGTTCCTATAAATATAAGATAAGTGGAAATGAAAGAGTATCACTCTTCCTAGTGGTATTTTCATCCATGAATCTCCAAGATGTATTGAGATATGAAACGCTAGTATTGGTGGCCAAGGATGAAACCTAAAATAGTAGGATTTATCACCTGGTGTCCCACCTTCCAACAAGAGAAGGTGGAACATGAGAGAACTTTAGGCATATTACATATACTTCCAGTCCCAGAATGGAAATTGTAAGATGTTTCCAAGTAATTTGTTGTTAGTTTTTGTAGTTTTTCGAGGGGTAGCGACGTGTTTAGTTAGTTATTGATTGACTAACAAAAGTTGCACAATTCATTCATAATTTGGAGACTTTCTCAGTTGATGAGATAGAATGATTCTATTTTTATGAGATTATAAAACTACATGTGTTCCCTCATACTATTGTCTTAGATAGGGAAGATCATTTCACGTCACGATTCTGATATGTACTGTAGAAATCTATGGGAACAGAGGTGATTTTAATCGTATCTTCTACCCCTCGAACTAATAGAAAATAAGAATGGATAATACATGTTCTAGATAATTTTCTCTAAGAATTTTTGCTTGATTTTTGTTGTTATTGGGAGAATCATATCCCATTTATTCAGTTCTCTAATAATAATTGTTTCCAAGCAATGATTCAGATGGCACCTTTTTTAGGCTTTATATGGAAGTTGAAGTCGTTCACCCCTATGTATCCTAGAGGAAGGTGAGGTAGCACTACTAGGTCCATGTATACTTTATGAGACTTTAGAGAAGGTTCAGGTGATCAAAAACAATTTGACTACTACTGAGTTTAGTAAGAAATATTACACAGATCACTATTGATGTCCTCTGAAGTTTGAGGTTTGGGATCATGTTTTCCTTTAGGTTTCACCTAGGATAGGGCATATACGAATACCTAATCAAGGGATGATGTTGCCTTGCTATGTAGGGCCATTTGAGATTCTAGAGGAAGTCAGGGCAGTATCCTATTAGTTGTTACAACCTCATAGGTACCATTCCATGAATTACGTCTTCCATGTTTCACAACTCTTCCAATATCAAATAGACCCATCTCATACCTCTAAAATCAAGGTTGTTGAGTTAGATTTCGATGATACATTTAAGGAGTATCTAATACACATAATTTACCAAAGCACGAAGGATATTTGGGGCAAGTATATCCCTCTAGTATGAGTTCTATGGCAGTACAGGATGAGACATGGTTGAGGGAGGACAACATATGTGACTAGTGGCCAGAGTTTATCTCAAACAATGTTTCACCACCATTGGAAGGTGAAGTTGGGGATGAGTTATTTTGGGTGAGGATGAATATACCAACATTTTTTTCACTCCTGTTTGAATCCATTTAATTTTGGTCTAATTCTTTTTTCCCTAGCATGGATGTATTTTGATTTAGAGAAAGTCCCAAGGGTTTCTACGGATTGTTTAGATCCCAGAACCCAATTTTTTGGAAAAAAACGTCCCTATCACTTGTTTATAGTAAAATGTGAATACTGGTCTCGCAATTAGTTCTAACCATGCATATGATCTGCATTATTTGGGAATATCCATATCAGAGGTTTGGTTCTTTGTTTATCTAACCATGTGACATAACCATTCTTGTTCCCCTCTTATCTAGGTACCCAAGCATGGGTTGTGCATGATTCATCAAACCACGAAGACAAACCATGAATAAGCTCAATGTTGGGTAATTTTACCATTTTACTCTTAAAGATATAATTAAGACCCTCCTTCTTCCCAATTATGATTTATGTAGAGACTGGGCTCCATTCCTCTCATTTTGGGATCTGTTCTATCTTCCATTCATCACATTGGATATGAAACAGTACATACTTGAGTTTGTTTGATCCATTCTTCTTCTCTCTTTCTATTGACCTAGTTATCAAGGTATGATAGATTTTGTCTTTTTTTTCAGATATAATCTGATACAAGACATATCATTGGCCAATACTGAAGTTTAAATCCATTCTAGCCAAATTTTTGTGATCTATAACTCATCTATTAAGTTCTACAATTTTGGAATTGTTGTGTCAGGCCCACCAATTTCATAATGTTTCATTTATGAAATTCATATTCCAATCTTATAATCATTATAATTTTATGGTTATGTTGTTTCGAAATATATTATTATTTGTATGTGGTTACACCCAAAACTCCATCCATACCATGTAGGATGTTATTCGATAATTGTCATTTTAGTGTTTTGAAACGTTTAAGCCACCGTTCGGGGGTTCCCTAGACTATCCTTATAAGGGTAAGAATTCATAAATTAAATGGAATGATATAAATTTTGAATTTTATAGAAAAATGTACCATATATTCTCACCACATGACCTGCCTATGATAAGTGCTTAAATTTTATAATTAAATGTGAAATGGGAAATGGAAAGTATATTAAATATATGTCTTGGCCATTTTAAATGTAATTTAATAATAGGTTCCCTATCTGTAGCACCCCTTAAATTGTTAATAGATGGTTTTGGAGTGAAACTTGATTTATAAAAATGTCTTAAATGGATTAAATAAATGGTTTAATTCCACTTTTCCTTGTCACACTAATGAAAGGAAAGCCTTGAACCAAATGGATTTTTCTGATTAATTATGAGTTTATTAAATAGTTTCATGCTCAATTACCCTTGTCTCACTAATTAAGGGTAATGGATTGAACCTTATGAAATATTATATGAAATTATTATCAAATAGGATTGACTCGACATGAGATCGCCTTGGATTCTATAGGGAATTCCTCGAGCACTTGTGAACCCCACTCTGATTCATGGATAAAACTTTAATAGGTTGAGACCCACCAAGAAACCGATCCTTACCATCTTTTGACGCCGAGTATGAAACCATAGGATCTGTCCTGTATTATTACTAGATTCCTTGGATACACACCTTATATCCAAAATTGTTAAGTAGTTTCCATGGATAAATACCATCACGCCCATTCCTTGTTTAGCTTCGTTTTATCTTGGATGAACTCCTTGGACTCAGTAGGCATATTATTATGGAAATCCTTGGACTATTCTCCTTAGATAACACTAATACCTTTTACCAGGATATAATTATTTCTTATTTAGAAACCATTGTGGTCTATGTTTCATTGGTTATTTCCATGGAACTACGTTATTAAATTTCATTACAGGTTTCCTTGTTACATCGTAGAAACTTCACTATTTTTAACATGTTACTTTTTTTGTAAACTGGTAGTAATAAAATATTGAACAGGTTACATGTTCAGACACCAAAAAAGGTATAAAGAAGGTACTTGGGTATTTAGTTACATTATACTACTTTACAATATATATGCATGATTTCACAATGTTCCATTTCCATTACACAATTCGAATGTTATAGACACATTTGGTGGTGGTCGACTGATATTTATCTCACATACTATCCGAGAACTTTTTATAACCCTAGGTAGATTACATGAATGCAGGTGTGGATAAAGGGAAGCATATGGATTTGAAAAATTCATTACTTGCAGTTTAGGATAGTGTTTGATTGAATATGACTGATTTGGAGCTCAAGAAGCATGGATAGTATTTTTATTTCCTTTATACTTCAATGGAATATGTTATGCATATTATCTTATATCAATATTTTCTAATTTTGTGGCGATATAATATATCATCATCATTTATTCTAGTTATTTCATTTATTTTTTTCCTTTTTTATCAATTACATTCATCTTCTTTGGTTTTTTTCATATATTAATTTTTTTTACCACAGTAATATTTATCTTATCTTATAGACTTTGGTAATGAGGGCGTAGTCTCCCTGCAGACACACCCTAGGCCCTCGCTACTAGTTGACAACCCCTGATATTTGGGGAGAAGTGCTTAAGTCCATGTGTCCCACCAATCTTGGGGACGTATTAAGGGGAATCCCTATCCATGACATCACCAAAAAATAAATTTTTGATTTATCATGTATTTACACATGTATATTTGGAATTAAATTTTTTACACATAATCTCTCTATCGATTAATTTCTCATTCAATGATATCTTTTTATAAGGATTATTAGTCTCAAATTGTATATATTTAGAGAATATCTTTATTTTATGCACCTATATTATTTTTTGAGGTGCATATATTTCCAATTATGAAATTTTATATCATGAATATTTTTATGTTCATGATAATTAATGTTTAATTTTATGTTATTATTAAATGGGTCTTTCAATTCAAAAGTCAGCAAATTTGATAGGGGTTAATGTTTCAATCAAATTGTAATTGGAAATTTTTATGCTTGAATTTCACTTGAGAAAAGTTTATGATACTAATTTCATAAAACCATTCCATTTTTATCCTCATTTGGATATGTTTAGATTTTTTTATTTAGGTACTATTTTTTATATTAATTACTCAAAATCATTTAGAAAACATTTTTATTAAAATCTGAAATTATTTCTCCTCTTTCACCTATAAATCCTTTTTCTTATACATACAAGTTTTCTAAAAAGTTTTCAATAATGATTTTGATTATTATGAAATGATTTGTAATTTAATTGTTTCAATGTTTTAAAATTTCCAAAAATGTTTAAAAATAATCTTCTTGTTTTTTCATAACATGAAGCTTTTTCACTAAAGCTGTAAAGAAAATAATTAATATAATAACTACAACATGAATGTAATTTTCCACCATCATGACTGATCAATGAATTGAATCTTACTGTAAATGATTCCATATTTAATTTAAAATAATGTTTTTTACTAAATATACAATAAATAATTATGTTTTTCAATGTGATTTTTGAAATGGAAAGTATACTTTCCTCAAGAATATTTTAAAGAATATTTTCATTGTATTTATTATCATTAATGAAAATAAACCACTATATTACTCAAGATAAAAATTGGTATTTTTTTATACTATAAAATAATTTAGATAATATCATGACACCTTATTTTCAATCTAAAACACCTTTGGATTAACCAAGGTTATTTATTCTCATCTTATATTTAAATACTTCAAATAGGTCTGTAAAAAAATGTGAATTATCCAAATCATATCCCATGTGAGTGTCATAACCAAGAGTGCAGCAAAGCCCATTATCCTGAACCATTTCACGTTCAAGTATATCTCAAAGCAGTGTTTTTGGGTTTTACCCCTAGGTACATCTGTTCGAGAGTCACCACTACCTGGTCGTATCCAAACTAGGATGTATTTCTTTGAAAAACAACATAATATTTAATTTACCAAATTTTTTGGATGTTCTTATGTACTAATCCTCAAATTCTGTCTTAGGGTAGTGTTTTCGAATCAATGTTTTTATAAATCTAGCTTTCATGTTTTGTACAAAACTTCCTCTGATACCAACTGTATTGACCCAACCGTTGTAACCCATATTCGGTGCATTATTTCATAACATTGGCCTGATCACAAGAGATCAAGTCCCGAAAGACTTATTAGTTTAGTTTACGAGGATGTACTAGATACATATATAAGTTTTGTATTACATCATGAAATGAAAAAACAACAACATTTTGTCCCCTTTTAAAACACTCAAATCCCTTAGAATATTCTTGGAGGTTAACCATAATACACTTCTTTTCATCCTAGTAATAATAAAACATAGAAAGAGGTGAGATCAGATGCTCACTAAGGATATAAATATAGAAGAGACTATCATAAATAAGTATAAACATATATGGAAATATATAAGACTAAAACACAAGACTTTTAAAAAAATATTAGTATATTATGGAAAAGATAAACCAAATAATTCCATTTACTTATTAACATGGATATTCTACTAGTCTAATAATCAGATGTAATATCAAAAACCAATTTATTAATGATAGAATGCATAATACCAGACATCAAAACCACATATTCAAGGCCTCATGAGAAGACTATAAATAAGATTTTTTCAAGGACTTGTGCCAAGACAATAGTTTGTCTCATGAGACCTACTGATGAATTTAGAAGCTATAGCGGGTTCCACCTGTCACTTACTAAGTCCAATGCATTCCTCATATGAAAAGGATGAAACATAACATAAACATTAGTATTAAAACTAGCATATGAAATGTTAATAATTTAACCATAAACCATGAATGGTATAAAAATAACACATCCATAGTAAAAAAAGATCACAAAAACATCAATACAATATGAAATTTGTATCATAATAACTCAACTTCAAACAAGTGTAAAGTCTATCAAAGTATGTCGACATAGATGAAACCAAAACTATTTAAGAGTAATATCAAAATCTATTACGAAATCATTTAAAAGTCACATAATTATAAATGAAAACATTTATTTTTAAAATATTCTTATAAGATTGTAATGGATTCTTCAAAAGTGTTATGATGGAAGAAAATATCCGCACTTGCCGTATAATATAAAAAACATTCTTTCATTAATTTTGGAAAAAATGTCGTAAATAACCTTGTTTGGAAAATGATGGAAAGATTCCTTTATAAAATTTTAAAAAAAAAGTCAAACAAGGGTATAAATGAATTTAACCCAAATTATAGTAAATAATAAAATGTTTTCAAAAACATTTTTATGAAATATAGATATAGATGATAAAGAGGTCTCAGTAGATAGTAATGTATTAACAACCTCAGATAATGAACAGTTTGTAGAATTAACCCTTACTAATTTTGTAACATACAGAACATACACCACAAGAATGAAATATCATAAAATTATGTTTTAAATACCACTAAATTAAATTATATTACAAAAATAATACAATCATGGGAAGTATATACACCACACAAAAGAAAATAATGGAAAATGTAGAATGAATCTAACAGGAATAAAAAGTGAGATGAAAACCCATTACCTTGTAATTTTTCCTTAGTAGTGGGTAGGTTAACCTCTTTTATAATGGAGAAATAATATTTATTAAATTATACAAGAAAATCATACATAAATATGATTTCATATACGATCTTCTAATATTGCTTTGTTAATGATATTTGACTAGTATCATTATTTTGGGTGTTAACTGTTTCATTTTCCATTATATGTTTTATTATGTAAGCCATGTTTGTTATGGATAGGATGTATTTTATTTATATACAGAATGATATTAAGTTCATAAAAAAAATTACTCTTAAAATTAAAATTATTCATGAATGGTTACGATGGGGAATTAATCTCATCGTATTCGTGGAGACGGTAATCTGTATGTACGCAAGAGCGACAATATAATTCTGTTGGTGGAGAAATCATATGTAATTGTATGGTATATCATATATAAAGAATAATTATCATTTTATATTTATTATTCACATCAATTATACTCATTATTATACCCATACAAATAATGGAGTGTTCAATAACAAGCTACACCACGATGTGGAGATGATAAGTAGTACGTATGCACGTATGGTGACTTTGTCATTCATAAAATGGATAGAATAATGAATATGGTTGTATAATATTTATAATAAAATCACAGTATGTAGAAGGTACTAGATTTATTATTTTGGTATGGAAATAACAAAGAAATGGGAAGTGGAAGAAGAAAAGAACATTGGAAGAGGCGGTGAAATAATTACCTCTTATCTGGGTGCATCCTTTTGATTTGATCAAAAGGGCTCCTTAGGTTGGATTTCTGATCAAAGGCCACTATGTTTAAGTGAGGGTAGTTGGGAAGATATTTTATTAGGGGTTTTCCAATCCAAATGGATTTGGAGGTGTGATTTTTAGAGAAGGATAACTACCCTTTTACAAGAGAGGTGAAGGTCACATTAGGAAAATCTTGAAATATTATATTATTATACAATAATTTTCGGTTTCTAATGGCTCCAAAAAGATTTATTTCGAGGATAAGGTGGGTATGGGTCGACATTGTCTCAACTGATAGGTTTTAGACAGGTTTTGGACACCATATTAACCTTATTTTTTAGATTTAACTCTTAGTTAAATAGTTTAACTTTTACCATGTATTCTTGTATTATTATTATTAATTGTTAATAAAATTACTATAAAAAGCCCATATAACCACAAGTAGTTCATTAATGAAATATTTATCATTATATGATTCCTTTTTATAAATAATATATTTTCAATAATATCATAACATTTAATAATATAATATTTGTTTTAAAAACTCATTTATTTCAATTTTGACACTATTTAGTATTTGGTTTTTGTGAAAGTCAAAAAAACATGATTAATACAAAACAAATCAATTATATTAATCCTAAAATGTCATATTAAACTATAAAATTAGTGTAATGTATCATAAGTCTCAATTTACATTTATTTGGATATTTATAATATCAATTATTTTAATCATTAATTAATAAGGTAATTACTACATCATCATTGTGTCATAAATAAATTTAATTATTTAATATATATAAATTATAAATAAGATACTCTTATTTAGGAAATATTTTTATCTTTATAATTAATATTTATAGTAGAATTAATCGTATTTATAACCTTATATTAAAAATTTTCTAGTTATTAAGCTTTAAATTTAACACCTTTAACTCTTCTTTAAATAAAATAATAATTAATGTCCTAATCTAATCCAGGTGAATCAAAATAATCATATTTTATTCCTAATTTTGATTTTGTTCTAAATACACTTATCCAATAGAATTTGGAATTCTCTTCAGGTAATTATAATATCATTTTTACCTTTAATTACCCTATTTACTTTTAACCGTGGTAAATAAAATTGAAAAGTTACTATTCGCATAAAATTATTTTCATCTCATTGAAGCAAATTTTACTTACTGATGTCAAAAATTTCTCCCTAATTTTGAAAATTCAATTCACTTAAGCGGTAAAATTATGTTTTATGAAAATTTGCAAACGTGCCTAGAAGGTGGGTAAAAGACGTTAAAAAGTTCAATAAAAATTTATACGTCTAATTTTATTATAAAATGACACCTTGAATTTAATTGAAATTATATTGGTATTATGTATATATTTTGACTCAAAATAAATTTAAATAAAATAAATAATTATTTAAATAAAAAGTAGGTTTTAAACAATAACGTTCTGTTTTTCACTATTCATAAAACATTTAACGTTTTCATAAAAATACCAAAAGTCCACCCAAAGAAAGCTTTGATATTCAAAATAAAAAAATTATTTCTATTTTAAAAAATTCATAACATAAAAGTTTTATTAATTTAGTTATAAAATATTCCTATTGTCAAAACCAGAAAGCGAGTTTTTGTGGAGTAAAAACTATCAAAATACTGATATGAGTTTATGTCTAATTTAAATGTAAAATTAATTCGAATGACCAAAATTAGATTAAATTATAAAAATATAATCTAATTATACTTCAAAACCATTCAAATTTATAATTTTACACTCTAATTTTTTTGATTAAAAATGTTGTTTTCAATTAAAATTTAGTATTTTTCACTTTTCATCAAAATATGAAAGTTATCAAAAAAGCACCAAATATTTCTAAAAACTAAATTTTTATGTACCTATTCTAAAGAAGATGTTTATTTTGTAAAATTTAATATATAAAAGTATAAAATATAGGATTTTAAAAGGGTTCTCCATTAAAAGGCGACAAAATTTCATTTTTTGAAAAACACTTCTTTTATCTAAAATATTGAATTTGTTCTTATATTATGTCTAAGAAACACATAATATTGATGTTAAAATTATATAGAGTATATAAAATTAAAAATTATGTTAATGATATTCATAACCATTTTTTGAACGGCTAGTTTGGTAAGTTGAGGTGCGCTCGAACTCAGTGTTGCGTGTAGCCCAAGATATTGAATTAATTTAATGAAAATAACCTACTATGAAATCTTGGGGTGCTTCATTACCAAGAATTTAGAGTTACATAAATAAACCATTTCCACATAGACCCATATATAGTAAGTTATTATGGGACGATACATGAATCATAATAATTTATTTTGTAATAATATTATCCCAAAACCCATGAAATTAATAATAAAATTAAATAAAATACCAATAAATACATGGTCTAGTCATGTTCATGATTAATGAAAACATGATATTACTACACATTATTTTTTTTAGAGTTTATATAAATATTTTCTCATTATTAATATAAATCAACTTGAATTAATAAATCAATATTGATTGATTAATTAATTCACTCTTTATTATGTCTCTAAATAGTCGTTAATATATATAATATTCCCATACTGTATAATTTTGGATAAATAAATAAAATTATTTTTCTACACATCATATATTGATGGGTTGACACAACATGTACCATATTGACCAGTTTAAAATTAAATTCCGTAATTACAATATATACACTACATGTCCTAGAGGATATATAATAATTTCCCTTTTCCATAGAAATGAAAATATTTCAATAATTTTATAATTAAATGGTGTGTGCTATCACTCACCATAGTATATGACTTGAAATGAGAATGGTAATTTTCTTTTACTATATACTAACACAAAATGTATTCTTACACATGTAAGAACCCATTTATTCAATCATGTATGGATCTATATATTTTGGTCTAATTAACTTTTATATAATAATATGGATTCCTAATGAGGTCATGAAGGTCTGAGGGGTGCCTTGGGATTTTTCAGACCATAGAGCGCAGTTTTAGTGGTCAAATGTCATGTCTCATGGTTTTTCCGAACCATGAATGGCATGCCACACTGTTAGTTTCAATAGTATGGGGATGGAAAATAAGCAGATGGAGGGCGCATGATTTTATCTAACCGTGTAATTTTGGCCGCATGACTAGGAGAAAACTATAGAGAAATTGTAGTGTGAGTTTTATAGGTTAGTTCACGGTTTTCCTAACAAAGAAACCTAACCGTATATGTTCCCCTTTCCTATAATAGACCATACATTGTTGGTGTAGAGTTTTGAAAACCGTGCGGAAAAACTGTGTGAGTCGAGTTTTTGGATGAAATTAATATTTTATCCTCAAGTTAGGTTTTAAATGAAACACAGAGTTTCATTTTTTGTCAAGGATACAATGAGTTCTATTTCTACCTTTTTGATGACTAAAATCCTATAATATAGGATTTTAGATCTTGCATCCATCCATATTTCTATTCATTCACAGTTTTTCTCGATGGATCTGCACAGGTAAGATCTCGATTCCTTTTGAAAAATTCACCACTCTTATTCATATTAATGATGATATTTTGATACAAGATCATAGGACCTATTTTTTGGGTTTTTTTATTTTCCTTATATCTATTCCAATCTAGGCCAAATTAAAGGCAGATAGTAGATGAGTAGAGTCATATGAGTATTAGGTAGGTGTTCTATTACTCACTCCTCAAGATTTTTTGTTTAACAAAAATCAATGCGCTCACATAAATTTTATCAAGAATTTCATTCTTAATTAATATGTGTTCCTTATATTCATTAAAATTGTGTTCTCTAACCCATTCCAAAAAAATATATTCAACATTGGTGGTTTTGTCTACAATGTAAACCACCCCATGTAGGATGGTTTCCATGTTTATTCCCTTAGTGGATAGTTATTCCATAATGGTTGGTTTTTACCTGCTGGATCCACTATTTGAGAGTGCATGTTGAAACTAATAAGGGTGATCCCATTGAAATAAATTAATCTTGATTTGATAATGGTATAATACGATGTTTTCTACTCACTTGAACTGCCTATGGTAAGTTCCTTAACTTGATTAATCAATTTTAAATTGAAATATCAATTATATTGCATTTATATGACTTTTCCTTGTTAAATCTAATTGAAAAACTCTTTTTATCATTTTTATCACCCCATTACATGATTAGTGTAAGGTACCATAGTGAACCATATTAATTGAGTATAAATATATTTAATTACAACTGGTTTCATGTCTTGATATGCCTTGTTACATGTATTAAAGGAATGAAGTGAACATTATGAATTATCAAACTAAATGAGTATTACATTTCATAAATAATTTAATTAATTAAATTTAATGTTCCTAATTACATATTGACAATGAAATCATTATAGGAGTGGTCATACTTGTGTTATCTATTGGATTCCTGAGGGAATTCCTTGAGCACTCATTGATACCATTTCGATTCGAGGATGTTGTTTTCCTTAGTTCATACCCACATTGGAACTTGATACATACCTATCAGTGGATGCATGGTATGAAACTGTAGGATCCCTCCTTTACTATTACAGGATTCCCTAGATACACTCCTTGGATCTATCATGGATTCAACGAAAATGAGGTGAATTGGTTACATCAATGGGATAGTAATATTTTTCCTATTTTAACATGGATGTATTCTTTATGATCGGTTGGATTCCTTATTCTAGAATGCCTTGGATGATCATCCTTGTACTAAAATATTACCCATTTATTCAGGCAGTAATTAATACAGATTTGGAAACCCTTGAGGTCTTGGATTCCTTTTTTATTACCTTGGATACATTTAATTTTTAATATTAAACATGTTTACTTTTTATATATTAGATCCTTTAGTATTACTATCCCTAGGTGATTTACGTATTAGGTATGTCTCATGTGACTTAAATATATAAACTGTAACATGATTAATTAATGAATAGTTTATATGTTCAGACACTAGTTGAGGGATGAAGCAAGCACTTTGGTTTTAACATTAATTTACTGCTTTAGTTTTATATATAAATTATTACAAACTATTTTAGTTTCTATTATTGGGAAATGATGTTATAAATATCATTGTTGGTGGCCTACTGAGATTTATCTCACACCCTATCTTGATTACATTGGTACCCAATAACATTATATGTATGTTGGTGTTGAGAAAGCGAAGCATGTTGATTTAGACACTTTATTTCTTGGTTTTTTATATGGAGTTGGTGGCAGATGAATGAGTTGGAGATCAGGATGATGGGAAAAATTTTGGTTTCGTTTTTCTAATTTTGTATAGCATTGTTGTCAACTACTTTTTATCCTTTTTTTAAATCTTTATAGATACATGACATATCATCATCATCTTTTGTATGTTATATCAGTTTCACTTTTAATATTACTATTCCTGTCTTCTTATACTATGGATTATATTTATTATACTAATTATTTTATTTATCCATTCTTATATTAGTTATATATTGTGATACACTCTAGTAATGAGGGAATATTCTCCCCCACAGACACACCCTTGGACCTTGTTGCTAATCGGTAGCCTCTGGCATTATTGGAGATGCAGTTGAGGCCATGTGGACAACTAGGATTGGGGAATATCTAGGTGGAATCTCAGTCCAGGATTTCAAAAAGTTGTATCTGAGTGGTTTCATTCTTACTTTAATATTTGGAGACAATAGATTTGAGATTTGGGACACTTGTAACTTGGTCATAAGCCATGCTTGGGTGTCCCAAACCCATGTTTGTTTTAAAATATGAGTAGTTGGAATTAAAACTATTGTTCTTACTTATTACAATTAGAGTTGACATCATCTCACTATTGGGTTCCACATAAGATATGTGGTGTTTCTAATTATTATTCTGATTGATATTTTGTTTCACCCTTAGCTCGATCAGTTGAGGTCATGGAGCATTGTTTTATTCATTTCTATAAGAACCTATAATTCACATGCCATGCCTATTTCCATTCCATATAAGTTTATTTCAGTAGTTTTAAATTCTTTATATTATTTTTATTATTGAGTTATTTCATGCTAGTTTTATTATACTATAGCCTTTCTTTTTTCTTTTCTTTTTTATTGACTGATTTTTACTTTCAATTCATGAGCTGTTATGGGCTAGTATGGGTTGGAATGAGTTATTTACCATGTCTATCCATTAGATTAAAATCAATTGGGTTTCAAATTCAGTGATAAGGTGTATGGGCCTTGATTTATTAGGAGTGGAGATCTATTCTATAAAAACAATGGTATTTGGATATAAGAAAATGGAAATTGAAAAGGAAAATTTAACTGAATGAAATGAAATGGTTTTTAGTAAATAATGATGCAAGGTAGAGTTGAAACATCATCTAATGGAACCATTGTAGTTTAAAAATGAGAACTAACTAACATGTTTCCTTCTAATCAAGTTTTTGGGGACTATTCCATGGGCAGTGAGCCCTTTTCAGTTTGTTTACATTCCTCTAGTGTGGCTATCTATATTCTTAAAATATTGTTATGAATCATGTTCTTGGAATTTGTAGACTAATATTTCCATGACATCCTTGGGTTGTGTGCTAGGAGGGTGTTGATGACAATTCACTCGAAATGGTGGGCCTTTAGTTTCTAGTCTTACATCTATGAGTTCTACTTGAGGCACTGCATGTTGTACCTAATATGGGAACATGCACTCATGTCTGTCCTGTGTCTGATGCAATCCATTAAAGGTGATCCATGACCTACACTAATGATCTCCGATCATACTCTTGAGTTTTAGAGGGAACATCCTCTTACCTTCTCAAAGGATGAAATTTTATAGGATCATGAGTCTTGGATAGAGCCCACATTGTATATCTTTTATTTTCTTAACACAACTCTAGAGTTGAGGGTTATGATTTATTCTTAAATGCTATATGATTCAGTAAAGTGTTTGTGGGATGTATTTAACCATTTTGGTCACAATCAGGGCATGGCATTGTCTGGCTTCAAGACTACATTCTATGACTACTATATTCCTCATATTCTAAGATCTGACCAATCCATAGAGTTCATGCATCTTGAGTAGGGTTCTATGTCAATTTTGGTGTATTCATCATGATTAATTGAGTTACAGTGCCTCACCCCACTTTTGGTTGGTGATGATATTTCATGTTCTAGACCCTTCTAGGATGGGAATCAGTATTCTATCCATACTCAGGTTAATTTCTCTCTGCTAACTATTTTTTTCTGAAATAATAAATCAGCCTCATAACACTTATCGCAACCTGAGGGATGATGATAGTTCCAGAGGTAGAGGACCAGGGCCATGGAAGGCCAAAAATTATTCTAGAATAAAAAGGTGATACCTCAAGGATTATAATCTTGGCGGTGGAATACATAGTAGCTATGATGGTAGCTCCATGGTATGATATCAGTGAAGACGCCAAGGGAACCTAAAGCCTTAGTGTAATAGAGGTGCTCTGGAGTTCCAGTATTATTGATATATGGGGATCCATTAGATATTGTATTGCACCATTCCATATTCCTATAGTGGAAGAGGTTCCTCAACAAATACACCTTTAGGAGTATATAATTTTACACTACGTCAGGAAGGGTGTTAGAGTAGCATTGGTAAGGATGACCCAAGAGGAGGTTGTGACCATAGTAGCCAGACCCCTGATCCCTATAAGTGCCAACAGAGTGTTTTTTATCATGGTAGTCCCTATGTTACACATGGTATAAGGCCCCGGCCTTAAACATTACTTAATCTTGAGTTATTACAAGATTACACCATGAGGATCTTTTCAGGGTTAGAGTTTTAGATAATTAGATCATAAAACATGCATTACATTCCACATTTAAACAAAGTGGTTACATAAAAGATAGTATTCATTTTTCCCATCAATGGAAACATATTTAAAATAAAACATGAATTCTTTCTTCACACTTCCTTGACACTATCATCATATCATGTACCTTTCCCTTGACCTGTGAAAAACATTTCAAAAACTTCGGATGAGCATAAAAAGATCAGTAAGGGATATAAAAATATGGAAAGGAAACATGGGAACATATATACATATGAATGAAATCATACTTTACCCATAAAACATAAGGACTTTAACATACCTCATCAAATCATGAATAAATCATAGAAATCATAAGACATAAAGGTAACTTGAGGCATTCATAACATTCTTACGTAGGGAGTAACCCTCTTGGTTACGTTTGGAATACCCATCACAGTATATTCCCTAAATCTCTTCAGAGAAACCTTAATGTTTCACTCCTTCGCGTTACCTAATGCATTGGAGAGCTATATTGGGCTCACCCACCCTTAGTTTATCACGGAACCACCCGTCTTCATAATAATTCCCAAGAACCTCAACATAATCGTATCACATAAAACATGCATAAAGGAAACATAACATTTCCACCTTTCAATCACAAGATATCAATACAACACATTGATATAAAAACATTATGAAAACCATTTTCAATACCAAAATAAAATAAAAGTAAAACCGGGAATTTATTTTTCTTTTAAAAAAAGGTATGGCTTGTAGAGGAAGCCGAAACTCAAATAATGGTCACGGCGACGGAGAAGTCGTTGTCGCCGCATACGTACGACAAAAACATTACCTTTTTTCATTTAGTAAAACTCTTCGTATAAAAAATATTCCTTTTGGATAAACGTAGAATTCAAAGGGGTTTATACACCGTATAAATGAAGGTTGTGTATAAAACAAAATATGCCTCAATGAAAGAAGATTGAGACGAAGTCCCATACCTCGGGTCCGACGTGACTCGGTCATTCTTTAATCTCCTGAATAATAAACATGAGTTAATTTCTACTTATTTAAGAACCTTTTTAAAGTTCATTATTCCTTTTATATAACTAATTTCCAAGACATGAACAATATGTAATTATTTAGGTTAATAGCGGTCGTTTTAACCATCATTGGTACTTGAGTCAAAAATAAACCCTTTATAATTACAAGTTGTTAATGTATCCATTATATCCAGAATTATAATCATGATTTATATATCATATATATCACATATATCCAGTATATACATGCATTTATAATATTAAATAATCATTTAGAGGTGAGAAATGAAATGCACCGTTCATGGAGATGGTAAGCCGTACGTACGCATGAACGCTACTTTCATTTCTATTTCATATTTTATAGAATGGAATCATAATGTTATAAAGTTATATTATAATTCTAGTGTAATATCATATATAATATCATAACTTCATCCTTTATGTGTCCCACATATGGTATTAACGAATCAAATCACTTTGAGGGGGCGGTAGTCCGCACTTCCTTAAATGAAGATATCGTGTTTACCCATAATGGAAACCATAAAGGTATGCCCAAAATGAAAAATACAGAATCTTAAAGAAACCATAATCATATTATATATCATATATAAATATATTTTCATCTTAATGTCCACCTTTGAAGGTGTTAAAAGAATGTTGAACAATCATCGTTTCGGGAGGCCGAAATTCGCCATCCAGGGAAACAGTATGTTATTTAACCATTAAATGTAGGTGTGTGTAAGTTTAGATAGAATACTTATTATAAAAACATCCTATTATATTTAAGATACTTTATTTGTTACAAAATAAATTAATAAAAATAGTTTAGGGGGTTGGAGAAGCAAAATAAAACAAAAGGACTCAAGTGATGACATATCATTAAAATCGGGTAACTCCCTTTGGTTTGAGCTCAAAGGCTTCCTTGGGAAGACTTCTGCCCAATGTGAGGCTTCAAGGAGTAATAGAGGGATTTTGATAGCCAAAATGTGTAGGGGTTGGCCTAGCCAACGGCTTTGTAAGTATGGGTAAACAGGTAGAGGTGGGGGCCTTTTATAAGAGGAGAGGAGGGGCACTCTTGGAAAGTAAGGAAATGTTACTTTATTTTAGAATGAGTTTAGGATTTTAATGGTCCCACATTGATGTGTTTATAGTATTAGGTGATAAGGTTTATAAATCCACCCATCCAATATGTTTTTGACATGTGTAGGTCTTAGAGTTTACATTATCTTTACATTTTATTTAAATCGTTAAATAATGAGGTAATCGCCGCATCATCATGGTGTCATAAATAATTTAATTTATTTAATGTCTAAAAATTATAAAAAAAATACTATGATGTAGTAAATAGTTTTACCTTTCCAATGAATATTTATAGTCAAAACTCGGACTTGTATAACCGCATTTAATAATTTTTTTAGTAAAACAACTCATGTTTGTGACATTTTTATTTTAACATTAAATAAAAAGATATTAATGTCATTTTCCAACTAAAGTGGCTCCATGGTGTCCCCAAGTTGACCCATGGATTTTCTTGGTAGTCCATGACACATCCAATAAGGTTATGACATGTTTCAAGTTCATTTCATATTATTAAAATATTATTTTTACCTTAAACTACACTAATTACCTCTAATCGCAATTAAAAACTTAACAGTTACTATTCACCAAAAAATTATTTTAATCCCATTGAACCGCATTTTACTTCTTAATGAAAACCATGTGAGACTGATTTTTGAAATTCAAAACACAGAAGTGGTAAAATTTCATTTAAACAAAAAATCAGTTTTTATAAGTACCACTTAGTGGTTTCACTATTCATCAAAAATTGAAGTTTTTCAGAAAAATACCAAAAATTCACCCTAAGCTATATTTGATATTATGAATTCAAAAAATGAAGTCTATTTTACAAAATTCAAAACATATAAGTTTCATTAATTAATTTTATAATTAATTCCCGCTGTCAGAGAAAATAGCGTGTTTTCATGAAACAACAAGTATCAAAAGATTGACACTAGTTTAAGTCCGATTTCAAAGTGAAATTAATTCCAACGACCACTATTGGATTTAATGGTAAAAATATATTCTAATTTTACTTTAAAACCAATTCAAATATTAATATAATCATATAAATAAATTATATTAAAAAGAGGTTTCTAATTAAAATACAACATTTTACACTATTCATTAAAAATGAACTTTAACGAAAAAATACCAAAAATTTACACAAAGTAAATTTTGATGTCCCGATTATAAAGAAGAGTTTTATTTGGTCCTATAGAATGTATAAGAGTGAACAAAACAATATTTAATGACGGTTCTCCATCAAAAGGCGATAAGTGAACCTTTAGTGAAAATTAGGGTATAAAAGCCTAAATTTGAATTCCTTTCGTATTTTAAGCCTTTATATTTTATTGGATAAATGTAAAAACATTTAAAACATATATAATCATATTATAGTTATTTATATCCATTCCCTCCAATACAACAGCTATGTGTTAACTACCAGTTAAAATAATATTTTTTTATTACTAGTGTGCAATGTAAGATTTCAATGAAACTCTTTGTTGTGTATCGGGTATGCTATCGAACATAGAAACCCCTTTAAAGTAAAATAAATATTTAATTCGTAAATATTAATAAATATGAAAATTATTTATTCTTTATTAACCTGGAATGTTACATCCTTCCCCCCTTTTGGGAATTGCGTCCTCGCAATTTTATTCACTTATCAAAATAATTGGGGGTATTTATCCCTAATAGAATTTTCAGATTCCCACGTTGCCTCTTCATCCATATGGTTTTTCCATAAAACCTTTACCTGTTGGATTACCTTATTTCGCAACACTTTCTCTCTTCGGTCAAGAATCTGGACTGGTTGTTCTTCATAAGAGAGATTCTCTTCCAACTGAACTACCTCTGGGCTCAAAACATGAGATGGATCTAGCATATACTTCCTCAACATCGAAACATGAACAACATTGTGTACCTGAGATAAACTCGGAGGTAAATCCACTCGGTAAGAAACTGATCAAACTTTCTCCAGAATTTCATACGGTCCAATGAACCTTGGACTCATCTTTCCTTTCTTACCAAATCTCATCACACTTTTCCATGGAGAAACCTTGAGAAAAACATGATCACCTACCTGGAAAGATATATCCTTCCTCCGGTTATCTGCATAACTTTTATGCCTGCTTTGAGCTGTTCTCATGTGTTTCTGAATCAACTGAACTTTTTCTGCCATCTCTTCTACCAATTCTGGTCCCATCAACTTCCTTTCACCCACTTCATCCCAAAATGCTGGAGTTCGACACCACTTCCCATATAATGCTTGAAATGGTGCCATCTGTATACTGGAATGAAAACTGTTATTATATGAAAATTCAACCAAAGAAAGATGTTGGTCCCAACTTCCCTGATAATATATAGAGAAAGAACGTAGCATATCCTCCAATGTATGAATTGTTCGTTCTGACTGGCCATCTGATTGAGGATGAAAAGCTGTATTAAAATTTAATTCAGTACCCAATGACATCTGAAGGCCTTTCTAAAAGTTAGAAGTGAACCTGGGATCACGGTCAGATACAATGGAGAGAGGAACTCCATGTAACCTGACTATCTCTTTAAGATACAAAAGGGAAAGTTGATCTAGTGAAAAAGTATCTCGTATAGTAAGGAAATGAGAAGATTTAGTCAAGCGATCAATAGTAACCCAGATTACATTATTACCTCGAGGGGTCTTCGGCAATCCCACAACAAAGTCCATGGATATATTCTCCCGTTTCCACTCTGGCACTGGTAAAGGCTGAAGCATCCCTTTCGGTAACTGCCGCTCTGCTTTAACCTCTTGACAAGTCAAACACTTCCCAGTAAAATCAGCAATATCTATTTTCATTCCATCCCACCAGTAATACTCCCGAAGATCTCAGTACATCTTAGTACTGCCAGGATGAACTGAAAATGGAGAACTATGAGCTTCACATAACAACTCTCTCTTCAACTGTGAATCACAAGGCACACACAGTCTCATCCCAAATCTCAAAAAACAATCATTTTCAGTGTTGAATTTAGGCAACTTACCCTTCTGAACCAGCTCTACCTTTTCTGCAACTCACTGTCTTCCCTCTGTGCTTGCTTAATTCTGTCTGATAGGGTTGATCTCACTGATACCTAAAACAAAACAGAATAACTTCCTGCACCAACAAATTCTATGCCAAATTTCATCAAATCAAAAACCAAAGGATCTCGTTCCAAACGTAGCATGGTTAATGAAGCATTACTTTTTCGATTCAAAGCATCAGCCACTTTATTTGCTTTTACCTGATGGTAATGAATTGTACAATCATAATCCTTGATTAATTCCAGCCATCTCCTCTATCTCATGTTCAATTATTTATGAGTGAATATATACTTTAAACTTTTATGATCAGTATATATTTCACACTTTACTCCATACAAATGATGCCTCCAAATTTTTAAAGCAAAAACAACATCAGATAATTCCAAATCATGTGTTGGGTAATTTACCTCATGAGTTTTCAACTGACGTGAAGCATAAGCAATTACCTGATCATTCTTCATAAGGACACAACCAAGTCCCTTCAACGAAGCATCACTGTATATAAAAACTCACCATTCCTGGAAGGAAGTGCCAAAACTGGAGCATTCACCAATATTTTATTCTACTCCTGAAAACAATCATGGCATTCTTTTGTCCTGATAAACTTAACACCCTTCCAAGTTATCTTAGTCATTGGACTAGATAACCGTGAAAACATTTCAACAAACCTTCGGTAGTAACCTGCCAAACTAAGAAAACTATGGATCTCGGTTACATTTGTGGGTCTTGGCCATTCGTCAACCACTTTTGTTTTCGAATGATCAATAGTTATGCCATCTTTTGAAACAATGTGACCCAGGAAAGAAATTTTTTGTAACCAAAACTCACACTTGCTGAATTTTCCATATAGTTTCCTTTCTTTTAAGGCTTTCAAGAAAACCCTTAAATGAATTTCATGCTCCTATTTACTTTTAGAAAACACTAAAATATCATTAATGAAAACAACCACATTTTTCACCTGAGTCAACTGAGCCATCACTGCAGTAAACTGCTCAATTCTGATTCTGACCATCTCAGTATGCTGATTTGGAAGGCCATTTCCCTCAGTATGCCTTCCCAAAAAAATTTTTCTGTTTCCTCTATGAAAAACCATTCTTAACACAGAAATATATTAGGAGAAGCAACATGGTAATCTTTAAATGCTATATCATTTCAATTTGACCATAAATTAATTTATGGACATTAATTTAACAATACCCTAACTGCTAAAGTTGTCTAGACCGACCTCTGATACCAACTATAAGGCCTCGGCCTTAAACCTTACTTAATATTGAGTTATTAGAAGATTACACCTTGAGTATCATTTCAGGTTTAGTGTTTTAGATAATTAGATCACAAAACATGCATTACATTCCACATTTAAACAAAGTGGTTACATAAAAGATAGTATTCATTTTTCCCATCAATGGAAACATATGTAAAATAAAACATGGATTCTTTCTTGACACTTCCTTGACACTATCATCTTATCATGTACCTTTCCCTTGACCTGTGAAAAACATTTCAAAAACTTGGGATGAGCATAAAAAGCTCAGTAAGGGATATAAAAATATGGAAAGGAATCATGGGTACAT
The DNA here is from genome assembly GCA_963277665.1 of Viscum album. Classification (NCBI taxonomy): domain Eukaryota; kingdom Viridiplantae; phylum Streptophyta; class Magnoliopsida; order Santalales; family Viscaceae; genus Viscum; species Viscum album. Next base: position 194,435,754 of record OY728127.1, read on the forward strand.
ATATACATATGAATGAGATCATACTTTACCCATAAAACATAAGAACTTTAACATACCTCATCAAATCATGAATAAATTATAGAAATCATAAGACATAAAGGTACCTTGAGGCATTCATAACATTCTTACGTAGGGAGTAACCCTCTTGGTTACGTTTGGAATACCCATCACAGTATATTCCCTAAATCTCTTCGGAGAAACCTTAACGTTTCACTCCTTCGTGTTACCCAATGCATTGGAGAGCTATATCAGGCTCACCCGCCCTTAGTTTATCACGGAACCACCCGTCTTCATAATAATTCCCAAGAACCTCAACATAATCGTATCACATAAAACATGCATAAAGGAAACATAACATTTCCACCTTTCAATCACAAGATATCAATACAACACATCTATATAAAAACATTATGAAAACCATTTTCAATACCAAAATAAAAGAAAATTAAAACATGGTATTTATTTTTCTTTAAAAAAAGGTATGTCTTGTAGAGGAATCCTAAACTCAAAAAATGGTCACGGCGGCGGAGAAGTCGTTTTCGCCACATACGTATGACAAAAACATTCCCTTTTGTCGTTTAGTAAAATGCTTCGTATAAAAAAGATTCCTTTTGGATAAATGTAAAAGTCAAAGGGGATTATACACCGTACAAAAGAAGGTTTTGTATAAAACAAAATATGCCTCAATGAAAGGAGATTGAGATGAAGTCCCATACCTCGGGTCCGACTTGACTCGGTCATTCTTTAATCTCATGAATAATAAACTTGAGTTATTTTCTACTTGTTTAAGAACCTTTTTAAAGTTCATTATTCCTTTTATATCACTAATTTCCATGTCATGAACACTATGTAATTATTTATGTTAATAGCGGTCATTTTAACGATCATTGGTACTTGAGTCAAAAATAAACCCTTTATAATTACAAGTTGTTCATGTATCCATTATATCCAGAATTATAATCATTATGTATATATCATATATATCATATATATCCAGTATATACATGCATTTATAATATTACATAATCATTTAGAGGTAAGAAATGAAATGCAACGTTCACGGAGATGGTAAGCCGTACATACGCATGAACGCTACTTTCATTTATATTTCATATTTTATAGAATGGAATCATAATGATATAAAGGTATATTATAATTCCAATTTAATATCATATATAATATCATTACTTCATCCTTTATACATCCCACATATGGTATTAACGAATCAAATCACTTTTAGGGGGTCGTAGTCCGCACATCCTTAAATGAAGATATCGTGTTTACCCATAATGGAAACAATAAAGGTATACCCAAAATGAAAAATACAGAACCTTAAGGAAAACATAAACATATTATATATCATATATAAATATAGTTTCATCTTAATGGCCACCTTTGAAGGTGTAAAAAGAATTTTGAACAATCATCATTTCGGGAGGCCGAAATTGTCCATCCACGGAAACAGTATGTTCTGTAACCATTAGATGTAGTTGTGTGTATGTGTAGCTCGAATCCTTCCTATAACAACATAATAGTATATTGAAGATACTGGATTTGTTACAAAAGAAATTAATAACAAGATTTTAGGGGGTTGGAGAAGCAAAATAAAACAAAAGGACTCAAGTGAAGACATTACCTTAACATCGGGTAACTCCCTTTGGTTTGAGCTCAAAGGCTTCCTTGGGAAGACTTCTGCCCAAAGTGAGGCTTCAAGGAGTAAGAGAGGGATGTGGAGAGCCAAAATGGGCAGGGGTTAGACGATCCAAATGCTTTGTAAGTGTAGGTAAAGAGGTACAGGTGGGGGCCTTTTATAAGAGGAGATGAGGGGCACTCTTGGAAAGTAAGGAAATGCTACTTTATTTTAGAATGAGTTTTAGATTTTAATGGTCCCAAATTGATGTGTTTAGAGTATTAGGTGATAAGGGTTTTAAATCCACCCATAAAATAGGTTTTTGACATGTGTAGGTCTTATATTTTACATTATCTTTCCATTTTATTTAAATCGTTAAATAATGAGGTAATCGCTGCATCATCATGGGGTCATAAATAATTTAATTTATTTAATGTATAAAAATTAAAAAAAAAATACTATATTGTAGGAAATCTTTTTTCATTTCCAATGAATATTTATAGTCAAAAATAGGACTTGTATAACCCCATGTAATAATTATTTTAGTAAAATAACTCATGTCTGTGACATTTTTATTTTAACATTAAATAAAAAGATATTAATGTCATTTTCCCACTAAAGTGGCCCCATGGGGTCCCCAAGTTGACCCATGGATTTTCTTGGTTGGACATGACACATCCAATAAGGGTACTACATGTGTCAAGTTCATTTCATATTATTAAAACATTATTTTTACCTTAAACTACACTAATTACCTCTAATCGCGATAAAAAACTTAAAAGTTATTATTCACCAAAAAATTATTTTAATCCCATTGAACCACATTTTACTTCATAATGACAACCAGGTATGTTGGATTTTTGAAATTCAAAACACAGAAGTGGTAAAATGTCATTTAAACGAAAAAACAGTTTTTATAAGTACCACTTAGCGGTTTCACAATTCATCAAAAATTGATGTTTTTTAGAAAAATACCAAAACTTCACCCTAAGCTATATTTTATATTACGAATTCAAAAAATTAAGCCTATTTTAAAAAATTCAAAACATATAAGTTGAATTAATTAATTTTATAATTAATTCCCGCTGTCAGAGAAAATAGCTTATTTTCATGAAAGAGTAAGTATCAAAAGATTGACACTAGTTTAAGTCTGATTTCAAAGTGAAATTAATTCCAACGACCACTATTGGATTTAATGGTTAAAATATATTCTAATTTCAATTTAAAACCAATTAAAATTATAATCTAATCATATAAATAAATTATATTAAAAAGTGGTTTTGAATTAAAATACATCATTTTACACTATTCATTAAAAAATGAACTTTAACGGAAAAATACCAAAAATTTACACAAAGTAAATTTTGATGTCCCGTTTCTGAAGAAGAGTTTTATTTGGTCCAATAGAATGTATAAGAGTGACTAAAACTATATTTAATGAAGGTTCGCCATCAAAAGGTGATAAGTGAACCTTTAGTGAAAATTAGGGTATAAAAGCCTAAAATTGAATTCTTTTCTTATTTTAAGCCTTTATCTTTTATTGGATAAATGTAAAAACATTTAAAAACATATATAATCATATTTGAGTTATTTCTATCCATTCCCGCCAATACAACGGCTATGTGTTAACTACTATTTAAAATAATATTATTTTATTACTAGTGTGCAATGTAAGATTTCAATGAAACTCTTTGTTGCGTATCGGGCACGCTATCGAACATAGAAACCCCTTTAAAGTAAAATTAATATTTAATTCGTAATTATTAATAAATATAAAAATTATTTATTCATTATTTACCTGGGATGTTACATCCTTCCCTCCTTTTGGGAATTGCGTCCTCGCAATTTTATTCACTTATCAAAATAAGTGGGGGTATTTATCCCTCATAGCATTTTCAAATTCCCACGTTGCCTCTTCAACCATATGGTTTTTCCACAAAACCTTTACCTGGTGGATTACCTTATTTCGCAACACTTTCTCTCTTCGGTCAAGAATCTAGACTGGTTGTTCTTCATAAGAGAGATTCTCTTCCAACTAAACTACCTCTGGGCTCAAAACATGAGATGGATCTGGAATATACATCCTCAACATCGAAACATGAAAAACATTGTGTACCTGAGATAAACTTGGAGGTAAAGCCACTCGGTAAGCAACAGATCCAACTTTCTCTAGAATTTCATATGGTCCAATGAACCTTGGACTCATCTTTCCTTTCTTACCAAATCTCATCACACTTTTCCATGGAGAAACCCTAAGAAAAACATGATTACCTACCTCGAAAGATAGATCCTTCATCTGGTTATCTGCATAACTCTTCTTCCTTCTCTGAGCTGTTCTCATGTGTTTCTAAATCAACTGATCTTTTTTTGCCATCTCTTCTACCAATTCTGGTCCCATCAGCTTCCTTTCACCCACTTCATCACAAAATGCTGGAGTTCGACACCGCTTCCCATATAATGCCTGAAATTGTGCCATCTGTATACTAGAATGAAAACTGTTATTATATGAAAATTCAACCAAAGAAAGATGTTGGTCCCAACTTCCCTGATAATCCATAGAGCAAGAACGTAGCATATCCTCCAATGTCTGAATTGTTCGTTCTGACTGCCCATCTGATTGAGGATGAAAAGCTGTACTAAAATTTAATTCAGTACCCAACGACTTCTGAACGCCTTTCCAAAAGTTAGAAGTGAACCTGGGATCACGGTCAGATATAATGGAGAGAGGAACTCCATGTAACCTGACTATCTCTTTAAGATACAACCGGGAAAGTTGATCTAGGGAAAACGTATCTTGTATAGCAAGGAAATGAGCAGATTTAGTCAAGCGATCAACAATAACCCAGATTGCATTATTACCTCGAGGGGTCTTCGGCAATCCCACAACGAATTCCATGGATATATTCTCTCATTTCCACTCTGGAACTGGTAAAGGCTGAAGCATCCCTTTCGGTAACTGCCGCTCTGCTTTAACCTGTTGAAAAGTCAAACACTTCACAGTAAAATCAGCAATATCTCTTTTCATTCCTTCCCACCAGTAATACTCCCGCAGATCACTGAACATCTTAGTACTTCTAGGATGAACTGAAAATAGAGAACTATGAGCTTCACATAACAACTCTCTCTTCAACTGTGAATCACAAGGCACACACAATCTCTTCCCAAATCTCAAAACACAATCATTATCAGTGTGGAATCCAGGAAACTTACCCTTCTGAACCAGCTCTACCTTTTCTATAACTCACTGTCTTCCCTCTGTTCTTGCTTAATTCTGTCTGATAGGGATGATCTCACTAATACATGAAACAAAACAGAAGAACTTCCTACACCAAAAACTTCTATGCCAAATTTCAACAAATCAAAAACCAAAGGATCTCTTTCCAAACGTAACATGGTTAATAAAACATTACTTTTTCGACTCAAAGCATCGGCCACTTTATTTGCTTTTCCCGGATGGTAATGAATTGTACAATAATAATCCATGATTAATTTCATCCATCTCATCTGTCTCATGTTCAATTATTTCTTCGTGAATATATACTTTAAACTTTTGTGATCAGTATATATTTCACACTTTACTCCATACAAATGATGCCTCAAATTTTTTAAATCAAAAAACAACAGTAGCTAATTCCAAATCATGTGTAGGGTAATTTACCTCATGAGTTTTCAACTGACATGAAGAATAAGAAATTACCTGATTATTCTGCATAAGGATAAAACCAAGTCCCTTCAACTAAGCATCACTGTATATAAAAAACTCACTATTCCTAGAAGGAAGTGCCAAAACTGGATCATTCACCAATCTTCTTTTCAACTCCTGAAAACAATCATGACATTCATTTTTCTAGATAAACTTAACACCCTTCCGAGTTAGCTTAGTCATTGGACTAGATAACCGTGAAAAATTTTCAACAAACCTTCAGTAGTAACCTACCAAACCAAGAAAACTACGGATCTCGGTTACATTTGTGGGTCTTGGCCATTATTCAACAACTTTTGTTTTAGCAGGATCAACAGTTATGCCATCTTTTGAAACAATGTGACCCAGGAAAGCAATTTGTTGTGACCAAAACTCACACTTGCTGAATTTTCCATATAGTTTCTTTTCTTTTAAGGTTTGTAAGATAACCCTTAAATGACTTTCATGCTCATCTTTACTTTTAGAAAACACTTAAATATCATCAATGAAAACAACCACATTTTTCACCTGAGTCAATTGAGCCATCACTGCAGCAAACTTCTCAATTCTGATTCTGACCATCTCAGTATGCTGATTTGGAAGTTCATTTCCCTCAGTATTCCTTCCCAAAAAAGATCTTCTGTTTCCTCTATGAAAAACCATTCTTAACAGAGAAATATATTAGGAGAAGCAAAATGGTAATATTTATATGCTATATCATTTCAATTTGACCTTGAATTAATTTATGGACATTAATTTAACAATACCCTAACTCCTAAAGTTGTCTAAACCGACCTTTGATACAAACTATAAGGCACCGACCATAAACCTTACTTAATCTTGAGTTATTACAAGATTACACCTTGAGGATCTTTTCAGGTTTAGATTTTTAGAGAATTAGATCATAAAACATGCATTACATTCCACATTTAAACAACGTGGTTACATAAAATATAGTATTCATTTTTCCCATCAATAGAAACATATTTAAAATAAAACATGGATTCTTTCTTGACACTTCCTTGACACTATCATCATATCATGTACCTTTCCCTTCACATGTGAAAAACATTTCAAAAACTTGGGTTGAGCATAAAAAGCTCAGTAAGGGATATAAAAATATGTAAAGGAAACATGGGTACATATATACATATGAATGAAGTCATACTTTACCCATAAAACATAAGCACTTTAACATACCTCATCAAATCATGAATAAATCATATAAATCATAATACATAAAGGTAACTTGAGGCATTCATAACATTCTTACGTAGGGAGTAACCCTCTTGGTTATGTTTGGAATACCCATCACAGTATATTCCCTAAATCTCTTCGGAGAAACCTTAACGTTTCACACCTTCGCGTTATCCAATGCATTGGAGAGCTATATCGGGCTCACCCGCCCTTAGTTTATCACGGAACTACCCGTCTACATAATAATGCCCAAGAACCTCAACATAATCGTATCACATAAAACATGCATAAAGGAAACATAACATTTCCACCTTTCAATCACAAGATATCAATACAACACATTGATATAAAAACATTATGAAAACCATTTTCAATACCAAAATAAAAGAAAATTAAAACATGGTATTTATTTTTCTTTTAAAAAAAAGGTGTGGCTGGTAGAGGAAGCCGAAACTCAAATAATGGTCACGGCGGCGGAGAAGTCGTTGTCACCGCATACGTACGACAAAAACATTCCCTTTTGTCATTTAGTAAAACGCTTCGTATAAAAAATATTCCTTTTGGATAAACGTAAAAGTCAAAGGGGTTTATACACCATATAAAAGAAGGTTGTGTATAAAAAAATATGCCTCAATGAAAGTAGATTGAGACGAAGTCCCATATCTCGGGTCCGACTTGACTCCGTCATTCTTTAATCTCCTGAATAATAAACTTGAGTTAATTTATAATTGTTTAAGAACCTTTTTAAAGTTCATTATTCCTTTTATATCACTAATTGCCATGTCATGAATACTATGTAATTATTTAAGTTAATATCGGTCGTTTTAACGATCATTGGTACTTGAGTAAAAAATAAACCCTTTATAATTACAAGTTATTCATGTATCCATTATATCCAGAATTATAATCATGATGTATATATCATATATATCATATATATCCAGTATATACATGCATTTATAATATTACATAATCATTTAGAGGTAAGAAATGAAATGCACCGTTCATGGAGACAGTAAGTCGTACGTACGCATGAATGCTACTTTCATTTCTATTTCGTATTTTATAGAATGGAATCATAATTATTTAAAGGTAAATTATAATTCCAGTGTAATATCATATATAATATCATAACTTCATCCTTTATATGTCCCACATATGGTATTAACGAGTCAAATCACTTTGAGGGGGCGGTAGTCCGCACTTCTTTAAATGAAGATATCACGTTTACCCATAATGGAAACCATAAAGGTATGCCCAAAATGAAAAATACAGAAGCTTAAGGAAAATATAAACATATTATATATCATATATAAATATAGTGTCATCTTAATGTCCACCTTTTAAGGTGTTAAAAGAATGTTGAACAATCATCGTTTCGGGAGGCCGAAATTCGCCATCCACGAAAACAGTATATCATTTAACCATTAGATGTAGGTGTGTTTAATTTTAGCTCTAATACATCTTATAAAAACATCCTAGTATATTGAATATACTGGATTTGTTACAAAAAAATGAATAAAAAGTGTTTAGGGGGTTGGAGAAGCAAAATAAAACAAAAGGACTCAAGTGAAGACATTACCTTAAAATCGGGTAACTCCCTTTGGTTTGAGCTCAAACGCTTCCTTGGGAATACTTCTACCCAAAGTGAGGCTTCAAGGAGTAATAGAGGGATGTGAAGAGCCAAAATGGAAGGGGTTTGCCGAGCCAAAGGCTTTGGATGTGTGGGTATAGAGGTAGAGGTGGGGGCCTTTTATAAGAGGAGAGGAGGGGCACTCTTGTAAAGTAAGGAAATGTTACTTTATTTTAGAATGATTTTCGGATTTTTATGGTCCCACATTGATGTGTTTCGAGTATTAGGTGATAAGGGTTCTAAATCCACCCATCCAATAGGTTTTTGACATGTATAGGTCTTAGATTTTACATTATTTTCCATTTTATTTAAATCGTTAAATAATGAGGTAATCGTTGTATCATCATGGTGTCATAAATAATTTAATTTAATTAATGTATAAAAATTATAAAAAAATAATATGATGTAGGAAATCGTTTTACCTTTCCAATGAATATTTATAGTCAAAAATCGGACTTGTATAACCCCATGTAATAATTTTTTTAGTAAAACAACTCATGTTTGTGACATTTTTATTTTAACTTTAAATAAAAAGATATTAATGTCATTTTCCAACTAAAGTGGCTCCATGGGGTCCCCAAGTTGACCCATGGATTTTCTTGGTCGGCCATGACACATCCAATAAGGGTAGGACATTTTTCAAGTTCATTTCATATTATTAAAACATTATTTTTACCTTAAACATCACTAATTACCTCTAATCGCGATTAAAAACTTAAAAGTTACTATTCACCAAAAAATTATTTTATTCCCATTGAACCGCATTTTACTTATTAATGACAACCATGTATGTCGGATTTTTGAAATTCAAAACACAGAAGTTGTAAAATTTCATTTAAACGAAAAATCAGTTTTTATAAGTACCACTTAGTGGTTTCACTATTCATCAAAAATTGAAGTTTTTCAGAAAAATACCAAAAATTCACCCTAAGCTATATTTGATATTCCGAATTCAAAAAATGAAGTCTATTTTACAAAATTCAAAAAATATAAGTTGCATTAATTAATTTTATAATTAATTCCCGTTGTCAGAGCTAATAGCGTGTTTTCATGAAACAATAAGTATCAAAAGATTGACACTAGTTTAAGTCTGATTTCAAAGTGAAATTAATTCCAACAACCACTATTGGATTTAATGGTAAAAATATATTCTAATTTAACTTTAAAACCAATTTAAATGATAATATAATCATATAAATAAATTATATTAAAAAGTGGTTTTGAATTAAAATACAACATTTTACACTATTCATTAAAAATGAACTTTAACGGAAAAATACCCAAAATTTACACAAAGTAAATTTTGATGTCCAGATTCTAAAGAATAGATTTATTTGGTCCAATAGAATGAATAAGATCGAACAAAACAATATTTAATGATTGTTCACCATCAAAAGGCGATAAGTGAACCTTTAGTAAAAATTATTGTATAAAAGCCTAAAATTGAATTCTTTTCGTATTTTAAGCCTTTATCTTTTATTGGATAAATGTAAAAACATTTAAAAACATATATAATCATATTTTAGTTATTTATATCCATTCCCGCCAATACAACGGCTATGTGTTAACCACCATTTAAAATAATATTATTTTATTACTAGTGTGCAACGTAAGATTTCAATGAAACTCTTTGTTGCGTATAGGGTACGCTATCGAACATAGCAACCCCTTTAAAGTAAAATTAATATTTAATTCGTAAATATTAATAAATATGAAAATTCTTTATTCTTTATTTACCAAGGATGTTACACATGGCCCTGAATCAGGTCAGTTTCATTATTTATATGCAATTCCCATGGATTTGGATGCAAGACCATCTACAGTATGAGGTAATATTCTAGTATCCTATACTATAGTATATTCTTTATTTGATATATATGCTTCAAAAGTTTTCATCTCCTTATCTGTAGTGGAATGTATTGGGATTTATATATAATAATACTATGGTTAAATGACCCTGGATACATTGTTGGCAGTACATTTGGAGCGAAAACACCAATGTTGGGATATTCCCCTTGTGGTAGGAAGTTTCCCTTTATTTTGGGACTTCTTTTTTCTCAAGATGATGGGATTCAATTCCATTATTGAGATGGATTGGTTGGTTTTGTATCATGCCTTTGTATACTGCTATCACTGTAGGGTATCATTTACCTCACTAAAGGGTAACAATTTTCTACGTGAGGGTGAGTGGGATATCTAGGAAAGAATATATATACTAGAGAAAATGGACTATGTGCAGTGACTACACAAATTTCTTATCACATCATAGAGGATTTGGGTTTAATTCAGACTAAATTCACTATGGTAGTAGATCATTTTTGGAATGTATTTAATTATTATTTTTATATTTAACCTATTAAGATATAGGTAGAGTTATGATTGATCTCATTCCAGGAGTATATCTTGTTTCCATTTATCCATACAAGATGACACCCATTGAACTCCAACAGCTCAAGTGGAAGTCAAAGGACTTGGAGGTCAGTGGTTTTATACATCCAAGTACTTTCTATTAGGGTTTCCAATAATTTTACTAATAATATAGATGGAACCCTTTTTTATTTGTATCCTAAAAATAGATGAACCATATTATAGTCATGAACCCTTATCCATTAACATGAATAGATAATCTCATTGACCAGATTTGAGGAGATATGATTTTTTTAATAATCCACCTAAGATCGGTTTATCACCAGGTTTGAGTTGGGAAATTAAAAATATATCTTATAGATTTCCATAGTAGGTATGGTTTGTGTGAGTACCTCATTATACTGTTTGGTCGCACTAACATGCCATCTCTTTTAGTGGATCTAATGAATAGGATGTTCCACCCCTATTGGGATTCACTTTTTATAGTATTTTTGGAAGACATATTGGGGTATTATCACTCTTAGTGACCATTCTAAGAAACTTGAGATTATTTCTTGATCACTTATATAATAGTAGATTTATTACATGCTTTCTATGTTTCAATTCCGGATCGGCAAAGTTCACTTATCAGGTCAAATTATCTTAAAATTAGGAGTCTCTATTAACCCAAAGAAGGTTAGTGTTGTGGTTTCCTTGGATAATCCCAAGAAAGTTTTTGATATAAAAAGAATATTGGGGATGTATAGTTAGTATAATCATTTCATATATGACTTTCCATGCCTTACTTAACCTCATTATTGTCTTAAAAGGAAGGGTGTTATGTTCCTATGGTTAGAAGCATGATAGAAATCCTTTCTGGAGATGAAATGGAGGATTGTCCTGCTACCTATTCTAATTCTGCCCGATCCTAGAAGAGTCTATATATTGTGATGTGATGAATTAGGTATAAACCAAGGATATTTTTTGATGTTGGATGATAGATTAATTGTGTACATTTCTCATAAGTTGAGTTCTAATGAGAGAAATTAACTGGTGCATGACCTTGAGCTAGCGCTGGTTGTCCATAAATTATGTTACGGGAGACACTGCTTGTTAGTAGAGTAATTTGTGGTATATACATACCACAAGAGCCATAAATATATCTTTACATATTGTGAATTGAGTCCAATATAGTGAAAATGGGTCAAATATCTTTAGTCCAATGATTTTGATCTAGCCTATATGCATGTAAGAGGAAATGTAGTTCCTGCCGCACTAAGTCAGAAAATTTAGGAACATGTCATACTAGAGGCAAGTGATAAAGATAAATTGATGGACCTATTTTCTAAGATGAATCTAAAGATTCATGATATTCATTAGTAGTCCTATTTATCATCCTTTATAGTTACATATTCAATCATTTAGATGGTGAAGAGCGGGAAATTTTCGGATCCCGAGGTCTTGGTTCTCACTATGAGTATTTTAGGAGATGAATTGCCTCCATATTGGTCTATAGATAGGGAAGACTTCCTACATATGAATGGATATGTATTGTTTCATATAGATATGAGAGTGGAGTTTATGAACATGTACCATTTTTCTCAGTGGGAATTTTATCCAGTAATCTCCAAAATATATCGAGACATGCGATGATTGTATTGGTGGCCTATGATGAAATGTCAGATAAAAAGCTTCATCACTTTCTATTCTACCTATCATCAGGTGAAGGAGGATCACTAGAGACTTGTAGAAATGTTACAACATCTTCCAGTTCCATAATGAAAATGGAGAGTTGTTTCCCTGGACATTGATGTCATCTTACTGAGTTCACCTAGTGGTAGAGACACTACACGAGTAGTTATTGAAAGACTAACAAATGTAGCTCACTTCATTCCTATGTGGGAGACTTTCTTAGTTCATGAGATTAGAATATTGTATGTCCATGATATCATCTAACTAACTAGATTCCTCATAATATAATTTTAGATAGGGATTCTCATTTTACATCATGGTTCAGAAAGGGGTTATATACTTCTATGGGTAAACAGGTGCATCTGAGCATGGCCTTTCACCCTTAGACCGATAGAGAATCAGAAAAGATGATAAAGGTTATAGAGGGAATTAAATAGGAATGTGTCCTTTATTTCATGGGTTCTTGGGAGAATCAAATCCCTCTCATAGATTTCACCTAAAATAATATATTTCAGAAAAAAATTAGATGGATCCTTTTGAGACAATATATGGTTGGTCATGTCGTTCACCCCTATCATCGTTAGAGGTTGGAGAGGTATCATTACTAGGTCATTTCCTTGTTCAAGAGACTTGGGGGTTGGTTTAGATGATCAATTAGTGTTTTTATAAACTTATTATAGAAATAAATCTCATTTCCATTGACACCGATGACCTCTATAGTTCAAGTATGGGGATCATGTTTTCGTACGAGAATCGACCAAGCTTGGGAATAAATGGATACATAGGGAATGGAAGATATTACATAATTATGTAGGGATTCTTGAGATAATAGAGAGATTCATAATAGTAGGATATCAGTTCTTATGACCTCATATGTACCTTTCCAAACACAGCAAGTTTAACATTTCACACCTTCATTGCTATCATGCCGACTTCTCTCGTACTAATGATTCTAAGGAAGTTGAACAATATGTTGATGCAAATTTCGAGGTGTATCCTATACAAATAAATGAACAGAGCCTAAAGGATCTCTGAGTCCTGTTTGTCCCTAATGTATGGGTGATATGGTATCACAACTATGATCAAGAATATACTTGGGAGGGGGAGGTTTACATATGTATCAAGTGGCTAGAGTTGGTCGGAGACACTATTCCCCCCCTTAGAAGGTTAATTTACGGGCGAGTTTCATTAATGGTGGAAGATTATAAGAACCCATATTTTTAATTAGGTATGGATCCTTTAAATTTTGGAAAAAAATTATTTTATGGACCTAATATGGATTCATAATGAGTTAACAAAGGACTCAGGGGTGTCTGTGGATTGTTCGAATCACAAAGCCCAGTTTTAGGGGATTAAAAGGCATGGAGAGTGGTTTATTTAAACATAGAAAGGCAAGAATCATGGTTAGTTTTAACTATGTGGGGATGAACAGGGAGTTGTAGTAGGGAACATGATTTGATCAAACTTTTTTATTCGAGTTTCACAACCGTGTCAAATACATTGAATAATTATAGAGGGGGTTTCGTGGTTGGAGAATGGTTTCCCTAACCCTATGACCTAATAGTGTAGATGCCCCTTTTCTATATAAGAACATGAAAAATTGGTACACTATTTGGAAAACCATCCATGCAAACCGTTTGAAGATGGTTTTTGTGTGAAATTACCATTTCCTTCTAGAGTTATGTTTTAAATGAAACCCTACATTGATTTTTCTTTCCTGATAACAACCACCTCTATTTATCTATTTTGGAATAATAAAATAATATATTCTAGGACTTGATGAAATCATCTGTATAGAGTTTGATTCATTCTCTGTTCATCGCATTTGATCCATATCAGTATGATATCACTTCCTTTTTAATATTTCATTATTCATCTTCATATTAATTATGCTATTTATATGCAAGGTAATATTAAATATTTTTTGGGATTGAATATTTGTTTTCACATTTCATCCAACCTAGTTCAAATAAGAGGATTTTATTGGATGAGGAGGGTTATATGAGTATGAGGTAGGAGGTATACAACTCACTCCTTAAGATTCATCATTCTTTAAATTTTCTTGTGGTTGTAGTAATTTTATCAAGAATAACCTAATTAATTAATTAATATGTATTTCATGTATTCTTTAGAACCATGTTCTAAGAACCATTCCATATATGATATTATAAATTATTAGTCACGTGTATAATTTCAACGACCCATGTAGGATGGTTTCTATATTAATTCTCTTAGTGAATAGTTATATCTAATGGTTGGTTTTGACCCATTAGCCCCACTTTTGGGTGTGTGGATTGAACATTAGAATGGTATGCCCATTTAATTAGATCAATCATGATTTAATAAATGGATAATACCATGATTTCTCATATTGTAACATCCCAGTTTTGGTTGCCTCCCAATGGTGCCCCATACCTGGTTGATCAGATGTCCCCAAACACATTTCCCCAAATTCAAGAGGCTACTGACTAGAAGTAAGTGCCTTGGGTGTGATAGTGGGGAAACTATGCCATCATTGTCATGGTAACACATGGGAAACAAATGGTAAACAGTAATAGAAGAAGTAATACCATACAACATGTAAACAGCAGTTGACTGATAGTAAATAAATAACTGGAGCACATAAATAAATTATGCATGTCACATATGTATAGGAAAGAATCCAAATAGGTCACAATTATAGAAATAAAATAGTAAACCAATGTTAAAAAGAAAAAAGTAAACTAAAACATCATCACAAGACAAATCTTGGTCCCATGCTCCCTAGGTCCAACAACAATCAAGTACCCGATGAAGAAGGGCACTTTATCTTATCTATATGTGCAACCATATAATCTGTTTGGGTCGAAAAGCATGATCCAAATAGGGTGTGAGATGAATCATTGTTGGAAAACACCAAAAGATAAGTGCCTAACTATCTGTGAATATATATAACAGGTAATATGTTGAAATGAAGCAATGAACTAGGAAGTACTAAGAAGTAAGCATTCCAAAAGCTATCAATTACATTCATTTTTATTTAATAATTATTCAAAAGACTGATCAATATAACCTTGGGATCTAGCATATGATCTGTATCCCCTATTATACAAATGAAAATAGACCTCTCCGAAGTCAATCTAAAAAGTCCGTAGATATTGAGCCCAAGATTGTGATTTCTCTAGGAAGACTCGTCATAACCATAGAATCATTCCCAAGAAACCCTATGGGAAATTTCTTACATTATAATCATCTCAATTCTCACATATCATCAAATAAATAAATAATAAAGACCCTCTGGGGAATATCAAAGAGTCTAACCCCATTGGTCTCACAGAGCACTATTAATTTATAAAAAACCACTCGGGTAGCTCTAAATGTAAATACACCCATGGTCTGCATTATAATGACCCCCCTAGAAGCTCTCATAATCAATGACCTATGGTCCAACATTTTTTTATAATGAACCTCTAGGTTTCTCTCACTGTCCAACCCCTCTGTTCAATGACCCATGGTAGCTCTCATATTCAATACCTCTGGTCAATCAAAATAACAATTCATAATTAAAAGACCCTACTTCTAGAAGCTCTCATAGTGAATTCCCCTCGGTTATACATTCATAATGAAAAACACCTGCATTTAATATAAATAAAAACTCCATCCTAAAAACAACAGGAATGGAAAAAATTCATCCAAACATTCTTTCTAGACCCAACGATTATAACCAAAAAAACATGGGAAACACCTCCATAAATTAGGTATTAAACATTATACACAGTCAAAAACCATTTCTCAATCATAGAAACCATAGCACACATTAAACATGGTTAAATTCCAAAATAGGAAATAACCTATACAGGGGTATTCAACACTTTTAGATATTATAATCCAAATATTACCTAATAAATACACAAATGACATACCTTGCTGATGTACAACAAAAACTCTTGAGCATCAACCCTTGAATTGGCCAAGAACAACGTATATCTATGAAAAGGGAAAAAATTATCGACCCTCGATAACTCAAGAGAGAAGATAAATCATGAAGAGAGGCTCTAGGTAAAGAGAGAAATCACCGGTGGGAATCCAATTCACTTAGAGATGTCTCAATCATAGCTTGGATGGAGGAATGGAAGAAGGTCAAAGATCTTCCGTCGTTTGTTGCACTTCGGTACGGACCGAGGTAAAAAGAAGGGAATTCTGGAGATGAGAAGCAACCCCAGTACAATTAACCAAATAAAAAGAAAGTTACACGATGTTCTCATTTAATATACACTCCGTGTACTAGACTCAATCAAACCCCTCTTTAGGCATTCTGCCAAGTCACCTACACGGCCATGTACTCAGTCGTTACACGACCAGTACACGATTGGGCACGACAACTGCGTACAAAACATGTACTCATAAAATTACCCTTTCTTCTTCATCCCTAAAAAACCGAAAATAAATATCCATACCTGAAATGAAGATCCTAATTCTTACAAACATCCACCATTAAAGAAATTGATCCTCTAATTTACCTTCCAAGGGTGGTGAAGGAGAAACTTCAAACAACTCTGTCCAATGATCATATGTCGGCCTCCCTATCCCATGTCCCGTCCTATACTCACTCGTGCTTCCATAGAACCCGTAACAGAAGAATATACTGACCTTGGAGAACCTTAATGTTGTGATACAGAATCTGTATAGGGTGATCCTTGATGGATGCATCCATCTCTAACTCAACCTCCTCAGGTTAAAAAACATGATATGGGTCTGAAATGTAATTTCGTATCTAAAAAACAGGAAAGAATTCATGCATAGCCCGATACCTTTGAGGTAACTGCAACTGATAGGAAACTGGCCTAACTCTCTCTAAAACCTCAAATGGCCAGACATATTTCGGTGAAAGCTTTCCCTATATCATAATCCTCCTGTGTCTCATTCTCAGTGTGACCCATAAAAAACCTAATCTACGACCTCAAACTCTATAGGACATATCCATCAACCATCATAATATTTCTGGAGATACTGTTCTATAGGCATCCTCTTCCGAATCAATTCCACCTTCTCAGAGGTCACCTAGATAAGGAGATGTCCCGACATAGCTACATCTCCCGCCTCTAGCCAACATAAGGGTGATCAGCATGGAATTCCATACAAATCCTCATAAGGTTCCATCTAAGTCATCTCCTAAAAACTATTATTGTAGGCAAAATCCACTAGGATTAACTGTCTCTCCCAAGAGTACCTATAATAGAAGATGCACACTCATATCTTGTCCTCTAAAACTTGAATCATCTACTCGGACTGACCATCTATCTGGGGATGGTAAGAAGTACTCAAAAGTAACTGTATACCCAAATCCCTTTGTAGTACCTTCTAGACATGAGAAGTAAATCAGGCATCCCTGTTTGAAATGATAGAGTGTGGAACCCCTTGTAGCCATACAATCTCTTAGATGTACAACCTCCCAAGATCATCAAAACATAAGGTTTCCATGATTGGTAAGAAATTTGAAACCTTCATGAGTCTTTCAATAACATCTCAAACTGCATCATTACCTTGAGGAATGCTCGGTAAACCTATCATGAAATCTATTGTCACATCATTCCACTTCCACTTGGGAATGGGTAGATACTGTAAAATTCACACTAGTCACTGATGCTCCACCTTCACCTACTGACATTTGGAACATCTCATAACAAAACCAGATACATCCCTTTTCATACCAGGATACCAATACTAACGGTGTATATCTCTATACATCTTGGGGTTTACAAGATGAACATCACAAACTTAGGAATGGGAATACCACATCATCTCCTTGATTATGTTCACTGACACCCATACGCGCCCATGAAAACACAATATCTCATCCCCACCTACGGTCCACCAAGGAGTGGGGTCCTCTCCTAACAGCACCTCCTATAGGACATGGCCTTTATAATATGAGAGCTTCTTTATTAACACTTGATCTAGTAGAGTAGATGTATCAACTATTGAATAAATAAACGTCTACCCCTATCTATCATGCACCTCAAAATACATCTTAGATAATAGATCCATAAGCTTACACTCACTGTTGGCCTCCTGAACTACCAGTAACTGAGTCCTCCTGCTCAACAGATCATCTAATTCATTTCCTTTACGAGGTGTGTAGGCATGCTCAATGTCAAAAGACTGAAGGTACCCAAACCACCTTTAACGTCTCAAATTCAGATCACATTGATTAATGATAAACTTGAGGCTTTTTTTGTCAGTGAATACCAAAAAATTATCTCCCAAAAGATAATATCCCCAATAGCGTAACGAATGTACAACTACATCTAACTTGAGATCATGCGTTGGGTAATTCCTCTCATGTGGCATCAACTGCCAAGGCCCATATGAAATGACTCCTTCTCCTACATAATAACTGATCCCATCCTATTACCTGACACATCATTTTAAATAGTGTAACTCTTTCCTTGCTCTAAAAAATCAGTATAAGTGCAGATGACAGTTTCCCTTTCATCTCCTGAAAGGATGAATTGTATGATTCTTTCCACAAGTAAATTTCACCATTCTTTGTCTTGCTCATCAGTGGCGCTTCTAAACATGAAAATTCATATATAAAATGCATGCAGTATCTAGCCAGCCCAAAAAAATATGCACCTCAATGAATTTCTTCAGATTCTCTCAGGAAACTACTGCTCTCACTTTCTCTTGGTCTACTGATACACTTGTCTCTAAGATAACATGACCTAAGAACTAAATCTGGTCCTTCCAAAGATTCATTTTGAGAGCATAGAATATATCATATGCTCTCTCATTGTACTCAATACGATCTCATTATGGGTGGCATGGTTATGTCAAGTGAGAGGGTACACCAAGATATCTCCCATGAATAATACCACAAAATAATCAAAGTAAAGATGGAACACTTGGTTCATAAGTTCTATAAAAACTACTAGCATGTTTGTGAGACCAAATAACATAACCACATACTCTTATAGACCATACATGCTCCAAAAGACTGTAAGAGGTATGTATGATGGTCTACCATGAAACTGATGTTATCTAGATCTCAATTAAATCTTTGAGAACACCCAAGATCCACCAAGCTGACCAAAGTGATCATCATTCCTTAGTAAGGGATATCAATTATTTTCTATTAACTAGTTCAGCTTCTAATAGTCTACACAAAGTCTAAGGGAATTGTCTACCTTATTCACACACATGACAGGTGAACCCCAAGAAGAAGTTCTAGGTCGGATGAAACCCTTCGCTTTAAATTCCACTATTCTCTTCTTGAGATCCCGTAACATGGGTGTAGAAATTTTATAGGGAGGAATGGATACCAGTGCTGCTCCTGTCACAAGATCAACAGAGAAATATACTTCTCACTCAGGAGGTAAACCTGAAAAATCATTTAGAATAACATCTCTGAATCAATGAACCACTAGAGGAAAGTATATCTTTGAAGTCCCCTGGTCATCCAGATATAAACTAGAAATCTGGTCTATAATTACTCACAACTCAGGATGCTCGAGTCTAGCTCTGCTTGAATGGACATCCCATTCACCCTTGTGTAGAAAATCTCCTCCCTCTAGGGATGTGAAACTCACCCTATGGTGAAAGAAGTCAACAAAGGACTGAATGGGGACTAACCAATACATTCTTAGAATGAAATCGAAGCTTTTCATCTCTACGATATAGAGGTCCCATAATAAGTGACACCCACCATCCTCTATAGGGAAATCCTTGCAGTGATGTACAATAGCTGTCCTAATACACAATTGAGTGTCTACCATAAAAACATCGTCACAAGTAATGATATAGATCCCAAGGATCTACACAATAGCAAAAAAAAAGAAAACTATGGGACACCCCTATATCGAAAATAGAATATTACAAAATTAAGGCAACTGGAATCATACATATAACCATAGAGGGTCCAAGATCCTTCCCATGTGGGGTTTTCTCCACTGAAAAATTATAAACTCTACCATGGGATTTGGACCATTCCTAACTACCCTGAGCTGATAAACCCTTTTGTCACTAAAAACCATTAGTCGAACTACCCTGACTGCGACAACCTCCTCTTCCTGAACATCTTGACCAAATCTAGTCCCCTAACCGATGAGAAACTGGTGGTCCTAATCCAAAACACAGAGTCAGAGCAGAACCCCTATCACTGACTACAATTGAGGACATCCAAAAATGAAAAATTTGACCCATATTTTCGCAATATCGACACTCAATGGGGTCTCTCAGGCACTGAGGTCTCGTGTTCCCACTCTTCCCACACTTGAAGAATACCACCTAGATACCTAAAGAAAATCACATGAATGCTCTCTACAGAACACCACGCTATCTATCTAAGGAGTACCATCCTTGGATGTTGAACTGCCCTGGCTCACAGCACCCAACTCCCATAGATTATGCTTGGTAATCAACATCTGATTCACAATTTTTATCACCGAAGTGATGCTGATGACATTCACCTATGATCAGATGTCATACTTGAGACCATCCTAAAATATCCTAGATAGTGTTAGCTCATCACCTCCTAGAATAGGTTTCCAGAACAGATGCTATGAGAAACAAGAAGAGTATCCCATCACTAAAAGACAACCCTACTCTAAATGCATGAACTCTCGGGCTTGATCAGCCCTCAAAGTCTTAGAGAAGATGTTTTCATGGATGATCCTATGAAATTATTACCAAAACATATCCCAATGATGCCCCGCCAGTGGGATAACATCCCACCATCTCTTAAATGAATCATGTAGCATGTTTGTAGAATGCATCAACCTCTTCTCTGGAGGCATATCCAAGTGCTCAATGATAGTAACAGTGGACTTTAACCATGACTCTATAGCCTGTAGTCCTCCATACCCTAGAAAAGTGGGAGGATGATGCTGTTGGAACACCCGTGTCATATTTTCCATAGACGAGGCAATATACGATGCTCCCCGGATAGTCTACAACATCCGTAAAAAGACATTATGAAATTGTACATCAGTAACTGCACCTGATATAAGAGTTGGTCTCAATGCAGGCATGACCGGAGGATCTGCGGGTAGTCCTTAATCTATCCTTTCTGGTGTTTTCTCATTGCCATGCACCTCACATACAACGAGGGGACATCTTGGTGGACTGAATATGCAAGGTCAAGTGCACACCTCAATTAAAGATTATCAAGGACTAAAACATAGAAGTTCAAGAAAGGAATACAAGAATAAAACATTCATGTTTTTCAAAACAGGGTTCCACGATGTGTATACCCTCCACACTGGGTGTTCCATTAGATTTCAACATGGGAGTTTACCTCATCCAAACATGTTCATGTAACACCCCTACACATGTAATTTTCATCCACAAACATGGTGTGTACTTCAATTTTCCCACCATCCTAAGTTCTCTTACATGGCTCGCACTACACAGTTCTCTCCTGGGTAACACTACATGGCATGTTCACCCCAGACACGACGTGCACTACTTATGTTCAAAACACACATGTCATTGGTCACATGTTCGGACACAAGATTTACCCTACAAGGTATGCATAAAAGATACACGGTGTGTACAACCTAATTTTCATCCACCTGTTTTGTTGGTGACACGACCATATATACTATTCTTTATAACTCAGGGTGTAAAATATAGACACAGTGTGTTCTAAAAAAATTTTATCAACCCCGTGTCTCTACTCACACATTCATTCACAAATTTAAAGGCTACACGACATGTAAATAACGTACACAATGTGTTAAAAATAGAATTTGTTTCTTCCAGAACAGAAGAACACATGGAATGTGTTCATAGCACCACACGTCGTGTTGTCTTGGTTTCCAGACAATAAGCCTCTGAAACGTCTCAAGAACCCCGGAAATCATAATATTATGTCCAAGGAATGAGAAATTATGAAATGTGAGATCCCATAATCCTTGTGAATAATAGATTCACATCCTTATTAATATAAAGACTTGACAAAATTCAACTAAAGTTCTTACATGATCCACCAAATTCTGATCTAAGAGGGCCCATAACACCCCACGGACCAATGTTTGGCATCCAACAAAATGAAACATTACATATTCTAGTACCCTATCAAAATAGTAGGTATTCTATCATGTCTTATATCACATCAATATGTATATCTAGCACGTCATCTAGCACAACAACATGAAATTAGTAATGTACCCTAACTAGCATGACAAAAATGCATGACATGAGATCTCTAGAAAGTTCCTATATGATGAATGATATGGAATACCCTCATCTCATTGGGTTAAAAAAATAGATACAAAATGATATAAATCATCATAGCACAAAACAACTGTGTCACCCAATGGTGAAATCAAATCTAGTGTAACAATTGCAAAACTAGAAAAATTGAAATATTTGAGGTAAATTATCTTTTCCATGTACACAGGTTAGCTACCCCCAGACATAGATTATTACCAACTAACTTTTTATTCCTATCCCACTATATAGACTCCACATAGTAAGACAAACCAGAAAATAAACTCCTTTGATACTGCTTTGTAACATACCAATTCTGGGTGCCAACCAAAGGTGCCCTGTACCCAGTTAGTCGCATAGCCTTAAGAAAATTTCCCCAAATTCAAGAGGCTGATGAATATCAGTGAGGGCCTGGGGTGTGATTGTGGGGAAACTATTTCTTCAGTGGTAGAGTGATACAATAGAAACAAATAGTTAATGGTAACAGAAGTAGTAATACCATACAAAAAGTAAACAGTGGAAGACTTATAATAAATAAATAACTGGAGAACATATATAAATGATTCATGTCACATTAATTCCAGGGGAATTTTTGTGATTATAATAGAGGAGGTTATTGATACACCTTTCATTTATCTCCTTTTGAATCTCTTGAGGATTCATACCAATTCTACATCACACCATTTTGTCTTCAAATATAAGTTTTTTTGTTATATACTTCTTGGGTTGAGGATATCCTTATGGGATCCTTTTCCTTCCTCACTTTCTTCTTTCTGCATTGTCCGGCTAAATGCCCATGATTGAAAAAATTGAACATATTCCATTAAATTCAGACCTCACTTTATCATTTCTTATCTGAGATTTCGATTATAATTGTGTTATTATTGATACATTGAGGTCATGGGAATCATGACACATACACATGGTGTGTCCCATTCATCCACAATATACAAACTTCATGGATACTTTCTTTTGAGAGACACATCTTTCAATCTTCTCAATATGATTCCTCTTACTCTTTGATTTTAAACTACTTCAATATTAACAACATTAAATATGTTACAATGCCTCTAAAAAAGAATGATGTGTGGCCATGAATCCAACCAAAATAGCACATGTTGTCCCTACTTCTTGTAAATGTCCACTTAGGTCTGTCTCTAGCACCTATATTTTTTTCTCCATTTCTGTAACTATACATGACTCTCCTTATATCAAGAACATGAGGGGATTCATCAAATCCATAATAGATTTTCCCATACTATATGGTCTTTGTGCTGAAAAATTATTTAATTGTTTATATTTAGAAATAGAATATTTGTTTTTCGTTTTCTCATCACAAGAGGAAGGATTGTCAAATAGTAATTTCAAGGCATCCTTTATTTTAGGCTTTCCTTTGGTATTGGGTTTCTCCACTTCTATCTTCACTAACTCTATCTCTTCTTCCAAAATTTGAATCTTCTATCCCTTTCTTCATGTTGAGCTTTGAGTTATCTCTATAGATTCTTCCTTCTACACATCACATCCTCTATCTTATGTGTGAGCTTATCAACATTGCGACATTTCTCTATTACATTCGATTTTTCTTGAGTAATATAATAAAAAAGACATGAATTCTCTTGTTGTAGCATCTGATTCTTCTGAACAGGTTCTGATAGCAATGTAACATAATCATCATATCGGGTATTCAGATTCTAAATTTCATCTGAGTTTGGATTCTTTCCCTTGGAATCATCCTAGAGCTTTTATCTCTTTATAGGCATCTCTTGTAGATCTTCTTATTGAGAATCATTCTTCTATTTCAGGTCATTAGCCCCATCCATAAGCCTTTTATTTAATCCTCTTAGCTTATTGACCTAAATTTCTAATACATGGATTCGAATTTCTTTATGTTTAACTTATTCATCCAATTTCTGATCCAATTCCATTGTCATGTCGACATCATCTACTGGTGGCCTTATTGAAACTTCTTCATCATCAATAATTTCAGAATCACTTGGGATTTCTTGTACTTAACTTATTCCTACATCATTATTGAATAAATCTATCTATTCTCTATCTGATTTACCCAAGCCTTCCTTCAGCAATTTGTGTGATTACATTACATGAATCACATTTATTTTGTATGAACTTCCACACTGAGGAATACCATTTGACTTCTGCTTCTTCTTTGATGTTTTTCCATTTATCATGTCACACCAAGACAATAGAAGACTAAATATTTAACATTACAAATATACTGAACCTAATTAGAGTAAAAAAATATGAAAATAAGAAACCTACCCACGGATACCAATAGTTTGGACAAAGAGGGGCCTAGAAACACTAGGATGGGTGTGAATCAGGGTATAGATATTCTATTTCAAAATTATTCCTTCCCCATTAGATGTTGACCTAAATATTATGTGGTTCACTTTTTTTACACTTGTGTGTTAAATTTGATATTTTTCGTTGCTAATTTATCTGAGTATGATTCATTGGATGCAATGTAGGGATGAATGCATGAAGACACCAGGATTTTCACTTGGAACAATTTCACTAGGCTACATCCAAGGAACATACAATGATGACGTTCTGCTGAACCAAATCCACTAAAGCTCACTCCCAATAATGTTCAGGCTAGAAAATTTCTAAGACCATGCTTTCTGCCTTTACAATGTTTAGGGTCCGCTCACAGCTTTCCCAAGGGCCACCCCCTGTTTCTCTTTCACTGGATCACAACTAACAGAAAGGATAACCTTCTTCCTCTTCATTCTCTCACTACTCTTGGAAGGTATGCACTCACATTTTATTGGGCTATCAGTTTATTAATTTTCACAGATTAATCCATTCTACACTATATATATATTCTCTATTGAAGTCCAAATTTAATTCATTGATGAATACCAATTTATCTCTAAAACACGAGAAAATTCCTTTAGAAAATCTTTCTCTATGAACTCTACCTTCATGAAGCTCCCACATTTTCAGAGCTCAAACTAGACTTTGAAATTATCCCACCTCATCTAAAAACTCACAGATTCAATGAGTTCAGTAGATCACAGAGCTCTCTAGATCACAGAGCTCACTACATTGAAAATATCACAATGATCTTTGTGATTTCTCAAATCTAAACAAGACTTTACGAAGCGCACATCATCTGCAATGCCAAAATGGGCTTTGCGTTGTGCCTTCATTTCGCATTGCTCAAGTGACTCTGCGAATTCCCTTGTCTTTCACAAAGATCCCTACTCCATGAATCTCATTCTCAATTCAATAGCTTAATTTTTTTTCATTTTCTCTTGTTACTTCTCATGAGGGGGTCTTGGTCTATTTATAGGTGTTTTCAACCGACTCCAGAACCATCCCTCAACCTAAACACCACGTCTGCACAAAATAGGAAAGCTCTGAAATTTATGATGAAAGTCACACTATTTCACGAAGCATTGTGGAAAATTATCTGATTTGAAAAGATTGTAGTAATCACAAAGTGTTCTTTAAAATACTTTGCACTTCTGAGATTCTCATTGTTCCTTTAAGAATGTGCAATGCTCTAATATCAATTCTCTTTGACACTGTAATAATTGTTTGCAAATCCATTCACCCCTATCATTCGTGAAGCTTGTTGTAATCATGGAGACCCCCATCATCATCTTTTATGTCTTCGCTAAAACAATTTCATGAATCCCATCTTCGTAAAACTCATGCCTTTTCCATATTTTGATGATATCTTAAATGAAATTTAATTTTCACGATGCTCACCAAATCCCAACTTTTTTACCCCAAAATGTTTTCATACACTGGAAAACAAGGCCACCTAGTGTCTATTATTTTGTACAACAACTAGTTTATCCATTCAATTGTCATGGTTATTTGTCAACAAGTATTTTCAATAGCTTTTATGGAACATGACAATTCACTATGGAAACCAGCTTTGTCAACAAACACAATCAATATAAAATTGATGCAATTTTACCTTGAGATATTTTTTCCCAACTATCTCTACCAATGAGTTATTTGAAAAATCTTCTCAAGATGAATTTCTGCATATTGATACCTCACTGAAGCTCCATCCATCATCTACCATAATTCACCTCTTGCGATTCAGATAGCGACCAATGATTCACTCACCACATACTCTAAGCCCACATGAGCAATTCTCAGTTTGAGAAACAAGAGTAGTATGAAAATTCCATCATTGAATCACTTACTTTCTAACACCAACTATAGATTCCATACTGATACCAATAAACTGCTTTCACCACGATCCTCATCTATTGTGATATCTTATATTGGATTGATCACTTCAAGACACATCAGATTTTAAACTCTCATTTTTCACTTCATGGGTCCCTATATTGTCCATGCTAAGCTCTAGTTAATAACTTCGAACACCACATACTCTCATCATGGTTCTCCCCCTATCAGTTTCTCCCTATCTCTTCGACTAATACATTTTATCCCATTCATAGACACAGTTTCTCCACCTTTAGGAGTCACCATTTCTCACCCTTTTTCAACGAACCCAAAGGTCACTCTTTTTTGGTCTGAAACATTGGAAATATTAAATATTATCACATTCAATAAAAACACACCAAACCATGGGGAGTGGCGATGGTTCTGATATTCATACTTGTTCAAGTGTGGGATTTCAGCCAAACTCGTTGATCCAGTCAATGCCTCTCAAAAGATTCATTGGTAAGGCCTTTGTAATAATTTTGGAAACCTATATCTCTATAGGCACATACTCCAACTTCACAATTACATGCTCAACCATGTCCTTGATAAAATGAAACTTTATCTCAATGTGACTAGTCCTTGAGTGATGGATGAGATTTTTTCTAAGAATTATAGAACATGAGTCATCACACTAGATTCAAATCAGAGACATCCCTTCAAATTGCATATCATCAAGCTGCTGCTTTATCCACAATAACTCGGTACATTCTTCAGGGGCCGCAATATACAAAGCTTTTGTGGTTCTCAATGAAATGGAAAATTTCTTTTTTCTTCTCCAAGAAATACAAAATAAAATAATATATAAAGCACCACCTGATGTTGATTTTATATCATACGAGGAACCAGAACAATCGGTACTTGTATATCCTAACTTCTATTGCTGATATTTTTCATTATACATCAAAATGAAATCTATAGTTCCTTTGATATATCAATGTATTCTTTTCATTGAAATCAGGAGTCATTATTTCGTAATTGATTTGATATCATGCTTCATGGAATGTGGAAATAAAAATACCAGGTCTGATAGTTGTTTGGTATAATAATCTACCAATAATCTTCTTATAACCTATGACATTAACATTATTTTCATCACCATCTTTCGATAATTTCATCCGAGTAGCAACTGAAGCCGTCATCTACATTGAATTTTAAATTCCAAATATTCTCATAACTGCCTTGTAATATTTGGATTTACAAATAAAAGGTCCTATATTTCCTTGTGACCCCTATAAACCAAGGGAAAATGTTATCTCTCCAATCATTGTCATTTTGAACTCATTTTTTATGAATTCAGAAAACTGTCTGCATTGAGCTTCATATGATCCACCAAATATTATGTCATCGACAAAAACTATTACCATAATCCTTTTATTACACATATTTTTGAAATAGATATTGTAATCAACTCTACCAGGATGGAAAACATGATTCTAAAAATATTGATCAAGCCTCATGTACCATGATCTTGGTGCTTTTTTATCCCATATAATGCCTTTTTCAGCCGCAAAACCTTGTTATTATCCATATGAATTCGAAAACCATATGGATGCTCGACATACAATTCTTCTTCAATAACCCCATCGAAGAATGCTGATTTGACATCCATCTGGAACACTTTGAACTTATGTTGTGCTGCAATGGCGAGGAATAGTCTGATGGTCTACTACCCTGCAACCGGTGTGAATGTCTCATCGAAATCTATATCCTCTATCTTAGAGTATGTCATTGAGATCATTCATCTGATAAGGTAATAAAGAAATCCATATAATGTAAAACTCATATTATTATCAATCCCATTGATTAGACCCATAAAAATTCTTCTCCTCATGCCTAATTTATTATCATCTAGCACTTTATATTGAACCATGAAAACAATCTCTAAGCCTATTGAGTTTCAAATCGGTGTAGGAAGAAATAGATAAAGTTAATAACAAAATCACTTTTTATTGTGCTGAATTTCTCTCTTTCTTCTTCAAAAATGGTACCTAATTTTATTCAATTGTAACATTGTAGCCTATCAAATTGTCACATTGCATCTTTAGATGCAACTTCCCCTTTTATGATATGTCCCTAAAACCTAAAACACTTCAATCATCTGTTAATAACATTTATAAAAAAAGGGAATGGTGGTTTTTCTGCATTCCTCAAGAAGATGACTCTTGTTTATCCTGATGTGTTAACCATTTGATTCTTTCTTATAGAGCATCACACTCCTTCCTTGGATTCTCCAATGTCCTAACCAACATCATCTATTATGAACATATGACAAACCACTCAATTCGTATATACTGAGACTTTTCCTAATATTCAGATTCTACATGATTGGACTTTCTAACACTTTGTGGTTTAATCCCATTGGTATACATTTCCTTCATTGATATTCCAACAGTATGCCACTTCCCATGATTATTTCTCTATGTGAGAATCTCTCAAGTAGACATCTTCTCATTCTATTTCCTCTATTGATGAGATCTTTCTATTTCTTTCACTTCCCAATGTGTGGCATGACATGAAAATTTTCCATGAAATTATTTAGTCACATTTCATTTATGAATTGTTTGAGTCACACCACCTTATCATGTGGGGTTCGACTCTTCCATTAACATTACATTCTTATTATTTACACTTGGGTAATCCTTACAATTTTTATTCAAGTATTTTCAAGATACATTCCGAGGGAATTTTTGTCAGTGTAACAGTGGAGGTGATTGATACACTATTCGTTGAGATCCATATGATTCTCCTGAGGTTGTATACCAATTTTTATCTCACCATGTTTTCTTCCAATATAATCATTTTTTATTCATTTATTTTTTAAATCATATCCTTTTGGGTTCCTTTTCCTTCCCCACTATCTTCTTTCAACATTGTCTTGATAAATTCTCATGATTATAACATATTGAACATCTTCCATTAATTTCATGCCTCATTTCATAATTTCATATCAAAGATGTTGATTCTGATTGCATTATTCATGTGACATTGAGATCATGGTCTTCATGACACATACTCATTGTGTGTCCCCTTCTTCGACAATAGAATCACTTCATGGAAATATACTTCCAAGATACACTTCATTCAATCTTCACAATATGGTTCTTCTTATTCACAAATTTAGAAATGTTTCTATCATCGCAGCATGAAATAAATTAAAATCTTCTGAAAAAAATCTTGATGTGTGACCATGAATTCCAATAAAATATCACATGTTGTCCCTTCATTTTTTAAATTTCCTCTATGTTTTGTCACCAGCCCCTATAGTATTTTCTCCATTTTTGGAATTGTTCGTGGCTATCTTTCTATCATGAAAAAGAGGGGTTTCATCAAATACAATACCAATTTTTTCCAAACTATATGGTCATTGTGCTAATAAAATATGTTTTTGTTTCTCTTCCGTAATATCATATTTGTTTTTCATTTTATCATCACATGCTGAAGGATAATCAATAAGTTAATGCAAGTAATCCATTATTTTAGTATTTCCTTTGGTATTATATTTACCAAAAATTTTATTCACTAACAATATCTATTCTTCGATCATTTTAATCTTCTATCCCTTAGTTAAAGTTGAGAATTGAGTTCTCCCTTGAGATTCGTCCTTCTACTCATCTAATCCTCGAACTCATGTGTGAGGTTATCAACAGTGTGACATTTCTCCTTTACATTTAGTGTTTCTTGAGTAATAGAATCAGAATGACATGCATTCTCATGTTGTATCCTCTTATTCTTATGAACTAGTTCATATATCTATATAGAAAGATGATCATTTATAGCATTTAAATTCTGAATTTCATCTGAGTTTAGATTCTTCTCCTTGACCTCAAACATGAGCATTTCTCTCTTCATATAAATCTATTGTAGTTCTTCTGATTGATAATAATTCAACTCCCCTAGGTCAGTATCCACAAAAATAAGCCTTTTATTTAATCCTCTTAGCTTATTGACAACAATTTCTAGTACTTGGATTTTAATTTCTTTAGATTTAACTTATTCATCCAATTTTAGATCTAATATCATTGTCATGTTGACATCATCTACTGGTGGCCTTCTTGAGACTTATTAATTATCAATAGTTTCAAACTCACTTGAAATTTCATGTACTTAAAATTTTCGTACATCATAATTGAGTAAATCAATATTTTACCTATCTGATTCATACAATCCTTCTTTATCAAGATGTTTCATTACATTAGTTGAATCACACTTTTCCCATATGCACTTCCATAGTGATGAATACCATTTGACTTATTCTTATTCTTGGATGTTTTCCCCTTTTTCATGGTACACCAAGATAAGATCATACTAAATCATTAACATGAGAAATCGATTGAACCATGTCGGAGAAAAAAAATATGAAAATATAAACCTTCCCTCTAATACCAATTTTTTGGAAAAAGGTACATAGATACCCTGAGCGGGGGGGGGGGGGGTGTTAATCAGGGTATAAATATTCTATTTAAAATTTATTCCTACCCCATTGGATCTTGACCCCAATATTATATCGGTCACATTTTTTGAACTTATTTGTGAATATTGAAAATTTTCTTTCCTAATTTAACTGATGATGATGTTTTGGATTCAATGTAGGGATCAAAGAAGGCAGACACATAGATTTTTAATTTTTTCATGCTCACTAACAAACGTCCATGGAGCATACAATGGTGATGTGTTGCTTTATAAAATCCAATAAATCACACTACAAATAATGTTCGGGCTAGATCAGTTCTATGTATAGGCTCACTAAAATTTTAATTTTTTGTGTCAGCTCATTGCTTTCCCAAGGGTCACTCATTATTTCTCTCTCATTGGATCACTACAGATAGAAAGGACAACCTTATTATTCATCATTCACTCACTAATCTTGGAAGGGATCCACTCAATGTTTATAGAGCTGTATGTATGTTCATTTCCATTGATGAAATCATCATACACTATATGTTGATGCTATATTGAAGTCCAAATTTCATTCATCTGTGAATACCAAAATGTCTCTAATACACTAGGAAAATCCTATGGAAAATATTTCACTATGAACTCTACCTTCACGAAGCTCCCACTTATACAAAGCTCAAACAAGACTTTGAAATGATCCAACCTCTTCACAATTCTCATAGGTTCTCATAGATCCCAAGATCAAAATGCTCTGTTGATTGAAGAGAAAACTTCTTTCAAAAGATTACACTATTCATTTCAATTTCTCAAATCCAAACAAGCCTTTGAAAAGCTCACGTCCTCTGCAATGCCAAACTGTCCTTCGCGGTGTGCCTTCCTTCCACACAGCTCAACTGACTCTGCGAATTCCCTTGTCTTTTTCAAAGCTCCCTTCTTTTCCACTCTCCTTCTCAATTCAAGAGCTTAATATTTTTCATTTGGTCTCTCTATTTCTTTATAGGTGGTCTTAGTCTATGTATTGGAATTTCCCACCGACTCCAGAACCTTCCAGCCACCTCAACACCTTGTCTATATAAAATCACGGATTCCGAGAAGCACCATGGGTATTTTCCCGATTCGAAAATGTTTTCATAATCATGAAGAGTTCTGTAAAATCCATTGCATCACCATTATTCCCTTTGTTCCTTTGCACCACTGAAATGCTTCACTCCAAATTCTCTTTATCACCGTAATACTCATTTGCGATGATCTTCACCTCTACCATTCGTGATGCTCTTTGTAATCATGAAGACCACAATTGAAATCATTTATGTCTTCACTAAATCTATTTCATGAATCCCATCTTACTGAAATTCATGACTTTTCCATATTTTGATTAGATCTTCATGAAATCTACTTTTCATGATGATCAAAAAATCCCAAATTGTGGACCCCAAAAATTTGTCAAATACTGGAAAACAAAGGCACCATGTAACTATTATTTTGCACCCCCTCCAGTTCATCCATTCCTTCATCATGGATCTTCGCCATAATGGATTGTCAACAACTTATATGGAACATGATAATTCACCATAGAAACCTTCTTTGTCAACAAACACTATCAATACAAAAATGATGCAATGTTACCTTGAGATATTTTTTCCCAACAATCTCCCTCTTTGGGTTTATTGACAACTATTATAATAACGATTCTCTACACATTGATACCACACTGAAGCTCCATCCATCATCTACCATCATTTTCCTCTTGTGATTCGGAGAGTGACCATTGATTCACACACCACGTAAAGCACATCCAGATATTGATTTTTTATCATCCATGGAACTGGCCTAATCAGAAATTTTACTTCCCTACAGCTCCTACTAAGATTTGTCATTAAACATCAACCTGAAATCCATAGTTATGTTGATATATCAATGTATTATTTTCAATGAAATCACATTTCTTTCAATGGAATTTATTTGATATCATGCTTCTTGGCATGTGGAAAAAATAATATCAGGTCTTGTAGTTGTTAGGTACAGTAAATTCCCAATAATATACCCATATTCTGTGATATTAACTTCCATTCCATCATCTTCTTTTGATAATATCATCGAGGTAGCAACCAAAGTCTTCACCACCTTGTAATTTTAAATTCCAAACTATTCTTAGAACGTCCTTTGAATAATTGGATTGATAAAAAATAGTGTCATTCCTTCCTTGTGATGCCTGTATATAAAGTAAAACTGTCAAATCTCCAATAAATTAAGTTTCTAACTCCTTTTTCATGAATTTGGAAAACTGTCCTCACTGAGCTTCATCTGATATGACAAATAAAATTTCATTGACATAAACTGGCACCATCATCCATTGATTACATCCGCTGTTAAAATAATGATGGTAATCAACTCCACCGCCGTGGAAACCAATCATCTTCAAATACCAATATTGCCTCATGTACCATGATCTTGGTGATTTTTCTGTCCTTATAATGACTTCTTTACCCAAAAAACCATGTTCTCATCCACATGATATAGAAATCTGTCAGGATGTTAGATATTAAATTCTTCCTCTAGAAACCTATTCAAGAAAGCAGATTTGACATCCATCTAGAACACGTTGAAATTATGTTCCACTGCAATGGCAAGGAATAATCAGATGGTCTATAGCCTTGCAACCAGTGTGAATGTCTCATCAACATCTATACCCTCTATCTATGAGTATCCCATTGAGATCTTGCATCTAATTAGTAGATATATATATCCCTATGATATCCAACTCTTCTTATTATCGATCCCACTGTTTATACCCATAAAAATTCTTCTCCTCTATCCTCATTTATTCTCATCTAGAACTATGCATTGAACCATGAACAAAATATCCAAGCCTTGTGAGTTGCAAATTAGTGTAGGAAATAATTGATAATGTTAATAAAACAATCACTTTCAATTGTGATTAATTTATCTCTTTCTATTTCAACTCTGGTGCCTAATTTTATTCTATTGAAACACTAAATCATATCACTTCGTCACATTGAATCTTTAGATGAAACTTCCCTATGGACCATATATCCCTAAAAACATAAACAATTGAATCATCAGTTAATATAATTTTGAAACCTAGGGTTAGGGGGTTCTTCTTCAATCATCAAGAAGTAGATTCTGGTTGATCCTAATGTTTCAACCATTCGATTGTTTCTTTTAGAGCATCACACTCATTTCATGGCTGCTCCAAATTCCTGGCCAACATCAACAGTTATGTCCATATGAATAAGAATTCATTTCCCACATGCTGAGTATTCTTCTAATATTTGGATTCTAGAGGCTAATACTATCTAACACATTGAGGTTTAAACACATCAGTATACATTTCTTTCATTGATATTCCTTCAATATGACACTTCCTAGTATTATTTATCTAAGCGAGAATCTCTCTAGTAGATATCTGGTCATTCGTTTTCCTCTATTGTTATGCTATTTATATTTCATTTACATCCCACTGAGTGGTATGGCCGGAAAATTTTATAGGATATTCTTTAGTCATATTTAATTTATTAATTGTTTGAGTCACACCACCTTTTCATGTTGGGGTTGACTCTTACTCAAACATTAAATTCTTCTTAATTACACTTGGTGAATCTCCTCTTATTTTTCTTCCAGCATTGTCTATATCCATTCTAGGGGAATTTTTGTGAGTGTAACATAGGAGGTGATTGACACACCATTTTTTGATCTCATTATGATTCTCCCAAGGCTGTATACCAATTTTCCATCTCACCATGTATTCTTCCAATATAATCCTTTTTGTTATACATTTATTGTTCGTAGGATCTCTTTTTGGGTTCCTTTTACTTCCCCACATTCTTCTTTCTGCATTGTCTTGCAAAATTCCCATGATTAGAACATATTGAACATATCCCAATAAATTAATACCTCATTTCATCATTTCATAGCTTATATGTTGATTTTTTTTTATTCTTGTGACATTGACCTCATGGGATTCCTGAGACATACTCATGGTGTGTCCCATTCTTCCACAATAGAAGAACTTCAGGGATAAATTAATCTGAGGGACACTTCTTTCAAACTTCTCAATATGGTTATTATTATTCTTAGATTTAGAAATGATTCTATCTTCACATAATGAAATATATTACAAATCCTATGAACAATAGCATGATCTGGGGCCTTGAATCCCACAAAAATATCACATGTTGTCCCTAATTATTGTAAATTTCCTCTTAGGTCTGTATCTAGCACCAACAGTATTTTCTCCATTTATGGAATAGTTCACATCTATCTTTCTGTCTTAAATATGAGTGGATTCATCAAACCCAATACCAGATTTTCCCAAACTGTATGGTCTTTGTGCAAGTGAAATATGTTTTTCTCTCTTCAAAAATAGCATATTTGGTTTTTCATTTTATCATCACATGACGAAGGAAAATCGAATAGTAATATCAAGGCATCCGACATTTTAGGATTTTCCGTTGGTGTTAGATTTATCCTCTTATTTTTTCAATAACTCTAGCTCTTCTTCCAACATTTTAGTCTTTTATCTCCTGCTTCAAGTTCAACATTGGGTTCTCTCTAGAGATTCTTCCTTCTACTCATCACATCCTCTAACTCATGTGTGAGCTTATAAACCATGTGACATTTCTCCTTTACATTCAATTTATATTGAGTAATAGAATTAGAACAACATGCATTCTCTTGTGGTAGAATCTTATTCATCTGTACTGGCTCATATAGCTATGTATCAATATCATCATTTCTGGAATTTATATTCTGAAGATTATCCGAGTTTATATTTTTTCCCTTGACATCAACCTTGATAATTTCTATCTTTATAGACATCTCTTTTAGTTCTTCTACTTTGAATCATTCCTCTCCCTCGGGTCAGTATCCACATCCATAAGCCTTTTATTTAAGCATCTTAGCTTTTGGACCTCAATTTCTAGTTCTTGGATTCGAATTTATTATGATTTAACTTATTCATCCAATTTCTAGTCCAATTCCATTATCATGTCAACAACATCTACTGGCGGCCTTCTTAAAACATCCTCATCATCAGTAGTTTCAGAATCACTTGGGATTTTATGTACTTAAATTATTCCTACATAATTATTAATTAAATCTATATATTCACTATCTGATTCATCCTTTCCTTTCTTCCACGAGTTTTTTGATTACTTTACTTGAATCACACATTTTTCTTAAGCACTTATACAGTGAGGAATACTGTTTGACTTATGGTTTTCCATTAACATTTTCCCAGTTTTCATGGAACACCAAGATAAGATTAGACTGAATATTTAACTTGATAGATTGACTGAACCAGGTCAGAGAAAACAAATATGAATAGATAATCACTCCCGCTAATACCAATTGTTTAAAAAAAGGGTCCTAGATACCCTGGGGGTTAATTAGGGTATAGATCTTCTATTTCAAAATTATTCCACACCCCCTGGATCATGACCTCAATATTATATGGGTGAGTCTGTTTTCAGTTTAGTGTTAATGTTGACCTTTTTCTTTCCTAATTTATCTTATGATGATTCTTTGGATGAAACATAAGGATCAAATTAGGCAGACAATAATATTTTTACCCAGTTCATGCTCACTATGTTGCATCCAAGGATTATACAATGGTGTTGTGACGCTTTACAAAATCCACTAAATATCACTAAAAATAAAGTTCAGGTTAGATCACTTTTATACCCATTCTCACTACCTATACAATGTTAAGGGTCAGCTCACTACTTTCCCAATGATCAATCCTTGTTTCTCCATCACTGGATCTCTACCGATAGAAATTCTAACCTTCTTCCTCTTTATTTTCTCACAAATCATGGAAGGGATCCAATCACAATTTATAATGTTGTAGGTTTTTTTATTTGCTTTGATTAAAGCATTATACAGTGTATGTAGGTGCTCTATTGAAGTAAAATATTCATTCACAGATGAATACCACTTTTCCTCTGAAACAGTAGGAAATTTATTTTGAAACTCTTTCTCTAAGAACTCTATATTCACCAAGGTCCCACTTTTGAAAAGCTCAAACAAGATTTAGTAATGATCCAACCTCTTCACAATGATCACAGGTTCGCTGAGCTCACTAGATCACATATCATTCAAGATCTCTGAACTCACGACTTTACAAAGCTCACACTGGACTTTTTTGATATCTAAAATCTAAACAGGCCTTTACAAAGAGAACATCCTCCCCAATGCCAAACTAGCCTTCAGGATGAGCCTTCCTTTCACTTTTCTCAAATGACTATTTGAATTCCCTGGTCTTTAGCGAAGTTCCCTACTTTATGACTGTTCTTCACAATTAGAGAGCTTAATGTAATTCATTTGATCTCTCTACTTCTCTTGAGGGGGTATTGGTATATTTATAGGCATTTCCCACTGAGTCCCGAACGTTCCATTCACCTTATCACCATGTCTGTCAAAAATCACAGAGATCTAAAATTTCCACAGGAATTACCTCTAGTTCGTGAAGCACCGTGGCTATTTTCTCGATTCATAATGCTTCTCATAATGGATAAGTGTTCTGTCAAATCATTTTCACCACTACAATGCCCTTTCTTCCATTGCACCGCTTCAATGCTCTACTCGAATTATCATTATCACTGTAATACTCATTTACAAATATCAACACCTATGCCATTTTTGAATCTCGTCGTAATCATAAAGAACACCATCAAAATCCTTTAGGCCATCGCTAAATCTGTTTCATAAATCCCATATTCACGAAATTCATTCATTTTCCTTATTTTTATGAGATCTTCAAGGAAATATGTGGTTCATTGTTAACATGGATTGTCAAAATCTTCTATAAAACGTGAAAATTAACCATTGAATCCGGCTTTGTCAACAATCACAATGAACACAAAAATTATGAAACATTTCATTGAGGGATTTTTTACCAACAATATCCCCATATGGGTTTGTTGAAAACTCTTATCAGAACGATTCTATGCACTTTGATAACTTACTAGAGCTCCATCCAACATCTACCATCATTCGCCTCTTACGATTCTGATAGTGAATAATGATTCACTCACCACGTACTCCAATCCCACATGATAAATTCTCGGTGTTTGAAAAAAGTGTATTATGAAAATTTAATCAATGAATTAAATAATTTAGGACACCAACTATTGATACCATACTGATTCCAATAATCTACGTTCATCATGATCCTCATCTATCATGATATGTAATATTTGATCGATCACTTCACGCATCATCGGATTTTAAACTCTCATTCATCACTTCTTGTGTTCTTATTTTATCCAATCTAAGCTCTGTTGGATAGCTTAAAACACCATGTACTCTCATCATGGTTCTCCCCCAATCAACTTCTCCTTGCGTCTTGGACTAACACATTTTCTACCTTCCATAGCATCAGTTTCTCCCCCGTTAAGAGTCACTATTTTTTCCCCTTTGTCAACGAACCCCAACATCACTCCTTAGTAGTCTGAAACATTGGAAAATATATATATTAGCACATTAGAGAAAAACGCATCATACATTGGTGAGTTGGGATGTGTCCCACATGCACATGTGGACAAGTGTTGGAATTTGACTGAACTCCCTGAGCTAGTCGATGCCTCTCAAAAGCTTCCATGGGTAAAGCGTTTTTCATATTGTCTACAACCTATAGATCTATAGGCACATACTCTACCTTAAAATATCCCTTCTCATCCATCTAATTGATTAAATGATACATTATCTCAATGTGACTTGTCCTTGAGTGATGGATGAGATTTGTTCTGGGATTTATAGCACTTGAATTATCACACTGGATTCCGATTGGGGACTTCACATCAACTCCCATATCATCAAGCTGATGATTCATCCACAATAACGATGTTCATGCTTGAGTGGCTGCAATATACTTATCTTTTGCAGTGCTCAATAAAATTCAATCTTGCTTCTTTATTTTCAATGAAATAAAAAAATCACCAAGTGATGAAGCACAACCTGTTATTGATTTTCGGTCATCTGAGTAACTGGCCCAATTAGCACTTTTATATCCCTATAGCTATTGCTGAGATTTTTCATTATACATCAATCCAAAATCCACAATTATGTTAATATATCAAATTATTATTTCCAAATAAATCACGTGTCTTTCAATGGAATTGCATTGATATCATGCTTCTCGGCATGCAGAAAAAACAATATCAGGTCCTTTCATAGTTAGGTATAGTAAACTCCCAGTAATATTCTTTTATTTTGTGACATTTAATTCCTTGCCATCATCATCTTTCGATAGATTCATTTGGGTAGAAACTAAAGTCTTCATATCCTTTGAATTTAATATTCAAAATATTCACATAACCTTCATTGAATATTTGTATTGAGAAATAAATGTGTCATTTCTTCTTTGTGACACCTATAAACCAAGGAAAAATGTCATCTCTTCAATCATTTAAATTTCAAACTCATTTTTCATGAATTTGGAAAACTGTGTAAACTGAGGTTCATATGACTCGCCAAATATTCTTTCATCGACAAAAACTACCACCATCATCCTTTGATTATAGTCATTATTGAAATAGAGATTGTAATAAACTCTACCACACTAGAAATTGATCTTCTTCAAATACTGATCAGGCATGATGTACAATGGTCTTGGAGTTTTTTCATCCCATATAATGCCTTCTTTAGCCGAAAAACCTTTTTCTCATCATCATAAATGAGAAGAACATCTGGATGATCAATATATAATTCTTCCTACAGAATCCCTTTCAATAATATAGATTTGACCTCCATCTAAAACACATTGAACTTATGTTGCACTGCAATGACTAGTAATAGTTTGATGCTCTCCAGCCTTGCAATTGGTGTGAATGTTTCATCGACATCTATCCCCTCTATCTTGGAGTAACCCACTGAGATCTTGCATCTGAATAGGTGATATAGATATCACTATGATGTCCAACTCTTCTTATTATCGAGCCCAATGTTTAGACCCATAAACATTCCTCTACTCCTACCTCATTTATTCTCATCTAGCACGTGGCGTTGAACAATGAACAAAACATCCAAGCCTACTGAGTTGCAACATGGTGTTAGAAATAGTAGATAATGTTAATAACATAACCACTTTCTATTGGGATCAATTTCTCTCATTCACCTTAAACTCTGGTACCTAATTTTAATTAATTGAAACGCTGAAGCATATCACTTACTCACGTTGTGACTTTAGATGCATCATTCCCTTGGATCATATGTCCATAAAACCTGAACACATGAATCATCATTTAAAATAATTTATAAACATTGGGCGAGGGGTTTCTTCTGAAATCCTCAAGAAGGTGATTCTAGTTAATCATTATGTTTCAACCAATTCATTGTTTCTTATAGAGCATCACACTCTTTCCTTGGCTGCTCCATCTTCCAGGACAACTTAGACTGGTTTGGACATATGACTAAGCATTCTTTTCTCACATTCTGATTCTTTTTATGATATGTAGATTCTACAAGCATGAAATTTATAATGCTTTGATATTTAAACCCACTGGTTGACATTTCCTTCATTGATATTCCATCAATAGCCACTTCCAATGATTATTTCTCTGAGTGGGAATCTCTCTAGTAGACATCTTCTCATTCTTTTTACTCTATTGATGAGCTCTTTCTATTGCCTTCACATCCCACTATGTGGCATGAAATGTAACTTTTATAGGAAATTATTTAGACATATTTCATTTATGAGTTGTTTGAGCCACACCACTTTTCTATATTGGGGTTGACTCTTCCACTAACATTAAATTATTCTTAATTACAGAATCACCTCCTATTTTTATTTTAGGATTGTCCACATCCATTCCATGGAATGTTTTGTGAGTGTAACAGAGGAGGGAATTGATACACCATTAGTTGATCTCCATATGATTCTCATGAGGTTTTATAACAATTTTCTATCTAACAATGTTGTCTTATAATATAAGCCTTTTTGTTATACATTTATTATGTTGAGGATATCTTTATGGGTTCTTTTTACTTCCCCAAATTATTCTTTCTGCATTTTCTTGATAAATTATCATGATTAGAACATATTGAAAATCTTCCATTAATGGAATGCCTCATTTCATCATTTCATATGTGGGATGTTGATTCTTCTTGCATTCTTCGTATGACATTCAGCTCATGGGATTCCTGAAACATACTCATGGTGTGTCCCATTCTTCCACAATAGAATCACTTCATGGATACTTTCATATGAGATACACTTATTTAAAACATTTCAATATAATTATTATTATTATCATATTCAGAAATGTTTCAATCTTTGTAGCATGAAGTATATTACAAAGCCTCTAAAAGAAATCCTGATTTGTACCCATGAATCCTAAAAACAATAGCACATGTTTTCCCAACTTCCTTTAAATGTCCTATCAGGTCTGTCACCCGCACCTACATTATTTTCGTCATTTCTAGAACAATTCAAGGCTCTCTTTCATTCATGAACAGGAGGGAATTCATCAAATCCAATACCAATTTTTTCAAAACTGTATGGTCTTTGTGATGATATAATATGTTTTTCATTCTCTTCATAAATATCATATATTTTTTTAATTTTATCATCACCTATCAAAGGATAATAAAATACTATGTGCAAGACATCCTTCACTTTATGCTCTCCATTGGTATTGGGTTTCTCCACATATTTCTTCACTAACTCTAGCTCTTCTTCCAACATTTTTAACTTCTATCCATTGCTTCAAGTTGAGCATTGTGTTCTCTCTAAAGATTGTTCCTTCTACTCATCACATCCTCTAACTCATGTGTGTGGTTATCAACCTTATGACATTTCCCCTTTACTTTAAATTTTTATTGAGTAATAGAATTAGAATGAAATGCATTATATTGATGTATCCTCTTATTCTTATAAACTAGATCTGATAGATATGTAGTTGGATCAAAAAATTTGGTGTTCAGATTCTGAATTTAATCTAATTTTAGATTCATTCCCTTGACATTAGCCTTGATATTTTCTTTCATTATACTCATATCTTGTAGTTCTTCTTCATGATAATCATTCTTCTCCCTCAAGATATTATCCACATCAATAAGCCTTTGATTTAAGCCTCTTAGCGTTTTGACCTCAATTTCTTGTACTTGGATTCGAATTTTTTTAGATTGATCTTATTCATCCAATTTTCGATCCAATTTGATTGTCATGTCGACATCAACCACCGTTGGCC
Source organism: Viscum album (assembly GCA_963277665.1). Lineage (NCBI taxonomy): Eukaryota > Viridiplantae > Streptophyta > Magnoliopsida > Santalales > Viscaceae > Viscum > Viscum album. Next base: position 194,477,945 of record OY728127.1, read on the forward strand.
TTCATGAAACATCTTCTTCATTAGTAGATTCAACGTCACATGGAATTTCATGTACTTATCTTGTTCCATCATCATTATTGAGTAAATATGTAACATCCCAAGTATGTAATGAATAATATATATTTTTATCTATATCTATTTATGAATTAGATAGTTTTTTAGAGGCTTAAAATAAGAATAAATCCAATCTTAAGCATGGAATACACTAATATTTTTTAAAAGATTGTTTAACCGCCTTTTGATGGAGAACCATTTTTAAATCTATATTTTGAAAATTTTATAAGCTCTATTTTTCAAAATAAACTTATTATTTATGATTGGTCATTGAAATTTACATTGGATCATTTTTTGGTAATTTTCTGACAATGTTCATTTTTGATGAATAGTGAAAAATACTGCATTTTACATCAAAACTGCATTTTCATCTAATTTAATTATATGGTTAGATTATATATTTAATTGGATTTAAAGTGTAAATAGAATATATTTTTTCCATGTAATCCAATCGTGGTCAGCGGGATTAATTTCACTTTGGAATTGGGCATAAACATGTGCCAAACTTTTCAGTGATATTATTTCTAAAAAACCCGCTATTTGTTTTGAAATGAGATTTATTTTTAAATTAATTACTGTAATTTCTGTGTTTGTAATTTATTAAAATGGATTACATATTTGGAATCATAAGGTCCAAATTATGAAATCAAGACTCTTTTGTTTTTGGACATTATGAATAATAACGATGGTAATTATCTTTAATTATCTTGATTAATTAGTAATTGGGTAGTTAAGGATAATAAAATAATATCATAATAATAAAAAATGACCACAACATGTGTCCTAATGCTACTGGTTGTGTCATGTCTGACCATGGTATGCCTTGTGCCAAACTTGGGGACTCCATGGAATCACATTTGTGTGATAATGCCTTTTTATCTTTTTATTTTTAAAGAAAGTTAAATATAACAATGAATGTATCACCTGAGTAAAACATGTTTAATTTTGTCTATATAAATTATCTATTGGACTATAAATATTAATTGGAAATATAAATATATTTCCTACATCATAGTATTTTTCTATAATTTTTATGCATTAAATAAAATAAATTATTTATGACATCCTGATGATGCAGCGATTACCTCATTAATGAACAATTTAATTAAAATGAAAAGATAATGTAAACTATAAGAATTAAACTTTTCAAAGACATATTTTATGAGTATATTTCTATCCCTTATCACATTATCCTCAAAACACATCAATGTGGGACCATTAAAATCTGAAAATCATTTGAAAATAAAGTAACATTTTATACCTCTCCAAGAGTGCCCCTCCTCTCCTCTTATAAAAGGCCCCCATCTCTACCTCCTTACCCACACTTCTCCAGCCTTTGTATCGGCCAATACCTGCTAATTTTAACTCTCCACATCCCTCTCTTCATCCTAGAATCCTTACCTTAGGCTGAAATCTCTTCAAGAAACCCTTTTGGTTCTAACCAATAGGAGTTACCCGATTTAAAGGTAAAGACTTCTCTAATGTTCTTTTGTTTTATTTTTCTTCTCCAACCCTCTAAACTCCTTTTATTCATTTATTTTGTAACAAAACCAGTATTTTCAATATACTAGGATGTTTTTATAATAATTATTCGAGCTACACTTACACACACCTACATATAATGGTTAAACAACCTACTGTTTCTGCGGATGGTGAATTTCTGCCTCACGAAACGATGATTGTTCAATATTGTTATAACACCTTCAAAGGTGTCCATTAAGATGTCGCTATATTTATATATGATATATAATATTTTTATGTTTTCCTTAAGCTTCTATATTTTTCATTTATGGAATACCTTTATGGATTCCATTATGGGTATACGCGATATCTTCATTTTAGGAAGTGTGGACTACCGCCCCCTCAAAGTGATTTGATTCGTTAATGCCATATGTGGGACATATAAAAGATGGAATTAATGATAATATATATGATATTATACTGGAATTATAATATAACTTTATATCATTATTATTCTATTCCATAAAATATTAAATAGAAATGAATGTCGCATTCATGTATACGTACATCTTACCGTCTCCATGAACGGTGCATTTCATTTCTTACCTCTAAATGTTATGTAATATTTTAAATGCATGTATATACTGGATATATATGGCATATATGATATCTAAATAATTAATATAATTCTGGATATAATGGATATTCTTCCACATGAACAACTTGTAATTATAAAGAGTTTATTTTTGACTCAAGTACCAATGATCAAAAAAATGACCATTATTAACCTAAATAATTACATAGTGTTCATAACATGGTAATAAGTGATATAAAAGGAATAATGAACTTTAAAAAGATTCTTAATCAAGAATAAATTAACTCAATTTTATTATTTAGGACGTTAAAGAATGATCGAGTCATGTCGGACCAGAGGTAAGGGACTTCGTCTCAATCACCTTTCATTGAGGCATAGTTTATACTATACACAACATTATTTTATACGGTGTATAAAACCCTTTGAATTTTATGTCTAGTCAAAAGGAATATTTTTTTATACGAATTGTTTTACTAGACGACAAAATAAATGTTGTTTTTGTCGTACGTATACGGCGACAACGACTTCTCCGCCGCCGTGACCATTATTTGAGTTTCGGCTTCCTCTACAAGCAATAACCTAACATTTTTTTTACAATGAAAAATAAATAGCATGTATTACTTTTCTTTTATTTTGGTATTGAAAATGGTTTTCATAATGTTTTTATTATATCAATGTGTTGTATTGATATCTTATGATTGAAATGTGGAAATTCTATGTTTCCTTTATGCATGTTTTATGTGATAAGATTGTGTTATAGTTTCTGGGCATTTTTATGAAGACGGGTGGTTCCGTGATAAACTAAGGCCTGGTGAGCCTAATATAGCTCTCCAATGCATTGGATAATGCGAAGGGGTTAAAAATTAAGGTTTCTCCGAAGAGATTTAGTGAATATACTGTGATGGGTATTCCAAACGTAACCATGAGGGTTACTCCCTACGTAAGAATGTTATGAATGCCTCAAGTTACCTTTATGTATTATGATTTCTTTGATTTATTCATTATTTGATAGAGGTATGTTAAATTTTTTATGTTTTATGAGTAAATTATGATTTCATACATGGACTAATATTTTCATTTCGTACTTTTATATCCCTAACTGAGCTTTTTATGCTCATCCCAAGTTTTTGAAATGTTTTTCACTGGTCAATGGAAAGGTACATGATGTGATGATAGTGTTAAGGAAGTTTTAAAAAAGAATCCATGTTATATTTTAAATATGTTTCCGTTGATGGGAAAAATGAGTACTTTCTTTTATGTAACCACTTTGTTTAAATGTGGAATGTAATGCATGTTTTATGATCTAATACTCTAAAACTCTAAACCTGAAAAGATCCTCAGCGTGTATTCTTGAAGTAACTCAAGATTAAGTAATGTTTAAGGATGGATCCTTATAGTTGGTATTAGAAGACGATTTAGATAACTTTATAAGTTGGAATTCTATTAAATGATTATCCAAAATTTTTTATGGTCAAATTTAAATGATATAGCATTTGAAGATTACCATGTGGCTTCATCTAAGACATGTTTGTTCATAATGGTTTTCCGGAGAGGAAACAGGGAAGTAGTGCTAAGAAGGCATACAGAAGGAAATGACCTTCTGAATCAGCATCCTGAGATGGTCGGAATTGGAACTGAACAGTTTTTTGCAGTAATGGCGCAGTTGACTCAAGCGATAAATGGTGGTTGTATCCATGCACGAAATCATCCAGATCAACCGTAGAGGAACATGTCAGTGGTGGAACATTTCAGGAGGCAACATCCCCCATCATTCAGAGGATCATCTGACCATGTGCTAGCTGAAGGGTGGATTAAAGAACTGGAGAATATTTTCGATGTCATGGGGTGTTCAGACAATCAGAAGGTTAGTCTTGATATTTACCGTTTGGAGGGTGAAGCAGATCAGTGGTGGTCGATGGTTAAAAATATTAGGGACGCTGATGAGATTGATGCTATCGACTGGGATGAATTCAAAGGTATGTTTCTTGAGAAGTATTTTCCTAAGGATTTTCGACTTAGGATGGAAAAAAATTCATGGAATTGAGGCAAGAGGATGACACAGTGGCTACCTATGAAGAAAGGTTCACTCGATTGGAAAGGTATGCTCCATATTTTATCCGAGACCTTGATAGTAAAATCAATCATTTTTACTCAGGATTAATGCCAAAATATCAAAGGGCTTTCGCTTCTCGTGAGTTCAAGATTTATGAAAAGATTTTTTGATGTGCTGAGAAGGTGGAAATGGAATTTTCCGATTATCAAGTGTTCTATAACAACCAGCAGAAGAAGAGACCGAGGTGGCAGGAGAAAGGAAAGAATTCTTCAAAAAGGTCTGATGGTTAGAAAACTATGTTTCCAGTTTGTGATAAATGTGGTAAAAGGCATATTGGGGAATGTATTCTGAATTCTGGAAAGTTCCATCGATGCGGTAAGATGGGACATAAGGCTCGTGATTGCACTGAAAAAGATCAGGGTGATGGTAAGACCAAATTTGATTTACAGTTTGTGAAATGTTTTAAGTGCAATGAGATGGGTCACTATGAAAATGAGTGTCTGACAAAGAGCTCGAGTGATGGGAAGCAGTTAGACTACATCAAAAAGGGGTGGTGAAACCCTTTGAAACTACTTCACCAGATGTCGAGCCATCAAATGAAGTTTTATCATGTACTTTGTTTGTTTTTTCAGATTATGTCAGTGTGTTGTTTGATTCGGGGTCTACACATTCTTTCATCTCTGAAAACGTTTCTAGTAAAATGGGAATACTATATCAAGAAATGACTCCTGAACTTGTGGTAAAAACAACTAGGGGAAATGTTGAGGAAAAAAGAATTTATAAGAATCTTCCTATCCTTATCTATGGAAAGAACCTACTTGCAAACCTTATTGTTTTACCTCTAGTAGAGTTTGATGTTATCCTAGGAATGGATTGGATCTCTATTTACCATGCTAATATTGTCTGTAGAGCTAAAGAAGTTTCTTTTCAGAAGGACTTTCAGTTTGTGTACAAGAATGAAACCTTACTATTGATAACATATCAAGAGGCCGATAAACCTGTAAAATATTGAAATGAATGTTACCTTGCACATATCATTGAAAACAAGGGAACTGTTCAGATTAATGTTGTGCTAGTGGTAAATGAGTATCCTGATGTTTTTCCTGATGAGTTGCCTGGAATAATACCAGATCGAGAAGTTGAGATTACTGTTGACTTAGTTCCTGATGCTAAGCCAATTTCAAAACCCCCTTATCGAATGGCTCAAACTGAACTTTTAGAGTTGAAGGAGAAATTGAAAGATTTATTAGAGAAAGGTTTCATTCGACCTAGCACATCACCATGGGGTGCTCCTGTTTTATTTGTTAAAAAGAAAGATGGTTCAATGAGACTTTGCATTGATTATAGATCCTTGAATAACATCACTGTTAAGAACAAATATCCTTTTCCTCATATCGATGATTTGTTTGATCAGCTCTAGGGAGCTCAGTTTTTTTCAAAGATTGACCTGAGATTGGGGTACCATTAGTTGAAGGTAAAGGAAGTATATATTCTGAAGGCTGCATTTCGAACAAGATAAGGCCATTATCAATTTGTAGTAATGCCTTTTGGGCTAACCAATGCACCTACTGTATTCATGGACCTTATGAATATAATTTTCCATGAGTTCTTTGATAAGTTTGTGGTTGTTTTCATTGATGATATTTTGGTGTTTTCTAAAAGTAAAGAGGAGCATGAAAAAAATTTTAAGGGTTATTTTCGAAACCTTAAAAGAAATGAAATTGTATGGGAAATTCTGAATGTGTGAGTTTTGGTTGAAACAAATTTCTTTCCTTGGTCACATTGTTTCTAAAGATGGGATAATTGTTGATCCTGCAAAAAAAAGGTTGTTGAAGAATGGCCAAGACCTAGAAATGTAACTGAGATTCGTAGATTCCTTGGTTTGGTAGGCTATTACCGAAGGTTTGTTATAAATTATTCACGGTTATCTAGTCCAATGAATAAGATAACTCGTAAGGGTGTTATGTTTATCTGGACAAAATAATTTGATGATTGTTTTCAGGAACTGAAAAGAAGATTGGTGAATGATCCAATTTTGGAACTACCTTACAGTAATGGTGAGTTTGTTATCTATAGTGATGCTTCATTGAAAGGACTTTGTTGCGTCCTAATGCAGAATGATCAGGTAATTGATTATGCTTCACGACAGTTGAAAACTCATGTGGTAAATTACCCTACACATGATTTGGAATTAGCTGCTGTTGTTTTCACTTTAAAATTTTGGAGGCATCATTTGAATGGAGTAATGTGTGAAATATATACCGATCAAAAAAGTTTAAAGTATATATTCACCCAGAAATAATTGAACATGAGACAGAGGAGATGGCTAGAATTAATCAAGGATTATGATTGTACAATTCATTACTATCCAGGAAAAGAAAATAAAGTGGCTGATGCTTGGAGTCGAAAAAGTAATGCTTCATTAACAATGTTGTGTTTGGAACATGATCCTTTGGTTGAGGATTTGATGAAATTTGTCATAGATGTTGTTGGTGCAGGATGTCCTTCTGTTTTGTTTCAGGTATCAGTGAAATATTATCTATCAGACAGAATTATCCAAGCACATAAGCAAGATAGTGAGTTGTAGAAAAAGGTAGAGTTGGTTCAGAAGGGTAAGTTGCCTAAATTCAAAATTGATAATTATTTTGTTTTGAGATTTGGAAAGAGATTGTGTGTGCCTTGTGATTCACAGTTGAAGGGAGAGTTGTTATGTGAAGAACATAGTTCTTCGTTTTCAGTTCATCCAGGAAGTATTAAGATGTATAGAGATCTTCGTGAGTATTACTGGTGGGACGGAATGAAAAGGGATATTGCTGATTTTACTGTGAAGTGTTTGACTTGTCAACAGGTAAAAGTAGAGAGAAAGTTACCGAAAGGGATGACTCAACCTTTTCCAGTACCAGAGTGGAAATGGGAGAATATATCCATGGACTTCGTTGTGGGATTGCCGAAGACACCTCGAGGTAATAATGTAATCTGGGTTATTATTGATCACTTGACTAAATCTTCTCATTTCCTTGCTATACGAGATACTTTTTCCCTAGATCAACTTTCCTTTTTGTATCTTAAAGAGATAGTGAGGTTACATGGATTTTCTCTCTCCATTGTATCTGATCATTATCCTAGGTTTACTTCTAACTTTTGGAATGGCCTTCAGAAGTTGTTGGGTACTGAATTAAATTTTAGTAAAGCTTTTCATCCTCAATCAGATGGGCAGTCAGAACAAACAATTCAGACTTTGGAGGATATGCTACGTGCTTGTTCGATGGATTATTAGGGAAGATGGGACCAACATCTTTCTTTGGTTGAGTTTTCTTATAATAATAATTTTCATTCCAGTATATATATGGCACCATTTGAGGCATTATATGGGAAGCGGTGTCGAACTCTAGCTTTTTGGGATGAAGTAGGTGAAAGAAAGTTGATGGGACCAGAATTGGTAGAAGAGTTGGCAGAAAAAGTTCAGCTGATACATAATCACATGAGAATAGCTCAGAGTAGGCAGAAGAGTTATGAGAACAACAGGAGGAAGGATCTCTCTTTTGAGGTATAGGTGATCATGTTTTTCTGAAAGTTTCACCATGGAAAAGTGTGATGAGATTTGGTAAGAAAGGAAAGCTGAGTCCAAGGATCATTGGACCATATGAGATTCTGGAGAGAGTTGGATCAGTTGCATACCGAGTGGCTTTAAATCCGATTTTATCTTAGGTACACAATGTTTTTCATGTTTCAATGTTAAGGAAATACATGCCAGATCCATCTCATGTTTTGAGTCTAGAGGTAGTTCAGCTGGAAGAGAATATATCTTATGAGGAACGACTAGTCCAGATTCTTGACCACATGGAGCAAGTGTTGCGGAATAAGGTGATTCATGAAGTAAAGGATTTGTGGAAAACCCACATGAGTGAAGATGCAACATGGAAATCTGAAAATGCAATGAGGGCTAAATACCCCCACTTATTTGATATATAAATAAATTGCGGGGATGAAATTTTAAAAAGGGGGGAAGGATGTAACATCCCATGTAAGAAATGAATAATAGATATTTTTATCTATGTATATTTATGAATTAGATAGTGTTTTAGAGGCTTAAAATAAAAATAAATTCAATCTTAAACAGGGAATACACTAATATTTTTTTAAAGATTGTTTTACCGCCTTTTGATGGTGAACCATTTTTAAATCTATATTTTGACAATTTCATAAGCTCTATTTGTAAAACTAAACTTATTATTTATTATTGGGACATTGAAATTTACATTGGATAATTTTTTGGTAATTTGCTGACAATGTTCATTTTTAATGAATAGTGAAAAAGAATAGTGAAAAATACTGCATTTTACATCAAAACTGCATTTTCATCTAATTTAATTATATGGTTAGATTATCTTTTAATTGGTTTTAAAGTGTAAATAGAATGTATTTTTACCATGTAATCCAATGGTGGTCATTGGGATTAATTTCACTTTGGAATTGGGCATAAACAAGTGCCAAACTTTTCATTAATATTGTTTCTAAAAAACCCTCTATTTGTTTTGACAATGGGATTTATTTTTAGATTAACTATTGCAATTTCTGTGTTTGGAATTTGGTAAAATAGATTACATATTTGGAATCCGAAGGTCCAAATTATGTAATAAAGACTCTTTGGTTTTTTGACATTATGAATAGTAACGACGGTAATTATCTTTAATTATCTTGATTAATTACTAATCGGGTAGTTAAGGATAATAAAATAATATCATAATAATAACAAATGACCACAAAATGTGTCCTAATGCTACTTTTTGTGTCATGTCCGACCATTTTATGCCGTGTTCCAAACTTGGGGACCCCATGGAATCACATTTGTGTGATAATGACTTTATCTTTTTATTTTTAAAGAAATTTAAATATAACAATGAATGTATCACCTAAGTAAAAAAAAATTAATTTTGTCTACGTAAATGATCTATTGGACTATAAATAGTCATTGGAAATATAAAAAAAATTCTACTACATAGTATTTTTTTATAATTTTTAGACATTAAATAAATTAAATTATTTATGACATAATGATGATGGAGCAATTACATCATTAATGAACAATTTAAATTAAATGAAAAGATAATGTAAAATCTAAGACTTACACATGTAAAAAACCTATTGGATGAGTATATTTCGAACCCTTATCACCTTATCCTCGAAACACATCAATGTGGGACCATTAAAATCTGAAACTCATTTGAAAATAAAGTAACATTTTATACCTTTCCATGAGTGCCCCTCCTCCCCTCTTATAAAAGGCCCCAACCTCTACCTCCATACCCACACTTCTCAAGCCTTTGGCTCGTCCAATCCCTAATCATTTTATCTCCCCACATCACTCTATTCATCATAGAGGCCTTACCTTAGTCAGAAAGCTCTTCAAGAATCCCTTTTGGTTCTAACCAAGAGGAGTTACCCGATTAAAAGGTAAAGACTTCTCTCTAATGTTCTTTTGTTTTATTTTGATTATCCAACCCCCTAAACTCTTCTTATTCATTTCCTTTGTAACAAAAACAGTATTTTAAATATACTATGATGTTTTATAAGAATTATTGGAGCTACACTTACACACACCTATATCTAATGGTTAAAGAACATACTGTTTCCGTGGATGGTGACGTTCTGCCTCACGAAACGATGATTGATCAATATTCTTATAACACCTTCAAAGGTGGCCATTAAGATGTCACTATATTTATAAATGATATATAATATGTTTATTGTTTCCTTATGATTCTGTATTTTTCATTTATGTCATACCTTTATGGCTTCCATTATGGGTATACGCGATATCTTCATTTTAGGAAGTGTGGACTACCGCCCCCTCAAAGTGATTTGATTCGTTAATGCCATATGTGGGACGTATAAAGGATGGAATTAATGATGTTATATTTTATATTATACTGGAATTATAATATAACTTTATATCATTATGATTCCATTCCATAAAATATGAAATATAAATGAAAGTAGCGTTCATGCATACGTATGGCTTACTGTCTCTATGAACGGTGAATTTCATTTCTTACCTCTAAATGTTATGTAATATTGTAAATGCATATATATACTGGATATATATGGAATATATGATATCTAAATCATGAATATAATTCTTGATATAATGGATATTTTACCACATGAACAACTTGTAATTATAAAGAGTTTATTTTTGACTCAAGTATCAATGATCGACAAAACGACCATTATTAACATAAATAATTACATAGTGTTCATAACATTGTAATAAGTGATATAAAAGGAATAATTAACTTGAAAAAGGTTCTTAAGTATGTAGAAATTAACTCAAGTTTATTATTCAGGACACTAAAGAACGATCAAGTCATGTCGGACCCGAGGTAAGGGAATTCGTCTCAATCTCCTTTCATTCAGGCATATTTTATACTATACACAACTTTCTTTTATACGGTGTATAAACCCCTTTGACTTTTATTTCTAGTCAAAAGGAATCGTTTTTATACGAATAGTTTTACTAAACGAAAAAAGGAATGTTTTTTTGTCCTACGTATGCGGTGACAATGACTTCTCCACCGCCGTGACCATTATTTGAGTTTCGACTTCCTCTACAAGCCATAACCTAACATTTTTATAAAAATGAAAAATAAATACCATGTATTACTTTTCTTTTATTTTGGTTTTGAAAATGGTTTTCATAATGTTTTTATTATATCAATGTGTTTTATTGATATATTTTTATTGAAATGTGGAAATGTTATGTTTCCTTTTTGCATGTTTTATGTGATACGATTATGTTATGGTTCTTGGGAATTATTATGAAGACGGGTGGTTCCGTGATAAACTAATGGTGGGTGAGCTCGATATATCTCTCTAATGAATTGGGTAACGCAAAGGGGTTAAACGTTACGGTTTCTCTGAAGATAATTAGGGAATATACTGTGACGGGTATTCCAAACGTAACCATGAGGGTTACTCCCTATGTAAGAATGTTATTAATGCCTGAAGTTACCTTTATGTCTTATGATTTCTATGATTTATTCATGATTTGATGAGGTATGTTAAAGTGGTTATGTTTTATGAGTAAAGTATGATTTCATACATGGACTAATGTTTTCATTTAGTACTTTTATATCCCTTACTGATCTTTTTATGCAAATCCCATGTTTTTGAAATGTTTTTCACAGGTCAAGGGAAAGGTACATGGTGTGATGATAGTGTCAAGGAAGTGTCAAGAAAGAATCCCTGTTTCATTTTAAATATGTTTCCGTTGATGAGAAAAATGAGTACTATATTTTATGTAACCACTTTGTTTAAATGTGGAATGTAATGCATGTTTTATGATATAATTCTCGAAAACTATAAACCTGAAAAGATCCTCAATGTGTAATCTTAATGTTACTCAAGATTAAGTAATGTTTAAGGCTGGGGCCTTATAAAATTTATATTTTTCTTATCTGATTCATCCATGTCTTACATCAACAATCTATTTGATTACATTAGTTTAATCACACTTTTTCTGTATTCACATACACACAGAGGAATACCATTTAAATTATGCTTATTATTTGATATCTTTTCCTTTGTCCTTGACACCATGGTAAGAGAAGACTAAATATATAGCATGAGAAATCGACTAAACCAATTCAGAACAAACAAATATGAAAAAAGTAACCTTCCCTCTGATGCCAATTGTTTGCACAAAATAGGGAATAGATACCCTAAGGGGGGAGGGTGTGAATCAAGGTTTATATATTCTATTTATAAAACATTCCTAAACCACTCGATCTTGAACTCAATATTATATGTGTCACTTTTTTGCACTTCTGTGTAAATGTTAATATTTTTCTTTAATAATTTATCTGATAATGATGCTTTAGATTCAACCTATAGATCAAAGATGGCAGAAAAAGTGATTTTTACTTGGTTCACTCTCACTAAGCTACGTCCAAGAGGCATACAAAAATGATGTGATGTGGTACCAAATCCACTAAATCTCACTTCCAATACTGTTCGGGCTAGATCACTTCTATGCCAAAGATCACTGCCTTTATAATGTTTAGGGCCAACTCACTACTTTCTCAAGGGTCACTCCTTGTTTTTCTCTCACTCGATCACTACTGATATGAAAGATAACCTTATTCCTCTTCATTATTTCACTACTCTTTGAAGGGAACCACTCATAGTTTATTGAGTTATAGGTATCTTTATTTGTATTGATCAAAGCATACAACACTATATGTAGATTATTTATTGAAGTCCAACATTCATTCATATATGAATACCACTTTGCCTCTAAAACACTAGGAAATTACTTTTGAAACTCTTTCTCTTAAAACTTTACCTTCGCTAAGATCTCACTTTTGAAAAGATAAAACATGACTTTGTAATGATCCAACCTCTTCAAAAAGCTTAGAAGTTTGCAGAGCTCACTACAACGTAGTGTTCTTATGATTGCAGAGCTCACTAATTTTCAAATCTCACCCTGATTTTTGAGATTTTTTAAATCTAAACAAGCCTTTGCGAAGGGCACAACCTCCGCGAAGCTATACTGTCCTTCGCGGTGTGACTTACTTTCACATAGCTCAACTGACTCTTTGAATTCCTTTGTCTTTAATGAAGCTCTATGCTCTATGACTCTTCTTCGCAATTCAGTAGCTTAATGTTTCTCATTTGATATCTCTACTTCCCTTGTTGGGGTCTTGGTCTATTTATTGGTGTTTCCCACCGACTTTATAATCTTCCAGCCACCTTAGCACCACATTTGCACAAAATCGCAGAGCAATGATATTTCTATCAGAATTCACTCTATTTAGAAAATCAACATGGCTCTTTTCCCAATTCGCAAAGCACGTCATAATCGCAAAGCATTCCATCAAATCCTTTGCACCACCGTGATTCCCATTCTTCCTTAGTGCTACTGCAATGCTCCACTCACAATTCTCTTTCACCGTAATACTCTTTTTTATTGATCTTCACCTTTGGCATTCGTGATGTTCATCGTAATCGCGAAGAACACTATCAACATCTGTTATTTCTTCACTGAATATATTTCATGAAACCAATATTCATGAAATTCGTGTGATTTCTTTATTTTTATGAGGTCTTCAAGGAAATACACATTTCATGGTACTCACTAAATCCCAAATTTTAAACCCAAAAAATTTGGTAAACACTTGAAACTGGAGCCACCTTGGAACTATTCTTTTTTTAAATCCTGTAGTTCATCCATTCAATTGTCATGGTTCTTTTTCTACATGGATTGTCAAAAAATTCTATGGAACATGATAATTCACAAATGAAACATTCTTTATCAACAATGTCAACCAAGACAAAAATCATGCAATGTTACTTTGATGGATTTTTTTCCCAACTATTACAATATTAATGATACACATAATATCATTTTAAACACCGGTAAAAACTCCCAAGCATGGAATTAAACTCAGTTCACATCAAATAAGTTATAAGATGGATGAAGCATGAAAAATTTGAAAATCTACAAAAACCGTAAATGAGCCACCAATGGGTGAGTCACCAACACTAATCCACTGATGGGTAAGATTCCAACACGACCTACCAATGTTGATCCACTAACACTACTCTACCTAATCAATGAATCACCAACTCCCCAACACACTAACATTGCGACCTACAGACGTTGCGACCAATAGACATTGCGACCTACATACGCTATAACCTACCGATGATGCAACCTACTGACGCTGCGACCTGCCGATTTTGTGACCTACCGATGATGTGAACTACTAACATCGCAACCTACCGATGTTGTGACCTTCCAACGTTTGTGACCTACTGATTCCGCAGGTCACCGATACTGACTCCCCTAGGTCACTGATGCCGACGTCCCTGACTCACTGTTGGAAATAGTATAAATTTTAAAACTCATGAAATGAGCTACCGTTTCCTCCTAGAACACCATATACACTGGATTTTCACAAAGGAATCCCCAGTGGAAATCTAGTTCATTATGTAATAAATAGTGATAATAGTGAAAATGTGTCACCACGATGAATGGGTAAATCAGGATAACCTAGTTTTATAATAAGTGATAATGCCACAATTATTGATATTATATATTTCTTATAAAGGTATTTCATCTATAATCACAATTGGATTGATATTTATTATGATAAAAGACCTTGAATTTGAACTATATAATAATTTAATAAAAGAAAATATGAATATTTATCTATCTTAATTTTTAAAAACCATATGACTTCAGAAAAACCCATACATGGTTGAAAATATATCATAAAGAATCTTTTTATAATAATTAAATTATATAAATAATGGTTATTTAATTAATATTTTTAGTACTTATATATATACATCAAATGAATAATAATGAAAGCACAATATTTATTTAATTATAAAAAATTAACATAATTGATTTTACAAAAAAGAAGTAATATTATTTTTATAAAGAATTATGTTCCCATATTATTTTATACAATATTTTTTTGTGACAAGAAATAATAAAAACAAATTATTCCTTCTTCATAGTGTCTTTAAAGTCAAAATAAATGAATAGTACAAAATATGAAATTAAAAATATTTTTAATAACATATATATAATTAAATGTATTATAATCATTAAAAAAATCACCCTAGAATAATTAATTTGAATATGGTTGATCAAATAAACCATAGAACATATATATTTCATTCATTATTTGTATATCATTCACAACCATTTATGATTTAAATATTTTTTTCCTCGATTATGGTTAAAGCATTGGTTTTTGTGTTATATAATATTGTGTATAAATTAATATTCCACAAACATTGGATTTATATCTGATATTTTGGTATTGATATTTATAACCAGAAGGTTGAAATTATGTAATATATATCATATTAATTTTAATATGTAAGGAATAATTACCAATAAATAAGATACCGTTGTGAAAAATGAAATAGTTAAAGTGAATACCCATTGTGGAAAATTGAATAAAAATTTAAAAATATTCTTCTATTTATTGGTTTTGTATTTTATTGTTCTTATATTAATTATAATCCATTATTTATCTATTTTTACTCAAATTTTATTTTATTGACTTCCCCTTATTGAATATTTATTGGTATTCCCAAATTTATCTATCTTTTTAACTTATAATCATTCACCCTCTCTCATATACTCATAGAAAATCAAAATAATTTTGAATTAGGAAATAAAAAATCAAATCCATTCTTTTTATATCATCCCAAATCCTATTTTCCATTATATTAATATGGGATCCCATTATGATGGTTTTATTTAAACCATAATGAGGTTGTATTAAAAAGCGACACATTTCTTAACAAAATATTTTTATTTTATATTATCTTACAAAACCGTAAAAATATTATTTAAATGAGAATAAATAATAATATGGATATATTTAATTATGGTAACAAAATAACCTATATCCTACACCTCATTCTTAAAAAGGTAAATTAAACTGACATTAGTGTGTATGACAGACTATTGCCACACGAATTGATGTAATTCATCTTTTATCACCACTTATCACAAATGGTTTCAATGATACATTTTTAATACATAACAACATATATATTTATATATATAATATTAATTACATGATTAAGAATATATAATGATAATATATCATATAATGTCTTACCTTCCCATTAATTTATAAATGAAAACACTATTTGTGTAGGAGTTTATATTACTATGAATATGAAGTGATTGATTCATTTTCCAAAGTTGGATCATATGAATGGTTTATTTATATATTTATTTAAATAAATAATATTATTTCATTTTAATAGGATCGTTATGTAATGATAAAATACTACTTACCTTCTAAGCATAACAATCATTAGGAAATGGAAATGTTACTCCCGCATACATAGAACATACTTTATACAAAAATTTAAAATAGTTAATTTCTCATAATCATTATTTTTGATATTATTTAAAAATTATAATTGATGTATTGATATGATAATTATTTACTAATTATCCTTCTGGAGATGTGGAAAATGATCTTTTTTCCACAGAAAAAATACTAAAGTCTTTATTGGCATGTGAACCTAATATCATAAAAACATGTAAGGTGAATTCCATTGGTTATGTAATTGACTATTTATTTATATTAAAAGAAATAAAAAAATTAAATGGGTTATTAAGAGATTAAAATTTTAACATGTGTTTAATATTTACAAATGTATATAAAATACTTTTATGAGTCAAAAATTATTTATGGGACATTATTTTTAATAAATCCTCTTTTATAGTTTCCCATCAAACTAGTTTACATTCATTCCATAATTCTTGAAATGTTTCACCAAATTCAAGATATATTAAAAATGGATTATTGTGGTAATTTTATACAATAAATTAATATTTAACAATGTTCTAAAAATTATTTTTTAGATATTAACTAATCAAAAACTTACTTTAATACCCTTGTTTAAAATATTTTAATGATTAAATTTATAAATCATTCTCTTCCACATTAATAATGATATTAAATTATTATTATATCTAAATGCACATTAATGAATTATAAACGTTATTTTATGGATCTCGTGGACTTAATTCATTGTTTTCAAATGATGTAATTTACAAATATCATTTGGAATGTTTTGAATTCTATTGGACCAAATAATATATTATTTTATTTTAATGTACTTAGAATCAAAGGAATTTTCCCCTAATGGAAAATTTATTTTATTTTTGGATTACTATATATGTTTCATTATAAACTTCTATGAATAAAATTCATTTATTTTATCAATTTTAAAATATTTTTTCAAATGGAATGTAAATATAAATATCAATAAATATTTTTCTTATGGTTGTAAAGGATATCTCTTAACTATCATTTTTTGTGTCCAAAAGTCTCTCTCACTATCTAAATTTCTCTCTCTATTTAATATTATGTAATTATTAAAAAAAATATATTTTCCTCACATATATAATCTTATTGTTGTCCCTTACTTATATGTGGTAAAACACATTTGGATCAATTCTCAATGCCTTATTTATGAAAAATTTAATGATTGTGATATTAGGATTGTATATGAAACCCATTTCAATCCATGAGTATTTATATTTTAAAACAATATGATTCATTTCCTTTTATTCATCTATAATATTGAAGATGTTATGATGGGAAGATAATTATAGTCAATTAATATTCTCATACATATTAAGTTAATAATTGTTAATTAAAATTATTTGTTTTGGTGAAAATAATTAGTTATATTGAAAATATAGTTGTTAAAATGTGATTTTATTATTATTTTAATTTTTTTGATTTTCATCATAGTTTTGGATCAATTTTGGTATTATATAAATTATATTTTTGAAAAATTAATACTTTCATATCAGATAGTAATCCATAAAATATGATAAATACTCCTCATTTAAACTCACATTTAATGGGAGAAAATGGTGAAGTGCCCTACCAAGGCCTATGCAATGACCATGTTAGTTTGATTTTTTTACATAAATGATTTTATTGATTAATATAATGTTATATTGATAATAATATTATAAGATAAAATATTATTTTACTTTCAATTGTTAATGAATTTTTGGGATTCAATTTAATCGGTTGAGTAATATATACATATTTGGACTAACATAAAATTACATTCAATAATTAGGAAATTATATTCAAGATGAATGGTATTATATAAATTTTGAGGTGAAAGATTCATTAATGTTGGGGTTATTATGTTTTTTGGGATATTTGACTTTTTGGTTATGGTATATGATAAGACATATGTTTTATTTATGAATTTTGGAAATAAATATATTTTTATTTCATATGGAGGATTATTCAAAAATTGTTCTAACCATTCTGGTTTTTTAGAATGATTATGAATTGGTTGTTACTATTTTTTGGATTCGTGATTTTTTATAAGTTGATTTGATTAATTTTCGAATTAAAAAATTAACTTCATTATTCATTACATAGTGAAAAATATGATATTGTTTTAGAAATGTTTTAAAGGATCAAATAATAATTTTCAAGTAATTATAAAGAATTTTTTCCTTACATTAAATTGTAATGGAATTACACAAATCTTGCATGGGTATTTTCAAAAACAAATGTTATCATATTTCCTATATCAATGAAAAATGAATGGTCTTTTCACTCAATCCATGTTTATGGACTTGTAGTCAATAAAAATATCGTGAACAGGTTCTTCATCACACTATTATTTACCTTGTGTTATTGTATTCTCTTATATGAATATATATTGACATCATGACATTTTTTTAATCTATGAACCTAAATTCATGATATTTCATGCATCTTTTATAACTTCCGCATTATTTTTTTCAATGATGTTTTAGTCTCCCTATATATGATATGAGTGTTCATAAAAGTATAGTCATTTAATATCCAAAATATAATTGAGTGTAAAATTTTATTTATGTGGGTATATTATAAAACTATTATATTTTATATCATATTTTTATTTAAATAATTTTATTTATTTTATTTCCTATGTTTCACGCATCACTGAGCATAAAAAAACCATGATATAACATTAAATATTAAATAGTGACCATTATAAAATATCTATTTTTTTTGTATGAATATGAATTATAGCTTCATTTAGAAATATATATTCTTCATGAAGATAATATATTGGTAAATAAGTTATGAACTTATTTGGATGTCATCATACCTTTGAAAAATATATTTTCCATCAAAAATGATTTTATTTATTTTTGTAGTAGAATAATCTATATAATTTATTCTAATTTTATAAATTTTTTAAAATAAAATTAACATCATTTGTGTACTAATAATTTCACAATTTATCTATGTTATAATTTTTTTTTGGGAAAATATATAATTTATTGATGATAGTGAAAAATTTATTCTTTTTTTAAATTATAATTATTATCAATAAAAATGATTTTTTTAAAATCAAACCTAGATTCATATATTCTTTGATTTAAAATAAATAATTTAGATAATTATATTTGACTCATTATTATATGCGAACATGAATTAAAAATACTTTTACACATAAAAATGATATTTTTTCTCCATATTATTTTCGTTACTGTTTTTTGGATGAATATAAAATTAATTTCATCCACATATAGAGATTAAATTTTGGGAGATTTATAAAATATTTGAATTTGGGAAATTAAGATAATATAATAAGGTATATGTAGTTTTTCCTCATAATGAATATTGAAAATCATAAAAGCTTTTCACCAAAATAAAATGGTAAATATATTTAAAAAAATTTAAAACTAAGTGACAATGTATCAATTTTTTATATTAAATATTATATGATTAATGTATTTAATCCATTAAAAACTAATGATTGATATTTAATTTTTTATGGTTCAAATGTCTCAGAAATGGACTAATATAGTAATTTAATAAAAGAAAAATAAAAAATGTGATACTCTTACCTTTAAAAATTAGATATCTGTTCTCAAAGGGAAAAATAAAGTTTTAAACGAATATTAATGCTTATTTTTAGAATTATGAAATTATTTTCATGGTTTTAATTTATTTTATTATATATTTACCTTAAATTCATACACAATTCTAACATAGTGTTGGTTTAATTAAAAATAAAAATAAAAATATTTATTTTAAAAAAATGAAGGATATTTGTGTTAATTATTTTTTAAAAAAACATTTTTACATATTGATGAAATATTTATGACTTTTAATAGAATATATTACTATTATATGTTTGTCTTTATGAATTTAATGTAAAAAAAATTCCTAAATTGACATTATTTATTTTTTTAATGAATAAAATATTAATTAATTGATTTAATATAAATTAAAATATTATCTTCATTAAAGTGAATGTAATATGTTTTAAAATCCCAATCATGGACCTTTTAGGAGTGTTTTTTTTAATTTCTGATAACATTATTGACTACTTAATATGGTAATAGTGGTTACAAATTCTAAGGCTAAAATAATGTTTTCAATGTTAAATGCATTTGTGTTAAAATTAATATTAACGTAAAAGTTTTTTTTATTCTATATATTTTAGTTTTCATTATAATTATTGTGATAAAAATACTTAATAAATATCAATTTTTCATTCTTAAAGGATAAAATACCTACATAAAAAATTGGTTACACTAGTGAAAACAAAAATGGTAAAAGTGAGTAACCACATCGATAAAGGAATTAAAATTTTTAAAAAGAAAATATTTTTTTTTGTGGAGCTATGGATAAATATTATATTCACTACTATGTATTATTTATTAATTTTTGTGGCACATGGTTTCATGGACCATCCTAGAGGTTCATGTAAAGTGACTGCCCCATACCCGCCTCAAATAGGTTAGGGGTTGTTGACCATCGCTGAGTTAGAAAATTCAATAGATGGGCATCATGGGCATAAATTATCTATACAAAGTCACATATCTCCTAACCCAAAAATTTATGAAATTAATATAATAATAAATAATTCATGAAAACATCTAAGATCCCACAATGGAGTACGATAGTAATGTTGTGGAAAGTTATAAGGGGCCAAAAAACAAGCCCAACCAAAAACTATAAATATTCCAACCTAATCCAATGGAGAGGACTAAAAAAAATTAATGCTCCCAGTAAACACGTATGTCTTCCAAGCTCTAGATATACTCAGCTACCCATTATCTACATGATACATTATCAAAAGGGCCATCTTCCACAAATGACATGACACATGTGGGAAAATCTCGTGTAGGGGTTTGTATAAGAATACTCAATATAACACCTATAAAACAATATAAATAAATAATCAAGTATATTCAGCTCAATAAAGGATATGGAAATCATAGTATAACATACATAAAGACCCATCATATACTCTAGAAAGAGACAAATTCATAAGTTTGTCATAACCAACAACCAGCCACATGATACTATTTAATGAAATTATAATTTCAAGAGAACACAATCCCCAATAAATTATACTATCAGAGATATTCAACAAATAGGTCTTGGTTATTTCGACCTTCCCAGTGAATCTCATTGGTCGATGGTAACAATGTTGCAAATATATGGTGTCTCATCTATAACCAATGGGGGACACCACGGACCCTCTCTCAATCAACCTTCTTTATTGGTAATTGTATTCCAACGATTCCACAATCCCTACAGATACATCCTTCTAGATGGAGTACCAACACCATATTGAGGGAGGTCACACTGATGCCCCAAATATGAACTAGGGATGATTGACGATATCACTCCAGTCTCATTGAGGGAAATCACAACTCTATCTGAGTGTCAAACTCTTGAGGGGATCAAAATCCAGTGATGCAGATGTAAAACCGCACATTACCCTTGGGAGAAAGGACCAAGGGAATTCAATAAATCTATAAAATTACAAACTAAAAAATCCAAGATCCTCGAGGACTCTTGATGGGACTTCACGGAGGGACCCAAGGTGTTCATGGCATGTCCATCTATCACAAGTAATATTCATGTGGAATAATGTCACATGACATGCTATCTCCATATACATGGTGTGTAAAATGTGTAAAAAATGTGTAGAGATAGATGGAATCCTTCCTATTTCATATAGTCTTGTTCGTGTACTGATGATGTATTTGTGTACTGGTCCACTTATGCCAAGATGTGTTCATGTGGGAGTAAATGGTGTGTCCATTCTTATGTACTCCAAACCATGTATTAGTACTTCTAATGAACATATTGATTCAACTATGTTGGTTCACATGCTGTGAGATAGGGCTCAGACCCAATGTAGTCCTTAACATCGGCCAAAATCTAGATCCCAGGCTAGGGGCCCCACACATCGTGTAATACTAGATTTCATGTTGTGCTCTGTGATATTTTCCAGATTCTCTTATACCATTCATCATTGCTTTTCTAATCTTCTTTCCTCTGATGAATTAATAACCTTTCCGAAAAACTCAAGATCAATCTTCATTTTTCCATGTCATCATGGAATTATCATGTTTCATCACCAGATCGCCTCACAATGTGGATTGAAACGACATTATTTATTTTAAAACAACAAACACTAAAAAACAAGAAAACAAGATTCATATGTCATACAATTCACTGCCTTAACCAATATAACACCCCCTTCACATCATACTGATCCAAGATCTATAATATCATATTGTTATTCCATGAAATAGGATCCCAACTATTGATTTATTGGGATTTTTATAAGATGAGTCCAAACGAAGAACACACATAGTGAACCATTGAATCAGGTGAGAAAAGAACGAATCAAACAAGAGGAATAAAACTTGATCAATTTTCATGTCGATATTGGTTTGACTTAGTTATAAAGTCAATCGAGTCCATAAAAATTTTAATTAAAAATATTTATCCCATTAAATCCCTGCAAAATAAATCTTATCCCCCATGGTGATTGATCTGAATATCAATCCGTTTACCGATTGATTTTCATTAATTGTATAATTAAAGAATATGGAAGAATTAATATAAAAAAATATTATCCCTTGTTGGATTGATCAATGAAGAAGGGTGATTTGGTTTCATTCATTGATGAGGTCCATGCATTATTTTGGAACAATGATCCTTGAACTAATCATTGTATATCATTGTTTTACATAAATAATTTCCCAAATCTATCTCCCCACTGGTACTCTGGACTCCATATGTTTATGTAGATAACCCATGAATTCCAACATAATTAACTATTTATATTCAAATCTATCACAGTTTTATTCAAATTAAATAATATAACTTTATTAAATTATTTAATTCATTCTATACCCTTCTAAATCTTTTACACATATGGCCTGCACCAACTAATGTTATATCGTTTGAAGTGTAGAATAACCATTTTGATCTCAACCGTGCACTGAATTATATGACATGGAAACTATTTTAGAAGTTATTCCACATTTTTAGGAAAAAACCAATAATGTCTGTTATTAAATATAATTAATATAATAAAAACATTTATTCCAACCATCTTGTTCCTCACAATGTAATATTGTCTCATTTCGTTGTCTTTAAAATAATTTATATAATATCAAAAAATAATTCATGGAAAATTTGATATATTGCATTCTCCCAACCTTGGGGATTTACATCACTGAAAATATAAAAAAAGTGATACTAAAAAATGTTGTTACTGAGAATTAATATGATCCTCCCTCTCCCATGAGCAAACATGGAGATCCCCATGCTACCACCAGACACACACCAATGCAATGGACCACCCAAAAATATCATCTCCTACAGATCATCAATATCTATTAGCTACATAGATAACGAATCTCTATCCACAATGACAAGCTCAACCTAGTGGATAACGTGAAATGGATCATTAACATACCTCCTCAGCTATAACATGTGAAAAATGACATGTACCCAGTCCAACAGAGGATGTAGATATAATATAAACGCCACCTCACCAACTACATAGAGTATCTAAAAAGGACTAATTAATATCATAGAAACATTGTATTCATGGGAAAATCTTGTCAAGACATGTTCAGGTGAGACCTTGAAGAAACCATCATATCATTCCTCAAAATCAAAATAACTATGCAACTTTTCAACATATGTCTTTTGAAGACTCTGTATAGTATCCATCAAATCCAAAATGATATACATCTTTTCTATTGTTTCAAGCACATAATCTTATCCCTTGACTTCTAAATCGCCTAAATCATTCCATAAATTTGGAGGACTATAGAGTCACCTATACAAAGCCTCAGATAGTTCCATACTAATTGTAGAATGGAATTTTTTATATTATTCAAACAACACCAGTGGTAGGTGATCATCCCTACTAATGAAAAAGTCTTACGTGGAAGCTCACAACATGTCCTCCAAAACATAATTGGTCTACTCAGTCTAGACATCAGTTTGGGGGTGAAACACTATGATCAAGTGTAAATAATTCCCAAATTTCTCCCACAATAACATCAACAACTGTGATGAGAAGAAATCACCATGGCCTAAAAATATCATTGATGGAACTCCAAGGAGTGGAATTAACTTTTCCATATTGAGTCATCACATGCTCTCTACTAAACTCTTTTCTCGGATAGCATGGAAGATGGATGGAATGGGGAGCTGGTCAATGATCACCTATATGGGATAATTTTCTTTGGATGTATGTGGTATGACTGTCCTAAATTACATGGATATCCAATCCCACATCCACTATGGAATCTCAAGTGGTTAAACTAAACCTTCTAGAACTTGGTGCTCAGCTTCACTTAGTCTGAATTACAACATCAAAAGAAAAACACTCCAACCCCATTCATCATCCCTATCCACCAAAACATATGTTGGTGGTACTGGTAAATATTTTCCACTCACAGATCTTCAAGTATTGTTAACTTATGAAACACTTTCAAAACCTCACCCCCAATTTCACAAGTACTATCGTGTGTCCTTTTAAAATTACAACATGATCCCCACCTTTAGAAATTCTATAACGAGGATGTCGAGTGGATATGTATTCATGTAGGATATCGTATTCGGTATCCCAATGTTGTTACAACCAGAGATGTTGTAAGAGTAGATATGTTAAAACCATCAACTAGAGTTAATATACTCTATCTATATAAACAAGGGATAACAACAAGGACTCTAACTACATAGAGACATTTTTCTATAACTATAAACTAGATCACCTATTGATAGAATGTGCTACTAAATTCCCCATCTTGAATTGTAGAAATTCTAAAATTCATTTTCATGGAGGAACTCTATCCATATCCTCTATCTCAATATAAGATCCATCTTAGAGAATATATACATTAGACTCATGTGATCAGAGAACATGACAACTCACTCACCCATCAGGTAGTGTCACCACATCATCAATCTCAAAAATATTGATGTGAAATCTAGTTCAGGGGTAAAATATTTCTAATCAAGAGGAACCAACTAGTGTGAACTATAGGAAATAAGATAATTCCTCTACATCAAAACACAACCATGTCAGGTCCCTAATACATTCCATAATACTACATACTCGATACCCTCCTCCAGTAACCTCATTATTGGAGTGCTCTTCAGCATCTATCTCAGCTACCTAAGGACTATTTTCACATTTCTATTAACAAAAAAGGAATCCTAATCCATATCAAGGATATAAATGGTACTACCACTATAGATTACACGGGTAAAAACCATTTATTACAGCCACTAAATCCAAAGAAACTCCTCACCTCAATAACATTAATGGGTGGATACCAAGAAATCACTGCATGAACATTCGAAATATACACTTTAAATCCAACGTCTTAGATGTCATCTCCCAAACAATTGACCTCTTAAATCCATAAAATTAACTTTGAGAGATCTTAGTATAGCTGGTGTTATCGAATTCTGTCTAGGGCCATCCCCAAGAATCATGTGTCCTCTTTGGAAGCCGATTACACTAGGGTGTCATTGATATAGACTGTCATGAGTTGGTCTAGTAAAGTCTAAAATATTACATTCATTAGTCCCATAAAAAGTAATGGGGAATTTATCTCACCAAATAGAATCACCAAGTTCTCATTGTTACTATAGTGATATCTAAAGGTAGTCTTTAGTATATCCTCATCTCATATTGACAAATTATGACAACATGATTTGTGGTCAGGTTTTGAGATCCATCATTCCCCAGTCAACTAATCAAATAGGTAATTAGTCCTCAATAGTTTAAACCTATTATTCAATAACACATGGTTTAATGGATGATTATAAAAAACCTAAATCTTTCATCTTCCTTCAGGGAATGAAAAAATGGGGCTACCCAACATGAGACCCTTGGAAAAACAATTACCTTTCTCTACATGTCCTCCAACTAGATCCTCATTTCTCAATGTGCAACAGGATCCAGTTGATATGATAGTGTAGATATTGGTTCCATCATAGTATGAATGTCAATACAAAAACCAACCACTCATTGGGGAGGTAAGCAGGGTACTTCCTCATGAAATACATCCTATACTCTAGCACCTTTATAAAAAACATAGAACTCACAACATTTACAACACCATGGGTTATGATATCCATCTAATGAGAAATCAGAAAAATCCTTCTATTCACGAGTTTATCTAGTTCTAGCTTGGTTTAATTTTCTCCAAAAAGGAAAACCTAGTTTGATCACTATGAAAAAATCACATCTTGTACCTAAATAGTAAATATGGGTATGAACTATGGGGAGCTAGTCTAAACCTATGATGATGACCATAGGACTCATTAATAAAATAATGAAATCCCTCATAAAATTCTTTCTTATGATCATCACATCACATTTCAATAAAATGTTTGAAATCACAAAGTCCCCAACTATTAGAGTTTCAATGTATTGGGGTAGAGATAAAATCTCAACCAGAATCAAACTGTTTCAAATCATAGAATTGGGAAAGAAGGATTTTTAGTACAAATGTCTAACAATACTGCAACTAAAGTAGAAAGTACAGAAAACATAACTCATATCATCTTAGGATCCTCGGGTTCGTAGGCCTCTATAGCATGTAGCTGGCCTCATCCCTACCCACCAGCTCCCTATGTATGGTGTTGATAACATGGAGTGGTGGTGGTAATAGGATGAATTTCTAACCCCATTGATCTACCCTACTGGTCTCTTTTATTTGTTTTCCGCCATATGGACCACATTTTTCCTACCCATATCTCTGTCTTGGCGGTCACTAAACCTTCTACTGACCACCTATATAATAGGTCAGTTGATCTCATGACAGATGTCTCGAACTATCAGCAGAGAAACACCGCATGTCCCCTAGTTGATTGGAGCCACACTGAGTTCCCTTTACCACTGACCTTTTGTCTAGGGATTTCCTCAAGATGCTTCTGATACAAATCCATACTAGTTACAGTAATCGACTACCTGATGTCAAGTTCTTAGCTACAAGGTCACAATAGGTATCTCTAACTCTCAGTTCCTACTTTTTTAGAAAACATTCTACCAATAAGGCTCACTCAAGCACTCCAACATTGGTTTAAATTCTATGTGATACCTTTAACAACCTAATTTTTCAATGAAATACCTTAACAAAGTTGAGATCATTGAAGAATTGGTCTCGTACCATATCCAAGGTTTAATAATAATGATCTTTAAACCATGAAAAATTCAATATCATGGTCATAAATCCATTCTATAGATGCAAAAGCTCCTATATTCATATTGACTGCATTGTGTTCGTAGATAACTCCTCTTAGAAAATATTCTCGAATTCATTCCATGCGAGTGTTTTCTCATCGTCTGACTAATTCCCCAGGATCCAACATTGCACTATAAATCCCTAAATAATACTAAAGGTAATGACTTCCATCGGTTCTATAGAAATCCTCACAAGATATAAAAAAATTGACTACCTCTAACCAGTCCTCAGCCACCTTGTTCTCTGGCTTAGCCAAAAACCTAGGAGGTCACTATCTCCAAAACTCTTATAACACACTCAGTCTATATGCATCATTAAAAAGTGTAATTATTTAAACATTTTTGATTTTCCAAATGTTTATCCTTTTAATTGTTTAAAATAACCACAAATAAAAATTTATATAGATGATGTTTTTATATTCTATAAAAATAAATATTAATTAATTTTCATTATTTTACTATTATTAGTCACATATTTAACATAACATCATCTTTTTATTAATAGATACAGATTTTCGAAAACCACTTTTTTATAATATCTATGGGTTTAATTTTATATTATATATTTAAGATTATGTGAATATAATTTAATAAAATGGATTCCACATTTTTAATCCAAAAAAATTTATATTTTAGTATGTTTGTTTTAATTTTCGACAAAAAAGAATATTGAAAATAGTAATAATTTACTATCATTCTTAACCTGAAACCGAGTGTACCATGTGGTCAAACTAATATTATAAGGGTAAAAATGACTTATAAAAATGTCCAAACTCATCATTAATTTCATATTTTGACCATATAATTTTTGTATCTCTAAAATTTTTCATTATTGATCCTTTTGGAATATATAAAATCATGGGTGCGAACTTTTTTATTTAAAATTACATGTGTTCCACACACCCACTTATAAAAGGCCACCAGGTAGCTTATATTTTTCATATAATAAATAAATTCTTGTTAAAAACAATCCTGAAAAAATAAATTCCATGTTTACATAACGTCATTTTATAATCCATTGATTTGTTATAAATACATTCATGTTATACATTATATACAATTCAAAAGTGGGGGTTTGAGAAGCTGTAAGATTTCAAAAAATGTGTTTTTTTCTATTTCTCCTTTAACCTCAAAAATATCATCATAAAATACGTTCACATGAAATAAAATTATCCTCTATATACTAATTTTTTATTATGTTACTTTCATATATTAAGTCTGTCTCTTCTTCCATAAATGGGATATGAAATCATCATTCATGTATAAGGTAGACTACCACCTCATGAACCAATGTAATTAATTATTTTATCACTTCATATCATGGGCTGTTGTAATATTTAATTTGATATATATGTATAAAATTTAAACATATTTACAATTCTGTATATATTATATCATTTATAACATTTTAATTTCTTATTATATGTGGGATATGATAACATATCTTATGTGTACGGTGGACTACCACCTCAATTAGCGATGTGATTCGTTTTTCACTATCTATTTAAATGGACGGTATTATGGATAATGTTAATGAATATATATGATATGACTATAATTAAAATAACATTTATTAAATATTTATATTTATTAAATGATAACATATCATTTTCATTCTTACAAAGAGAAATGATAATGTTGTTTTTTGATGCATGGAGTATTGCTAACACAACATAATGTTATTATTTTTTCATAGGAAAAAACATTTATGATGTATATAGTTGTATTTAATGAAAGAAAATTGTATTATTGAGATAATTGATATAAATTATGTATTAAACATTTCATACATTTTATCCATAAAGATCAATGAAAAATGGTTAATTTACTCATCTTTATGTATGACCTACCATCTCCACGATGGTAAGACGGACTATTTTTCATTACAATTTTTTTTTTGAAATTTAATTTATTTAGAAATATTAAAATTATTTAATTAATATTATACTGGAGATGATGGTATAAAGAAATCTTTATCCAAGGTCAACACATTAAAACTGCATTCACACAATGAATTAAACGTCTTCAAAACACTCGATATGGAATTAACATGTTATAATTATTAATATATACATAAAATTTATTAAAATTAATATTTACTATAATTGATTAAATATTAAAATTGTCCCTAATAAATCAAATAACAAATAATATATATTTTTACTAGTGGTGAAGGAAACAAATGGTTTTTCTAGACCTGAGGTAAGGGTTTATCAACTCACCTTTATTTCTTTGAGAAATATTCCAAATTAACTACTAATATTTATTGAGTTGTGTAGTTGTATCAATTTTTACATGTAATATCTTGGAAATTTCATTGAACATGGTATTTTAAGTTTCAGTTTAAAATATGTTTGATTTTTTATTTGAACGTTACCTTTTATAAAGAATTTTTAACACAATTTTTATTTTATTGAGATATAACACCACTTCGTTGACTCAATTATGATATTATTATATGAAAGTTGATATATAATTTTTTTATTATATATTTACACTTATTTTTTATGGATATAATTTTTTCATTTAAAATACATATATTGATTAACAATGAATTTAGTGATTTAATCTTTGTATGTGTTAATAGTATTAGATTCCTTTTTTGGGACATATGTTTATTATATGAACTTATGTTGATTAATGAGGTGTGTATACTATAATTTTATTCTTTATTTAATTAATATGTTTTCAATCATGTTAATTAATTTTACATTTTAATTTATTCTTCATGGGGGTTATGATTTAAAAGATAATTGTATGGAAAATCATTTATGTTATAATCCCTATTTATCATTATTCTTTCACTTATGGACTCATTTTAGGAAATCAAATACTCTTATTTTCTTAAACCAATTCAATTTTTATAAAAACTTCTTGTTAATTTGGTTAAAATGATTAATTTAAATATATCTTTAATTGAATAATGATTCCTAAAGAAAGTTGTTTGTATGTTATAGGGATGTATATATATATTTAAAATGGGAACCATTCCCTTCTATAAAATTGATTTCAAAATTATTATAAAAAACACATTATAAATATGATATTTTTCATAGATAAATTTAATTTGATATTTTACATTAACATAAAATTGTTTAAATGAAATAACTTCTTTTTTTTGGATGAATCCCCTTTGAATCCCTTGGAGAATATATACTGAAAATGATGTTTAATTTTAAAATTTACAACATCACAAGATGTTCCCACCTTCATGATAATTATTTTCTAAAAATATAAATTATATGTTTCCATGGTTGTTTTAAATTTAATTTAATTTAAAATTAATTGGTAATGTTTAATTTTTAAAAGTGTTTTTCAGAATGAAATAGTTATTTTACAGACCAAAAATTATTTATGTATTAATGGTTGATCGCGTTGTCGTGACACGTCAAATTGATTATATTTTTAAGGTTGATTCATAGTCTAGGGAAAACCCTAGGTCGTCTCTCAAGGAGCGTTGGTAGGTTTAGAGTGTGTATTTTTAATAAAAATGACTAAGAGAGGGGGTGGTTTTGAAAATAGTTTAAAACAATGACTTAGTTGAAATAGCTTAAAAGATGAGTGACCAAGTGGATTTTGAGAAATATGAGATAAAAGGGTCGATGCGATTTCACTACACACATATCAAGTTCATTGTTCATAGAGATTCATCTTAGGTTTAGAGTAATTCTTTGGTTGGATTAATTGGAATCCCGATTAATTCCTAAGCTTTTATTTCAATGCTTTAAGGTCTAAACATTGACGTAACAATCGTATTGTCAAGGTACAGTACTTATGCATGTAATAAAAGCTTCCAAAGCATATTTAAATCTCAATAATGTGGGTATGAAAAGGATTCTTGTGATTTCCAATCGGAACAACACAAGTCACACACTCAAAACCTCACACCGATCGGTTAGAAATTAAGAGCATAACACTCACATGCATCAAATAAAGCATTCAAATCTGAAATAAAATAAGGTACATGGAATGAAATGTTTAAACACCCAAATTACTCCAAACCAGTAGCTAATGTATGCTTCGGAACTCCCTTGACATGTGTGTAGCTCCCTCACAACGAACACCCAGCTTTTAGCTCGACATCGGGAGGAGGAGGAAGCTCGGGTTGAACTCCTTCTTCATTGTTGAACCCCCTTTGAGGATAGGGGCATCCAGAACCTCCAAGGTGATTAGGAGACTCTTCTAGGACTCCAAATTGGCAGCACTTCACTCCTTGTCTGAACTTACAAATGAGGATCCCAAGGTTCCCTTTTATAGGAAATGTGGGAGGTGGTTTTGGGCACACAGATTTCATCAATCCACTTTCACGATGCGTTTTGGCCTTCAGAAAGTCTTATCTAGCTTTGAGGAAAATATAAAAGTTGTATCCCTACCTCTTGGATGTCTCCACCGAAATTTTGGCACCATTTTGACAACTACATCTCAAGATATTGATAAAATACAGAAGACCGCATTTGACTTGGTCCAAATTCGGTGGATTGGACAGATTAGTTCGGATGGGCTCCATAAAATCCGAATAAGGATTGGGTTCCTTATTATGAAATGTATAAAATTGAATTTTGGATAGGCCCACAAAATTTCAGCCCATTTGGAAGCAATGATTTTGTGTAATATTCAAAACAGTGTACAGATGTCCATTGATCCATGCAATTTTGGCCCATTTTTCTTCCACTTCATCAAGGGCCCTCCAAATCACCTCCACCTACATTGTAATTTTCAATACAAGTATCATTGACCTATTTAACAGTGATAAACACAAAATTATTGAATCAAACATGAAGCACAATTTGATAATATTTTTATAATTTTTAATAAAAAATATGTTTAGCACAGCGGTGTAAGGGTGAAAATGAAACAGTGAATCATGGTACGATCACACCCCCACACCTAAACATTTGCACTCCTAGGCAAGGTCACATATCCAAATACAATGATTCATATATATATATACAACATCCTGAACATTTAGCATTTTAGGGAATTTTATTTAAAGTAAATTGATCAATGCACGAATCACACCAAGGAGTTCTTCCTAGTGAAAATAGAAAAGGATGTCTCATAAATAATATCATAGCGAAATTAAAAAAGGTTCATGATACCCAATTGAGAAAGGAATTCAGAAGTAAATCATGACACTAACTCTCCAGGTGTGTGTGTGAAAACCATTCCATGCTATTTTTTCCACTTTCTATCCAATAAATATATGTTATTTTAACATTTTTCAGCTTAAATGATTTTGTCACCGAACCTGTCCTACATCCTTTGAAATCATATTTCAAGACCCACTCATTTAAGCATTCCCAGAAGTCAAAACATAAGCTCCTGAACTATATATCCCCATATGTTGCACATTTCATCACTCCCCTCATTTATTATTATTATTATTATTTTTAAGTTTCAATTGGAACAAATCTCACACTCATCTCTCAACCCTAGTTTGATCTCCTCACGACACTAATTACAATAGTTATAACAATATCAAAGGTTGAGGAGGAGTTGTTTTTGACCTTCCCAAGACACAACATTTTTTTTGAGTGCGTACAACAGTCGGACATTAGGTACACACACATAGGTCAATCTGGTACAGTAATGAAACAGATCGGATAAGGAACGAACGTATGGAAATATCATTTAAAGCTGAAAAATATTAACCCAACATATATTTAACTTATATTATGTAAGAAATAATCACACTTCGTGGTTTGTTGTAAAAAAATTGGAGATATTAGTGACATAGTTTTCCCAAAAACTACTCACACAATGTGCATCAATCATCTCAAAGGTTTCACATAGATACGACCATTTATATCATTGAAAGAAAACCAATTCACTAAAAATCACTCCCTGATGTTAAATTCATACAAATATTCTTTTTAGCCTTCATTATGGTATTTTTACTTTCCCCACTTTATGGTCGCCACATCATGGAATTTTGAAATTGTTGATAGGGAAAAATAAAAATACCATAAAGAGGTCCAAAAAGAGAAAACAAAAGGAGAAAATGGTGAAAAATCCTAACTAATCCAGGAATGTATCCACCCCCCACACCTAGAGAATACAGTGTCCTCACTGTAATAAAAGAGACTGTGGGAAGGAAGGATAAAGCCTGTGAGTGTTATTCATAGACCGCTTATTGAACATGGAGTTCCTCCATTGGGGACTCCGGAATGGCTTCATGGAAGTGCTTCAGCCGCTACCCATTGACAGTGAAGGTTTGCTTGGTGTCTTCATTTTGAACCTAGACAACACAAAATGGAGAGACATTAGTAACAATGTAAGCTCCAAACCATTGGGAACGAAGCTTAACAGGGTGCAACTTCAGCCTTCCATTGTAGAGGAGGACCTTCTTCCTGATGTGGAATTGACGATGAAGGATGATACGGTCGTGGGTAGCCTTGGTTCTCTCTTTATAAATTCGGGAGTTCTCATATGAATCTCTTCTCATTTCCTCCAACTCCTGAATCTGCAACTACCTTTGAATACCTGCACCAGAAAGATTAGAATTGCATTGTTTAATATCCCAGTAGGCCCGGTGCTCTACCTCAACTGGGAGGTGACAACTGTTCCCAAAAACTATCTGATATGGTGACATGCCAATTGGAGTTTTGAATGAAGTACGGTAGTCCCATAACGAATCATCGAGTCTAAGACTCCAGTATTTTCTGTTTGGCTGAACCATTTTCTCAAGAATCTGTTTTACCTCTCTATTTGATACTTAGGATTGACCATTTGTTTGTGGGTGATAAGCAGTAGACACTCGATGCCCAACCCCATACCTACGCAAAAGAGATTGCATTGTGCGGTTGCAGAAATGAGAACCCTGATCACTGATGATAAACCTAGGTAATCCAAACCTATAGAATATTTGGGTTCCCAAAAATTCCACAACTGTCTTGGAATCATCTATCCTCGTGGCTCGTGCCTCTACCCACTTTGATACATAATCCACTGCCCGAAGAATGTAAAGGTTCCCAAATGAATTGGGGAATGGTCCCATAAATTCAATGCCCCAAACATCAAAAATGCCATGGAAGAGTAATAGTTGTTGGGGAATCTCATTTCTTTTAGATACATTCCCCATTCTTTGATAGCGAGGACAAGATTTATAGAATTCATGGGCATCCCTAAACAATGTGGGCCAAAAGAGACCAGAATTTAAGACCTTGCGAGCAGTCCATTGAGGACCAAAGTGGCCCCCACAAGCAAGTGTGTGGCAGAAGCTAAGGACAGATTGAAACTCACTATCGGGAACACAACGCCTAATAACATGATCACTACATGTGCGCCAGAGGTAGGGGTCATCCCAAATGTACCAACGAGACTCATGTTTTATACAGTCCGCCTGGTTTTTGGTGAAATCAGCAGGAATTCAAGATGCTACCAAATAATTTACAATTTCAGCATACCAAGGAATAGCATCTTGCACTCGGTACAATTGCTCATCAGGAAACAATTCATTTATGGGAATACTGGGGGATGAGCCAATGTCTGAGGATGGGAGAATCCTACTGATATGGTCAGCAACCACATTCTCTGCTCCTTTTTTATCCCTAATTTCTCGATCAAATTCCTGAAGGAGGAGCATCCAGCGAATGAGACGTGGTTTGGCTTCTGGTTTTTTTAGGAGATATCGGAGGGCTGCATGGTCTGAGAACACAACGACTTTGGACCATAGAAGGTATGGCCTGAATTTATCCAAGGCAAACATAATGGAAAGAAATTCTTTTTCAGTGGTGGTGTAGTTTTCTTGGGCAGGGCCTAAAGTACGTGAGGCATAAGCTATGACATGTGGAGCTCGGTCGACCCTTTGTGATAAGACTGCCCCAACTGCATAGTTAAAGGCATCACACATGACCTCAAATGGTAAATCCCACCAAGGTGGTTGGATTATCGGGGGTGATGTGAGACTCCATTTTAACTTATTGAAAGCTTCCTCACATTTTTTTATCAAAATCCAATTATTTTTCTTTTTGGAGTAATCGGGAGAGGGGGAGTGAAATTTTACTAAAGTCACGAATGAAACGACGATAAAATCCAACATGACCCAGGAAAGACTGCACATCCCAAACATTTTTAGAGAATGGCATAGAGGAAATGATATCTACTTTTGATTTGTCCACTTGGATACCTTCCCCATAAATGACATGTCCCAAAACTATGTCTTTTCGCACCATGAAATGGCATTTCTCATAATTTAATACGAGATTCTTTTCAATACAGTGACGTAGGACAGAAGCAAGACTACTCAAAAATTCATCAAAAGAGGATCCATAAATAGTAAAATCATCCATAAAAACCTCCATGCAATTCTCCAGGTAATCCGAAAAAATACTAACCATACATCATTGGAAAGTACCTGGAGCATTGCACAGACCAAATGGCATCCTTCTATAAGCAAATGTACCAAAGGGGCAAGTAAAGGTTGTCTTTTCCTGATCCTCAGGAGAAATATGGATCTGAAAGTATCTAGAATACCCATCAAGGAAATAGTAATGGGACTTCCCTACTAGCCTCTCTAGAATCTGGTCAATGAATGGCAATGGGAAATGGTCCTTCCTAATGTGTTGGTTTAGCCAGCGATAGTCTATACAGACACGCCAACTATTCTGCACATGAGTTGGAACCAATTTATTGTTTTCATTTTTAACTACAGTAAGGCCAGTTTTTTTAGGAACTACTTGAACGAGACTGACCCATTGGTTGTCAGAGATAGGGTAAATGATTCCAGCAGCCAACAATTTTGTTACTTTTTTTTAACAACATCAAGTAGGTTTGGGTTCACTCAACGTTGTGACTGCCTCATTGGTTTAGCCTCATCATTTAATAAAATATGCTATGTACAAATTGATGGGCTAATGCCAGGAATCTCAGCAAGTGTCCATCCCAAATCTTGTTTATACTTCCTCAAAAGATCAAGCAATCGCAATTCATGATCATGAGGGAGTGAACTAGAAATGATTATGGGCAACTTGTTTCCATTCTCAAGATATGAGTATTTTAAATCTTGAGGCAGTTGTTTCAGTTCCAATTCTGGGGGATTTTGGATTGACGGAAGTGTGTGTGAAAGTGTGAAAGTGAGAATTCACTGATCTCATCTAACTCCTCAATGGTAACATCCTCAGATGAGGAATGAGCTTTTACAAGCTTAGTAGTATCATCGATGGACATGTGATCCTCTGTGTTCAAGAAATCAACAATTAACAAACATGCATGACATTTCTCTAGACCGCTACAACAATCAATGCATGATTCATTACCTAACATTTCAATCAATGAAGAAAACTCAGAAAGGGGATCAGGTGAATGAAAATAAGTTGTTTCAGGGGAAGGGAGAACATCAATTGAATTGATAGAGAGAGAGGAGTGTTCTTCTGAGGGGTGCTTCATGGCATCAAGGATATTGAAGTGGAAAATATTACCACCAAACTCCATAGATAATGTACCATTATGGACATTAATTATGGTTTTGGCGGTTTTCAAGAAAGGTCTCCCCAATATAATTGGGGCATGTCCATTCATCCTATCATCTTCAGTTTTAAGCACGTAAAAATAAGCAGGAAGAATTAAATTTTGCACCCTCACAAGAACATCCTCTAACACACCAGAGGGGTGTGCTGTACTCCGATTTTCTAGTTGAACGACAATACCAATGGGATTCAGTTCACTGACCTTTAATGATGAGTAAATAGAGTGAGGCATCACATTAATAGAAGCACCCAAATCAAGCATAGCGTTGGAACATGAATACTCCCCTATGGTGCAAGGAATCGAGAATGTCCCAGGATCATTTCACTTGGTGGGAAGTGATGGCTCTATCAATGCTGAAACATTCCTCCCCAGGCTAACCTTCTCATAACCATGAAGCCTCCTTCGGTGTGTACACATCTCCTTCAGAAACATGGCATATCTTGGAATTTGCTTCACAACATCAATCAAAGGAATGTTAACCTGTACTTTCTTGAAAGTTTCCAAGATTTATTTATCAAGTTCGTTTTCTTTTTGTTTCCTAGTCTGGACAACCCTTTGAGGAAATGGAAGAGGAATGGTTGGTATAGGTGACTCATCAACAGCCACAGTCTTTCCTTTGGAAGGGCTTCTCTCAGGAAAATGATTTTCTTCTCTTGGACCATTTTCAGCAGTTGGGATGGTGGTTTCCTTTGGATGGGATGACTCTAATGGAGGGTTCATTTGGCTTTTGAGTTGTGTCCCACTCCTAAGGGTGATGTCACTAACATTTCCTTTATCCCTAGGGTTTACTATTGGTTGAGATGGTAGTTTACCCAACCCATGAATTTGGATTTCCCCCACCGAGTTGGAAAGTTGGCCTAGTTGGGTATTTAGGTCTTGTATGGCTGCTTGGGTGGTTTTTTGGAATTGGATATTATTGGCAGCCATTTTCTTCATCATATCTTCTAGGCTAGGATCGGTTTTTGGAGGTGTGGTCGGAATGGCCTTTAGGGTGGTTGAGGATTTCTGGGTGGTGGTGGATGACTACTCTGACCCTGTTGGTTCCATTGCTGTTGAGGTTGGTTTGAATATCCCCCTTGCCTATAGGAATGGTTTTCCTTCCACCCTTGGTTGGATGGATAGTATGGTTCTTGCCTAAAGGGTTGGTTAATAGGGCGTCCTGGAAATATTGCCTCACAACTCTCGGAAGTTTCTCTCAATTGAGGACATTGGTCAGAATAGTGGGTGTCAAAAGAGTATATTCCACAATGGATGGTAGGAGGAGATTTATATTTCCCTTGGGAGAGAGAAAGTTTTCTTAGAAGGGTACATACCTCTTCGAACTTCATGTCCACCTTCTTCTCAAACTCAGTACTTTTCACCTCATGGACACCTCGAATGGGAACACTGGACCGTGTACCGAATTGTTGATTGTTCTGTGCCATGTTCTCAATGAGGGTTCTTGCAGCAATTAGGGTCTTATCTACCAATGCACCACTTGCAGCAGCATAAATCATATTTCGATCAATAGGAATCAAACCTTCATAAAAATATTGAATTAAAAGTTGATCACTTATTTGGTGGTGTGGGCAACTTGAACATAACCTTTTAAAGCGTTCCCAATATTCATTTAATGTTTCCCCTTGAGATTTTATTATACCACATATTTCTTTCCTTATAGTTTCAGTTCGAGAGGCTGGGAAGTATTTTTCAAGAAAAAGGCGTTTCATGTCTGCCCAACCCCTAATTGGTGAATTGACAAAGTATAACCAATCTTTTGCAGTGTCTTCTAATGAAAATGGGAATTACCTAAGCTTCACTTGTTCTTCATCCACATTAACAGGTTTTAAGGCTGAACACACAGTATGAAATTCTTTTAAGTGCTTATGAGGATCTTCTCCAGGCAGTCCATGAAATCTTGGTAATAAATGAATTAAACCAGATTTTAGTTCAAAATTGGGTACCTCGCCTTGTAATTGAATGTAGGTGGGTTGGATATCAACATCAGGTGAGGTTAGTTCTTTTAGTGTTCTATTATTTTCAGCCATGTTATACAAGTTATGTTCAATTTTAACTTTGGATTCAGAATAAGAATAAGGATCAATAAGAATTTTAAGATTTGATGTCTCCTCCTTCAAAGTGTGGTCTTATATGTCTCAATTTCGTTGATGTAGGATCCTCTCTGGTTCGGGTTAGAAAGTTTTTAGGTCTCCCAAAGTAGAACGCGTCATACAAAGAACCTACACAATACATAAATTAGAACACAAAAACAAATTAAAAGGTATAAGATAAAACAAACAAACATTCACAAAAATTACAAAAATTTTATCAAAAACACGCACAAAAAACCAAAGCGCTCCCTGGAAACGGTGCCAAAATTTGACCGCGTTGTCGTGACAGGTCAAATTTATTAAATTTTTTAGGTTGATTCATAGTATAGGGTAAACCCTAGGTCATCTCTCAAGGAGCGTTGGTAGGTTTAGAGTGGGTATTTTTAATAAAAATGACTAAGAGAGGTGGTGGTTTTGAAAACAGTTTAAAACACTGAATTAGTTGAAATAGCTTAAAAGATGAGTGACCAAGTGGATTTTGAGAAATATGAGATAAAAGGGTCGATGTGATTTCACTACACACATATCAAGTTCATTGTTCATAGATATTTATCTTAGGTTTAGAGTAATTCTTTGGTTGGAATTAATTGGAATCCCGATTAATTCCTACGCTTTTATTTCAATGCTTTAAGGACCAAACCTTGACGTAACAACCATATTGACAAGGTCCAGTACTTATGCATGGAATAATAGCTTCCAAATAATATTGAAATCTCAATAAGGTGGGTATGAAAATGATTCTTGTGATTTCCAATCGGAACAACACAAGTCACGCACTCAAAACCTCACACTGATCAGTTAGAAATTAAGAGCATAACACTCACATGCATCAAATCAAGCATTCAAATCTGAAATAAAATAAGATACATGGAATGATATGTTTAAACACCTAAATTACTCCAAACCAGTAGCTAATGTATGCATCGTAACTCCCTTGACATGTGTGTAGCTCCCTCACAACGAACACCCAACTTTTAGCTCGACATCGGGAGGAGGAGGAAGCTCGGGTTGAACTCCTTCTTCATTGTTGATCCCCTTATGAGAATAGGGGCATCCAAAACCTCCAAGGTGATTAGGAGACTTTTCTAGGACTATAAATTGGAAGCACTTCACTCCTTGTCCGAACTTACAAATGAGGAGCCCAAGGTGCCCTTTTATAGAAATGTGGGAGGTGGTTTTGGGGACACAGATTTCATCAATCCACTTTCACGTCACGTTTCGGCCTTCCGAAAATCTTATCTCGCTTTGGAGAAAATAGAAAAGTTGTATCCCTACCTCTTTAATGTCTCCACTGAATGTTTGGCACCGTTTGGACAACTATAGCTCAAGATATTGATAAAATACAGAACACCACATTTGACTTGGTCCAAATTCGGTGGCTTGGACAGATCAGTTCGGATGGGCCCCATACAAGCCGAATCAGGATTGGATTCCTTAATATGAAATGTAGAATATTGAATTTCGGACGGGCCCACAAAATTTCATCCCATTTGGATGCACATATTTTGTGTAATATTCAAAACAGTGGACATATTTCCATGGATCCATGCAATTTTGGCCCATTCTTCTTCCACTTCATCAAGGGCACTCCAAATCACCTCCACCTACATTGTAATTTTCAAAACAAGTATCATTGACCTATTTAATAGTGATAAAAACAAAATTATTAAATCAAACATGAAGCATAAATTGATAATATTTTTATAATTGTTTATACAAAATATGTTTAGCACAGCGGTGTAAGGGTGAAAATGAAACAGTGAATCGTGGTACGATCAATGGTATTTATATTCATCAACAAAATCACCCTATATTGTTACTTTTCCTCCAATGTGGATATGTTATAATTATACTATCATCATAAATACTCTAGATTGAATGTGATTATTGAAAAAATTATGTTATGCAACATATTTTTTCATAGGTTAATCTTGTTTCAATGTTATTGATATATAACCCAGTACTTTTCAAAATTTTAATAATGATTCAAGGATATTTTTATAGATCCCATTTAACTTTCATGGGTTAAACATAAATTTAATATATATTTGAGGATCTTATGTACCTTCCTTTTGATTAATAATGGTATCAAAAGAATAATATTAGATTTTGTTATATTTTTTATGAAATACATCCTATATGTAAATTATTCATGTTGTGGTTCTTTCACATTTTTTATATGAAGGGTGGGATCATGTTTCAAAAGGTGATCCAATTAAAGAATCAATTTTTGGTACATTTAGATAGAACCCTAATACCCTATAAAGTGATTATATTCTATAGATACTATATATGAAGCCATCCATATAGTTACTCCAATTTTATGGGTTCTGTAAATCAGATATAATAATGATGTTGTATGATACCATTATATTTTATCTACCGATTTTATGGGTTGATAATATTTTGTATGATCAAAATATATATCAAATTTATCCTGATTTATTATTATGATGACTCTTACCTTTTCAAATAATTATTCCATATTTTATTGTTTCATGATCCAGGTATTTGTGGTTATGAATATTCAAATGTTATACTCATGCAGTTTGATTATTTCATCACAACCATTTTCTCTTCATATTATCCCTTAGGAAACACACTTGTTAATGATTAGGTATACCCTTATTGATAATTTTATCTCAGCCTTATTTTGTTTTCCATCCTTTAGGTTAACAATAATGATGTCAAATGAATTATGTACTGATGGTTTTTATATTGATAATATTGATGACACAATATGGGATATGAAAATATATGTATAGTGGGAGTTGGTTGTCATCTTTTTTAACCAGGTGTTTATGAATCCATGACGTTAATAATTTATAAATGGTAACTAAAATAAAAATAAAAATGTACCTTCATAAAAGAAGTGATCCAATATTTTACTTTCAAAGTTTTATATTTTGGGGAAAAGATAATGGGACACATTCTTGGGTGTCAATGTTAGAAATGTTATTTTTATGTTTTAATTGATATATTTGAGTGTATGAGATTTTTAATGTCATAGATATCATTATTTTTACTTATAATTCATTCCCTATTATTTATTGGAATCTTTTGATACAATATAACAATTCTATATGTGTCTATATGTGTATGATGTATTCCCACTTTGTATTATCATTGATAAATAAGATAAAATTATTCTAATATCATCCAGTAGTTTTGTTTATTAGTTAACACATATCATTTTACTATAAATTCAACTAAAATTATCTAATAACATATCAATCACCCATAAAAGACACTAATTACTACTCAATAATGTATTTGGATCCTTAATGATACTTTTTGGATTCTTTTTTCTAGAGAGAAACATAGGTATCACATTACCATTTTTAATATTCCATGTGTGTCCTCTCACCCACTTATAAAATGATGCCCTCACTCCTCTATTATTTACACTTCAAGAATGATTTTTTCTTCTGTGAATGTAACAAATCACATCCCCTAATTCGTTTTCCATATACTACTATCATTTTAATGATTAAAAATCCCTATTAATGTTTCATTAGGTTTAAACATACAGTGTCTCTCTCAAAAAAGGGGTCAAATAATTAAATGATTGTTTTATTTATTATTACCCCTCCATAATTTTATATTAAAACCTAATAATATTTTAAAAACATTACTCTTAAAT
Organism: Viscum album; assembly: GCA_963277665.1. Lineage (NCBI taxonomy): Eukaryota > Viridiplantae > Streptophyta > Magnoliopsida > Santalales > Viscaceae > Viscum > Viscum album. The sequence goes on from OY728127.1 coordinate 194,520,415, forward strand.
CGTGAGATGTTATAATGTTAATTTAATAACATATATCCAACTCCACACCTATCAAGTGGTAAACAAAACCATTGATCATGTGAATAGTAACTTACCACTTGACAAACTGATGTAATTAATTTTCCATCACCAGCATTAAATGATGGATATAGTTTTTTATATAACTTATTTAAATAAAATTTATGACATTACAATACTTATTGAATTATCATAATATATATACCTATTTTTTATCTTTTATTGAGGAATATGATAACATCCATAATGGGTACGACGAACTATCGTACTGTGAAATGATGCGATTAGATTTTCACAAAAAAAATTATATGAATGTATGTAATGATAAAGGATATGAATATATTTGATATTTAATATTTACCCATTATTTAAAAATTATAATATCACATCCATCATCTTTTATTCCATTCAGTTGGAAAACAACAATTTCCCTCAAGCATAAATGTTAGATGACTTCTCTACATAGCAATGAGAAATTTTTTCTTTGGATTTATACATGGATAATAATAAGGATTTACTTTAATTCCATATATACTTCCAATGGCATATTAATAATTCTGAGGATATGAATTAATATTTATTTCCCTGTCATTCCATAATTCTGAAAAAATGGATATATCATTCATTCTTATGTATGGTTTAACATTTCCCTGATTGATGTACTCCATTTATTCCTCTTACTCTAATATATTACTATAAGTACATATTTAATGGATATTTATCATATATATATAATAGTTAACATTCTAGATATGATGTAACCATGATCAAATTAAAAGGAACCAATTTATAATACTAAATAAATAAAATATGGTTAGATAATTATGATTTTGGATTAGTAATAGAAGTATAATAAAATATATTTATAATATGGAGGGTTTATACACATTTAATGGAAGTAGATCCCTCAGTAATTGCATCTCATCTCACATATATATCCTTGAAACATTCACCATATTCAGCACATATTTCATTATGTGGTGTGTGTAATTAACTTTTTGATATTTATCTTTTTATAATAATGGTTTTAAAAGTTTTATTTTTTATTTTTTATTTCATTCCACTTACAATTCAGATGATACCAATGTGGTAAAGGATATTCTAACATTCTCATCATTATTCCGGATTAGTTTTGTTTTTGTTTCCTAGGAAGTATTTATTTGATATTAAATATTAATATAAATACATATTTTTATCCATTATTTATTCATGAACATTTTAAAGTAATAGTATCAATTTTCATCTCTTCATTATTTAAAATGAGTGAGCGTATTTTTTAATAAAATATTTTTTATTTATCTTTTTCTTCCATTATACATTTTCTTCAAAAGATATTTATTGTTTTAAAATATTATAAAATAATGTTGAAATTTTCCATATGACTTGTTAAATAAATTTTTTAAATTTTTTAAATTTTTTAATTATTTTTAAAGGAATCTTTATGCCCTTCTCCGAAAAAATCCAATTTTGATTTTCCTAAAAATGTGACAATAATATTTATTTGAACATTTACATCATGAATATAGTTTTACACTATCATGAACACTTAGTGTTTTTACACATATTGTGAAAATTTTAAATTGATATTTATAGTAATAATTAAATTCCAAAAAAAAATTTGAACTTTTAAAAAAATTAACGTAAAAGGTTATTTTCCTCAAAAATATTTTATGATATTTTTATGGTATCTCTATTCACTAGTGAAATAAAATTTATATTTTGGAATAAAATTAAATTTCTTTTATGAATTTTGTAGCATTAAAAAATGATAATACTGAATTATACGTAATAATATGTTAACTATTTTCTACATGTAACACTATCTTATCTTTCATTACACATAATCCCATCTATTAACAGTACCTTGATATATTATTAATATAGTTATTTAAACATTACTTTTACACCATAACTTCTAAAGATATTGATATTAATAATATTAAATAAATCGTAAGCATTATTTATAATAGTTATATATATAACATTTTATAATAAAATAAATTTTTTGTTAAAGTCAATATATTTTTCTAAAATAATTTTTTTTAAAAAAAAATTTTTTTGTGAAAATTAGATATAATTATAGTAAAATTTTAAAAATGATTTTTTTGAAAAAATTAATTTTTTAATAAATTTGGTAAAAATTATAATAGGTTTATTATTTCAGTTTTATCTGAAATATTTTAATTTTTTATGAATGGTGAAAAATAATAAAATTTCATTATATATGTATTTTTACATAGATTAATTTAAAATTAAAATTAAATTATATATATCATTTGAAGTATAATTATTGAAATTATAAATATATTAATCAAATTCTTGTCATTTTAATCTATTGCACATTTTAATTGGTTCTAAAAACCCTATTAACATTTGATCAATTTCTCTTTAAAACCCATCTTTCTCGACATGTTTGCAGAATTATTTTTAAATTTATTTAGGTACACCTCTAAAATTATAATTTGGAATTGTAAAAATATATAATTTTTAATAATTTCAACATAATTTTTTACCAAAATTAATTGTGAATTCAGTATAAATTATTTACATCGTTAAGGTAAAAATTAGTTTACAAAGGGTTAAACTAAAAATATAATGGTTAAAATAATGAATAAAGAGGTAAGAAATATATTCCTTATATATTTAGACCATATAATGTATATGGATATACTATATCCATTTTCTAGACAAATTATACATGTGAAAAATATGGCATCACCCAAATCATTCCAAAAAAAACATGTTTTTCATCTCCTCCCAATTATAAAAATCCACTCCTTCTCCTCCAACTGTCAAACCTTCACACCGATTCAATTCGGCCAAGACCAACACAGAAAACTTCTTAACCTATGTACACTCATCATAGATCGCTAATTTTTAGTAGAAACCTATCATAAAAAAGCATTCAGTGAAAACATATGGAAGATACCTAATGAAGAGGTAAAGTTCATTAACGAGCCTCTTTATTTTATTTATTCTTAAAACAAATAAAATTTTTATTATATGCTTATTATATAGTCACTAAAATATATTTCATATAATGAGATGTTTGAATTTAACTAAAAATACCTACAACATTATCCAATTACATCAAATCGGTTATGAAATCATCGTTCATGTGTATGACAGATTACTACCTCACGTACTGATATAATTATTTTTTCCATTACCACATTTGAGGATGAAATTAATGATTTTAAACTATTTATATTTGATATATATTAATTTTTATGGTTTTAATTTGATTCTGGAATTATTATATCACACATAACATCATATTTTCCAGATTGTGGGAAAATGACAATATGGTTCACATATATAACAGAATACTTCCTCATGATGTGATGTTATTTATTCACACATTAATAAAAGGTATTAAGAATTTATTAAATTAAAATATGTTTTATTTATTACTTGAAAATTATTATTGGATTAAAATTTGAATCACTAATATTTTTTCATTCAATCCAAAAATAAAATGTATATGACGTTGTTGTGTACGTATGACCTACCATCTCAATGAATGGTATATTTCATTATCTATGATTATATTATATGAATTAAAATAAATAAATATATAATTGATACATATATGTATGATATTTATATGAATTTTTACATTCTTTATAATATGAATCAATGATCAATGCATTAGTTCCAAAAATATAACAAATGAAAACATATATGAAAAACAAAGAGGTTATTAATCAAAAAAAAAACAACATGTAATGGTTTATAAAAGAGTAATAAAAGGTCATTATATAATCATATATAGTATGAAATACATAAAAATAGTTATTTAATATATTAATAATAAATATAAATTTATTACATAGGGGATTATAATGAGTACTGCAAAATTAATGATTTTTGGTATTGGATTTTTGTCTCAGTTTTTATTATTGGAATCATTTGCTATATTATTCATCTATATCCATTTAAGAGGTTTATATAGAGACACTATTACATGTAATATATTTAATTTATTCATACTCATGGTATTTTAAGTTCAATAATCTATTATATATTCTTGGTTTAAATGAATGAATGAAACTATAGTGGAAAGGAATTTATGCTAGAATGTCAAAATTTATCAAGATTATTTATGATTATGTCTATAATGATGAAACATTGTGATCTAACTATCAAGAATTAAAATAAATTTTCTCCAACAATTTTTTATTAATTGTATCATTTGTTAATTGAGTCATTTTCTCACATATTGGTACATAAAATAATTTTTAAATCATCTGTAATAAAATCCAAATTTATTTCACTCGTCGTTTAGGAATTTTTTTTCATCAAAAAACATGATTTCTAAAAATGTTATCAACATTATATTTTAACATAATTATGTTTTTTCAAAAAATAATTTTCTCCCCGATAAATTTTTTATAAAATGTTATATAATGGATCATCATGTCCTTTTCAAAGATAATACACATTTGGGTTTTATCAAAAAATGTGAAAAGTATATGTGTTTTTAACATGAATATCATCAAAATTATTTGTTTTTGTCATGAGAGACCAATGATTTAAAGAAACCCATACATTTTTTTATTTAGTTTGAATGAAAATTACTTCCACAATTATTGGGATGTTTTTTATATTTTTTTCAAAATAATTTCAAAATGGAAATGATTCTGAATTTTTTTTGGGTTTAAAAAAAGTTCATTTTCTATGTTAAAAGTATATTTTCCTCATGACATGTTTCAAATGTCATATAAAATTAATTTTCAATCTAGTATATAATCCATTTATGTTAACTCTATCTTACCAGGGATATGAACCAATGATTATATTCATATTATTTCCCTAAATGGTTTATAATTATGATGACAAGTTGATTATGAAACATGTTTCTCTTAAACTATTTATAACATGAGAAAATTATTATGATACCTGCTACTATTCAGGGATTATTCCATGATAAAATGCTTATAAAACCTATGTATTATCAAATTATTTTGAAGGAGTTCCTCGATCTAATGAAAATGTAAAATGAATATACTAGTACTAATGAGGAATATTTTAAAAGACATGTGAGGTATACTTTAGGTCTTCTCATCCAACCTGAATGAGAGTTTTTTCAATTAACCATTTCACTATAAAAAAGTTCCCAAATTATTGGTTCCCAAATAGAATTTATTATCTCTAAAGAGATTTTTCAAAGTTCTATGAAGATTGAAATGGTGGTTAGATATATGTATCAGTCTCGTGGGTTTTAAAAGAAACAGATGATATAGTTCAATGTGTAATCTAAAACCCATAGAGAGTAGAAGATGATATTTTTTTCCCAAATTGGTTGAAAAATCATGGTTGAAATTATATTAGGTGAACTAGTAAATATTTTATATTTAAAAGAGATGTTCTTCAAGAAATTAGTTTCATGATTGATGTAAAGTAGTTGGATAATGGTGAAAATTGATTGAATGTTTCGTATATTATGTAATGTCACTACCCATGATCTATTTAACCCATTACCCATTCTTGTGTGACACATGGCCTAAAGAGAGCCTCCCTATATACCATAGACCATCAACTAGTAGCGATGGTTTAATTGTGGTATATTGTGCATACTATAACCCTATATCTGAATTTCATAATGGTTAAATTCAGAAACAATCAACAGTGTAAGAATAATATAAATCGACAGAATAACAAGGCATTTGATGAAAAATATAACTGATATAATAGAAAATATTGTATGTTTAAATAAAAAACAATATATTAAATATCCCAATATCAACTAGGTAGTGTCAAATTCATGGACACGAAATATTGATATTGGAAGGGGATCATGTGACATAAAGATAAAAACATGCTACACATACTATAAAAAGAACAAAATATATCAACTAGAATCTTGAGTTAATGCCCAGTCCTCAGCACCTATGATCCATATATAAGTATGAATATCAATAACCCATATAAGGGTACTTTTCCATATCTATATATGTTGGAAGATATTTTTCTCAGGTAGTAAAGGTTTCTCAAGTAGTGTTTGAGACAAATATTTTAGTATGCTTCCACCAACGGTGTCTATGTGCAATCCATGTAGTTATCGAATGTATAAATGTTTTGGTATAAATGTAATTGGAATTTAATGATTAAATAAATACCAAGTCTTTTCAGGTTCTTTTAGGACACTTATCAAGTCTACCTGCTTCAGATCATATCTATAATGGATGTATGATAATCTAATCTTATATATATTTTAATAGTATAAATATATATTATAACAATATATATATTTATTCCACCAATATAAATCAATTACATGTGATTTTAGTGTATATATACTAGGAGTACTGGTGCTGGTTGAAGCAGGGTGTAACTCAAACTTCTATGAACAGTCTAACTATCCTCTAAGCTCAAGTCAAATATTACCTTCCCTACATCCCAATACGAGTCTGAGACATGATGAAATACACTCATGATGTTGAGTGATCTATCATGTGACCCCTCAAATAGGTAAACGGTTTGTAAATTCCAACACCCTAATAGTTTCATTGGTCTAAGATGTCATGCTCAATACACAATGTAGGGGAGCATGATATATTCATGCTCAACGGGTCCCTACCCATCGTATCACAACATCAAGAATGGTATATTGATAATTATAAAGATATTTATTAGTCAATAATAGTCATGTAAAATGTTTAACAAGTATTAGTATATAAATAAGTCATAGTAAGGTTTATAATACCACATATGACTAAATACCTCTCATATGTCCCTTTAGTCCAGTTGAATTCCATTTTAAACATTAAATTTCCTAATACACATTTCATTAATCATAAACAAAGGTGTGGCATTACAACCCTGAATTGACTATTTAATTATATACAACAAATTCACTTAAATATGTGTAACCATTAGGCATTATTCACTCATTTAAATATAAACAACACATTGAATTCATTAGTACTTGGAAAATCATGTTCATAAGGCTCATGGTGTCAATGGGATGGTGGGATGGCCAAGAGGGAAAATTTATACATGGAATATTCCATTTATAATATATTAAAAGCACTTAATAAGGGAATATGATCATTAAACACATTTATAATTGAGGGAAAATCATTAATTATCAAATTTGAAGGCAACATTAGATTTCTGGGGAATTTGAAAATTAACCATTATGGGAAAATTGATTGTGCACAACCATGGGTTATGACTAAATGTGGGCATAAACGTCTAAAATACTAAATACGGATAAATAGGTAAATACTATAGGAACATGAAAAATTTAACATGAATAACTAAATATAATGTGAACCCATGAAAAAAATAGGAATGTTGAATAGTGTCTTAGCTATGAATCATTAGAAGTCATAGAGAATGCAATGTAACCACATAACTAAAATCCATATATGGCTCATCACTTGATATGGCCTCAAACACAGAGGATATTGAATGATAACTGAGAAATTATCCAATTTATTTAAAATATGGTAAAGAATATTTTACCTAAATATAATGATGGATAACATGAGAAACATAAATAATAAGCGAGTGAAAATAAAGGATTATTGAGATGGTTCTAATTATTTGGCTGGTCATGAATTTGTATTCTAATAGGAAATCTATTGGAAATCATATGTTGAATGATTTAGGAGCTCACCGATCAAGAAAACCCAAGGTATTCTATAGAGGTTGGATGAGGAAGAAATAAATGATAAAAATAATCATGTGATAGAATTTTTGACTTTTAACCTCAAAATAGCGGGGAACATGGTTTAGGGGAAAAATTTTCCAAGTATACAAAATGTGTGTGAAAACCTAGTATCCAAAAACCTAGAATTCTTGCATGGAATGCATCTCTAGTCACCTAGTTTTAGAAATATCATGATGAATACAGGTTCCCACTGTCTGTAACCACACGGTTAAAATTAACCATGTGATCTAGATTTCACTGTTTAAACAGACTATGCCTCTTTCTGTGAATGGTTTAAACAAAGTTGAAATCCTAGTTTATTATCCCATTTTGATGAACTCTAAGCTCTAATAAATTCCATGATTTTATTAAGACATTATTTGGGTTTTATTGTACATTTATCTTGATTAAAAAATAATAAAATATAATCAAAATGATAAAAACCATTTTGAAAGGATAGATCATTACAGAATGAACCTTCCGCACATCTTTGGATCAAGTGTATAGACAATTGAAATCATGATAACGAGTTCCAAAAAAAATGTTTAATTTTGATGATCAAAACCAAAAACATCATAATTTCATAGGCAAGGGGAAATATCATGTGATCACTTTTTCAAGAAAGGGGAATCATAAGTACATGGTGAGGGTACACTTAAAATACAATCTAGAACTACCAAATTTATTATGTGACTTTAGATGTGCCCATTATTTTGTATAAAAATAACATTCTATGAGTTTCAATATTTCACCCTACTCATTATATTTATAATTAGTACTAAATACCACTAATGGTATGTTTATTTCATCTCATATCTATGATTCTTATCCATTTTAAATTGGTGGGAATGTGCATCCTGTAATTATTTTCATTCTTCATCTGGTCGAATATGATTTCATCCTGGGAATATAATTTTTATTAATACATAAATCCCATATCAATTTCATTAAAATTGAAGTAATTCATGATATTAGAAATAAACATATGACCCCATATCAATGTGAAAATTTAAAAGAACATATGAGGGATATTTCATGTGATAACCCTGCTCTTTATTACCCATTAAAACATGATTTATTAAATAAATATCACTTGATAAAACAAAGAATATCAAGTGGTCTTGTGTCTTTTGGGATTAGGATCTTTACGTAAAAACTTAAAACATGTAATACAACATCTATATTGAAAACTTCCTTTACATGACCACTACATTCCCTCGTACTTAGCATTGCATGGGATAACCAAAGGACACCGAAAAAAAGGGTGAGATATGAAGCCTAGTAAGGGAATAAACATATAATAACATGAGAAATACAAAACATTTTGACAATAGGAATATCAATAAATAAAAATAGAAACATTAACATAAATTCATGATAACACATGATAATTATAACATGGAAATGTGGAAACAACACATAACATGGAATTTAGCATGATCCATGAATCATTGCACATGTAGAATGAGTAAGCCCTCATTGATCATGAATCACTAGTAAAAAATCATTTCACTTGAATTAGAAAGATTAAACACACATTTCACAAGACCTACCATGTTACAAGACTTTACCCAAAGCATTGGAGCACTATCAGGGCACACCCATCATTAACAATTCAATTCATGAATATGTGTGCAACAAGGATCATATAACTTGGAATAAATCATAATAAATTATTCCAAGATAAAGTGATGTGTAATAAATACATGAGTCTTTATAATAAATAAGTAATTGTGCATAAAGGTTAATACCCTTTTATAGAGAAATGGACATGGTATTCACTACACAATGACACTGGCTTGGAAAATCGTAGTGATATTTCAGAAGCATACCAGTGTAAAATAAGAACTCATAATAATTGTTGACGAGAGATAAAGGGGTGTACCATCATATTTACATGAAATGGAAAGTAATTAGGTCATATAGATACATGTCCCAACAAACTTAATGGAATTTAGACACATAATACAAAAGAATTACATTGATGTAAATGATGAGAGAGAAATCCCACATAGAATTTCAGCATTGTAACAGGTGTACATTGGGGGAATTAATGAGAGATAAAGGGGTCTACCATCATCCAAAAATAAAGAGGCCAGTATGTAGGAGGTGAAAAATCATACCCCAGCATTTTTAATTGAAAAAAAAATCCCATAAAAACTTACATGAAATTGGATAAAAATGAGAAAGAACGAAATTAGTTACATGGAAGTGCGATCCCAAAATCTTGGGAGAGGCTTGAGAGAGGAATTTTGGGAGCTTGGGGAACCCTGGGAGAATTATATAGATATTAAGGCTGGGGTTTTTCTAAATCAAAAGGAATTTTTTGAATAGTAAGTGGGAGCTTGGGTGGGTTTATATACGAAAGTAGAGGGATTTCTTTATTATTTAGGTTCGGGACACCTCACAACAAACTAATCAAAACCAAAATACAAACCATGTTTTTTTCCAAAGGAGAGAGGAATAAAATATTTTATAAGTCCAATGGATTGACTTCTTAAAATAATAGGGTTTCTTATGTTTTGGTGATTCACACTATCAAGGAAAACAATTTATAAAGACAATATGTTTTAGAAGGCATGAAGGGTCCACTAAAGCTTTGTAAAATAAATCAAACAACCCCAAAATCACATTATTTTAATGTTAAAATTTATTTTCACCAAAAATAATGTTTATCATATTTTATTACATCACTATAGGGAAATTATGATGTCATAAAATACATTATATATTTAAATGATATTTAATATTTACCGAAAAAATAAATTGTCTCAGAAAATTATGAAAAATTTACCATTGGATAATTTCAACATTCTGATTCTAGAAATAATATTCATTTAATATATATAATTTTCAAAAAATGTGAATTTTTACTTTTAAAATAAAAACCGACATTTATCGAGAATCCATGGGTTTTGATAATAACATCTTTTAAACCATAATAAAAATTACAATTGCATTAAAAAATAATACGATAATTTATATTTAATAAAAATTAATTTAATAATAATAACAATTTATTAAAATATTATTTAATTCAAAAGTCTATTAATTCATCAAAATATATTTATTAGTTGAATATTAAATAAAAATACTATATGTTCTTTAAAAACAATTTACAATGTAACAATAAAAAGAATATATATTCTCTATACAATAATAATGTACATAGTCATAGTGTTATGTTCTCATTACATAACCCCTTATAACAGCTACATAAGACTGATTAAAATGGTGTGCGATGGTGAAAACCTTTTGTGGTGTCTCAGATAACATCGCTCGGGTGGTAATCTCTACTAACTTCCACTTCTCCCGTTCTTGGTACCGCTCAAGAATAACGGGTCCAAGACCGGGTTAGACATGGTCAAGAGAGAAGCACAATTATGCCACTATCTTTCTGAGATCCAACAAATGGGATTTGTATAGGACAAGTATACTAAATGAGTCCATCATTTTCTTTGTCTGAGTAAATTGAATTTGCTAAAGCCCTATATTTATACTAATCATGTGATCACTGTTCAACAACTACATTAGCAATGGTCACAATTCATAATAGTATTTTTAAATTCAAAAACATAAAACCAATGAACTTCACATTTTATATAACCAAAATAATACATTTAATTTTATCAAGAGTAATTTTCATTAATGAATGTTTGGGTTGTTATGATCTTCCCCCCTAAGAAAATTGCATCCTCGCAATTTGATTACATACAAAAAGATCTCAGAAATTTAAACATGATTTCAGGGTTACTTACCCACCATCATTAAGCATTACCCAACCCTCATTATCTTGTTGATCATAGAGAGCGATGGTCCACCTAGTGCAACAATACCTCCATTCCCTTTCAATGTCTTATACTTCCTTAGTCCAGTCACAGTCTAGGAAACATGGATTGTACAGATGTAAAATATGACGCACTTTTCAAAAATAAATGTTTCTAACATACCATTTCAAAACATCACCATGTACCAGGTTTTTGTTAAATAGTCTAATATATTCTTCTTTGAAATTTTTAAAATAGGGTTCTAATATATAGCCTATTTTTTAAAACAGACCCAAATACAAGACTATATACATACTACTTGCTCGGTGGTCTCCCTCTTCAGAGGCTCTCCTAAAATCAAATAGTGCATCATACTCTCTGGACATGGTGAATTATTTGAAAATACCTCGATAGTACCTCCCTTTATGAGAATGGTGTGAGAGTTGGGAGCTTAATATTTGATCACAAGTGCTCCATGATCCTTGGTGATTACACGGTTTGGAGGAGGTGTTTGAAATATTATAGAGAATCTTGTAAGAAACTTGTATATTGGAAAAAAATTCGATACTATGCAAGCTTGATGTCATAATAATTATAGGTAGTATGTCCTTAGGAAGGGATAAGAGTGTTATATGAGGTTATTCCCCTTCTATCTTGAAACTATACTTTATGCTACTGACGAATCATAACAAATTTTGACTTACCCTCTAGACATGATAAAATTGCGATATTAAACTACTTGAAGTATAATGATTTATTATTCCTTAATGAAATGAATTTTAGATGTAACACATAAAGGGTAAACCAAGTACAAAATGGATGACTTATAAATAACTTTTATTTCCATAAATTATGAATCTATATGATTCAATCTATGTTATCCATGATCTACTTTCTAACTTATATTCTTAGGGAAGTTTTTTATTCCATTACTAATGATTCATACAAAGATTTTGAATTTACCTATGTATATCCCCTGGGAGTTTCTTAAGAAAGAGTTCAACAAGGCCCATTGTCGTTTAATGGGATACCCTAGGTGATGCCCAAAACCCCTTATCGGGGTTTTTCACCCCTAGTTATAAACATGATAGAGGTGCCTCAACCTGCTCGTATCTAGATATGGATGTATTTTCATGATAAACCACTTACCCAATACTCACCAAAACTTAGTTATGTTTTATTAAACATATTTTTATCCTTAAGTATTTAGCTAGGGTTTTAAAATCCTAATCCTAAAAAATAACTAATCATATCCCTTGATACCAACTATAACAACCATATTCTTTAATCCACACTAAATCATGATTTATTACGTAAACATCAATTGACACAACATAGAAGATCAAGCTATGTAGTGTCTTTGGGGTTATGATCATAAAATAACAATTAAAACATGAAATACAATATCTTTAATGAAAACATCCATTACATTACCACTACATTCTCGGGTACTTAGCATTGCTTGGGATAACCTGAGGACATGCATAAGAAAAGGGTGAGCTATGAAGCCTAGTAAGGGAATAAACATGGAACAACTTGAGGAATAAAAAAAATATTATAAAATAGTCATATTAATAGATAACAAGAGAAACATGAATATAAAGGCATGATAAAGCATGGTAATCATAACATAGAAATGTGGAAACAACACTTATCATGTAATTTAGTATGAGCAAGGCTCATTTCCCATGGAGCATGAGTAAACCCTCATTTCAAATGAAGTACAAGTAAACCATCATTGATATTGAATTATAATGATTCAACAGTCATTTCACATAACATATCATGATACTATAATTTACCCAATGAATTAGAGCACTATCTGGGCACACCCTTCTTAAACATTTCATTTCATGCATAGGTGTGCCACATGGATCATACAACGTGTTATCAATCATGATAATTTATTCCATGATAAAGGGATGTGAAATAAATAATGAAAATTCATAATAAATATGTAAATGTTAATAAATTTTAATACCCATGAAAGAGAAATGGGCATGGTTTTCACTACACAATAATGTCGGCTTGGAAAATCGTAGTGCAATTTCGGCAGCATAACGTTGTGAAATAAGAAGGAATGAAAAATGGTTGATGAGATAGAAAGGGGTGTATCATCATATTTACATGAAATTTAAAGTAAGGAATTCATATAGATACATTTCCCAACAAATGTAAAAGAATTAAGATGCATAATACAAAATAATTACTTGGATGTAAATGAGGAGAGAGAAATCCCTCACTGAATATTGGCATGGTAACAAGTGTACATGGGAGTCATTAATGAGGAATAAAGAGGTATCAAATCATCCCAAAATAAAGAGGGAAGTATCAGGGAGGTGTGAAATCACACCCCAACATTTTTTAATTGAAAAAAAGTGTGTAACAGCTTCATGAAAATTTGACAAAATTGAGAAAGGAAGAAATCCCTTACTTGGAAGTGCGATCCCAAAAGCTTAGGAGAGGCTTGAGAGATGATTCTTGGGGGATTAGGGCACCCTGAGAGGATTATAAAGATAACAGGGCATGGTTTTTTCGGTCTCAAAAGGCATTGAGTGAAGATAAATTGGGATCTTGGGTGGGTTTATATAGGAATGTAGATTTTTTTATTTATTATTTTGGTTTGAGACACCTCACATTAAACTAATCAAAACCACAAACCAGACCATGGTTTTTTTTCAATAGATTCTGAAAAAGGGTATTTTTAAACAATATTTTATATGGACAATGTACTAACATCTTAAAATAATAGGGTTTCTTATGTGGAGGTGAGTCACACTTTCAAGGAAAACGATTTAAAAAGACAAAATGTTTTATAAGCCTTGAAGGGTCCACTAAAGCTTTGTAAAATAAATCAAACAAACCCAAAATCACATTATATTAATTTTAAAACATATATTGGCCGAAAATATGGTTTATATTATTTTATTACAGCATTATTGGGTCATTGTGATGTTATTAAACACATTAGATATTTAAATGGTATTTAATTTTTACCCAAAAATTTGGCTATCTGAGAAAAGTAGGAAAAATTCACCGTTGGAAAATTTCAACATCCGGATTCCAAAAATAATATTAATTTTATCAATTTTTTTCTAAATATGTTAATTTTAACAATTAATCTAAAAATCGACATTTATCGAAAATTCATGGGTTTTGACAAAAAACAACTTTCAAACCGTAATAAAAATTACAATAACATTCATTAAATTATACGATAATTTATATTTAATAAAAATTATTTTAATAACAATAAAAATATTTTATGAAAATATTATATAATTCAAAAATCCATTATTTTATCAAAATAGACATCATTTTTGAATATTAAATCAAAATACTATGTGTGCTTTAAAAACTATTTACAATGTAGAAATAAAATGAATGTATATTCTCTATATAAGAATAATGTACATAGTCATAGTGCTTGGGTCTCATTACATAATCCCTTATAGCCCTCACATAAGACCGAACAATAAGGTGTGTGATGGTGACAGAATCCTGGGGTGGATTAGATAACATTGCTCGGTTGGTTATCCATAATAACTTCTACTTCTCCCACACTCAGTTCCACTCAAACATAACGTGTTCAAGCTCGGCTTGGGATTGGTTAATAGAAAACCCCAATGACGCCACCTCCTTTATGAGCTCTGACAAATGGGATTCATACGGGGAAATTCTAATGGATGAGGGAATCTCTTCCTTTTTCTGAGTAAGGTGCATTTGTTAAATCCCTATATTTATACTCATCATGTGATCATTGTTCAACGGCTATATTAGCATCGATAAAAATTGTTGAAAATATTTTAAAATCCAGAAACATAAAACCAATGATGTTCACATTTTATATAACCATTATAAGACATTTAATTAGTTCAAGAGTAATTTTCATTAACTAATGTTTGTGTTGTTACTTTACATCAGTATTAATTTCCATAATTACGATTCCGAATGGGTGGTTGTACCATGTGTTTTGGGAGAAAATAAATGACCATGTCTTTCCATATGTGTGGGATTTTTTGATTCCCTTATAAAAGTGTTTCCTATTCTTCCATGAAAACATGAATCCGAGTTCCCAATATAACTCATACATGGCGCCGCCCCAATTTCATAAACTCCCTATATAATGGCCACAATTGAGTTTTAGGAATTGAAGTATAATGTCCAGGAATACATTTACAAGGGATTAATTCAGCCATGTGTATCACCTTGTGGAACTCCTCTTCAATTTTTTCAAAAATTAAATGGTTTATTGGGAGTATAAATTGATTATTAGAAAATAATAAAGATCAAAATTATGAAAAGGTATCATCTTCCATGTATTGAAGACAAGTCTGATCAACATCATGGATCACAATAGTTTTTCATGATTAGAAATAATTTTTGATATTATAGCATGATTGTCAAGAAGTAGGATATACCAAAGAATACAATCAGTACTGGGTGTGAACAATATTAATATATAGTGATTCCATTCAACCTAACTAATTCCTCAGACATATTCTGTGATTTAATAATTAGATTCATTAGAGATTAACTTGATCAGTTTGTAAAAGTCTTTATAGATTATTTTCTTATTTATTAAAATGGAATTAAAGTGTGTGGAGACCAATTAAAACATATAATGAAGACCCTAATGTAGGAAAAACAATATGAAAATTTTAAAATGTGTGAATCTTTTATAGAAAAGGAATCATTTATTGGTCTTATAATCTCATGAGGGGGTATATCATGAGATTTATTAATGACCGAAGATATTGAATTATGGGACATAGAAAAATTTTTAAAGACCCAACCTTAACAACTTTACATAATCTATAATTAAATGAATAATTCATATTGGTGATATTCTATGGTATGGAGATTTAGAGAATAGGGCATAACAAATATATTACATCTCAAAAATTACAAATTAGACAGTTCTACTCAGTTTCCATTTTTTCCTAAAATAAAAACTCTTAAAAAAGAAACATGTCTACTTCCATATTTTAGAAGGCTTGACTTTTCCCTAACCCTATATATGACACTATTCATCTTTATTTCTTGTGAAAAAACATTCCAAAACATTGGATTAGCGTAAAAATCTCAGGAATGGTTATAAAATAAGGAAACGAAACATTAACCCATCAATAAATACAAATAAATGAAATCATACTTTTCAATCATAACATACCTCATGAAGAAATAAGATTTATGAATATGACACCGAAATCATAAATCATACAGGTAACTTATGGAATGCATAAAATACATACATTTTAGCTTTTCAGTGCTACATAGGGAGTTACATTTGGAATACCCATTAAAATATATTCACGAAATCTCTTATGAGATAGATTATCATTTACCTCTGTCACATTACACAATGCATTGGAGATCTATCTCGAGATCACCATCACATGGTTTATCACAGAACCAACCATATACATAAACTATTTCCAATAACCATAACCTATTCATAACACATAAAACATGTTAAAAAGAAAGATAACATTTCCATATTGGAATCACAATACATCATTTCAAGATATTGACATAATCAATGGTTTATCAAACCATTTTCAAAACCATATAAAACATTAATTAAAGGGATTTTGAATCAATGTGTCCCATACCACTTTGAATAATTTGATAGAAATTTTAATTTCAAAACATTAATTCCTTATTAATAAATACATAAAACCATTTTTAAAACATGTACATTAATATGAATGATTTATAAGAATAAATCGTGAAAACATTTAAAACGACATTTTAGTTAATGAGTTCCAAACCCTATTAGAGATTCTTGAATACAAATAATTAAAAAATAACATTAATAAAAAATTTATAATGTCATGAAAATAAATAGATTCATGATATAATATTCCAAATTTTAGTATTAACAACATATAAAAGTGGATTGGTGCATAATAACAATGAAGTCTTATTGGATTGTAAATTGAGATGAAATCCCTTATAAAAACTATATCCTTTGATTAAGGATAAATAAATTACATAACAATGTGTGAAAAATATTTATACAATCAATATGATATTATATTCAGTGTAAATCAACCAGATGACATTCACATATGTTATTTTTAAAACAAAACCAATGAGTTGGATGTTTTACTCATTGAATGGAAATCGAGTTAAGATTACCCTTATCAAGTTCATATCATTACCTGAGAATTTATCAATGGAGTTATTATGTGTATCAAAATTATATCCACACAATGGGATTTTAAATTACATCATAAATAAATAAATAGTGATTCCACACATAACCATAGCATGATATAATTAAGAATTAGAAGATTAACACATGGAATTGAAATTGGGTGAAGAAGTTCCCTTACCGATTTGGTAACTAATGGAACATACAACACATGAGAGAAGAATAATACAATGAAGATGTAAATACCCATAAATTAATGTGTATTACATATTTAATACAATAATGGGCAGTACATACACCACACCAAAGCAAATAGTTTCAAATATTTCATGCATGTCACCAGAATAAAAAGTGAGATGAAAACCTCTTACCATGTTGTAATCAATCGAGTCGTAAGACCAAAATTTAATAACCACAAAATGAATAAATGAATACCATGGATTTAAATATAATAATGATAATATATTTCAAATGTAAGTACACAATACACCACATGATATAAATAAGTGGTGAACAACGGAAATCTCACAAAATTAAAAGAGAGATAAGAAACCACTTACCACTTTGCAATCAGTGGAGTCGTATGACCAAATGTTAATAACCATAAAATTAATCACATAATACCCTGAATATAAATACAATCATGATTATATATATACAATATTATTATACAATACACCGCATGCAATAAATAAGTGGTGGACAATAGAAATCTCATGAAATTAAAAGTGATATAAGAAACCCCTTACCTCATATCCGACATGACTCTTATGTTTCGTGTTATTCCTGAATAATAATCTTAAGTTAATTTATTCTTCATTAGGAACATTTTTAAATTTTATTATTCCTTTTACATCACATATTATATTGATATAACAATTAGTTAATTATTTGAGTTCATATCGGAGATTTTGTCGAAGTTTGGAACATTAGTAAAAAATGAACATGTTTTAATTAAAATTTGACCATGTGGTCAAAATTCCATTATCTTTAGAAATATATTCATGATATAGATATCACATATATCATATATATCTAGGGTATATGTATGTATAGTATTCTATATCAATTTGAGTTAATAATTGAAACACACCATTCATTGAGATTGTAAGTCGTACCTACGCATTAATGCTACATTCATTTCTATTTTATATAAAATGAATTAAAACATAATAATAAAAAGTTATATTATAATTCCAATATAATATCTATTTTATGTAATTTAATTAACTCTATCCTTTATACATTCCATGTATGTCATGAATGAGTCATATTACTTGGAGGGGCGGTAGTCCGCAGTTCCTCAAATGAAATTATCGTATTTAACCATTATGAAAACCCTAAAGTTATGATATAAATGAAAAATATATAAGTATAGAGAAAATATAAGTATAATATTTATCATATGTAAATATAGTGTCATGTTAATGGAAACCATAATATGTGGTAGGAGAACATTGAACAATCATCGTTTGGTGAGGCAGTAGTTCGACGTCCACAGAAACAGTGTGTGTGTATCCATTAGATAGAGGTGTGTGGAAGTGTATTTTGAATCATTCTCATAAAAAAAATACTAGTATATTGATGATACAGGTTTTGTGAAAAAATAATGGAATAAATAATGTTTAGGGGGATGGAGAAGTAAAATAAAAAAAGAACTTAGGAGGAGACGTTACCTTTAAATCGGGTAACTCCCTTTGGTTTGAAACAAAAGGATTTTTGAAGTGACTTATTCCTAAGGTAAAACTTCTAGGTGGAAAATAGTGATCATGAGAGATTATTTGGTACGAGTTTGGATGAGACAAGGGGTTTGAGAGGTGTGAGTAATTGGTTAGAGGTGGGGGCTTTTTATAAGGGGGAGGAGGGTCTCTCAAGGAATGTTTGAAAATATTGTTTTATTATATAATGATTTTCAGTTTATAAAGGTCCAAAAAATTTTAAAGATATGTATAAGATGACCCTTTTTGGAAATAAAATCATCCAATAATAATTGGACATGTTTTGAACATTTTTTAATCTTTATAATATTATTTATTTAAATCATTCATTAATGAGTTAAACACTGCATCATTATTTTGTCATAATAAATTTTGTTTATTTGATGCCTAAAATTTATTAAAAAAATTCCATGACGTAAGAAATCCATTTATCTATAAACTGAATATTTATAGTCTAATATATAATTTATATGACCCATTTTATGAATTTATTTACTAAGAGATATATGTTTATGTCAATTTTTTACATTACTTTAAATTAATTAATATAAAGTGTCGTTATAACTCTTAAGTGGCTCCATGGGGTACCAAAATAGACACAAAGTTTCCCATTGTCTAACATGTATCAGAAAGTAGGGTTAGGACACATGTTAGGGTAATTTAATAGTATTATAATATTATTTTTACCTTAAATTACACTATTTACCTTTAATAGTGGAAAATAAAAGTCAATAGTTACTATTCACCAAAAAATATTTTATTCTTATTGAACAACATTTTACATACTAATAATAACCATATTTGTCGGATTTTTGAAAATCAATTCACAGAAGCAGTAAAATATCATTTAAATGATGAAGTCGATTTTTTATGTACGACTTAGTGTTTCACTATTCATCAAAAAATGATGTTTTTCAGAAAAAATACCAAAAATTCAGACTAAGCTATATTTGATATTCTGAATTCAAAAATGATGTCTATTTTACCATATTAAAAACCTAGATGTTACATTAATTAATTTAAAATTAATTCCCATTTTCAAAACAAAAAAAACATGTTTTTAAAAAATAATAATTATCAAATGATTGACACATGTTTAGAACCTATTTTTAAGTGAAATTAAATACAATGACCAAAATTGGATTAAATGATAAAATTATACCCTAATTACACATTAAAAATAATTAAAATTATAATCTAACCATGCAAATAAATTATATTAAAACATTATTTTGATTTAAAATACAGTATTTTGCACTATTCATTAAAAAATGAATTTTATTAGAAAAATACCAAAAATATACCCAAAGTAAAGTTTGCAGTCCCGATTATAAAAAATAATTTTTTTTCAAATAGAACATATAAAAGTGGACAAAACTATATTTAAAGAGGGTTCTCCATGAAAAGGTGGTAAATCGGCATTTTAAGGGATAATAAAGTATTTATGCTTAAAATCGCATTCAATCACATTTTAAGCATCAAAATTTTATCGGATAAGTGTAACGACAATTAAAAAACATATATTATCATATTGTAGTTAATTGTATTCATCCCTACCAATACAATAACAATGCTTTAACAACTATTTAATATAATAATAATATTATATAATTTTTAGTATAACTTAACATTGTGTGTAACCTATGATTTTAAAGAAACCCATTGTAGTGTATCAGGTAGGCTATCGATCATTGCATCCCCTTTAAAGTAATATTAATATTTAATTCACAAAAATCAATTAATATTAAAATTCCATATAATTTATTCACTTGGGAAGTTATATCCTACCACCTTTTGGGAATTGCATCCTCACAATTTTAAAATTGGGTTCGAAAACATCATTAAATGTCCCACATCATAAAAAGAGTCCATCACACTATCACTTTAAAAGAATGAAATAGAAGTAAAATGGTCCCCTGATATAACCCATACTTGGATTCCATAATGGAAAACATGGATATGGATGAGACACTAAGTGTCAACTTCTAATAGATAGTTATATAAAAAAAGATTAAGAGATAGTTAACCACCCGAAAATATCAAACATGTTATGGGTTAAATGGTATTTGATTCCATATTAGGATAAGATAACGAACATAATTTTTGTTTTGTGTTCCATTTCATAAATATGTAGAATTTTTTTATGATATTGACTAAGGACATAAGGAAACATACAAACATTTCAAGTAGAGTTTCATCCTTTAGTATTTTTCTACCAAAAAGTCTTATTTTATTTAAATCATGAGTATTCAAGATGACATGGTCACACCTAAAGCACTAGAATTAACTTCTATAGAATCACATAATCCACAAAAAATGAACCATATATTTTTCCTATCTTTAGACATTAACCAAAACCAAAAAGGTTAGTACAAGATTAGATAATCTTCAAAAAAGATAATCTTTTATAAAAAATAAATACTACACTTATTCTTAAAAATTGAATAAACATTACCCAAATATCAAAAAAGACCATTCAATTCAAAAATGTCTATAAAATTTATTAATATAATCCAGACTAAGTCTGAAACCCAAAATTCATAAGGATTTTATCATATAGTCTACCATAGTAAATCTTAACATTTATCTCCAAATAACATCAAAAAATCCTAAAGTTTCATACTGAATTGTAGTTAACCAAATCACATATTCTCTATTATAGGTTAATCATTTCCATAAATAAAACAAATTTCTATAGGTCCATAATAAAAACATAGATTCCTCCAAAATATAATAACAACACTACTCCTCAATTGAAATCCTAGTGTATTGTATTTTCCTAAGGTATATATTTCCCTAAAAAGAGAAAAAATCTTCCAAGATAACCTTTATCACTTAATCACCAAATAAATGTCCTATACTAAGGAGATCCATTTGATAAAACATAATATCCAAAATCAACTTTTTCTTGATCAATAAAATAATTTAACTAAAAATAATAAGTCATAATAGTAAGGACATTATGTTGTCCAGTGGTAGGCGATAAATCCCAATCGAACATTGGTTGTGGGTTCGATTCTTGTAGATTTTTCGAATGTGACGAGTGGTCACATGGTCTATGTTTTTTCTTTTCAAAAACTATACAATTTTATAACATTCCCTAAAATTTGATAAACTCCTACAAATAACCATAACATTATTTAAGTTTAATCGTTGTCTTATGCCTCTCATTATCATCCCAACTCATAATTTCCTCAATATATTAATTCAAGAAGGCTTATATAAATTGATTTTTTTTTACCTCCATAAAATAACACTATTACCAAATAAATCCCATTGTACCTTGATCATGGTGTCCACCTAGTTTCATCGTCATCTTGTTCATGTAGATAGATTGTCCATGCATTGCAAAAATGATTTAGAGATCTATAAAAATCATATGCTTCCTTTATCCAAATACACCTTGTACAACTTTGGTCATATGGGTGATCATAGAAAAACAGTTTCGGGAAATAATCATGTATAACATATAATTTAAAAACATCTGATAAAACATGCTTTCTATAAAAAAGTTTAACCGAGTTTGAATTGAAACATTTAATTGATGGTCCTTTTAAAATACCAAAAGTATGTGCTGAAATTATATAAAATAAAATAAAATATAAATATATAGTGCAAGAGTATCCTTCATCAGCACCTTTTTCAAAAGCATAATATGCACAAAAATCTCGTGATAAGGTAATATATTTGAAAATGAATTGATAATATTTATCATTCATGAAAATATTAGAATATTGAGAAAATAGTATAAGATTAAATAAAACCCGTGATCCATGATGGTATCAAGGTATAGTGGATGTGTTTAATATCTCAAACAATTTATTGCAAGTTAGATGTCTATTAGAAAATGTTTCAAGGTCGTCTGGACCTGAATTTGTAATAATTTTCGCAAGAAACTCATCATGAAGATATATGAATGTCGTTTCAGATCCTCCTCCTTCAATTTGTAACAAAAATCCCTTGATCTAAAAGAGTTACCAAATAAGGATTTAAAAAATATAATAGACATAGAGAATAACCATGTGTCTAAAAATTCCTAATCCCTAAAGTTGTCTAAACCAACATCTGATACCTAATGTAAGGACCCATCCTTAAACATTACATAATCTTTAATGAAATTAATAATTAATATTGTGGATCTAATCAAGTTTAGAGCTTTAGAGAAATTGGAAATAATAACTACATTACATCTCATAAATTTCAATGTAGACAGTTCTACAAAGTTTCCATTTTTTCTTAAAATAAAAACTCTTAAAAATGAAACATGTCTAGTTCCATGTTTTAGACAACATGGATTTTCCTTGATCTCATCATTGACCCTATTAATCATTATGTCCTATGAAGAACATTTAAAACCATGGGATAAGCACAAAAAGCTCTGTAAGGGTTATAAAATAAAGAATGTAAACATTAACATATCAATAAATACAAATAAATGAAACCATACTTTTCAATCATAACATACCTCCTGAAATCATAATATTTATGAATAACACATAGAAATCATAAATCATAAAGGTAACTTATGGCATACATAACGTACATACATTGCAGATTTCACAGCTACGTAGGGAGTTATATTTTGAATATCTTACAAAGTATATTCCCTAAATCTATTAGGAGAAACATTATCATTTACCTCCATAACTTTACCTAATGCATTGGAGAGATATATCGGGATCACCCGCCCAAGGTTTATCATTGAACCACCCATATAAATAAATCCTTAAAACCATTTTTAAAAAATGGACATTAATAATAATTATTTAGAAGAATAAATCATTAAAATATTTAAAACCTTTTTTTATAAAAGAGTTCCTAACAAAATGAGAGAAACTTGAATACAATTAATTATGGAATACAATATATAAAAACGTTATAATATCATTAAAATAAAGTGATTTGTGATATAATATTTCAATGGACTGAATGAAAAAATATAAAATGTATTGGTGCATAACAACAATGAAGTCTCAATGAATATAAATTGAGACAAAATACCTTATAAAAATTGTATCCTTAGATTAAAGATAAATCAATTACATAATAATGTGTGAAAAATATAAATATACTCAATATTATTGGATATTTAGTGTAACTAAATCACATGACAATATCTCATGTTAATTTTAAAACAAAACCTTTAACTTGAATGTTTAACTAAATGAGTGAAAATATAGTTAATATTACCCTTATCAAGTTCATAACAATGACATGAGAATTACTCAATGGAGTGATTATGTGTATCAAAATTTTATACACAAAAATGGGAGTGGAAATTACAACATAAATAAATAAATAGTGATTTTTCACATAATCATTGTATGGCATAATTAAGAATTAGATGATTAACCCAAGGTATAGAAATTGGGTGTAGAAGTTCCCTTACCGATTTGGTAATGTGTGAAAAATTCATCACATGAAAGAAGGATAATTCAATGAAGATGTAAATAAACATAAATTAATGTATATTACATAAATAATACAATCATGCGTAGTACATGCCCCACACCAAAGGAAATAGTAGCTAATATAGCATGAATCTCATGGGAATAAAAAGTGACATGAAAAAACCTTACCACATTGTAATCAATCGAGTCGTAAGACCCAAAGTTAATAACCATCAAATAAATCACAGAATAAAATGAATAAAAAAATAATCATGATAATATATATCATATTACAATACACAATACACAACATGAAATAAATAAGTTTTGAGCAATGGAAAACTCAAGAAATTAAAAGTGAAATAAGAAACCACTTACCACAGTGTAATCAATAGATTTATAAGAATAAAAGTTAATAACCATCTAATGAATCACTGAATACCATGAATATAAATAGAATCAATATAATATATATAAATTTCATCCCAAAATACAACACATGCAATAAATAAGTTGTGAACAATGGAAATATCATGAAATTAAAAGTGAGATAAGAATCCCCCTACATCGTGTCTGACTTAACTCATATGTTTCGTGTTCTTCCTGAATAAAAAACATAAGATAATTTATACTTCATTAAGAACAATTTTATGGTTTATTATTCATTTTATATATCTTATTAACTTGAAATAACAATTAGATTATTATTTGAGTTCATATCAAACATTTTGTCGATTTTCGGAACATTTTTCAAAAATGAACTTGTTATAATTACAAATTCCCCTTGTGGTAAAAATTCCATTATCTCTAGAATGATATTAATAATTTAGATATAATATGTATCATATATTTCTAGTTTATATTTATTTATAACATTCCATTTAATTTGGATTTAATAAATGAAATTCACCATTCTTGGAGACGGTAAGTCATACGTACGCCTGAATACTGCATTCATTCATATTTTATATTTAAAGGAATGAAAACTTAATAATACATAGGTATATTATAATTACATTATTATATCTTTATTGTGTAATTTAATTAACTCCATCCTTTATACATTAAACTTTTTTCATGAATGAGTCATATCACTTTGAGGGGGCGGTAGTCCGTACTTCCTCAAATGTAATTATCATATTTACCCATTATGGAAACCATAACAGTATGATATAAAATAAAAATACAGAAGTATAAAAAAAAATATTATATATCACATGTAAATGTAGTTCTATCCTAATGTCTACCATATTATGTGGTAGATGAAGATTGAACAATCATAGATTCGTGAGGAAGTAGTTCGATGTCCACAGAAACATTATGTCTATTTCCATTAGATAGAGGTGTGTAGAAGTGTAGTTAAAATACTTCTCATAAAAATACTATTATATTGATGATACAAGTTTTGTTATTAAATAATGTAATAAAGAGACTTTATGGGGTGTAGAATTAAAATAAAAGAAAAGAACTTAAGAGAAGGCATTATGTTTAAATCAGGTAACTCTCTTTGGTTCAAACAAAATGGATTTGTTGAAGTGCCTTCTACCTATGGTTAGGCTTCTAGGAAAAAGATAGGTACCTTGAGAGCATATTTGGGAAGAGTTTGGATGTTCCGAGGGGTTTTAGAGATTTTAATAATTGGTTATAGGTGAGGGATTTTTATAAGGGGGAGGATGGGCTCTTTAAGAATGTTTGAAAATATTATTTTATTATATAATGATATTTGGTTTTTAAAGGTCCAAAGCTTATTAAATTTGAAGATAAGATGACTGTTTTCGGAAATAAAATCATTCAATAAGAGTCAGACAGGTTATTGATATTTTTTTAATCATTATAATCTTATATATTTTAATTATTCATTAATGAGTTAAATAATGAATCATTATTCTCTCATAAATAATTATATTTATTTGATGTCCAAAAATTATAAAAAATACCATGATGTAGGAAATATTTTTAGATTTCAAAGGAATATTTATAATATAAGAGATAACTTATATAACCTTATTTAAATATTTATTTACTAAAATATATATTTTTATGCCATTTTTTCATTACTTTAAATTAATTAATATAAAGTGTCATTATCACTCTTAAGTGGATCCATGGGGTCCCAAAATCGACCCAAGGATTCCCATGGCCGGACATGTTTACGTCATTTTTTTTTACATTTTTACAAAATATAAATATTTGAAATGGAATAATATGATATGTAATAATCCACTTCATAAACTATGAAGATAAATTTCATTGAATTATTAAAACCGAGAAAAATTTGAAAAAAATCATAACAAAAAGCTTAGAAAATCCTCAATGATAAGTGATGAAACAACATTATATAAAGGAAATTGGAATTGTAATGGTTTAATAGTGGACTATTTTGATTACTATTCCTCTAATTACTCAAGTTCAAGATATATTATAGACTGAATTTAACATATTATGGAAATATATCTTTAAGATATGTATTATTAATAGGATTTACACATTTCAATGATAGCATATATATTAAAATCATATACGAAATTAATTCATAGAACTTATAACTAGAAGAAAAAGATGATTCCACAAAAGAAGTATTAAAAAAACATAGGTTATCATAAGACTATTATAAATCAATTTTTTTCTTAAAAAAATTCTAACATTAATGTATGATATTCTCTAAAACTAATGAATAATTAAAAATTTATTTCTGTGTGTATTATGTATTTATTAAGTTTTAAGGAGTTATCTCATTTATTGTTGAATGTTTATCATGTCCCCTTAAATGAAAATTAAAAAAATGTTATCTAATGAAAAATATGACAATGGAAGTGATAAAATATTTATTAGATAAATCCCAAAGGGATATGGGAAAAATTTTAAAGATGATGAATAAATAGAAATAAATATTGAACTTAGTTATGACTTGACATCTATACAATCCACATGAATTATCGAGAGAAATATGTGAAATTATAAAATGAAGAAACTACACTATCTCGATCCTTTCAATCAGAATGTATTTAAAGGGTTTTCACCCATGAATAAGAGATGTAACATCACAAAAGGTAATCATGATAGTGGAGAATAAATATTGAATTTTTATAGACATTCCTCCACCTTATTCTGAATAAATGGGGATCTTACTATTCTAATGCAAGTGCTTTAACCTTATATATTTTTATGAATAGTGTATATAGAAATGTATATTATATATAAATATTGAATGAAAAAATATTAAAATTTCAATAAATATTTGAGTGTAACATTAAGAAGATAGATAGAATTTTCCCTCCACACAGAACCTGAAAAGCAGTCTTTTCCATCCAAAAAAATTAAAATATAGTATCTCAAAATAGTTCACCCAAAGAGAAATGAAATTAAATAATTAGAATGTGTTTATACATCTCATGATTCAAAAATATGTAAATTGAATGTTTGAACCACAATTAAATATTTATTAATTATATGAGCCCTAATGAAAGGGAGATCAAATCTAAAACTTTTTTTATCATAATAAAAACATGATGATTTCAAAAATAAGTTATAAAACCACTCACCCGTAATAATAATAATAATATATAAGAGTTTAAATAGATATAATAGAAAGAGAATTTTTCCCCAATCATTACATTGGAATGGACTATCTATATTTCTTTACATAGGAGTATTCATAAATCTCATAAAACATTACATATTTTAAAATATACTTCATAAAGGGACTCTTTCCAATATTAAAAACCACCATTTCACTATAATAAAACATCAGCAAAATAATCAAGATTTTATGTTCATATTAATCAGTAAAAATAAAACAAGTTTTATTAACCTTCTTCTAATTGGAAGATGAATGAATCTCTTAATGTGGGTAGATGAAAAAAATGGTGGTATACAAAATTTATTAAAATTGTAATATTTAGATATAGATATGAATATAATATCCTCAATATTATTAGGGTATATTTTTACATTTATTTCATTAATATTAATTAAGGGTGTAAGGTACTTTAGTATTGAAAAAAATATCTATTTAAAAACAAATATAAAGTGATAAACTTGAGTGAATTTGAATTTATGCTGAGTGAACATTATTTAGTCTTAAAATAATATATAAAAATGTTTTATAATCAATAATGGGATAATAGAAATTATAAATTCACAAAAAATATATCTCATGTTGGAAATGGAATGAAGGAGGCTTCCCAAGTATTTAGTTATTGGGAATTGAATATAGTTTTATAGTGATAAACATATTATATCAATTGATGGGAGAGTTGGGTTTAATGGCTATGAAAAGTGAAGACATGGTCAAGACTATGATCTAAAATTGTTGATATATATGGTATAATATTTTGAAGAAGATATGAAATTGGTATATACAACGACTGATAGTGTTGTAACATCTCAACCCAACTCACGCAATGAATAATAGCCAGATAGATTCAAAACATGACCTTAGGCATGCATCCCTGTATACCCGAGGAATCCAAATATAAATTGGTCTCTATGGTATTATGATGTGGGGACAACAAATCTATATCATATTTTCTAAAACCATAATAAATATACAAAAATCATCAATCAAAATATATAGTGAGTGGAACCTATAATATGATAAAAACACATGAAATAAATTAAGTGTCATTGGGCCTCAACAAACATAACATTTAAATAGTATTCATACCAAGGGTATATCCATAGATATATACTATAATGGTAATAAATTATATTATAATTTATATAATGCATCACTGGCCCAAACCTCATCCCCCGACCCTTGTTCATGCATGATCCATCCAACTCTATCAGTATTTTTGTTATGCCATATAAGAGTCTACAATGTCTACTCTGGTACTCAAGTGTTGTGGTCATCCTTGTAAGGATTTATTATAGAACTGAGCATCACACAAAAAATGTTCTATTATTCATATCATCATTCTCCATGATATGATCATGGGACATGCTCAAAATAAATAAATGGAAGGCTCTAAAAAATAAATAATTTACTATTGATCTTTACGTTCTTACCTTCGATCAATCATACATATTTCATCTACTTTAGGGGTTTCATTGAGAAGATATTGAGTACTATTAATCCTATGTAACATGTGGGACAAAAATCCAGGGTATCCTCATCCCATCTTGATTCCAATGAGAACCCATCCCATGAAAGTCCTATAATTCAGGCTCCCGGCCCATGGAAGACCCTATCATCCTAGAACCTTTGGGGATGTGTCTTGTAGAATACATATGATCATGGATTCAAATACATGGAATCCACAGTATGATACTCTAAACTATAAAAATGAGTATTATGGTATTAATATATTGTATGATCCAATCCCAATGTAACACCTATAATCACCATGCCCTAAATCTATTACGAGTCCAAAATCGATCTCTAATTTCATGTTAGCTCCAACCATATTGGCTCCAACCATGAAAACCCAACTATGGACCCCCTCCATAACCATGGAATTCAAACCATATAACCTTTTCAAAAAACCATGATATTATTATGATATTCCATCTTCCCCAATGGGCATTTTACAAATATATAAAATAGAGGAGATGGTCATTCCCAACACCCATCATTACTTTATACTTACCCTGGGTCTTATCTACTCAGTGAAAATTCCAATGGGAAACCTAGTACAATAACACACACACCAACTCTAGACTGGTATATCAACATGTTACCCACTATATGTACATGATCTTGGCACTACAGATGCATTATTTTATGGGTCATCATTCTTAATCATGGCCTCGATTAAACACCAGAATCACTAGGACATCACATCACATGGAATCCTAAAAAATGAATAATAGTGTATCTATATACACTAGGACTTGACACATAGGTAAGAACAAATAGATATATTAGCACAAATATAGTTCACTGCTGTCACTCTAGTTTTGTGTTCTCACCCACCCAAATCCTTGTCAACATAAGTTCATCCCTCCTAGTCATGGACACATATGGAGGGAGTGGGTATCTCTCCCATACTATTCTTAATGAGTTCAAATATATTTAAATAATAAAATCCCTAACAAGTTATATATGTCCTAGGATTTTTTTTCCACACTCACATCTATATGTGGTATCTCAAGAACATATTAATGGTCTCTTAGATTTTATCTAGTCAAGATTCACATTTTGAAATGTTTGGAGGCCTCCCTGTATAGGAATTATCCTAGCCACATCATCTGAAGAATAATGAATTATATAAACATATAGGATTTGTTTATGACCCATGATGTTGGATTATTTTATAGTTTCTATTTTATTTATTTAAAAAAAATTATTTTAGTAAATTAACAAGGGGAATATCACTAAGTGTAATGCCTAAGAAACCACATGATTTAAAAAAATATAGATTCAATATGGGAATTGAGTGATACCACCTACCTCAAGATAGAATTATAGTATGATTCTAAGGGATGAAAAGTTTTTCCATTTATCATCCAATACCATATTACTTCATCACAAAAATACTTGGATTAACCACATTTCATCAACCCCTAACTCATGGAAAACATAAATAATTAATAAATTATAAAACATAGAATTAATTTGTTACATACATTTAAAATAATAAAAATTGTTAAATAACTTGCTGTATTTTAATTCCACTTTAGAATAGCTAAAACCCACTTTCAAACACACTACCCAGAACTCCCTTCATTATTAAAGGGAGACAACCTAAGCATTGAAAACAATTCTACAAGATGAAAATTTATTTGAAAAAATAACCAAGGAAAAATAAATTGTGTGATATAATGTTTATAAATAAATGAATGATGGTCGAAATTTGTCATCAAGGGAGATACACAATCTTGTATACCAATAAAACCAGAATGATTAGTATTTTTTTTTTGAAAAGGCATATAACATTAATGACAAAGATCAGTAGAAGTACATGTGCTAAGACATGAAGGGAAATTGTCCAACCAGAATTGGTAAGAATCGAAAGGGAATGAGGCCACAAGCTAATGGGCAGCGTTGCTTCCTTCCCTTTTGGTGAAGGAGAGAGAACAAAATGAGAAGCATTGGAGAATTGAGAGAATTCTCCTAATGATGATGCCAAATGACTAGAGGCCACCATCGTTGTGATTAATTGCATCGATCACAGTGAGACAGTCAGACTCAATAATGATATCACCCCATCCACATTCCAAAGTGAGCATCAAACCAGTAAGGATGGCCATGGCCTCAGCAACTGTTGGTTCCCAGAATTCCTAATGTGGTTCAGATTTAGCAGCAATGATTTTCCCAATATAATTTCAGGCAAGGAGGCCGAGCAAAAAAAACACATCCTTCGGAAGAGACACATCCACATTAATCTTGAGGATCCCTTATATTGGGGGATTCCAGTGAGCAGGATGGGAGGGGAGAAACCCTGGAATAGAATTTCTTTTGTGACCTTTCCAACCCTCAATCCAAGAAGTGGGCCGATCAATCCAGAATTTGGTGGGTTTGTGAGCTTTATTAAAAACAGCATCATTACGCCGGACCCAAATAATCCAACCCAAGGTGAAAATTGAGACCACATATGCCAAAGAGAGAGAGGAGCACCAACGCATCAGCAGATCTGGATGGTCAGAGGCCAATGCCAGCGAAGCAACTGAAACCAGGCCCCATTGATTCCAAATATCCTACGCTGCTGGGCAGTAAAAACTTGTGTGCAGAGGAGTTTCTGGAGTGTTCAGGCAGAAAGGGAAATAGATGGTACTGTCCATATGTCGGTAAACGAAAAGGTTCATCGTTGGGAGAATGCCCATGCAAATCTGCCACCAAAATTGATGAATTTTTTGGGGGACGTTGAGCTTCCAAATCGATTTCCAGGGTCCCCCATCCTGGCCAATTGAGTGGATTCCAAGAGAAAGTCTGTAACCGGATCTCATTGTGTATTTGCTAGAGATTTCATTGATCTAGAAGAGATGATCAGGGCCTACGTCTGGTACCCAGGGAATGATAAGGATAATTCTTTGATCTCTTTCATTGAACCAATCAAGGATATTTTCCAACACCCACCCCGATCCCTGGACAGAAAGGAGGCATCAGACAGTGGCGCCTTCAAGACTTTTTTGGGAAGGGGATGTAGTCTGTAGACCATCCTGATCAATGAGATAGGGATCAGTCTAGATTTTTACAGATAAGCCATTCTCAATCCTCCAGCCCAATCCTTTATCCAGGAGCTTTTTAGCCCCCCAAATGCTTCTCCCGGGGAAGCTAGGGCAGGGACCAAGAGAGGAGGCAGGAAAGTACGTGTGGGGAAAGTACTTTTCTCATAGAACTCATGCACATAGAGATGATGGTAAGATAAAAAGGATCCATCCTTGCTTGGCCAAAAGTGCGTCATTGAAGAGAGGAAGATTCTGAAACCCCATCCCACCCTCTGATTTGGGTTTGAAGAGGTTCTCCCAGGCCATCTAGTGAGGTCGATTCCTACCTTCGTTATTCCCCCGCCAGATATTAGCAGTACGTGTGTGGATCTAGTCGATGATAGCCGCTAGGATTTTAAAGAGGGACATAAAATAGAGTGGCACATATTGGATGACAGCTTTGATGAGGGACTCTTTTCCAGCTTTAGAAATTCTTTTTGGGGTCCAGCCTTGAATTTTTTCCTCAATATTGTCCACAATGGATGTGAAGATTTCTTTTTTAGATCAGCCAATCCCTGTGGGGAGCCTGAGATACTTCTGATGCTTATCAAACCTATGGATTCCAGCTAATGTGTAGAGTTCATCCCTCTTAGCAAGAGGCACCCCCACACTGAAGGAAATTTCTGATTTTCCGTGATTGATTATTTGGCCAGATTCCCTCTCGTATTGATGAATAACTTGAAAAATCACCCAACATTCCTTAATTGTAGCTCTGGATAAAAGGAGTCAGTCATCAGCAAAGAAGATATGTGACACTGGAGGGCTAGCTTGGAAGACTTTTTCCCCATAAATAGATGTAGAATAAAGAGCCCTAGAAATAAGATTAGAAAAAACATCATCCACCAGAATGAAGAGAAAGGGGGAGAGGGGGTCTCCCTGGAGAGGGCCTCAAAATGGGGCGAATTCTCTTGTAAGCTCCCCATTGACCTTAATTTTGAATGATACGGTCGAGGCACAATGCATGACCATATCTGTCCATTTAGCATAGAACCCCATTTTCTACAAAAAAGACTCTTAAGAAGTGACATTCCACTCTATCGTAGGCCATGGTCATATCCAATTTTCCGGACATGGTTCCTCTCTTTGCAGTGGAGCGTGATTTCATTGAATGAAACACTCCATGGGACACAATCACATTATCAGTGATCAGTCTCTTCGCCAAGAAGGGGCTCTAATTTTCAAAGATAATATCAGGTAGCCAAGGTCGCATCCAATTGACAAGAATCTTAGAAAAGATCTTGTAAGAGACATTGCAGAGGCTGATATGTCGAAAGTCATGGATCACCAGAGGTTTCTTAATTTTGGGGATGAGGAAGAGGTTAGTTTCATTGATGGACTCGATGCTAATATTACCAGACCAAATATTTTTAATCATGTGGTAGATGTCAGGACCAATTATGTGCTAGTATTTCTTAAAATAAAGGTCGTGGAACCCATACGGTCTCGGAGCCTTGGTGGGATGGAGATGTCTTAGAGCCAGAAGAATCTTGTCATATGTCACATCTTTGCTAAGCTTCCTGTTAATATCTTCAGTGATCATCGGTATGATGAAATATTCCACCTCAGTAGACATGAAAGGGGTTCCTGCATAGAAGATATTCTAGAAAAATCCAGTCAAGGCCTCGTGGATACCATTAGTGTCAGAAACATTGCTTCCGCCAGGTTGTGAGATGCAAGTAATAGAGTTGTTCCGACGCCTGGCTGAAGATTTCTGGTGAAAATACCTGGTGTTAGCATCCCCTTATTTAATATGGTTGTCCCATGCACGCATAGCCCAGAAAATTTCCTTGATATGCAGAGCCGTGTCTATCTCTCTTTGTACGGATCCAATCATAGAGAGATTGTAATTTTATGTGGGTTGTTTAAGGAGATTGTTCAGTCTCTTTTCAAGGACTCCACAATGCCAGTCGGGGTGTCAGAATTTTTTATTTCTCCAAGACCTCAGAACAGATGTGACCTATTAGAGGTTGAGAAAAACATCCTTGTGAGTACTCTTCCAGCTTGACCAGACCAACACATTGCATTCCTGATATTTTGACCAGAAGCTCTAAAATACGAAGGGTCTACTAAACTATCTATTGCATTCTCCTTGAGTACAGTCAATGAGAATTGGAAAGTGGTCCAAGCTATTGAGGGCCATGTGGTCGATATGATACATGATGAACATATTAATCCAATCGGTAGAGCCCAAAAATCTATCAAGATTCTCAGTGATATGGGTGCCTTCTGAATTAACACAGAACCAAGTAAACAGATTACCAGAGTACCCTAGATCGACCAGGTACACTTTAGAGACTACTTCCCTGAAGTATGAAATCGAATTTGAAGGTCAGATGGTTTTGCCCCTCTTTTCCTTATGGAACATAATCTCATTGAAGTCTCCTCCGAACAAAATAGGGCTCAGTATGTCATGTCACAGCTTTAATAAGATTCCATGACTTCACCTTATCAATATGGGATGGCCAGCCATAGAAACACACAAAAGTACAGGGTGGGTGATAGTCTCTTTGAATAGTCACAGCCACATGATGCGAGGAAAAGGACAGAATTTTGATATCGATATTGTCCTTCCAAAGGAGACAGAGTCCCCTGGAATGGCCATGTCTAGGCACAGGAATACAGCCTTGGAAGCCACACTTCAGAGAAATACCATTGGTGTCCTTGTTTTCCAGTATGGTTTTAGACAGGAAAACCATATCGAGGAGACTTTGAGCACAATTGCACTGAAGCATTCGAACCATATGGGGGTTTCCAATCCATCGACTGTTCCAATATAAGGAAATCATTTCTCTAGGCGAGGCTGGGTCTCGCCCGCCACCGCCTTTGGTTCCTCCGAACTTGCTTCTCCATTAGTCATTTTCCCTCTTTTGGGGAGGTTCCTTCTAGATTGACATGTTTCATTTTGTATCTTCCAAACCCTGTGTTTTTTTCCTTCTTCGTACCCATCACTCTCTCTTTGATGTACCCTTTTCCACGTGCAGTGGGTGGTTGGACCTAGTATTGGAGATCCTGACATTCCAAGGTCCTCTATAGTTAGACTGCTTGTTGTGGTTGATTGTGGTTCAGGATCCGGATCTGGTGGTTCGATCTGCAGTATTGGCTTTAAGAAAAGTGACTGTGATTCTTGATGCATCATCACCACTTTTGCCGATATTAGAGTAATTTCCTTTAGGGGTTTAGGGTGAGCTCCAGCTTCGCTCTGAGTGCCAGCTTCTCCTTGAGTTGGAGAGCTAGCCTTTGGTAAATTCATTGGACCAAGTATTAAGACTTTTTCGGGTGTTGGTTTTGTCAGATTGGAATGTTCGAACGTGATCTAGTCCTGATCCTTTTGTTTTTCCATCTCAGGGATGAAATCATCTTTAATTTTTTTGGCATGGATCCAAGGGCCGTAATGGAGGGTAATTTTAGCCGCACCATTCTTGTGTTTAGTGGTGCACATTCTTTCCAGATGGCCTAGGTGACCATAGTAAAAGCTGAAGATTGGGAGTTTTTCGAACTCGAATGATATACAAGTGTTGGTATCATCAATCTTTAGGAACTTCTCCCTCATCAGTGGCTCTGAAACTTTAGTTTATTCCTTGATTCAGACCTCGGGGCCCCATTTTATTGGGTATGAACTATCCCAGTCCAGAAAGTGACCTAAACTATCCCCAATTCCCTTCATAGTACGTTTTGTTTGTGCATGAAAGGGGATTCCTTTGATTCTTATCCAGAAGGGGGAACGAGTTAAATTCACATGATGTAAATCGCCCCCCCCCCCCTTTGAATTCTTCCATGATGAGGAGTTGATTTTCTAATGAACATGGTCTTCCATGCATGATTTTGTATCTATCATTCTCATTAAAGAACTAAAAGACGAAGAGATTAGTCCCTGCTTTCCGAATAGCCACACCTGCATCAAGTTTCCAGATGTGTTGTAGAGTGTTTCTGAAGGACCCCTGATTTACCGAGATGTTTTCCACAAATTGTCCCACCACGATCAGAGACAAGAACTTTTCCAATATCACGTCATCATTTATTCGAGCATCAATCATCTCCTTTTCTTTTTCTGTCAGGGATAACCTCTTTCATTGATTAACCAAATCCGCATCCATAGTGCAAAAAGATATCGCAGTCCCGCACGGCCTTCACAGTTAAACATGCCCCTTAAGTGGTCGTGCCCAAGAACCCACACCGTGGCGCACACCAGTCTTCATGTAGCACCACCCCTGGCAGGACAATGTGGCTTCACAACACCACAAAAGCTTCGTAAAAACTCAAAGTCAAATAGGTATGTACCATGCGACTACGCAACTGAGATTTGTGGAATTTAGGAAAAGAATCCCACCCACATGTCACCTTCAACACAATGCACACCCTGCCATCACAGAACCACACTCTGTGGTTGATACTGCGCAAGAGCCGCTTCGCGATCTTGAAACACAATGAGACCACGCGGCAGGTGATTCGCGGGTCAAGCCACTCTGCGTCGGCCGCTTCGTGATCCCTCAACGCGGTGATACATCGTGGAAGGAGCTTCTCAATTCAACCACGTCGCAACAGAAACTTCAAGAAATAGGGAGATGAAACACCGTAGAAGGAGCTTCACAGGTCAACCACGTCGCAGCGGAAACTTTGCGAAACAGGGAAAAATGGAATCCTCCAGCAGACCACCACCAAATTTCTCAGAAGCAAGGGAAACCAAAACAGGAAAAGGGATCCTCAGACTCAAGTGATCTTTGATCCACTGAGGTCTCATATCTGAAGGGAATTTTTCGAGCCGAAGAAGATGGAAAAAAACAGAGAACACAGGCCTGGCGTCGTGTTCCTTCACCTAGATCTGACGATGATGGGGCTGGTGATGCCGAAAGGACTTTCAAGACCCCATAAGAGAAAGGAACAATGCCTGTCGTCGAGGTCAAGCAAAAAGAAGAAGAAAAAACGACTCAACCGGAACCTAGCAGACCTGATTCGGGAAATGGGGAGGAGAATAGGTGGCAGGGAATGCAGATTCTTCACTGCGGAGGATCGGGGAGCGACACAGGAAGGAGAAAGACAAACCCTAGGTTCCAGATCCGAGGAAGGGCATAAATCGGAGACCTGGAGCGGGGGGCGGAGGGAGACGACATCGCCAGAAATTCGACGGACACTGAGACTAAAACCTAGGATGCCCGAGGAGAGAGAAGCTCTCATGCTGGAGAGACTAAATGATTAGAGTTATTTCACCATTCCCTAGTGAAATTATTAAAAAGATATCATATTACAATCCATCTCCAAACTATTGAGAAGAATATAGTGGATGGAATGGATGCGGGAGAAGAGTTTGAACACTGAATCACCACATAATATTCCTCTTGAACACCCACCTTGAAAGGATATTATAAATAAAATGGAGTGGGAGGAAAATATTTGTCTTATGTGAGAGAAATATAGAATTATGGGAGATTTTCCCACCATATTCTGAGGGGGAACATTTGTATTTTTACCATTTAATTCCCACAAAATTTGGTCAGTGACCTTTAATATCTACAGCTATAAATGCCAACTCAGTCTATCATACAACCCTCTTGAGCACACATGACATCCCACAAACACAATTCATCTCCCTTAAATAAATTTTTGAGTATCATGAAATATCAAATATAAATTGATTCATGTTTCAAAATATATCTCCTCTAGTAATTACTGGCATCAATCTTCCTATAAATATATAATTCCAATATAAATATGTGTTTTAAAACCTCCCCATCTCATTATTTCTCATCCGCAAGAGGTCTGGGGGGAAATCCTACCAAATATTCTTATCTACATTGGTTATGAATTTTTTCTCATATCGCTATGTTTTTCCTCTAATCATCCAATGTCATTTAAAAGAATCGCATTGAACATATGATTCTTAAAATGAAAACCCAAATAAAATTCTCATTACCACCAATGACCACTGAGTAATCACTTTTCTAATAATATCTATCATTAACAATGATTATATCACCACCAAATACATCACTCATCTTATAGTGATCCCTTTCTTAAAAACTTTGTTGTAACTATAAATTTTAATTATTTTATTATTCCTCCATTAGTATTACCTAACAAAACACACCCATATTATCTTAATAGTTACATTGAAAAAGTTTCTATCCCATTACACTAAAAACATGAGAACTCTAGTCATGCGTTTGGATTCTAATTTTATATGGTCAAATACCAATTGACCATTATATAAGCCATGTATTATTTACTTTTCCATGAATATACCTATAGAACCATACTTAAACTCCCATAAAATTCATAACTATTTACATTTTGAAGTTACAATCTCTCCAAATTAAATTAATTTTGAAAACATAAGATGAATCAACTTAATCCATCTTGTATAAAAAAAACTTTTCTCTAAAAAATAATGTTTTGAAATAAATCTAATCATAATGACTTCATTTCCTATGGAATTCCATGATAATTCAATCACATCCACATAATTCCATGCCTGACGTCCCATGAAATTCTCTATCAAAATAAGTAATTATATATTTCAACAAGCATCATAATTCCAAATTAATAATCTTGATTCCATTATATATTCCCAGAACCTTCTTATATGGGGGAACATTCCAGGGACTGACATCCCATTCCCTACATTTGGATAATCGTTTCTATGATACCATGGAAACATTATCCAAATCCCTCGGGCCCACGACCTATATATCATTTGACATAAT
This sequence comes from Viscum album, assembly GCA_963277665.1. Classification (NCBI taxonomy): domain Eukaryota; kingdom Viridiplantae; phylum Streptophyta; class Magnoliopsida; order Santalales; family Viscaceae; genus Viscum; species Viscum album. The sequence continues at coordinate 194,559,977 of OY728127.1, forward strand.
GACTGATAGGGAGAAAAAATCACATCCCAATCCATGTATAACAACTAGAATCCCAAGACAAGATTTCTACCTCACATTTTGTGTTAAGGTTCTTTGTTAGTTCAACCATTCAATGGAACATAATCTCTACTCACTCCCCCTATACCATGGAGGGATGTCTCAAATTTTCACTAAAAACCCAATTAGTCATTCACAGTATCACATCGTTAATTACAATCATCCATTGTCCATATCATAATCATTACAGATTACATCATATGAATCATTATCCATTATCTCAAAATATGTCATGACATTTTGATCATGGTCTATAGAACATCAGACACAACATTCACTAAAATACCTAATAACTCCTATTATATATAGGGAATATCACACTTGACATGTCTAGTTTCATGATAATCTATATCACACTATCGTTATAGTCATCATTGTACACTCACTGTCTGAATATACTATTATATATAATTCAACATGTCGAGTTGTACATCCTTGTGGTACTATTATATAGTACACACCCTGATACCTAATAAATCTAGGTTCTTCATCTAAAACTAATGACATTATAAAACCCATGTCACAACCCAGTATCATGCCATGTAACCTGATCATAAAAACCAATGAACCAACTGTGCATCAGTATCAGTTATAAGAAACCACCATTGATTCATCTTTATTGAAAGGAAAAAAATATGGTAAACCCATCCACTGGAATACCTTGATCACACTCATCACTAACTCATAAATGAAGGAATCAAAACTAAGGTTCCTAAGACTCTAACCATTCCATATCAGTCATATATCATAATGGTTCAAACAGTTTAACCACTTATCCCTATCAAAACTCATAAAATTTCATAGTTCATGTTGATATTCCAAAATCCCATATCATACCATGGAATAAACACTTCCATAACAAACCACTATGTTCTCATATATGATTATATCTAATGATATCCACCACAAAAAACAAAGGAAACCATATTCTCTAGGAATCTACAAATATGGTTTCTCCATAGAGGACCACATTTCATTAGTTGACTCAATCCACATCCAATAGAATCAACCTAGACTATATATATATAGGGAAACAAAACATAAGGGTCACTTATGTCTAATTTGATTCAAATATACGTATGAAAATATTTCATAAGATGTCACTGAAACTTTAAATAACCAAATAAAAATAAATAACACCCACAATGGTATCCAATGAGGCAGCATGGGATTCACTATCCATCTATGGTCATTATATCTCTTATGCATAGTGTTATACATCGTCATCATCGTGACCTTTTGTCTAGTTATAGGTCCACGTGTTCTATAATGTCATGGGGAGAAATGTTATTTTCCCTCGGTTGACCTCAATGACACAAAGTACTTATACTTGAAAACAACATATGTGTAGTAGGGGATCAATAAACAAATGATCCTCATTTATTGGTGAAGTAACACAATAGTAGGTCTATATGTTATGTGAATCATAGATTCTTGATATGATTCCTGATATGCCTCTTGAATCAAAATTCCAATAGTCAAAATCAAATCATTGGAGTCATTCCAAGGGGATAAGAGCCTATAATCCATTAAAAATAATAAATCCACAACAACCTTGGGAATCATAAATAGTGAAAATATTATTCAATCATAACATCATATACATATAATAGTAGTCTCATAATAGGTAACTAGGCATTTTTAACATAATAGGTATTTATAGCGCATCATCCTTATATCCATCACAAGATCCAACACATTCCAAAGTATCCTAATTACCAATCCTAAAATAAAAATAACAAATAAAATAATGGTATAATACCACATTTTGACATCCCACCTTGGATCACACAATCAATAGTTTTCATACTCAATCATTATGTGTCCTTAAGTGCATCTCATCATATGCCTGAGGATTATGACAAGAAGTGAGGGTATAATATTGTATATTGAGGATATTATGACGTCTATATAAATGTGTACAATAAAATAATACAAATGATATTAACACTAATAAACTCTAAGTGCATGAAAAAATATAAAAAATCAAAAAATGAAATTACATAAGGTGTGACCATCTATATTAGAAAAATAATATTTCACCAATAAGGTAGGTCACATGTACATAAAAAAATTAAAAGAAAACTAGCTTCATCAAATCCCAAATATGTTCCTCATCCCATGACCAATGAAAAATTATTATTTATCCCACTCTATAAGTTTAATTTCATAGCACTACCAGTTCCTGTAAACAGGTCAATGTATGCATGGGTACACATGTGTAGTACTATATTGAGTTAGGTGTGATTAAAAAATTGTAAAGGGAACAAATGTTTTGTCCTATACTGACCAAATTATTGTTTTATATGGGCATGATAACTTCATGGATGAAATAAATCAAAAATATATTATAGATATAATTTACCATACCTCCATATGGACTTGAACAAAAATGATCATACCTTCTTTCTCTAGTGTTAGGTTGTCCTTGAGAATTTATCAAATATATTTCCTCCCCTAGTGGCATGAATTCTCCAAATATATTGTATACATAGAAAATTCTAAAAAATCTAGGGACTCGCCCCATGATATTTCTATAATTTGGGATGTTAATCCAAGTCATAGTCATCATCCTATCAACTTCTAGGATGAGGCATGTTGTAGCACTATTATCTAAGATCTAAATTCAGGGTAACCATAATAAAATACTCCTAAATTTTGATATGAATCTTATGTTTTTCCAATAAAATATGATACAAATTGATGTAATACCATAAAATAATAAAAAACTAAATAAATGGTGTCTATAGTAATGAGATCCAAATATATATGAAACTCATATCATACCATCATTGATCATGGTAACTCTACAATGTACTCGGAGCTATAAATGTTGTATCCCATTATTCTACCATACTACAGGTACTTGGAATCCAAACATTATTCCATATCCCCCAAGGGCATGTCTCAATAATAATAAAAATTGTACTTCCATACTCAACTCCCTTCATTGCTATCTACAGCCACTTGAGATTTCCAATATAGCTTGTGTTGAAAATACACTCCTAGTTCCATCTCTCACAGCGATGTTTAGGGTTACTCTCCTCGCTCTCAGCACTATAGAGACACCCACACACAAGTCCTAGATCATAATCATGGAATCCTGTAAACATAGGATTCCATAAGAAATTATGTTCCACAACATCATCCATAGGTTTGTATGAACATTCTAGATATGTTGGATCTCTCCACCTATAAATCAACTAAGAGATGGAATTTGAACATTATCCTTCCCTAGGGTCATAGTATATTTTTTCTCATCGATCATGATCCTTGAGAAAATAAGTTCTTCCCACATAAGCATGGTCACATCATATGGGAAAAGGAAGCTCATCCCATACAAATATTGATGAGATAGAATGGATTAAAATCACAAAGGTTCATAAAATACCAATATTTCCTTGGAACATTAGTCCACCCTCACCAATAAAATAGGTATCTAAATCCCCTATGCAATTGATGGTGTATCTATAATGGTATGGACTCATCACTCACTATATTCAGAGGAAACTGAATACAAAAATGGTCTTGTCCTTAATAATTTGTATCTAAATCATCAATCACTCACAATGGGGTTTTTCATGATCAATTTTTCTCAGTTTTTTTTCGAAAATTAATTTCATATCATTGAAAAATTTCATTAATTGAAATTAAACTTGGCAATATCACTCAATTTCAATATTAAGTATCCACATGCAACATGAAATTAGATTTATTCCATTTTTAATGTACATGATACCACCAAATATTAATGATAATTATAAATATATGCAAAGATCCTAAAACATCTTCCATGGCATGTTCAATCCAATCAAGTGTCTTCATTTTCCCACCATGTTAGACACCATTACTAATGTTCCAAACTCAATCCAAAAACTGATTATTAATTCATTATAAGAATTATAATTAATGAATTTTTTTACTTTATAATTCTTTATAAAGTTAGTCAACTCATAAGATCATCACAACACTATAGAATTATGAGTAACCTCTTTCCCATAGACCATAGAATTAGATTAATCAATCATGTTCAAATCCAAAAATTCCAAAAGAAATTTCTTAATTAAAAAATATAATTTTTATCAAAATTCCAAATAAATTTTATGTATTTATGTAAAATTAATGAAATTTTGAATTACGACTAGTGAAAATTGTCTTGTTATGTACTCAATAAAGGATTCATGTATAAATTAAAGGATTTTGATAAACTCGCATTTCTCAATGGAAATCATAAAAAATAAATAAATATATCTATGAAACATTTTGTAAAATTAAGAATGGGGACAGAATTGAAGGGAAATAATACCCCTATCATGGGACATGAAAATTTTAATAGTTAAAGAGGGAAACCCATATCCCAAGATGGAGAAATATGGATGATACGAAGACTTCATCCTCAAAACCCCATGTAGTTAAAAGTTACATTTTTCACATTAATTACCCCATCATAGATCTAGTCAAATCAATTATCATGATTGTGCATTCCATGAAATTGATAGTGAATCATAGTAGCCAAGGGTATAAAAACTGACCCATCAAATTATTGGGATTTTTATAGCCACCATGACATTCCTAAAACACTATTATATACACCAAAACATATTATTGTACTATAAAACACTCAACACATGATATTTTTTTCTTTTAAAAAGTTTTTACTTTAGTAATTATAAATTAAAACTTTACATGGATTTTTAATGCCTGTGTGACATGGGGTTTTAACAGTGTTTTGAAAATCTATAAATTAATTAAAATGAATTATGGATACTATGAATTGAGTTGAATAAATAATGGATTTTTTTTAAAAAGGGCTCTGATGAATGGTAGTCAAATCAGGTGGCATAGATTTCATTATAAAAAATTTTCAATGTTGAGTTTATAATGTAATTGTTGCATAAGTGTTGTGTCCCTCGTCTATGAAGCCATTATATCAACGTTGAGAATTTGAAAAGTAGTAAATTATGGAATGTGTAAGAACCATTATATTATTTTTTAAATTTCATATTTGGAATCTAACATAACATTGTAAAGGGAATAGTTATGTTTGAAAATTTATTATATTGCATAAAAATAATATAATGTTGTGAATTCATGATGTCTATAATAATTTCCATGATCCCGTACTCCATAACGTATTGGTAAAATAATAAAAAATTTATTTTTGGAGTTGATCCCAACGAAGGTGAACAATTTTTCACATAAAAATACATCAAATGACAGAATGTTGACAGTATAATTATATATTATGATTAACCTATGAAAATAGAATGGTTACCAAATAAATATATTTTAACTATGATTAACATGTGTGAAATAAATGGATTCCCTAAAAATACCATTAAAACATGAATAATTCTTGAAAAAAGGGTTTCAATAACAATGCCTTTGAAACATGATTAACACATGGAAATGATATTTGTTCTATGACCATAATATTGAAACATAATTAGCCCATGGAGTGGAAATGAGTTCCATAAGAACATTTTAAAACAATAACAATATATCCAATGATGGAATTATAATTATATAATTATGGAATACCCCCATTGGATAATTAGTGACCACAAGTGATGTGGTTTTGGATGAATAAAATTCTATTAAAATATCATTACAATGATTATTAAAGAAAATAAACTTCTATTTTTAAAAATAACTATTAAAAATAAGAAACAAATTGATACTAAAATTCATTGAAAATGAAATTGAAAATATATAATGTATTAGTTAAGAAAAATAATCTACATAATATCTAGAAAATATAATTTTTCATAATGTTTTTAAAATAATTCTATTCTAAACATTTTTGAAAAGGGAGAAAGATGTGTCCCATTTGGAAAACAGTTGAAAATTTCATTTTAAACCCATTTTTATTAATGTAACATATAATTTTAAATGGATGTGTAAAATTACATATTTTTTGATTTTTATTTTATTTTATCATAATACATGGATGTAATATAGGGATATTATATATGTAAAAGAAAATAAAATATTGGTATCACATAGAATTATAATTCATGATATTTCATAAATAAATATGTGTGGAAATGGAAATGAAACATATTGACCACAATCCTATACATGGAAGATGAAATATTTATACATTATGGAAATATAATCCTGTGATTTCATCCAAATGGAAATTGAATATAAACAATATCAAAAGGAGAAATATTATGATATATATCCTTTGGAACTTTATTATTATTACCCATTCAGAGGGGCCCATGATGTGACTACCCAACACCCACCTCTGATAGGCCATGGACTGTCGACTAGAACTAACTAGGAATATCCAGAAAAGGGGAGGAATTTTTATAAGTACCTATACCCATACACACATTACTAAACACAAAACACTGAATGTGAAAACACTAAATAAATTATCATGCACACTACTAATATACCAGCAACAGAGTATGATTCTAGGAAAACTAGAAATTCAAACGGGCCAGAATACTAGCCCACCAAAATTAAATCTTCTAAAGTAAATTCATAATTTCTGGAAACTCGTCCATAGAAATAAATGCATGAAGGTTTTGGGTAAGATATTTTTCTAAATATGTAGGAGAAAAACTCGCCTATTTGATAACATTAAGCACCACATGGTCCTAGTCCACCTTGGACATTGTCAAAGCGTCAATTATCTATACAAGGCATGGCCGGTGAAAGAAAAACCCATGCATTTGTGAGTAAAAAAATACATAGTACGAAAACCCAAAACAAAAAAGGTAATACAACTATGAAAATACAGAATGTATACCTTGAAAGAAACACACATCATACACCACAAAGAAAACACACAATGTATAGTCAAATATGTTAAGCCCACACATTTATAAGTCTAAAGCACAAAGTGAAGGATTTTTAATAGTTATAAACAGATCTATTAATCTCCATGACACTAGAACTATTGATGGACCACAGAAAATTGTTGGTACCTAGAGAATTGGTGGCACAATGAATATCAATAGAACATAGAGTGACGATGGAACACAGATCGTCGATGGAACATAGATCATCAATGGCACAAAGAGCTTCTATGGTGCATGGAGTGGCAATGAAACAAATATCATTGAGGGTGCACAATGTTTCAACATGTCATACAACCCCCAAGTCACAGAGTCATTGAGATCACATAGTCATACAAAGTCATATGATTCCACTAATATCGCACTTGTTCTGGAAGAATATACTCTTCAATCTATTAGGTTAGAAAACAACATCCATAAAAATAACTTATGTTATTTAAAAATGAACATCTCATCTCAAGGGTCAAAAATTTGAAAATGGATTGTCCAATTGATTAATGGTTTGAATGATATGACCAATTTAGTAAAAATGCTCAAGACTGGTCTGGGTTTGGCCCGACCTAATCTGACCTAGTCGATCTGGATAGGCCAATTGGGACACATAGTCCCATCCACTAGGTAACTGGAGCATCTTGGTTCTATAGCCCGACCCCCATTGTGTTGGTCTGTTATGCTCTAAAAAACCATCTTGGCCTAGTCGTGTCCATATGATCCACATGTTCGTCGGACTATGTGGTTAGCCGGCACCCCCAATCAATGTAGATCTAGAACTAGTTGACACAACTATTTCTCCTCCTTTGATTTTTCATGTGGTCCCATCGCAGCATGATCCACTATCCAATGCAGATTTGCGCCACGTCTCTACTATTGCAGCCGGTAGTTGCTGCCTGAGGCCTCCTCCGATGCAATCCTGCCTGGACATCATCTCTCCCCCACCACCTATTTCCCTACCACAGACCCATTCCTAATGTTTCTTTAATAGCTTAGCCACCCCTATAGGGATGGTTCCTCCTTCTCCTCTGGCTTCCCCACTGGCGTCATTGCCCTTCCACGATCCGCCAAAGCCGGCTCGAGACAATGATTTTGGACACTTCCTTGGGAATCCACCTCCACAGACTTCCACATGATTAGATCACAGATTCTCGGATCTTTGCACCACATATTCAATACTCAATAATCCTCTTATCGTAAAACATGAGTGTTTGGATAAAAGAGTCAGGAATTTGAATTACCAATTTGAATGGATCATGGCCTTGTTCGTTTCATTCATGATATGTTCTTGTTCGAGGTTTAATAATGAAAAAACCAATGATAATATCAAGGAATCTATCATCCCATTCATCCCTATAATGTTTATCCACCCCACAATACTGATATATCCATGAATCATCCTTTTCATGGGTTGGTCATCATTCTTCATTGAATATAATAATTGATAAGAAATCACAATGTGATACACACCCTACTTCAAGGCTAGATCATTCATTGATGAAGAACAGAGTTCTATGTCATCGTCAATCCTCAGTCCTCCAGTGTTCATTATTGATATATATTCATTATTATTCCCTCATGGGAATTCTATTGTTATGAAGATATCCCTAAATTTACATAAAATGTATTATTAACAATAATGTGGTTTTCACTGCATCTACATGTAATGTTCAATGAAATATTTTTAATAAATATTTTATTTTTTCTCTAATCCAAAAAATATTCACTCCAGACCCACGCTATCCATGTTTAGGCCATTCCTACATCCACTACTAAAAATGTAATGGTGCCTGTATATTTCTGATCTGAGATTCTGTTTAGATGTTATTCCCATTTAGAAAAGAATCTTCCACCACACTTTATTAAAAATATAAAATTCTTCACCATATATTTTCAAATTCACCAATCCTTGGAATCTAACAAACTCTCAGGGCTTGGTCTCATAATTTTTCTATTTTATTTTATAAAAATAAATCCAAAAAAATCCATGTCATTACATTCTCCCCACCTTAGGGATTTACATCTCTAAATTCCAAAACAAGGGCTACTCCACAAAAATATAATGGTACTAAGCACAAATCTAAGCCTCTCACTCCCTTGTCCTCCCATTGGTATTACCATGTTACCACTGAACACACACTATAGTAATCAACCATTCATGAAGAATCCACTCATTTCGATCCTAGATTTCCACTGGGTACTCTATAAAAGTCATCCCATCTTCAATTTCCATCTCACCCCAGTCGATGACATGTGATGGATCAGGCATGTACCTACTCAAATGTGACACATGGAAGACATCAAGCACCTGGTGTAACTACATGGGAAGAGCTATGTTGTATTTCACCTCACCATCTCTTCCTCGAATCTGAAAAGGGACAATTTTTCTCAAAGATAACTTGCCAACAAAACCAAATATCTATAATCCCCATTGAGGTTAGACCAAAAGAAAAACATATTCTCCCACCAGGTACTCCAAAGGAATCTATGTCCTATTAGAATATGATATAAATAAGAAATGTGTTGTCATCATATACTCCAATATGATCTTCCCCTTCTCATTGGTTGCTCGTACCAACTCTGGACCCATGAGTTGTGACTCTCTTGTGTCTATCCAACATTATGGTGACATACATGGTCGCTGCTACAAGGAATATAATGGTCTCATACTGATGGGGGAGTGATGGATATTTTTTACAAAAACATCACTATTTTTGGGTGATCCTCTCAACTATGTCCAAAGGCTATGATGCAAGTCTATATCATTTCTTCAAGAACCTGGATGGTCCTCTCTATTTGGAAATCCATCTGGGGACGAAATGTTGTGTTCAGGTGCAACTGGGTCCCAAACCACTCCCTTAACCCCTTCCACAACTAGGATGTAAAGTGACCACCCTGATCCAAGATAATATTTTTTGGGACTTCATGGAGCCAAATTATCTCCCACATGAAGAGGCATCACAATATCTATACCAAACATTACTCAGATATTTGTAATATGTTTGATGACTTCGTGAGATGACCAATGATCATCCAAATGGTATCATTTACCCTATACATGTGATTAAACTATCATGAAGTCCATTGATATACAATCCCACATCCAATATATAACCTCAAGTGATTGGTTCAAGCCTGAAAAAACATGGTTCTCAGCCTTCATCTGTAGGGAAGTGAGGCATCGAGAGGTTATCTATGCGGCCACCTTCTTCATTCTAGACCACCAGAAATGATGTCATAGTTCTTGATACATCTTTTCCACTCCTGGATGTATGACCAATTTTGATGTATTGAACTCCATCAAGACGTCATCCCTAAATGTCATTGGCACTACTGTGTGCGCTCTGATGTGAGGAATCTTCTCCCCATCTTTCGAGTATCCATCGGGGGCTTGCCCTGTGGACATCTATGAACGTAAAGTATCACATTTAGTGTATCTGAGATATTCCTCTCGGGCTCACTATATTATTGGAGGTGTGAAATTCATAGAATGGAGGTAAAATGGTCCATCTCCATCAACAATGTATTTTTGTCACTCGACCAACTAATTCGACACATCACTTCGCAGTTGCATGGTAGATCTCATGTTGTGAGCATGTGCCGCTATGTTTCTCTTCTTATGGGTATAGAAAATCTTAATGAAATTTTCTTAGAGGAACTCTATCCATTATCTATAAGTCAAAATCAGATCAATATGATAGAATATATACATGAGACTCTTATGGTAAGAGTAGATGGTAGACCACTCACCCATCAGGTAGTGCTTCCACATCTTCCATACGAAGAATACTACTGCAAGATCAAGATCATGGGTCTCGTGTTTATGGTCATTCTAAATCAACTAACCCAAACCATAGGCAATCAAAACATTCCCCTACATCAAGAAATAACCATTCCCACTATTTGATGTATCATAGGACACCACGTACTCTACACCATCCTCTCATAATCTCAATAATGGTGCACTCATCAATCTCTTCCTTAACTCTAGAATAGACTTTTGTAACTACTCTATCCACACGAAAGGATTCCCTTTATCTGTCAAGGATGTCAAGGGTGTTAATTATGTTGAAATGTTGAGTACAAAACTATGATACCACCCACCCAAGCCTATGAAACTCTACATCTCAGAAACACTTTGGGGGTGGATCCCATGTCTGCACTACATCATTCATCATCAGTTCTACTAAAAATAAAGCCTTTGAAATGATTTGTCCTAGAATGTGAACCTCAGGATTCTATAACTAGAACATACAGTGAATATCATAATGATGGGGCTCTTAGAGTGTGTCCAGGACCATCATCAAGTGTATCATGTTCTCCTCCTTGAATGTTATGTACACAGTTATGTCATCAATAAATACAACAAGGAACCAATCAATATAAGGTGGTAAGATAATGTTCTTGAGTCCCATGATCCGAAATGGGGTGTTCGTCACACCAAATGGTTTCACTGTGTACTCATAGTGGATATACCATCAATTTAAGTCAGTCTATGGGATGTCCTCATCTTGTACATGAAGATAGTGATAGCATGGTATGAGGTCTATCTTTGAGAACCACCTATCTCCATCCAACAAATTGAATAGGTTTTCAATCCTTGGTAGTGGAATTATATTCATCATTTTCACCTAGTTTTGTTACTTTAAGTATACACAAAACCAAAATCTATCGTCTTCATACTTCACAAAAAACACTCGATCTACCCTAGGTGAAACACTATGGCTCAGAAATCCCATCATTTTCATGTCATAAAACAATACCCCTAGTTCATGAAATTATATGGGAGCCAACCAATATGAAGATTTTGATATCAATTTCATCATAGGGTATAGGTCAATACAGAAATATACCTCCCTATTGGGATGTAATCTAGGAAAATCCTTAGGAAATTCATCATCTTTCTATTCCCCCACATTTGGAAACATATCACACATATCATTTATTGTTTTGAGCGTAAATCTAGACAATTGATGTATGATCATGTAAACCCTCCTATGTTTGAGTATTTTATCAAATTCATTTGATTCCTTTTCAATGACATAAGTAATCCTTGTCCCATATCAACTGACACACAAAACATTGCACCTAAAACAATTTATATGGAAACGAACTATAGATAAGCTGCCCATACCATGAATAATGTCATAAGGCCTCAACACTACCACAAAAATATCCCATCAAAAACTCTCACCCTCTAGTGTAAATAGAAAACACTAGGAACTAGTGTGTGATTTTCAAAACTCTCCCCTATAGTAGTATATAACTGTAGGGATTGAGTCAACAGTTCCACTCGAATATTCATGTCTTGAACTAGGATCCAGGTTAGAAAATAGTTGTTGGAACTTGTGTTTATTAAAAATTTACCTAGGGTGTAAAAGGCATAGATCGTGCCTCTAATAAAATCTAGGGCACCATGGTCATAATCATACATTTCCCGAAGCTGGCCTCGTACCTATCAAATAGCTCCCTAAGCCCATGGTATACCACTTGGGGGTGGTGGTTGTGGTAGGTCGATCCTCCGCCCACCGCTTGCTTCACTGCCTTCTTCTCTTACACCTACACCGCATATTGTATGACCTTGTTCCTACCTTTTCCTCTACCTAGAGGGTCCCTCATACATCTGTTGGTTGTTCATATGACCGGTTAGACAATCTCTAGCTAGATTCCCTTAAATGGTGAATGCCTAACACATCCTATCCATTGACAGAATCTCTCTACCATGGGAGCCACAAACCACTGACCCCATGTCCTAGGGTTGTCCCTTGAAAAATCTGATCTACTTGGATCGCTTCATCTGCTATTATACACTTGATGCCAACAATTTTTCTACTTGATCCATATTGTAGCTCCCATATTCAGTGTCTTCTCTTCCAAAAATTTATCTACTAGCAGTGCTCTCTCCAGTTCACCTGTATGTATCATAAAGATAAGGGATATCATGTATTATCTAATCTCCCTGCGTAGTCCATACTCTATGGTCTAGTACCTAAATAACAGTTCCTATATCATATCCATGGATTAGCAAGAAATATTCAAAAAAATCACCTTGTACTCTACTACAATTTGGCTACCCTGCTACAGATGCAGTTTCTCATGTATATCCATGGAGTGTAACGGTTCTAGAACGAACTCCTCCCATAAGTGGCAATCAATGTATATCCAAGTGAGGGCCATCTTCTCATGAGTCTGGATCACTAAACATCATCATCTCCCCACTTATCCATGTAGAAGAAACACTGATAGGACTACTATGAAGGGGATATGCGTCCTCACTAGATGAAAGTCATACATAACCAACTCTAACAAATCCATAGATCATGGGGGTCTAGATGACCCTTAAACCTGGGAGGTTTCATTCTTTAAAAATCATACATGACACTCCTCCTACGTTGCTCCCTTCAGGTAGAAATGTTATTAAATACAATTCTATGGGTGGTGGTATCATTGGTACACCACCTAGGGGTGCTATCTATGGTACTCAGCCCTGTAATGACGCCTCATCGCTTGGCTGATATTCATCCTAATCATGCATCAGAAGCCTAGATGGTTGTCTACGTGTCAGAATCCTGGGATAGATCGAGATGTGCCATAGTAAATAGAGTATACCTATGGAGATTTCAGTGAATCATGTAGTAAATACTAACAGACTCAAAATACTATATGATGGATGTACCTTCTATTTTCAATGGAATTGTTTTTTTCATGAACATAGTTGAATGTATAGTTAAGAGTCATGGGGAATGGATACATCGGCCTCCAAACCAACACTGGAGTTTTTGGTCTAAAATATAAACTTGAAACACTTATCACTATTTCCCCAAACTAATTTCACATACTCTTTGATTGTTAGTTATAAACGACCAACCTCGGATTCCACTATGTTATGACCCATCCCAAATGGACCCATGTCACAACTACCCCAAACCCGACTTCGATAGGTCATGGACTAGCGACTAGAACCTTGAAGGAATACCCACAAATGCATGGCATTTTCTATATAACTATACTCACGCACCCATCTCTAAGAAAAAAATTATGAAATGTAAAATCATTATGAAAATATGCATGAATATCACGAAGATACCAAGAAAATAGTATGATAGTAGAAAAACAAGAATGAAAATGGGGCCAGAATTCAAGCCCACCAAAAATAAATTCTTAAAATGTGAATTCACATGTTACTAAAACTCATATTCATAAATCCCCAATATATGGGCATGTGTAGGAAACATGTTTGAATCCATAAGAGCCCTCCTTGCCTATCTGATCACTCAAAGAACCAACTGGTCTTTGTCCACCTAGGACTCCATCAAAGTGTTGATCATTTTCACAATAAAGGACATGTGAAGGAAATGCCTATGCATGATGGAGTAAAAGAATACTCATTAGGACACTGCAAAATCACCAAGGTAATCACACTAAATTAATAAATGAATTATATCACAATGGATCACATGATGTACACCATAAAGGAAACACCCAAAGTATAATCCAATAAAATCAAATTACATAGGTATATGTATAAAGAATGAAGTGAAGTATTTATAGTAGTAGGAAACATATCTCTCAGAATCCATGATATTAGATGTGTTGACAGTGCAAAAATCATAGATGGTGCATAGAGCATCGATGGAGAACATATTTTTGGTGGTGCATGGTGCGTCGGTGGCTCCAGGAGTGGTGATGGTGCCAGTGATGTCGATGGCACATGAAGATTTGATACATCATAGATTGTTAATGGCACACATAGAATCAACGAAACATGGAGTTACAATGGAACATAGATACATAATGGGTCTTATAACCCCCATGTCACATAGATTCAAATATTGCATACTCACAACCTGACATATGATTCCACTCGTAGCACGCATGTTCGAGGAGAACCAACACCTCAATCTATTAGGTCATATACCAAATGCAAAAAAAACTCACATAGAGGATTAAAAAAGAATGGTATTTTCTTAAGGATCCCAATGGTGAAAATAAATCATCAAAAAGGAACATGGTTTAAACGATATGAACAATTTAGTAAAAAGGTTTTGGGATGGTCTGGGTCCGACCGACCCAACATGACTCTTGTTCAACCGAACTACCCGGCCCTGTATTGCTGACCAACCAAACCTAGTTCGGGAAACCAAAATGACATGGTCAGTAGGGGATAGTTCAATGGGTATGGCTCATTGGGCCACCAGAGTGGCCCAGTTCTCCAACCTGGACTCCATTTTCTGGGAAAGTTATGCTTTGCCAGACGCGGCCCACCTTGGCTGCGTCCCTATGGTCCATGCAGTCACCTGACTACATGGCCAACTGGCTCCCCCAATAAATGCGGTGTCACACCAAATTCACACGGCTAGCCAACATCCTCCACCTAGTCTCGTTGTACCACCGTCGTGGGGTCCCCCATCTGATGCTTCTTTGGGTCACGCCCTAAGATCCACCACCGCCATGAGGATCCTTTCAAATGGTCCCCATTGGACGATGTCTCACCACTTCCACTAGAAACTCTAATGGCAGCCCATTCCTTCCAAACCCCACCCATATCGACCACCCCTTCCAAGCTATTTCCACCTCCACAATCGAGCTCCCCCCGACATTCTTTCCATACCATGCACCTTTTGAGCTAGCCAGAGATGGTGCGTCAAGTTGCTACCTTAGGTTGCCACCGCCTTGCACCATTAGGGGATCATATCCATGGTTCTTATATCATTGCACCACATATTTAAGGAACAACATCCTCTTATCATAAAACGTGAGGATAAATGAACACAAATTATAGGGGGAATGATACAAGAATATGACTACCTAATTTGAATGGATCTTGTCCTCATTAGTGTTGTCCATGGTCTATTAATGATAGAATTTTATAAAAGAACAAACCACTAGTATTCAAAATGAATCTATCATCCCATTCGTCATCATAATGTTTATCTATCCCATAAGAATGATGTAACCATGAATCAACGTATCCGTAGGTTGATCCACATTTTTCATTTAATCTATGAAGAGATAATAAATCACAAAGATATTGACTCCCTACCTCGTGTTTGGATTAATTGTGGAAGGGGAACAAAGTTCTATTTGATCATAAATTCTTAATCGTCCTCAATCGGTCGACATTTTCCATCATGAGAGCATATTTATACCTATATAAGGTGAATTCTAGGGTAATGAAAATGACCATATTTTCCATGACAAGGATTATTAAAAAACTCTGCTATGTCAACAAGTGAGGTTCAATACAATGTTTTTTATAATATTTTAATGACTCCCACTCCAAAAATAAATTCACCCTTGACTAGTTCCAGTTGAGGTTATGTCCTACCTAATGTGAATAAGCTACTATAAACAAAATTGTGCCCTCTTATTATTGATATGGGAACCCGTTTATATGTTAATCAAATTTAAAAAAGAATCCTCTAGTGCGATTTATAAAAAAAGATAACATTTTTCCCCATATCATTCCAAAAACACTAGGCCTTGAAATATCATTTCATCTCAGAACATAGTCTCAAAATCATCCCAATTGGTTCTTTTAAAAAATCGTAGAAATTCAGATTCATTACATTTATGAAAACTTCATTTGTAATCCCCATGAAAGAAACATTTATATGAATAATCCATAAATAAATCAGAAAACTCAAATTAAGAATTAATCATGATTATTTTATGTGTATCAAATGTAAATCCAAATAAAAATTTATATAAAATAATTAAAAATTAATTGCACACATAATCATATAATATCATATATAAAGAATATATAACCTAACTGAATGTTAATTAATTATGTTATGGAATTCTTTTCCACAATGTAACATATATGTAAAATACCTATAGATTAAATAATTATAAATGAAAACTAAAATACCATTATTTATGAATTATTTATGATATTATATGTAAATGGGTTTTCATATTAACCACAAAATATATATATTTGGAATATATCATATGTCTCTTAAAACTATATATTCAGATTTAAAAAACCACATATGAAGTCCAGGATTTCCAAATGTTATTTCAGAAAACAATAAAATAAGAGTATATAATTTTTTTTATTTCATAAGAACCATTTTACATTTTAATATTTATTACTCAAACAATCTTTATTTAATTTAAAATACATATTAAAATCAATAATCAAACAAGTCTACTTCAAATTATTTGGGGACATCCATTTGATTAATTTAAAATGGATTTGGTGTGTTGATGTTTACTAGAGCGGTTATTATTTGCATATCTATAGAATAACAATCCTTAAATTAAAATAATAAATATTCGTAAATTATTTATTTTAGAATAAATAACGAATGATGGTAATTAAAATATGAATACATTACTTTCCTTGAGACAGTAGGAAGTATATATGCATGTGTAACATTTCCATTTTTCAATGACCGTTATAGAAAGAAGGTATGAATTATTTTATAATTTCATTATGATAAATAAAACATAAATATCATTTAATCTATTTAAATATACTCATAAATATCATCCATTAGATTTACTGATGATAAAAGATTTCGCATTGCTTCATGGAGGCAGTGGACTATAGATACATGGGCGATGTCATCATTTTTTAGTTTATGAACGAAAATAATATATTATATTTTTAGTATATAAAATATGAAATTTTTATTTTTATTTTATATTTTATTCCACAAATATTTGTTAAAATTATCTTTATTACCATTCATGTAAATCATTACTAAAAAATAAAATCTGTTTGTAAGGAAATATTCCTCTAAAATAATGAGCGACGTAATCATACTCCCCATAGAATGGAATGTAATAATTTATATGTGATATACTATCATCAGAAGTATGTATATTTTAAATATATTATATATATACCATAAATCCATCATTAAGAAAATCAATGGGAAAGGATGACGAAAAATGATGACATAAGTTCATGCGGTGATAGTTTTTCACACACACAAATGAAGATTTCATATACCATTTAATGTAAGAGGACATGAATTTAGCATGTTTCATTTACCTAATAATATATCAAAACATGGGATATTATTATATTATTATATAATATAAATTTATCAATATTTTATTGAGTGGGAATATGTAACAAAATAAGGATGCTCGGTTAAGAATGATACCTCTTCGTTGGGAAAACCCCCAAGGTAAAAAAAATCCTTATGGGAATGGCTTATGATAAAAATAATGGATATTGGTTTTGATAAGGGAATATTGGAATATATTAGTTCTGGTAATGGCTGATATAAATATATTTTTAGTAAATTAATAGGATGTGAAAGTGGTGGGCTTTTAAAAGTGAGGTGAGGTGAACACAAGGAAATTTTTTATATCTAAAGGTGTAAGTATGTTTTTTAAATTCTAAAAGGTTAAAAAATGTTCCATAATCTAATACTATAACATATAAGGTATAAATATTTATCGAACATAGTTTTTTTGAAATTTAAATGTCCTATTGACCATTATATTTTTTTCTTAAACCTCTCGATATAACAATATAAACCTTAGAAATTGTAATAAATAATTATACTTTTAACTATTAATTATACTAAAAATAAAATTTGACCATAGGAGATATTTTAAATTATAACTTTTCTAGATATGGAAATAATTTTAACAGATTAAATTAAAAAATAGGAAAATTATTTTATAAAATAAAACATGTAAATTCCATGAAAAGTGGGTTTTGAAGAGGATTATTTTTTGATAATTCACAAATTTTATATTAACTAATTGAATAATAATAATGTTTGTAGAAATATAAATTAATAATTAATTATATAAAATCTATGCATTTTATTTAATTCATTACACATTAGGTGGGTTTCGAATTGGTTAAATAGGAGAAATATTATTAACATTATAACTAAATTCTTAAAAAACTTTTTTTAGACCAAAAAGTTTTACTTATACTAAAATCCAACATAAATATTATTAAAAAGTAATAAACTAGATTAAATAAATTTCAAAATTAATTATTTCATTTTAAAAAATATAAAAAATAAAATTGAACATTTAAATTAACATAAGTCATTTAAAAGAAATGAATTATTAATAATAAAATATATATTTTCATAGTAAAATGGATGATTAATGTTTCCTAAAAAATCCCAAAATACCCCAAAAAGTTAATTTTCATATACTTATTTTAAAAATTATGTTCATTTTATCCAATATATTTTCCATCATTTCTAATAAATTTTTATATTTATTTTATAAAAAGATATGAATTTATTTTTGAATATAATATATATTATATGATATAAAATTATTTTAATAAAAATTCATTGATAATTTACATAAAATTTCTGAATAATTTATAATTTTCTCAAATTTTATATGTTTAACAATATTTATTTACAACTATTCGAAGATAAAAAATTTAACAGCTTTGTTAAAGTGATTATATATTTCATAGGTCTGTTAATATCAGTGTTGTGTGTCAAATGTGCTATCGAACATAATTTTATATTCTATAATCTCTGGGTATTACATCTCTTAGGTGTAAAATTAATATCCTCTCTATAATAATCTACTAGGTTTCATATTCATGGTTTTAATAAACATTAACAACTAAAATAGTTGTTTATAATTATCCAAGTCATTGAAACCATCATGGAGACTTTGGTATCCATTAAATCAAAACAATACCCATCAATCAGGCCTTTATAACAATCTGGAAGATCTATGTAACAATCATACAGAGATATATACACAAGATTCATGTTATTAAAACCATAAATATGTCATTTTAACCATAATAAATCAAATTTTTATGCATCATGATTATATAAAAGGACAAAAAATCATTAGACTACAATTTTGGTCTTCATGTTTATGAATCTAAAGAATGACATTAATTGAGATGATGTAGAAGCTATTTGATCACTTTTATAATCATCATTAACTACTAAAATATTACATTATCAATGTTTGTTAATTATATTTCTAATATTCAAATCTGTGGGTAGGAAGATCAATGTTTAATGATTTATGTGAGGAATTAAAAAAATCAATTTATATTTTATAGAACTATTAATTCTAATGAAGATTACATATCGATATTCAAAATTATGGATTCAATATCAAAATATGATAATTATATTTGTATCCTTGATTGCGTTATTATTTTTTTGGATCATTATTATTTAGAATGAAAAGAAAATTTCATGGATTTTCCACAATAATTTAAATATATTTTACTTGAAGATTTAATTATCCATTAGTGTTAAAATAATTGAAAATCAACATGGTTGAATGAGATGCCAGTTTCCATGAATGATATAAAGGGGTTCATATTTTGATTGAAGGCTATGAATTTACACAATCATGAAATGAGATGGATTTATTGAACTCAATGATTCTAATAAAAATGATGAAACCTGTTGTTTATTGTTTAGGTTTTTAGTATGTTAATTATCACAACTGATTTGAAATCCTATATTTGGAATGAAGAGTATTTAATCTCAAGAATGTTATTGATAAAACATGTTATATAACTAGATTATTATCGAACAATACTTCTATTGGAAATATAAAAATGTATAACTACACACTTTCTAGGATTTATTTTATATATTCATAAATATATAATAATTATTGAGATACATATATAAGTGTATGGGGAAGACATAATCCACTATTATTTGTGGGAAAAAAAGAAATATTTTGTTTTCCATGTAATTTTTATTAATAAATTTTATGTTTTTAATATCATTTTACATTCAATTTTTTTTCATAAGAAAAAATATGGAACTATCATTGGTATTTTATATTCATTTGTAATGGCTAAAGAACAAAAGAAAATCAAATATTCTATTTTTTTATACTATTTATGAATGGAGTAATTTAATGTTTCCTCATATGTCTAGGATATTTGGAAGATTGAGGTTGAAGAAAATAACATTGAATGAAGAGTGATTTTTCTGTATTGTGTTGTGAAAGTGTGAGTATAAAATATATATATATTTACTAAGGAAAAATTTTATGAGTACTAATTAATTTGCTGTATCATTGATGAATATTTGATTATGAACTCACCAATTGTTTTACAATAGATTCTACTATTATTTGAAAAATATATATCATGAAAAAGAATATGAAGATGAAATGAATGTGGCAAGTTATAATTGTAATTAGTGAAAGTCAATGATAAAGTGTAATGTAATGATATAACAAAGAGAATTATATAATTTTTAGAGTGTAAATCATAATTTAAAATTTAATTCGAAGGTATTCATGTGATTTTTATATTTTGAGTTTCAAAAAACCTATTTTGTAAATAATTAGAAGTTATGGATTGAAAAGATGAAAATTTGTACACATGTTTGATTAATGATATTTTAGAAGATGAAAAATCTCATTTTAAGGGATAAATATCATCATTTCTGGTTGTTTTGACATACTTAGAAAATATTGGAGATATTATTCATAATTAGGATGGTTACTGAAATATTATAGGTGTGTTCTCTAATTTATGATTAATGGATTCCTATAAATAAATTTTCACATTTTTTATACAGTAAATGTTGGGAACTTGTGTAATACAGTGATCATTATCCAGTGAAATGTCGAAAGTTTTTTTCATTATGAAAATTATCCAACTCATATTAATTTTTTGTTATAATACGACCATTGAATTTTTTCTCAATGGGAGATGAACTGTATAAGGTGTAGGATTCCCACATTTATAAATAATAATTAAAATTGGAAATTTACATCATTGATTATAGATGTAATCAATGAATTTTTTTTATCAAAAATAGTTCTCAAAAATTTATTAAAATTAAATACATGCATTTAATAAAAATTTAAATAGCCTATGTCTAATGTTTCATCCATAATGAAAATGAATGTTTTTTATGAAAATAAAAATAAAAAATTTTAAATTATGAAATTATAAATATATAATGAAAATGTAATAACCATTAATAATCATTGTGGTTCATTAAAAAATAATTACATATCAAAATAACCATAAAAAAGTGTTTTTTATTAAAATATGATTTTTTTATATAAAAAAATTTCATATATTTCATGAAAAACCCCTCACCGTCAAGGTCATAATGATATTATTCGTAATCTATTATGTTTAGTAACGTTGAAAAAAATACATTTATTTATTTTTGGGATATTTACATAATAGTACTTCTGGGTTCTCACTTCTAAATAAATGGTGTCATAATTTTATAGAATCTATGGTATCACTAGGGTATTGATAGATGGAGAGTGTGTATTTATGAAATAATTCTCAATTTCTTTATGGCATAGGCTCTATCATGAAATGTGGTTGTTGTAAACATATTTCACCATTCCTTATTTTATTGTTAATTTGTTTTTTTTCTGATTATAAAAAATTGCATAAAAATGGTTTCATAATCCATATGTCTATGATAAAGATTTATATGTGTGAATAGAATGAGATTTATTTTTTGGAAATTAAAATATGAGTAATATAATGTTTTATGAATTAATTTTTTCTAAGAATAATAATTAGTATAAATATATAATAAATTGAACAAAATAAATATAACAATATATATATAGAAAATTCTTTATATAATATTATGAGATTTTAAAACACCCTTAAAAATTCCATTTGTGTTATTTAACTCAAATTAAACAACTTCCAGGACCACAATGATTTAGAATTATTGAAAATTTTGGTTAGGTTCAAATAGATTATATTAAAAAATTCATGCATAATATTGGGGAATCAAACAATATTAGTAACATATATATTTTGTTATATTTAATATACCCTTATCTTGGAAATCTTAATTGTCAAGATACCAATGGAATTCAGAATACATAATCCATCTAGTATATTTTGAAAAGAATAATTCCACCCAATTCTTCAAGATTAATATATATTATGAAAGATATAATTTTTTATTAAATATATCAATTTATTATTTCAGGAGTATATCTCGGTAAGTCCAGATAAAATATGGATCTTGGTAGAGTAAATCAGATTATATATAATACTAAAATGAGGAATAATTTTAATGGGATAAATATTAATAAAATTTCATATAAAATTATTGTAATACATTTAATAATATGATAAAAGATTATATTTTTGGTTAAATAACAACATTTTCATACCTGACTTTGAGATTAATTTCTGGAAGGACACTCTTAGTTAAATCCCATTCTTAGGCTGGAATAAAAAGCCCAAAATGATTTAAAAGAAAAATTAAATTTGTCATAGAATCAAATTGTAACACCCCAAGCTTCTACGGTACGCTTCTCTTTGAATAATGTGATAGCGTGTGTTGTACGCAACACCGAGTTCTAACACACCATAACCAATCAAACTAGCCGTTATGAATAGTAATACATACTTTTTGAAATTATATATATTTTATATTTCAAAATGGACTTCATTTTTGGATTCGGAATATCGAATTTAGCCTAAGGTGAAATTTTGGTACATTTCGGATAACTTTCATATTTTGATGAATAGTGAAAATTACTAAATTTTAATTAAAAACAACTTTTTTAATCAAAATAATTAATAGTGATAAATTATGAATTTGAGTGGTTTTAAAGTATATTTAGAATATATTTTTACCGTTTAATATAATTTTGGTCATTGGACATAATTTTACAATTAAACCGAACATAAACAAGTGTCAATCTTTTGATAGTTATTATCTCTTAAAAACACGCTTTTTGTTTTGACAGCTGGAATTAATTTTAAATTAATTTCTGTCACTTCTGTGTTTTGAATTTAGAAAAATGGATTCTATATTTGGAATCAGGATGTTCAAATTGTGTAAATAGGTAACTTTTATTTTTAGACATTTTGAATAATTACTGCGGTAAATATTTTATTTACCATGGTTAAGGGTAAATCCGGTAAATAAGGGTTAAAAAATAATATTATAATAATACTAAATTACCCTAAAACGTGTCCTAGCCTTATTGGTTGATACATGTTCGACCATAGGCATCTTTGGGTCGATTTTGGGACCCCATGGTGCCACTTGTAGGTGATAAGGACACTTTATTTTAATTAAGTTAAAATGAATACAAAAATGACACAAGCATATATCTTTTAGCAAAACAATTGTTACATAGGGTTATATATGTTGTATTTTAGATTATAAATATTCATTAGAAAGATAAGATTATTTCCTACATAATGATATTTTATTTATAATTTTTAGACATTAAATAATTTATTTTATTTATGACACAATGATGATGAAGTAATTACTATAATAGTGAAAAATTAAAATAATTAATATTATAAATACCCAAATAAATATAATATGAAACTTTTAATGAATTAAACTACCTTTCTAGGATAATATGATATATTAGGATTGATTTAATTAACTTTGTTCGAAGTAATCAATCTGTTATGAGTTTCACAAAAATCAACTATTGAATAGTGTCAAAATTGACATAAAAGAGTTCTTAAAACAAATATTATATTATTAATTGATATTAAATTCTTAAAAATCTAAGGTTCGGACAAGAGACTTATATCATGATAGGTTCATCATTAATGGAACACTTGGGGGTCTCTTGGATGTATATAGTAAGTTTATTAACCATATTATATAAAAATACAAAGAGACATTGTAAAAGTGAAACTAATTAACTTAGAGTTAATACTTAAAGATAAGGTTAATATAAGTACCCCAACCTGTCTAAATTCTATTAGTTGAGTTGTTTTCGACCCATACCCACCTTAACCTTTGAATAGTCAACTTTGGAGCCATTGGAAACCGATTATTAATTTATTATAAACTAATATCTCTAGATTTTCCAAAGGTTCCCCTCATCCCTCTTATAAAAGGGCACTCCTCCTTCTCATTTCTTCACACCTTAAAAGCCATTTGGTTCGGCCAAACTCTACCCAAATACTCTCCCAACTTCCCTCACTACAACATAGGGGCCTTAGTTTGATCAGAAAGCCAACCTAAGGAGACCTTTTGATCAAATCAAAAGGAAGAACCCGAAGAAGAGGTAATGATTTCACCACCCTTTTTCCAAGATCATTTCTTCTTCCACTTCTTCTTCCTTTGTTTTTACCATTCTAAAATAATAACTCCAGTATCATATATATACTGTGATGTTATTATAAATATGGTACAACCATATTCAGTATTCTATCCACCCTTTGAATAACATGTCACCATACGTGCGTACGTACGACTTACCGTCTCCACGTCGTGGTGTAATTGTTATTCAATATAATATTATTTGGATGGGTATAATAATGATGTGTAACTCATGTAAATAATAAATATAACATGTTAATGATTCTGTATAGATGATATACCATCCATTTATATATTATTTTAATATCAAAATAATGATATTGTCACTCGTGCGTACGTACGGACTACCGTCTCCACGAACGCGATGAGATTCATTCTCCATCGTATCCATTCAAGTATAATTATAATTTGATGATTTAAAAATGATGTTTAAGGACTTGATATCATTATGGATATGAATAATATAAAACCTATCCTTTACAAACATGTCTTATGTAACAAAACATATAAAAGAAAACAAGTAAGTTAACACCCGAAATAACGATAATACTAAGATATTATTATCAAATCAATATTAAAAGATCATATATGATATCATATTAATGTATAAGATTATTGTATAATTTAACAACAATTATTTCACCATTATATAGGAGGTTAACCTACCCCAACTAAGGAAAAGTACAAGGTAAGGGTTATTTCACAATCTCTTCATTATCCGAGGTTGTTTATATGTAATAATCTGCTGTGATTTCTTTATCATCCGCATCCATGTTTCTTCGAAATGTATTTCAAAACATATTTATTATTTACAAGAATATGGGTTAAAGTCATTTATAACCTTGTTTTACTTTTTATAAGAGGTTTATAAAGGAATCTTTCCATCGTTTTCAAAACAAGGTCCTTTTTAACCTTTTTGACAGAATTAAGGTAAGAATGTTATTTTAACTTATACGGCGGGTGCGGCTATTTTCCGCCATTATAAAATCTTCAAAGCTTCCCTTACAAGCTTGTAAGAATATTTTCAAAGAAAATTTTTTATTTTATATGGATCTTAAATGATTTCAAAATAAAAGGAGATATTTCTTTAAAAAGAATTTTGATTTCATCTATGTCAACATCCTTTGATGGATTTTAAGATTATTTAAAGTTGATTTATTATGATACAAAACTTCTATATTGTATTGAAGGTTTTGTGATATGTTTGACTGTGGATGTGATATTTTTATACCATTCATAGTTTCTGGTGAAAGTATTGACATTTCGTATGCTAGTTTAATACGAATGTTTATGTTATGTTTAAACCTTTTCATATGGGAATGCATTGGACTTAATATGTGACGGGTGGAGCCCGCTATCGCTCCTCGATGCATCGGTAGGTCTCATTAGACAAACTAGTGTCTTGGAACAAGGCCTTGGAAAAATCTTACTTGTAGTCTTGGCACGAGGCCTTGGCTATGTGGTTATGATAGTCTGGCATTATGCATTCCAACATTATGAAAGTGGTTATTGATTTTTTCATGTGATTATTCGATTAGTATAATTTACATGTGAATAAGTAAATGGCATTATTTCATTTTATTTATGCCATACCATGTTGAAAGTTCATGTTTTAAAGGATTTTGTTTTAGTTATACATTTCCTTAAATGTTTATTCTTATTTATGAATGTTTCCGCTATATTGTTATCCTTACTGGGCATTTGAGCTCACCCCTTTTCTATGTTTTATTTTTCCCAGGAAGGGAAGAAGTAATTTATGAATGACCTGCAGGGATATTATGTGGGGATATGAGTGTGGATTATGGATACATTATGTTGTTGTAGTAGTTTTTCATTTTATGATGTAATGTAAAACTTATGAATATATCTAGTGTTTCCAAGGCTACTAAACCAATCGGTCTTTCGAGATTTGATCTTTCTTGTAATCATGCCAATGTTATGTAATAATGTACCGACTCTGGGTAACTCAGGTCAGGGCGTTACAGTTGGTATCAGAGGAAGTTTAGTACAAACCTTGGAAGCTAGATTTAGATAAACTCTGATTAGAGCACGTAGACCTAAGATGAACTTTGAGGATTAGTATAGAAGAACTTCCTAGAATTTTGGTATTGTAGAGATTTTGTGAGTTTTCCGAGAAATACTTCCCTGTCTGGATACGAGCAGGTAGAGGCGGCTCTGACACAGATGTACCTAGGGGTAAAACCTGAAAACACCGCTTTGAGCTAGACTCGAATGGGAACTGGTGCACGACAACGGGCCTTGCTGCACTCTTGGTTACGACACTCCCGGGGGATATGCTTAGGATAACTCTCATTTTCTTTACAAATAATTATGAAGGGTTTATGAGTATATACTTCCTCAAAGAAAACATTTTTATGATTATGGATTATATCCATAAATAGTTCAATTTATGTTAAGTGTTTTCTATGTATGGGATTATGTATTTTGATTCATAAACTGATCTAGTTTATGCCATTGTTTAGAAATGGCACCTAGTGGAAGAAATGGAAACCGTATCAATGCACGCACTCCATGTAGGGATTTCCCTCCTGCTCAAGATAATTATAGTGGGGCTGGTGATGCAACTGGTGCCGATCAGCTAATCACCATACTGGGACAACATACTCAGGTTATGAATAATAACCTTACCCGTATGGAGCACCCTGATCCGCAGCGTGGAGGATCAATGTTAGATCGATTCATGAGGCAACAACCACCAACGTTCAATGGGAATACAAATCCCTTAGTAGCCGAGCAGTGGATAAATTCCCTAGAGAAAATATTTCAGGCTTTGGGGAGAAGTGAAAGGGAAAAAGTTATCATGGCAGTTTACCGCCTCACTGGAGATGCTGACCAATGGTGGTCATTGATTCAAAACATGAAGGAAGATGATGAAGTATCAAATATGGAATGGAGGGAGTTCAAAGATCTGTTTTTATAAAAATACTTTCCTCGCGACCATCGAGCAGATATGGAAGGGCAATTTCTGAATCTGAGACAAAAGGAGGATGAGAATGTCACAAAGTATGAGGATAACTTTACAATGTTAGCGAGGTATGCTGGAGATTATATTCGCAACCCAAGAAGTAAGATTGATCATTTCTTTGATGGGTTAAAACCATTTCTCCGTCGAGCATTAGTCTCACAATCCTTTTCATCGTACGAAGACATTGTCTCATGTGCTATCAAGACCGAAAAGGAATTCTCTAAGTCTTATGACTTTAAAGAAAAGAAAGAGAAGAAGAGACCTGCTGATCAATCTGGTAATGGAAATAAGGGGAAGAAGGGAAAGGTTGAATATCCATCTTGTGGTAAATGCGGGAAGAAACATCCTGGTACTTTCTTGAAGGGAATGGGAGTCTGTTACAAGTGTGGTGAAAAAGGCCACCAAGCTCGTGATTGCAAGGGGAAGAAGTAAGCTACCAACGTTCAGTGCTACAATTGCAGGGAGATGGGGCATTATGCAAATGCATGTCCTAAGCATCAGGAGAAATTACCTCAGAAAAGGCCAAGGGATCAAGGCCGGGCTTATGCTATCACTACTGTAGAGGTAGAAGCTCCAAAAGACGTGGTGGCAGGTAATTTAATGGTTTCCTCAAGTTTAGAAAATGCATTATTTGACTCTGGATCGTCTCATTGTTTCATATCTTCCCAGTTTGCTAAGAAAATTAGATTTTCCAATTTGATTTAATAAGGGGGTTGTCAGTTAAAACTCCTAAGGGAAGTATCATTGCAACAAAGTTTTGTGAATCAGTCCCCATTAGAGCACATAAATTTTCTTTATCTGCTGATCTCATCGTCATACCTATGATTGAGTTTGATATAATCCTCGGTATGGACTGGCTTTCGGACTATGATGCGAAGATTTATTGTAAAAAGAAAGAGGTTACGATTCTTGATGATAATGATAAGGAACACCTTATCTTTAGAGCAGAATCGTCACCACCTAATTCTTATTTAGATCTACCCCCAGTAGCTCAACATAATTCAATTATTGGGGAGGAAGAGAATGAAATAACTGTCGGTGAGGAAAGGAATGTTCAAATAGAAGATGTACCTATTGTGAAAGAATTTGTAGATGTATTTCCGGAAGATTTACCTGGACATCCTCCAGAACGAGAAGTTGAGTTTTCCATTGATTTGATTCCTGGATCAAGGCCTATATCGAAGACCCCTTACAGAATGGCTACTGTAGAGTTAGTCGAACTAAAGAAACAACTAGAGGAATTGAGTAATAAAGGATTTATTCGCCCTAGTGTTTCTCCATGGGGAGCCCTTGTTCTTTTTGTTAAAAAGAATGATGGATCTATGAGGTTATGTATCGACTACAGGGAGATCAATGCTATAACGATAAAGAACAAGTATCCCCTACCTCATATTGATGATTTATTTGACCAACTACATGGAGCTCAATACTTTTCAAAGATTGACCTTCGATCTGGATACCATCAGTTGTGTGTAAAGAAGGAAGACATTCCGAAGACAGCATTTCGAACCAGGTACGGGCATTACGAGTTTACTGTAATGCCTTTTGGATTGACTAATGCACCCTCTGTATTCATGGATCTGATGAATAGAGTTTTCAAGGAGTATCTCGGTGAATTTTTTGTGGTATTTATTGATGATATCTTGGTATACTCCAAAACCTACGAAGATCATGAAAATCACATGCGCATTATCTTGAAGACTCTGAGGAGGCATGAATTATATGGAAAGTTTAGCAAGTGTGAATTCTGGCTTCAGGAGATTTCTTTTCTTGGCCATATTGTCTCTAAAGATGGAATCTCTGTTGATCCTTCTAAGACCAAGGCAATCCAAGAATGGCCATCACCTACGAGTATAACTGAGGTACGCAGTTTTATTGGTTTGGCAGGTTATTATCGACGTTTCGTCTAGAATTTTGCCCGATTGGCTAACCCATTAATGAAGCTCACACGTAAAGGGGTTAAATTTGTTTGGACAAAAGAGTGTGAATAATGTTTTGAAGAACTGAAGAAAAGATTAGTCAATGCTCCTATATTGACTCTACCATCGGGGAATGATGGGTTCGTTATTTATAGTGATGCATCAAAGAAAGGACTTGGTTGTGTCCTTATGCAGAATGATAGAGTTATTGCCTATGCATCACGACAGTTGAAAATTCATGAACAAAACTATCCTACTCATGATCTCGAGTTAGCAGTTGTGATCTTTGCTTTGAAGATATGGAGGCACTACCTCTATGGTGAAAAATGTGAGATTTATACTGATCACAAGAGTTTGAAGTATATTTTCTCACAAAAATAACTCAACATGAGGCAAAGGAGATGGCTTGAATTACTCAAGGATTATGATTGTATGATACACTACCACCCGGGGAAGGCAAACAAGGTGGAAGATGCTTTGAGTAGAAAAGGCCATGGAGTTTTGAACAATATGAGAATTGAAAGGGATCCAATTTTCATGGATCTAGTGAAGATGGACATGGGAATAACCAGGGAAGGCGAAACATCATTTCTTTTTCAAATGGTTTCCAAACCATCTTTAATAGAAAGGATTAAGAGTACTTAGACCGATGATGAATAATTTCAAAAGAAGATTAAAGCTGGGAATGATGGGAGATTGAGAGACTTTGTGTATGAAGATGGAATTTTGAAATTTGGGAAGAGACTTTGTGTTCCCGATATACCTGATCTAAAAAGGGAATTGATGGATGATGCTCATAGTTCCAATTTTTCTATACACCCTGGGAGCACCAAAATGTATAAAGATTTGAAGGAACATTTTTGGTGGGACAACATGAAGAGGGAGATTGCTGATTTTGTGTCAAGATGTATAGTTTGTCAACAAGTGAAAGCTGGAAGGCAACAGCCTGGAGGAGTCATGCAACCTCTTCCCATACCGGAGTGGAAATGGGACAATATTACGATGGACTTTGTCATGGGGCTACCAAAGACTCCTAGAAGGAACGATGCAATATGGGTTATTTTTTATCGTCTTACCAAGTCAGCACATTTTCTTTCTATAAGAGAAGATCTACCCCTGGAACGTCTAGCAAGACTATATATTAATGAAGTTGTGAGACTTCATGGAGTACCCCTATCGATTGTTTCTGATCTTGATCCCCGTTTTACTTCAAGATTCTGGAAAAGTCTTCAGAAATCCCTGGATACTGAACTTCATTTGAGCACTGCTTACCACCCTCAGACAGATGGAAAATCAGAACGGACTATTCAGACCTTAGAAGACATGTTGAGATCTTGTTCACTTGACTTTCAGGGTATGTGGGATCAATATTTACCACTGGTAGAATTTTCCTATAACAATAGCTTCCATTCGAGTATTCAGATGGAACCATATGAAGCGTTATACGGAAAGAGATATCGTACACCAACCTGTTGGGATGACGTTGGTGAAAGAAAACTTGTAGGCCCAGAACTGGTGGAGGAGACGGTGGAAAAGGTGAAAGTAATCCAAAATCACATCAAAGCAGCTCAAAGTAGGCAGAAGAGCTATGCCGATAATCGAAGGAAGGATTTGGAATTTCAAGTTGGTGATCATGTTTTCCTGAAGGTATCTCCATGGAAGGGAGTCATAAGTTTTGGTAAGAAAGGTAAATTGAGTCCCAGGTACATCGGACCTTTCGAAATTCTAGAACTAATTGGGGTTGTAGCTTACCGATTGGCAATGCCGCCAAGTCTCTCCAAAGTTCACGATGTGTTCCATGTATCTCTATTGAGGAAATACATGCTTGATCCAACGCATGTACTCACCTATGAGGAATTAGAACTGGAACCTGATCTGTCTTATTGCAAAGAGCCCGTCAGGATTCTTGATATGAGAGAACAAGTACTGAGAAACCGGACGACGCGTCTGGTAAAAGTTTTGTGGAGAAACCATAAGATGGAAGAGGCAACGTGGGAACCCGAGGAACTTATGATGAAGAACCACCCGAGTCTTTTCATGTGATAAGTATTATAGAAATTTCGAGGACGAAATTATTTGAAGGAGGGGAGAATGTAACACCCCAAGCTTCTACAGTACGCTTCTCTTTGAATAATGTGATAGCATGTGTTGTACGCAACACCGAGTTCTAACACACCATAACCAATCAAACTAGCCGTTATGAATAGTAATACCTACTTTTTGAAATTATATCTATTTTATATTTCAAATTGGACTTCATTTTTGGATTCGGAATATCGAATTTAGCCTAAGGTGAAATTTTGGTACATTTCGGATAACTTTCATATTTTGATGAATAGTGAAAATTACAAAATTTTAATTAAAAACAACTTTTTTAATCAAAATAATTAATAGTGATAAATTATGAATTTGAGTGGTTTTACAGTATATTTAGAATATATTTTTACCATTTAATGTAATTTTGGTCATTGGACATAATTTTACAATTAAACCAAACATAAACAAGTGTCAATCTTTTGATAGTTATTATCTCTTAAAAACAGGCTTTTTGTTTTGACAGCGGGAATTAATTTTAAATTAATTTCTGCCACTTCAGTGTTTTGAATTTAGAAAAATGGATTCCATATTTGGAATCAGGATGTTCAAATTGTGTAAATAGGTAACTTTTATTTTTAGACATTTTGAATAATTACTGCGGTAAATATTTTATTTACCATGGTTAAGGGTAAATCCGGTAAATAAGGGTTAAACAATAATATTATAATAATACTAAATTACCCTAAAACGTGTCCTAGCCTTATTTTTTGATACATGTTCGACCATAGGCATCATTGGGTCGATTTTGGGACCCCATGGTGCCACTTGTAGGTGATAAGCACACTTTATTTTAATTAAATTAAAATGAATACAAAAATGACACAAGCATATATCTTTTAGAAAAACAATTGTTACATAGGGTTATATATGTTGTATTTTAGATTATAAATATTAATTATAAAGATAAAAAGATTTCCTACAAAATTATATTTTATTTATAATTTTTATACATTAAATAATTTATTTTATTTATGACACAATGATGATGCAGTAATTACTATAATAGTGAAAAATTAAAATAATTGATATTATAAATACCAAAATAAATATAATATGAAACTTTTAATGAATTAAACTAATTTTCTAGGATAATATGATATATTAGGATTGATTTAATTGACTTTGTTTGAAGTAATAAATCTGTTATGAGTTTCAAAAAAATCAACTATTGAATAGTGTCAAAATTGACATAAAAGGGTTCTTAAAACAAATATTATATTATTAATTGATATTAAATTCCTAAAAATCTAAGGTTCGTCCAAGAGACTTATATAATGATAGGTTAATCATTAATGGACCACTTGGGGGTCTCTTGGATGTATATAGTAAGTTTATTAACCATATTATATAAAAATACAAAGAGACATTGCAAAAGTGAAACTAATTAACTTAGAGTTAATACTTAAAGATAAGGTTAATATAAGTACCCAAACCTGTCTAAATTCTATTAGTTGAGTTTTTTTCGACCCATCCCCACCATAACCTTTGAATAGTCAACTTTGGAGCCATTGGAAACCGATTATGAATTTATTATAAACTAATATCTCTAGCTTTTCCAAAGGTGCCCCTCACCCCTCTTATAAAAGGGAACTCCTCCTTCTCATTTCTTCACACCTTCAAAGCCTTTTGGTTCGGCCAAAATCTACCCAAATACTCTCCCAACTTCCCTCACTACATCCTAGGGGCCTTAGTTTGATCAGAAAACCAAACTAAGGATCCCTTTTGATCAAATCAAAAGGAAGAACCCGAAGAAGAGGTAATGATTTCACCACCCTTTTTCCAAGATCATTTCTTCTTCCACTTCTTCTTCCTTTGTTGTTACCATTATAAAATAATAACTCCAGTATAATATATATACTGTGATGTTATTATAAATATGGTACAACCATATTCATTATTCTATCCACCCTTTGAATAACATGTCACCATACGTGCGTACGTACGGCTTACCGTCTCCACGTCGTGGTGTAATTGTTATTCAATATAATATTATTTGGATGGGTATAATAATGATGTGTAACTCATGTAAATAATACATATAACATGTTAATGATTCTGTATATATGATATACCATCCATTTATATATTATTTTAATATCAAAAGAATGATATTGTCGCTCGTGCGTACGTACGGACTACCGTCTCCATGAACGCGATGAGATTCATTCTCCATCGTATCCATTCAAGTATAATTATCATTTGATGATTTAAAAATGATGTTTAAGGACTTGATATCATTCTGTATATGAATAATATAAAACCTATCCTTTACAAACATGTCTTACGTAACAAAACATATAAAAGAAAACAAGTAAGTTAACACCCGAAACAACGATAATACTAAGATATTATTATCAAATCAATATTAAAAGATCATATATGATATCATATTAATGTATATGATTATTGTATAATTTAATAACAATTATTTCACCATTATACAGGAGGTTAACCTACCCCAACTAAGGAAAAGTACAAGGTAAGGGTTATTTCACAATCTCTTCATTATCCGAGGTTGTTTATACGTAATAATCTACTGGGATTTCTTTATCATCCACATCCATGTTTCTTCGAAATGTATTTCAAAACATATTTATTATTTACAATAATATGGGTTAAAGTCATTTATAACCTTGTTTGACTTTTTATAAGAGGTTTATAAAGGAATATTTCCGTTGTTTTCAAAACAAGGTCCTTTTTAACCTTTTCGACAGAATTAATGTAAGAATGTTATTTTAACTTATACGGCGGGTGCGGCTATTTTTCGCCATTATTAAATCTTCAAAGCTTCCCTTACAAGATTATAAGAATATTTTCAAAGAAAATGTTTTATTTTATATGGATCTTAAATGATTTCAAAATAAAAGGAGATATTTCTTTAAAAAGAATTTTGATTTCATCTATGTCAACATCCTTTGATGGATTTTAAGATTATTTGAAGTTGATTTATTATGATACAAAACTTCTATATTGTATTGAAGGTTTTGTGATATGTTTGACTATGGATGTGCTATTTTTATACCATTCAGAGTTTATGGTGAAAGTATTGACATTTATTATGCTAGTTTTAATACGAATGTTTATGTTATGTTTAAACCTTTTCATATGGGAATGCATTGGACTTAATATGTGATGGGTGGAGCCCGCTATAGCTCCTCAATGCATCGGTAGGTCTCATGAGACAAACTAGTGTCTTGGAACAAGGCCTTGGAAAAATCTTATTTGTAGTCTTGGCACGAGGCCTTGGCTATGTGGTTATGATAGTCTGGCATTATGCATTCCATCATTATGAAAGTGGTTATTGATTTTTGCATGTGATTATTCGATTAGTAGAATATCCATGTGAATAAGTAAATGGAATTATTTCATTTTATTTTTTCCATACCATGTTGAAAGTTCATGTTTGAAAGTCTTTTGTTTTAGTTATACATTGCCTTAAATGTTTATTCTTATTTATGAATGTTTCTGCTATATTGTTATCCTTACTGGGCATTTGAGCTCACCCCATTTCTATGTTTTATTTTTCCCAGGAAGTGAAGAAGTAAGTTATAAATGACCTGCAGGGATATTATGTGGGGATATGAGTGTGGATTATGGATACATTATGTTGTTGTAGTAGTTTTTAATTTTATGATGTAATGTAAAACTTATGAATATATCTAGTGTTTCCAAGGCTACTAAACCAATCGGTCTTTCGAGATTTGATCTTTCTTGTGATCATGCCAATGTTATGTAATAATGCACCGACTCTGGGTAACTGGGGTCGGGGCGTTACACAAATTATGATCAGCTGAATTGTGATGTTTATCAATTATAATATATATATTTTATGGGATGTACTATAAATATTCTCATTGTGGTTTCAATTGAATTTTATATGAAAAATGATTTGTGTAACTTTGTAATTTTCACCTTGTATATGTTGATAACTATAAGACACGATAGTCTCTTTTTTATGGTTGGATTTATATATAAACATCTTTATAAAATCATTATATAGTTTTTTAAAATAATTTATAATATATATTAATTTGAATTTATTCTATATAATTTTACCAAATACTATCAATATGATCAGGATAAATAAGTTTGAAATATTTTCATTATTATTATATATTATGATTATACTACAAAAGTGTATAATTATATTCTTGACATAGAAAATATTTGGTTATATTAGACACTTTGGGTTATTGGAAACTAAATAAGGTTCTATAAAGGAGGGGAACCATTTATTATATGGTTCGAATAGACATTAGGGAGATTTGTTTTGATTACCTTAATTTGTGAATGAAACTCTTTGATGATTCCATGTCAGTTATTACTATCATAAATTTAAATTATTCAATTTAAACATGTATATTATGTTATAAATATTATTTATTATTTTATAAATACTATATAAACAATATTATAAAAAAATTGGTAGTTGAATATAAATGTTTTACTTATAGGATGAAGAATTTGGTTATAACATCAAGGTAGAAAATCATTATATTTCTTCAAATTTCAATTATATTTGAAAAAATAATATTTCTTATATCACACAATATTTTGATATAATAACATGAGTTTTATTATAGGTATAATTTTATTTTAAATAAAATTATATTATGATTTATATAAACAATTTATATTGTTTTATTATTTTTAAACATTGTAAAATAAGAAATGTTAAAAGGTTATTATATTGTATCAAACTATTTTATCCATTCCATTTGAAAAAACGTGAGTGGAAGTGTTCCCACCACAAAATTGTGAAACATTTTAAACACTAAAATATTATTTTATTGATTAATTTCCTAAATATATAATATTTTATATGAGATATGTTAAATAATTAATTATTTGATAAATATTCCAATACTATAAATAATTCTTTTTATAGAAAAGAGTTTTTTGTTTTCACAAAATATTAGGGGAAATGTAATTTCTAAATTAATAAATCTCATTTATTCACTCTCCCTCTCTGTTGATGTTGGTTTTCCATTGTGTAGTCTTTCTAAGGGGAACCATTTACATGATTTCTTAGTTATGAATCCACAAATAACCTATTATTATTCATAATTTATATTTATCCTCATGATCTTTTTTATGTTTACATCATCATTTATATATAGTTTTTAATTAATTTCATAATTATGTATTCTTGAAAAATTTGGAAATAAGTTAATCCAAATTCATTATCAGAATTTTTTTAGCTGAAGCTGATATTCAAACATAGGTTGCCTTTACTCATTCTTTTGATGATTTTTCTTTATTTTGTGAGTGAGTATCCTAGCTATGGGTGGTGTGGTAATTATTTCTCTCCCAAACTAATATGGATCATATATGTTTTCATACTAATATAGTAATGATTTATCTTATCAATAAGACTAAATAAATTTTCCTCCTTATTATATCATTTATTTTTTCTCTTATGGTGATGATAGATTTATTTTACTCAATTGGTTGTTTCTAGTTACCTATTATCAAATTGATCTTACATGGGATTTTTTTCTACACATTTTTTCCACCAACATACTTTTTTTTGTCTATTGGTTCTTAATCTCTACTATGTTTATATGATATTTTTGAGATAGGGTAAATTAATTTTATTTTCTCTAAATTAGGATACAATATGTTTTCTCGGTGGAGTACTATTAAGGTGTTAACCTATAGTGTTTTAAAATTATGGTTTGTTGAAATAAAAATAATTTACTATAAAAAATCATGTCTTTTGTGGATTGGGGGAATCATAATAGTGGTATATTCTATTATTATTGTTTTTTAGTTAATTATATTGTTTTTTTGTTATATTGAATGCATTGGGAAGTTAAGAGTGGAAAACTTTATGCTTGTGGTTGTGAGCATTTGAGTAGTGATCTGAGAAGGTATAATCGGTAATTTTTTTATGTTCTCATGGAATTTAATAAATATTTAATTTTTGTACCATGTGTGATTAAATTTTCCATTGTGTGCATCCCACGACCATTTTTGGGGTGTGTGGTTATGCTTAGGTTAAGTATGGTCTTTCCTAGCTCAGTTTTTTAATCTATACATTATAATGCATTGTTGGTTTTTTTTCATGTTCATAATAGAATTTTAACTTTTTCCTAGAGAATATATACATCGATCTCATTTATATATATTGATCAATTTTGAATAAAAAAAGTTTTAGTTAGTATAATAGACTAGTGGGAGTACAATTTATCATTTGGATTTTTAATGTGTAAAACATAAATGATTTTAATAGTCTAATGGAATGTAAAAGTATCATGAAATCATAAAATATCATAGGATTTATGGGTAATTATTATCCTTAAAATAATTATAGCATTTAAATATTAAAAAATTTAACTTAATTTAATGTTTTACTTGATATTTTTTGGGTGATGACAATAATCATAAAACATTTTTTACGTTTTAAGACTATAAAAGTTAAAAATATTATGACTATGGACTTTTTAATGTTGAAAATGATTGATTATTATGAATCTCTCAATTAAGAATTTTATTATTCTTTATTTATTTTGACATATTAAAAGAAATTACATGAATGGTTTATCTGATATATATATATATATATATATATATATATATATATATTTAGAATAACAAACTTATGTGAAGAATTTATCAAAAATATAATAATATAATAATGATATGCTTTCTCTTAAGGTATATAATATGTGATATTATTAATAATACACATATTTATAGTTATATTAAATTTTATAATAGTTTTTTAAAATTTAAAAAAAAATTAGACTCAAAAAAATATTTTTTGTTAATTATTTTTCAAATTTGATGAATATTTTTAATGAAATGAAATGATTATTTACCTCTCAATGTATTTATATTGGTTATAAATAATGAGATTGTGGAATATACTTCTTTCACTAAATTATTACTATGTGTGATAGATTGTTGTACATGAAACATTGAAATAATGTGAAACCTTGATACATTAAAATAATATTACTAAATTTTTCTATTATAATACATATGTAAAACTAGTTTGTATAATATTTATTAAACATATTATGAAATATATGAATAAGAAGGAAATAAAATTCTCTACATACTAGAAGACTCAATTATGAGAATAAAATTTATAATATTTAGAAGAAATTAATTTTTCTAGATTTTTCTGTCAAACAATCACCTGATGAAATCCAAAAATTATGTGATTAGTGGAATCATATGTCATGGAGATTAAATCTCATAGAAAATTCATTGAGATCCATCTTAGTGGAATCCCAACCTATTACTACCATAGTATACTTCCATATTATTCAATAATAACTAGTCATCTTGATGGGATTTGTTATAATAAATTATGGTTATATAATAATGTAATTATTACTTTATTATGCTATTTATAATTTTTTTTAAAGTAGAAAATTTATTTATTAATGCATTGATTAAATTTATAACATAATTTTATTATAATTTTTTAAAAAATATTTATTTTTAGGCTCACTATTAAGAGAATATAAATATATTATAGGAAATATATTTTTTGGATATGAATAATATATTAAAAAAATTTAATTGATATAAATTTTAATTAATGTATTTCAAATATTTTAAAAATGATATTTTCTTATGAATGTTGTCTAAATAATATTTTTATTTTTCTATTTAATTCAATAAATTTTATAATTTTAATTTGAGAAGATTAAATTTTCTTTATTAATAAATTAAATATTTTCTTTGGATGAATTTATTTTATTTTTCTAAAATAGTTGATTTTTGTTTGAATTATAAAATAACACATATTTTTATAATAACATCACTTTTAATAAATTATCATGATGAAATAATGATATAAATTATTTTGAAACATCATTCGAAAAATTTATTTTTAATTAATGTAAATCATTTAAAATGTTTTGATTTAACTTATAAATCATATGACTAGTATTTTGGAAACTTTTATAATATATTACTAGATATATTAATATTAAATGATAATATTAAAAAATTGGTTTTCCTAACTAAAAAAAATTACAACAATTATAATGGAAATTATATTTTATAAATAAAATATTACTATTATGAATTAATTTCAATTCAATTTTTTGACCATAATGTAATATTATAGTGAATAAAGTTAAAGGCCATGATAATGGTGAAACAATTATTTCCTATGAATTTTATTATTAATGTTGATTATTTTTATCAAATAAATAAATTTGATTTATTTTACAATATATTCAATATTATTTCTAAACATATAAAAATATTTTCACTTATTTAATTTTAACTAATGATATATAATATTGATAACATGTGATTATCAAAACAAAATTATTTTCATCAAAACAGTATTTCTACATATTAAATTATTTTATATAAAATTTCATTTTCTCTTATTTATAAATTATATTATATTATGTGGAGAATAAATTTTTTTATAGAACCTTAAAATTTGGAAATATGGGTTACATTATATGTTTAACAAAATATAAATTATTGTAATAAAAACTGGCTACCAAAGTAAGAACCCAAATGGTTAAAGGTGAAAAATATAGTTGTAAAAGACTCAAATCATGTTTAAAATATGTATGAAATCTAATTTAAGATATTTTCAGAAAATAATAACTAACCACACTTCATTATATTAAACATTTTGAGCCTTTGACAGTCGAATAGTTAAATATAATTTTTAAAAATGGAATAGAACTTCCAAAATTACCCTCATATTAACTAATAAAATTGATCACTTCTACTAGGTTATGATAAACCTAATCATACATTTTAACTTATAGGGCACTATTATTTTTACAATAAAATAATTATCTTCCACAAGTATGTTCCTTTATTCTCAATTATTTATCCTAAGGAATTCATTTACAAGGATATTTACTTGGGTAATCTCATAGTATTTATGTGAGTATTTCAGACCCCTTAATATTTTCATCATAATCATACTCTACAAGTAAAATTATTCTCTATTAAATTAAATATGATATCATAATTATTATTATTATTCATTAATTATATTTTAATAATGGAAAATAAATTTTCTACCATCTTATATAGTTATTGAAAAAAAGTAAGGCATCAACATGCATTTATACAGATTACTACCTCAATGAATGATTTGTTTAATTTTACAATTACTTAAAAACATGGGTTAATATGTAATGTTAATTAATTGATAAATTTTATAATTATAACACAAAAAATAATATTTAAAAATAATATTAGACATTTTATATGTTATATCCCCAATAAATGACCATTTTATAACTAACAGACTAAAAAATATACTTGTCGATGTGTTTTTATTAATATCGGTCATTTTGGAGAAACCTATGGATATATATTATTTATTTCTCATTTTATTTGTAAATAATGTATATTATAATATTATACAGACAATGAAACCATTTTCAAACACATTTGAAAATTGTCAATTTATCGCGGATGTTTTGGAAAAATGAAAAGAACAATGTTATGTGAGCATTATAATTAAAAAATGTTTAATAAATAAAAAAAACATACGATAAAAATAGACATTATTAAAATAATTATAGATTTTATTATTTCCTAATAAATATTTTAATAAACATAATTTGATCATTAATATTGTTATGAACATATGTAAGACCCCATGTTTTCCTTTGACGTACATATTATCTGTTTTTTGGTATAAATGATTGTTTTTGGAAAAATAGGATTTCCCTCAATGATATGGGGTGTATCAGATGCGTACAAGGATTTTTTTGTCCCCAAATATTGTTTTTTAGAGAAAAAAAAGTTAGTGTGGATGGGTAGTAGAATGATTTCAGGGAAAGCCACAATGTTTTTCATACCTTGTGAGGTATGGAAAGTGGGATTCTAGCTCTTGAATGAATTAATGAAACCATATGGATCATGGATAAAACCCATGCATGGTCCACTCAAAGTATTTAATAGTAGATGATACATGGTTTTATAATGGGTTGGAGTATCATTAATAGGAACTATTTCTATTTCCCACTTATGAATGTGGAGAGAAAATGGTAGGTGTATTGTGTGGCCAAGTACATAGCCAAACTGTGCAGACAAGTAATTTTGGGTAAAATGACCATTTCACTAATAATAAGTTGGTATTTTTTAAAAACCATTATAGTTATCCTCTATTGGAAAGATTCTCACCTTGGTACCACCCCTTGAAATCAAAATTTTAGGCTTTTCCATTTTTCCATCCTCTGAGATGGGAATTAAATATCATCGGCCCCATTGGATTAATTTTTATGACTAATTCATTAATATTATATCTTTATTTGTTTTAATTGGTATCAAATGAGTTATTTAGATGAAATATAATATTTTTTATTTCCAGGTTATTCCTCCATTATTCATTTTTATTCTAATTTAGATTGAATTAAAAGATGATACTAGTTGAGTACTCCACTAAGGACCTAC
Organism: Viscum album; assembly: GCA_963277665.1. Taxonomy (NCBI): domain Eukaryota; kingdom Viridiplantae; phylum Streptophyta; class Magnoliopsida; order Santalales; family Viscaceae; genus Viscum; species Viscum album. The sequence continues at coordinate 194,602,257 of OY728127.1, forward strand.
AACAGGTGTCTTATACATTTCCATTAGGGTTTTGTTTTGTATAATCACAGTTTCAATTATTCCCCATGACATTAATTCTATAAAATCCACATTAATTTATAAAATTCTTAATTACTAATAAATGGATGTGTTTAAGGTTTTCCACTAGTTCTTTTGATTCTAATTGTTGTTTCTCCCCCAACCTAAGACTCTCATATGTTGTTCAATTGAATTTAACCATATTATACAACACATGGAATAAATTTAATTGAATTGTAGTATTACCATAATGAAATTAATTTCATTAATTGATATGATTTGAAGATGTTTTTCCACCTTTACCAAGTTATACATTATTTGAATTGTTTAGTTATCTCAATTAGAATAGTTATTTGAGTGTGTAAACTCAAGGAATGCAGAAGTTGAGAAATGGTGTGAAAAAATGGTAATGGATTCCTTGGTCGGCATACCATGGATCCTGATTCCATTAGATTCCATGTATATTTTTCTCATGGACCTTGATACGTCTAGTGGATACCACATATGATATTTTTTCTGATGTATTGAATTCCTGGGATTTCATTAGCCATGCCACCTCATGGATAAGGAATTCATATATGCACATTGAGCTTCTAATATTTTTCTTACTCCTTGGAATCCATCCATGTCTTTACCTTGTATCCATGGGGATAATTTGGGGACTAAAATATTAATCCATGTTTAGTTATAAAAATAATCTTCACCTGAGTGATCTAACATGTTGATTACATTGTGGTTCTATTTTGGATGACCTTTTTATACAGTAAGGTAAAAATGATTATTATATTATGTTTTATATTCAGTGGTCATGGAAAATATATACTTGAATTTATACTATGTCCTTGGTTTATCTTTAGGCATTTTTTATAGATATCCCTAGAAGGGGTCTCATATTATAATTCTCAGTTTATATAGGGTGACTTGTTTTTTAATGTTTATAACTTCCTTATTATAGGATATTGACTATTGTTTATAGGGAGCCTTTATATGATTGACAGTACCACATACATTTCTAACATTAAATTTATTAATATCATATTTTTATATACTTCACAATCCATTATCTTGTTTCACACGACGAGGACATGTTATAGAAACCGTTGGTGGTGGAATACTGAGTGTTATATGACACCCTTTCATTTCCACTATTGGGTACTTGAACTGACTATATTGATGAATATAATAACCTAGGAAATAACAAACACTACATTACTTTATTTGTTCTATGTTTGTATACATGGGAGCATATGACTGAGTTGAGACATCAAATGCTAGATGAGGTTTTTCTTTTGGTAATTTTTGGTGTTTTGATACATGTATTTTACTAATGATTATATTCTTATTTTGGATATTTTGTTGACACATGAAATGACATGACATTTTGTATATGTGATTACTTGTTTAATTGTTTATAAATGCTTATATTAGTTATTTATCTACATTAACTATTGATCCTATTGATTTCTACCACTTATTTACACTCTAGTAATACAGAATAGTCCCCTCAAAGATATATCCTAGGCCATTGATAAAATCCAGTGTCCTTTGGTGATAAGGGATATACATTTGAATCCAAGTGGTAAACTTTTCTCAAATAATATTTTAATGGAGTTAAGGTTAGGGATGTTACAAAGTGGTATGAATGGGTTTTTTCTATTCATCCTTACTATTTTTTCATAATAGATATGTGATAATAATGGTATTGGAATTCATTAATGATTTGTTCATTTTTTTGCTAACCCATATATAGGAAAATGACAAATTTCTATGATTTAAAACTACTGTTTTCAAGAAAGTTCCAATTATAGTTTATTTGATACCACTATTGGGTGATGAACCTTGATTTTTGTTTTATTATTGATTTGATTCATGGTTATATTTTATTATTACCCAATGATATAAGGGTATGCATGACAAACATCATTTAGGAACTTTTTGGGATTCACATTCCATACATCATACTATGCCATATAGGTTGCATTTCATGACTACATGACTCTGTGATATGTTCCTTATATGATATATCAGTCATTTTACTTAATGATTTTTATAGGGAAATAAGGAACATGGTTCTTACATAAGTGTCCCTTCCATACCCTAAATAGTTATTCATTGATTAGGAAATAATAGACACCAGAAGAATTCAAATATTTCATGTTGTTTGATTGACCACTGGTCAAATAAACAGGAACACATTTTGGTGTAGATTACGTGGTCTACACCATTCATTTAATTTTTTTGTTGGCCCTTATGGATTGAAAGTGGAAAACCATTTAGCTCAACTAATTAATTAAAATTAAAAACTCATTTTATGTAAATTTAAATGGAAATATTGAAATAGAGATTGTGAACATGACCAATCATTTTTGGGGGGTATTAGGCAGTTTCAGTAGTGCTTTTTTGGAGGGTCAATAAACCAAATCCCATATTTAGAATATGGAAGAGGGGTATGGCCTATTTAAATGATGTTTTTGATCAATGATACACTTATCTAAATTTTTTATTGAGGTTTTATGACGTGTGTGTCTGGAATTATAGAGATAGCACACCATGATTACCTATCTCTTATGTGAGGAGGGTAGAAAATACCATGCTCTAGAGGTGGAGATCCCAAATCTACCAGTATATCCTTTTGTATTTCCAATTGTGGCGGTAACATTTATTTCGTAAACTGATGATAAGTAACATTTTCTTGAGGGATTTCTATGCTATTTGAAGTCATTTTATGGAGCACCTCAAATTTTTAAGTCTATGGAAGAGGTGAAGCATCTATTCTAGCAGTTGCATCAACCCACCTTTTTGGGGATACAGGTATGTTGGATATTTTTTTGTCATGAAACAAAATATTTGATATTCGAACATCCAGAGAGTCATCCTTAGTGTAGAGTGAAGCTTATATTGTGTATTCAGCAGCGAGAAGCAATACCCTAGTATGATGATTTGGAAATAGATAGATAGGCTTACATATTTGGTTTGGGGTGACTTCCAAAAAATATTTTATAACTACTTTTTCAATGATACATTGAGTGTAGATCAAGCCAGTGAGTTCATGTGATGGGATCAAGGCATGATGACTGTTATAAAATATTAGGCATGATCTATTGTTCAGTACTACCTTGTGGTGATATATATTTTTGATGGGGGCATTGAGGGGGAGATTCATTGAGAATGGCCTAAAACATTACATTTTATCTCAGTAAGATGTTTATAGTTTTATGGATTATAATGAGATAGTAAATTATTTAATTGTTATAGTGCATAAATTGATGGATTTTTCGGTATCAATGAAAAGAAGTGATGGGTCTCAACCTAGTTGATCCACTTCGAGTTTCAAGATGTGGAATTTTGAGGCATCCCATGCAAGGGGTACAAGAAGGACTGTTAGAGCGGGTTGATCATTTCCCTATCATTAATGTTGAATATAGGGACATGTGAAGAGTCAGACTGATCTCTATGTAGTTATGTGACGAGTTTGCGGCAGTATGGGTTATGTACATTATTTTTTCTAGAACTTACCTAAAGAAGTTAGTTGAAAGGGTTTTGTACTGAATATTTTTTAGTGAGTGAGTTTCAAAGCTCAATGATATTATGGGACCATGAGTTTTTTCGGTCTCTCATTCCATGGTGGTGGTTTCGGTGGAATAATACATGCACCATTTTTCTGTAGTTATTATATTGTTTTTTCTCTGCATAGTGAGGTTCTTTCACAGGCCCTCAATTCAAGCCAAATATATTATGTACAACCTACCCCAAAGGAGTAGAGCACTAGAACATGTGTGATGAGAGGTGAAATCATAGTAACATATACTCTTGTATATTCTATTGTCGATGTAGGTTATTAACAAAATTTAATATTTGTATCAATGGTCGACAGATTTTGAATCATTTTATAGTTTTAGGATGGACTGATAACCTTGTATACTCTACTGGGGATTAGAATGGAGGGAGTATCCTAGTTCAGGGAATTATCCCTTGATATTTGTGGGTGTCACATCATAAGGGAACCGTTTTCCTCTAGATGATATGGTTTCATGTTATACTCATGATGGATTTTCTAGTTGCTTATCAAGACTATATGTATTTCTTCCACTAGAGGGTGACATTCACATAATTTTAGGGAAGTTTTTATATTCACAATGGTGAGTGGGATGTCCAATAGTGTAAATATGGACTAGATAATCATGGGATGGGTAGGATTATAGCATATATTGAAATATCATATTTAGATGACCATGGATCACATCATATTTATTTCCATCTTGTGGTTGATTATTTTATAGATGTTTCCCTGGATTGATTTTCAAGATTATATTTTGAGAGAGCGGTATATTTATCCATCAATATTTATTTAGTAACTACACCAGTATCCATTACTAAAAACAAGATGGATATGGTGGTGTTACATGATATTGAGTGGATGTTAAATAATTTAGAATAAAATGACTTTTAATGACCCAATACTTCTCTAGGGGGTTCCCTATTTTTTTGTGATAAAATTCACTGGTAACCTCTAGATGTGTTTGGATTATCATATATTTAACCATTTCAATAGTAAGATTCATTATCCATTTCCAATGATATATGAGATTTTATATTATCTTTTCAGAGATCATGTGTTCTAAAAAATTAATTTGTGACCTGGATATCATCTAACATGTTTTTGGTCAACATATATACCTCAATCATTTTTTTGTAGTGTTATATTATATAAAAGTATTTTGTAATGATGTTCAGTATTAATAAAAAACCGTAAGGTTTTATTGAACTAAAGAATTGATTTTTCCATCCTTATTTAGATTGTATTATGACGGAATTTTTGGATGAAATATTGGTTAATTCACACAACCGACACAACCATCCAAAAAATCATGATATCAATTTGGATACATTGTGAGAGAATTATATGAATTATAATCCCAGAAATATCAACATTTATATGGGATATATTTTATTCCCAGGATATATTAACATAGAGTCAAAAGTATCAGATTACCTAAAGAAAGTGAGGAGTGTAGCTTTCAAGGAGCATCCTACTAATTTCTTTTATACATAGAGCTCCATGGGAGATGGATAGATATTTTCAACATTTCATAATTTAATTATCATTATTATAAGAACCACATATTGTATTTACCTATAATGGTGTGATTTTTGAATATATTGATAGTTGTAGGATAGCTTTTAGGAGATGAAAGGGGGATTGACATTAGTGTCGGTCTGAATTCTATAATATCCATGATTTACCTACATTATGTACGACAATGCATCAGGTATCTTACAATGAAATGTTTTTATGTAAGGGGATAGATTCATTGTGTATGGGTATTTTTAGTTTAGTCCATAATAGAGGAAATACCAACCCAATATCTTTACTATGCATCAATTATACATAACTTTCACTGTCAGAGACATAACATAAATATAGATAACTTATTATTTTGTCCAAGGACAACAAAATCCATAAGTAAATATTTACACATCATGATATAAATCTGATAAATTGAATGTGGGTGGTGTACCTAAAACATTTTTACATAATTATTGATTATATTCTGGAATGGGAAATGTAGTAGGTGATTTACAGAGTAGGGAGACACAAATTTACATAGTTTAGGTGGCTAGTAGTGAGTGAAAGCTATGGACTTATTCTATTATATGCACATGGATGTGTATATTGCCAGGAGTAGAAATTTCATATATCCTTATTTATGACTTATACCCTTGTTGATAAAGTGATGTTAAGCCGTATAAAAAATTTTAAGGGTCTAGTCCATTGAGAATGTGTGGTAGGTGAGGACCCGATGTATTATTGGATTATTGGTGATGATGAGATCTATAATATACATGGTAATGTTTGGGTTCTAGTGGACATATGAAAGGATTTTATATTGAAGCTTCATTCACCAGTTTGAGAATTCAATCACTGCATTACCCAGATGTATCCTAATTTATGTCTCTAGTATTGATGGTAAGGGATGAAATGCAACATAGCTGTATTTGATTCGATGTGTTCAACTTGTAAGCTGGTGGAGTCAGAAAATACTCGACAAGAAGGTATTTTATTGAATATTCCCATTAATAACTATAAAATAAAATTTGTTCTAATGGATTTGATGGAATATCTACGGAGATCACATTGAGGTACTGATGTTGTTTTAGTTTTATGGGTAGGCTCACAAAAAAATTCTAGTTTCCTAATAATATGAGAGACCTTCATTGTAGACAAGCATGGGGGTTTTATATCTGTTATATTGTATGAATTTAGGGTGTTTCTGTTAAATTGGTATTATATTAAGATTCCCTGTATATGGCTCATTTCGTTCAAACATTAAATAGGTATTTGGGTACACATGTGCTTCTCAGTACGTCATTCCACCCCTAAAATGAAGGTCAATCAGAGAATATGATTTTGGTTCTTGAGGATATCTTTTGGGCATGAGTCATGGATAATGAGGGCTCATATTGGAGTCATATATACCTCTTTTAATTTACCTACAACAATCACTATCGAAAGACAATATAAAGGGTACCTTTTAATTATTTTTATGATGGGCTAGGTTGTTATCCCATTTAATTTTTAGAGACATGGGAGAAAGCCATACTCGGACTGTATCTCATGCATGAAACTTTTAAGCTATTATTGTTATTCAGGAAGTGGGTGGATATTGCAAAGTTTCAATAGAAATATTTTATCGATCATAATTGCTAACATCTAGAGTTATATGTTGTGGATCTAGTATTTTATTCCTATATCACTATGTATGGTACAGAGACATATTATGAAACTGGGCATGAATTCACAATGATATGTAGGGCCGTTCGAGAATCTAAAGTGTGTTTGGTTGGTTTCCTCTCAGTTACAGTATTCTAATAGGTGTAGGGACATGTAAAATGAATTCTATGTATATCAATACCCCATTATCACTCAGATCCTTCTCATTCTCTCTAGCCATAGGTGGTTGAGTTATAGATAGATGCATGATTTTAGGATCATCATATAAATATTGTTTATTAGAGCTCATAGGTTCACCAATGCTGTTAAGTTCCTCTAGTGTGGGTATTATGGTTGCATGACTATTTACAAGAAGAGACATGGGAACGAGATGAAGATGTTTTTTATATATGTCTATATTTATTCTCATACAATTCTTAACCCTCATTTTAAAGGAAATTCATTGACTATTTTCCTTCATGGGGTGAAGATTGTATGATCAAGAGTTTTATATTGGGGAATAAAACTTTTTTGGCTTAAATTTTTTTATAGACTAGAAAGACTACACAATGGTATCACGAGTCTATATTAGGTTCATGGGACTTTTTAGAGCCCAAATAATATATTATTATTTTTAAAAGGCATTCCACATGGTTAGAAGAAACCATATGTTGGATGGCATCATAATTTTTTTGTAATTGTGTGAGGCTTAGATAGTGGGATTATGGAGCCATCATGGTCTGATAAAACCATGTGGATTAGGCTATGCACAAACATGAAGGCCTATAATGTTTTTGACAATTTCCAAGACAAAGTTTGGGTATTGATTGGAGGTTTTTACCCATTAAACATGTGAAATTCCATTAAAAATGTGGAGGGTTCATAGTCAGCCCACAGTTTTTCCAACTATGTGGACAATTAATTTAAGTTCAAATGACCATATCAGCCATAACATGTTTATAGTTTTAATACAATTCTCATTTCCCATCCATTGGATGGTCTCTCTCTATGGTTTATCCTCTTGAATGCCAAATCATATGATTTTCTACCATAACTCTATCTAGAAAAAAAAATTGAATGTCACCAATCTATTGGGATTTTCACCAGTGAGTTCTTAATTTAACTTGAGTCTTTCTTCATCTGACTTATTATTGACTATGTCATTCAGATGCAATATAATATTCACTATATTTTGGTTATTCTTCTATTCATCAGTTTTATTCTGATTTAGATTAAACCAGATGCTAATACTTGATGATTACTCTAGTACGATATTATGGTAGGTTGTATATAACATTACATTCAGTTTTTGGTTTCAATAAGAATATTTTTACTTGTGTTGCATGGCATACTTTCTAGTTTCACCTGTTAACTTTATAAAATAGTTAATTTGGAATAAATAGATTATCTTAGTAATTCCCACTATTTCATTTGAGTTTATTGGACATTGTTTCACTAAAAATGGCCACACGTGATGTGAAACTTTGTATTTAGCCTTGTTATACCACCCATGGGGTGTGTGTCTGCGATTATTTAGTAAGTGGAAGCCCATAATTATTTTACTTGAATTAATGGATAAGATTGGGGAATTTAATTCATCCTTTTCCATGTCATACATGATGTGAATTTTTTATTTTTTTCAATGTTAATTGTTGTATCTGTCGGTAAACTCATGTAATTAGAAAAAAGTGAAATGATGTTATAAAATGGTAATAGATGACTTTTTATAATAACATGGATCCTGGTCCAATTTGATTCCCTGTAAATTCCTCGCATTGATATTGATAGCATCATTAGATTCCTTGAATGTGATTTCTCCATTGTAGTTGAATACATGGGTTGTGTTGGGTGTTTCTATCCAATGGATATGAATTTATTCATCTCACATTAGACATGTATTGTTGACATGCTTGTTGGACACCATGGAGGTATTTTCTGAGTTACATTAAGAATCTATTGGGACACGATGATGATGTTTTGGTCTTCTATACCTTGGATACATCCTAGTTGGGTATGAAACTTTGATTTAATGGAGAGGACATTATGGATGACTTCTTTATGTTTTAATTTTGTGATTATTTTCTTATACCAGTTTATATAATGTGGACATTGAAAATGAATGCCTTATTGAATGGAATTTCCATATTTAACTTTTGGATTTCTCTACAAATATCCCTGGTATGGGTAAAAGATTTCATTTTGTTGACTAAACACGGTGACATTCTTCATTATGGTTATAGTTTCCTTGTTGCAGGATCTTGATTATTTTTATGGGTACCTTGGTAGGGTGGAAAATAATACTTGATTTGTTAAATATACCTTCAGTATTATAATTATTATTATTACTGCACACTTCATAATATTGTAATGTGTAGCATGGACTTGTTATAGTCACCATTGGTGGTGTCATATCTACTGTTATCTCTCACCCTATTCAGGACGAAATTGGGTACATAGACAGATGATATGGATACAGGTAGGGATTGAACTAATAACCCTTGGTACGATGCATGATTTTTTCTATGCATAGCAGTCGTAGAATATGGACAATTTGAGGCTCCAGATTCTATCTAGGATAGTTCTATTTTTTCCATTTTTGGGATTTTGATATGGGTATTATACGGATTCATATATACATGTTTTGAATAGTTTTAGATACATTACCTGACAAATAATTTATTATATGATATTATTTCAATTATTTTTTTATATATTCTTGTATTCATTATTTATCTACTTCCAAAATTGATATAGATGATTTATACCAATATGTTACCCTTTGATAAGAGGACATAATCTCCCCAGAGACACACTCTTGTCCCTGGATGCAAGTTTTTAGCCTTCGGTGTTAGTAGAGATGTGGTTGAGTCCATATAACAAATTCACGGTAAGGGAACCATTTATTATTATCCATGTCCATTATGTTACGTCACATATAAGATGAATCATAACCAATGGTAAGGTTAATTACATATAATTTTTTCATCATTTAAAAGGGACGTAGTGGATTTCCATTTATGTTATATATATTTTATATTTATATATTTTCCATATTTTTTCATTAAATATAAGTTATATAAAAAAAACCCCCTTGATCAATATTGATTGGTTTTCAAATATGAAATATGATGATGTTTTTACATAATTTTTGAATGTTATTTATCATTAATTGAGTTCTGATTTTTATTCTTGAAAATATTTCAAATAATTCGGGTACATTATTTTATTTTATTTTATTATATGTAATTGTTTTATGTTTTTATTGGTATTTACTTTTCTACTACATAATCTAATTTGTAAACATTTGTTTCCTAAACATTTATGATATCTCTAGGGGATTCTGTTAACTCATGGATCCTTTATTGTAGTTGAATTGATATTCCTTAAGAATCATGCATATAAGTATAAATAATTATTCAATTTACCAATTAAAAATAAATTTTATATTTTATATTTTCTGTAAATGATAATTTTTTCTTAATGATTTTTATCAAGGAATTTCTATCTCTTAATAGAAAATTAGTTTGGAATAAAAAAAATTGCATATCCATCCAATACAATTTTGCCTACATTTCAATGTACATTTTTCAATGAAAATGAATATTATTTTCAAAAAAAAATTATGTTTTTATCATTTTGAAATTTATATTTCCCTTCCCCAACATTCGAAAAAAATTCACTTTTTATGAAGGGGGTTTTAAAAAAAGGTATTTCAAAATATTAAAATAATGTTTCATTATTTCAAACTCAATAGGTTTAACCTCTAATCTACATTCTCTTTAAAAAACTTTTATGAGTTTTAATATCTCAATTATTCAAGATTATTTTCATATGTAAATTTTTTTAAAATTTATTCACAGAAACATTGGAATCCAATATGGATATTTTAGTGATCCATTATAAAATATTACTTTCAAAAAGTAAACATTTATAATATAAATTTATTTCAAATTTCATAAATTTTAATGTTTTTTTCAAGGATCCACTCCTTAATAATATTTCTTCAAGTATATTTTTTTCAAGAGTTTTCAAAATACAATTTGAAAAATGGATTTTCATAGTAACTATAGATTTATCATTTATAGAAAAGATTAATATTTTTTTAAAACAATTATATGATTTCAAATTAATTATTTAATATATATCTAATGGACATATTTTCATTCAAAATAATTTTCCTGGGTCACCTTATAAATATTCTTATGAAATACTCTTTTTGGGTGATTAAATGCTGGGTAAAACTGTTGAAAATATTCAATAAAACAATAGTGATACCATCTAAAATGTTAGTAAAACTAAATTATATTAGATGGTTGGTTTATGTTGTTGTTGATTTTTTTAATCATGTAACAAACACACATATATATAGGAATGATTTTTCTGTATGTTCTAATATCACTAACAAACTCCTTTTAGGATTATTTTGTATCATGATTCCAAAAATGGTGTGTGGGTATTATCTAATTCCAAATAGGGTATATGGGTAGTATCCCTATCTTGTATGGAAACATATGTAGTACCCCGAATAAACGAATATTAAATAGGTTATATCCTATTCCCAAGAAGGTAAATTATTAGTAGCACAATCCCTTTAGGGGACACTATTTGTAACCCGTGACCAAGAGTGTAAATGGGTAGTAGAAAAAGCCCAATAGATTATACAATTAATGTATAATGACCATGATGTTATAAGGGTAATATTCTAAGAACATGAGGGTATAAATATTATAGCTCAATACCCATAATATTCATGTGTTATCATCCTAAGATAAATATGATATGAAAATCACCTAGAAAGTCATACTCCACTGGGTAATGATTTCCTTATTGTTTTCTTATAAGACAATTATAATATAAATTTTTGTTGTATTGTTCCATCAGTCAGGATTATTATGTAATGGTTATACAATCTTATGAAAATAAATATGATTGATTAAATTTTACTACAAGTCATTATATTATCTATTGCGGATAACTATTTTTTCATTTTTTTTAATATGATATTTCTCCCTTTTCATTATTTTATCATATGATTATGAGCTACCACTTGATAAAATTGTGTTGCTTATTCCACATTGTAATAATTTCATGTCATTTATTTCTCATGTTATGAATATCTATGTTATAAAATAAATTACATCTTTTGGGATGTATAAAAGGGAGTCAAGTGTGACTCAATTATTGATAAATATTCACTTGTTTCGTAAATTAAGATTATTATAATGAAAATCCTAAAATCCATTAAACAATTCATTTTTGGGGTTATTTGACTATTTTTAAAACATAATATTGAAGAATGTAAATTATTTAATATAGATAAAAGTTGATATCTCTTTTTATCAAAGTTAGAATTTATAGAAATTATATTTAGCTCTAGATCCCAGATAGAGGGTATGAGTTTCTATATAATGAATACATGTAGGGTTTATTTGTTTTTTGTTAACTTATTTATGATAGAGAATAGGATAATATGACATATATTTAAACACATGGGATTACTATGTATTGAATAACATCTTAAAATATAGGTAATGATTCTTTTATTTTTTTCCACAAAATTATATCCATTTTTTATACTAGAATGAGGATGTGGTTATGGAAAAATTAACTTATTGTTATTCAGACAAATAACGGATTATTAGGTATCAATAGAATCATTACACGATGCATAATTAGTTAGCCTGGGACTAAAAATCTATAGACACTATTAAAGGGATTTATTTGGATGTGCGCTATCAATTTATCAAAAATTATGATTGGTTTTAATATGTTACAAAACATAATAGTAAAATTATCATGAAACGCATAGGTATAACAATAAGACTGAATGGATATCCAAATTATATCTTATTTGAAATAAAATAGTTATTGGATGAAATAAAACTGTTATTAGAGAAGAGATAAAAGGATTCAGTTTTAAAATTTATATTAATATTTTCATTTATTTTATTAAAAATTAGTTTAATTTCTTGGTTTCATTATTTTGTGAGAAAAATGACCTTTAAAATGATACTAAAGATAGTTTGTGTCTAAAAACATCTAAGATGTACTTATAATGAAATATTTGGAATTAATTGTTGAGAATATTAGTATACAACAATTATGATGTAAATGATAAGATATTGAGATATTCCTAAAATGGAAATATTTTTATCACTTTTGAATCAATATATTTATTTAATATGAATTTATTTATACCATTAGGTATTGTAATTATTAAGTGAAAATTAAAATTATGTGAGGTCTAATTTATTGGTGGTGGAGAATGTAACACCATTAGATTTGGGAATATATATTTTCTATAAATTAATACTATGTTTTAAATGTTATTCCACAGGAAAAACTAAACATAAATGAAATTGTGACTCTTTAAATTATATTATTTATTTAGGAACTGATAATGTAGATAAAAAATAACCTATTATATAAGAAGGAACCATATTTTGAAATCAAAAAAAAAGGAAATAAATGTCGTACAATTGAAAATGAATCCCTTATGAAGTTAATATTTCATGAAATGGAATGATTTATATTATATATGCTTTTACACCGACCAATACCATGATGAAATCAAATCACTATAATGTGATTGAAATTATAGGTGAGGGAAATTCATGCTTGTGGAAATTGACACAAGTTATGTTCTATAAGAATCACTACCCATGAAACCCACTAGAGCTTAACTTATCCTTAGAACGTACATGGAGTTCACGAGATATATATTACTAGAAATTTTTATTTTATTACCCTGTAAATTTTAATTTGGTCAATCATTTATCTCATTTAATATACACAAAAAGAATCTTTAATTACTAATACATTGACAGATTTAGAAAGTCAATTATTTTTCTAAAAATGAATTTGTTTATAAAATTGAAGTTTTAAATATTTAATTTAAATAAAATAAATATATCATATATAAGAAATATTTTTTATATGAATAATATGCTATAACCGATCTAATTATTAATCCATAGGAAATAAAGAATAGTTAATATTTGAAAAAGATTGTATTCCTATGAAAATTGTTGACAAGACATTTTAAATTTTTCATTAAATAAATAAATTTTTAATATTGAATTTTAAAAAGTAACTATTATTTTTTATTAATAATTTTTTATTATATTTGGATCAATTATTTAAATTTTATAATGTAATTTATTTTTACATGAATACAAAAAAAATATTGTTTTTTTAATACCAGCTCTTTTTGGCATTTCAAGAATAAAATAATTTTTTGAATTTTTTGAAAACGTATTTATATAATAAATAAATATATGTTATAAGAAAATTATAACAATAATATTAAAGTTATAATAACCATGTTTAACATTTTGGAATGTTAGGTAATATTTTATACTAAATCATATTTTCCATTGATATTTAAAAAATATTTTCCTCACCAATATAAATTTAATTTAAAATACATATATATTATTATTTATTATAAATTGAAATTATATTTTTGATAAAATTAATTTTTAATCTTAATAATAATATTACTAGGATTAATTTTTATTACCCTGAAAATGGTTAAAGGATTATTTTAAAATAATTGTTTTATTATATGTAGTGTAAATGTTATCTAATAAATTGAAATTATTTATTATATTATAATTTTTTATGATGATTAGAAATATTTTAAAATATATTATCCCTAATTTATAACATAATTAATATTATATAATATTAATAACATGTAATGGTTATAATAACATTTATGTCAATAAAATTGTTTTATAATATATTAATTTCTTAATTTAAATGTTAATGATAACTTCATTGGAAGTAGATTTAAATTATATTGAACATAAATTTATGATTTTATATCTATATTTTTATTAATTTGATTCATTACATTTTTAATAAATTGCAATTTACTTGGTTAAAACTGGATACTAAGGAAAGAATAAAAATTAAAAAATGTATAAAAAACTATAGAAGATTCAAAATAAGATTATATTTTTTTATAATCGAGTAATATATTATATATATACCATATATCACACAAAATATCTATTATTTTAAGATTTAAACACTACAAACCCTTATATAGTGATATATAATTATTGAAATGTAAAGAGTACCCCCAAAATTATCTTTATCGTGACTTCTAAATTGGGATCAATTACACCACATTAGGGTACACATATTTATAGTAGTTTTCTATTAAAACAATTTAATTTCCCTACAAATAGTTCCCCATCCTATTTTCATAATCCTATGGTCTTAATTTTTAAACTAAGACTACTATTTAACTGGATATTTCAATGAAAATTCTCAGACCCCGATCATTACAATTTCATACCCAATTATATTTTCTTCTAAATATTCTTCTACAACTAAATACTTCCTCTAAATTATTTTGGAGTAAAATCATTGATATTAATATTAAAAAATGATATTATTACAATGAAATTCAAATTTTACCTTCTTCAAAATTTGCACGAAAAAAACAATATCTTGTCATGTGTATGGGTGGACTAACACATTAGAGAACAACATGTTTAATTTTTCTATTTCCACAAAACAAGAATCAAAATAAAAAATAATTTAATATATATTATTGATAATAATAAAATTAAATATTAAATATTGATAATATTTTACATTATATTAACTACTTTAATAATAAATGGTCATTCTAAACATTACTTCCTCAAAAGACCATATTGTGTACCATTTATTAATTTGAGTCCATTTTTGAAAAACCAATGTTTATAGGAATATTATAAGAAGAGGAATAATAAATTAAATTAATCTATAGTATTTTATGTTGTTAAAATATTTTACAAATCATTTGATCATAATCAATATACTAAGGAACAGATAAATAAAACAACTGGACCTCCAAAATTAAAATCCATAAGGGTAAACAATTTTACAACTAAAAAACATATGATAATAATTTAAATATAGATATTTAAATATACATGGATAATAATATTAATAATTTTTCTAAATAATAATTTTATTATTTAAAATGACTGGTCCACATGCCGAACTAATCCAGACAGAAGGAAATGGTTTCCTCATCTCAATTTCGCATGGTCGATATGTGATTTTTATTCTTCAATTTTCCATAATTTTTTTTCAATTTAAAATTGGAATCCATTAAAATAATATTAATTTAATATATGGGATTTAAATATATAACACATGTTCTTCCTTCCATTGATTTTAAATTCTAATTATTAAAATATATTAATTTATTTTGGGAACATCAATTATCATGTATTAAGTTATGATTAGTATTTAGAAACATATATAATATTTGATTTGAAAAATATAATATTTTATTTTATTTTGGGCTATTATTTGAAGATGGAGTTATTTTTTTCTCCATATAATCCCCTTTATAATCGTCAAATTCATTTAGAGTTCTAGTATATGTATTTGATTTGGTTAGCATATGTTACTTATCATTTAGTGAATATGTTATTCAATGAACATAAATTATCTACTTTTCATTAATCATTATATTTAATATTTAAAAACTAATTTACTTCTTTATTTTTGGGTAAACATAGGTTTTTGACTCTAATATTATTTCTTGATAATTTTATTTCTCTAAAAAGAGCCATGTCTTTGAGAAAATAATCATCAATTCTAATGATACATTTTCCTTTATTTCCATTTTCATTATTCAAAAAATAGTTTTTTCCTTTATTATTATGAAAACCAAATACGTTATTACTCATGGTAACTACATGAATCCCAAATCAAATTTCTAATGGAATTTTTTGTTTCTCTTTTTTTGATATGTTTCTAAAAAAGTGTGCTTCAATATTTTATAAATTAGTTTCCGTCATTTAAAAAAAATATTAAATTCTATTCAATGTTGTCAATATAATTCCACCAAGTATTTTCTAAGAAATATTATTTATAATTTATTTGCATTTAATATAATACAAAAAATATTCAAATAACCTTTTTAAAACCAATATTTAATTTTCATGTATCCATTATAGAAGTTTCTTCAAATAAAAAATTTATTAAGTTTATTTGACTTACACTTTTCAGTATATTTTAGTCTATTTTTATACTCCAATATGGAATGTTAATTAATAATTACTATTTATTCAAAAAAAATTCAATTGGACTATTAAAATATAAATTTTCAATGTGACCATAAAAACGTCATTGATGCCATATATAATAGTGTTTTTGAGAAACCCATTTATGTTTTTTCATTCATTCTTTTCATTATCTATATAAGTTTTTTTTGTTTTAAATAATTCGTCATGAGTAACCCTATTAAATTTTTATGAAAAATTATTTTTTCTGTAGTAAATATTAGGATTTAACAATTTACATCATTGTGGTCAATTTTTTTGAATCCATGTAAGATGTTGAAATAGTCATTTTCCATTCTATGGAATCTCAATAAACTGATAAACAAAAATTTTAAGTTCCACATATATGATTAGATGATTGATATGTCGAATTGCAAATTTACCTCAAACAAAATAATTTGCGTTTAGTAAATCATTAGATAAAAAATGTTACAGGGGTTGTAATCCATGAAAAAAGTGGATAAAAAGGTAGTATCCCCAGATCAAGTGGGAAAATAGAGTTTAGCCTAAGATGAAGAGTTTTCATGGGTTGAAGACTAAGATAAATAGAAATATAGGTAAAACACAACAATAAATGGATACTTTTGTAGAATCCCAAAATTGTGAAGAAAACAATCCCCACCGTATGGGATAACATGAGTAGTAGCCCAATCCCTAGAGATTACAGATGTAGTATCCTAGGAACATGATTATATATGGGTTATATACCAATACCCCTTGACACTCCGAATTAGGTGGAAAAGTTAGGTCTATTGGGCTATAAATTAGTATGCCTTCACTAATGCCATATTTTTGTGAGATATGTGTATGTTATGATACCATTAAGCATGTTTATTGTATAATTTTTCTATAATCATATTATATTTTGTAGATTTTATCATTTTATACAACAATTCATTTTATTATTCGATTTAGTAATTTTTTTGTACCATTTATTTTTGATAATTTATTCCTCCCATTATCCTGATTTTTCACATCCATGTGATCAAACACTTAAATAAATATTTTTTATTTATTCCCTTACTAAGAGTTTGATCTCAACACATTTTAATATTACCATTATCCAAGTTATGATGATGAGTATAACTTATGATATATATATAAGAGAGTCTAGTGAGACTCCAAAATGATGAATTGATCATAATTGTCATAAAATTAGTTCCTATGTTGATGATACTAAAATAAATTAAACTGTTCATTGTAGATATTGTGTGATTATTTGTGAGATTAAATGTTTAATTATTTTCAATTAAGTAAACTAGAAATGGATTTATCATGCTTCGTTTCAAAGAAAATGTTTAAAGAAACATTTTCTGTCACCAAATCCAATATTCATGGTTTAGGGAGAAATATAATTATCCTGAATTGATGGATATTATAAATTATTATACATTTTAACATGACATCACTATTAATGTGGGATGGTTTTTGTATTAAAATATATATTTCAATAAAGATGCATAAAAATATTTTTTTACATTGGGTGACCCACCAGGTATACTACATAAGGTTTCATATAATATTTCATTCGTATTTTTGGGGTTTATGATTCATAATAATCACCATTACATAATGATTATAGTTTTATTATCATTATAACAACTATACATTCATACCATACATATATCAACCATTAAGATTATCTAATCATGGGGTGTTCATTTATGATGTATATTATAACATATATTAGGGATTAAAGAAGATCAAGTGTTTCATATCATATTATATGTTTGACATTTTTACCCACTATTAAGAAGAACATTGGAAGTTAATGGTAATTTCTAGATAATTAAAAACATATGTGATTAAATATTTGGATGATGCAAATGAGATTTACATTTCATTATTGGTTAATTAAGTTTGACATGATTATTTATTTGGTGAAACTATAGTCATCAAATTTAGAAGATTTGAGTTCTATATATTATATTAAAAAAAACATTGGGACTTGTGATAAAATAATTACATATTAAAATAGATTATAAGATTTTGAATATTATATACGATACAGACAGTGGAAAAATTATGATACATGTTTTTTATTCAATTACACCATATAAAATTATAGATTGAGTTGTAAAGATATTTTCAATTTATTATTTTACTTATAATTTTGGATTAGATAATTCATAGTCACATTTAATGATTCAATTAAAATTATATTTACATTGTATAAAATTATGAATGAACGTAATGTCATGTAAATAAAATCATAAAATATTTATAGACACACTAATATAATGTTGAAGGGTATCCTTATGTGGTTATGGTTGAGTTTTTATTTTTTGTAACATATGATATAATTGTTTGTAAAATATTGATGAATCCTATACATAATGGGTATTTGAGGATTTGAAAAAGTTTTTTTGGACAAAATTTCACTATTATTTACATATTATGTGATATTAAGTAAAATTAAACTAATACTTTAAGGAAATAATGCATGCAAATGACTTATAAAACTATAAATTTATGATAGAACTCATAATAGAGGTGTGAATCACATTATATTTTGTAATAAATTAAACGAAAACATAGTGAACATCACCACATCATGGTTATATATATATTTTATAGTATTTGAGATATAATAATGTATGTTGATTGATTATTCATTCTACTTTATGTGATCATGATTTTATGTAAGATTATTTTATGTTGTTGAAGGATATTTAATTTCCATATTTTTATTATTAAATGGTTAAAAATTAATTGGATATCAAACACCATATAATTAATAATTTCAATATTGTGAAAATTTTGGAAGATAGGATGAAAGATGATTATGAATTTACAAATCATTTGGGAGTCCCAGGAGTGTCAATGGATATAATATAAGAAAGATAATTACAAAATAATAGTGTGCAAGTAATTATGATTTTATATTATTATGAAAACATCTTGAACATAATATGTCATTATCCCCCATCATATTCTCCATAGGTTTTGTGAAATCACATGAGAGGGGGACACAACTACATGATGAAATTTTTTTTAAATTCTAAACTCTTTTGGAATATTATGATCCCTTTGAAACATTTCCTCTATTGTTTATAAGTGAAGTTGTGTATATTTAATATTTAATGAAAAAATAATGAATTATTATATGTAAATAATGAATATAATGATAGATCATGGTATTTATAAGGTTCCACTGAAAGTTAAAACTTCTTATTGTTATAGGTTATTCACCCCAGTCATGGATTCAGTAATATTATCCAATGTTGACTAAAGATCTTTGTGATTCTCACAACTACATAGAATTTCTCCTTTAATACAATTTCATACTTTCCTAATAAATTTTTTTTTTATAGATTTATACTACCTTAGAGAGTGATATTGTGATATCCTTTTATACCCTATGTTCCATGGGTTCCATGGTTTCTCACCAAATATATGTTGTAAGAACCCGGATCTTCGTTCAGGTATGTTTTTCCTTTTTTCTAGAGTTTTTATGAAAAATGGTTTTTCTGGAAATTTTCAAAGTACACGCTATGTACTTTTTGATTACACGCCGTGTCCTCCATTCCGGCTTGAAGCCGTGTGTTGGTCGTGTCCGGGCCACACACACGGTGTGTAAGGCTGAGGTGGAGGCTGGCTGTTTCGGAGTACGGAAAATTCTAATTACACGCCGTGAACTTTCTTTCTTTTTCATTAAAAGGACTGGGGTCGCGCCTAACCCCCATATTTGTCTTCTTCTCCAGTTTTCGAATGATCGGGAGCATCCGTACGGCCGAATATTCTCCGAGCTTCCGCCTCGCCTCCCATTCTCCGATTCGAGCACGGTTGATTGCGTTGGAATCACAGTGGTGAGTTCTTCCTTCTGCTTGTGCCTTGTTTCTTGATTCCTCCCTTTTTTCAAGTTATCATAAGATGAATGTTTTGTGCGTTTTCTTAGATCTACATCATTCTAAGGGGAATCTGTCGTCAAGGTTCACGTATATCGATCTCCTAGGATCGAGGTAGGTTTCTTGTGCCTTTCCGTAGAAAGTTGATGGATATTTTCGGCAATTTCCACCAATACCCTTGAACGGGGTGTTGCGTGTTTCTTGTTTTTCCCTTGTTGCTTGCTTGCTTTGATTGATTGATTTAGTAGAGTTTATTGATTGTGATTAGAGTAATTTGTTTGTGCTCATATGGCCTTTCCATTCTTACTCTGCCTGTTTAGCATTTTTCCAGTTACCATGCCTAGTCGTAGGATAGTGGAACTGTTGTTTTATTATTGTTGTTGAGCCTTAGTTGATAGCCAGGTAGTTCTTGAGGTTTACTTGGATGATACACACGTGTTGAGCATGTTTAGTTACTCAGGACTGTGAGAACCTAGATTAGTAGACCAAAGGGAGAATTGACAGAAGGGATTCTCCAGAGTGTCTTTTAATCATGATGTGATACCAAGTGGAGAATTGACGGAAGGTATTCTACAGAGTGTCTTTTAACTACGACGCGGGCCACATGGGGAATTGACGTTGAGTGCTTCCCCAGAGAGCCTTTAGCACGATACGAGACTATAGGGGGAATTGACGATGAGTGCTTCCCCAGAGAGTCTGCTTAACTTACGTAGTTGAACCAGAGGGGTGAGACTGTGTGTGCCTCCCAGAGGGTTGCTGGTACTTAGAGTTTGAACCACAGGGGTTAGACTGTGAGAGCTAACCAGAGGGTTACCTATTTTTTCTTGATGCTGACTGTTTTCTTGTGTGTTGTACTTGTTAGAACTGTGGACTGTAGCTTTTTGTGCTTTCTGTTTACTGCTTCTTTCTTTAGTACTGCCTTGTATTCATTGACTGTGAGGCACAAACCTTTGGGTGATTGCCTACTGGTATTTTATCTCACACCCTGTTTGGGCCATGCTTTCGAGCCCAAGCAGACTATGTTGCTGCAGGTATAGACAAGGGAAAGCACCCTTCTACTTCAGGATCTTGATTGCACCAGGAGCTGGGGATCATGGGACCGAGCCATGGATCGCGATGCTGAGGATCTTACCTTGTTTTTCTTTTGCACTTGGTTTCAGTTTTATTTCAGCACGTTGTTCTGTTTGTTGTTTCCCTTAGATACTCGTACCTTCTGCATCATTTTCATCATAGTTATATACCTACATTGTTTCTGTTGTTTGTTATCTTTTGTTATGCATGTCGTTTACTGCTACTGCTATCTATTATTGTTTTCTTACCTTGCATACCTTACCGAATGAGGGCATAGTTTCCCCACCGACTCACCATGGCCCTCACTGCTAGTCAACAGCCTCTGGCATTTGGGGAAACGCGCTTGAGGTCATGTGGCGAACCGGGTATGGGGCACCAGTGGAGGGGCTCCAGACTCAGGATGTTACAAAGTGGTATCAGAGGAGTTCTTTTCTCTTGATTTACTGTTTAGAGACCTTAGCTAGGGATAGGACGTATTTGGTACTTGGCATTAAGCTATGCTCGGTAGTGGCTGACCCGTGTACAGGGAAAAGCCATACAACCTCGTTAATTGTAGTTTTCTAGTTTTGAGATTATATGGTTGGTATGTTTTCACCTAGAGTGATTCGTATGACGTGTGTGGTTATTATTTTGATATTTTGGTTCTATTTCTGTCGAAACCCAATGAGATGAGGGTATGCCATCTCATGCATCATATAGTCACTTGTAGAAATCACATGTCATGCATTCTTACCATGCCATCTAGGGTGCATTAGCGATTGCATGCTGTTGTGATAGACTTTGTGTAGATTATGCATGATGTTGTGATAGTTGTTTGATAGATTCTCTACTGTTGTGTTAGAAAACTGTTTCTTTGTTCCTTTCTTAAAATGAACTCCAAATTTTGGTTCTTGAGGTGTTATGGGCCCTCCCGGATCAGAATTTGGAATCTTTTTTTCCTTGTTTTTAGTGTTTCTGGAATTCTGCGCAGTTTCTGAGCTACTGCCTAGAAAAAACTAGAATACACGGAGTGTACTTTTTAGATACATGCCGTGTAGTTTTTAGGTCGTGTCACTAACCGTGTAAGCAGAACACGGTGTCGTGGGAGTGTCTTCGGGAACACGCCGTGTACCATTGGTACACGCTGTGTAAGTTCGGAGTCGTGTACCCGGTCGGGTCACTAACAACACGGGCCGGGGAAGCTCAGGTAGAACATGATGTGTCCGTATGGAACAAGCCGTGTAGTCCTGTCCTGGAACCCAGCAGTGTCATGAACAACACGGGCCGGCGTGACCTTCCTTTCCACACGACGTGTTTGTTAGGAACACGCCGTGTAGTCTTGCCAGGTACCCGGCCGTGTCACGAACAACACAGAATGGTGTCGCCTCCACCTATGCATGCCATGCTTGTTCGGAGCACGCCGTGTAAGTTCCATCCGTGTACATGGCCGTGTATTCAACAACACGTACCTCTGAAGCCTCATCTAGTGCATGCCGTGTTTTATTCACACACGCCGTGTAGTCTCGGGTTGATTCGGACCGTGTGGGTTAGCCGTGTAAGGAGACTCGGGTAGGGGAATAGTTTTCTAGTACACGCCGTGTGTGGGGGTCAACACGCTGTGTAGTTAGTAGTGTACACGACTTGTAGGACAGGAGTACATGCCCATGTCAGTGGTTTAAGTAGACACGTCATGTAGTTTTATACACGCTGTGTAGTCGTGTTTTGCAATCTTGTGTGTTTTTCTTCCCCTATTCCAATTTTATACTCTTGTGTTCCTTGTCCTTTTTTTCCTGATCTAAGGTGTTCTTTTGATCTTTCAGAGCTATGCCTCTAAGACGTCCTCCGGTCGTACGTCTGTCTTCAGGGAGAGATCAGACGCCAGACAGGGCTGATCAGGGACTTCATGTCGATCCCCCAGCCGAGCCAGCCTTGGCACCGGTTGTTGTACCAGTTACAGGCACTGATGCGTAGTTTAGGGAGGGTTTCATGAGGTTGATAGAGGCCTTCTAGGGAGAACCACCTCCTGCCTCGTCTATGGAAGACTTGACGCGAGTCTTTCAGCAGCAGCATCCTACCATGTTCTCGGGGGAGGGAGGACCTCAGGGTGCAGAGTCATGGCTGGAATCCATGCTGACTATATTCGAGCATCTGGAGATGCCTCCAGAGAGGTGGGTCAAGCTCGCCACCTACATGCTCCGAGACTCCACCAAGAGGTGGTGGGACGTGATCTCACAGGCGGTTCATCAACAGGCTATGACTTGGGAGGAGTTCCAGCACGTGTTCTATGACTACTTCTACCAGGAGACCATGAGGGCCGATCAAGCCCGGGAGTTCATGAGCTTAGAGCAGGGTACTCTATCTTTCATGGAGTATTCCTCTCATTTCACTGATCTGCAGCGTTTTACACCCCTTCGGGATGGGAGTGGGGTGTTTTTAGCGAGGAAGTTTGTGGATGGACTCAGGCAGGAGATTCGCTCACAGGTGAACATCTTCCAGCTGACTTCCATTACTTCCATCGTCAACCAGGCACTGATTGCGGAGCGCAATCTGAGAGACTCTGGAGCTGCAAGTCAGGGTGGTTCTACTTCCATAGCTAGCTTCCCTTCAGATGACAGCAAGAAGCACCGTAGGGAGCCTACATGCGGTGATTCGAGGAAGCGAGACGCATCATCAGGCAGCCAGGTGACATGCTACCAGTTTGGCCAGACAGGGCACATGAGACCGTTGTGCTAGAGAGACCCCATGGAGTGCCGATCTTGCGGCAAGATGGTTCACCTCCAGCGTTTCTGCCAGGTTTTCTCACCAGCAGCAGGTGACCGGGGTTCTTCCATGACTCCTCATTCGGGAGAAGCCCCACCAGTCTCTCACCAGTCAGGGAACTGGAGTTCTTCCGGTCGTTTGGGCCGAGGTGGAGGTCAAGGTCGTGGAGGTCAGCCACCAATCCCTCAGCACAAGCAGGGAGGTTCAGCTCAGAGTGGTCAGCCAGGGGCAAAGGGCCGCGGCACAGGCCAGTCTTTCGCCATGGAGCAGACTTATCATGAGCAGGATCTCGGCCCTTCTACTTTTCGAGGTACAATTTTAGTATCCTCAGTTTTATCTTCATCCCTTTTAGATACTGGTGCTACACATAGCTTTATCTCTGTTGTCGTTGTGGAGAGCCTTGGACTCTACATCTTTTCTTATTCCGACTCATTGACACTAGACACACCCTTGGGAACGAGGACATATAGTGTACTCCAAGTTAGAGAGTTCCCTATCGAGGTTGTAGGGTATCACTTCAAATGGGATCTCTATGTCCTAGAGATGATAGGATATAATGTCATCCTTGGCATGGACTGGTTGATTCCCTTCCGGGAAGTGGTCAACTGTTACCGCTGTAGAGTCAGTTTCATCTCACCAGAAGGTGAATCTTTCCTTCATAGAGGCGAATGGGACGTTCGGGCAAGTCGGGTAGGATTCGAGCATCTTGGGCTAGGAGTGACGGCCCAGATTTCTAGTCTTTATATGGATGATCAGGGGACTCCACAGTTGGACTTTCCTCCTGTGGTGGATCACTTCAGGTTTGTCTTTCTAGAGGACTTTTCAGGTTTGCCTCCGGAGTGTGAGGTAGACTTCTCTATTGAGCTCATTCCAGGAGCAGCACCGGTGTCCATTCCTCCATATAGGATGGCCACACCTGAGTTGCAGGATCTCAAGAAGCAGTTGGAGGAGTTACAGGCTAAGGGTTTCATCTGACCCAGTACTTCTCCTTAGGGTTCTCCTGTTCTGTTTGCGAAGAAGGCAGATGGTACCCTTCGGATTTGTGTGGATTATCGGAAGCTAAACTAGTTGACGTTCAAGAACCGATATCCCTTGCCATGTTTTTATGACCTTTTTGATCAGCTTCGAGGAGCTCGGGTGTTCTCGACGATCAACTTGAGGTCCGGTTATCATCAGTTGCGCGTTAGCCCATCAGATATACCTCTGACAGCCTTCAGGAGCAGGTACGATCTTTACGAGTATACAGTAATGTCGTTCGGTCTCACGAACGCACCTGCAGTTTTCATGGCGCTGATGAACTGAGTGTTCCAACCTTACTTGGATTCCTTCGTCGTGGTCTTCGTGGACGATATCTTGGTGTACTCTCACACTCGACACAACCATGCCACCCATCTTGAGATCGTTCTGAGTACACTAATAGAGCATCGGCCTTATGCTAAACTCTCTAAGTTCCACTTCTGGATGTATTATATTCACTTCTTGGGTCACGTCATCTCAAAGGAAGGAGTATCTGTGCACCCAGAAAAAGTGAGAGCTGTAGTTTCTTGGGAGCAGCCGAAGAACGTTTTTGAGGTATGGAGCTTCCTAGGGCTGGCGGGATACTACAAACGCTTCATTCGTGACTTTTCTCATCTAGAAGCACCTTTGACAGGTCTGACAAAGAAGGGGGAAAAGTTCTTGTGGTCAGATTATTGTGAGTTAGCCTTTCCGGAGCTGAAAGGGAGGTTGACGTCAGCACCGATACTAGTCTTGCCAGAGCTAGGCAAGAGCTACACTGTTTACTGTGATGCTTCAGCTATCGGGCTGGGAGCTCTGCTTATGCAGGGAGAGGGAGTCGTTGTGTATGGGTCTCAGCAGCTGAGGCCACATGAGAGGAACTACCCTATGCACGATCTGGAGTTGGCAGCTGTTTTACATGCCTTGCAGTGTTGGAGACACTATCTTCTAGGAGATCACTTTGTGGTCTTCACTGACCACAAGAGTCTCAAGTATATCTTCACGCAGCGTGATCTGAATCTGAGGCAGCGCAGGTGGGTTGAGTATCTACAATCTTTTGACTTCGAGCTTGCCTATATGCCGGGAAAGGGAAACGCCGTGGCAGATGCGTTGAGAAGGAGAACTCAGATTCAGGTAGTTCAGGAGGCTAGTAGTGTGTAGAAGTTGAGGCTCTGTTCTATGATATGCATCTAGAGATGCACAACAGATGAGGACAGACTTTTATATCTTCTTTAGTTGTTACCTCCAGGCTACTTGATTGGGTACGGATGAGGCAACTATCAGACTCAAAAGGCTTAGTCCTGCGGGAGAGTGTGTCAGGAGAGGACCCTCTTCCTGAATGGACAGTGGGCGAGGATGAGATCTTGTGTTCCCAAGGACGCGTTTGGGTGCCAGCAGACATACGTGAGGAGTTGATGTGGGATGTCCATTCCTCAGTTTGGGCAGTTCATCCTGGCGTCACCAAGATGTATCGGGATCTTTGTCTCTAGTACTGGTTGCCAGTTATGAAGAAGGATGTTGCTGGTTTTGTCATGATATGTTCTACTTGTCAGCAGGTGAAAGAAGAGTATCAGCGACCAGCGGGGCTCTTACAGCAGTTACCCATTCCGGAGTTGAAGTGGAACGATGTTGTGATGGACTTCGTGACTGGGTTTCTGAGATCACCTCAAGGTAACGATGTTGTTTGGGTTGTTGTCGACAGACTTATGAAGGTTTCTTACTTCTTTCCGATCAAGGACACCTTCAGTGTCGATGATCTGGGACGACTTTAAATCAGAGAGATTCTGCGTCTGCATGGAGTTCCATGCTCTATTGTTTCAGATAGAGATGTGCGCTTCACCTCTCGGTTCTGGCAGGGACTTCAGAAGGCCTTGGGTACATAGGTACTTTTGAGTATAGCATACCATCCCCAGACTGATGGCTAGTCCGAGCGCATGATCCAGGTGCTTGAGGATATGCTGCGAGCTTGCATCCTTGACTTTGGCGGTTCTTGGGAGAAACATATTCCTCTGGTGGAGTTCGCCTACAACAACAGTTTCTAGGTGACCATTCAGATGGCACCATATGAGGCTTTGTACGGTAGGCCATGTTGATCACCCTTATGCTGGCTGAAGGCAGGAGAGGTAGCTTTGCTAGGACCTCATCTTATTCAGGAGACTTTAGAGCAGATAGAGCTGATTCGGAAGAGGATGGCTACAGCACAGTCTCGGCAGAAGTATTATGCTGATCAGCGGAGACGACCTCTAGAGTTAGAGGTCGGTGATTAGGTTTTCCTACGTGTCGCACCGAGGTTGGGACACAAAAGGATCCGGAGACAGGGTAAACTTTCGTCACAGTACGTCGGGCCGTTTGAGGTTTTGGAGAGAGTGGGGCCAATCGCCTATCGGTTGTAGGTACCTCAGAGGTATCGGGCCATGCACGACGTCTTCCACGTCTCTCAACTCCGATGTTACTTTTCAGACCCTTCTTACGTCTTTCAGCCTGAGGAAGTTGAGCTTGAAGCGGATGCGTCGTTCGAGGAGCATCCTATCCGGATTGTCTATCGTAGTACGAAGGTTCTCCGTGGGCGGTCTGTTCCTCTGGTACAAGTTCTATGGAAGCATGAGCGAGTACAGGATGAGACCTGGGAGAGGGAGGACGATGTACGATCACAGTGGCTGGAGCTATTCGGGGATCCTTCTTCTTCACCTCGTTAGGGAAATTCGGGGACGGATTTCTTTAAGGGGGGGTGTTTGTAAGAACTCGGATCTTCGTTCAGGTATGTTTTTCCTTTTTTTTGGAGTTTTTAAGAAAAATGGTTTTTCTGGAAACTTTCAAAGTACACGCCGGGTACTTTCTGAGTACACGTTGTGTGCTCCGTTCCGGCTCGAAGCCATGTGTTGGTCATGTCTGGGCCACACACACGGTGTGTAAGGCTGAGGTGGAGGCCGGCTGTTTCGGAGTACGGAAAATTCGAAGTACACGCCATGTACTCTAAAAGTACCTGTCGTGTACTTTATTTTTTTCGTTAAACGGACCGGGGTCGCGCCTAACCCCCATATTCATCTTCTTCTCCAGTTTTCGACCGACCTGGAGCATCCATAAGGCCGAATCTTCTCCAAGATTCCGCCTCGTTGTCTGTTCTCTGATTCAAGCACGGTCGATTGCGTTGGAATCACATCGGTGAGTTCTTCCTTCTCCTTGATCCTTGTTTCTTGATTCCTCCCTATTTTCAAGTTATCTTGGGATGAACGTTTTGTGCGTTTTCTCAGATCTACGTCATTATAAGGGGAATCTGTCGTCGAGGTTCACGTATATCGATCTCATAGGATCTAGGTAGGTGGTTTGTGCCTTTCTGTAGAAAGTTGATGGATAGTTTGTGCAATTTCCACCAATACCCTTGAACGGGGTATTGCATGTTTCCTATTTTTCCCTTGTTTCTTGCATTCTTTTCTTGATTTCTTTAGTAGAGGTTATTGCTTGCGATTAGAGTAATTTTTTGGTGGTCAGATTGCCTTTCCATGCTTGCTCTGCCTGTTTGGCATTTTTCCAGTTGCCATGCCTAGTCGTAGGATAGTGGAACTGTTGTTTTATTATTGTTGTTGAGCCTTAGTTGATAGCCAAGTATTTCTTGAGTTTTACTTGGAAGATACACACACGTTGAGCATGTTTAGTTACTCAAGACTGTGAGAACCTAGATTAGTAGACCAAAGGGAGAATTGACGGAAGGGCTTCTCCAGAGTGTCTTTTAATCACAATGCAAGACCAAGTGGAGAATTGATGGAAGGGATTCTCTAGAGTGTCTTTTAACTAAGACGCGGGACATAGGGGGAATTGACGTTGAGTGCTTCCCCAGAGAGCCTTTTGCACGATACGAGACTATAGGGGGAATTGACGGTGAGTGCTTCCCCAGAGAGTCTTCTTAACATACGTAGCTGAACCAGAGGGTTGAGACTGTGTGTGCCTCCCAGAGGGTTACTGGTACTTAGAGATTGAACCATAGGGGTTAGACTGTGAGAGCTACCCAGAGGGTTACCTATTTTCTTCTTGTTGCTGACTGTTTTCTTGTGTGTTTTACTTGTTAGAACTATGGATTGTAGCTCTCTGTGCTTTCTGTTTAGTGCTTCTTGCTTTAGTACTGCCATGTATTCATTGATTGTTAGGCACAAACCTTTGGGTGATTGTCTACTGGGATTGTATCTCACACCCTGTTTGGGCCATGCTTTTGGTCCCAAGGAGACTATGTTGCTGCAGGTATAGACAAGGGAAAGCTCCCTTCTACTTCAGGATCTTGATTTCACCATGAGTTGGGGAGCATGGGACCAAGTCGTGGCTCGCGATGCTAAGGAGCTTACCTTGTTTTTCTTTTTCACTTGGTTTCATTTTTATTTCAGCATGTTGTTGTGTTTTCTATTTCCCTTAGATACTTGTACCTGCTACATCATTTTCATCATAGTTATATATCTACATTGTTTCCGCTATTTGGTTTCAGTTGTTATGCATGTAGTTTACTACTTCCGATGTCTATTGTTGTTTTCTTACCTTGAGTACCTTACTGAATGAGGGCATAGTTTCCCCCACCGACTCACAAAGGCCCTCGCTACTAGTCGGCAACCTCTGGCATTCGGGGAAACGCGCTTGAGGTCATGTGGCGAACCGGGTACGGGGCACCAGTGGAGGGGCTCCGGACTCGGGACACTACATATGCCAAGGTGGAATTTTGTAACTCTTTTTATGTTAATAACCATGTCTATAAATCATACATCTATATCTAAAATATATACATCCATATTATTATATAGATTCATATAATTCAATCTTGTATTTATGAACATTCAACCTACAATATCTCTTTATTATCTCCCCTTTGGAAATCATCAAAAAAAACCTCTCATCTAGTTATCTCAATTCTTAATCACAAAAAGGCGTCACTTTCAAATGAAATGAATAGTTTATATATTGTATATATGTGATGAACTTCATTATCTAGATTATCACTGTTTCAGATGTTTCATATGATCTTATTATTATGGTGGAATTATTCCTCTTAGTAATCTTTAATTCCTATATATTTGACATTATCTAATTATCTGATACCCCTTGTTGGTCTTCCTCTTTATTTCTCCAATTTGTATAAGCTCACATATCATGGATTTCACAATAAAAAAATAAATAAAAACCATATCTATATTTATTTTTTATTTTATACATAATTCACCCAAGAGAAAAATTATTTGTTTTTCTAATGAATAATATCTCATTAAATTAGCTCCCTTGATCCTTAATTACCATTTTTATTCATGGTATTTCTCCTACGATCTAATTACCCTATTCAACTACTTATAATATTTTCTCTATATCCCGTGGAGTATCCTCAAATCATCCCATCATCCAAATTTATATTAGCCTATAGATTATCATGATATTATTTTAGTGGGATCAAACTCCTCATCTATCCTTATCATAATTTTTTAAATTTTGTTCAGAAAAATTTGTCCATGGTTTAATTCTTAAAAAATCATGGAAATTTATATTTCAATCATTCCGTAACACAACTACGTCTCATTAAACTTTGTCTCAGTATGAATCATATTCTCTATATGACATTGATAATATCAATTCAAAACTTATGAACCATCTAATATTTCCATCATTCTAATCATTAGATAAAGGTTTTTAGAAATTCCAATTTGAAAATCATTTATTGATAGAATAGTTACTTTCTATAGCTTCTTTTTTTTAAAAATCATTGTAAAAATAATAAATAATACTACACTATGTGATTTTTAGATTTATTTACTTCACTATTAACATCTTCAAATTTCATATCATTATTATTTTGTAATTTCTATAAAATTAATTTTCATACAAAAAAGTATCTCAAAAAATATCATAGAATTTATTTTCATCTTTCAAAGAAAAGTGGTTAGAATCTCTAGGATTTATCTATTTATAAATTTTTACTATGAAACTTTATTACATTAAGAACTATTCAGTAATTAGCTAAAACAGTTTCATCATTAAAATTGTCACTATAAAAACATTTCCTTTTCTATTTAAATATACAATTTTCTACAATTCCACCGACTTATGATCCTAAGGGTAACCATTTCCTATAACATTAATGTCATAAAATTTGTATTATATCCTTTTAATTTGATATTTAATTTCAAAAAATGATCCATGTGGTCATATAGTGTCATAAAATACACTTAACATCAGTATTTTATTGTGGAATCTTGAAGTCATATGGTGGAAACCTATTATGACATAAAATGAAGTTATATTATGTAAAATTTTATTACTGTGCTCTAATGTCCAACACTTCACTATAAATTTCTTATGCATAATGACATTTCCATTTTCATAAATCATCTCAAGGTATAAAAAACAATAAAAATCAATACATCACATAACCTTTGATAATGGGAATATAAGATTAATTTTACCAATGATTTCAAAAAATCTTATAATGGAACACAAAATTTTCATTTGATCTTGTAAAATGTTATTTTATCATCAGAACAATGTGAAATGAATAATTTTCATGTTATATAATCTTTACATATTTTTTTCAATAAACAAAATTCATATAGTACTCTTTAAACTCATATGGAATGACAACATTCATACCAATAATATTTGAATAAATATAAATCAAGGTAAATCACTCATAATAAATATTAGAAAATTCCCTTATACACTTTTATCTCCCTTTCACTATTTATTTCTAAAAACACGAACGTCATGTGTGGTAGGATCATTTGATAACATCTAAAATAGATTTTTATTCGATTTTATAGGAATTCAAGATTTATTTAAATAATGAATAGGAAACATCAAATCATTATTGAGTCTTCTCAATAAAAAATATCACTTCATAATATTTAATATATTCTAAGAACATGCTTTCATTTATTAACATCATCTATATTTTCTTCATTCTTAATGATAGACAAGTTATTATTTCGTACAAATATTATTAGTTAATAACAATATCACACAAGGTTGAATCCATACATAGCTTGAGGAAATTAATATCACACTCAAATTAGATGATTGTAAGCCATACATTGTAGCTATCAGCCGCCATCATTTCTAAAATATTTTATACAACACTAGAACAATTTCATCATCAATTTTAGTTTTCATCCATGTAGTTTAGTGAGAAAATAAAATAACTTAATATCTAAAACCTAGAAGATGTAAAAATATATCTTTATTAGTATAATCAAATATTTTGTATACTGAATTAAAAACATATGAATATTCTACTCTATGGCCAATGGATGTTAATTCACCCTCTTTTATATATAGTTAATATGTATAACCGTTATTATATAATGTGTAGATACATCAATCCATCACCCGTTTTCTTGAATTACTGACCAACCTACAATATTTATAGTGACTTAAAATGCAATGCGTGAAATAAAAATTAAAAAAGGAACATCACTATCTCTCTATGGATTTTTTCCAATAGACATTTCATGATATAGATACTAAATTTTATCCACATTTTCTTATATAAATGAAAAGTGGGAAAAAAACTATTTCCCATAATGTCAGGTACAAAATAGGGAACACAAATATCCCACCCCTTAACTCTAATTACATCTTTTCCCTTGCGATATTCTACAACATATATAGAATTTTGGAACCAAATATTTCATAAAAATGTATATTAAGTTTTCTATACATCTTCATGGGTTTTTGATCTATATAAATTAATTTGGTGTCCCTAAAAATACTATGAAAATAATATAATCATATTAATGTGGTATAAAATATTATTTTTATCACATTATGGTCCTAAAAATAGATATGTTTTGATATTCAAGAACCAACACTTATCTTCACAATACATATCATTAATTTTTAATCAAATTATTTTTTTCCCTATTTTTTAATATCATCACGTCTAATTAATTATTATAATAAATAAAAGTAATTTGAAAATTATATGGGTGGGTATCAAAAAATAAAAATCAACAACTATTGGGGCCATTCCAAATCCATATTTTTAAGAGAAAAATAAATATTTAAAAATATTGAAATTTTTTTAGCTCCCAAAAATGGTATTCCCTGTATTATAATTACCCATGGTATATTTATTATATTAATAACATCTCATTATATGATATATCTGTAAAATTATTATCCTACCTAGATGGATATATTTATTCCATATTTACATGTAATTTATTCCTCAAAACCGAATCTATAAAATGTGGGAATAAGGTGAGTCTTACACTTCTACTTCGTTATATTTTAGTGTCTAATACATATTTATCACTCCAAAATCATTTTTAATTAAAACTATAAAATTAATTTTCCTCATAATTAAATTATTTTCTTTGAAATTATAAATTCATACATTTTTATGAATCGTTTATTCTATTTTGTCTTAAGAGTTCATAAAATATATACTATTCCATAAAGAGTCACCAATTATTATTTTTTCATTCTACTCATCGTGTTCTATTTTTTTGGATTCATAATCCAAATTAGGCTTTCTGGTCATTATATTCATAGATATATGATTATACATATCTTTCGTTTTAGTTTCCCTCATTACAATTACCTTTTTTATGTCGAAAGGTTATGGCTCATTACACATGACACATATTAAGTCCTTTTAACCAGGTATCCCTATTAGGCTCTTTGTAGGAATGTTTCTCTCTATATTTCACCTTTAAAACTACCTTTTACCAAAATTTTTCTAATGCTTATTTGGAAAAATATCAATTATATTACCCAATAAATCTTAAAAAATTATTTTATTCGTCTCAAACTCTTCGATATATATTTACTTTGATTCAATATTACTCCAATTAAAAATATGAATCATAATTTTCATTTTATAGTGGTTTATGATATAACATTTTATATTACAATGTAATAATATTCTACTTCTTTAGTTGAAATATTTTATATACTTCATTTTATGTGGTATTTTTCAAACCATTTATTTTTTTATTTTCCCCTTTCCAGACATGTATACTACACTTCTTAACATAAATTTATGTCATTATTATCAATGAAATTATTATTTTTTTCTATGTGGAACATACCAATAATAAAAATATCTATTTATATATTTGTTCGATGAATAATATATAATATAATGGAGATCAGATCTACTAATGTTTGAATGATTTCATATGTTTTTAAAATTCTATTTAACAGGTTTATTCACAACAATATATCATATCTACCCTACTTATGGACTTGAAACCCCATTATAAGTTTAAATATATTTCCAATAATCAATATTTAAATTGAAATATCACCAAAAACACCATCATCTACCAATAAATATTATTCTTTTCATTTTAGGTGAAAGATTTTTATATTTCCATATTTTAGAAATTCTTGTTTTTGGGATGAAATATCATAAATTTGGGATCCTTTTACACAAGTATTATTCAAAAAAATACTAAAACAAACATTTAATGTGTGGGAAAAATTCTCTTTATTTCTATTCTTCAAAATACCTACATATTTTTCATTTTTTATATAAATTTTTACCCAAATAGATTTAGTTTGTTCCAATTCATTTGGACTTTAAGATACCTTTAAATTTATGAATTAGGTGGGAGCTTCTTTACATGTTTCCATACCTTTTATACCATTTATTTGAGTAAAATGTGAATTAAAATATTCTCTCAAATTTGATTTATAATAGTATTTTTTTATTGTAACTTGAAAAGTTCACGTTTTCATAACATTCAACATTAAGAAAAATAAGCTAAGACTATTATTTTTAGTCACAAAAATGTTCAAAATATACTCCAATAGACTATTCATATTCCATGATAATTATTCATGGGTCTTTCTACCTTCATAAAATATATGATAAAGATCATAAAATCATTTGTAAAAAATTTCATATTGTATTTCCTTAACATTATTAATTGATTTTTTTGGTTATTCAAATTTATAGATATTCTCAAACATGATATTAATAACACTCAATTTTACAAAAATATAGAATTTGTTGTTTACATTTACTTCTAAAAAGTTATCACCTCAAATATTTATATATTTGAACTTATCTATTTGATAATTAATGAGAGAGTTTAATACCTACAACAACCCTTCGAATAACGTTTGAATTACATTAGAATATTATATCATCTGTAATTTTTTTCCTATATATCAGAAATAAACACAAATTATTTAGTAATAGATTTATT
This sequence comes from Viscum album, assembly GCA_963277665.1. NCBI lineage: Eukaryota > Viridiplantae > Streptophyta > Magnoliopsida > Santalales > Viscaceae > Viscum > Viscum album. The sequence continues at coordinate 194,637,895 of OY728127.1, forward strand.
AGTAAAATTACTCAAACCACTTATAACATTATATTAGAGGTTATCAATAGATTTAAACCCATCGGTCTCCTAAAAAAATAAACTATCTATACCACTATCTCTTCTTCAAGTAATGGAGGATCTTCTCTATTTGTTAATATGTTATAAATTTCTTTATATAATTACTTTTAAAATTTTCAATGTTTTTTAGAGATAAATACACTTTAATTTGGAATATAATAGAATATATTTCTTAAAATAATGGATATTCAACAAATCAATACTTTATCAACATCAATAATAGTTCCTGAGAAATTATAAATATATATAATTAGAGGTAACCGTGTCCTAGATACAACTTTAAATTAACATTAAATTTAGGGATTACAACTGCTAGGGGAAATTTTATTAGGTGATTCATATATTAACAAAATTATTAAATATCTTGGTATCTTTTAACCACTTTTAAATTTTTCCTCATATTTTAGTTAGTATAATTTGATAAATATTTTGTTTAATCAAGAATAAAATACCATATGTAATGGATTTAAATAATGTAATAAAATTGTCGGTTATTTAAATATTTTTTTACTGAAAACCTACAAATTTATCTGATTATTTACCCTACCAAACAAATAATTATCAATTAAATATTGTGTGGAATATAATAATGTTTTTCTCATTCAAATTTACAACAAACCCCATTTTTTATACATTAATTCATCTCATAGAAAATTTTCACGACAACATCTTAGTTTTTTCATAGAGGCACATTTAGGAATCCATGTGTATCCTAAGTGCTATAGGTTCTAGGGTTTCATAACATGTATATAAAATTTATCCTTCTAATTCCACATTAGATGAAAAAAATCATGTCTAAACAATATTATTATTCATAATCATGATATGTCACATTATTATCAAATAGGTTTAGAGGCAACACATAATATTTAAGAACAAATAGTGACTCGATATATATTTATTATATCTGTCTTGTACATCATTATCTTATAATTATCATAAGGCCAACTCTTTTATCAATATATAATATGATCAATCCATAGATGGTATGAATATTAGCTTCAAATTAATTCTCTTCTTAAATCTCATTTTCTACTCACTACATCATACCCACCATATAATCTCTATAAAATTGTTTATTATCTCTCTTATATCATCTTTGAAACCGAGATCTTCAACAATATATCTCTATCATATAATCCTTATATTATTCCTTGACAGTTCCCTATATTATCAGGGTAATATATAAATGATCTCAAAGGACAAAAAATTAAAAATATTATGCCTCCATTAACATCATTTTATACGTATGTCTCTAAGGAATTTTAATTTATATTTTCAATAATTATTACCCAATTTGATAAAGTGAATGTGATCCTTAATTATATAATATGTATTTGGTATTTCTCCCATAGTCTCATTATATTTTTTCTATATCTTTAACCAATGTTAACATTTCATTTTAGGGATTTCCTTTAATTTTACTCATCTTCCGCATTTAACTCGACCAATATTTCTTCTATTTTCTTCTTAAAATATCCTTAATATCTTCATCTCAACTTCTAATATTCTTCAAGTTAAAGGCATAAATAACTGATCTACATCGAAATACTGAAAAATTCAGGATTAGTTATATTTACATCTCTCAAAAACATATATAATTCTATGAAAACATTTTATCATTATACATTACATTCACTCTTTAATATTAATAATGTTAAACCACATATCATTAACAAACTAATTTTAATTTCATTTTGATCCTTCCATCAGTTTATAAATATATTCAAATTTAAAAATAATTTATAAAAAATGTTATCACCTAGAATATATATATTTAAAACTAATAAAACCTAATATATATATATATATATATCATTTCACTTTTTGATTTTTATATCAATGATGATCAGTATCATAAACATCAAATTTAATTTCATTTGAATAAAAAAATTCTGGAAACTCTATTTTTTGAACATAAATTTCACTCAAAATATTTATTAGCATTGATATTTCTCATAATTAATAGTTATATCATCATCCCATTGACTCAATATTTTTATAATATGATTTTTTTGTGTTTACTGACCAATAAAAATAATTCTTGGATCAAAGAAATTACATTTTCTTCATAAAAAAATTATTCAACAAACATACTATTTTTCCTTCATAAATTTTAGAAAATAAATAATATTTATGAATTTCATTCCTTATTAAGAATATTATTTTTCATTAATTTACATATAAACTACATAATTACAATTTCAATTGATATATAAATTTACATGAAGCTTGTTAAATTCATATGGTGAAAAGTAAGATACTGAGCTCTAAATTCTATTGTTAGGCTCCCAATGAAATAAAATGACTGGTTATAAAATCATAATTTTAATTCATTTGGTGAAAAGATGTTTTAAGATGCTATATAGTCTAAATATATTCTATTAAGGTCATACCCATAATTCATTTTTGTATTTTACTACTTCATATTAAATTTATATGAACCACTCAATTTCCTATTCCTGCGGGAATTCTATTATAAAGAATTGGCCTTACAAATTACATAATATTGAGTTTGGTCATGATTTTTACATTCATTCACATTGATGATATTTTTATGTTTACATATTTAGAAAATTATTCAATAACCTATCTATAACAATACCATAAAAACACAAACATGAAACATATGAACTTATCCATTTCTTCAATAATCTAATTCCTTTAAAATATATCATCATATATCTTATAAAAATAATTCATCACGATATTACACATGAATTATAACAATACCATACTCATCATCAAGTCCTTTTAAATCATTAAAAAATATGGGATCAGGGTAAAAAGATTATAAAGGGACACAAATAAGGATAATCTTAATCCATTTGAAAACACTAAAACCCTTGAAAACCCATTTCATTTTATCATAATATTTTTCTCAAAGAGTGAAATATGTTACATTAATAAATATCATTTGTTTTACCATTTGAAAAAAGAATCCATGAAATTTTATTAGAAAACATAGAAAATTGATGTAGGTACCTTGGGATATCTTCATTTTGAACACATAAAGAACCCTAACAGTACCCACACATATTATAATAATAATACAGAAAACTTTCAATATAATTCCCCAGAAAATAAAATCATTACTCAATTCATTAGAGTTCTATCTTGGTTCACACATATTTTATGCTATAACAGGGTCACCCATAGCAATTTGGGAATCCCCATAATTTAAAAATTTTTGGAACCACAATATAAAATATTATATTTTATCATTTCAATAACTCTTTTATACTCGTAGGAAAATAAAATTCAGATAAAAAAATTTACTTTTTCATTGAAAAATACAATTTTCTATAAAATACCAATTTATTTAAAAAAACTCATTTTCAAAACAAAAATACACCCAAAAATTATTTTTTTCATTTTTTAAATTCAAAGTGATTTGACAAAAAAATAATTTCTAATGTGATGGAAATTTTATTTTCTCCACATACGTTAAGAAGAAAATATTTCATTGGTAAATTTTCAAAACATTATATATTAAACATGTAATGGGTTATTTATGAATATATTTTAATGAAATAAAATAAATTTAATGAAATATTCAATATAATATTTTTATATCCATATAAATAAAAATGTAAATTAAATTGGTAATATTGAAGGAAAGGATTAAATCGCTAGATATTCAATGTGTACCATACAACTTTTAACATTTAAATCACAATACCCATGAAATTTTAACGTTTAAAAAGAAATTAATTATTGTTAAAGGACAAAAATTATGGATATTTATTGTCAAAGGGGATGTATATACACCTTATAAAATAATAATAGTACATATCATTATGAAATGTCTCAATAAAATGTGATTGAGATAAAATCACTTAACATTAGTAAGACATGTCTGGTGTGTGTTCATATTTAGCAAAAATTAACTAATGTTAATTATATTCCATCATGAGAAACTTTTTTATGTTTATAATTTCTTTTATTTATTACAATTTTGTAACCAACAACTTAAAGAATTAATTTTCATTGGGTGTTTTGACTATAATCGGTTTACATGTTAAAAATGACATTGATAGGTCAACTATTGTCAAATTGGTAATTATATAAACAACTATATCATTAAATTATTATCATATTTATATATAAATTTCTCTTTTAAAACTATTCATAAATGATTTTTATTAAAAAAGTACCAATTTTATAACCTTTGAGATGGTAGGTCATATGTACACAAGAGTAACATTAACACTTCTCAATTTTCATTATGGAAAAAGATAAGTGAAATTTATATTTCAATAAATGTAATTATGTCATAAGAAACATATTATAGTGTAATAAAATGATATATATATTTATTATTATTTAAAATGAATCACATTGCATCGAGGAGGGGATAGTCCCTTCATCCACAATCGATGTTACAAATTTTTCATTATGTGAATGATTAATAAATAAAATGATATATTATATTTATATAAAGGTAATGATATAATTAATATCATATAGATCTCATTTATTTTACATATGTTTAAAAAAACTCATCTTAAATTTGTTCCATTTAATTTGTTATTCTTTCACATCGCTTTGAAGAGGCGGTAGTCCACTTGTCCACAAATGAGATTTTATTATTTTCAAAAAATAGAAAGAATGAATGTGTGAAAATATTACATCTAATGGGGTATTAATACATCATAAATATATTTTATATATCATATAAATATATATTTTCCACCATAGTTAGAAATATTCAGACGAGGTAAATGAAAAATAAAACACATCATTATGTGAGGTTGTAGTTCTCCATACACAAACTATTAATTCGTAACCCATTTGATGGATATGTCTGTAGGTGTAGGTATAAACACTAATATTAAAAATAATTGTATAAATAAGATAATTATTTTATTATTTAATAATTTAATAATAGTAAAATAATGTATATGAGATGTAAATAAATCATAAATGCACATTCAAGAATGTTACCTCTTTTTTTAGGTAACAAATTTTTGTTTTCTCCAATGGACTTTGAGGATGGACTTCCAATAAAGGTGTGCATGATAGGGTGAGGGAACAGATTTTGGGAGAATATATTTTTCAGGGTTTTTATGATCTAATATGGATTGATATGTGTGAATAAATGGTATGGGAGAGTGCCTTATATAGTGTAGGGGGTTTGACATTCTTCATTATATAAAAAAGTAAACACTACGAAGAGGTCTCTCTTATATAACATCTCTCAAATAATTGTATAAATTATTTAAAATAGGGGATTTGGTAAATTCTTGTAAAAAATTTGTTTTTTATGTTTATAGGTTATTTGTACTCACAAGATTATGTTTTAACCACTAAGTAAACACTATTTTACATTAATCACTGTAATTTAATTTAATCACTCTTCAATATTTTTTTTGGTGAAAAACTAATATGAAATTATTAGAAATTAGAAATTATTATTATCTAAAATATTATATATATATTTTCAAATTTCATAAATATTAGATGAATAATTTTTTAAAATTTAATCCCATATATGAGATCTTACAGCAGGTTTTTAATTTAAAATTTTAAATATTTTTCTATATTTATATAAATAAATTCAATGCGAAAATGTTACTAATTACCTAATTTAATTTTACATAAATAATATTTCTTATTTTTTTTTAAAAAAAATTAAAAACATAATTTATCTATATATATAAATTGGATGAAAATGCAATATTGAACTCGAATTCAGTATTATTCACTATTCATAAAAAAATAAATGTTCTCAAAAAAATCCAAAAAATATCCAATGGAATATTTTGATATATTTTCTTAAAAGATAAACTATATGTTGTCATATAAAAATTATAAAAGTGTCAATGTTTAGATTAAAACTAGGTTATGTCGGAAAAGGCTGTAAAACTACGTTTAAAAAATACAAATCTTTTTATGCATAAAACCTGATTTATTATTATTTGAGCACTATGAAATTTATTGGATTAATGTTTAATAAATTTTAAAAATTATTTAAAATAATATAATCATCCAAATTTATTCTTTCTGAAAATATATAAAAGTGATAAATTAAACATAAAATAATAATGTTAACAATATATTATTTTTGATATAACTCATTCTTGCATTTGAAAAAAGTATCAGACAAACTATGTGATTCTTTGTGTGTACTATAATAACCCATTATTTTCAAACATATACATTAAATTATATTTTATGAATACTTAAAACATTAAAAAATAGACACCCAATGAATGAATTAATGTAGTTCCTTTGGAAACATGGAATCATAAACACTGGTATATAATTGAATTACATTATCTACAACTAGGATATTCATTACTAGAATCCTTATTAGACACATCAAACATAACACATGTATTCATATGCAGGAGGATGAATCACAACAATGGGTGGTCTCAATTTTGTTGTAAGGGTTAAAAACGGAAACATGTAATTATAGCTAGTATCATTGGGTTGTGATAATGTTATCATAACACTATATTATCAAACCCTGTATATCATATAATCAATAACCCGAGTCACGAAATAATTGACGATCATTCATAATACATGAATAACGAGTAAGTAAATAACATAAGACAAGAAAAAATATCAAAGTAGTAATACATGTAATTTTTTCACACATAAACATATAATATAATTCTATATAATTCAAGAAACATTGATAGAACATATCAAGAAACTTTATGGGAACTTTACATACATAACAAGACCTAACACCATTCACAATTACATTCCTTTACTTATAATATATCAATTTTCCCCATCTTCAAAAATTGGATTGGGTTTCCCCATTTTCCCATAGTGGATGGGGTTTCCCCATCTTCCATCTTCATGGTGACAACACCTACTAGGAAGGACACACTTCCATCCCCAATTGCAGTCCTTTACATATAAGGAATTGTGTTTCTCCATCATCGAATATAAGATCGAGATCATCACATTAAATCCAATCATTATCTAATGATATCTAAATATTTACCAAATTCAATGTAGGGAGATATAGGTCCCACCCATATCATAATAAAATAATTCATACACATTCCAAAAGGTAATACAACTGTCATCATATCATAATCCATAAAAATATATGGGTTATTTTTAATATCCTATTATAATCCTACAAAATTAAATTCAACTCATATAATATTAAAAATATCTCATCTCATGGTAAAATACAAGACTCATAATATTTTCATCAAATAATATCTCATAAAATGAAGCGGGCTTCACATGAAAAAACCTACAGATTGGGTAAAATGATACATTACATATATCATGTGACAGAGTAATGGGTTTCATAAATATTACTCCATCAAAAAATAAACCATTCAAGGAATATATGTGAATGGAACCACTACATAACATCCAAAAATTTACTAGTAACATCAAAAAATATGATGTAATATGGAAAATAATTTATAAATATCCTATAAAAAATTGTGTGAAAAATATACATTCTTCTGTGAAATATATTTTTTAAAACATAAATAATTTTTTGAAAATTTTTTATTGAACTCATTTAAAACGTATATTTAATACATAAAAATTTAAAAAATTCATTCCATTGAATTGTATAAATTAATATTGGAAACACTTTGAAAATTATTTTCCAGGAATAATTATAAAACATCACTCAAAATATTTTTAACACATTATTCATTGAAAACATATAATGTATGATTAAAATGGTTTTTAAACCCATTTTACTTAAAATAATTTGAAAACATAAAATTAATTCTTCAATTTGTTTTTAAAACCATTTTATAGAAAATACTTTGAAAACATATACATAAATCACTAATAACATTAGAAAATATTTTTACGTGAAAAATTATGAAACTATCTTTAAAAATGTTTGATTTGTTTCATGGAAAAAATTAAGTTAAATAATTAACATAATATTTGGAAAAAAATTTCATTTAAAAAACTATCAACTTTGTAACCATGTAGTGGAAGATTCTATATAATGACACAAGGTAAATATATACATGCAGAATATTCTTTTACATTGACAAATGTTTAGAAAAATTCCTCAACTCGAAACCAACAAGAAGATTCATTTTAAAAATCACCATTTGAATATAAATATAAAAAATTGGTTACAATGTTTTTAAAATTACATGGGATTATATTAGATTTGTTTTATAAGACATTTAGTAAATATAGTTTTGAAGGAACACATATTTTAAAATGAAGAGAGGTAAAGTCAGACTTTATAAAAACAAGATTCTTGATCATAATCTGACAAAAAATTACAAACATTATTCCATTAATATGATATATAATTAATAAACTTATGTTAAAAATCATTATAGTTATGGAGATATAGAACATAATATTTATTCAATGTGAGCATAATCTTAAACAATATCAATAAATGGTGAGTTTGTAGTTATAAACCATTACCAATTTGGTAAATTTAGATAATAAAAAATTGGAAAGAATAAAATTACATGAATCATAAAATATCATGAAGATAAATTATATTTAGGATATAACATCTCAATGTCATCATATACACCTCAAGAAAATATATACGTGCATAACACCACATTTTTCTCGAAGAAGATAAATTGAGTCAAAATCAATTTAACAATTTTGTAAATTGGGAAAGATAGACCCTATGAAATAAGGTTCATAAAATTGAAATTTAAATAGTCATATATTAATGTCTAAGAATAATATAATACATACATGGGTTTTATACACAATACATAAATTAATGGTTGGTGAATAAATCATATATCTCATAGAAATAGAAATGTGAGATGCAATTCTCATACCATCTCTCTTGACACTCATCAGACACATTAAAACATCCTATATAATAATTATACATTGATTTTAAATATTTCTAAAATAATATTATTATATATAATCACATATATGGTTTGATTATGATAAAGTATTACCCTCTTTTTAAAAAAAATTGAGAATGTTTCACTTCAGCTAATATTCTCTTTGTTTTTGGCATGTGTCTTAATTGGTTGTATCTTTGGTCCTTATACATGAATCAAGACATGCTAAATATAAAGAATCTTATTAATAAAATTTTTATTCATTATATATTTATTATAATAATATATAAAATATGGAATTTTTAAATGGAATAAACCATCCATGGATACGGTAGACCGTATGTATGCATGAACTAGGATTCATTATTATTGTTGTATTGAATTAAAGAAATAAAATTTCATATATCTATAAACTATAATTTATGTATTATTATTATTTCATATAAATCATATATTTTCACTAAAAATTTATATAATACATTCAATGAAGTGTGTAAATGAATCAAATCACTATGAGGGACTTTATTCCAGACTTCCTCTAACGAAATAATTGAATTTACATAAAATGGAATGTATAATTTTATTTTTTATAAAATAATTATTTGAGTATAATCAAATTAAAAATATATTATATATTATATATAAATAACATTTAAATCTTAATTCCAACTATGAGAGGTGGAAAAGTAAGAACGAACAATCATCATTTGGTTATGTGGAAGTTTTTAATACACCAAAATAGTATCTTCACTACCCATTTGACAAAAGTGTGGGTATTTGTATTTAAATTCATTGTCCTAACTTTATATGAGTATTATTTGGATATTTTTTTAATATTAATGGAATAAATTTTATTTATAAGGTGGAGAATGAAAATAAAATAATGAATCTTGATAGAGGGTGTTACATCTTCTTTGGGTTACCCCTTTAGGTTTTCACCAAGGGCTTACATAGAATGATTTCGGCCAAAATTTACACATCATGGATGAATTTAGGGATGCTAAGGAGGGAAATGGGGGGTGACCATCTCTATTTTTATGTATTTTGAGAGCACTAATGAAGGTGGAGATGTGGTGGCTTCTTATAGTGAATGGATGTGACACACATTGAATTTTTTTTAAACGTGTTATGTGTTGCAATATTTTTACCTAAATCATGTAATCCCAAACCAACCAAACTCTGTATTAATAGTTTTTTTCCAATATATGTCCATCCAATGTGTTTTGTAATATTTTAGAGGTCATTTTTTCCTTATCCTAAAGGCTAATTCTATTCTTATGCTTGTTTTTACCATAATGACTATAATAAAATTCAATTTCATTCACTAATTATTTTGGTCCAAAACTATGTATGATTTATTATTCATTATCAATTATTCTAATTATAAATATGGAATATATTTTTCATAATTAGAATCATTCAATAAGAATATTTTTTTGAAAATTAATCCTATAGACGGGATGGTAATGTGGGTTATTAATGTAATAGTGTTTGAAATATTATGGGGTTTCTATATTAAATTTCAATTTTAATTATATTAAAATTTAATAAATTGGATTAACTGGCATAATATTATTATAATTATACTTTAAAAATGATTTGAAATATAATTTATCACCATAAATATATTATATTAAGACACAATTTTAAGTTAAAATTCTGTATTTCTAACAATTTATTTATAAAATAAACCTTAAAGAAAATAACATAAATACACAAAAGATTATTTTTAAGTAATTTATTTAATATTACCTTTATTATTATATTAACCATGGTTAAACGGTAAATCATGTAAATTACGTTATGAAAAGTATTATAATAATATAAAACTACCCTAACAGTTGTTCTAATATTATTGAATGAGTTATAGATGAACAATACAACACATGGGATGAATATTTTGGCTTTGGAATCAAATTGGGTGTGGTAATGACACTTATAAATTTTTATTTAAAGTAAAGGAAAAATTATCATAAACACGACTCTTATTACTAAAATAATTTTAATATGTGGTTATGTAAGTGATCAATTAAACTATAAATATTCAATATAAATCAAACAATATTATCTATATCATGGTATTTTATATATAATATTTAGATATTATATAATTAAATTTAATTATGACACGATGATGATGTAGTGATTTCATTATTAATGAAAGAATCAAGTAAATGATGTTATAAATATTGAAGAAAATCTTATCATTCATAATTTATGCCATCCAAGAATTTTATGGCTGAAAATAATATGGTAGGATTGAGGTAATGTATTTTTTTCAACGGAATGAAGTTATTGTAGATTAAAAAAAGTCAACAAGTAATAGTGTCAAAACTGACATAATTCATAACACAAAATATAAAATTGTTTATTAAATGTTAAAAAATTCCCAAAAAATTAATATTCAAAAAAATGGTCTAGATATGTCATAATATGTCACAAAAGGACACATTTTTAAATTTTAAAATTTATCATAGTTACATTAACACACAATGATTAAATAACATGATATCATAGTAAGATTAAAAATGGTAAAATAATGGTTAAAAAAAAGGTTAAGGATTAAAAAATATTAAAAACACGTCAAATTTTTGTTGTATGATATATATTATAACCTAAATCATATTATATTATAAACAAATGATTTTAGGACTATTTTTAACTGAAATAAAATTTATATTAATTTAATATTTTATGAGTTTACAAGGGTACCCCTCCCGTCTATTATAAAAAGGTATGGACTATTCTCTAATAATCACACTTCCAAAAACATTTGTATCTTCCCAAGACAAACAAAACCCTATCCTAGAATCCATACAAACACTATTATGTCCTTAGTTTCTACATAAAACCCTTCTTAGAGGTGTTAAAGTGTTCAACATGGTTGATCAACCAAATAAGCGGAATGATTTTATTTTAATTATTTTTATTTTATTTTATTCTTCCACAACGTTCAGGTCTCCCCCAACAATTCTGAAAAAATAAATCTAGTATATTCAATATAATGAGATTTTATTATATTAGTATCATATCTTAAATCCATATCCACTCCCATATAATAGGAAAGGAATTAATCATTCATGTGTACGTATAAACTAACACCTCCATGAATCAATCTAATTCGTTTTTCATTACCATCTCTCAGGACTGGTTATAATGATTAAACTAATGTTTATATATGATATAAATGACATATTTATTATTTTAGGATAATAATAATTTAATTATGTTCTTATCATCCATGCACATAAAAATGATAAATTCATTCGTGAGTAAGTGTGAACTATCACCTCCACTAAGCGATGTGAATCATTTTATTCACCACATCACTTATATGATATATATAAGTATATTTAAAACATTATTATGGTTTTAAATATATTATCATAATTATTAAAATGTAAAATAATAATTACCTTATTTCCATTATTTTTAATGAAAAATGGAAATGTTACTCATGTGTACGTATGACATACCATCTCCATGATTATAACATTGTAAATTTTTTATACCCTAAATATAATGCCCCTGCCTTAAACATTACTTAATCTGGAGATATTTCAAGAATACACATTGAGGATCTTTTCAGTTTTAGAGTTTTAGAGAATTAGATCATAAAACATGCATTGCATTCCACATTTAAACAAAGTGGTTACATAAAATATAGTATTCATTTTTCCCATCAATGGAAACATATTTAAAATAAAACATGGATTCTTTCTTGAAACTTCCTTGACACTATCATCATATCATGTACCTTTCCCTTGACCTGTGAAAAAACATTTCAAAAACTTGGGTTGAGCATAAAATGCTCAGTAAGGGATATAAAAATATGGAAAGGAAACATGAGTACATATATACATAAGAATCAATGAAATCATAATTTACCCATAAAACATAAGCACTTTAACATACCTCATAAAATCATGAATAAATCATAGAAATCATAAGACATAAAGGTAACATGAGGCATTCATAACATTCTGACGTAGGGAGTAACCCTCTTGGTTACGTTTGGAATACCCATCACAGTATATTCCCTAAATCTCTTCGGAGAAACCTTAACGTTTAACTCCTTGGAGTTACCCAATGCATTGGAGAGATATATTGGGCTCACTCGCCCTTAGTTTATCACGGAACCACCCGTCTTCATAACAATGCCCAAGTACCATAACAAAATTGTATCATATATAACATGCATAAAAGAAACATAACATTTCCACTTTTCAATCACAAGATATCAATACAACACATTTATATAAAAAAATTATGAAAACCATTTTCAATACCAAAATAAAAGAAAAGTAAAACATGGTATTTATTTTTCGTTTTTTTAAAAATTTTATAGCTTGTATAGGAAGCCGAAGCTCAAATAATGGTCACGGCGGCGGAGAAGTCATTGTCGACGCATACATACGACAAAAAAACATTCCCTTTTTTCATTTAGTAAATGCTTCGTATAAAAAGATTCCTTTTGAATAAACATAAAATTAAAAGGGTTTTATACACCGTATAAAAGAAAGTTGTGTATAAAACGTAATATCCCTCAATAAAAGGAGATTGAGACGAAGTCCCATACCTCGGGTCTGACTTGACTCGATCATTATTTAAACTCCTGAATAATAAACTTGAGTTAATTTATACTTCCTTAAGAACATTTTTCAAGCTCATTGTTCCTTTTATATCACTTATTACCATGTCATGAACACTATGTAATTATTTAAGTTAATAATGGTCATTTTGTGGATCATTGGTACTTGAGTCAAAAATAAACTCTTTATAATTACAAGTTTTTCATGTATCCATTATATCCAAGGTTATATTCATGATTTAGATATCATATATATCATATATATCCATTATATACATGCATTTATAATATTACATAACATTTAGAGGTAAGAAATGAAATGCACCGTTCAATGAGACGATAAGCCGTACGTACGCATGAACGCTACTTCTATTTCTATTTCATATTTAATGGAATTAAAACACAATGATAAATAATAGTATTATAATTCCAGTATGGTATCATATATAATATCATTAAATCTGTCCTTTATACGTACCACATATGGTTTTAACGAATCAAATCACATTGAGGGGGCGGTAGTCCACACTTCCTAAAATGAAGATATCGCATTTACCCATAATGGAAACCATAAAGGTATTCCATAAATTAAAAATAAAGAAGCTTAAGGAAAACATAAACATATCAAATATCATAAATAAATATAGTGACATCTTAATGGCCACTTTGAAAGTGTTAGATGAATATTGAACAATCATCGTTTCGTGAGGCAGAAATTCGCAATCCACGGAAATAGTAAGTTCTTTAACCATTAGATGTAGGTGTGTGTAAGTTTAGCTCAAATCCTTCTTATAAAAACATCCTGTTATATTGAAGATACTGGATCTGTTACAAAAGAAAAAAATAAAAAGAGTTTAGGGGGTTGGAGAAGCAAAATAAAACAAGAGAACACAAGTGAAGACATTACCTTAAAATCGGGTAACTCCCTTTGGTTTGAACCCAAAGGGTTTCTTGAAGAGCTTACTGCCTAAGGTAAGGCTTCTAGGATTAGGAGAGGGATGTGGAGAGACAAAATGAGCAGAGATTTTCTGAGACAAAGGCTTGAGAGGTGTGGGTAAGGAGGTAGAGGTGGGGGCCTTTTATAAGAGGAGATGAGGGGCACTCTTGGAAAGGTATAAAATGTTACTTTATTTTCAAATGAGTTTGGGATTTTAATGGTCCCACATTGATGTGTTTAGAGGATAAGGTTATAAGGTTTTGAAATATACTCATCCAATAGGTCTTTGAAAAATGTATGTCTTATATTTTACATTATCTTTTCATTTTATTTAAATCGTTCATTAATGAGGTAATCGATGCATCGTCATGATGTCGTAAATAATTTTATTTATTTAATGTATAAAAATTATAAAAGTAAATAATATGATGTAGGAAAGATTTTTATATTTTCAATGACTATTTATAGTCCAATAGATCATTTATGTAATCAAAATTACAAATGTTTTACTCAGGTGATACATTCTTTGTTATATTTAACTTTCTTTGAAAAATAAAAAAGATAAAAAGTCATTATCACACAAATGTGATTCCATGGGGTCCCCAAGTTTGGCACAAGGCATACCATGGTTGGCCATGACACAACCAGTAGCATTAGGACACATTTAGTGGTCATTTGTTATTATTATGATATTATTTTATTATCCATAACTACCCGATTACTAATTAATCAAGATAATTAAAGATAATTACCGTCGTTACTATTCATAATGTCTAAAAACAAAAGAGTCCTGATTAAATTATTTGGAAATTATGATTCCAAATATGTAATCCATTTTACCAAATTCCAAACACATAAATTGAAATAATTAATTTAAAAATAATTCCCGTTGTCAAAACAAATAGCGGGTTTTTTAGAAATAATATCAATGAAAAGTTTGGCACTTGTTTATGCCCAATTCCAAAGAGAAATTAATTATAATGACCACCATTGGATTAAATGGTAAAAATATATTATAATTACACTTTAAAACCTATTAAAAAGATAATATAACCATATAATTAAATTATATGAAAATGCATTTTTGATGTAAAATGCAGTATTTTTCATTATTCATTAAAAAATGAACATTGTCAGAAAAATACCAAAAAATTATCCAATGTAAATTTTAATGTCCCAATCATAAAGAATATGTTTATTTTGACAAATAGAGCTTATAAAATTGTCAAAATGTTGATTTAAAAATGGTTTACCATCAAAAAGAAGTAAAACAATCTTTTAAAAATATTAGTGTATTCCATGCTTAAGATTGGATTTATTCTCATTTTAAGCCTCTAAAACACTATCTAATTCATAAATAGACATAGATAAAAATATCTATTATTCATTACTTACATGGGATGTTACATCCTTCCCCCCTTTATAAAATTGTGTCCCCGCAATTTATTTACTTATCGAATAAGTGGCGGTATTTATCCCTCATTGCATTTTCAGATTCCCATGTTGCCTCTTCAATCATGTGGTTTTCCAAAAAAAACCTTTACTTGATAAATCACCTTATTCCGCAACACATTCTACCTGTGGTCAAGAATCTGGACTAGTTGTTCCTCATAAGATAGATTCTCTTCCAACTGAACGACCTCTGGACTCAAAACATGAGATGGATCTGGCATGTACTTCCTTAACATTGAAACATGAAAAACATTGTGTACCTGAGATAAACTCAGAGGTAAAGCCACTCGGTATGCAACTGATCCAACTATCTCCAGAATTTCATATGGTCCAATGGAACTTGGAATCAGCTTTCCTTTCTTACCAAATCGCATCACACATTTCCACGGTGAGACTTTGAGAAAAACATGATCACCTACCTCAAAAGAGAGATCATTCCTCCTGTTGTCCGCATAACTCTTCGGCCTGCTCTGAGTTGTTCTCATGTGTCTGTAAAGACCCGTAAATTCCAAGGAAATTTTTTTCTTAATTTTCTTTGGAATTTTACAAGAACGCAGTTTCTGACGGCGCCTGATTCCGAGGCCCGGTGTGCCCGGAATCAATTTCCGAAGTTTGGCTCGGGTACATTCAGTGAACGGATGAGCGGGTTTTTCTAACTTTTGAACCGGTGCTCAGAATCGAATTCTGAGGGCACCGATTGAATCGAAGCACCGGTAATTTCTTAGAAACGCCTCTTTAGGAGTTTCGTTTTCTCGGGTGTGGTTTTTAATTTTCGGGCTTAAAGTTAAGAAATAAAATAATTTTACGACAACTTTATTTTATTTCACTTAAGCCACTTGGAAGCCACTTGAAACCACTTAAAAGCGGCTTAAACTGAGTTGAAACGGATAGGGTACTATCCAGAAATATCCTACCCTCTTGGTAGGATATTTGTGAGGTGGGGCCCGCACGAGCCCCGCCGTTTCTTTCCGCTAACCAACGCACCCGCGAAAACCCGTCATTATGAAAGTCAACTGACGTGTTTTCTTAAATTCTTAACAGACCATTTAATTGGGCAGTTTTCTTCGTAAATTAAATGGGCGGTTTATTTCGTTGAATTAATTCTACGAATTAATGGTTCGTTTCTTATCTTTTGAATTTCAAAAGCTTAGGTCAATAATAAAATAAGGGTTGAACTTATTTTATTTAGTTGGACTTGTGGCATGGAGAGAATTTGGGAGGAAAGTGTTCTTCTTCGACGAAAAACGCGAATAACGCGAAGAACGCGAAGAATGCGAAGAACGCTCCGACCTCCGACGAAGAACGCCAAACCCTCGGAGATCGACGACGTGACGCCGTGTACCGCGACGTCAACGACGTTTCTTCCATGATTCTCCCACCGCGATGCTTCTTCCACGACGATCCAACCCTGTGACAACCTTCGATCAACAACAAGTTCGTCGACGTGACACCCTTCCGCGATGACGCGACGCCGGATACCGCGACGACGCGACGATCCCCAATTCCGCGAAGAACCCGCGGACGACGACTTGACGAGGTAGGGGTTTTGTCTTTTTTTTCAAATTATGTGTTTCTTTCCCTCGAACATGAAAGAATAATCTGTTGGACGTTGTTCCAAATTTTATTAAAAATTGTGAAAAGTTCATCGTTGTGTTTTTACGATTGGCCGACTGTTATCGTTATAACGGGAGGAGACCGGACCGCACGAACATGGCTGATTCTCCTCCCCCTTTTAATCTTCGGTGTTGATTTAGTGAAGACAGCGCGGTGTCGTCGCACCGCGCCGAAACAAAAGAAAACACGGCCGGAGCAGGCTGCGACGAAGGAACGCGGCGCCATCGCGTCGTGCTGTAGGTTTCAAACGAGGTCGCGGCCGGAGTCGGACCGCGGCGGAAGGACGCGGCGTCGTCACGCCGCGTCAAACGGATTCATGTTCATCTTGGAAGTGGCGGCCAGAAAAACCGGCCGCCGGAGAACTCAAAGGAGGCTGCTGGGAATCCGGCCGCCGGCGCCGGAAGGAGCGGGACCGCGGGGTCCCGCGGCGAGACCCCGGCCGGCCCCGCGCTGGCCGACCGTTACAGGGGGGAGCCCGGGGGTGTAACCCCCCCGGCAATACACATGGCGCGGCCCCTTAAAGGGGCCCCCATTTTAAAAATTAAAGGGGGGCAATGCCCCCTCCCTTTAGCGCGTCGCGCTGGCCAAGCCGCCGCGCCGCCGAGCCGCCGAGCCGTCGCGCCACCGCGCCGCCGCGCCGCTGGCCGGGACGAGCTGCTGGCCGGGAAGAGCCGCCGGGTCGTGCCGCCACTCGGGCCGGGTCGACCCGTTTCGAGCCGGCCCAGGGTGTACTGGGCCGGGTCGGACCGGGCCCAGACCCCCCCCCCCCCCCCACCCCGTCTTTGGACATGATTGGTTCAAATGCCCATAACTTGGGCTGCAGACATCCGATCGACGAACCGTCAGTTGCGTAGCGATCCTTGGATCGAGACGGTCGTTTCGGTATACTATATTCAAGGTGAACCTTCATTTTCGGGAGCCTACGTGGTTAAAACTCCATAGTTAAGCGTACTTGGCCTAGAGTAGTGATCAGGATGGGTGACCCCCTGGGAAGTTTCCCAGGGTGGGTGTGAGACGAAAAGGCCAATAACTTCCAGACCGGGCGTCCGATTGACGCACCATCTGTTGCGTTATGTTCCTGTTGACGATACGAAACTTTTGGCATCCTCCTCCCGAGTTTTCGATGCAGTTGGATAGTGGTCGGGTTGGATCGCACCGAAATCCAACCGGGCCCCTGGAACGGAAAAGTTGATACCTTTCTGACAGAACGTCCGTTTGACGAACCGTTAGCGGCTTTGGTGATCTCGTTGAGAAATGCTCCTTATGAGTATACCCCATGAGTTTTCGGGGTATAGTTGAGTTATGGCCGGGTTTGGTTCGTTCACGAAACCAACCGGGCCCCTGGGACGAAAAGGCTAGTAACTCACAGACCGGGCGTCCGATTGACGCACCGTCTGTTGCGTTGAGACCCCTATGACGAGGCGTTCCTTTGAGATACATCTTTTTGGGACTTCGTGATTCTTGGAGTATCGAACTGTAGCTCGTGGAGCGGACCCTCCCTGTGACGAGCTAGCGGAGTAGCAGCAGATCTTTGGCGGTGGAGCGCTTGGTTTTAGCGGCAGACCTGCAATGCTGGATTCGAGTATACGGAGTGCGGAGACCGTGTAATTGGCTGAGACCTAACGACTTCTTGAAAGACTCGACTTGGAGTGAGTCGACTAGCCCAGTGGACGGAGCGCCCTGTATTTGGCGGCAGACCCATGGCGGATGGAGCGCCTGGTAGTTGGCAGCAGACTCGCGGTACTCGACTGGAGGAGTACCTCTGTAGGCTATTTGGGTGAGCGCCCGGTATTTGGTAGCAGACCCTCAGCGAACGGAGCGCCCGGTAGTTGGCAGCAGACCCGCGGTACTCGACAGGAGTAACTCAGCAGTCTTAGGTTAGTGAGCAGTACCTCAGAGTCATGACAGGATCGCTGTACACTTCAGATACGGGGCTCTTCAGTAGTTACGGTTTCGATAATGAAAATCCTGGTTTGAGCTGAGACTTTTGACCCTTGTGTTTACCTCATGATTGAGATGGGTCACTTGATAACTTAGGTATATTTATGGGAATATACCTGGGTAGTGTTTATCCGTTGATTTCACAATCCTTGTGTTTCATCATGATTGAGATGAGTTAGTTGATAACTTAGGTATATGTATGGGCATATACCTAAGTAGAGATTATCTATTGAGATCTTCTTTGTGGTTATCCTTGTTTGTTTTAGTGATACCTTGAGGGTCTCGGGGTCCCTACTGAGTATCGTTATACTCACCCCTGCACGGGCTATGCCCACACCTTGTTGTGTTGGTTGCAGACGATGGGCAGTGCTGACAGAGGCCGAGTGTTCGAGGACTGGACGGTACCCGGAGGTGGACTACACGGCGAGACGACACACGGAGGAGGTTGACGGACGAGAGCGTGGAAGAGGCTATCTGTACCTACCCTTCAGGAAGGATTCATGGCGGACGACCAGGAGCTACGCCATCTGTACCTACCCTTCAGGTAGGATCCGAGGAGGACGACCCATATAAGGACCCATACTTTACATACATTGTTAATACTTCAAAATTGAAGCACACTTATTACAACATAAGACAAACCCACAAAGGACCATATAGGTATAGTGTCTTTAGAAACTGGGAAACATAAACAACTGGTTCATAAATCTTCTACAGTGTCTCCCATTTATTTCATCATATCTAGGGTCCCTTTTAGCATATTCTACTTAATATCCATCTTCCTGACCTGGGGAAAAGAAAACATAAAAGGGTGAGCTCAAATGCTCAGCAAGGGCAAATAAAGGAAATAAAAATCATATCATATCTTTTTGAAAATCATAACCTGCAAAAGAGATCATAATATTTTAACATGGAACAAATCATAGAAGTGAAAATGAGATTCCCATAATCATAACATGAAACTTGAAACTTTTTGGCATGCACACATAATCATGGAAAATCATTTCTTGTTATTCATGACTCATTGCCAAGACTCTCTTAGTGGACAAAGTCCCTTTCTGAACCGAGTCACCCTCGTTCCAGTCCTGTTTCACTGAACTGGTATAACCTACCATTCCAGCCATGTCTATCTCATGAGATATAAAATCTTTACCCAATGCATTGGAGGGAGATATAGGTCCCACCCATCATATAATGAATCCTTTCTTATGTGTGCCACATAATCATAAACCATACGTCATAGCGTAACTCATGTAATAAAAATGGGATTCTTAAACAACATGACATCATAAAACAATTCATATAAGATAAAGGAATTCAAAAAAATATTTCCATCACAACATAATCAAATCCATGTAATAATAGGGATAAAAACAGAACCCTTTTATTATCTTAGATGGAAAAAAATTTTGATAAAATACTTGAACTCCATTCTTGAGGAAAATATCCTTTCTTCTTTAAAAACATTTTTTCCTTTCTTAACATGTCATACAACTTTAAACTAAAAGAATTTTATTAAAAATAAACTTGAAAACTTGTAAAGGAAGCTTCTTGGAAATAATGTTTTAAAAATTAATTCATTCCATATAAGTTAAAAAAACATTCTTCTCATACTTTTTTCGGAAAAGTCAAAAAGTACCTCGTACGAAAAAAAATGACAAAAGATTCCTTTCATATTTTTTACTAAAAACTCACCGAAGGGTAAAATTGGATTTAAACTATTGTAAGTGGATGGAAACAATATTACATATTGAGGGAACATGGATGTGGATGATAAAATACACCCCAGTAAATACTTACGAATAAACAATCTCGGATAAAAATGAGATTGTGATATTTCCCTTACCTTAGGTCCGATTTGCTTTGTACGTGTCCGAATCTCCTGTATAATGGTTTAAATAATGTTATTGACTTATTCCAGAATCATAAATATTGATATGATATCATATATGGTCATATTCTTAGCTTCTTGTTAGTAATATTTCATTGTTACTTGTTACTCGGGTCTTTATTGCCTTTTGTTCTTGTGCGTGTTTTGCCGAATAAATTCTTATTTTTCTTTTAAGGTTATAGATACCTTATATCCAGAATGGTATTAGTGTAAAATATATCATATTTATTCATTAAATTCATTTATATAATTATTATGTAATGATGATCATGTAGAACGAGTCGCTTCACATCGTGGAGACGGTATTCCGTACGTACGCACGAGTGATGGTATCGTTCCTATGATCGTGGAATTGTATTGGAGTTTATATATATTATTTCAGTATCAATATTACTTTATAATAATCATAAATAGTTACTCATTACACCATTATACCCATCCTTGTAAAGTGATGGTGGAAAATAGATTACACCACGGCGTGGAGACGGTATTCCGTACGTACGCACGCGCGGTGATTTCATTTTTCCGTAGGATGGATAGAAGGTGAGTTAGGGTTGTTTCATATTTATAATAACATATCAGTATGTAAGTAATACTGATGTTATTACTTTATCATGAAACAACTAAAGAAGAAGAAGTTGAAGAATAAAGAAATTGAAAAGATCGGTAATGGATATTACCTCTTCTTTGGAACGCTTCTTTGAATCCTCCACTTATGGAACAAAGATTGGTCTTTGAAAAAGACCAAGACCTCTATTATTATTCTAGGGAAGTGGAGAGGAGAAAATGGCAGGGGTTTTCCGAGCTTGAGTTCTCAAATTCGTGTGAGGAGGAGGGGGAGGAGGTGCCCTTTTATAAGGGAGGAGAGGGGCACCTTAGGAATATCTCAAAATATTATTTTATATTAAAGTAAAAATCGGTTTATAATGGTTCCAAAGGGTCTTATTTCGAAGCTAAAGTGGGGAAGGGTAGAAATCCTATCAACCAATAAGATTTAGACAAGTTTAGGGTATTATTTTAAACTTATCAATTAGATTTGACTCTAAGTTAAATAATTTAACTTTTACCGTGTCTTTTTATTTTCTTTCACTATATGGTTAATACACTTACTATAACATGCCAAACGAACCCCAAATTGTTTATTATTAATATATATATCCTTATCTAAGTCATTTGGCCGAACCTTAGATTTTTAGGAATAAAATAACAATTAGTAATATAATATTTGATTTAAAAACTATTTTGTGTCAATTTTGACACTATTTGATATATGATTTTTTTGAAAGTCATAACAGGATTATATGTTCGAACCAAGTTGATTAAATCAACACTAATATATCATAGTAACCTAGAAAATTAGTGGAATTCATAAAAAGTCTCAAATTACATTTATTTTGGTGTTTATAACATCAATTATGTCAATATTTCATAAATAAGATAATTACTGCATCATAATTGTGTCATAAATAAATTAAATTATTTAATGTCTAAAAATTATAAATAAAATACCATTATGTAGGAAATCATTTTATCTTTCTAATGAATATTTATAGTCGAATTTATCTTACGTATAACCCCATATTAAAAATTATTTACTTATTAAATTTTGATTTTAACTATTTTAACCCTTCTTTAAATAAATTAATAATAAATGTCCTAATCTAACCCAAGTGGGCCTAAATGGTCATATTTTATTCATAAGGTTGTTTTTGGTCGAATTACACTTATCCAATAGAATTAGGACATGTGTTAGGGTAATAGTAATATCATATTTACCCTTAGTCACCCTATTTACTATTAACCGTGGTAAAAAAAAGTAAAAAGTTACTATTCACCAAAAAAATATTTTTATCTCATTGAACCACATTTTACTTACTGATATCAACCGTGTCTGTTGGATTTTCGAAATTCCATTCACAGAAGCGGCAAAATTAAGTTTTATGCAAAATTCAGTTTTTAACCTACCACTTAGTGGTTTCACTATTCATCAAAAATTGAAAGTTTTCAGAAAAATACCAAAATTTCACCCTAGGCTAATTTCGGTATTCCGAATCCAAAAATGAAGTCCATTTTAAAAAATAAAATTTATAAAATTTCAAAAAGTGGTTATTACTATTCATAACGGCTAGTTTTAATAATATTTTAATAGTATATCGTTGTTTAGTGAAACTCGGTATTACGTACGACGCAAGCTATCGAGGAAGGTCGTGATTGCGTGTAAAGTAAGCCAAGCAAGTGTGTAGTGAAAGATTCCTTTGATGATATAAAAACAAAATATTACTCATAAAAATCTCGGGTGTTACATTCTACCCCCCTTAAAAAGAATTTCGCCCTCGAAATTCGTCACTTTGTAACAAACAGATGAGGATACTTCTCCCTCATCATATCCTCAAGCTCCCATGTAGCTTCTTCAAGTTGGTGGTTCCTCCATAAAACTTTCACCAATCGAGTGGTCTTGTTTCGTAGGACTTTTTCGCTACGATCCAGAATCTCTATCGGCTGTTCTTCATAAGAAAGATCTTGCTCCAGCGGTACAACTTCTGAGCTGAGTATATGTGAAGGATCAGGTATGTACTTTCTCAGGAGAGATACATGGAACACATCGTGAAATTGAGAGAGATTCGGTGGAAGCGCCAATCGGTAAGCTACCTTCCCAACACTATCCAGTATTTCGAAAGGACCGATATATCTAGGGCTCAACTTCCCCTTCTTTCCAAATCTCATAACCCTCTTCCAGGGAGATATTCGTAAGAACACTTTATCACCCACTTCAAACTCTAGGTCTTTTCTTCGGTTGTCGGCATAACTTTTCTGTCGACTCTGAGCTGCTCTTATGTGTTGTTTAATAGATCTAACCTTTTCTGCCATTTCATCAACGAGATCAGGTCCTAACAGCTTTCTTTCCCCAACTTCATCCCAGCAAGTTGGAGTCCTGCATTTCTTTCCATAGAGAGCTTCATAAGGAGCCATCTGAATACTGGAGTGAAAGCTATTATTATAAGAAAATTCCACCAAAGGTAGGTGTTGATCCCAACCTCCTTTGAAATCCATAGAGCAAGCTCTAAACATATCTTCTAGGGTTTGAATTGTTCTCTCAGACTGACCGTCTGTCTGAGGATGATAAGCAGTGCTGAAACTCAACTCTGTATCCAGAGTATGCTGAAGACTTCGCCAGAACTTCGAGGTAAATCTCGGATCCCGATCAGATATAATAGAAAGTGGTACTCCATGCAATCTTACCACTTCCTTTACATATATCCTGGCAAGCTGATCTAGAGAGAAATCCTCTCTAATAGCAATGAAGTGTGCAGACTTTGTAAGACGATCAACTATGACCCAAATAGCATTATTGCCTTTGGATGTTTTAGGAAGTCCTGTGACAAAGTCCATAGTGATGTTTTCCCATTTCCCTTTGGGTATGGGTAATGGTTGTAACATCCTCTTAGACTTTTGTCTCTCAGCTTTAACTTGTTGACAAACCAAGCATCGAGAGACATATTCAGCAACATCTCTTTTCATGCCATCCCACCAGAAGTACTCTTTCAGGTCCCTATGCATCTTCGTGCTTCCAGGATGAATAGAGAATGATGAACTATGGGCCTCTTCCAGCAGCTCCTTCCTTAATTCGGGGATGGGAGGAACACAAACTCGATTCCTGAACTTTATTATCCCATCACAATCAAGGTTGAATTCAGGAACATTTCTCACCTTCTTTTGTAACTCTACATCTTCTTTCTGTGCCTCTTTAATCTTCACATGTATAGATGGTTGAACATTCATTTGAGAAAGATAAGATTTTTCCCCTTCCATTATAATTCCAAGATCCATCCTTTGTAAATCCATAAATATTGGATCTTTTGTGATCCTCATCATGGATAAACTAGCATGGTCTTGTCGACTTAATGCATCTGCCACCTTGTTTGCTTTCCCAGGGTGGTAATGGATTGAGCAGTCAAAATCCTTAATCAGCTCCAACCATCTTCTTTGATGCATATTCAGCTCCTTTTGTGTGAAAATATACATTAAACTTTTATGATCAGTATAAATATCACACCTTTCACCATAAAGGTAATGCCTCCAAATATTTAATGAAAAGATTACCGCAGCCAACTCCAAATCATGTGTTGGGTAATTTTGCTCATGGATTTTCAACTGTCGTGAGGCATAAGCTATCACCATATCATTTTTCATAAGAACACACCCCAATCCCTTCTTGGATGCATCACTGTAGATCACAAACCTTTCTCCACTACAAGGTAGTGTGAGCACAGGTGCACTGGATAACCTTCTTTTCAACTCCTTGAAATTCTCTTCACATTCCTCTGTCCAAACAAACTTAACTCCTTTCCGAGTCAACTTGGTGAGTGGATTAGATAATCGTGAAAAATCCATTAAAAAACGTCGATAATATCCAGCCAAACCAAGAAAACTTCGGATCTTAGTTACTGTTGTTGGTCTTGACCATCTTTCGATAACCTCTGTTTTTGCTGGATCCACAGATATCCCCTCTTTTGAGATTATGTGACCCAAAAATGCAACTTTTTGAAGCCAAAATTCACACTTGGTAAATTTGGCATAAAGCTTCTCCTTTCTCAGGGTCTTCAATATAATTCTCAAGTGATCTTCATGCTCTTCATTGCTCTTTGAATAGACAAGAATATCGTCTATAAAGACTACCACAAATTGATCAAGATATTCTCTAAAGACTCTATTCATTAGATCCATGAAGATAGCCGGGGCATTAGTAAGACCAAATGGCATCCCTATAAATTCATAGTGTCCATACCTTGTACGGAAAGCCGTCTTTGGTATATCCTCCCTTTTGACCCTTAATTGATGATACCCTGAACGAAGATCAATCTTGGAAAAGTATTGAGCTCCGCGTAGTTGGTCAAATAAGTCATCAATGCGTGGGAGAGGATATTTGTTCTTGATAGTGATCTTGTTAAGTTCTCGATAATCAATGCAGAGTCTCATTGATCCATCTTTCTTCTTAACAAATAGAACAGGTGCTCCCCAAGGTGACGCACTAGGGTGTCTGAATCCCTTATCAAGATTCTCTTGGAGTTGCTTCTTCAATTCCTGCAACTCAATTGGGGCCATTCTATAAGGTGTCTTTGAAATAGGCAAAGCACCCGGTACGAGTTCTATTGAAAACTCAACTTCACAATTTGGTGGAAGACCCGGTAATTCCTCTGGAAATACATCATCAAACTCCCGTACAATGGGCATATTCTTAATCGTGAGTTTCTCACCAACCATTTGAGATAAATAACCTTCATTTAGTGGAATCAATACCCATAAGATGGAAGAAATTTCCACTGGAAGGTTATGTTCATCCTTACATTGATAGACGATCGTAGATTAATCTGGAATATGAAATGTGACTTCCCTTCTTTGGAAATTGATATGAGCTCCATGTAGAGAAATCCAATCCATGACAAGAATCGTATCAAATTCCACTAAAGGAAGGATCATAAGATTTGCAGGAAGCACTTTCCCACAAACTTCAATCGGAGAAGAATTATAAACTTTTGATGCGACTGTTGTTCCATTAGGTGTTGTCACAGCTAACTCAACATCTAATTGTTGAGGTAATATGGTGATACCCTTAGAAAATTTTTCAGAAATAAAAGAGTGGGTGGATCCAGAATCAAATAAAACATTTGCTACTTCAGAGTGGATGGTAAGTGTACCTTTCACCACTTCGTTATCGTACTCCACATCGCTGATAGAAATTGCATGTGACTTTCCTTTGTCTTTAGCCTTAAGATTTTGTTGACGTCGACCATCATCATCAACCCTTGGATTTGGGCATTGATTGGAATAATTCCCCATCTCCTTGCACTTGAAACATTGAAGTGTAGTAGGTTCATTCTATGTATCCCTTCCTTTGTTTGCATCATTAGACATCTTCTTCCCATTATCGCGGCATTAAAATTCCCGATGACCTTCCTTTCCACATTTAAAACATTTACTTGTACCTTTAAGACAACTACCTCCATGTTTCTTTCCACACTTTGAGCATAAGGGAAAGCTCATCTTCTTTTCAGTGTGCTCTTTAGATTTTCCTTTGAATTCCATCTTCCTCTTCTTATCAAACCCATGTGACTGATGGGTTACACCAATCTCCATCTCGACTTTGAGAGCACATCGAACGATTTCCTCGTAGCTATTGAAGTCCCTTATGGCTAATGCCCTTCGAAGACTTGGTTTTAAGCCACTAAAGAATCGATCGATCTTACTCTCAGGTTGGATAATAATACCAGAAGCGTACCTTGCAAGTCTTGTAAAATTTGCTTCATAGGTACCAACAGATTCATCATCCCTTTGCTTCAGTTCAAGAAACTCTTTCTCCATCTTTGTTCAGAGAATACGAGGGAAGTACTTATTGAAAAATAAGTTCTTGAACTCATCCCATTCCATAGACTCAATTTCATCCCTTTGCCTCGTATTCTTAATAAGATTCCACCATTGATCAGCATCTCCTTCCAAACGATACACTGCTAGGATGACTTTATCATGTTCAGAACATTGAAGAACTGAAAATATCTTTTCAGTAGTACTAATCCATTGTTCAGCAACTAATGGATCAGTAGACCCACTGAAAGAAGGTGGACGCTGCCTCATGAAGGATTCAACAGAATGTTTCTCCTTCCTTTGCTCGTTTGGAAGTCATGCATGATTCATAGCTTGAGAAAGTTGTGTGAGCATGGCTACAAGATTTTGCATTCCAACTCCCATATCGTTTGGTTGCTCAGGGGGACAATCATTGCATTGCCCATCGCATTCCGCATTAACACGGTTCCTTCGGGTTCCATCCATTGACTAAAACCAAGAAGAATAGTGTGAGCAACACTAATTATAATAGGAAAACCACATAATCAAGGATAAAATTTCACACTTAAGGTCTTATCCTAGGGTATTCATGGCCATTTCTAAAACACTAAGATTGTGTTTTATGCTTAGACTTATCCTTAGGGTTCTTACTAAGGCTTTTACATCCTAGTTTCCAAAGGTTGACTATACCTTTCCTCTGATACCAACTATAACGACCCATACTTTACATACATTGTTAATACTTCAAAATTGAAGCACACTTATTACAACATATGAAAAAACCACAAAGGACCGTATAGGTATAGTGTCTTTAGAAACTGGGAAACATAAACAACTGGTTTATAAATCTTCTACAGTGTCTCCCATTTATTTCATCATATCTAGGGTCCCTTTTAGCATATTCTACTTAATATCCATCTTCCTGACCTGGGGAAAAGAAAACATAAAAGGGTGAGCTCAAATGCTCAGCAAGGGCAAATAAAGGAAATAAAAATCATATCATATCTTTTTGAAACTCATAACCTGCAAAAGAGATCATAATATCTTAACATGGAACAAATCATAGAAGTGAAAATGAGATCCCCATAATCATAACATGAAACTTGAAACTTTGTGGAATGCACACATAATCATGGAAAATCATTTCTTGTTAGTCATGACTCATTGCCAAGACTATCTTAGTGGACAAAGTCCCTTTCTGAACCGAGTCACCCTCATTCCAGTCCTGTTTCACTGAACCGGTATAACCTACCGTTCCAGCCATGTCTATCTCATGAGATATAAAATCTTTACCCAATGCATTGGAGGGAGATATAGGTCCCACCCATATTATAATGAATCCTTTCTTATGTGTGCCACATAATCATAAACCATACGTCATAGCGTAACTCATGTAGTAAAAATGGGATTCTTAAACAACATGACATCATAAAACAATTCATATAAGATAAAGGAATTCATAAAAATATTTCCATCACAACATAATCAAATCCATGTAATAATAGGGATAAAAACAGAACCCTTTTATTATCTTAGATGGAAAATAATTTTGATAAAATACTTGAACTCCATTCTTGAGGAAAATATCCTTTCTTCTTTAAAAACATTTTTTCCTTTCTTAACATGTCATACAACTTTAAACTAAAAGAAGTTGATTAAAAATAAACTTGAAAACTTGTAAAGGAGGCTTCTTGGAAATAATGTTTTAAAAATCCATTCATGCCATATAAGTTAAAAAAAACATTTTTCTCGTACTTTTGTCGGAAAAGTCAAAAAGTACCTCGTACGAAAAAAAACGACAAAAGATTCCTTTCATATTTTTTACTAAAAACTCACCGAAGGGTAAAATTGGATTTAAAATATTGTAAGTGGATGAAAACAATATTAAATATTGAGGGAACATGGATGTGGATGATAAAATACACCCCAATAAATACTTACGAATAAACAATCTCGGATAAAAATGAGATTGTGATATTTCCCTTACCTTAGGTCCGATTTGCTTTGTACGTGTCCGAAGCTCCTGTATAATGGTTTAAATAATGTTATTGACTTATTCCAGAATCATACATATTGATATGATATCATATATGGTCATATTCTTAGCTTCTTGTTAGTAATATTTCTTTGTTACTTGTTACTCGGGTCTTTATTTCCTTTTGTTCTTATGCGTGTTTTGCCGAATAAATTCTTATTTTTCTTTTAAGGTTATATATACCTTATATCCAGAATGGTATTAGTTTAACATATATCATATTTATTCATTCAATTCATTTATATAATTATTATGTAATGATGATCATGTAGAACGAGTCGCTTCACATCGTGGAGACGGTATTCCGTACGTACGCACGAGTGATGATATCGTTCCTATGATCATGGAATTGTATTGGAGTATATATATATATATTATTTAAGTATCAATATTACTTTATAATAATCATAAATAGTTACTCATTACACCATTATACCCATCCTTGTAAAGTGATGGTGGAAAATAGATTACACCACGGCGTGGAGACGGTATTCCGTACGTACGCACGCACGGTGATTTCATTTTTCCGTAGGATGGATAGAAGGTGAGTTAGGGTTGTTTCATATTTATAATAACATATCAGTATGTAAGTAATACTGATGTTATTACTTTATCATGAAACAACTAAAGAAGAAGAAGTTGAAGAAGAAAGAAATTGAAAATATCGGTAATGGATATTACCTCTTCTTTGGAACGCTTCTTTGAATCCTCCACTTAGGGAACTAAGATTGGTCTTTGAAGAAGACCAGGACCTCTAGGATTATTCTAGGGAAGTGGAGATGGGAAAATGGTAGGGTTTGGCCGAGCTTGAGTGCTCAAATTGGTCTTAGGAGGAGGGGGAGGAGGTTCCCTTTTATAAGGGATGAGAGGGGCACCTTAGGAATATCTCAAAATATTATTTTATATTAAAGTCAAAATCAGTTTATAATGGTTCCAAAGGGTCTTATTTCGATGCTAAAGTGGGTAAGGGTCGAAATACTATCCACCAATAAGATTTAGACAAGTTTAGGGTATTATTTTAACCTTATCAATTAGATTTAACTCTAAGTTAAATAATTTAACTTTTACCGTGTCTTTTTGTTTTCTTTCACTATATGGTTAATACACTTACTATAACATGTCAAACGAACCCCAAATTGTTTATTATTAATATATATATCCTTATCTAAGTCATTTGGCCGAACCTTAGATTTTTAGGAATAAAATAACAATTAGTAATATAATATTTTATTTAAAAACTATTTTGTGTCAATTTTGACACTATTTGATATATGATTTTTGTGAAAGTCATAACAGGATTCTATGTTCGAACCAAGTTGATTAAATCAACACTAATATATCTTAGTAACCTAGAAAATTAGTGGAATTCATAAAAAGTCTCAAATAACATTTATTTTGGTGTTTATAACATCAATTATGTCAATATTTCATAAATAAGATAAATACTGCATCATAATTGTGTCATAAATAAATTAAATTATATAATGTCTAAAAATTATAAATAAAATACCATTATGTAGGAAATCTTTTTATCTTTCTAATTAATATTTATAGTCGAATTTATCTTATGTATAACCCTATATTAAAAATGATTTACTTATTAAATTTTGATTTTAACTATTTTAACCCTTCTTTAAATAAATTAATAATAAATGTCCTAATCTAACCCAAGTGGGCCTAAATGGCCATATTTTATTCATAAGGTTGTTTTTGGTCGAATTACACTTATCCAATAGAATTAGGACATTTGTTAGGGTAATAGTAATATCATATTTACCTTTAGTCACCCTATTTACTATTAACCGCGGTAAAAAAAAGTAAAAAGTTACTATTCATCAAAAAATTATTTTTATCTCATTGAACCACATTTTACTTACTGATATCAACCGTGTCTGTCGGGTTTTCGAAATTCCGTTCACAGAAGCGGTAAAATTAAGTTTTATGCAAAATTCAGTTTTTAACCTACCACTTAGTGGTTTCACTATTAATCAAAAATTGAAAGTTTTCAGAAAAATACCAAAATTTCACCCTAGGCTAATTTCGGTATTCCGAATCCAAAAATGAAGTCCATTTTAAAAAATAAAATTTATAAAATTTCAAAAAGTGGTTATTACTATTCATAACGGCTAGTTTTAATAATATTTTAATAGCATATCGTTGTTTAGTGAAACTCGGTATTGCGTACGACGCAAGCTATCGAGGAAGGTCGTGATTGCGTGTAAAGTAATCCAAGCAAGTGTGTAGTGAAAGATTCCTTTGATGATATAAAAACAAAATATTACTCATAAAAATATCGGGTGTTACAACCCAGGAGCCGCTTCCGTCCTTCCAGCTGTTATCTTTTCTGTTGTACTTGTTCAGTTGTAGTTGTAATTTCTTTTGGGTTTGTATTCTGGCCCATTTACTTTTCAGCACTTCTCTTGTACTTAGTGTTTACTTTTTTCTGCTTTCTTACTCTATGGTGCTTGTTTTCTTTTATAAAGGCAATGCCTTCCCAGTTATCGGGATTTTACGCCTTTGGTGCTATTCTCCAGCCCCCGGCCTATGGAAGGCGGGCTAGGGGTAGTCACGGCATGGGCCTCGAGGACGGGTCATGACAAATTGGTATCAGAGGAGTTCGGTTCTACCGCAGAACTTATAACTCTGATGTTTCTTTCTGTGAAGCAATAGTGTTAAGAGTACCGAGTATGGTTTTCAGTTCAGGGAGTCCAGTGTTGGTGCGGGCGGCCAACGTATCCATACACCAGGACCCTGACAACTGATTTTTGACTTTGTGCACGAAAACACTGATTGCGTGTGTGTTTTCCAGAAGTTTTATTTTAAATGTCAGCTCAAACTAGGTCAGCTCACCAGGTATAATCTTTTGACCGTGTCACGTTGTTTCTTTCAGGATGCCTCCCCATGGACGACCAACTAGAGCCCCGAGAGTAGTACGTACTTACAGCCTGCCGAGCGACAAGGCCTCAGTACAGGGCCCTATCCCAGTTGATCCACCAGCGGAGGCACCAACGGTACTACTACCCGTTGGGCCACCGATGGCACCAGCCCCAGCAGCAGAGGATGCATGTCGCTTGAGCGCACTGCATGAGTTCCAGCACCAGAGGCCACCCAGGTTCCAGGGAGGGACGGACCCGCAGGCGGCTGAGGATTGGCTGGAGGCTGTGATCAGAGTCTTCAAGCTAGTGCGGACGCCGATAGATTTCATGGTGATCCTTGCTGCCAGCCTTCTTCAGGCTGCAGCAGGCAGATGGTGGAGCCTGATGCTCTAGATGCATGACGAGGTGACACTTCTATGGGCAGACTTCGAGAGCCTGTTCCGGGCAGAGTTTGTACCAGCCACCCTTCGAGCGAGGCGTATACAGGAGCTACTTCAGCTGCAGCAGGGCAGCATGTCAGTGGCGCAGTACTCAGCGAGATTCACAGACCTCTCGAGCTACTCCACAGATATTGTACGGGACCCGTTCTTCAGGGCCCAAACCTTCGAGCAGGGGCTCATGCGGGAGATTAGAGCTTATTTTGTTTCTCACAGCCTTCCGACGTAGGCAGGGGTGTTGGGGAGAGCCCTCTTAGTGGAGAGTTTCCTTGCTGAGCAGTCTCCAGCAGCAGGACCCACCACTAGCCGACTAGCGGCAGAGTCTTCTACAGCAAGCAGTAGACAGATGACGCAGAGGTCCAAGAGGACTAGACCTACCGGTGACTAACTGCATGACTCGGGTTCAGTTGTGCAGGGAAACCGGGGTGGATTCAGAGCCAGACGTGCCGAAAGTGGGCAGTGTTACTCCTGCGGCGGAATTGGTCACATGGCACGTGACTGTCCGAACCGCCTTGCAGATGATCAGCATTTTAATGAAGAACCTCCGAGGAAGAGGCAGAGGTTCGATCAGGGTGGACCGCAAGGAACAGGCGGCCATGGCAGAGGAGCTGGCCGTGCAGCTGGAGGTGGACGACGCTTCGGGATGTTGCCACCACCACCACCAGGAGGCCCACCTCGACCGCAGGGGACAGGAGGACATGGGAGAGCTTAGCTTCAGGCAATTGAGGCCTATGGTCATGGAGCTCCGAAATCAGGTGGACAGGAGAGGAACTAGTGGATACGTCCTTTGTACTTCTAGTTCCATGTTGCTTTTGAATTCGTGTCTTTGTACTATGAGCTGCAATAATAAAAAGACACTTATCTTTGTTTGCTTTCATATCCTTTTTGTTTGGTTGATACTGAGTGGTTCCAGTTAAACTGTTGACTTGAACCTCACATTCTAGATTTCTACTGGAGGAGACCCAGTGACCTCACACTGATGCTGACAGTGTGACTCGACCCTTGGAGGCGAGAGTGACAGTTGGATCTCTTGGTAGTTACGTCGAGGCCTTACGACATCATCCATGGTATGAATGCACCATTTATGCCAGGATTGACTGTATTAGGAAACGAATGTGGTTCATCCAGGGGATGAGACCAGATTTCTCTTATCGGCAAAGAAGAAATCATAGCAGCTGTTATGAGACTAAAGGAGGTGCAGTTCATCCAGGAGCGGATGAAGACTGCACAGTGCAGTAAGAAACAGGAAATCGGTGCCAGTCTTAGTGACTTGGGCGTGTTAAATGTTTCAAGAAGAGGAAGCTTTAAATAGAGATGAGTCTGCGAAGCAGCAGATGTGGAGGCAAAGCTAGGAGAGCAACATGAGGTGGTGTACATCTTAACATGCTACAACCACCCGCCTTAGTTATCCCCGCCAAGCTCAGGGAGCTGGAGGGTGGTGGAAGAATGCGGCTGCATGCGGTCAAGCAGTGTGACCCAATGGCTCTAGAAATGATTCAAGGGACAGTCTGTGTCCACTACTAGCTGCTATAGTAACAGACGTCGATATGAATCATTCCTCGCTTTCACAAATCTTGTTCCAGACCTAGAGTTTCTGGTAAGCTGTGGACTTGACCCTCACGTCTGGAGATACCTTGGGAGGAGACTCGATAATAAAACTTACGCTGATGGTGTGGTCAGACCCTCGAGGCGAGAGTTTCAGTTGGAATCTCTTGGTGGCAGCGTCGAGGCCTTACGACGTTGGTTTGAGTATGGACTGGGCAATCACAGTTCATACAAAAATTGACTGTATTAGGCAAAAAGGTTGTAGTTTAACTACGACATCGGGATGGGTTTTCCTTGGTCGGCGAAAAAGGAATCCCCAGGCAGCGAAGGGTAACTCTTGCACAGGAGGGTGCGACCGATCACTTTTGAGTCGGTCAACCTTACCCTCATAACAACAATCATTTTGAGTTTCAGTTCTAACAAAAAATTGAGACCTCTGGAGTTCGAGGATGACGACCACGTCTTCTTACGGGTCTCACCTCGATGAGGTTTACGGAGATGTGGCCACGAAGGCAAGTTATCTCTGAGGTTCAACGGACCTTTCTAGGTCCTCAGCTGGGTAGGGGAGGTGGTTTACCGCTTGGCCCATCCACTTCAGTTGCACTAGGTGCACGACATTTTCCACGTATCCCAACTGAGGAGATACGTGCTCGACCCTGCGCATATCATCGACCATGAGGAGCTGGACGGTGGAGATGAGGTGACTTCTACGGAGGTTCATGTGGGGATCGAGGATCGACAGGATCGGATCCTAGGAGGACGGTCGATTCCTCTTGTGCACTTTCTTTGGCAGCACAGGAACCTCTAGATGAGCACATGGGAGCGGAAGGCTCATATGCGTGCTCAGTACCGCACTGTTTCCCTATGTTTGTGGTGAAGCTTTACGGGGACGTAAAGACCTGTGGTGGGAGTAATGTAAAGACTCGTAAATTCCAAGGAAATTTTTTTCTTAATTTTCTTTGGAATTTTACAAGAACGCAGTTTCTAACGGCGCCTGATTCCAAGGCTCGGTGTGCTCGGAATAAATTTCCGAAGTTTGGCTCAGATACGTTCAGTGAACGGATGAGCGGGTTTTTCTAACTTTTCAACTGGTGCTCGGAATCGAATTCTGAGGGCACCGATGGAATCGCAGCACCGGTAATTTCTTAGAAACGCCTCTTCCGGAGTTGTGTTTGCTCGGGTTTGGTTTTTAATTTTCGGGCTTAAAGTTAAGAAATAAAATAATTTTACGACAACTTTATTTTATTTCACTTAAGCCACTTGGAAGCCACTTGAAGCCACTTAAAAGCGGCTTAAACTGAGTTGAAACGGATAGGGTACTATCCAGAAATATCCTACCCTCTTGGTAGGATATTTGTGAGGTGAGGCCCGCACGAGCCCCGCCGTTTCTTTCCGCTAAGTAACGCACCCGCGAAAACCCGTCATTATGAAAGTCAACTGACGCGTTTTCTTAAATTCTTAACAGACCATTTAATTGGGCAGTTTTGTTCGTAAATTAAATGGGCGGTTTATTTCGTTGAATTAATTCTACGAATTAATGGTTCGTTTCTTATCTTTTTAATTTCAAAAGCTTAGGTCAATAATAAAATAAGGGTTGAACTTATTTTATTTAGTTGGACTTGTGGCGTGGAGAGAATTTGGGAGGAAAGCGTTCTTCTTCGACGAAGAACACGAAGAACGCGAAGAACGCGGAGAACGCGAAGAACGCTCCAACCTCTGACGAAAAACGCCAAACCCTCGGAGATCGACGACGCGACACCGTGTACCGCGACGTCAACGACGTTTCTTCCGTGATTCTCCCACCACGACGCTTCTTCCACGACGATCCAACCCCGCGACAACCTTCGATCAACAACAAGTTCATCGACGCGACACCCTTCCGCGACGACATGACGCCGGATACCGCGACGACGCGACGATCTCCAATTCTGCGAAGAACCCGCAGACGATGACTTGACGAGGTAGGGGTTTTGTCTTTTTTTTCAAATTACGTGTTTCTTTCCCTCGAACATGAAAGAATAATCTGTTGGACGTTGTTCCAAATTTTATTAATAATTGTGAAAAGTTCATCGTTGTGTTTTTACGATTGGCCGACTATTATCGTCATAACGGGAGGAGACCGGACCGCACGAACACGGTCGATTCTCCTCCCCCTTTTAATCTTCGGTGTTGATTTAGTGAAGATAGCGCGTTGTCGTCGCACCGCGCTGGAACAAAAGAAAACACGGTCGGAGCGGGCTGCGACGAAGGAACGCTGCGCCATCGTGTCACGCCATAGGTTTCAAACGAGGCCGCGGTCGGAGTCGGACCGCGGCGGAAGGACGCGGCATCGTCACGCCGCGTCGAACGGATTCATGTTCATCTTGGAAGTGGCGGCCGGAAAAACCGGCCGCCGGAGAACTCGAAGGAGGCGGCTGGAAATCCGGCCTCCGGCGGCAGAAGGAGCGGGACCGCGGGGTCCCGTGGCGAGAACCCGGTCGGCCCCGCGCTGGCTGGCCATTACAGGGGGGAGCTCGGGGGTGTAACCCCCCCCGGCAATACACATGGTGCGGCCCCTTAAAGGGGCCGCCGTTTTAAAAATTAAAGGGGGGCAACGCCCCCTCCCTTTAGCGCGCTGTGCTGGCCGAGCCGTCGTGCCGTCAAGCCGCCGCGCCGCCGAGCCGCCAAGCCGTCGCGCCACCGCGCCGCTGGCTCGGACGAGCCGTTGGCCGGGCCGAGCCGCCGGGTCGGGCCACCACTCGGGCCGGGTCGACCCGGTTCGAGCTGGCCCAGGGGGTACTGGGCCGGGTCGGACCGGGCCCAGACCCCCCCGTCTTTGGACAGGATTGGTTCAAATGCCCATAACATGGGCTGCAGACATCTGATCGACGAACCGTCAGTTGCGTAGCGATCCTTGGATCGAGACGGTCGTTTCGGTATACTATACTCAAGGTGCACCTTCCTTTTCAGGAGCCTATGTGGTTAAAACTCCATAGTTAAGCGTGCTTGGCCTAGAGTAGTGATCAGGATGGGTGACCTCCTGGGAAGTTTCCCAGGGTGGGTGTGAGACGAAAAGGCCAATAACTTCCAGACCGGGCGTCCGATTGACGTGTCGTCTCTTGCGTTACATTCCTGTTGATGATATGGAACTTTTGGAATCCTCCTCCCGAGTTTTGGATGCAGTTGGATAGTGGTCGGGTTGGATCGCACCGAAATCCAACCGGGCCCCTGGAACGGAAAAGCTGATACCTTTCTGACAGAACGTCCGTTTTCGAACCGTCAGCGGCGTTGGTGATCTCTTTTAGAAATGGTCCTTATGAGTATACCCCATGAGTGTTTGGGTTATAGTTGAGTTATGGCCGGGTTTGGTTCGCTCACGAAACAAACTGGGCCCCTGGGACGAAAAGGCTAGTAACTCACAGACCGGGCGTCCGATTGACGCGCCGTCTGTTGCGTTGAGACCCCTATGACGAGGCAGTCCTTTGAGATACTTCTTCGTGGGACTTCTTGATACTTGGAGTATCGACCTGTAGCTCGTGGAGCGGAACCTCCCAGTGACGAGCTAGCGGAGTAGCAGCAGATCTTTGGTAGTGGAGCGCTTGGTTTTAGCGGCAGACCTGCAATGCTGGATTTGAGTATACGGAGTGCGGAGACCGTGTAACTGGCTGAGACCTGATGACTGCTTGACCGACTTGACTTGGAGTGAGTCGACTAGCCCAGTGGACGGAGCGTCCGGTATTTGGCGGCAGACCCATGGCGGACGGAGCGCCTGGTAGTTGGCAGCAGACCCGCGGTACTCGACTGGAGGAGTACCTCTGTAGGCTATTTGGGTGAGCGCCCTGTATTTGGCAGAAGACCCTCAGCGGACGGAGTGCCCGGTAGTTGGCAGCAGACCCACGGTACTCGACAGGAGGAGTACCTCAGCAGTCTTAGGTTAGTGAGCAGTTCCTCGGAGTCATGACAGGATCATTGTACACTTCAGAGACGGGGCTCTTCAGCCGTTACGGTTTCGATAATGAAAATCCTGGTTTGAGCTGAGACTTTTGACCCTTGGGTTTACCTCATGATTTAGATGGGTCACTTGATAACTTAGGTATATGTATGGGCATATACCTGGGTAGTGTTTATCCATTGATTTCACAATCCTTGTGTTTCCTCATGATTGAGATGAGTTACTTGATAACTTAGGTATATGTATGGGCATATACCTAAGTAGAGGTTATCTATTGAGATCGTATTTGTGGTTATCCTTGCTGGTTTTAGTGAGACCTTGAGGGTCTCGGGGTCCCTACTGAGTATCGTTATACTCACCCTTGCACGGGCTATGCCCGCACCTCGTTGTGTTGGTTGCCGACGACGGGCAGTGCTGATGGAGGCCGAGTGTTCGAGGACTGGACGGTACCCGGAGGTGGACTACGCGACGAGTCAGTACCCGGAGGTGGACTACACGGCGAGACGACACACGGAGGAGGTTGACGGACTAGAGCGTGGAGGAGGCTATCTGTACCTACCCTTCAGGTAGGATTCATGGCGGACGACCAGGAGCTGCGCAATCTGTACCTACCCTTCAGGTAGGATCCGAGGAGGACAACCCAGGAGCCGCTTCCGTCCTTCCAGCTGTTATCTTTTCTGTTGTACTTGTTCAGTTGTAGTTGTACTTTCTTTTGGGTTTGTATTCTGGCCCATTTACTTTTCAGCACTTCTCTTATACTTAGTGTTTACTTTTTTCCACATGCTTACTCTGTGGTGCTTGTTTTCTTTTATAAAGGCAATGCCTTCCCAGTTATCAGGATTTTACGCCTTTGGTGGTAGTCGCCAGCCCCTGGCCTATGGAAGGCGGGCTTGGGGTAGTCACGTCATGAGCCCCAAGGACGGGTCGTGACATGTCTCTGTATCATCTGAACTTTTTCTGCCAACTCTTCTACAAATTCTAGTCCCATCAACTTCCTTTCACCCACTTCATCCCAGAAAGCTGGAGTTCGACACCGCTTCCCATATAATGCCTCAAATGGTGCCATATGTATACTAGAATGAAAAGTGTTATTATAAGAAAACTCAACGAAAGACAGATGTTGGTCCCAACTTCCTTAATAATCCATCGAACAAGCATGTATCTTATCCTCCAAAGTCTGAATTTTTCGTTCTGACTGCCCATCTGATTGAGGATGAAATGTTGTACTAATATTTAATTTTGTACCCAATGACATCTGAAGGCCTTTCCAAAAGTTAGAAGTAAACCTGGGATCATGATCAGATACAATGGAGAGAGGAACTCCATGTAACCTGACTATCTCTTTAAGATACAAACGGGAAAGTTGATCTCGGGAAAAAGTATCTCGTCTAGAAAGGAAATGAGAAGATTTATTCAAGCGATCAACAATAACCCAGATTGCATTATTACCTCGAGGTGTCTTCGGAAATCACATAATGAATTCCATTGATATATTCTCCTGTTTCCACTCTGGTACTGGTAAAGGCTGAATCATCCCTTTCGGTAACTGCTGCTCTACTTTTACCTATTCACAAGTCAAACACTTCATAGTAAAATAAACAATATCCCTTTTCATTCCGTCCCACCAGTAATACTTCTGAAGATCTCTATACATCTTAGTACTGCCTAGATGAACTGAAAACAGAGAACTATGAGCTTCACATAACAGCTCTCTCTTCAACTGTGAATCACAAGGAACACACAATCTCTTCCCAAATCTCAAAACACAATCATTATCAATGTTGAATTCAGGAAACTTACCCTTCTGAACCAGCTCTACCTTTTTCTACAACTCACTGTCTTGCTTTTGTGCTTGCATAATTCTGTATGATAGAGAATATTTCACTGATACCTGAAACAAGACAGAAGGACATCCTGCACCAACAACTTCTATGAAAAAGTTCATCAAATCTTTAACCAAAGGATCACATTCCAAACTCAACATTGTTAATGAAGGATTACTTTTTCGACTCAAAGCATCAGCCACTTTATTTTCTTTTCTTGGATGGTCATGAATTGTACAATCATAACCCCTGATTAATTCTATCCATCTCCTCTGTCTCATTTTCAATTATTTCTAATTGAATATATACTTTAAACTTTTGTGATCGGTATATATTTCACACTTTACTCCATAAAAATGATGCATCCATATTTTTAAAGCGAAAACAACAGCAGCTAATTCCAAATCATGTGTAGGGTAATTTACCTCATGTGTTTTCAACTAATGTGAAGCATAAGCAATTACCTGATCATTCTGTATTAGGACACAACCAATTCCTTTTAATAAAGCATCACTGTAGAAAACAAACTCACCATTCCTGGAAGGTAGTGCCAAAACTGGAGCATTCACCAATCTTCTTTTCAGTTCCTCAAAACAATCATCACATTCTTTTGTCCAGATAAACTTAACACCCTTCCGAGTTAGCTTAGTCATTGGACTAGATAACCGTGAAAATTTTCTAACAAACCTTCGGTAATAGCCTGCCAAACCAAGGAAGATATGAATCTCAGTTACATTTGTGGTTCTTGGCCATTCTTCGACAACCTTTTTTTTGCAGGATCAACAGTTATCCTATCTTTAGAAACAATGTGACCAAGGAAAGAAATTTGTTGTAACCAAAACTCACACTTTCTGAATTTCCCATACAATTTATTTTCTTTTAAGGTTTTAAAAATAACCCTTAAATGTCTTTCATTCTCCTCTTTGCCTTTAGAAAAAACCAAAATATCATCAATGAAAACAACCACAAACTTATCCTATAACTCATGGGAAATTCTATTCATAAGGTCCATGAATATAGAAGGGAGCATTGGTTAGCCCAAAAGGCCTAACTACAAATTAATAATGGCCATATCTTGTTCGAAACACGGTCTTTGGAATATCTGCTTCCTTTACTTTCAACTGATGGTACCACCCGGTCTTAGGTCAATCCTTGAAAAAAAACTGAGCTCCCTGGAGCTGATCAAACAAATCATCGATATGAGGAAAAGGATATTTGTTCCTAACAATGATGTTATTAAAGGCTCTATAATCAAGGGAAAGTCTTATTGAACCATCTTTCTTTTTAACAAATAAAACAGGGGCACCCCATGGTGATGTGCTAGGTTGAATGAATCCTTTCTCTAATAAATCATGAAATTTCTCCCTCAACTCTAAAAGTTCATTTTTGAGCCATTCGATAAGGGGGTTTTGAAATTAGATTAGCATCAGGAACTAAGTCAACAGTAAACTCAACTTCCCGATATGGTGTTATTCGAGGCAAATCATCAGGAAAAACATCAGGATACTCATTTACCACTGGCACATCATTAATCTAAACAGTTCCCTTATTTTCAATGATATGTGCAAGGTAACATTCATTTCCATATTTTACAAGTTTCTCAGCCTCTTGATATGTTATCAACAGTAAGGGTTCATTCCTGTACACAAACTGAAAGTCTTTCTGAAAAGAAACTTCTTTAGCTCTACAGTCAATCATAGCAAGGTAAATAGAGAGCCAATCCATACCCAGGATAACATCAAACTCTACTAGAGGTAAAACAATAAGATTTTCAAGTAGGTTCTTTCCACAGATAAGTATAGAAAGATTCTTATAAATTATTTTTGCCTCAACATTTCCCCAAGGTGTTTTTACCACAAGTTCCAGAGTCATTTCTTGAGATGGTATTCCTATTTTATTAGAAACGTTTTCAGAGAAGAAAGAATGTGTAGACCCCAAATCAAATAACCCACAAGAATAATATGAAAATAACAAAAAAATTACCGGATACAACTTCATTTGATGGCCCGACATCTGCTAAAGTAGTTGCAAAAGATTTCACCACCCCTTTCTTCTTGTAGTCTAACTGCTTCCCATCACTCGAGCTCTTTGTCGGACACTCGTTTGCATAGTGACCCATCTCATTACTCTTAAAGCATTTCACTAACTGTAAATAAAATTTGGTCTTACCATCACCCTGATCTTTTCCAGTGCAATCACGAGCCTTATGTCCCATCATACCACATCAGTAGAACTTTCCATAATTCATAAGACATTCCCCAGCATGTCTTTTACCACATTTATCACAAACTGGAAACTTAGTATTCTTACAGTTATACCTTTTTGAAGAATTATTTCGTTTCTCCTGCCACCTCGGTCTCTTCTTCAGCTGGTTGTTATAGAACACTTGATCATCAGAAAACTCCATTTCCACCTTCTCAACACATCGAAAAATATTTTCATAACTTTTGAAACCACGAGAAGCCAATGACCTTCGATATTTTGGCTTTAATCCTGAGTAAAAATGATTGATTTTACTATC
Source organism: Viscum album (assembly GCA_963277665.1). Classification (NCBI taxonomy): domain Eukaryota; kingdom Viridiplantae; phylum Streptophyta; class Magnoliopsida; order Santalales; family Viscaceae; genus Viscum; species Viscum album. The sequence goes on from OY728127.1 coordinate 194,680,674, forward strand.
AAGGTCTCAGATAAAATTTGGAGCATACCTTGCTAATCGAGTGAACCTCTCCTCATAAGCAGCCACTGAGTCATCCTCTTACCTCAATTCCAAGAATTGTTTTTCCATCCTAAGTCAAACAGCCTTAGGAAAATACTTCTCAAGAAACATACCTTTGAATTCATCCCAGTCGAGAGCATCAATCTCATCAGCATCTCTGATATTTTTAACCATCGACCACCACTGATCTGCTTCACCCTCCAAATGGTAAATTTCAAGACTAACCTTTTGATTGTCTGAACACCCCATGACATCGAAAATATCATCCAGTTCTTTAGTCCACCCTTCAGCTAGCACAGGGTCATATTATCCTCTAAATTATGGGGGATGTTGCCTCATGAAATGTTCCACCACTGACATGTTCCTCTGCGGTTGATCTGGCTTATCTCGTGTATGGATACCACCACCATTTATCGCTTGAGTTAATTGTGTCATTATTACAAAAACTGTTCAGTTCCAATTCTGACCCTCTTAGGATGCTGATTCGGAAGGTCATTTCCTTTTGTATGCCTTCCTAGCACTTCTTCCCTGTTTCCTTTACGGAAAACAATTCTGAACAAACATGTCTTAGATGAAGCAACATGGTAATATTCAAATGCTATATCATTTAAACTTGACCATAAAAAAATATTTTTGGATAATCATTTAATATAATTCTAACTCCTAAAGTTATCTAAACTGAACTCTGATTCCAAGTATAAGGCCCTAGCCTTAAACATTACTTAATCTTGAGATATTTCAAGAATACACATTGAGGATCCTTTCAGGTTTAGAGATTTAGAGAATTAGATCATAAAACATGCATTATATTCCACATTTAAACAAAGTGGTTACATAAAATTTAATATTCATTTTCCCCATCAACGAAAACATATTTAAAATAAAACATGGATTCTTTCTTGACACTTCCTTGACACTATCATCATATCATGTACCTTTCCCTTGACCTATGAAAAAACATTTCAAAAACTTGGGTTGAGCATAAAAAGATTAGTAAGGGATATAAAAATATAAAAAGGAAACATGAGTACATGTATACATAAGAATCAATGAAATCATATTTTACCCATAAAACATAAGCAATTTAACATACCTCATCAAATAATGAATAAATCATAGAAATAATAATACATAAAGGTAACTTGAGGCATTCATAACATTCTTACGTAGGGAGAAACCCTCTTGGTTACGTTTGGAATACCCATCACAGTATATTCCCTAAATCTCTTCGGAGAAACCTTAACGTTTAACTCCTTCGCTTTACCCAATGCATTGGAGAGCTATATCGGGTTCATCGGCCCTTGGTTTATCATGGAACCACCCGTCTTCATAACAATACCCAAGTACCATAACATAATCATATCACATAAAACATGCATAAATGAAACATAACATTTCCACTTTTCAATCACAAGATATCAATACAACACATTAATATAATAACATTATGAAAACCATTTTCAATACCAAAATAAAAGAAACGTAAAACATTGTATTTATTTTTCATTTTTTAAAAAAAAAGTTATGGCTTGTAGAGGAAGCCGAAGCTCAAATAATGGTCATGGCGGCGGAGAAGTCGTTGTCACCGCATACGTACGACAAAAAACATTCCCTTTTTTCGTTTAGTAAATGCTTCATATAAAAAGATTCATTTTGAATAAACATAAAATTTAAAGGGGATTATACACCGTATAAAAAAAGTTGTGTATAAAACGTAATATGCCTCAATGAAAGGAGATTGAGACGAAGTCCCATACCTCGGGTCTGACTTGACTCGATCGTTCTTTAACCTCTTGAATAATAAACTTGAGTTCATTTCTAATTTCTTGAGAACCTTTTTCAAGTTCATTATTCCTTTTATGTCACTTATTAACATCTCATGAACACTATGTAATTATTTAAGTTAATAATGGTCATTTTGTGGATCATTGGTACTTGAGTCAAAAATAAACTCTTCATAATTACAAGTTGTTCATGTATCCATTATATCCAGAGTTATATTCATGATGTAGATATCATATATATCATATATTTCTATTAGATACATGCATTTATAATATTACATAACATTTAGAGGTAAGAAATTAAATGCACCGTTCATGGAGACGGTAAGTTGTACGTATGCATGAACGCTACTTCCATTTCTATTTCATATTTAATGGAATTAAAACATAATGATAAATAATAGTATTATGATTACAGTATGGTATCTTATATAATATCATTAATTCTATCCTTTATATGTACCACATATGGTATTAACGAATCAAATCACTTTGAGGGGGCGGTAGTCCGCACTACCTAAAATGAAGATATCACATTTACCCATAATGGAAACCATAAAGGTATGCCATAAATGAAAAATACAGAAGCTTAAAGAAAACATAAACATATTATATATCATATATAAATATAGTGACATATTAATGGCCACCTTTGAAGGTGTTAGAATAATATTGAACAATCATCGTTTCGTGAGGCAGAAATTCGCCATCCACGGAAACAGTATGTTCTTTAACCATTAGATGTAGGTGTGTGTTATTTTAGCTCGAATAATTCGTATAAAAACATCCTAGTATATTTAAGATACTGGATTTGCTACAAAAGAAATGAATAAAAAGAGTTTAGGGGGTTGTAGAAGCAAAATAAAACAAAAGAACACAAGTGAAGACATTACCATAAAATCAGGTAACTCCCTTTTCTTTGAACCAAAAGGGCTTCTTGAAGAGGTTAATGCCTAAGTTAAGGCTTCTAGGATGAGTATATGGATGTGTAGAGACAAAATTAGCAGATCTTGGCTGATCCAAAGGCTTTAGAGGTGTGGGTAAGGAGGTAGAGGTGGGGGCCTTTTATAAGAGGAGAGGAGGGGCACTCTTGGAATGGTATAAAATGTTACTTTAGTTTCAAATGATTTTCGGATTTTAATGGTCCCAAATTGATGTGTTTAGAGGATAAGGTGATAAGGGTTCGAAATATAATCATCAAATAAGTCTTTGACAAGTGTATTTCTTAGAGTTTACATTATCCTTTCATTTTATTTAAATCGTTCATTAATGAGGTAATCGCTACATCGTCATGATGTCATGAATAATTTATTTTATTTAATGTCTAAAAATTATAAAAAAAACTACTATGATGTAGGAAATATTTTTATCTTTGAAATGAATATTTATATTCCAATAGATCATTTATTTAGACAAAATTAAAAATGTTTTACTCAGGTGATACATTCTTTGTTATATTTAACTTTCGTTAAAAAATAAAAAGATAAAAAGTCATTATCACACAAATGTGATTCCATGGGGTCCCCAAGTTTCGCACAAGGCATACCATGGTCGCCCATGACACAACCTATAGCATTAGTACACATTTTGTGGTCATTTTTTGTTATTATGATATTATTTTATTATCCTTAACTACCCGATTACTAATTAATCAAGATAATTAAAGATAATTATCGTCGTTACTATTCATAATGTCCAAAAACAAAAGAGTCTTGATTACATAATTTTTACCTTATGATTCCAAATATGTAATCCATTTTACCAAATTCCAAACATAGAAATTGAAAAAATTTATTTAAAAATAATTCCCGTTGTCAAAACAAATAGCGGGTTTTTTAGAAGTAATATCAATGAAAAGTTTGGCACGTTTTTATGCCCAATTCCAAAGTGAAATTAATTATAATGACCACCATTGGATTAAATGGTAAAACTATATTCTAATTAAACTTTAAAACCAATTAAAAAGATAATATAACCATATAATTAAATTATATGAAAAGAATTTTGGATGTAAAATGTAGTATTTTTCAATATTCATTAAAAAAATGAACATTGTCAGAAAAATACCAAACAATTATCCTATGTAAATTTAAATGTCCCAATCATAAATAATATGTTTATCTTGACAAATAGAGCTTATAAAATTTTCAAAAGTTTTATTTAAAAATGGTTTTCCATCAAAAGGCAGTAAAACATTCTTTTAAAAATATTAGTGTATATGCTTAAGATTGGATTTATTATCATTTTAAGCCTCTAAAACACTTTCTAATTCATAAATAGACATTGATAAAAATATCTATTATTAATTAATTACTTGGGATGTTACAAAAAATGAATGTTTTGGGTTAAATAATACAATTTATTAACATAATTTATCATTATTTTAATAATGTTATTCTGTAGATGATTTACTTATGACAACATGGTCTAGTGACATAATACAATGTTCATTTTCTACTCAATTAACCAATATCGACAAAAAATCTGACATGAACATTAATAATTATTATTCTGTAATAACCAAATACTAAGTGATATAAAATGAATAATACACATGAAAAAGGTTATCATGTAAGCATAAATTCTACTATGTTTATCAGTCATGAATATAATAAATTTACATGATGAGTCAGACTCATAGTAAATGACTTCATATTAATGTCCTTTCATTGAGAAATATTCTGATGTTATATACCAACTTCTTTTATACAGTGTATAATCAACCACATTGAATTTTAATTTCAATAATTTTTTTTAAAAAGGAATCTTTTTGTAATTTTTTTTAATAAACAACAAAAGGATTATTTTATCAAAAACGACAACAACAACATTTTCACCGCCATGAAAATTATTTGATACATGGCTTCCACTTCAACTAGTTATCTGTTTTTAAAGGAATCAATAATATTGTATTCCCTTTTTAGGTATTTTGTTATTGAAAATGGTTTTAAAAATTGATTTATTATTTTAATATCTTGAGACAATATCTTATTATTTCTATTAGGTATTTTGGTATTGAAAATGGTTTTCAAAATGGAATTAGTATATCAATATCTTGAAATAATATCTTATAATAGCACTGTGGAAATGTTATTTTTCCATTATGAATTTTTTATGAGTTATTATTATGTTATGATTACTGGAAATTTTCTTATGTATAAAAATGCTTCCATGATAAACCGAGGGTGGGTGAGCCCATGATAGCTCTACAAAGCATTAATTAATGAGATGGAGTTAAATGATAAGGTTTCTCTAAATAAATTTAGATAATATATTGTTATGGGTATTCCAAAAATAAAAATTAAGGTTTATACCAATGTAGTTGTCAAGGCTACAATTTTAGAATGATATTGATACCACAATTTATCTTTATGATATATGATTTCTATGATTTTTTCTAGATTCTTATAATTTCATGGGATTATAAATATTCATGGACTAACATATTTATCCTTTATTTTATATCCCTTATTGAGAGTTTTTTGCCCATCCCATTTATTTAATATTTTTTCACATGGGAAAAGGATGTGTCAAATAGAGGAAGATGTAAAGAAATTATTAACTATAAATTGAATTCAATTTTGTTTTTTTTATATTGTGGTAAAAATGAATACTCTTGTAATTGTATCCACATTGTATAAATTTGAGTTGTTATGTAATAGTTGAGTCCTAATTCTACAAAATACTAAACATGAAAATATCCTGAATGGGAACTATGGATTGAACTCAATATTATATAATGTTTAAGGATATAACCTTATTGTTGGTATCAAAGTTCGGATTAGATAGCATTAGAGGTTTGGTTGTTATTTAATAATAAGTGACAAGTTGTATATAACCACAATTCTTATCTTGTTAGAAAGATTCATAGTTATTTTAGAAAAATTGAATGAGTTTTAGATAACATGAATATATATTTATCAATTTTTATATTCCTCATAAGATAATATATGATGATATTATAGATATAGTCACACGAAAAATTTGGGTTTCATAAAATTTCTAGATCCAATAATTTTTAAAGTAACAACATATATGAAGGATAATGTGGTGGTTATATTAATATGAAACCAAATGAATGTGATTATATTAAGAACACTCTTCGTTATTCTAAAACATCCATTAGGAGTCATGATTACCCCTTGGATCCTTGGTGAGTTTTCTAATGCATCATATATGAGGGAAATGAATCCATATTGAAGTTCAGGTGATAATCACAAAGGAAAGTATATTCAATGACATATGTGTCAAGAATGTGAAAGGAAACACGTCAGAAAATGTTCTAAAGGGATTGGATGATGTTATAAATGTGGTAATGAAGGTAATAATTCAATAAAAATCCAATGAAAAATTAATCATTCAGTTTAATCCTTGAAACGGAAAAAGGTTCATTATGAGTTATCAGTCGAATGTTTTAAATATTGGGAGTGTGTTTATTATGAAAATAAGTGTCCAATAGAGAAGGATCTTGAATGGGATCAAGAGGACAATACAAATATATGTATTCCAATACCTTGTGCCATTATGATTGAAGATAAGGAAACTAAAAATGACATATGAAAGGTATAAATTATTTCACGTCCCATGTTTTGACATTATTGAATTTTAGGACAAGATTAATGTTTCTATTTGTAGGAATGGAGTATGAAGGATGCATATGGAAAATCATGGTTAAGGATCATAATGAACACTAAATGATTAAAAATTCAACATGTAAAGGATTCAATTGTTACGAAGGACTATTGGATAATGAAATGTATAAAAGTATTAATTCTCTTTTGGTTATGGGATTACATAGGAAGACTTTTTTCTAATAGGTTTAATGCTGCTATTTTTAGGTGAAATTTTTATTTTATGAAAAATTATCTCTTCTTGTGCAGAAATAATATCTTAGGTATGGATACCCTTTAGGGTTTATATGATCTTTTATAGATGTAATTATGGGTTATTAAATTTTTGGTTTCAAAATGAAAGTTATGAGATAAACATTAATTATAAAACAAGATATAGTTATTTTAGTGGGCTTTAACAAATTTTGGTAATGTTATAAAACGATATTTTTTTAGAAAAGGAAAAAATGAAGGAAGAGTTATAACCCATTATGTCGGATAAGGCTGTTGAAATGGAAACCATAACGAAAGTGAGACCAGGATTTATAGCGTACCATTGGCCTACATGATTCCCATGGTTAGAATGAATTTATTTGTGGTCAAAAAATTTGATAGAATATAAATAATTTCAATTTGGGAACCTATGTTTTTTAAAATGTATATCCTAAATATTGGATAATATTTGATTAGGTTAATTACTTTTTTTATTAGACATTAAGAGTGATCCATTTTTTGGATGAACATGTTAAAATATTTCATTGAAGAATATGTGATCATAACCTTATGAATTTTTGGTTCCTAAAATAGTTTGGATTGTTTTCAGAATTTTGAGGACAATTGTTTATTGAATGTTTTATGTTGAACTTTGGGAATTATAGTTGAATTTTGGAAGTTAAAAGTAGTCTTTCGTCATCCAATGGTTAATTCTATTTGGAGAAATGTTTTATCTTATCATAACCATATAAATTTTGGATAATTTTTCATGATAAAAGAAGTATATAGTATATCTTTTTTGGATAATGTGAATCTAATGATTTTTTTATCTTAAAGACTCATCATTTGGTGAAAAGTATTATTTTTTGGAGTAATTTGATTAAACAATCAGACTCTATTTGTCATGAATGTATATTTACTTATGATCTTAGTATAGATTTTAAATGGATTCAATAACATTTTGAAAAGGATCATAAAACAGAAATGTTTCCTGTTCACTTTTCTAATTATGAAATCAAAGAATGTTTAACCCATTACAAGTTTCTTGTTTTTGGATTGTTATCCCTCTCTTGATCATGTATTATATCACTCTCCATCAGAACATGATATTTGGTTTTTCTTTCATATCATCCTTTTCCAAAATGGAATCCTATTATGAATTATCTCATATGATATTTGAACTTCCCATTCATTCATTTAATGAATTGGTTTTATTGACACTGTTTCGTATGTGGGATTTCAATGATGTTACCTTTCCAATTGTTAAAATTGTGGGGATGTGATTTCCAGAATGGGGGAATGATATAACATCCTATGTAATTATATAATAAGACACAATCATATTTATGAATATTTATGAAATATATAGTGCTTTTAGATTAATGAGGGTTTTTTAGATAGCGTACTCGACATGAAAAAATAGGATTCTCCAATATCTTACGTTTCACACACGACTAAGTTTTACCAAAAAATAATACATTATTTATATTATTATTTTAAATGGTAGTCAATTCTGATCAATTATATTGCCCATAATGGAAAAAATAACAACAAAATGTTTAAAAAAATTTAAATGTTTTTACATTCATCAAATAAATTTTATATTCTTAAAATGAAATTAAATCAAATTTTAAGAATAAAATAATCTAATATTTTTAAAAATGTTGTTTTACTGCCTTTTGATGGAGAAACCTTTTTTAACGTATTTTTTAAATAAAATTTTATATTTTATATTTGAAAAAATAATATACTTCTTCTGATGTGGAAAATAAATGTTTAATTTGTTTGAAATTTTGGTATTTTTCTGATAAAATCCATATTTTAATGATTAGTGAAAAATACTGTATTTTAATTGAAAATGTCCTTTTAGAATAATTTATTTGTATTCTTATATTCTTATTTGAATTGTATGAAAAGAATATTTATATTATTTTTTATTATTTAATCCAATGTTGGTCAATGGAATTAATTTCACATTTAAATTTGATATAAAAAAATGTCACTCTTTCGATGGATTTTACTTTTTAAAAACCTATTTTTTCATTCCAAAAACAAGATTAATTTAAATTTAATTTTCCCATCACTGTGAATATAATTTTAAAATAAAAAAAAACTATTTTTAATATGTATGAATAATATGGATTAATAAAAATAATAATTATTGGTGAATAGAATATTTTGTATTTTATTTACCACAGTTAAAGGGTCAATCATATAAATTATTGTAAAAATAATATTATAATAATATAAAACTACCCTAACAATTTCCCTATTCTTGTTGGAGGAGTTATAGAGAACTAGGGAAACCCTTTGGATGAAAATATGGCCTTTGAAAACTTATTGGGTGTGAAAATGACATTTATTACATTCAAATTTTGGTAATGGAAAAATTATCATAAACATGACTATAATTACAAAATCAATTTTAATATAGTGTTATATAAATGATATCTTAGACTATAAATATTCATTATAAATATAAAAATATTTCAAATGTCATGGTATTTTATTTATGATTTTTAGAAATTTGATAATTAAATGTAATTATGACTCATTGATTATACAATGATTTTCATTATAATTGAAAGAATCAAATCATTGATAATTTAAAAATTGAAATAAATATTATTATTCATAATTTATGCCATCCATTAATTTTATCGATGAATATGGTATTTTATTATTGATTTAATGTAATTTTTTCTATGTAATCAAGTTGTTATGAATTGTTAAAAAAAGTCATGTATGAATAGTGTCAAAATTGACATAATTCATATCATAAAATTTAAAATAGTTTATTAGATTTTATAATATTCTAAAAAATAAAATATTCAACGAAATGGTGAGGATAAAACCTTATATTTCATAGATTACACTATTTTGGTCGTTTTACATGTTATGGTAATATAATTAGCCCCCAGAGAGTAATTAACATGATATCACAGTAAGATTAAAAGGAATAAAAAAGGTTTAATGAAACAAATAAGGATTAAAAAATATTAAAAAAGGTATAATTTTAATTTGATGATATATATTAGACCCGAAATCATCTTGTATTATAAATAAATGTGTTTGGAATCATTTGGAACCAAAATAGAATTTATATTAATTTAATATTTCAAGAATTTCCAAGGGTACCCCTCCCCTCATCTATAAAAGGCACCCACTCTCCTCTAATACTTGAATTTACAAAGCCTTTTGGATTATCCATTATCTTCCAAGAAACATTTCTAGAATACCTCCCTACATTATGGAGGAATTTTTTTTGATATTACAACCTTCTAAGAGTTGTTAAGTTTTCCATCAATGGTGATCAACTGAAGAAGATGTATCATTTTCTTTAATTATTTTTATATTATTTCTTCATAAACAACCTTCATGTCTCCTACCACCATGGTGAGATAATAACTTCAGTATACCCAATATATTCAGACTTTATTATGTTAATATTTTCACCTAAATACATTACTACATCCATTTAATGGTTATAATAATAATCTTCCATGCGCACGTGTGAACTATCACCTCCACAAACCGATCTAATTTTTTTTCATTATCATTATTCGTGATAGGCTATAATGATGGAATAAATGTTTATAAATTATATTCGTGAAAATAGTTATCATTTTAATTGAATAATATTTCAATTATACACTTACTTTCAATGCATATAAAAACTATAACGGCATTCATGCGCACGTGTGAACTATCACCTCCACAAAGAAATATGAATCTTTTTTATTCGCCACATCACATCTTTGATAAACATAAGTATATTTTAATTATTATGATGATGATGATAATATTATGATAATTATATAATGTTAAATTATCTAATTTCCATAATGATCATTGAAAAATGGAAATGCTCCTCATGCGTACCAATGGCCTACCGTCTCCATGATTACAACGTTGTTCATTTTTCAAACTATAAATTAATGGTTTGAATTAAAAAGTATAATTGATAAATAAAATTTATTATTATTCCATGAATTTTCTTTTTTAGATGATGGAATTATTACCACATGGAAAAGCGTCATCATACCATATTCATTTTCGACTCAAGTACTTAGTATCATCAAAACAACTAACAATATCTTAAATAATTAAGTAATTGTTATAACATGGTACTAAGTGATATAAAATGAATAATAAACATTAAATATGTTCTAAATAACTTAAAATTTAAAAAATATTTATTATTCATGAATATAATTATTTTACGTGATGAGTGAGACTCATGGTAAGGTGCTTCATCTCAATCTTCTTTAATTGAGCCATATTTTGATGTTATACACCAAATTCTTTTATAAGGTCTATAGTCAACCACATTGACTTTTAATTTCATTCAAAGGATTTCAAATAGAAAAACAATTCTATAAATAATATTACTAAATGAATAATGGAATGTTTTTTAATGTACGTTGAAACAAATAAATTTCTACCATTGTGATTGTTTTATGGTATTTGGATTCTTCTACAAGTCTTGGTGATTTTTCAATGAAAATTAAATATCATATTCCCTATTATGTATTATGTTATTGAAAATAGTATTGGTAGTGGATTAATTATATCATTATCTGTAAACTATATCTTCTGATTTCAATGTGTAAATTTTATTTTCCCATTTAGCATTTTTTAAGAGTTATGATTATGTTATGGTTCCTAGACATTTCTTATGTAAACGGGTGGTGCCATGATAAACTGAGGGAAGGTGAGCCCATAATTGATATTAAAAAAAATTGGTACTTGGATGGTGTTAAACAATATGTTTTCTCCAAATATATTTATGGAATATACTATGATGGGTATTCAATTGTTACCAAAATGGTAACTCTCTATGTAACTGTGAAAGATTCAATGTATGAATCATATGGATGAATTAGGTTACCTTTATGATTTATGATTTCTATGATGTTTTTAAAAGATACATCTAATTTAATGGGTTTATAAATATTCAGGGAATAAAAATTTCTTACCCAATTTTATATCCCACACTGAGCTTTTTTTTCAACCCATGTATTTAAATTGTCTTCACAAGAAATAATATTGGGTAAGTGAAAGGAAAATGTCAAGAATATTTTTATCAATAAAAGGAAATCATGTTTAATTTTCTTATATTGTGTATGAACTAGATACTATATATAGTTTTATCCACATTGTATAAATTTGATTTGTTATTTAATAGCTATGAAATAATTCTCTAAAACTCTAAACCTAAAGAAATCCTCAATGTGAATTCTTAACACAACTAATGATTATGTAATGTTTACGGGAAATGCCTTATAGCTACACCCCGGTATCACTTAACCAAATTGATGATGACAACACTAACTATATATATTGATGATGACTGGATACCAGTATAATATTGGATTTTTCTCTTATCTTGTGGCTTGTTCATGGGAATGAAGACGGTTGTCGTAACACACATATAATTTTATGAAATGTTTTCTCTAAATTATATAAATTATTCAATTGTTTTCATTACATGAAATTGTGTGTTTAAATGAACTGAAATATTCGCTTATCATAAAATGACTATTTTAACCAATATGTTATGTTAGTAGGAATAAATATAACTAACATATGAATATGTATGATGAATTCATTCACTACAAAATATTTATAAAAAATATAAATAATTTATATATTGGTATCTTTATATTAATAATTTTTTTCAGTTACTATTATTAAATGAAATTAATCATATATAAATTTTATTTTTTTAGTAAAATATTTTTTATATTCATCCAATATATATTTAGTCAAAGGGTATGAATAAATCCTATTTGATGAATAAAAACCTATATTTTTAAAAGGGCCACCTTACTACCTTTTAATGGAAAACGTTTTTTAAATTATTATTGTGACACATTAACAATTATTACTAGATAAAAAACTGTTCATTGGAAGCAGGATAAAAAATTTACTTTAGATTAATTATTAACATTTATATGATAACTACAAAATTTTGAGGAATAGTAAAGAGAAACTAAATTTTAATTGAAAACAACATATTTTTATTAAAATAATTTATATGGTTATATTATAATATTAAATGGATTAAAAGTTTAAATATTATATATTTTCTATCATTAAATATAATTTATGTTATGAGCATTATTTTTACATTGAATTCATATGTAAAAACATTTGAATAGTTTGTAATATTTATTTTCAAAAAACATGTTTCCCCATTCCGAAAATAATAAAAAAATTTAAATTAATTAATACAACATATGTGTTTTTAATTTTAACAAAATGGATTCAGTATTTCTAGTATGTAAAAATTATTTAAATATCCTTATGTTATTTTTATTTTTTATGAATAGTACGTCTGGTAGTTTCTAATTCATATGGTAAAAGGGTAAATAGGGAAATTGAGGGTAAGAATACTATTATAAAATTACTCTAACATATGTCTTCATATCATTGGATGAGTTTTTTTTGACCAAACTCACTCTTGGGTCGAAATAGTGTCTTATAGAAGCCACTTGGATGAGATTAAGACATTTAATTAATTTTATTTAAGGAAAATTTAAATATGTTGAACTCAAATTTTAATAAATATATTATTTTTATATATAAGTGTATAAAATAGATAAATTCAATTATTAATAATCATCTGAAATATAAAATGTTTTTCTTCACCATTATAATTAATTTTTATTTTTTAGTAAATATATAATTACCTAAAAATTTATAATTTGATGATGTAAAAAATAATTAATTGATGTGAAATGAATAAAACATAATTAAAATTATAATAACCATCAAAGTACCAAATAAAATGACAAAATATTATTATCCAAGTATATCTCGACTAAATCCATACAAGGGTCGAGTTAGTGACCATATGGTGCCTTATTAGTGAGATTTTGACACATATATTATTCTATTTAATGCGATGTTAAAGATGTCACATTCATAACATAATAAGTATAACATTTTAAATGAAAAATTTTATAGGCAAAAATTTTGATTAAAAATATTTTTTTCAAATAAAGTATATTTATCTTCATCCCAATATTTTATTTTTTTAATTTTTACTCAAAAAAATTTATATTAAATAATTGCACAAAAGTGATTTTTTATATATTTTATTAGTGGAGATAATAAGTAAATGTTATTAAAATTATTAAAATAACTATAATATGATATAATTAATATTTATAATGAATTTTATATATGACCTTTACCTATATGGAATATGATAGAATTTTTTTTAAAAGTTAAATTTATATCTTCATATTTTTAAAAATCAATTAATTAAATAGTGTCTAAATTGACACTATGTATTGTTTATCAAAATAATTTTTCATTAAATTATATAAAAATAATAAATAAGTTTTTAAAAAATGTAATATTTATTATATTTTATAAAATGTTATATAGTATTTATTTTCTCATAATTTACATCCAATAAGAAAATAGTCCACCCTTTTACTATTTAATATTTTTTTACACTAGTTAAAAAGTTAAATGAATAACTAAGATTAATGTTAATGTTTAAATTAAAAGAAATAAGTATCAAAATTTTATTTTTGAATGATATTGAAGCCTTATCTATTTTTATATTCAAATTTGGGTCACTTTTTAGGTTTTTTTATGGTTTTAGTTTACTGTTAATTAATATTTTTGGAGATCCCAATAGTGGCCCTCGCGTCAATTTTAAAATGGATCCTCTTCCCTCACAAATTTTCTTTATATTCAAACCTCATTATGGACATCTCCTTCCCTTTTACCTTATTAAATTCATAATTAACATTATAGATGTTTATATCTTCTTCAAATACCAAATTGAGTACTCATATAGGTGATTTTGATGAAGGAAGTCGAAAAAGAGGCAATCTCGTCTATCAATTATTTCAAAATTCACTATTCTTATACTTAATTTTCATGAGTTTTTCAATATAATGTAATAAATCTAGAATCAATTATATAATAAAATATTATTATATTTATGTAACAACCATATTCGAACTTCTATCCATCCAATGAAAAATGAAATCACCCCATGTGCATACGTACGACTTACCATCTCCACCATGTGGTATAATCTGTTTTTCACCACAACCATACTTGGATGGGTATAATTATGTAAATAATTACTATATTTTTTTATTACAAGATTATAATAATTCAGAAATATTATAAACCATCTAATTAAATACAATTAAACAACATGGGAATGATATCATCGCTTGTGCGTATATACAGAATGTTGTCTCCATGATACAATGTGATTCATTCATCAAAATATTCATTGAATAATTATTATATAAATGTACACGAAAGAATAAATATGTTTTATATTATGTCAATATCATTTTTAGTAATATACCTTTGACCAATGGTGCATAATCATAACTTATTCTGAAAACATTCATAAGCAGATGAAGCAGTTAATACCTGAATAACAAGTAATAATGAAATGTTGTTAACAAATTGATGATACTATAATCATATATGATATAATAAAAATTATTGTGGTTATTATATAAGTCCAAAAAACTTTTTAAATCATTATGAAGTCAGTTTGGAAACCTTGAAATGAAATCAGACCTGTGGTAATGGATAATTTCACAATCTAATTATTATCTGAAATTGATTATACTTAAGTATTTACTGGGGGTATATTTTTCATCCACAACTATATTTCTTAAATATCTAATAATATTTCTATTCTTATATTTTTTAATCCATTTTCTCTTAGGTTACTTTTTATTAAACAGAATGATTAGAATATTTTTCCATTATTCAATATGCAGTAACTTATTACTTTTTCAGAAAAAGTTTGAAGAAAACGTTTTTTAACTCCTATGGGATGAACAAATTTTTTCATATTTAAAATTTCTTATTTCCATGATGAATCCTCTATGAGAATGAAATTTTATTTTCAAATATATTATTTTATTTTAAAATATCATGGAATTCTGAGAATAGAAAATGTTTTTCAGGGAGAAATGTTATTTTACAAAAGAATTAATTTAGACTATTTTTTAAAATTTCATTCCCATTTAAGAGGAAATTATTTAATAGGTTTAAGAGTCAAGTATAATATCCTACCATTTTATATTATTTTATTATTATTATTATTGAGTTCTATTTATGAATTCATTTTTTTATTTATGTTATTATGTAATAACGTTTAAGAATCAAATAGTATTCCTTGGGTAAAGCTAAGTTGGATTATTT
Organism: Viscum album; assembly: GCA_963277665.1. NCBI lineage: Eukaryota > Viridiplantae > Streptophyta > Magnoliopsida > Santalales > Viscaceae > Viscum > Viscum album. The sequence goes on from OY728127.1 coordinate 194,696,521, forward strand.
ATGTTTTGGTGAAACTTAAAATAATGATTTAATTATGATATGGTGGGTCTTATATCTTCATTAAGTGAATTTTTTAAACATTAATATCAAATGTGATAGACATGGATAAAATGGAATATTTTATTAGTTTAGTAGTACGAGGATAGAATGAGTAGTTAAATGAGTTAAGTAATGGACTTTATCCACAATTATGGTCATGGAAATGTGTCGTGACTAATTTGAAATGATTTTCTATAATTATTTTAATTCCAAAAAACTCTATATTTTATTTTATTACTTTTGGGATTGTTTTCTTTGATTATTAATAAATTTGATGATTTATTCCATTGAATGATATCATGATCATTCATTTGAAGGATAATATTTTAGAATGTATTTCTCTTATGTATTATGATTATGATATGATTCATATATCCTTGCATTATCTTTACTATGAATATGATCACACCCTTTCATATTTTTTCATTCCCCATGTCATAAAGACTTGTATTGAGTAATATATTTCACAAATTTGTCTAGTTATAGCGAAATACGTAGAAAATAATGAAGATTTCTTATAAACTAGTTGTTTATGTTTCCTAGTTTCAAAATACCATATACATATAAGGTCCTGTCATCAATTTCTTATATTTTTATTGAATATAATTCTACTATGATGTAATATAAAATAATGTACACTAAGGATAATTATTATTCATACTAGAGGGAGGTTATAATTGACCATTGATAAATAGGATGATATATCCTTTGTATTAACCCAAATGATATATTAAAATATAGTTTAAAAATCTGGTTTCTTAGAAATGATCATTAATAACCAAGTATAAAACCTAATTATTCCTAAGTTTAAATATAATCCGTGATTATGTTGTTTTCCCATTATGATTAGTGTTTCTCACAATATGATTCTCTGTTTTAGTCCATTGTTGGATCTTGAAGGAACCACGTTAATGATGAATATGATTGTAAATTCAGCGATTTTCCATCGGATAAACCAAATGTTACGGGAGATGGAATGAAAAATTGTGTAGCTATGATCACAAAACATTCTCAAGATATGAATCGTGAAGGAAAAAAAATGAGAAATGAAGGGAACAATATTATATTGATTCCTTAATGAGACATCATCCACCATATTTCAATAGGTCTTCTAATCCATTAGTGGATGAACAATTGATCAGTAACCCTGAAAAAATAGTTTCAGTTTTACAATGTTAGAAACATATTAATGTCATCTCTGTAGTATGTCATTTGGATGGTTAAGCTAATCAATGGTGAATAATTATATAGAATATGAGTAAAATAGATGAAATTAAATACATGGAACAAGATGAGTTCAAGGACATATTTTTCAATAAGAACCTTCAATATATTTTTTGATCAAATATAGAGTAAGAGTTCATTAAAAATTAAAAAAATATAATAAATACATTGGTACCTACCCTGAAAATTTTACAAAACATTCAAAGTATGCATCTAGAATTATTATCCAACCTTAGAGTAAAAATGATTTATTTTTTTGTGGATTAAAACCAAGTTTCTTAAGGGCATTATCCATAAGGGCCTTCAATAACTATGAGGAAATTGTTCGATGTGTTCGCAAGGATTAGATGGAGATTGGAGTAACCCATCTATACATTGTATTTGATAAGAAAATAAAATTTTAATTTAGGGTAAAATATAATGATAATACTGAAAAGAAGGTTATTTTTCTTTTATTCTCAATGTGTGGAAATAAATACGAGGAAATTTTCCTATAGGGTTTTGTAGATGTATAAATATGGAAAAGAAGGTCATTAGAATGTTGAGTTCTGAATTGATTGGAAAAATAATTATAGTGATGTCAGTAGATAAAAGACTACATAGAATGGAACTCGTACAAATCAATGTTATAAGTGCATGGAAATGAGGAAGTGTCACTATCAATTACCTAACACATGGGCAATTGATGATGTTCAACATCAGCAATCTCTAAAGACCAAATACATCGAAAGTCACATGCAATATCTACAGTTTAGGATGAGTGTGATAATGATGTCGTGAATTTTACACTTTCCATCCACAATAATGTAGAAAATGTTTTATATTATTATAGATCCACCCACTTTATTATTTATGAATAATTATTTAAGTGTATCGTCATATTACCTAAAAAATTAGATGTTGAAATAGGTGTGAAAACTCATAATTGATCAAAGGTCACATCAACTGTTTATAATTCTTCTATTATTTAAGTTTTTGGGAAAATTATCTTGAAAATATTGTGATCCTTCCCAAATTAAAATTTTATGTGAATCTTGGATTGGATTGGATTTCTCTGTATGTAGCTCATATCAATTTCCCAGGAAGGGAAGTGAAAAATAATATTCTAGATCAATTTAAGATCATCAGTTGATGTACGAATGAGTATGACCTTCTAGTGAAACTTTCGTCCATCTTATGGGTGTTGATCTTTATAAATAAAGGTTATCTTTAGCAAATTATTGGAGAGAAAATAAAAATTATGAATAACCCATTAGATGAGAGTTTTTTGATGTATTTTCAAAAAATTACAAGGTATTCCACAAACTCAAGAAGTAGAATATTCAATAGAACTCATATTGTGTGCTATTCCTTTTTCAATAAAACCTTATATAATGGCCCAAATTGAGTTATAGAAATTGAAAAATTAACTCAAATAGAAACATGAGAATGGATTTATACACCCTAGTGCATCACCTTGGGGTGAACCTATTGTATTTTTTATTAAAAATAATGGATCAACAATACTATTCATTTATTATCAAGAACATAGCAAAAGCACTATAAAAAATATCATCTTCTAGGCATTGATGACATATTCGACAAACTACATGGATCTCAATACTTTTCCTTGATTAATCGTCATTCAAGATATAATCAATTAATGGTCAACAAGGAGGATATACAAAAAGATGACATTCCATATAAGTTATGGATATAATGAAATTATAGTGATGCCTTTGGGGAATACTAATGAACCCAATATCTTCATGGATATAATGAATAGAGTCTTTAGATACTATCTTGATCATGTTTTGGTATTCCGTATAGATGATATTCTTGTATATTTTAAGAGTAGGTAAGAACAAGGATATCACTTTAAAATTGCACTGATGACACTGAAAATGGAGATGATTTATCTAAAATTCACCAAGTGGGAATTTTGGATTCAAAATGATTCATTTTTTGGTCCCATAATATTTAAAGAGGGGATATCTCTTGATCTAGAAAAAACAAAAGTTATTAAAGTTGGGTGAAACCAAAAATAGTAGTCAAAATCCATAGATTTCATGGTTTGGCTGGATATTTTCAAAAACAATTATTTTATAAAAATTATCTAATACACTAAAAAATTTTACTCAAAAAAGAAGTCTTGTTCACGTGGATGAAGGAATTTTAAGAGAATTTCAATGACAACCAAAGATAGTTATCTAGTGAACATATGCTCACACTATGTTGTAGTGGAGAATGGATTGTGGCCTGTAGTGATACATGAAAAACTGGGATGGAATGTGTTCTCTTGAAAAATGATATGGTGATAGCTTATGCCTCACAAAATTGAAAATCCATGAGCAAAATTATCCAACTCGTGATTTGGAGTTAGATGCAGTAATATTTTCACTAAAATATTTGGACTATTTATATTTATGGGGAAAGGGGTGATAAGTACACTAATCATAAAATAATAAATTATATTTTCACACAACAGGAGCTGAATATGCATCAAAGAAAATTGTTTTTGTTGATTAAATACTATGACTTCTCAATACATTGACTCCTAGGCAAAGTAAACAGGTTGTCTGATTCATTGAGTCAAAGGAACCATCCTATCCTATACATGATGAGGATTATTAAAGATACAATATTTATTTATCTGAAAATCGCGGATCTGGAAATATAAAATTATTGTTATATAACTTATCTTTATCAAATTAATTACTAAAAATCAATATATGTGAGTATTAAAGAGTAACAGAAGGATTATGTATATCTATTAAAGGAGGTGTGAAATGTTCCAGAATTCAACACTGATTTTGATGGAATAACGATGTTCAATAATTGGACTTGTATTCCACCTGTTCTATAATTAAATAAGGAGCGATTAGACGAGGCTTGTAATTCTTCATTCTCTATTCAACCGAGAAGAAAATTTATGTACAGGGACATAAAAGAGTATTTCTGGTGGGATGACATTAAAATTGATGTTGTTAAACATCTCTCCTAATTCATGGTTTTTCAGCAAGTTATGGCTATGAGAAAAAAATTCTATGGGGATTATACAATCATTAACCATATAAGAATTGAGAAGAGAAAACATCACTATAGTCTTTGTCTTCGGACATCCTAGAACATCTAAATTCCATAATTCTAAATGGGATATAGATTATCTCTTTAAAAAGTCAGAACACTTCCTTAATATTAGCAAGAACAAATCTCTAGATCATAATTACCATATATATGTAAAACATGTTTTAAGATATCACAAATTTCCACTTTCGATTATATCTTATATGGATCCACAGTTTACCTTGATGTTCTGGAGACGTCCTTATCTAGATCTGGAGGCAATGTTACATTTTATCACTTCATATCATCCTTATATAGGCGGTTATTATGAGAGGAAAATTCAAACTCTAAAATACTTGTTGAGAGATTTTTCTATGGATTTAATAGGTTTTGGGGGTCAACAACTAATATTGGGTGGAATTTTCATACAAAAATTTCTTTCAATCGACTTTTGAGATGGCTCCTTATGAAGACCTATATGAAATGAAGTGGAGAACTCCCGCATTCTGGTATGAAGTTAAGGAAATAAATATATTTGGACCTGATCTTGTTGATGGAATGACAGAATAGGTCAGATCTATTCAACAACACATAAGATAATCTAAAAGTCAAAAAATATTTATGATGACTACTAAAGAAAAGAACTATAGGTTGAAGTGGGTGACAAGGTGTTTCTATGAATATCTCCTTTGAAGGGAGTTGTAGAGACCCGTATCTTGACGTACATTGACATTACATTACTTTTGCGGAATACTTAGTACATTACAAAAACACACACACAAGGACCGTAATAGTTTAGTGTCTTTGGAAACTCGGACTATAATCTTCTAATCGTGGTGAAAGATCTTCAAAATCTCCCATAAAGATCTTCCTTTTTTTTACCTAAAACCTTTCTTTATATCCTGGGGAAAAGAAAACATAAAAGGGTGAGCTCAAATGCTCAGTAAGGGTAAACAAAATAAATATCAATCACATCATATTCATAAGAACATAACATTTTGGAAATCATAACCTGCAAAAGAGAGCATAATTTCATAATCATGGGATAAATCATGGCAGTGAAAAAGTAATCCCAATAATCATAACTTAAAACATGAAACTTTGTGGCATACACACATAATCATAGAGAATCATTTCTTGTTAGTCAAGACTAATTTCCAAGACTATCTTAGTGGACAAAGTCCCTTTCTGAATCGAGTAACCCTCGTTTCAGTCCTGTTTCACTGAACCGGTATAACCTACCGTTCCAGCCCTGTCTATCTCATGAGATATAAAATCTTTACCCAATGCATTGGAGGGAGATATAGGTCCCACCCATCTAATAATGAATCCTTTCTTATGTGTGCCACATAATCATAAAACATACATCATCGCATAACACATGTAACAAAAATGGGATTCTTGAAACATCATGACATCATAAATCAATTCATATAAGATAAAGGAATTCATAAACATAATTCCATCACAACATAGTCAAATCAATGTAAAAATATGGATAGAAACATAACCCTTTATTATCTTAGATGGAAAATAATTTTGATAAAACACTTGAATTGAATTCTTGAGGAAAATATCCTTTCTTCTTCAAAATCAATTTCTTTTCACAAAACATCATGCAATTTTAAAAGAAATAGATTTTATTGAAAATAGTAATGAAATATTTTAGAGGAAGCTTCATGAAAATAAGGCTTTATAAAACAGTAGAAATCCGTTCGTGCCGTATAAGTTAAAAAAACATTCTTCGTACTTTTGTCGGAAAAGTCAAAAGTACCTCGTACGAAAAACGACAAAAGATTCCTTTCATACGTATTACTAAAAACTCACCGAAGGGTAAAAATGGATTTAAACAATTTTAGGTGGATGGAAATAATATTACATATTGAGTAAACATGGATGTGGATGATAAAATACACCCCAGTAAATACTTACGAATAAACAATCTCAGATAAAAATGAGATTGTGATATTTCCCTTACCTTAGGTCCGATTTTCTTTGTACGTGTCCGAAGCTCCTGTATAATGGTTTAAATAATGTCATTGACTTATTACAGAATCATATTCATTGTTATGATATCATATATGGTTCACTTATGACATTATATTACCCGTTCTTTTGTAAATTCCATGTTAAAGAAGCGTTTTGGGTAAAATCGTTTCTTTTATCGTAGGTGTTTTGACTTGTTGTTCTTGACATTATTATTACTTATATCATGATTTACTTACTTCCAGAATATAAAATATGATTTATATATCATATATATTCAGTATATATATATATAATAGATAGATAAATGAAATGAAAAACACCGTTCATGGAGACGGTAGTCCGTACGTACGCATGAACGATGTTTTCCTTTCCCTATTGTCTTGAATAGAAGTAAGTAGATGACATACATATATATATATATACATAAATCCAGTAGCTTTATAATGTCATATATTTCATTATTATTTCTTATATATACTTTATAATCATTCTTAAATGGTTAACATGGAGAATGAATCTCATCGCGTCGTGGAGACGGTAGTCCGTACGTACGCACGAGCGATGATATCATTTCCATAAATATTGAATTGAATTGGAGTGGATTATACAATATATCAGAATCAATATGATGTTTTAATAACTATGTATAGTTATTCTTTACACCATTATACCCATCCATGTAAGGTGGTGGTGGAAAATAGATTACACCACGGCGTGGAGACGGTATTCCGTACGTATGCACGCGCGGTGATTTCATTTTTCCGTAGGATGGATAGAAGGTGAATTAGGGTTGTTTAATATTTATAATAACATATCAGTATGTAAGTAATACTGATGTTATTACTTTATCATGAAACAACTAAAGAAGAAGAAGTTGAAGAAGAAAGAAATTGAAAAGATCGGTAATGGATATTACCTCTTCTTTGGAACGCCTCTTTGAATCCTCCACTTAAGGAACTAAGATTGGTCTTTGGAGAAGACCAGGACCTCTAGGATTATTCTAGGGAAGTGGAGAGGAGAAAATGGCAGGGGTTGGCCGAGCTTGAGTGCTCAAATTGGTGTGAGGAGGAGGGGGAGGAGGTGCCCTTTTATAAGGGAGGAGAGGGGCACCTTAGGAATATCTCAAAATATTATTTTATATTAAAGTCAAAATCGGTTTATAATGGTTCCAAAGGGTCTTATTTCGAAGCTAAAGTGGGGATGGGTCGAAACCCTATCAACCAATAGGATTTAGACAAGTTTAGGTTCTTATTTTAACCTTATCAATTAGATTTAACTCTAAGTTAAATAATTTAACTTTTACCGTGTCTTTTTGTTTTCTTTCACTATATGGTTAATACACTTACTATAACATGCCAAACGAACCCCAAATTGTTTATTATTAATATATATATCCTTATCTAAGTCATTTGGCCGAACCTTAGATTTTTAGGAATAAAATAACAATTAATAATATAATATTTGATTTAAAAACTATTTTGTGTCAATTTTGATACTATTTGATATATGATTTTTGTGAAAGTCATTACAGAATTATATGTTCGAACCAAGTTGATTAAATCAACAATAATATATCATAGTAACCTAGAAAATTAGTGGAATTCATAAAAAGTCTCAAATTACATTCATTTGAGTATTTATAACATCAATTATGTTAATATTTCCTTAAAAGGGTAATTACTGCATCATCGTTGTGTCATAAATAACTTAATTTATTTAATGTCTAAAAATTATAAATAAACTATCATTATATAGGAAATATTTTTATCTTTCTAATGAATATTTATAGTCGAATTTATCTTATGTATAACCCCATATTAAAAATGTTTTAGTGAATAAACTTTGATTTTAACTCTTTTAACTCTTCTTTGAATTAAATAATAATAAATGTCCTAATCTAATCCAAGTGGGCCTAAATGATAATATTTTACACTTAAGTTTGTTTTTGGTCGACATACACTTGTCCAATAGAATTAGGACATGTGTTAGGGTAATATTAATATCATTCTTACCCCTAATTACCCTATTTACTTTTAACCGTGGTAAATAAAAGTAAAAAGTTACTATTCACCAAAAATTATTTTCATCTCATTGAACCACATTTTACTTAGTGACATCAACCGTGTCTCTCGGATTTTTGAAATTCCATTCACAGAAGCGGTAAAATTAAGTTTTATGAAAAATTCAGTTTTTTTAACTACCACTTAGTAGTTTCACTATTCATCAAAAAATGAAGGTTTTCAGAAAAATGCCAAAATTTCATCGTAAGCTATATTTCATATTCCGAATTCAAAAATGAAGTATATTTTACCAAATTCATAACATAGAAGTTGCATTAATTAATTTTATAATTAAATTCCGCTGTTAAAACAAATAGCGTGTTTTTAAGAAACAATATCTATCAAAAGATTGACACTTGTTTATGTCTGGTTTAAATGTGCAATTACATCCAATGACCAACATTGTATTAAATTGTAAAAATATATTCTAAATATACTTTAAAACTACTCCAATTAATAATTTATCACTATTAATTATTTCGATTAAAAAAGTTGTTTTTAATTATAATTTAGTAATTTTCACTATTCATCAGAATATGAAAGTTATCCGAAATGTACCAAAATTTCACCTTAGGCTAAATTCGATACTCCGAATCCAAAAATGAAGTTCATTTTGAAAAATAAGATTATAGAGTTTTAAAAAGTGGTTATTACTATTCATAACGGCTAGTTTTAATAATATTTTAATAGCATATCGTTGTTTAGTGAAACTCGGTATTGCATATTACACACGCTATCGAGGAAGGTCGTGATTGTGTGTAATGCAAGGCATGTCAAGGATGCGTGTTGTGCAAGCTCCTTTTGGTGTAGCGTACAACACAAGACTTTAATAAAATTAAAAAGAATATTTTTTTATAAAATCTTGGGCTGTTACATTCTTCCCCCCTTAAAATGAATTTCGCCCTCGAAATTCGTCGGGGTTATAAATGGTTTACTATTCGAAAGTTTCTTTAATAGAAACCCACATCGTAAAAAGGAATATCAAAACCAATCTTTAAAAACAAAAGTATGAAACGTAACGGTTACCCAAATAAACTAATCATTGGGTTTCCACATAGGTGAAAATATGGATATGGAAGAGAAATCTAACCATCATGTTCTGATGGAGAGTGGTAGAGAACATGGCTATGGAAAAGCCAATAATCACAAATCCATAAATTTGTGACGATCTAAGGTACCATCCGATTCATCAGGTATAAGATCACTAGGACAACATTTTTGGTTTTCAAGATCATTTCCCTAAAGTTGAAAATTTGAATTGGAATAAATACTTTCTTTATTTTGGTACAATCTCACTATTGTTCGTGCCTAGAACAATTTCCACTTCATCTCTCAAATAAATGAAGTTTAATTTGTTATTCGTGAAGTGTTAGCAAATCATGTGATAGAATGACGGGTCATTCCATCTGTCTCAAACAAAAGGTTAGCAAAAATTATATACATAAGTCGATCTATAGTGAGATTAATCATATATAGTTACTAAAATGGACTTATACTTCATATATCATACTGCTTAATATAATAAAACTAGTTTCTACTAAACAGGGACTTCTTGTAGGCCAGTGGTAGGCGATAAAGGCCAGTCGCACTTCGGTTGTGGGTTCGATTCCCACAGCCTTGTCCGAAGCGATGGGCTGTCGCCCGTCCTGCAGGTTGTCCTTTTTCTAAAACTATATTACTATAACATCCCACAAATAATATCGAAAAAAACTTCTATCCTTAAAAAAATACTCACTTATGTCCAACATAATCCATTTCAATCTTTAGGCTTATCCATAATACTGCAGTCCACTCTCATAACATAGTGAAAACAATTACCAGAGATTTAATACCATCGTTGATCCCCGTATATCATAAGATATGTTCTGTTGGTCCCATTCCAAACATTCAAAGTCCTTAATCATGTATTCTCTTGAATACCTTAGTGAAAACATGAATGCAGTTTAAAGTTAACACTTTCCACATACCAAAATCCTCAAAATTCTATATACTCAAACCATGATATCACTTAGTCTTTATATCAATCATGAGCTCATGAATACTGTCAAATATTTCATTTTCTCATCATCTTTTTTCCAAAAATACCTCAATCATTTCGTATACCACATTAGACCAATACATAAATATTCCAATACACCATAAAAGTACCTCAACAACATTATTCTTGAATACCAATATATAAACACTTCAGTCCATTCACTTCAATGATTGTCCTGGAATAAGTCCTTCCTTGAATTAGAAGTAACTTTTTAGGTCAGGGCATTGAGTTGGGTAATTCCCATGTTCTCCACAAATAAGACATTGAACTCCATAACAATCTGTCACTCTATGACCCTTTTCTCCACACAGATAACATCGGTCCCTCCATTTGAGGTGTTCCTCAAGGTTCTTCTTCCCTTCTTTAGAAATTTCAATCTTCCTTTCTTTATGCTCCTCAACATGAGAACATGAATAATAGTTTATCTTCCTCTTCTTTGATGAATTAGGCATACCACTAAATTTCACCTTGTTAATCATATATCGCGATGACTGATTCGGCATAATCACAATATCTTTCTCTCTAGGAATTACACAATTTTTTTGCTCATAGTCACCAATTTGTCCATTGGATTCAATGTTAACCAAATTCCTTCGGGTTCCCTTCATTAACTAAAACACAAAAAGAATATTGTGAGAGGCAAAAATCATACTAGAGAAAACAATATAATAAAGGGGGAGTATCCTCAATATCTAACATCTTAGGTTAAATTCTAAGATCGTTACCGTAGTTCTAGGACTATATCCTATACGTATACTTATCCTTAGGGACATCCCTAGACATACCTTATAAATATCTCTAGGGATCTCACTAAAGTTCTCGCATCCTAGTTTCCAAAGGTTGACTAAACCTTTCCTCTGATACCAACTATAGAGACCCGTATCTTGACGTACATTGACATTACATTACTTTTGCGGAATACTTAGTACATTACAAAAACACACACACAAGGACCGTAATAGTTTAGTGTCTTTGGAAACTCGGACTATAATCTTCTAATCGTGGTGAAAGATCTTCAAAATCTCCCATAAAGATCTTCCTTTTTTTTACCTAAAACCTTTCTTTATATCCTGGGGAAAAGAAAACATAAAAGGGTGAGCTCAAATGCTCAGTAAGGGTAAACAAAATAAATATCAATCACATCATATTCATAAGAACATAACATTTTGGAAATCATAACCTTCAAAAGAGAGCATAATTTCATAATCATGGGATAAATCATGGCAGTGAAAAAGTAATCCCAATAATCATAACTTAAAACATGAAACTTTGTGGCATACACACATAATCATAGAGAATCATTTCTTGTTAGTCAAGACTAATTTCCAAGACTATCTTAGTGGACAAAGTCCCTTTCTGAATCGAGTAACCCTCGTTTCAGTCCTGTTTCACTGAACCGGTATAACCTACCGTTCCAGCCCTGTCTATCTCATGAGATATAAAATCTTTACCCAATGCATTGGAGGGAGATATAGGTCCCACCCATCTTATAATGAATCCTTTCTTATGTGTGCCACATAATCATAAAACATACATCATCGCATAACACATGTAACAAAAATGGGATTCTTGAAACATCATGACATCATAAATCAATTCATATAAGATAAAGGAATTCATAAACATAAATCCATCACAACATAGTCAAATCAATGTACAAATATGGATAGAAACAGAACCCTTTATTATCTTAGATGGAAAATAATTTTGATAAAACACTTGAATTGAATTCTTGAGGAAAATATCCTTTCTTCTTCAAAATCAATTTCTTTTCACAAAACATCATGCAATTTTAAAAGAAATATATTTTATTGAAAATAGTCATGAAATATTTTAGAGGAAGCTTCATGAAAATAAGGCTTTATAAAACAGTAGAAATCCTTTCGTGCCGTATAAGTTAAAAAAACATTCTTCGTACTTTTGTCGGAAAAGTCAAAAAGTACCTCGTACGAAAAACGACAAAAGATTCCTTTCATACGTATTACTAAAAACTCACCGAAGGGTAAAAATGGATTTAAACAATTTTAGGTGGATGGAAATAATATTACATATTGATTAAACATGGATGTGGATGATAAAATACACCCCAGTAAATACTTACGAATAAACAATCTCAGATAAAAATGAGATTGTGATATTTCCCTTACCTTGGGTCCGATTTGCTTTGTACGTGTCCGAAGCTCCTGTATAATGGTTTATATAATGTCATTGACTTATTACAGAATCATATTCATTGTTATGATATCATATATGGTTCACTTATGACATTATATTACCCGTTCTTTTGTAAATTCCATGTTAAAGAAGCGTTTTGGGTAAAATCGTTTCTTTTATCGTAGGTGTTTTGACTTGTTGTTCTTGACATTATTATTACTTATATCATGATTTACTTACTTCCAAAATATAAAATATGATTTATATATCATATATATTCAGTATATATATATATATATAATAGATAGATAAATGAAATGAAAAACACTGTTCATGGAAACGGTAGTCCGTACGTACGCATGAACGCTGTTTTCCTTTCCCTATTGTCTTGAATAGAAGTAAGTAGATGACATACATATATATATATATATACATAAATCCAGTAGCTTTATAATGTCATATATTTCATTATTATTTCTTATATATACTTTATAATCATTCTTAAATGGTTAACATGGAGAATGAATCTCATCGCGTCGTGGAGACGGTAGTCCGTACGTACGCACGAGCGATGATATCATTTCCATAAATATTGAATTGAATTGGAGTGGATTATACAATATATCAGAATCAATATGATGTTTTAATAACTATGTATAGTTATTCTTTACACCATTATACCCATCCATGTAAGGTGGTGGTGGAAAATAGATTACACCACGGCGTGGAGACGGTATTCCGTACGTACGCACGCGCGGTGATTTCATTTTTCCGTAGGATGGATAGAAGGTGAATTAGGGTTGTTTCATATTTATAATAACATATCAGTATGTAATTAATACTGATGTTATTACTTTATCATGAAACAACTAAAGAAGAAGAAGTTGAAGAAGAAAGAAATTGAAAAGATCGGTAATGGATATTACCTCTTCTTTGGAACGCCTCTTTGAATCCTCCACTTAAGGAACTAAAATTGGTCTTTGGAGAAGACCAGGACCTCTAGGATTATTCTAGGGAAGTGGAGAGGAGAAAATTGCAGGGGTTGGCCGAGCTTGAGTGCTCAAATTGGTGTGAGGAGGAGGGGGAGGAGGTGCCCTTTTATAAGGGAGGAGAGGGGCACCTTAGGAATATCTCAAAATATTATTTTATATTAAAGTCAAAATCGGTTTATAATGGTTCCAAAGGGTCTTATTTCGAAGCTAAAGTGGGGATGGGTCGAAACCCTATCAACCAATAGGATTTAGACAAGTTTAGTTTCTTATTTTAACCTTATCAATTAGATTTAACTCTAAGTTAAATAATTTAACTTTTACCGTGACTTTTTGTTTTCTTTAACTATATGGTTAATACACTTACTATAACATGCCAAACGAACCCCAAATTGTTTATTATTAATATATATATCCTTATCTAAGTCTTTTGGCCGAACCTTAGATTTTTAGGAATAAAATAACAATTAATAATATAATATTTGATTTAAAAACTATTTTGTGTCAATTTTGACACTATTTGATATATGATTTTTTTGAAAGTCATTACAGAATTATATGTTCGAACCAAGTTGATTAAATCAACACTAATATATCATAGTAACCTATAAAATTAGTGGAATTCATAAAAAGTCTCAAATTACATTCATTTGAGTATTTATGACATCAATTATGTTAATATTTCCTTAAAAGGGTAATTACTGCATCATCGTTGTGTCATAAATAAATTAATTTATTTAAAGTCTAAAAATTATAAATAAAATATCATTATATAGGAAATATTTTTATCTTTCTAATGAATATTTATAGTCGAATTTATCTTATGTATAACCCCATATTAAAAATGTTTTAGTGAATAAACTTTGATTTTAACTCTTTTAACTCTTCTTTGAATTAAATAATAATAAATGTCCTAATCTAATCCAAGTGGGCCTAAATGATAATATTTTACACTTAAGGTTGTTTTTGGTCGAAATACACTTGTCCAATAGAATTAGGACATGTGTTAGGGTAATATTAATATCATTCTTACCCTTAATTACCCTATTTACTTTTAACCGTGGTAAATAAAAGTAAAAAGTTACTATTCACCAAAAATTATTTTCATCTCATTGAACCACATTTTACTTACTGACATCAACCGTGTCTCTCGGATTTTTGAAATTCCATTCACAGAAGCGGTAAAATTAAGTTTTATGAAAAATTCAGTTTTTTTAACTACCACTTAGTAGTTTCACTATTCATCAAAAAATGAAGTTTTTCAGAAAAATGCCAAAATTTCATCCTAAGCTATATTTCATATTCCGAATTCAAAAATGAAGTATATTTTTCCAAATTCATAACATAGAAGTTGCATTAATTAATTTTATAATTAAATCCCGTTGTTAAAACAAATAGCGTGTTTTTAAGAAACAATATCTATCAAAAGATTGACACTTGTTTATGTCTGGTTTAAATGTGCAATTACATCCAATGACCAACATTGTATTAAATTGTAAAAATATATTCTAAATATACTTTAAAACTACTCCAATTAATAATTTATCACTATTAATTATTTCGATTAAAAAAGTTGTTTTTAATTATAATTTAGTAATTTTCACTATTCATCAGAATATGAAAGTTATCCGAAATGTACCAAAATTTCACCTTAGGCTAAATTCGATACTCCGAATCCAAAAATGAAGTTCATTTTGAAAAATAAGATTTACAGAGTTTTAAAAAGTGGTTATTACTATTCATAACGGCTAGTTTTAATAATATTTTAATAGCATATCGTTGTTTAGTGAAACTCGGTATTGCGTATTACACACGCTATCGAGGAAGGTCGTGATTGCGTGTAATGCAAGGCAAGTCAAGGATGCGTGTTGTGCCAGCTCCTTTTGGTGTAGCGTACAACACAAGACTTTAATAAAATTAAAAAGAATATTTTTTTATAAAATCTTGGGCTGTTACAGGAGTAATGTGATTAGGAAAGAAGGTCACGATAAGCGATAGGTATATTAGTCCTTTTGAAATTTTGGATCATGTTGGGATGGTACCTTACCGATTGACACTTCCACCAAATATTTATCAAGTTAATGATGTGTTCTATGTATACCTCTTGAGAAAGTATATAACTAATTCTTCACAAAAACTAAACTCAGAATCTATACCAATGGAGCATTTTCATTCTTATTAAAAACTACTGATAGTGATTATCGAACATGGTGAAAATGTTCTTCGAAATAAACCAACTTGTTTGGTAAATGTTTTGTGGTAGAAACAACAATTTGATGAAGATATGTGGTAACTTGAGGATATGATAATCTACATAAATTCTCATATTTTTGTATCAATGTGATGAATTTTGAGAGTGAACTTCATATTATGGGGGTAGAATATAACAACCAGATTTTTTATGAAATATTTTCTTTAATTGATTTTAATTCATCGAATGCCTGCATTATAGGAAATCAAGAGATTAAATGTACTTTTAGATACCCCAAGTATAAAAGAACCATTTTAAACAAGTTTTTAGTTTATCATGATTAAAAAAACTAACATATGAAAATGTATGGTGAATTCATTTGCTACCAATTATTTATGAAAAATATAAATCGATTCTATATTTGTATTTTTGTATTAAAAATTAGGGGAATTTCTATTAGTAAATGAAATTAATGAAATATATATTATATAATTAATAAAATATTTTTGGTATTCATCCAAAATATTATTTTTGTAGTGTTTGAATAAACCCGTTTTGATGTATAAATTCTTATATTTTTAATGAGCAATTTTAACCCTTATTAACTGAGTTCCTTTTTTAAATTATAATTTTGACACATTAATAATTTTTATATGAAATGAAACATGTTATTTGGAAACAATATAGCAAAATATACATTGGATTAATTTTCAATATTTTTCTGATAACTTTAAAATTTTGATGAACAGTTCAAATACATTAAATTGAAATTGAAATCCAAATTTTTTTTCATCTAAATAATTAAAATGATTAAATAATTACATTTAATAGATTAAATGTGAAAATAGTAAATATTTCATTATAAAATATTTTTTTTATTTTAATAAAATTAATTCTAAATTGGAGAATATGTAAAAATAATTCAATCTTTTGCAATGTTTTATCTTTTAAAAACACATTATACCTTTCCTAAAATGGGAATAATTTTAAATTGTAAAATGAATAATTTTTATTTTCAATTTTGAAATAATTTATTTCATATTTTAAATAAATAGGTGAAAATTATGTAAATATATTTATTTTTTGGGTAATTATTAATAGTAACTTCAGTAAATTTTTATTTGTACAGAAAAAGGGTAAATAAGGAAATTAAGTGAAATAATACAATTTTAAGATTACCCTAAAACTTGTATTAAAATCATTGGAAGAGTTTGTTTCGACCAAAATCATCATTGGGTCGAAATACTGTCCTTTGGAAGACACTTGGATGAGATAAGGACATTTAATTTATTTAATTTAATGAAATTTGTAAATATTTTGTACTCACAATTTATTACGTATAACTTTTTTTATACAAGGTTATTCAAATTATTAATTCGAATATAAATACACATTTTAAATACACATTTTTTTTCTTTATCATGGTAATTTATTTTTCATATTTATGAGGTTTATAATTAACAAATAGTATTATACTCTTATGGTCGAGTTAGTGACCATTTTTAGCCTTATTGATTAGATTATGACACTTATATTATTTTATTTTATGTGATATTAATGTTGTCACACTCATAATTTGAAAAGTATGAAATTTTAAATATTGTACTTTATAGAAGATACATTATGTTAAAAATATTTATATAAAGTCTAGTATATTTAAATTCATCATAGTATTTTATTTTTCATTTTTATTCAGAAAATAATTATATTAAATAATTACTAAAAATTGATGGAGTAATTAATTTATTAATAGAGATAACAAATGAATTTTATTAAAAATATTAAAATAAATTATATTTTGAATTATTAATGTTTATAATGGGTTTTATAAATAACCTTTACCTCTTATGAGTACAGTAAATGAATTTTTTTTCAATATTAACTTCTTATCTAAATATTTTTACAAATCAATGAATTCAATAGTGTCGAAATTGACATTATTGGTTGTTTATCAAAATAATGATTTATTAAATTATTTAAAAATAATAATAAATTTTTTAAAAATATGTAATAATTAATATTTGATATAAATTATCTATAGTATTTATTTATGGTATAATTTATATAAAACATGTAAATATTTTACCATTTTAATATTGAATTATTTATTACACTAGAAAAAATGTATATTGAATAACTAACCATTAATTAAATTGATAAGGACTAAATTTATAGTAATACTTGAAAAAAAAATTGATGATATGAAAACCATATATAATATTATCTTTTTAATTTGGGTCATTTTGGAGGGGTTTTATGGGGTTTTTTATTATCAATTAATAATTTTGAAGATCCCTAATGTTCCCCTCACCTCAATTATATAATGGAACCTTATACCTCAACTATAAAATTGACATTGAGCCTTAATTCTTTCCCATAACCTAACCTTTTCCATTCATAGATTCTATAGTTACATTATAGTGGTTTTGGTCTTCTTAAAAGACAAACACTAATTCTTTAACTGGAGGTTTATATGGATCACGTCGAAGAAAGGGCAATCTCCTCTATCGATTCTTTCAAACTTATTTATTCTTATAATTTCTTTATAGGATATGTTTAATTATATGTTATTAACTCCAGTATCAATAATATAAACATATTTTTATTATAATTATGAAACAACCATATTCCACCATCTATCCATACTATAAAAAACAAAATCACCATGTGTGTGTACTTATGGATTACCATCTCTTCACCGTGGTGTAATCTGTTTTTCACCACCACCATATTTGGAGGGGTATAATGATTGAAATAGTAACTATATATGATTATTATAACATGATATTAATTCTTAAATATTAAACATCTTCCAATTCAACATCATTCAACAACTTTGGGAATTATATCATCACTCGGGCATTCATAAGACCTACCAACTCCACGATGTGATGTGAATAATTTTACATAATATTCATTAAAGAATCATTATTTAAATGTATAGAATGAATAAATATTTTATATATTATGTTTATATAATTTTTAATGATATAATTATGACCTATGAAGGATAACCATAAATTAGTCTTCAAAACATGAATAAGAAAATGAAGCAATTAATACCCCAATAATAAATAATAACAAAATTTAGTTAACAACAATATGATAATATTATGATAAAAGATATCATAAAATTTGAAATATTATGAAATACTTCAATGAAATTATTTAAACCATTATATAAGAGTTTCATAGAGATATGAATAAAATCACACCTAAGGTAAGGGATAATTTTTCAATCTTATTACAATTAGGGATTGTTTACATGTAATTATTTACTGGGGTATATTTATCATCGACGTCCATATTTACTAAATATTTACTATTATTTATATTTATCAACAATTTGTCAAATATAAATTTTACACATTGGTGAGTTTTTATTAAATGATTTGATATAAATATTTTTCCCATATACAATACAAGGCACATTTTGACTTTTCCAGTAAAAGTATGAGGATAATTTCTTTAACATGTATGATATGAATAGATTTTTTTCATCTTCATAAATAATTATTTCCATGAATAATGAACTAAAAAATTTGATTTTTATATTAAAATAAATTATTTTCCTTTTAAATTGCATGAGATTTTGATAAAATAAAATGTTTTTAAGTTGAAAGGATATTTTCCTATATAAAATATTTCTTGAGTTATATCAAAATCATTTTTCATCCTTGATAGAATTCATTAATTGTGATTTTTTTTTGATTATAGTGTCCTAATTATTGTTATGATATTATTGTGTTTATGAGGGATCCCTATTTATGAAATCCATCTATGGATTTATGTTATGATTGAATTATGGTTAAGAAAACTATTTTATTCGGTGTGTTATTCTATTATGAATGATATATGTTTTTGTGGTACATGTAATAATTATATCAATCTGATATGGGTGGGACCCATATCTCCCACTAATGTATTGGGTAATGATTTATATCTCATGAGATAGAAATTTCCAGAAAAAGAAATGATATCAGTTTTGTAATAAAAAGATGGAATAAGGATTGAACTCGAATCAGTAATGGACTATTTCTACTATCATGGTCCTAGAAATGATCCATGTGTAATTTGAAATTATTTTATATGATTATGTATTTTAAACAAATCTGCATATCTTATGTTATTACTTTTGGTATTATCATCATTTATTCTTAATAAAATTCATGATTTATCTTGTGGAATGATATCACGATCACTCATATGTAGGATATGATTTTCAAATGTTATGTTCATATATCATGGTATTATGATATGATTGATATCTCTATTACATACCCTTACTAACAATCAGAGATGAACCTTAAATATTTTATATTTCCCCAAGTCATAAAGATGTCTATTATATATGTTATTTAAAAAATGGGTCAGGTTAGGGAAAAAATAGTGGGAGACAATGAAGATTCCTTCTGAACACTTTTTTCATGTTTCCCAATTTCTAAACACAATATACCTATACAGTCAGGTCTGGGTTTTGTTATATTTCTTAATTAATATTCTTCAACTCTAAATTAATATCAATGTATGTGATGTATGGATTATTAGAGTTTTTGTTCCTATAACACAAGTCACTGACACATGAGGTTCTAGGGTCCCAATAGTAGCTAGTACCAATAGGGACTCTCCCATATTTGTTTTTCTTTAACTACATTACACCGATCATTAGAATACACTGTGGATTTTAAGTTACAATAAATGTAAAGATTTTTTTATTTAAAAAAATGCATTCCATTAATGTTGTTTTCAATAATAATAGTTTCCATTATATTATTCAATAATTTATTTATTTATTAAACATGAAGTTTGTTGGTCATTTATGGTTTATAGCATGGTATATTTTCTTAGGTGGAATCATGTTGGGTGTTAGATCACACCCTATATACACCCTTTGGTTTTAGTAGATTTTGTCATGTTTGATATCGGAAAGGGTAATGCTTGTGGAGATGGTGGTTCAGGTTGTTAGTGATTATTTTTGGGAAGTGTAGTGGATCTTTCTTGAGAGTGGTTACCTCATTACATATAGTTCATATTGAGTTGGGTTTCTATCACCTTGCATGTTAGTTGTTTTTGGGATTTTGTAAAAACCATGTGAGTATGTTTTGAATCCATGTAAAGGCTTGTCTGGTATGGTTTCCAGTTTCTTTGATTATATATTGTCTATAGTTTGATATTTTTATATTTGGGAAAACCATTCCCACGTTCATTTATAGGTCTTGGTAAATTTTTCTAGCCTCTGATGATCATGAACATCCTTCGGGTCATTCAACTGACTATTTCATGTTTTAGATAGTCAGAGACCCTTTCTATACCTCTCAGTTTTTTAAAATCCTTCAAAGGTTATTGGGGTCACAATTTAAGATGTGTAAGATATACCATCTTCAAATGTATGGTCATATGGAATGGGAAAATAATATTTTGGAGGACATTCATTTTTCATATATATTTAATTTTAGAGGTTTGTGGGATATACATATGGGATTTATCCAATTATTTTAATATAACAATTACCATTATTCAATTCACATCGATCTGTAACACCCCAATCTTCCACAATACGCTTCTATTTGAATAACATAGTAGCATGTTTTATACGGTACTTCGTGTTCTAACACACCACAACCAATCAAAATATCCATTATGAATATTAATACCCACCTTTTGAAATTATATATATTTATCTTTTAAAATGCACTTCATTTTTGGATTTGGAATATCAAAATTAGCCCAAGATGAATTTTTGGTTTTTTCTGAGAACTTCCAATTTTTTATGAATAGTGAAAAATATAAAATTTAATTAAAAACAACTTTTTTAATTAAAATAATTTATTGGGATAAATTATAATATTGAGTGGTTTTAAATTATAACTAGAATATATCTTTACTATTTAATAAAATGTTTGTCATTGGATGTAATTTTACATTTAAACTAGACATAAACGAGTGTCAATCTTTTGATAGTTATTATTTCTTAAAAACACGCTTTTTGTTTTAACGACGAGAATTAATTTTAAATTATTTTCTGCTACTTCTGTGTTTTGAATTTAGAAAAATTGATTTCATATTTATAATTCTGAGGTCCAAATTTTGTGAATAGTTAAATTTTATTTTTATACATTTTGAAAAATTAATTCAGTAAATATTTTATTTACCATGGTTAGAGGGTAAATGTGGTAAATAAGGGTAAAACAATAATATTATAATAATGTTAAATTACCCTAAAACGTGTCCTAAACCTATAGGTTGATATATGTCCGACCATGAGAATCATTGGGGCGATTTTGGGAACCCATGGAGCCACTTGTAAGTGATAATGACACATTATATTAATTAAGTTAAAGTAAATACAAACATTACACAAGCATATATCTTTTAGAAAATAAATTTTTAAATAGGATTATATATGTTATATGTTCTACTATAAATATTCATTATAAATCTAAAAATATTTGATACATAATGTTATTTAATTTATAATTTTTAGAAAATGAATAATTAAATATATTTATGACACGATAATGATGCAGTATTTTCTTTATTAATGAAAGTATCAAATAATTAGTATTATAAATGTTAAAATAAATATAATTTCAACGTTTTGATAACATCGAAAAATATTATTGGTTAATATGACATATTAGTATTACTTAAATGAATTTATTTCAAATTAATAAAGTTGTTAAGACTTTAACAAAAATCAATTATTAAATAGTGTCAAAATTGACATAAAGGAGTTTTTAAAACAAATATTATATAATTAATTGATATTCTATTCCATAAAATCTAATGTTCGGGAAAAGGACTTATATAATAATATTTTTATCATTAATGGACCACTTTGGGGTCTTTTGGGAGTATATAGTATGTTTATTAACTATATATTAAAAGTTAAAAAGAGACATGGTAAATGTCAAACAATTTAACTAAGAGTTAAATCGAAAAGACAAAGTTAATATAGTGGCCAAAACATGCCTAAAACCATTTGGTTGTGTGGTTTTAGACCTATCCCCACATTATCCTTTAAATAAGTCACTTTTTAGACATTATAAAACGAATATTAATTTATTATAAAATAATATTTATATATTTTCCAAAGGTGCCCCTCACCCCTCTTATAAAAGGGCATTCCCACTTCTATCTAATTCATACCTTAAAAGCCTTTTAGCTCAGACAAACCCTGCCAAAATATTCTCTAAACTTACCTCAATTCATCCTATAGGCCTTAGTTTGATTAGAAATCCAACTTACTGAGCCCTTTTGGTCAAATCAAAAGGAAGAACTCGAAGAAGATGTAATGTTTTCACCACCCTCTTTCAAGTTCCTTTCTTCTTCCACTTCTTCTTTATTTGTTATTTCCATAATAAAATAATAACTCCATGATCTTATATATAATATGATGTTATTATAAATTTGGTTCAACCATATTCACTATTTTATCCATCCTTTGAATGACATGTCACTATAAGTGCGTAGGTACGGCTTACCGTCTCCAAATCGTGGTGTAATTGTTATTCAAAACATTATTATTTGGATGGGTATGATAATGATGTGTAATTGAAGTAAATAATAAATATAAAATTATAATTATTCTGTATATATGATATACCATCCAATTATATATTATATTAATATCAAAAAAATGATATTGGCGCTTGTGCGTACGTACGGACTACCGTCTCCACGAACGCGATGAGATTCATTCCCCATCGTATCCATTCAAGTCTAATTCTCATTTAATGATTAAAAATAATGTTTAAGGACTTGATATCATTCTGGATATGAATAATATACAACCTATCCATAAAAAACATGGATTATGTGACAAAACATATAAGTTAACACCTGAAACGACAATAATACTAAGATATTATTCACAAAGAAATGTTAAAAGATAATATATGATATTTTATTAATGAATATGATTCTTGTATACTTTAATAATAGTTATTTCACCAGTATAAAAGAGGTTAAACTAACCTCATCCAAGGAAAAGTGCAAGTTATGGGTTTATTTTACAATCTCTTCATTGTATGAGGTTTTTTATAGTTAATTATCTACAGGGACCTCTTTATCATCCACATCCATGTTTCTTAAAAATGTATTTCAAATCATTCTTATTATTTTACAGACTTTGAGTTAAAGTAATATAAACCCATTTTTGACTTTTTATAATATGTTTATAAAATAATTCTTCCGTCATTTTCCAAACAAGTTCCTTTTTAACCTTTCTGATAGAATTAAGGTAAGAATGTCTTTTTTAACTTATACGGCGGGTGCGGCTATTTTCCGCCATTATAAAATCATCGAAGCTTCCCTTGCAAGATTAAAAGAATATTTTAAAATTAAATGTTTCCTTTTATAATTATGTTACTTTTAAATTATTTAAAAAAGAGATATTTCTCTCAAATAGTTTTTTTGTCATCTATGTCAACATCCATTGATGGAATTTAAGATTTTTTGAAGTTTCTTTATTATGATACAAAACTTCCATATTGTATTGAAGGTTTTATGATATGTTTGACTATGGATGTGTTATTTTTATACAATTTACAGTTTATAGAGAATATATTTACATTTCATATGCTAGTTTTAAAACGAATTATAATGTTATGTTTTAACCTATTCATATGAGGAATGTATTGGACTTAATATGTGATGGGTGGATCCCGATATAGCTTCTCGATGCATCGGTAGGTCTCATGAGACAAAATAGTGTCTTGGTACAAGGCCTTAACAAAATCTTTTTTGTAGTCTTTGCACAAGACCTTGACTATGTGGTTATGATATTCTGGCATTATGCATTAATTATGAAAGTGGTTATTGATATTGTATGTGATTATTTTATTAGTAGAATATCTATTTGAATAAGTAAATGGAATTATTTCATTTTATTTCTGCCATATTATGCTGAAGATCAAGTTTAAAAGGCTTTTGTTTTAGTTATACATTAACTTAAATGTTTATTCTTATTTATAAAAGTTTCCTCTATATTGTTATCTTTACTGGGAATCTGTGCTAACCCCTTTCTATGTTTTATTTTTCCCAGGATGTGAATAAATATTTTATGAATGACCTGTAGGGATAGTATGAGGGGATATGAGTGTAGTCTATAGAGACAAGATATTTTTGTAGTTTTTCACTTTATAATGTAATGTATACTTTATGAATGTATCTAGTGATTCTAAGTCTACTAAACTAATCGGTATTTCGAGACTTGAACATTTGTGATCATGCCAATGTTATGTAATAATGCACCATCTCTAGGTAACTAGGGTCGGGGCATTACACGATCCATCTGAGGTGCATTATGGTTGGCCATGTCGGTCTTCTTTAGATTGTGTTGAGGTAGGTGAGACCTCACATTGTGGATAAATCCTTGTGCCAGAGACATCTAAGTATGTAAATTTTATTAGGCATAGATTATTGAAATCTTCTATTCACAAAAAATATTATGTTGATTAGTGGAAATGACATCATGAGTTTTCTTTGGGAAATCAGGTGTTCATGAAAGTGGACCCTCTCTGGTGTCATCATTATATGGGAATGTAGTGAATGCTAACACTGAGGAATGCTTGGCATTTGATATAAAGAGAATATTATAAATGTGGAATACATGTTAGCATTACCTCTTTAGTTGACTTTAATCATGAAATATTTCATGTCTCCCAACTATAGAATTATAATCTGGATCCATCTCGTGTATTAAATTTGGGAATAGTTGGAGATTGAAACTAATTTATCAGTGTTGTAATGGCCAGTGAAGATAGTGGATTCCAAATAAAAGGTTCTTCATGGAAAGTAAATTCCATTTGTCTATATATCAGTGTTGTAATGGCCAGTGTAGATAGTGGATTCCAAATAAAAGGTTCTTCATGGAAAGTATATTCCATTTGTCTATAACCATTGGAAGAATGGTAATGACATGAATAAGACTTCAGAGATTAATTCATGGGCTCATCAAGAGTATACATTTTTATTCTCTGATCATGCTTTGAGTTGACTTCTTATGATAGAATTTCTTCAATGTGTGGTGAATTTTCACACACTGACTCTTGATGTAATTCTCTTTTATTATTATATATATATATATATATATTTGAATATTGTTTTCAATGTTTGTGAAGAAAACTGATTAGATTTGTGACTTGTATATAATAAATGAATGTATTCGGTGTAAAAGTATATGACACACTAGTAGAGCACGATCAAATCCATGCGGCATATCCCATGTCATTGTTCAAACTGGTCAACGTTCCAAAAAAATATAAAATAATTAATATGATGAGTGACAAAGAGAGAAAAATAATAACACAAAATTAATTAATAATTGTTTTAATAGTAATAATAATAAAATTATTGAGGAATATTATTATTATTATAAATATAAAAATTTTAATTACGAATATTACAAGTATTATTTTTTTATTATTATTATGTATAGGTTTTTTGGATTTTATTTTTATTTTCTTTATTTCATCTATTTCTCATTTTTTATTTTCTTTCTATTATTCTCATCCCTCTACCTCTTATCTCTTAAGTCGCACCTAACCCTACCTAGTGAGCATTTCTTCGCCTTCCTTGTGCCTCTGCCTTGGCGTGAACTCCATCTCCCTTCCAAAAAACACTTTATAGCACCCAAATTACCTACTCTGATGACCTCCGTCACACCTCCATGCTCCCCTTGATTCACCCTCATGATTCCCTTCCCCTCTATCATACCACTACTGATGAGACACCCCAACGAAGAAATTTTCTCCAGTGCGACTTTGGGTGGCCTTACCCTAATGCAATCTAATCAGGTAGGCTTCTTCCCTCTTCTCAGCACTAGGGTGCTAATTTTAGGGTTCTATTTTTATATGTGTGATTCAATCACTCGATTTAGAGATTTATTTGGTTCCATTCTGTTGTGATTAAGGTGAGGTTAGAGTTTCAACCAGTTTTCCTAAACATTCTCCACTCGAGGTAATTAATTCCATGCCTAAGCATTTCATGATGAATAAATTAGGATTGAATGTGTGTTTTTCTATTCTCTTTGGATAACATGAGTCATGCCAATGTGATTTTAAAAAAGGTAGGTACTGAACTTTGCTTCAAATTAGTATTTTCATGTGAAATTGTGTGTTTTCTTGGTGAAAAAGCCCATTTTTCATCATAGATGATTATTTCAAATTTTTTAAATGTTTTATTAAAAATTGTATATGGTTTGGATCATATTTTATAAATGTGTTTGAGGGAGTAGGGTTTTGAAATATAATTTAGGCGTGTAAATGAAAACATTGGCATGTGAAGTGTTTTTTGCATTGTTTTTGTGCTTACGAATATTATATGAGTTATTAATATGGTGAGAATGTTTTTTTTGAATAGTATTGATATTAAATTGATTTTAACAATAGATTCTTACATTTAAAATAAGTGTATTGTTGACATAAGACCTTGTGTTCCACTTTCATAATGTTTTAATAATTAAGTAAATTATTTATTAAACTATATTTGTGATGAGATACTTGGTTGGAAAGAGTTTTGGTGTGCGTTTGGTTTTAAGAAATGTTTTTTGTATACAAATTTCTACCTAGGTGTTTGTGTAGTGCATTGTTTGGGTTTTGCAGTGTGTAAGTGGTTTCATATGTGAAATGTGAACTTTTTTCAAAAATGGAAGCCCGTGCAACTAGGATGACTGAATAGGACTACTGTTCTAGTGATTAGTATGTATCATTTGGACTGGTTTCACATAGCGGAGTTTATGATTAAAAAATAGACTAAATATATTGATAATTATTAGAGACCACTATAATTTTGGATGATTTTCGTCTCATGTGTCTTGTGCATCGGAATTCCTATGGTGGTGGTTCCTATACCACTTTTCTCTGAGACATGAGGTTCTAGCTTACCATCACTAGCTAGAACCCATAGGGCCTCTCCCACATTTGGTTCCATTTGAATACTTTTCACACACCATCACCATATGGTGTAGCTATTGGGTTACTATAAAAGTGAAGGTGTTTTTATATTGAAATTGAATTCCTTTAAAGTTGATATAAATATAGTTGTTTTTTGGGAAATTGTTCATGAATTTCCATTAATTAATTAAACATGAATGCTTATTTTTTATTTAATATCTATAGCATGGAATCATTTCTGGAGTGGAATTAAATTGGGTTTTAGCGTACACCCTAATTATAACTTTGGGTGTTGGTAAATTTCATATTGTTTGATATAGGTAATTGAAAATCTTAAGGAGATGATTGTTTTTGTTGTTTGAAATCATTTGCTGGTAGTGTTGTGGAGATGGCATGAGGGTGGTTTCCTCTTTCCATTTGGTGGTTGTTGAGCAGTTTTTAGTCACCTTACCTTGTGGTAGTTTTTGTTCTTTTTTTCAATCCATTTGACAAAATATTGTAACTATGAAAATGCTTGTTTGATGTAGTTTATAGTTTTTTTATTTTATATTGTGGATTGTTTTATATTTACATATTTTTGTACACTATTCCCACATTATTTTTTCAATGCATGGTAAATTTTTCCATCACGTGGTGAATGAAAATACACTTTGGATCATGCCACATACTGGGTTGGGCATCAGTTTGGATGATGACCCAACATAGTTTTTGATCAGCTCAAGAAAAGTGTTTTATTGATAACTCTACCTCATTATCTAAAGGATTTCTAGGTAAATCAATTGGAAATAAATCTTTGTATTCCCATATATTGGGAATTTGTCCTCTGTTGATTCCTTCCTTTGACTGAACCATATTAGAGAGGTTAGTTTCTCCACAGGAAAGAAACACCCAAACAATTGAAGGATTTTAGAAATGAGATTCATGATATTAATTTCATTAGAGGTGAAGAATGGTATTATTTAGAATATTAAAATATTCTTCCTTTTCATGAAAGAGTAAATGTGTTGTATATAATGAGAGCCTATCGATTCAAACAATTGATTAAAATTCCACTAAGGGAAGTATCACAAGATACGCTATAGCATTCTTCTCACATATGCACAAAAGAGAAGAGTCCAACACTTGGGATGAAATTATTACACCACGTTATGATTTTAACGATATCACTACATCCTGGTTTGGGGGATTTGATTCAACAGATCATGAAATATTTAATTATATAAATGAACGCATAGAACCAGAATCAAAATTTAAATTTTCCATTCCTGCTTGAATAGTAATTATAACTTGTATGAAATCATTTTCATTATCCACATCAGTAGTAGTGATGTCATA
Organism: Viscum album; assembly: GCA_963277665.1. NCBI lineage: Eukaryota > Viridiplantae > Streptophyta > Magnoliopsida > Santalales > Viscaceae > Viscum > Viscum album. The sequence continues at coordinate 194,725,482 of OY728127.1, forward strand.
TGTCATTCTTTACTCCTTTTGATTTGGTGTATACAAACACGAATTACCCTTGAGAACATGATATTAAGAGGAGTAGCCTGCATAGTTCCCTCTCTCCCAATAGTTATAAAATTGGATCGTGGGTGGTTCTCTCCTTTCCTCCATCACATTATCCTAGTTTCTCATGTATTTTCAATATTCATGATCTTTGTGGCATTCTCCCCCACACTTTATCCATTTCACCATCCCTTTGAGGAATTTCTCATGATACTTATACTAACATTTTTGACATACAGGTGGATGATTTTTTATTCCACCTTTCTCATTAGTTCCTCTTGCTTGAGACTCCATCTTCTTTTTATTATCACTATATCCAAGGTACAATTCTCCAAACTCCATCCACACATTGAGAGAACATCAAAATAAATCTTTGTAACTCCCAATTTATGTAGTTTCTACAGCCTTTCAAAGGTGTGGATTTAATCCACTAAAGAATATATCAATTTTTCAATCATTATTGATAACAAAACCCGAAGAGTACCTTGAAGGATTTGGGAAATTTTCTTCATAGAATGTGACAGATTTTATTTCATTTTTATTCAACTCTATGAATTCTATCTCCATGTGTATATGAATCATTTTAGGTATATTCCTAATTATAAAAATTGTATTAATGTTTTTTCACTCCATTTCTTCAATTTCATCATTTGGAATGGTGTTCTTATTCGATGCCCACCATTGATCAGCATCTCTTTATAAACAGTAAATGACTAGATTCATCTTCTCCATATTATAATATTGATGAACAAAATATATATTCTTTATTCATTTGAACATGTGATTCAGGAAAATTAGATCAGAAGATCCACTACACATCAATGGTTGTTGATGAATAAAACATTCGAAATATGGTTTTGACTTCTTAGGTGAATGTAGATGTTTCACATTATTCAAGTTATGATTCATAACATAAGACATACGGGTAATAATCTCTATGAAATTTTGAACTCCACCTCCCAAATCATAGGGGATGTCATTCATGAAATCACTGTGTTTCCCTCATATGGGTTGTTGTTCTGGTTTCTCTAGGTTCACCACATTTTTTAAAATAGAAAAGGATAAAAACAACATATGTAATAAAGTCATGAATAATTTATCCATTTATAAAAATAACTATAAATGCATATCATATGGTATCCTTATGTTTAAAAATTATTCTTGTGCACTTACATATTCATAGACTCATACTAAGGTTCTATAATCATAATTCCCAAATTAACAAAACCATTATATGATACCAACTATAGGGACCCTTTATTTTCTTACCTTAATATTACATTATTTTAATGACAAATATCATAAATGAATTATAAGATCCAAATACAATGGTTTAGTGTCCTGGGAAAATTAAGACCATACCTAACATTTGATAAATAAAACATAAGAATTTACTTAATTCCTTCTTCCGATGCATCATATTGGAATTTGAATTATCCTTAGTACATGTAGTCACCTGAGGTTATATATCAAATAAATGATAGAGGTAAAAGATCAGTAATATGATAGATAATAACATGAAAAAATGATATCTCTATCGATAATAATCATAAAATGATATTCTTAATCATAATTGGAATCATTAGATAATGTCATGGAATGAAGAAATTAAAAAAATGAAACATCATGTCGTAGTGGTCAACTACAACACATTGTTTTGAATAATGATATAATAATATTCAAACATATATCACATTTATCATGAGATATATCATATTACTCAATGAATTTGAGCTCTATTTATTATGATTGAACTCATCCCTTCAAACCATTTACATTGTGCTATATAATTCAGTGTGAAGATGTTACTTCCCAACACTTACATTATAATGCATGCCACATAGAACATATATCAGCATTGGGAATAATATTACCTATGGAATGGAATTGATTTAATTTAATAAGGAATACATTAAAAAAAGTGTGTTCCTAAATTAAATAGTGAATAAAAGACATGATATTTTAATTATCAAACTTGAATGAAGAAGAAATAATCTCTAGATGTAAAACGTTTTTTTTAATGAAGAGTTATTTTGAAGAACAATGTGTTTTTGATAAAAACATTTATGAAAAATTTAAATCCTACATAATTTAATATAATGTTTAATAAATAATATTTAAAAAATATCTATATAAAAAATGGGGTAAAATATGTAAACCCCAATGAAAGAGTGTTGGGTTTGAGAATTCCCCTTACCCTATGTGTGAATGCTTTCTTCATTGTTATATCGTATATAATCACATTAGATTCATTAATTAAAAATAAATAACCATTTATTCATTTATATGATATATTATTGTTTTATTATGTTCATTTTTTGGATTTTGTAGGAGTTATATAATTTAATTTCATCGTTTGGGATCTTACATTTTCATGGATTTCATGATTGGTTCACTTTTATACACGAATGGAAGTTCATGAAATATAAGGATAAATATTTAAAAGTGTTTATACATGTTATTTATTATCATATAAATGTTTAATTGATTTATAAATAAATTGGTTATGTGTTATGAGGATGAATCATTAGATAAAAGTTAATTATGATCGTTTAAGGTCAGTTTTGGTGTGTTTTCAACCACAGCATACTCAATTTTTTATAATTTTGTAATCTTTATATTTTAGTTAAATAAAATAAATAGGGTTATATAATAAATTTTACAATCATTTATATACGTTATTATGGTTTTATTAACATTTTTAAGGTGTTAAATGAAAATGAATTAACATAGAACATGATGTCGCTAAATTGATATATCACGGGTGATGATTTTATTTTTAGAATAGAATAGAGAGAGGGTGGAGATTAATGTTAGATATTAAATTAACATGATTTCATAAAAATATATAAAACATATTGGAGTTACCATTCCTTTTATATTATTCAAGGTGTGTAGAATATATTAAATGAAATGAAATTGAAAACAAATTTGAAGAAAAATGAACAATGTTTTAGCTATTGGATTTTTCCTCCCTAATAACCTCCATATAGAAATGGTTTTCATCATTTTATGATACCAAGAGCTCAAATAAATGGGATAGGGTCTTGGGGAGTGTTTTGGACAAAATTTGGACCAGGATAAAATCATGAGAAGTGTGAGGAGAAGAGGGGAGAGAGTTGTATTTGTAGTACAGGGGGTGTGTTTTCTCATTATTATGTTCTTTAGTTTATTATTTAACCTCAATAATATAAATATTTTGAGAATTGTATTTAATTATACTATAAAAATGAATTATGTTTAGATATTAATGTTCTTACGTAGCCATTACATAAATAATGACCCAAAAAGTCAAGTATGTAGCATTTATTGAAAGTAATATTATTTTATTATTCCTAAAAAATTCATTTATTTTTGAAAAATACCAAAAATTCACCCTTACCATTTTTCAATGTTTATAATTCAAGGAGAAATCAATTTTTTGAACGTAATTTTCCAAATTTTATTAATTTAATTTTAAATTAAAATCATCATTTAGTTGGAAAATACAAAATTTAAAATTATAATTTATTTTACAACACTTTGAAAAAATACATATGGTCTCATAACATTATATTAAAATAATAAGACATAACAATATTATTTTTTGAATAAAATTTTTGAAAATAAATTTTCTTTTAAATTATTAAAATAAAAAAAAAATTAATTAAATAATTGTGGCTTTCAAAAATACCAAAACATAATTACTAATTTTTAAAACTTTTATTTATATAAGCTATTATATAATTAAAACATTATTTATTTATAAGATGACAAAAGTTTCTTTAAAAAGTCATCGGTGATGTTACTATTCATAGTGGTCATATTAATATTCCTAAGGTCATGTTACTATTTCATCGGTATATGTTTCATAACATCTATAAATAAATTTTATTTCATTAATTAATAATTTATGGAATATTTATTTTGGTTTTATAGTGATTTTATGTGATATATACAATATTACATTACTATATGAAAGGGTAAATTCTATTTATTTATGTTTGGGTCCTTATAATGGTGGATTGATGATTAAATCTTAGTCAATTTAGGACTTATTTTTAGATTGGTGCAAATACCAACATGTTGATGACATCCCCAATGACAGAGATAGACCAATCATGAACTATTGATGTCTCCTAGGGTTTAATCATAGATCGATAAATTTAAGACTATCTTTTATATTGATTGTCATTCTGAATCTAAATTTAATTGTCCCATGGGTGATGGATTAATGATCATTAGATAAACCCCATGTTCTATTCAAGAATCAATGAAGAATTATTAATAAGTTATTTAACTTAAAATGAATCGAGTGAATTATTGACATGTCATTCGACGTACCACAAAATTTCTTCTATTCAAGGAAATGTTAATGTATGTGGCAATAAATACCTAGTTCATTATGATTAATACTCTTGTGTCTCCTGTGAAATCCACATTCCTGATATACCAGAAATGAAATATCCTTCCTTAACATGTGATATCATTTTCTATGTCTTTGTTATATATCTTGGTACTCAATCATTTGATGATCCATAGAGAAATTCATCAATAACCTTCAGTAAAGAATTTTATTTCATGTTTGAAATCTTTTAAGAACATTTTTCCTTGGTATGATTCTTCTGTTAACATACTTAATGATCATGGTTTATTTTGAACACATGTGGGTGTGTGTTCCGTACACATGAGGAATTATAATGATACATTATTTCATGAGAATAATGTGTATCATTTTTATTCATATAATATTTTGGTCACATGTATAGACTAATTCATCTATTTTTCTCATGATGGAATGTTATTATTTTATTTGTATTATATACCCTCTAATGTCTGCTACTACAAATTTAGAGGTATTTTTATTTTTCATCGAAATATATGGATCATTATTTCATGGTTATCCATTAGAGGGTTAGTGTTAATAACATGAGATTATGGAGATGATGGACATGTGTGAAGGGTAGGGACATGAATTTCGACATGGATATCATATATTTCACCTGATGAATAGTGTATTCATTACGGAATGTTTATCGGACCTCTAGTGGATTCCATGTTGCAGGTTCTCTCGATAACTAGTTGGTTCAATGAAAATGAATCAAATTATTTTTAGTGGATATTTTTTATCTTGTTCAAATGATTATGAGATATTTTTTCACTCATTGTGGAAGGTTCTAGATTAATTTTGATATCTTTATTTTCCTCTAAAAATATTACATAAATAGTTAGGTCTGAGGATTATTGTATATTCTTTAGCATAATCGTTCGTCGCATATGATTCTTCATGCCTACAAATAATTTATTGTTATCATGTAATCCAAAAATTATAAATGTGATCATTTTTTAGAACACATATTGTATATCCTACCATGTCTTACAATTCAAACCATTCATGGTTGTCATGATTTTTTCTCTAAATTAATGTACAGGGATCCAAATAAGTTATAGGGGACCACAGAAGATGTTTGAGCCATAGAGAACTTATATTCTGTTGTAACAAATACACTCTCTAGAAGATATCACTGTATTATGTATTAATTTTCTATAATAATAAAATTGTTTTGTGTGGAACCTTTGGATCATATTTATTTATTTGTGTGACATGTGAGTCATCTATTACTATAAATTTTGGTCATCTGTATGTATGACATTCTAATTGTCGTTATATTATTCATATTTATATTTTTAATTTTTTAAGGATATGTTAGTTATGGTATAGTCTTGTAACACCCTTAGTGTTTGTAAAATATATTTTTCCCAATAAATATAATTTCACCTATAGCATGTCTTATATGAAACATAAATATTTAAAAAACAATAATATACTCTTAATATTATTATTTAAAACAAGTCCTTTATAATGTAGTTAATAAAATCTTCCAACTGAATAATAATAACCAATTATTTACTCTTATGTTTAATTCTGTTAGATATATAATATATATTAGTAAATACATACCCAATTTTTTGTGATGTCTTTTTATATTTCAATAAAAATTTATTATTAAAAAAATTAATTTTTTTATAAATAAATTATAAAGTATATTTTAAAAAAATTAGAAATTATTCATATAATAATGGATTATTTGAATCAAAAATTGAAAATAATTATATGGTGACTTATTATAATTCTATTGAAAACAATTTATTTTTTATAAATTGTAAAAAAATACATTGTATTATTGAAATATAACCTTTCATTTAATGAATTAATAAACAATATTTTTTTAATAATTTATAAAATAAAAAATATCTCTATTATATTTTTATTAATTCAATTTAGGTCATTTGAGTAAATTTCATATTTAATTATTATTTAAATTTTATTTTAAACTCATGAATTATTTTCATTATAAAACCTTTTTAACTCATCTGTAGGCTTATATTTTAATTAAATTCTTCCAAATATATGATTTATTTTTTTTAAATGAATTCCATAATTTAAAATAGAAAAATTAATCTTATATAATAATTGGAACATAAATTTTTATATCGATGAATTTTCATAACAATAAAAATTAATTAGAATGGTTATGTTAAATTATGTTTATCTAGGGCTAAACAAATAAAGATAAGGGTTAAAATTACCCAAAAACATAAAAAAATCAGGTTTTATGGACATATTTCAATCTTTTATCGACTTATATTCAATAAAGTTCCCTTTTGGACAATTTTTTATGGTTAAATACATTATTAAAGCTTTATCTTTTCCAATATTCAATGTGTGTCCTCTCCCCCACATATAAAAGGTCACTCCCTATAAAATCCACTTAAAACATTATAAAACCGTTTTTAAGAAAATACCAAAAAAAATTGAATCTTAAATATGATACGAAAGAGAAATTGGTATTATTTTGTTTAGGATAACCTCAAATGCAGGATTTTGGTGTTAACCATAAGAGGTTGTTAGGTAAAAATGTATTGTTCATAGCTGATTGTTGATATATTATTTATCCAACCACTACCTTCAAATAATAATAAAATATGAATATATAATATCATAATTATCTCCCACATACTTATATAATATTATATTAATTGATATGCCTATATCTATATCCTCATCCAACACATGGGAAAAATAAATGTTGATCATGTGTACACCGAACTACCATCATATGAATCAATATGATTTGTTCTTCACTTATGCATTACATGGAACATAATAAGGATATATTTAAAGAATAGATTTCATAAATATTATATCATAACAAATTTATAATTTTGATATAATATTTAACATCATTTTATGTATGTATCAATAAAAATTAAAGAATTATCATGCATACATACACCCTTTCATCTCCATTAACATTTTAATTCAATATTTATATCAAAATTATATGAATTACAATATATATATATTTAATATTTATTATATCTATATCAATTTTATGATTATTATGATTATTAAATAATTATTAATGTAAATTTATAGAAAATATCACCCTAAAATATACTTGAAAAATGATGCAATTATTACTAGAAACATGATTTTAGTAGGATATATTTAATAAATTGGTAATAAAACATTGTAAAAAAATAATATATAGTAAAATAACAATATTTTATATTATGGATTAGATATATAATATGCATAAATTTATTATTATAGAGGATTGAATGTGTATTAAGGTAATCGAGAATTATGGAAAGGTACTATAGACAATGATTTTGTTTTTGTATGGGACACAAGCCATTTTTTCAATTACTTTTATCATTTGGTTTATATTATAACCATGAATTTATTTTAAGATTATTATTATTTAAATTATATTGACTTACAATTCCATCAATGTAACTTTCTTTCAAGGGGTTTACAATTCAAATTATACCAATGTGGTTAGTGTATGAAGATACAATCTCATTCTTTAACAAGATAGTTAATAATTATGATTCCTAGTATTAAATCGTATGATCTATCTCAAATTAAAAAAAACCTATATTATCAATTTTTTAATTTATTAATAATATATGTTTCCATCTAATTTTATTTTATTTAGAAACCAAATATATTGAAAAAAATTTATGAAAAATTGACATTATTTCATTCTATATTAGGAAATAATTTTTCATATATGTTAATGACTTCTAAAAATGTTTTAGATAATTTTTTTAAAATTATCTAAAAAATTATTTAAATCTAAATTACCCATTTTTTAATTTTTACCAAATGAAAAAAAATATTCCTCTAGTAATTTTCTATGTAGGGGAATTTTTATTTTTTATCAAATTTTTTAAATGAATCATCAATTCAACTTGTATTGAATAAATGGTGTTTTTTATTTTAAGACAATTAAATTATTTAAATATTTATTTAAATGTTACAACTTTTTTATTTAATGAGTTTTTTTCATTATTATAAATAAAATTTATATATTATAATTAATTGTTTTCAAAGTCGAAAATTTATTTTTTTCTATGAAATAATCCAACTTATATATGAAAAAACATCCATAAAAGATGAAACAGTTTTATAATAACTATGATTTATTAGGGATATGACCCAATGTTTCCAGACTTATTCTTTATAGGGATGATTTATAACTTTTATGGATAAATATTTTTAAAACTGGTTATTTTTATGGCGTATTCTATTATGAAATATTTTTGAAACAAATTTCAATTATATGAGCTAATATATGATTAATATTTATAGGAATTTTGGAGTAAAAATATAATGATTAAGTTAGGGGTTGTAACTATATATTCCTATGATTCATTCATGAATGTTTAATGATCAATGATATCAATGGTTGTATTAGAGGCTATCTTAATCATGAAAAAGTTATTACATGACCTGCTATCCTAATCCCAAAAATGTGAGTATATCAAAGGTTTCCTAACCTGAGAAACTAATATGTGGATGGTTTTCCCCATCATGAAATGTGGTATATGAGAGGTTATCCCCACCTCTAACTAGGTACATAATTGATTTTCCAAAGACTATCATGTTTGAAATGTCTTAGTGGGTATCCTATAAATAAGATTTTCTATGCCAAGGTTTATGCCACTAATCATTATATTATGAAAATGTTATAATATCATGGATCATGTTATTTTATTCCATTTTGATTCATTTATTATTAAATAAAATGATTTCTTCCATAACCCATGCTTGTGATCTATGATATGCATTGTATGGTTTTAAAATTTTATTTTCACATTCTCATAAATTTATGCTCACATTAGGTTGATATCTCCCTTTTTTATTATTATTTAGAATCTTATATCACTATTTGTAATGTTTCTATTCCCCATGATAAAAATATAGGTATTATATGTGATATGTATATGAAGGTTTCTAGTTATGATATACAAAGTTGAAGACGATGTAGTTCAACTATGAACCTGTTATTTATATATCCATGTTTCAAAAGGAACATGACCTATGGGATTATAGAATGGATCATTTTTATGTCATATATATTAAATTGTAAATATTTAATATGTATTTTTAAAAACTAGGATTCAATATAAATATCACCGCTAATGGTATTTGTACCCTCTATATTAGTAAAAAACCTATTAGATATAGGGAGGCATAATTGAGGTGACATGATTATATGGATTAGACCTCGTGGTTTGGGTCATGATGTTACAAAATGGTAACATATAACATTATTCTTTTTTTCTTTTTGACTAATTTATGATGTGTTACATAAGAAGGTTGTTTTTTGGGACTATAGTAAGGTAGTTACTATATACCAGGAAAACTATTGTTTAATATAACTATGAGTTAACATTTTCATAACCATTGTTGTAGTTTTATGATATTTTCATCCTTTATTAAATTGTGACTATTAATGTAATATCATGACTCATATATTATCAATTAATATTTGGAAAGCATGTTCTGTAATATTATTCCATTATTTGTGATATCTCTTTGGTAAAGACTACTCATTGACTATTTTGATATATATATATAACAATTATTTATTTTATCCTTTGATTGTAATTATGTATAATATATTTATATTTGTGACTATGCCTATCATGCAAGGATGTGTAATATGATTCGTACTAGGAGGTGAAATCTTTGGGATATGGGTAGGTTCTTAAGAGATCATTTGTGTGATTCAATAAATTAATTTTGATTTTCCAACCAACATAAGTTTCTTGTGACATTATATCGTTCTATAGATTACTCCACATTGATGTAAATTGATGGGAACACCAGCTGGAGTGGGTCAAGATTCTCCCTCTATGGTGGATTAACTTTTTCAACCAACTACATTATATGAGGGTTTTGTAGAGAACCCACCATAACCTTCTCCAATGGTGAATGTAGTGGGTCCATCCACACTGAGAATCCATCCGATTAGTCCTGACCAATGTGTAAAAGAACAAAGGTCAATGTTCGATTACATTAGAGTATTCTAGCTCAATTATGCATCATTTATAATGATAACTATATTTTGTATCATAAAGAGGGATGAATTTAAATAATTGAGGGTTTTATTGACCTCTTTGAGACATCATTGGATAGGAAGGTGATGGATGTTACATTTATACTATATAGATGTTTCATGTGGTGGTGCATCCAGATGTGATGGGATAGAAGACCTACGTGTCTCACCTAGGAAGCCATCATGTAGAAATTTTTTATGTATTTATTCATTATACACTAAATCTGTAACGACCCATACATTACATACATTTTTATTACTTCAGAATTTAAGCATTCTTATTACAACATATAACAAAACCATGAAAGGACCGTATAGGTATAGTGTCTTTAGATACTGGGAAATATAAAAAACTGGTTCATAAAGAATCTACACTGTCTCTTGTTTATTTCATCATATTTAGAGTCCCCTTTGACATAACCAAATTAATACCCTTATTACTGGCCTGGGGAAAATAAAACATTCAAAAGGGTGAGCTCAAATGCTCAGTAAGGGTAAACAAAGTAAATATCAATCATATCATATTCATAAGAACATAACATTTTGAAAATATTAACCTGCAAAAGAGATTAGAATATCATAAAATGGGATAAATCATGGTAGTGAAATATAATCCCAATAATCATAACATAAAACATGAAACATTATGGGATACACAAATTATCATAGATAATAATTTATTAGTAGTCATGACTCATTCCCAAGACTATCCTAGCGGACAAAGTCCATTTCTGAACCGAGTTCACTCCCCGTTTCAGTCTTGTATCACTAAACTAGATTAACCTGCCATTCAAACCATGTTTGTATCATGAGATATAAATATTTACCCAATGAATTGGAGGGAGATATAGGTACCACCCATCTCATAATGATACCATTCTTATGTGTTCCACAATATCATAAATCATAAATCATAGCATAACCAATGTAATAAAAATGGGATTTTTAAACATCATGCCATCATAACATAATCCATATAAGATAAAAGGACATCATAAAAATAATTCCATCATAACATAATCAAAAAAATGTAAAAATAGGGATAGGAACAGAACCCTATGTTATCTTAGATGGAAAATAATTTTGATAAAATGCTTGAACTCCATTCTTGAGGAAAAGATCCTTTCTACTTCAAAAACATTTTTTTCCTTCCTTAACATGTCATACAATTTTAAACTAAAATAATTTGATCAAAAATAAAATTGAAAACTTTTAAAGGAAGCTTCATTGAAATAATGTTCTATGAAATCATAAAAATCCATTAATGTCGTATAATTTAAAAAAAAATCTCATAATTTGACCAGAAAAGTCAAAAAGTACCTCGTACTAAAAACGACAAAATATTCCTTTCATATATTTTACTAAAAATTAACCAATAAGAAAAATTATATTTAAAAAAATTTAAGAGGATAGAAATAATATTACATATTGAGGAAACATGGATGTGGATGATTAATATTCCCCAGTAAATTTTTAAGTATAAACACTCTTAGATAAAAATGAGATTGTGAGATTTTCCCTTACCTTAGGCCTGATTTGATTCATACGTATCTGAAACTCTTGTATAATGATTTAAATAATTTCATTGACTTATTAAATAATCATATTCATTGTTATGATAACATATATGTTCATATTCTTATCATATTTTTAGTAATATTTCATTGCTACTTGTTATTCGGGTGTTCATTGCTTTATGTTATTATGCATGTTTTGTCAAATAAATTCTTATTATTCTTTTTAGGATATAGATAAATCATTTCTATAATGGTATTATTGTAATATATGTCATATTTATTCATTAAATTCATTTATATAATCATTATTCAATGAAGATCATGTAGAACGAGTCGCATCACATCGTGGAGACGGTAGGCTGTACGTACGCACGAGCGATGATAACATTCCAATGATCGTGGAATTGTATTGAAGTGTATTTATACTATTTAATAATCAATATAACTTTAAAATAATAATATATAGTTATTCTTTACACCATTATACCCATCCAAGTAAGGTGGTGGTGGAAAACAGATTACACCACGGCATGGAGACGGTATTCCTTACGTACGCACGCGCGGTGATTTTGTTTTCCGTATGATGGATAGAAGGTGAAATAGGGGTGTTTCATATTTATAATAACATATCAGTATATTAGTGATACTTATGTTATTACTTTATTATGAAACAACAAAATAAGAAAAGGTTGAAGAAGAAATGAATTTGAAAAAATTGGTAATGGATATTACCTCTTCTTTGATGCACCTCTTCTAAACCTCCTATAAGGGAAATAAAGTTGGTATTTAAAGAATACAATAACCTCTATTATGTTTCTAGGTATGTTTATAAGGAAAATGGGCAGGTTTTGGAAGATATTGAAGGCTCTAAATTGTGTAAAGAGGAGAGGGAGGAGGTTCCCTTTTATAAGGGAGGAGAGGGGCACCTTAGGAAAAACATAAAATATTATTTTATAATAAAGTCATATTCTATTTTTAATAGCTCCAAATTTATTTATTTTGAGGATAATGTGGGTATGGGTCGAAATACTCTCAACCAATAGGTTTAAGACATGTTTATGTTAACATTTTAACATTATCATTTAGATTTAACTCTAAGTTAAATAATTTAACTTTTACCATGTCTTCTTGTTTTGTTAAACTATATGGTTAATTAACTTACTATAACAAGTCACACGAACCCCAAGTGGTTCATTATTAATATATATAACCTTATCTAAGTAATTTGGACTAAACTTATATTTTTATAAATAAAATAACAATTACTAATATAATATTTGTTTTAAAAACTATTTTGTGTCCATTATGACACTATTTGGTATTTTTTTTAAACTTATAACAGCATGATTAGTTCGAAAAAAGTTAATTAAATAAATAATAACATGTCATATTAACCTATAAAATTAGTGGAACTTAAAAAAGTCTCAAATTATATTTATTTGGGTATTTATAACATCAATTATGTTAATATTTCATTAATAAGGTAATTACTGCATCATCATTGTGTCAAAAATAAATTAAATTATTTAATGTCTAAAAATTATAAACAAATTAACATTATGTAGGAAATATTTTTATCTTTCTAATTAATAATTATAGTTGAATTTATCTTATGTATAACCCTATATTAAATTTTTTTAATTTATTAAACATTGATTTTAACTCTTTTAACTCTTCTTTAAATAAAATAATAATAAGTGTCCTAATCTAATCCAAGTGGACCTAAAGGGTAATATTTTATTACTAAGGTTTTTTTTGGTCCAATTACACTTATCCAATATAATTATGACATGTTTTAGGGTAATAATACTATCTTTTTACCCTTAATTACCCTATTTACTTTTAACCGTGGTAAAAAAAGTAAAAAGTTACAATTCACCAAAAATTATTTTTACCTTACTGAACCACATTTTACTCATTGATATTAACCATGTCTCTCAGATTTTTGAAATTCCACTCACAGAAGAGGTAAAATTAAGTTTTATGTAAATTTTCAAATTCTCCTAGGAGGTGGGTAAAAGACGGTGAAAATTTAAATAAAATTTTTATATATCTAAAATTATTATAAAATGACTCTAATGAATTATATTTAAATTATATAGGTATTATGTATGAATTTTGAACTAAAATAAATTTAAATAAAATAAATAATTATTTAAATAAAACATCGGGTTTTAAATAGTAACCTTGTGTTTCACTATTCATCAAAAATTGAATGTTTTCAGAAAAATACCAAAATTTTACCCTAGGATAATTTTGAAATTATAAATCCAAAAATGAAGTCAATTTTGAAAATTAAAATTAATAAAATTTCAAAAAGTAGGTATTATTATTCATAACGGCTAGTTTATATAATATTTTAATAATATATCATTGATTAGTGAGACTCAATATTGCGTACAACACATGCTATCAAGGAAGGTTTATCTTGCATATAACACAAGCCAAGATAGTTTTGTGTGTAATGAAAGATTCCTTTGATGTTTCTTCTAACATAAGAAATAAAAAAAATATACTTCTCATAAAATATCAGCGTGTTACATTCTACCCCCCCCCCCCCTTAGAATGAATTTCTCCCTCGAAATTCTTCACTTCGTAACAAATAGATGAGGATACCTCTCTCTCATCATATCCTCAAGTTCCCATGTAGCTTATTCAAATTGGTGGTTCCTACATGAAACTTTCACAATGTGAGTGGTCTTGTTCTATATAAATTTTTCTCTATGATGGAGAATCGCTATCGGCTGTTCTTCATAAGAAAGATCTTGCTCTAACGGCACAACTTCTGAGCATAGTACATGTGATGGATTAGGTATGTACTTTCTCAGGAGAGATACATGGAACACATCGTGAACATGAGAGAGATTCGGGGGAATAACTAATCGGTAAGCTACCATCCCAACACGATCCAGTATTTCGAAAGAACCGATATACGTAGGGCTCACCTTTCCCTTCTTTCCAAATCTCATTACTCTCTTCCAAGGAGATATTCGTAAGAACAGTTTATCACCCACTTCAAAACTCTAGGTCTTCTTTTCGGTTGTCAACATTACCTTTTTTCAACTCTGAGCTGCTCATATGTGTTATTGAATAGATCTGACCTTTTTTCCATCACATCGACAAGATCTGGTCTTAATAGCTTTCTTTCCCCAAATGCATCCTTGAAAGTTGGAGTCCTTCATTTCTTTCCATAGAGAGCTTCATAAGGATCCATATGAATAATGTAGTGAAATATATTATTATAAGAAAATTCCACTGAAGGTAGGTGTTGATCCAAAACACCTTTGAAATCCATAGAGAAAGCTCTTAACATATCTTCTAGAGTTTGAATTGTTCTCTAAGACTGGCCATCTGTCTGAGGACGATAAGAAGTGCTGAAACTCAACTCTGTATCTAAAGTATGCTGAAGACTTCGCCAGAACTTCGAGATAATCCTTAGATCCCGATCAGATATAATGGAAAGTGGTACTCCATGAAATCTTACCACTTCCTTTACATATATCCTGGCAAGCTGATATAGAGAGAAATCTTCTCTAACAGCAATGAAGTGTGCCGACTTCGTAAGATGATAAACTATGACCTAGATAGAATAATTGCCTTTGGATGTTTTAGGAAGTATGGTGACAATGTCCATAGTGATGTTTTCCCATTTCCATTCAGGTATGGGTAATGGTTGTAACATCCCCTTAGACTTCTGTCTCTTAGATTTAACCTACTGACAAACCAAGCATCGAGAGACATATTCAGCAACATCACTTTTCATTCCATCCCTCCAGAAGTACTCTTTCAGGTCCTTATACATCTTTGTGCTTCCAGGATGAATAGATAATGAAGAACTATGAGCCACATCCAGTTACTCATTCTTTAATTCTGGGATGGGAGGAACACAAACCCGACTCCAGAACCTTATTATCACATCACAATCAAGGTTGAATTCAGGAACATTTCTCACCTTCTTTTATAAGTTTACATCTCTTTTTTGTGCCTCTTTAATCATCACTTGTATAGATGGTTGAACACTCATTTAAGAAAGATAACATTTCTCCACTTCCATTATAATTCCAAGATCCATCCTTTGTAAATCCACAAATATTGGATCTTTTGTGATCCTCATCATGGATAAGCTAGCATGGTCATGTCGACTTAATGCACCTTCCACATTGTTTTCTTTCCCAGGGTGGTAATTAATTGAGCAGTCGTAATCCTTAATCAGCTCCAACCATCTTATTTGGCGCATATTCAGCTCCTTTTGTGTGAAAATATACTTTAAACATTTATGATCAATATAAATATCACACCTTTCACCATAAAGATAATGCCTCCAAATCTTTAATGCAAATATTACCGCAACTAACTCCAAATCATGAGTTGGGTAATTTTGCTCATGGATTTTCAACTATCATGAGGCATAAGCTATCACAATATCGTTTTACATGAGAACACACCTCAATCCCTTCTTGTATGAATCATTGTAGATCAAAAACATTTATCTACTACAAGGCAGTGTGAGCACAGGTGCACTGGATAACCTTCTTTTTAACTCCTTGATATTCTCTTCACACTCCTCTGTCCAAACAAACTTAACACCTTTTTGAGTAAACCTGGTGAGTGGATTAGATAATTGTGAAAAACCTTTCACAAAACATCGATAATATCCATCCAAACCAAGAAAACATCAGATCTCAGTTACTTTTGTTGGTCTTGACCATCTTTTGATAACCTCTGTTTTTGCTGGATCCATAGATATCTCCTCTTTTCAGATTATGTGACCCAAAAATGAGACTTTTTGAATCCAAAATTCACACTTGGTAAATTTGGAATAAATATTATCCTTTCTTAGGGTATTTAATACAATTCTGAAGTGATCTTCATGTTCTTCCTTGCTCTTTGAATATAAAAGATTATCGTCTATAAAGACTACCACAAACTGATCAAGATAGTCTCTAAAGACTCTATTCATTAGATCCATGAAGATAGCAGGGGAATTAGTAAGACAAAATGGTGTCACTATAAATTAACAGTGTCCATACCTTGAACGAAAATTCGTCATTAGTATATCCTCCTTTTTGACCCTTAATTGATGATACCCTGAACGAAGATCAATCTTGGAAAAGTATTGAGCTCTGCGTAGTTGGTCAAAAGATTCATCAATGTTCCGGGGAGGATATTTGTTCTTGATAGTGATCTTGTTACATTCTCGATAATCAATGTAGAGTCTCATTGATCCATCCTTCTTCTTAACAAACACAATAGGTGCTCCCCAAGGTGACACACTAGGGAATATGAATCCTTTATCAAGATTCTCTTGGAGTTGCATCTTCAATTCCTACAACTCAAATGGGGCCATTATATATGGTGTCTTTGAAATAGGTAAAGCACCTGGTAGGAGTCCTATTGAAAAATTAGCTTCACGATTTGGTGGAAAATCAGAAAATTCCTCCGGAAAGACATCATCAAACTCCTGTACAATGGGAATATTATTAATCGTGAGTTTCTCTCCAAACATTTGAGATAAATAACCTTCATTTAGTGGAATCAAGACCCATAAGATGGATGAAATTTCCACTGGAAGGTTATGTTCATCCTTGCATCGATAGATGATCATAGATTGATCTAGAATATGAAATGTGGATCCCCCTATTTGGAAATTTATATGAGATCCATATAAAAGAAGGAAATCCATACCAAGAATCACATCAAATTCCACTATAGGAAGGATCAAAAGATTTACAGGAATCACTTTCCCACAAAATTAAATTAGAGAATAATTGTAAACTTTTTATGCGATTGTTGTGCCATTAGGGGTTGTCACAGCTAACTCAAAATCTAATTGTTGAGGTAATACGAAGATACCCTTAGAAAATTCTTCAGAAATAAAAGAGTGGGTGGATCCAGAATCAAATAAAACATTTCCTACATTAGAGTGGATGGTAAGTGCACCTTTCACCACTTCATTATCGTACTCCACATCACTGATAGAAATTACATGTTACTTTCCTTTTTCTTTGGCCTTAATTGTTTGTTTATGTCAATCATCCTCAACAACCCTTGGATTAGAGAATTGATTGGCATAATTCCCCATTTCCTTGCACTTGAAACATTGAAGTGTAGGAGATGAATTATATGTATCCCTTTCTTTGTTCGCATCATTAGACATCTTCTTCCCATTATTTTGACATTCACCTGCCCGATGACCTTATTTTCCACACATAAAACATTTACTTGTCCCTTCAAGAAAATTCCCTCCTTGTTTCTTTCCACACTTTGAGCATAAGAGAAAACTCATATTATTTTCATTGTGGTCTTTGGATTTCCCTTTGAATTACATTTTCCTCTTCTTATCAAACCCATATGACTAATGTCTTACTCTAATCTCCATCTCAACCTTGAGAGCACATCGAACAGTTTCCTCGTAGCTATTGAAGCCCCTTATTGATAACGCCCTTAGAAGACATGGTTTTAAGACACTAAAGAATCATTCGATCTTACTCTTAGGTTGGATAATAATACCAGAAGCATACCTTACAATCCTTGTATAATTTTCTTCGTAGGTACCAACAGATTCTTCATCCTTTTGCTTTAGTTCAAGAAACTCCTTATCCATATTTGTTCGAAGAATACAAGGGAAGTACTTATTGAAAAATAAGTTCTTGAACTCGTCCCATTCCATGGAATCAATTTCGTCTCTTTCCCTCATATTCTTGATAATATTCCACCATTGATCAGCTTCACCTTCCAAATGATATACTGGTAAGATGACATTATCATGTTCAGAACATTGAAGAACTGAAAATATCTTTTCAGTGGAACTGATCCATTGTTCAGCCAGTAATGGATAAGTAGACCCGCTGAATGAGGGTGGACGCTGCCTCATGAAGGATTCAACAAAATGTTGCACATTCCATTGCTCATTTGGAAGTCCTGCATGGTTCTTACTAAGGCTTTCACATCCTAGTATCCAAAGGTTGACTATACCTTTCCTTTGATACCAACTATAACGACCCATAATTTATATAAATTGTTATTAATTCAGAATTGAAACATACTTATTACAACATATAACAAAACCATGAAAGGACCGTATTGGTATAGTGTCTTCAGAAACTGGGAAACATAAACAACTGGTTCATAAAGAATCTATATTATCTCCTGTTTATTTCAACATATTTAGAGTCCCTTTTGGAATAACCTACTTAATACCCTTCTTCCTAACCAGGGGAAAAGAAAACATACAAAAGGGTGAGCTCAAATGCTCAGTAAGGGTAAACAAAGGAATTACAAATCATATCATATTCAAAAGAACATAACATTTTGAAAATATGAACCTGCAAATGAGATCATAATATCATAACATGGGATAAAGAATGGTTGTGAAATGTAATCCAAATAATCATAACATAAAACATGAAACTTTGTGGAATACACACATAATTATAGAGAATCATTTCCTAGTAGTAAAGACTCATTTCCAAGACTATCCTAGTAGACAAAGTCCATTTCTAAACCGAGTTCACTCCTCGTTTTAGTCATGTATCACTGAACTGGATTAACATTCCATTCCAACCATGTCTATCTCATGAGATATAAATCTTTACCCAATGCATTAGAGGGAGATATAGGTCCCACCCATCTTATAATGATACCATTCTTATGTGTGCTACAATATCACAAATCATACATCATAGCATAACCCATGTAATAAAAATGGGATTCTTAAACATCATGCCATCATAACATAATCCATATAAGATAAAAGGACATCATAAAAATAATTTTATCATAACATAATCAAACAAATGTAAAAATAGGGATAGAAACAGAAACCAATATTATCTTAGATGAAAAATAATTTTGATAAAACGCTTGAACTCCATTCTTGAGTAAAATATCCTTTCTACTTCAAAAACATTCTTTTCCTTTCTTAACATGTCATACAATTTTAAACTAAAAGAAGTTTATTAAAAATAAACTTGAAAAGTTGTAAAGGAAGATTCATGTAAATAATTTTGTATGAAATCATAAAAATCCATTAATGCTGTATAAGTTACAAAAAAACATTTTTCTTGTACTTTGGCCAGAAAAGTCAAAAAGTACCTCGTACTAAAAACGACAAAATATTCCTTTCATATCATTTACTAAAAATTCAAGAATGTGTAAAATTGGATTTAACAAAATGTAGGAGGATAGAAATAATATTAAAAATTTATGAAACATAGATGTTGATGACAAATATTCCCCAGTAAATTATGAAGTATAAACAATCTCGGATAAAAATGAGATTGTGAGATTTTCCCTTACCATAGGTCCGATTTGCTTTGTAAGTATCCAAACCTCCTGTATAATGATTTAAATAATGTCATTGACTTATTAAATAATCATATTCATTGTTATGGTATCATATATGGTCATATTCTTATCTTCTTTTTATTAATATTTGATTGTTACTTGTTATTCGGGTGTTCATTGCTTTATGTTCTTATGCATGTTTTATCAAATAAATTCTTATTATTCTTTTTAGGTTATAGATAACTCATTTACAGAATGGAATTAGTGTAATATATATCATATTTAATCATTAAATTAATTTATATAATCATTATTCAATGAAGATCATGTAGAACGAGTCGCATCACATCGTGGAGACGATAGGTCGTACGTACGCACGAGCGATGTTATCATTCCCATGATTGTGGAATTGTATTGAAGTGTATGTATACTATTTTAGAATAAATATCACTTTACAATAATCATATATAGTTATTATTTACACCATTATACCCATCCAAGTAAGGTGGTGGTGTAAATAAAATTACACCACGACGTGGAGACGGTATTCCGTACGTACGCACGCGCGGTGGTTTCATTTTCCGTAGGATGAATAGAAGGTGAAATATGGTGGTTTCATATTTATAAAAACATATCAGTATATGAGTGATACTGATGTTATTACATTATTATGAAACAACAAAAGAATAATAATTAGAAGAAGAAATTAATTTGAAAGAATTTGTAAATGATATTACCTCTTCTTTGATGCACCTCATCTAAACCTCCTATAAGGGCACTAAAGTTGGTCTTTGAAGAATACCATAACCTCTATTATCTTTCTAGGGATGTTGAGAAGTGAAATGGGAAGGGTTTGGCCAAGATTGAAGGCTCTAAATTGTGTACAGTGGAGAGGGAGGAGGTGCCCTTTTATAAGGGAGGAGAGGGGAACCATAGGAAAAACTTAAAATATTATTTTATAATAAAGTCATATTCGGTTTTTAATAGCTCCAAATTTATTTATTTAAAAGATAAGGTTGGGATGGGTCGAAATCCTCTCAACCAATAGGTTTGATACAAGTTTATGTTACTATATTAACCTTATCATTTAGATTTAACTCTAAGTTAAATAATTTAACAGTTACCATGTCTTCTTGTTTTCTTAAATTATATGGTTAATAAACTTACTATATCAAGTCAAAAGAACCCCAAGTGGTTCATTATTAATATATATAACATTATCTAAGTCATTTTTCCAAACATTATATTTTTATGAAAAAAATAAAAATTTATAATCTAATATTTGTTTTAAAAACTATTTTATGTCAATTATGACAATTTTTGGTAATTGATTTTTTTTGAAAATCATAAAAGCATTATTAGTGAGAAAAAAATTTAATTAAATCAATACTAAATTGTCATATTAACCTAGAAAATTATTTTAATTTATAAAAAGTCTCAAATTACATTTTTTGGGTATTTATAACATCAATTATGTTAATATTTCCTTAATAAGGTAATTACTGCATCATCATTGGGTCATAAATAAGTTAAATTATTTAATGTCTAAAAATTTTAAATAAAATATCATTATGTAGGAAAAATTTTAATCTTCCTAATGAATATTTATAGTCTAATTTAGATTATGTATAACCCTATATTAAAAAAAATTTAGTTATTAAACTTTGATTTTAACTCTTTTAACTCTTCTTTAAATAATATAATAATAAGTGTCCTAATCAAATCCAAGTGGACCTAAAGGGTAATATTTTATTAATAAAGTTTTTTTGGTCGAATTAAACATATCCAATATAATTATGACATGTGTTAGGGTAATAATAATATCATTTTTAACCTTAATTACCCTATTTACTTTTAGTAGTGGTAAAAAAAGTAAAAAGTTACTATTCACCAAAAAAAATTCTTATTGGACCACATTTTAATCCTTGATATTAACCATTCCTCTCAGATTTTCGATATTCCACTCACAGAAGTGGTAAAATTATGTTTTATGTAAATTTTCAAATTCTCCTAGGAGGTGGGTAAAAGACGGTCAAAAGTTCAATAAAAAAATTTTATATCTAAAATTATTATAAAATGAATCTAATGAATTACATTGAACTTATACAGGTATTATGTATCAATTTTTACAAAAAAATGAAATTAAATAAAATAAATAATTATTTAAATAAAAATTCGGTTTTTAAATAGTAACCCAGTGTTTTTTCTATTCATAAAAAATTGAATGTTTTCAGAAAAATACCAATATTTCACCCTAGGCTAATTTCGATATTCCAAATCCAAAAATGAAGTCCATTTTTAAAGATAAAATTTATAAAATTTCAAAAATTGGGTATTACTATTCATAACGGCTTGTTTATATAATATTTTAATAACATATCATTGTTTTTTGAAACTCAATATTGCATACGACACATGCTATCGAGGAAGGTTGCTCTTGCGTATAACGCAAGCCAAGCAAGTGTTGTGTGTAATGAATGATTACTTTGATGTTTCTTATAACATAAGACATAAAAAATATACTTCTCATAAAATATCAGGGTGTTACAGAATCTTGATCGATCATCAGAGTTCTGAGAACTATAGAAGGGGTCTATGATACTAACAATGTACACCACTCAATTCATTTAGCTACCTAGGATTTCTCTTATCTTGGATGTAAATTATGCATAGCAGGCCTAGAAGTTTGAAAACAGTCTTCATTATAACATAAGGTGGTAGGTTTGTGCCATTAACCTGGAAACATACTTGTATGTATTATGCATGTCCTCCACTACCTTCAAATATCTAGATGTGGATTGAGTTTTTTGTTTTCTTCTAGAATTAATTACTGAGGTAGGTGTACCTCCTATGATTGTTATTAGTGCCTAATCTAGTGTAACGAAGAGGAATACCTTGGAATTTAGCACGGTAGTGTTATAACCATGGAACAAAGTTTATTTTTTTGTTCCCTTAATAGAATAATCAATGTGCTTCTACTATGGGAAGGTTGGTCATTGACAAATTATTTTCACAACAAATTAGAGAATGCTTAAGAAACACAACAATATTGGGAATAACAACTTGTTCTGATCAAGAGCTATGATATTATAATTATATTGATCGTATTGTAATAAATGGTTAGAAATTAATTCATCCAATTAGAACATTATTGGAGAACTCAAACAATGAAAAAGCAGGTGGGCATGCATCTTAGTGGCATGGTCACGGAGTAGAGGCGGTATGAGTTTATTAGATTAGAATATACAAGATAGTGGTTAAGTTCTCTCTATCATTTGAGCTATGGTCTTGAACAAATATACATTTTTTCCACATGTATTGCCACTGGTGATTCCCACTCCATTATCTCAACTCTATTTATTGTTATAGTTCACCTACATGCCATGTTATCTTTGGGGATACTTGAACTTGATAAACCCTTGGGAATTAATGTGTACCATAGTGGGTAATGACCATAGTTTCCCATAGTCTTTTTTAATAATTGAAATATAGGGTTTTTCATGATTATATAGATAAGGATGATATACTGTATTCTTAATGTGTACTGATTAACCATCTATGATATCAAATTAATTACTAGTTGTTATAGTAATTATTTAAATCTCTTAATTAATAGAATTATATGATGTATAATTGGAGGGAAATTAGAGTAGAATGAGATACTTTATTCTTGATCCATCTTACGATGGTCATGGATCATATTGATTTCTTTTCCTTTTAATGAGATCAATGGAATCCCAATTCATATTATCCCCTAGTTGGGTATATCTATCTATAGATTTATCTAGGCATTTTTATTAGAAATCTCCACATAATAAATGGGTTGAACATAATATTGATATTTTTCTAGGAGGGAAAAAAATTATACCACATTATCAAATAAAATTTGTTGAGTTAATGTTTATCAAAATATAGCTCTAGTTATCTAAAAATTTGTCTTGTTACCTTGAATAAATCATAGTGAGTAGTATATGCCTTGTTTTCCATGAAGATGTTTAGTATTATAAGACTCTATGTGATTTACTAAAAGGTGAAACATGTGATGGTGAAGAACATTTATCCTCTTCCTTGTATTTATGATCACATTGATTAGTTATAGGGATTCTGGTGGTTCTCCAATATCGATCTTTTTTAATTTTATCACTAGCGTCATGTTATAGTGGAGGATATCCTGAAGATGGAGATTTTTAGAATTTATGGAGTATACAATTTCATGGTGATCATTTTTTTACTAAATAATGGAGCATCAATATTTTCAACTCCCCAGAATGAGATATTTTACCTATATCTAAGATAATTCTTCCTTATTTTCTGATGATTCCAAATAACTCACCAAATACCTAAGGATTCCATGTACTATAACATGATGAGACATTTATTTTACGAATGCTTAAAATACAATTTAATCACATTATTTGGCTTCAAAATTCCATTTTTCTATTTAAACCCAAAATCATTTTTAATAAAAAAAACATTCCCTTTTCACAAGATAAACCCACTGTGTTTCTATAAAATCATTTTTAAGACATTTTTACATGTTTGAAAACCATTAAATAACTATTACAACAATTTCAAAATTAATTTCTATAATTAAATTCAACAATTTAATTTAACACATTTTCCAAAAAAACCAAAATTTTAATTCCACAATTTAACTCATAAAATTGCCATAAACCTGCCCTAATTTAATTGAACTAACAATTTTACAAATATCAATGCCAAACCCATTTAAAATCTCATAATTCACTATAATCTTGTTTTTATAAATTTCATTGTATTAAAATTTTAGCAATTGTATTTAAATCAACAATATAAATAAATCAACTAATACCAGGATTAACAATTGGGCTAATTAGGATGGAACCACCTACTTTTTTATGAATCCTAACACTCAAAATTGATGACATCAATGAGAAAAAAGGTGTAAAAGATCTCGAAAATCATCCTAGAAGAATGATCTAACACCAAAGGGAATAGATCCATCATTACAAAGATGATCCAAGAGAGGATAAAGAGAGATATATAGTAAACGATGAAGAAGACTTACCCTAATATTTCCCACCATGGAAATAATTATTATCACCAATTGAATGGATTTGGAAGAGTTGGAAGGATTCATGAATAAAAAGAAATGGACTCTTTTCTAGGGATAGGAAACTTGATAAGTGGACGAGAGTATTTCCTTTCATGTTTTTTCTTGTATAGGATGTTTTCTGGGTATTACACTGCATGTTAACTAGTTACATGTCATGAAATTTTTTATTTTAATAACATTAAAGACACATGAAATATGTAACACCCAATAATAATAGGGTATTAAATGAAAATTAACATCTATTCACTTTATACAATACCAATGATTCATAACAAACAAAAACCCCCCTGATACACATTGAAACCAAATCTTAAAATACTTCACGTTGTGTAAAGGATATTCATAGCATGTACCCATTGAACTGTGAATGAAGCTTCAGGGATGCACCCAACTGAAGTTATACAACATGTAATTTCCTGGTAGTTTACAAAAACAACATTTCTAAAGAAGAAAAATATAATAATTTTTTGTCATTACCATAATAGGTATCCTCCCAACCTAAACATAACCCTTACCTAAACAATCAAAAGGAACCCCATAAAATGGTTTTATAAGTACCAATCAGTTCAGTAAGGTGATTTCAAAAGATCCACACTAAAAAACATTCTATCCCTTGAGGGACAATGAAGAATCTTCGCTGAAAAATAGATGAAGAAAATACTCAATCATCAGTGCCTCATATTCCCAAGTCTCGTGACTATCTGAACCATGATTCCATATGTGATGATCCAATAATTTATGAATAAAATATTCTGTCATTTAATATATTATATATATATAATGCACTCTTTTTTATTTTTATTGTGTTTAAATGGAAATTAATTATCATTACCATGGATAATTTAACCATTGAATAATGATCACACAACTAGTATAATTATAAGGTCTTAACAAATCCATTAGGCACAAAAAAAGGAGATGATTGCCTCAACAAGTTTGCTTGAGCCATATGAATCTCATTTTTTGGAGTTCATAATAGAGGTAGCATCATTAAGAATTACTCTTGAAAAAGCCTAAGTCGGGCGTCAATAAATTAAGCTTTAACGGAAATTCCTCATGGAGAGGATCATGTTAATTGAGATTACCACTTTGGTGATGTTATCTGAGACTTTTGAAGAGTCTTTCACATACACACACCATATAGTTAGGTACTATGTGAGTGTTATAAGGGGTTATGTAATAAGGTATTATTTTTTCATTGTATAATCCCTTTTAATAAATAAATTTTTTATTCTATAAATCATTTAGGGGAATATTATTTCATAAAAAAAGAATTTGATAAGATGATATTTTATGTAAACATCATACTTTTAAGAAATATATACATTATTATAATAATATATGGTTTTAAATAATATTTTTATAAAAAAATTCTTATAAATGATGATTATATCTCTTCATTTTTTTAAAGATTAGGTAACTAGTTTGATAAGAGTTATATTTTTTTATATGATAAAATCGAAAGTGTTATTTTAATGAATTTATTTTAATGGATTAATGAAATTTCAAAATTATTATGATCTTTATAAAATTTTAATCTCAAATTACTTTTATTAATAATAAATGAGTGTATAAAGTTTATCTGGTAAAATGTAATTTTTTAAGGTTTAAAAACTATTTTTTCCAAAACCCAACAATTTTATATGAAGGTGGGTTCTAATTTTAAATGATAAAATTCACATATTTTGAAAAAACTTTACATAAAATGAATATTATTTTTTGATTTCGTGTTTCAAAATTATAAAGCATTGAATTTTTCCTAATTTTCAAAGATAGTTAAAATTTTCGGTAAAAATTTAATCATATTTAAATATATAATGTGTTTTCTGACATCATAATGACCTAGTAGGATTGTAATAAATACCATAATGGGATATTATACAAAATAAATGTTTTAAATTTAAAATAATGTCACTTTTTAATTTGAATTATTTTATAATTCCACAGCGAATCCTCCAAAATTTATAATATATTTTATTATTTTAAATTCATTTCCTTGATAGTGTTACTCACCTCCACAAAAGAAAGGAAACTATTGTAATATCTTTATCCCATTAACATATAAAATAATAATTTCTAATCATCTTTGGAGAAAGTGTTCAATAATTGTGGTAATTTTCGTTTTTTTGAATATTTTAGTGTGTACTGTCCAAAAACTAAAAAAAATAAAGAATCCAACACTACTCTTATATAAACAAAATCATGAAACCATTCCTCTTCATTCAAACTTCTTTATGATCATCATCAGTATATTCTAATCTCCCTATAGTCTTTCCAAGGTTCCCTCAAGATCCCATGAATCCTCTCCCAATCCATTTATATAACACATCCATGTATGGGATCTTCACTTTCCTTCCTTTCTCATTTTTATCCAAGTATCCATACATTTTTATAAACTATTATTTTTCATTTAAAATAATGGGGTATGTTTTCTCACCTCCCCAATACATCCCTTATTATGTTTTAATGATTAGATAACTCTTTGTCTCTCATTAATTCCGCCCATTTACACCAATTTCCAAGTTGAAATTTCAAATGAGTTCTTCCATTACTCATCTGTCATCAAATTTAATTATTATGTTGCACATTATATATCCAAATTAGTTGTGTTGGTACATGAATTTATATAACCCATTTAATTTCTATTTCAATAAACTATTATTATAATCCCATAACCTTCATCAACTATTTTAAAAAAATTATGTCAGCTCGTTAGGCTGTCAAACTTTCAATATGATTGTCCGTGCCAAAATCATCATGTTGTGAATACCATGCCCATTTCTCTGTCAAGGGTATTCACCTTGGTTAAAATATACTTATTGATTATATTTTTACATGTACTTATTCCATATTCCTTTATCATTGTATTATTTATGATGTTGAATGAATCCATGTAATATGATCTATGTGGAACTCATATGCATGAGATTGAAATGACTATGAAGGGTGTTCCATGATATATCTCTAATGCATTGCTTAATTTTTATTATCAGGATACATCATGTTGGGATCTGGTTTTACCTTATTCCATTATGTTACTTTTTTCCATCACGTTGGTACAGGGGTTAACCTAATTTCTTTATGTTTATGTTGCAGGGTATTATGATGTTTTAACATTTCCATGTTATGATAATCATGCTATATCATATCAGTTTGTTCATTGTTTTATTACAACTCATTATCATTACTATTTCCAAACATGTTTTTTATTCATCGTGTAATTCCTTGTTTACTTCCTCACGAATATTTATATCTCACCCTTTTCTTATGTATTCACTTTTTTTATCCCACACAATTCCAAGTACAAGAGGAATGTTGTGGTCATGTAAAAAATGATTTCAACAAAGGCGTTGTATTTTATGTTTTCATTTGTCAGGTAATGTTCCTATGACCCACAGACATAATAACTATCGATCTTATGGGTTTTATTAAGTTCAAGTTTCTATAATAAATCATTTATAACTATTTAATAAAGAATTGAGTTGTTAAAGATTCATCAAAGTATAGGTTTCGTTATTATTTCTGATTAGGATTAGAAAACAATATTGAAAGCATTTGGGATAATACAATGTATAATAAAAACATCCCTAAATTTTTCTGGTTATATAGTATGTGGGTTATCAATAAAATACATATATATATAGTAACGAACATGTAGAGGTGGCTCTAGCAAATATGTATCTATGTGTAAAAAATGAAAACACCACTTTGAGCTCGACTCGAGTAATAACTAGTGCATGATAATGGGTCATGCCTCATTCTTAGATCGACACTCCTAGAGGGCATTTTTTGAGAAATTCATAAGATTAATATGACCCATTGCTATGGGATCAATAAAAAATTCCCATAAAAATATACGTTAGGAAATATATCATAGATAACGTAGAGTAAAGCTTATAAATTAATAATATAAATAAATAAATGTAATTTATAAGTTATCCTTTTTCATTGGATTTACCTTTATGTGTTCAATAGATTAAAATAATTACACCTAATTTTTCTTTTATTCTAACCGATGATAAATAATAGGAGGAATCGGGTCAAAAACAGATGTGAATATAAATGTGATGACAGTTCAAATGAGATGCCCAATCTGATTGGAGTGTTAATTGTAATCATTATCATGATATTGTATCAGTCAAATCATGTTTTGAATAGAATCATTGGTCAATAAAAATTTCCAATCCCCCCTAATAAAGAAAAATTCACAATCGATATCTTCATTAGACAAAGGCCTCTTACTTTCGATTATACATCTAATCCTTCTATCTATGAACAATGGATCAATTACATTGAGAAGAATATATCCGTCCTTAAATGATACAAAAAAGGGAAGGTTATTTTTACTTCATATCATACAGAGGGTGAATATGATCAATTGTGGGAATTGATCAAAAATACAAAGCCTCGGGAAGAGATTGAGGTGATGAGATGGAAGGATTTATCAAAAATGTTTTTTGGTAAATATTTTCCAAGTACCCTCCATCATAATATAGAAATATATTTCCTTACACTCATAAAAATGTTGAAAAATTCATTGGGG
The DNA here is from genome assembly GCA_963277665.1 of Viscum album. Lineage (NCBI taxonomy): Eukaryota > Viridiplantae > Streptophyta > Magnoliopsida > Santalales > Viscaceae > Viscum > Viscum album. The sequence continues at coordinate 194,755,353 of OY728127.1, forward strand.
AGTACAATGAAAAACTCACCATACAAGCATGATACACCTCTGGTTTTTTTGGTAACCCCTCGAATGCATGGTTTACCGCTTCTTTTGTGGGCTAAAACCTAGCCTACAGAAAGCCCTTGTGGTCCTTGACATTGAAATATATGAAGAGATAGTTTGATTTCCCTCAAAGTCGAGATGGAGATTAACGAATCAATGGGGTATCATGGGGATAAGAAGTGGAATGTGTACTTTAATTTGAGTGGTTTTTTGAAAATATCCAATAAGGCTAGTAAATTCTAGCATCCCACTTTCCAATGGTGTGAAAGAAGAACCCTAGAAATTGACTGATGGGGAAAATGAAATACTTTAAGTGCGAGAACGAAGGGAACGAAGACAATGATTGCCGATATGAAAAACATGCTACTACTATAGAGGAAAGGAAGAATCCATTTGATCCTCAATGTGTTGTAAATTTATAAAACTTCATAGAACTAGGGTACATTGTGAAAAAATTCCCTAAGACAATGGTTTTCAGAGGCAACTAACAACCTACATGGAAGTAAGTGTGATATTTTTTCATTAAAACTGCCAAAGTGATTCCCAAAAATGATGTGGTGAATGTTATGGTAGATATTCATTCCAGAATTGGGTACTTTCTTTTGGATTATAGTTATACACATTCCCTTATATCCTAAATTTTTATTAGAACAATCCAAACACCACTTCAAATCATGGAAGTAGATATGTCGGTGATAATGAAAAATGAGGCAATTATTGAATCCCATTAATATAACTCCTCCCATATCATAATTTCTAGATTTAACATCTTGGTGAATCTCATCATACTTTGGTTAGTGGAATTTGATTCAATTTTTTGAATGAATTTCCATTCCCTATACAGAGCCAACATAAATTTTCTTGATAGGAAAATCACTCTCTATATGTTTAATCATCCCTTGAGTATATAAATGTGAAAGGAGGAGGATAAATCTTCTTTTTAACCATCATCTAAAACATGGATATTACTTCCTTATGAGCACTTGTATCTTTCTCAGATGATTGATTCTGTGGAAGGAACCATCATCGAATACATGAACATTGTAAGAGAATTTGATAATGTGTTTCCCAATGAATTTATTGGTCTTCCTCCTAGAACGTATGTTGAATTATCTAATGATTTTATACCTGGATAATTGAAAATATCCAAGACTCTATATAGAATTGTTTTTGTGGAGTATAAGGAGCTAATAAAACAACTACAAGAAAATCTGGGTAAAGGGTTTATATGCCCATGTTCTTCACCATAGGGTGCACTGTTCCTCTACATCATGAAGAAGGATGGGTAAATTTTCCTTTGATTTGATTTTCATGAGCTTTAAAAATCACGATAAATAAAAAATATCTTTTTCTATGAAATAACAATTTTTTTGATCAGCTATGTGAATTATAATACTTTTCCAAGGTAGGTCTGCAATTGGGATATTACCAACTACAGGTGAAGAAGGAGTATATTCTCAAGAATTCATTTCATTCAAGTTATGGGCACTATGAATTCATAGTGTTTCCTTTCAGACTCACTAATTATACATAAATAATCATATACCTTATGAATAGTGTATTTATAAATTACCTTGACTACATTGTGTTTATATTTTTTGATCATATTCTACTATACTTCTAAACCAAATAGGATCACGAGGAGAATATAAGCATTGTACTAGAGACCTTGAGAAAGGACAAGATCTATGAAATGTACAACAAGTGTGTGCTCTGGGTGAATGGAGTCTCATTATTGAAAAATATCATCACAAGAAATGTGATATCAATGGATCCTTCCAAAATAATAACAATTGAGGGATTGATAAGAACACCATCTTGGATGGATATACATAGAATCCATGGGTTAGCTGGATATTTTTACCAATTTGTGAGAATGTTCTCAGGATTATTATACCCTATTATCAAGCTAACTCGGAAGGGAGTGAAGTTATCTTGGAATGAAAAATGTGAAGAAAGAATCAAGGATTTGAAAAAGAGTATTATCACTTCCATATTCTCAGACTACCCAAAAGTGTGTAACATTTCATAATGTATAACAATTTTTTGAAGAAGGGATTAGGATTTTTTTGGATACATAATGAAAATTTCACCACATTTTCCTCAAGGAAGTTGAAAACTCATGTGAAAAATCATCCCATGCATGATCTAGGGTTGGAAGCTGTGATCTTTAAATTGAACATATAACATCATTGTCAAATTGAGTAATAGTGTGAAATATATATGTATAAAAATATTATCAAATAAATATTGACACAGAAAGATATAGACATGCACCAATGATAATAGTTAGAGCTCATCAAGGATTGTGACTACTCAAGGCATTACTATAGAAGGAATGGGAACCAAGTGGTATATTCTCTAATTAAAAAGGAATCACTAATTCTATCATTGATAAGAATTGTAAAGGATCCAATATTTTAAGATTTGATGGATAAGATCATTATAATCATAAAGAAGGGAACATCATCAATCCTTTCACAAATGACTGCTCAACCATCTCTTTTGTAAAGGTTAATAGATTCTAAAAAAGATGACGTGGGAATTCCAAAGAGAGCGAAAACTATCAAAAAATTAAAATCCTTACTGATCAATGATAGTGAAGAAGGAATTGTGGGATTTGGGTCAAGAATATGTTTTCAATCAATTATAATTATAATGAAATAACTTTTGGATGATGCATATAGATTTAATCTATCCATTCTCCCAAGAAACAGAAAGATGAATTGAGATCTCCGAGAGAATAATTGGTGGGATAATATGAAGAAAGATATCACTGATTATGAATCAATGTTACTGATATGTCAACAAGTGAATGATAATAGATTTATGTTTATGAGGATGGAGAAACCATTACCCATACCAACATGGATGTACAAAAAATCACCGTATACTTTGTCATAAGACTTATGAAGACATCCAAATGATGCAATTCTATCTGGGTTGTTGTGGATAGTCTTAAAAAGAGTCCAAACATCATTGTTATTCAAGAGGATTTCTAATTTGATAAATTGTCACGGATATACATCAGAGAAGTGTTAAGGCTGCATGGTGTACCACAATTGATTATATGTGATTGAGATCCCAGATTCACCTAAATGATCTAGAAGAGTCTCTAATATGCTCTAAAAATGAGATGAATGTCCGTATGGCTTATCAACCTCAAACTAATGGTAAATATAAGTGGACTGTCTGAATATGTTAGGAAATGTTTATATCATTCACAATGGACATCAAAGGATATTGGGATCAACATATTCCATTGGTGGAGTTTTCTTACAACAATAGTTTCCGCTCACATTTCCAAATGGCTCCTTATGAATCCCTTTGTGGGAAGAGTTTTTGAACGCCGACATGTTGGGATGAAGTTGTGAAATAAAATCTTCTTTGTTAAGAAATAGATGAAAAAAGGTGGAGAAATTGAATACCATCCAACAACAAATCAAATACACTTAGAGTAGAAAAAACAGATTTGCGGAAAATTCTCATTAAGAACTAGATTTTGTTTTTACATAAATAGTATTCCTCTTCATAACTTCATGAAAGAGAGTTATGATATTTGGGAAGAATGGAAATGTTAATCCAATGTGGATCATCCATTTTTGGATCCTTGATCACATCAGAGTAGTGGCCTATCCACTAGTACTCCCACCGAACCTGTCTCAAGTGAACGATGTATTCCACGCATCACTCTTGGGGAAGTACATACCTGACCCATAAAATGTACTAAATCCAGAAGTGGTACCATTTGATAATGATATATCCCATGAAGATAAGTCGTTAAAGATATTATATCGTTTCGAAAAAGTTATATGATATTAGACAAAACCTCTTGTGAATGTGTGGTGGAAAAACAACGAGTTTGAATAAATGACATGGGAACTGGAGAAAGTGATGAGGAAAGGCTACCATCATATTTTTAGTGTTGTAAAATGAAATTTCTAGGGTGATATTTCTTAAGAGGGAAGGTTGTAATGACCTGATCATTTATGAATAAAATTCCCTCTCTCTTAATGTCTTATGGATATAGAAAACACATGAACTATTTTTTATATTAGTGTTTGTTTTAAATGAACATTAAGTATCATTACAGTTTATAATATAGTATTTGAACAGTGATCACACAACTAATATAAATATAAGGATTTATGAAATCCTATTGACATAGAAAAAATTTGTGATGGCCTCAATAAGTAGACTGAGGACCTACAAAGCTCATTCGTCGAAACTCAAAAAGGAGGTAGCGTTACTGGGATTCTCCCTTGACCAATCCCAAGTCGAGATTCAAATGTTAGTCTTAAATGAAATTTCCTAAATGAGAATTTCATGTTAATAGAGATTACCACCCGAGGGATGTCATCCGATCTTCCCCAAGATATTTTCATTATCACACACCATACCCTTTTGTCTTATGTGGTTGTTATATGGGGTTATGTAATAAGTTATTAGTAACTTTTTTTATGATAAAATTATATATATAATTTTTTTATTCAATCAATTCTTTTATTGGAATAGTCTTTCTTAAAGAAATGTTTAATTTGATAAATGGACATTTCGTGTAAAAATAGTAATTTTTTGAAATATATAAATTATTATATTAAATTATGGTATTTATTAATAATATTATAAATATAATTCCTAAAAATAATTATTATATTAGTTTCATACCTATAAATGATTATATAATCAGTTTGATAAGAGTTATATTTCTATATGAGAAAGAAAAAATTGTGATTTTAAAGAATTTGTATTCTATAATTAATTAATTTTTGAAATAATTAATATTTCAATAAAATATTATTATCAAATTAATTTTATTAATAATAAATGAGTATAAAATTTTAATAATTTGAAATTTAATTTTTATTATGTTTTCAAAACTGTTTTTTTTTTTCAAAAACCATTCAATTATCAATAAATATCAGTTCCCATTTAAAAAGTGAAAATTCATAGATTTATAAAATTAGTTAGGTATAATGAATATTATTTTTGGAATTAGGATTTCATAATTTTCCAACAAATAATTCTTCATAATTTTCTGATCGATTCAATTTGTTGGTTAAAAATTAAATAATATATAAACCAATAGTGTGTTTTATGACATCATAATGACTGAATATTTATTTAATAAAGAACATAAAATTTATATTCAACCAAATATATGATTTAAATTTAATGTAATGTTATTTTTTATTTGTTTGTGATATTTTATAATGCCTTAGTGAATCCTCCAAAATTTATAATATATTTTATGATATTAAAATGAATTCCTCGAGAGTGTGAATCACCTCCACATAAGTAAGGGAAATATTTAAATACCTCTACCCCATTTCCTTATAAAATATTGGTTTTTACTACTATTTGGAAAAACTGATGTGAAAAAACCATGTTAAGGTCAGTGGTATTGAATATTTTAGTGTTTAGTATTCAAAACCTAAATAATAAAGACTTCCGACTCCTTTCCTATATAAACACACCTAAGAACCCATTCTTCTTCACTAAAACTCCTTGAATATCATCATATAAATTATCCACACTCCCTAGAGTCCTCCCAATGTTCCCCAAGCTCCCATGAATCCTCTCTGGAGCCATTGGTATCACAGATCCATGTAATGGATCCTCACATTCCTTCCTTTCTTATTTTATTCATGTTTCATTGTATTGTTATACCCATTTATTTTTCATTTAAAAATGATTTGGTGTGTTTTTGAACCTCCACCATGCCTCCCTTATATTTTTTAATTTTGTGATTTTTATTTGTCTCTCATTAATCCATCCCATGTACACCTATTACCATGAATAAATATTATAAGAGTTATTCAATTTCTCCTCTTTCTTCAAATTTTGTTATTATGTTACGTATTCTATTTACAAATATTTGTGTTAGGACATGAATTTATATGACCCCCATATTGAAATACACATGTATATATGATTTGAGACCCTTTACTCTCTCATCACCCATTTTTGTGACTTTTTATGTCCTGCCATTAGACTGTCGAAATTGCACCATGATTTTCTAGGCCAAAATCATCATACAATAGAAAACCATTCCCATTTATCTATCAAGGGTATACATATTTATACATATATCCTTATTAATTATATATCTTCATGTATATATTCAAAATTCCTTTTTCATGAAATAAATTATAATGTTGAATTAATCTTTTTTATATGATCAATGTGGAACATATTAGCTTGAGATTGAAATGATAATGAAGGGTGTGCCATGATAGCACTCCAATGCAATTGGTAATGTTTAACATCATGAAAAATCATATTGGGATAGGGGTTTTCCTGATTCATTTATATGAAATATTCCATCATGATGGGTAAGGGGTGTACCATATTCCCTTATGATAATGATTTAATCTTTTAAGATGAGAAAACGTTTCAATGATATGATAATAATGAGATATCATGCCTTTATGTAATTTTTCTCTTGTCCTCCGTTGGTATAAATATTGCCTTTAATTATTTTCTTTTAAATGTTATGCCTTGTTTACTCCCTTACTGGGCATTATAGCTCACCATTTCCTTATGTATTTCCTTAGGTAATCCCATGAAATTCTATGTATGAAGTAATTTCAAGGTCCTGAAAAATTTGTTTTCAATAAATATATTGTATTTTTTTGTCTTAAGTATTCATGCAATGTTCCTAATCCCCAATAAAACAAGTCCTCTCTAACTTCTGGTTTGTATTAAGTGAAGGTTTATGTAATAAATCATGCTTAAGTGTGTAATAATTACCACCATTGTTATAATATATCATAGAAACCAATGGTATCATCTTCTCATGACATAACTTTTTCACAGAATAAACCATCCTCACTGAAATCTCAGTTAGAGATAAATTATGATTAATCTCAAGATCACTTCATCTCAAATTATGAGATGGATCCGATAAATAATTTATCAGTGGCGATATAAAAAACACATTATCTATCAAAATCATCTACAGTGGTAGAGATAAATAAACAGAATATTTAAACAACTAATATATAACCTATAAATGTTCCAAAAAATTAAGATCAAGCATCGCATTCCTTCAAAGATGTCAATGACACAACCTGGGTGACACATTCAAGAAAATATGATCACTATCTAAAAAGTACAAAACTCTACGTGTCGATCTTCACAACACATATATCGGATCTATGATACCATCAATATCTAATTATTCAACTAGTAATTAGTTTCATCTCCTACACCATGCATGGTCCAACCAGGGAACATTCACCATTCTCTAACTAGCACAACAGAGATTTGCAAGGCTGGCCATTCAAGGGATCAAAATGAGCTATTCTAATCATGGATTTGTAAATGTTGTTATAAGAGACCTCAACCATCTTCATGTGATCATCCCAAGTCCCTCAAAAGTCATGGACATTGGCATGAAGCATATCCCCAAGAATCTATATAGCATTTTATGTTAGATCATCTTACTATGGATGATAGGCCATACTCAAACAAACATGACATCCTATTACCTCCCAATGGAATCTCCAAAACAATGAAGTAAACCGAGGATATATATTAGACAATATAGAGGATGGAAGTCCATTTAAACGACAAATATCTCTAACATGGAGACGTACCAATTCCTTAACATTGGATGTACCGTGAATTGGAATAATGAAATCCAACATGGTTAGTTTTTTTATCATAGATCATATAGTATTATTCCTTATCTGGGTATGAGGATACCCAACCAAAATTTAATAGAGATTTTATCCCACTTCCAATTTGGTATTATAAGTGGTTTATGAAAACCATATGGTTTTTGGTTCTTGTCTTTCCCCTGTTGGAACATATAGCAACTACAAACAAACTCAACAATGTCTCGCCTCAACCATGACGACTAGAACATACTCCACATATCATAGGTTATTTTTGTGGTTACAAATTTCTCTTCCCACATGAAATTATAAAAATACTCTATAAAAACCATCCTTTCCACTAAAGTCATAATGATGCTATTCTGACAACTTAGAACACTGACATTCAAGAAAGAACTCAATGAAACTATCTCCTCTGCATAAAAAGATCCTTTAATGCTATTGAATTCATCATCCGCCTATTTATATTGATGAATAAACTTGATATGTGAGGATTATAAATGAATAATTGCTAAAGAATATTCTACCCCATTATTCTGAACTCCAATATGCATCTGTGTAAAGATAGCCATCAAATTATGCTCTTCCAAAGATTTAGTAATAGTCTGGGTTTGAATTTTCATACTCAATGCATCAGGAAGAACATTAACTTTTGTTGGGGTGTATACAATTTCAATGTTGAATGATTTCAAGTCCTATAAACAATTATTCTAGTGAAGATTCAAATACTTTTGAGATAATATATAACTCAAGCATTTATGGACTAAAAACATGATAATTCTATTCCCAAAAACGTAATGTCACCTAATAATATGATCATTAATTAATGCTTCATGTTTTTTATCATTGGTAGGTTAATTATTCTTGTGTGTCCTAGGATGATGAGATCCAAAGAAAAATACATGGTTGTCATTATATAATAACTAATCTGAGGCCTTAAACAGATGTGTCAAAAAAGACCACATATCCATGCTTGCCTCTGGAAGATTCAACAATAGAGCAATGGTCAGAATACATCTCAGCTTAGTAAAATTGAAATTTATAATTCTATGAAATATTTACACCCTTTCAAGTCAAATCATTCATCGGGGAAGCCAATGTCAGGAAGTCATTCATGAACATGGGGTAGTATCTGAATACTACCATATCTTGACACCACGTGTCCCATGAATTTCCCATAATGAATGCAGAAATCCAACTTTGTATGTTTGGAATATAGTCATTGACTTCTCCCCAAACTGAGAACTGTTCTCAAATGGTGTACATGTTCCTACTCATATTTGTATTTAACAATGATTCCATCCAAAAAGACAACTTCAAATGTATGAAAATACTCATGGAGGATCTTTTTCATCAAATCCATGAAATTTGAAAACAAATTTTTCATAAAAAGGGAATAACAATGTAATCAAAATGGTCGTACCTATTACGGAAGATGATTTTCATAATGTCATAATCTTTTATCCCAAACTTATTGTAACCAGACCGGATACCAGTCATTGAAAACAACTTCTCAACTTTCAGTTGATCAAACAAATCATCATTCCACAGAAATAGATATTTATTCTTTATTGTGACTTGATTGTGTTTTTGATAATCATTACATAGGCTAAGATATAAATTATAATTATTAGAAAAGGGATCTAGTGCTACCTAGGTGATACACTCAAGTTTATAAATCCTTTTTCAAAAAGATCATAAAACTGAAACTTCATCTCTTTCAGTTCTACTGGTTCAATGCTGTAGGAAGTAATTTAAACTGGAAGAGTACTAAACATTAATTCAATCGAGAACTCATATTATCTTATCGGTGGAATAACGATGAAATAGGATGAAAAGGAATCTTGAAACTCAATGATGATTAAAGGAAGATCATTGCTCAAATATTCCTTATCCAGATAAAAAAATAGTGATATTACTTCCTATGTTTTTTATAAGAATGTCTGTCTCTACACGACCTCAGGTCCCAATCTCATGGAAATACAAGCGACACACCATTGGGTGTTTTGAAGTAGTCTTATTGAAGATAACAATCAATAAAAGGTTTAAAATAAATGATCCAATCTATCCGGAATATAATCTCAAAAAATTTCATGTTGAGACCTAACCAATTCAAGTATGTTCAACTTCTGAAAGAGAGAATAAATAACTGGTACTACGAAGACCATTATCTTTATTTCTACATAGGGTTTTACTAATATTCATTGCATAAGATTGTTTATCCCTAAAACCCATAAGAATATTAACAATAAAAGTTGAAATAATTGAACATGATGCACTAGTATCAAATAGAGAAGTCACCAAGGATGATGATTTTGTAATTTTACATATCATTATTTTGAGACCCATGCCTGCTTCCTCTAGAGACACATCTGTTACATGTTGAATCTTAGTTCCGGATTCATTTTGATGGAACCCATTCATACCTGAATAATATGGTTGTGTTGTAGTTTTTGGAGGATATGATGATATTTTCCCACAATTTGGAGTTGATAAATGATGGTAGAATCCTTGTGTGTTCCATGAATGTCCATAAAAGCTACATTTATTGGGTGCATCAGTGAAAATCCTCTTATAATTTCCAATCATTCCACACTAATATGATGTCAAATAACATCTTACTAGTGATTTAGGAGGTCTAGGATGACTTTTCCATCAAGAAGAACCGCAGGAATCAGCATTATTAGGTTTTCATTTGAAGAAATAAAGGCAGAAACTGGGAGAAAATGGAAACCATATCAACCTTGTCATTCCATGAAGTTCCATTTCAACCATCATCACTATATCCAGAACCTCAATATATATGGTAATATTTATAATGAAAATTTGAGACCAAATATTTGATTGATGTCCAAACTCGATGTGTAGAGCCTTTGTACTTTCATTAGATACAATCTCATTAGAAAAATATACCATCTCAATAATGTTATTTGAATACTTAGTCAGAGTTCTATCATTCAACTCAATCGTCAAAAACTCCATCACCTTATCCAAAAAATTTGACTCCGGATAGATCTTTTTAATGAAAATAACATTTACGTCCTTCCAATCTAATCCATCGTGTTTCTATGCCATCACCATTGTGTCCCATCATCCCCTACTTAGTACCACTATCATGAAGGTTTTACACTTCACCATTATCATATCCATTATATACAGGAACTAAAATTGATTTTATATCTTCCTCAAACATTCTTCAAAATTTTATGGATCATTGGAGACATTAAAATGTATAGGCTCTTGATGAAGGTACACTATATAATTATTTTGAAGAATATCACCCATATGATCCTAAGATGGAGCCTGAATAGGGACTGGAGGTTGTGGCTATCCTAGATCTTGTACAATGCACACGATGTACTCAACTGGATTTGGACCCAATTGAGGAATAACTTGTTGTGGTTTCAAATCTTCCTCTTGGACCTAATTTTATATTTCTCTGAGAGGCATGATGATAAAATACATTAAAATATAACCTTTATATAATGATTAAATAGAGAAATGAGGGAAACATAAATCCAGAAAGATAAGAAAAAATAGATATGGATTTCACTTTATCCATATAAAAAGGGGGGATAGTCTAAAACTAATCAATAATATTTCATTCCACTACCACACATAGTGACTTAAGGTTATTTGTGGTTAGAGTTGGCTAGGCACTCAATCAAAACTACCTATGTTGTAATGAAAATATTTAAAAAATGCATACTGAATTTAAGACAAAAGATCAATAGTCACCTATAATATCACTATGTTATGAACCAGCCCCGGTACCCTAGTATCCCGATCAATGTGCAGGACCTGACATTGGAAAAATAGAGTTCCCGATCCCCATGGTTCGGTGATGACTACCTAGCATCATACAACATGAATGTGGGAATTAATTATCCACTTAACAAAGATAAAGAAAGGCAAGAAAGTCAATATACATATAAAATAAACTCCACTAGGATTAGTGTACTAGAATACCACATGGCCTAAAAATTCCGAAGTTCTAAAACCTAAGTACCAAACGGGGAAAAATATCCCAATATCACTAATGACACAACAAACCATGACCAAGGTTCAACTGCTAGATCCTCAAATATGAGATCCTTTCCCCTTACTCACTACTGTAATAAGAAAGTATGCCAACACCTGAAAGAAATAGTAGGTTTTGATCATAATCCCAATAGGTTTCCACCAATCAGTATATAATTGATTCCAAATATATATTTTAAAAATAAAACCATTCAACTTTCAAAATAATCACCTTTGGTAATTCAATAAAATATTTAAACAAAACATGTTATGTAGTTTCAAAATGAGGGAAAATACATTTACAGCACATGATTCACTTTACCAGGGATGTAATATTTCAAGAAAAGTTTTTTAAATAAAATAGTTTCATAAAATAGTTTATGTAAATATATAAAAGTCATGTAAATTTGTTTTACAACATTGGAAAACATTTATATTTCATATATAAATAAAAAATTGAGAAGCATAGTCATCTAAAATGTATATAGGAAAGTATTAACTAGATATAGTATTCCACACTCTCTTTGTGATATTAGAAAAATGTGTATACTCACATCCCTTTATAATTTCCTAAAAGCTACACATTACCCTCCCATTGGGGATCTTACATACTGTATGTATGTTTTTTAATTAAAATTCTTCCATTTAAAAGTACCAATTTTCCATTTTAAACTAAAACATGTATTAATAAAAAAAACATGACCTTTTCACAATATATAACCACTGAGTTTCAATCAAATCAAATTAATGTAAAATTTACATATTTGAAATCCATTGATAACCAAATCTATCCTTTTCAAAATTCATTTCAGGAATTAAATTCAAAAAATTTATTGAAAACATTTCTATCAAATCCATAATTTAAATTCAACAATTTTATTCAACCAATTTCCATAAACATTCCCCAATTCAATGTAATGATATATTTCAAAAAAATTATGCAAAAATAATTTCAAATCTATAGATTCACAGGAGTTGGTATTTTATAAATTTAATTGATTAAAAATATGATCAATTGAATTTTAATCAACAATAAAAATAAATCATGTAGTACAAGGATAATCAATTTGGATTATTGAGATATAAACTCCTAATTTTTCCTAAAACCTGACACTTGAAACGTCACACGTCAATGAGAAAAAAGGTGTATAAGATCTTAAAAATCAACCTAGATGTATGATCCTACACTAAGGTAAATTTATTCATCAATACCTGAAACACACGGTCGATTGTCGCCTATCGACCAGTCAAAGTTCTGGTGCTCTGCTAATGTGTATAGCAGCACTCTGGTCGAATCCTCGGCGATGATTCTTTGAAATAGTCGTATGTTTTTAGTTGATTGTATTTTGATTAGGGGGGTTTGTTTTCAGAGCTTAATTGAAATGACTAAATAATTATTATTGATTTAACAGATTGAAAATTATTGGGGTGAGTTCATCATTAGGTTAGTTAATCTTGTGATATCCTTGAGCTTTTCTTTATATTGCATTTAAATTAACACCCATGTCACAAGTTGACGTTGATTTGAATTCCCAAGTGTTAAGGCTTTAATCCAAGCCTTAACATAACTTAGGGTTCTAATATCAATCAGTACATGTTTATGGTAGTGTATTTGTGGTTCCAATAATCCTTGGAAACCACATGCTAAACAAAATATGTCATTAATCCATGACATATTAAGTCCAACATACACAATGTTAAATTAACGAATACACATCGAGCAAATACTCACAATCACTTAACATACCTAAATTATAACTCACCCCAATGAGATATTTACTCATACATTTAGGTTTTTAATATTCTTTTTATAATAATTATGACGATAAATTAAGAATAGAAGAAAAAGAAAGGGATTAGAAAAGAGTGGTACGTCGAACACACACACACGAACAATGATGATAATTAAAAACGTATTTTTGATTGAATGAGGAAGAAAAATAAGGGAAGGGGATTCAACTGAATTTAAACTATTTTAAGAACATTAATATTAAAATACAGAAGGTGGAGGATAATAAGAGATATTGAAAAAGAAACTTGCATTAAAATAGAATTACAAAAGAAAGGACTTACAAAATTACAAAAACGAAGAACACAAAAGTAAGTGAAACAAAAAGAGAGGAGGAAAGGTCTCTCAAGTGAAAACATGAGCATGGAAGTTCCTCCCAAGCCTTTGGAAAGACGTTGTTCGTGCCAATATGTTCTCCTCTCTTCGGAAATTCCAACCCCTCTCAAGGAGAGAAGGGGAGAGTATTTATAGCCCAAGGAGTGCACTGTTTGCATTCCCAATATGTCCCTCAACTTTCATCGTCAATTTGGCTATTCAGATAGCCGAGTATCCAAATATCTCCTTCTTAAAAGTTGTAGATAATAAAGTTGGTAGACTACTGTAAAAATTTGGAGGCCTTTGGACATGTGTATCCAATGTTATGGCGGATTTATTAAACAAATGTAAACTGCCCATTTCTATCCATGCTTTTTCGATGGCCAAAATTTGAATGGATTTGGGAACTGGAAGATGCCTTCAAATCTGAATGAATTCTTCAAAAAAGCTGGCCTTCTATATCTCCTCATTCACACTGAAAAATCTCAGCTCGATTTTATTCTTACATCATGAGATATGTCATGAATAATATACTGATTTTATTTCTCATCCAGAATGGTGGGTTGGACTTCAAAGCTTAATTTGGGCCCCTTGTACTTGGATTTGGGATTTGAAATTTTTATCCAAGATGACATGTAGTCTCTCCCGAATTATCGTGGATAGTTAATGTTTTTTGATATCTGTATTGAGCCCAGTAAATCAATCTTTAAGGCTGGTCCAGTTTGTTCACAAATTCTTTGGTCTTTTTTGTGAGGACCATATAACCCTTCAAATGGCAGAATTGGCTCATGGGACCTTCAAATGAAATGTTTTATATTAAAAGTAGAATCCGAAAAAACATAAACCACACAATTTGGATAAGTATAGTGATAGTTATTTTTAAAACATTAAACTGACTTAATTGGACTACTTCTAAAAATGCTCAAAAATTATACTTAATATTAAAACAATAATATTTCACACAAATTATGCACATTTCATATAAAATCAGTAAAGAGGGAATATAATAAGTCATTAAAATATTAATAACATCAAATCCCCCACACTTAGTTTTGTGCATGTCCTCATGTGCAACAAATACAAAAACATGACAAAATCATTTTTACTCACCAACAGATTTTAAAATTTTGTTTTCTCCAATCAGGGGAGGATTAGACTATTTCACTCATCCATTTTGAATTCCACCACAAGTTGTTACAGAAACAATGTTCCAAAACTAATTCATTTTTTTCATGCTCAAATTTAGAAATGGAAAATGTGGACACTAAAAACTCACACCTCCCAAGATGATAAAATTCATTTGTGGAGGTTTACTCTTTCACCAACCAAAAGTGAAAATCTTAGAGTTTGAAAAGAGCTCTCAACTTCCAATCCCTATACAAAGTGAACAAGAATCAAGAGGTATTTTAGAGGGGGTTTTCTGGGGCTATGGGACGGTAGGAATATAATGTCCAAGAGAGAGAAGAAGAGGGTTAAAATACCAACATAGAAAAAGAAATGCACATTTTTTGAAATAAAACATGGAAGGAAATGAAAACATATATTTACAAGGGAATGATTGTGTGAAGAAAGACACAATAGAGGAAGAAAATATGAAGGTAATGAGAAGATGGAATATTTACAAAACAAAAATCTTCTCCCAATAAGAATATAATGCAAGTGTTATTTTTTTTCTTTTCCTTTTTTCTTTGTTTTTTTCGAAAATTGACCTTGAAACAGATCTCACACTCATATCCCAACCCATGTTTGATCTCCTCAAGACATTAATTGTAATAGTTATAACAAGATCAAAGTTTGAGGAAGAGTGATTTTTGACCTACCCAAGACACAACCCATTTTTTTAATTTTTTTTAATTTTTTTTTTGATTTTGATTTTTTTTTTGATTTTTTTTGAACACTTTTCAATATCATTTGTACAATACATTCCCAAATACCAATGAATGAAAACCTCCCCCCCCCCCAAACTAAAATGGATTCTTGCCCTCAATAATATGATAACACACCAAAAAGTAAGGAAATGATACCCAAAAAATAAATCCATTCCCCCCCGCACTTAAATTTCAAAAACTTATGAAATGAAAATCCATGTTCATATTGGGTGGGATAAGGTATTGGGCTTGTAATATGTCTATCAAAGAAAAGGTTTTCATAGGCCTGAAGGGGCTTTCAAAAGGAGGATTAATGTAATGGGAATGGGAGGCTATTTGGCTATTGTGATTCTCATGTGGTTCAGAAAATGCCTCTATCATATTAATACACACTAAAGTAGGAAATTCAGCTCGAAGGTCCACAAACTCAAGACTCACAAATGGGGGTGAAAACACACATTTTTTAAAGATGGCCCTAGGTGGCCTTGGTGTGAAAGAAAATGTTAGTTCTCATGGTTGGGGAAAATCATTTTCCAAATCAAAAATTGAGCATTCAAAATGTGTTGGTTTTGACACAAAATTATTTATCCAAATTCATAATGAAAATACAAAATTTTTGAGATGAAAACATGTCTGTTAACTCCCCAAAATGGTTGTACAAAATTTCAAAACTCGATGGTGAGTAAGAATGACTTATAATTTTTATTTTATTTTTTTAAGTGATTGTGTTTTGTGGTTTTTTTTAGTTTTTAAGGTTTTTTTAAAATACACACCCTCACAAGAAAGAAAAAAAGGGTTTGAAAAAATAAAAGTGGTAAAAAAATGAAGGAGAGAAGAAGAAGAAGAAGAAAGAGGTAGAGATATGAAGAGATAGAGAGAGAGTTAAAGGTAAAGAGGTGCCCCCTGGTTTGGATTTGGAAGGTCTCCATCTCCATCTAGTGGTTGGTCGATTGGATAAGTTGGAGATCCAGGGGAAGTTGATGATGATCTGGGATTGTGTGTCCTCTCATGGTGATGCTTTAACCAATGTCCATTAACCGTGAATGTCCTTTTGGAAGAGGGGTCTTGGACTTGCACTGCACCAAATGGGTAAATATTAGTAATAACAAAAGGACCTTCCCAACAAGAATCAAGCTTACCTGGGTGAAGTCGGAATCAATAATTGAAGAGAATTACCTTTTAACCTTCATGAAATACCTTATTCATAATGTGTCTGTCATGGAGTACCTTAGCCTTCTCTTTGTACAGATTGGAATTCTCATAGGATTCAAGTCGAAGCTCCTCCAGTTCAGCCAATTGCAACAATCTTTCTTCACCAGATTTTTCACAATCAAAATTACAGGTTTTCACAGCCCAAAAAGACTTATACTGGATTTCAACTGGTAAGTGATACGCTTTACCAAAAACTAGCCTAAAAGGAGACATCCCAATGGGTGTTTTGTAGGTAGTTCGATAAGCCCAAAGGGCTTCACCAAGTCTCTCAGGCCAGTCTTTTCTGGTGGGCTTAACAATTCTCTCAAGTACCCTTTTCACTTCTCTATTAGAGAGTTCAGCCATGCCATTTGTTTGGGGGTGATATGTAGTTGAAGTTTTATGTACAACCCCATTCTTTTTCAGAAGATCTTCCATGGTTCTATTACAAAAATGGATTCCTAAGTCACTGATCAAGGCACGTGGTGTGCCAAATCTTTGGAATATGTGGGTCTTTAGGAACTCACTAACAGTATGAGCATCATCCTTCATAGTGGGTTTGGCCTCAACCCACCTTGAAACATAATCGATCGCAAGAAGAATGTATGAGAACCCATTGGAAGGGGGAAATGGTCCCATGAAATCGATTCCCCAAACATCAAAGATTTCACAAAATATTAAAGGATTTTGGGGTATTTCATTTCTTTTGGAGACTGTGCCGAACTTTTGGCAACTGGGACATGATTGACAGAACTCATGTGAGTCCTTGAAGAGTGAAGGATAGAAGAATCCAGAGTTTAGGACCTTTCAAGAGGTCCTTTGTGGTCCAAAGTGGCCACCTCCGGGAAGTGAGTGACAGAATTATAAGATGGAAGAATGCTCATTTTCTTCAACACATCTCCTAATTACCATGTTAGCCCCAGTTTTCCAAAGCTTATTTTCTTCCAAAAAATAGTATTTTGAATCACTTTTCAACTTCATTTTTTGTTCTTTTGAAAACTTTTCAGGAAAAACACCAGAAACCAAATAATTTACAATTGGGGCATACCATGGTAACTTTGGAGTGAGAGACAAAAGGTTAACAATGGGGAATTCAGGATCAATGATTTCTGATTGAGAAGAATTAGAAATTCTACTCAAGTGATCAGCCACAGGTTTTTCTTTTCTAGGTCTATCTTTGATTTTAAGGTCAAACTCTTGGAGAATTAGGATCTATCTTATTAGACTCGGTTTGGAATCACTTTTCTTGAGTAAGAACTTTATAGAAGAATGGTCTATGAAGATTATGATTTTGGAACCTAAGAGATAGGTCCGGAATTTATCTAAGTCAAAAACCACTGCTAGAAGTTCCTTTTCAGTCACAGTGTAGTGAGATTGAGTTTCATCCAATGTTTTTTAGGAATAATAGATGACATGAGGAATCTTTTCTCTTCTTCAACCAAGAACATCCCCAACAACTCTATCAGAAGCATCACACATTGACTCAAAGGGTAAGGACCAATCTGGGGGTTGGATTATTGGGGCAGATGTGAGAGCAGTTTTGAGTTCAATAAAGGCTCTCTTGCAAACCTCATCGAAATGGAAATTGACATCATTTTGGATTAACCTAGTGAGTGGGAGGTAAATCCTACTGAAGTTATGGATGAATCTCCAATAGAAACCGGCATGACCGAGGAATGAACGGATGTCTCGAACAGAAGTGGGTTCAGGAAGTGATTGGATCACTTCGATTTTGACAGGATCGACTTCAATACCATCTTTTGAAATTATGTTCCCTAGAATAATCCCATTTGCAACCATGAAGTGACATTTTTTAAAATTTAACACAAGGTTACACTTGACACACTTTTGGAGGACTAGAGAGAGTGAATTCAAACAAGATTCAAATGACTCACCATAAATGGTGAAGTCATCCATGAAGACTTCCATGCAGTGTTCAATGAATTCTGAAAAGATACTCATCATACATCTTTGGAATGTTGCAGGAGCATTGAAAAGGCCAAAAGGCATTCTTCTATATGCATATGTTCCAAAGGTGCATGTGAATGTAGTCTTTTCTTGGTCCTGAGGTGAGATTTGGATTTTAAAATAGCTGGTGTATCCATTAAGAAATCAATAGTGTGAATTTCTGGATAATCTTTCTAGAATTTGATCAAGGAATGGAAGAGGGTAGTGATCTTTTCATGTTTCAGCATTCAATTTTCGATAATCGATGCATACACGCCATTTTTTTCACTCGAGTTGTTACTACCTCCCCATGTTCATTTGTGACAACAGTTATCCCACCCTTCTTTGGTACAACCTGAATTGGACTAACCCATTCACTATCAGAAATTGGGTAGATAATACCAGCTTGAAGAAGCTTGGGGATCTCTTCCCTAACTACATCAAGGATGAGTGGATTGAGTCTTCTTTGTGGTTGTCGAATTGGTTTGGATGACTCCTCAAGATGGATGTGATGCATGCAAAGGGCAGGGTTGATTCCTGGTATGTCATCTAGGGTCCAAACTAGGGCCTTTTTGTTTTCCTCTAACACTTGAACAAGTTTGGACTCCTCGGTTTCAATAAGTGTGGCAGAGATAATGACAGGATATGAGTGATCATGGAAGAGGAATGCATATTTCAGGTGTGCAGGAAGGGGTTTTAGATCAGTCTCATCTATCACTTTTGGGCTCGACAACTCAGGAATGGAAGAAGGGACTTCAGTTGCTTCAAGTTCATTTTCCTTAATACTATCCAAGGTGGAGCAGTAGAGATCAGAGTTGAGATGGGATTCAAGAGAGTTGTCAAGATCCTCTAAATTGGTGGAGTCTATGAATGAAAGGTCCACATCAACTTCACCATTTATGACTTGCTTAATCCTAGTGCAGATTTACCAAGATCCAATCTCTTCAGAATTGGATGAACATGATGGAATGAGGTTCAATTGACTCTTAGAAGTGTCCTCAGAAGCATGGATTGAGAATGCAGAGTGATCCTCATATGGGTATCGCATGGATTGGAAAATGTTGAACTTAACCAGTTGGTCACCAAATTCCATGGATAGGATGCCTGAATGGACATCAATCTTAGTCCTCGCAATCATGAGGAATGGTCTTACTAGAATTAGGGGAGATCGAGAATAGTTCATCTCACCTTCCATGTCAAGGACATAGAAATCAGTAGGGAAGATAAGATCATTGACTCGGACAAGGACATCCTCAATTATTCCCTCAGGACTAGTTGTGCTTCGATTGGCTAACTGAATGACAACACCTGTTGGATGTAAGGGACCTAGACCAAGGTTGGAGAAGATAGATTTTGGAATGACATTAATTGAGACTCCTAGGTCTATGAGTTCATCATAAAAATTAGAACATCCAATTTGGCATGGAACTGTAAAGGTCACTAGATCTGTTCACTTTATGGGAATAGACTTCTGGGTGGAAACATTTTCAAAGGTCCTAAGTTGCCTCTTGTGGGTACACAACTCCTTAAGAAACATGGCATACTTAGGATTTTTTTTTATGGAATCTAAGAGGGGAATGTTGACTTCAACACGTCTAAACATGTTGAGCATTTCAGGATTACGTTCGAAGGACTTCTTTGGCTTAGAGACAGCTTGTGGAAAAGGAATTGGATTCCTAAGTGGAATGGAAGGAGGTGAGGCAATGGTTTCAGGTTGCTTTTCAAGTTTCTTTTTCTTTTCATTTTCTAGGTCAACATTCAAAGGAGGGTTGGAGGACTTATCTTGAGGCATAACAAGTTTCTTTCCTCATCTAAGTGAAATTGCACTTACATTACCCTTGGGTTTGGGTAATGGTTGAGCTGGGAGTTGGGAAGAATTTGATTGTTGTTGCTGGATCAGGTGGGATGCAAGTTGACCTATTTGAGTTTCAATGTTTTTAAGGCTAGAACGGGTGAAGGAGGCAAGATCTTCCACTGCACTTTCCCATAGTTGCTTAGAATAAGAGGCTTGCCCCAAATTGGGATTACCTTGATTTTGGTTCTTGGTAAATCGATTATATTGGTTTTGGAACTGGGAAGGCTCACTAGGATAATGGAATCCAGGAGGAGGATTGTTCCTTTGAGGTTGAGGAACAAAAGGATAAGGTTGATGGAAGTTACCACCACCTTGACCATATTGGAATTGGTTTGGGTTTTGAGGAGGGAATTGAGGGGGGTGAGATATGGGATTACCATACCTAAGGCCTTGGTTATAGGAAGAAGAGAAGAGCTCGGAGTGAGGTTGGTTAAAGTTTCTAACAAACTGACCCGATAGTTGAGGATTGGTGTTCCACTGAGAATATGCTACATTGAGCTCCATTGGTCCAGATGAATCAGGTTGATCCTCTTGAAGTTGTGGACATGTGTCAGTTAGATGAGATGGAGAGTTGCAGATTCCACAGTTTTATTGACAGGTCCAGGAAACATTGATTGCGGAGAAGATGAGGTTGGGGATTTGGTAGCCACAGCTAGTTGTCGCACAAGACCTGTAAGTTCACTCATCCACTCGATCATTTTGTTCGGCTTAATTTATTTATTATCTTGGTCTTGTTTTACTTGAGCATGTGCTCGAGTATGGAATTGTTGTGTGTTTTTATCCATGTTACTTATGAGATCTCTTGCTGCTGCAGGAGTTTTATCAACAAGAGCACTGCCACTTGCGGCATCAATGAGAGTTCTCTCCATAGCCAATAACCCCTCATAGAAGTATTGGATCAAGAGTTGGTCAGGAATTTGGTGGTGTGGGCATGTTGCAACAAGCTTTTTGAACCTCTCCCAATACTCATGGAGTGATTCACTTGGGAATTGACGGATACCACTTATTTCCTTTCGGATAGAAGAAGTACGAGAAGCAGGAAAGAATTTCTCTAAGAATAGTTGCTTCATGTCATTCCATGTAGTTATGGAACCAGGAGGAAGGTAGTAGATCCATGACTTAACAGAGAAAGCTAGGGAGAATGGGAAGGCTCAGAGTTTTATTTGTTCTTCAAAAACCCCTTGAGGCTTCATGGTAGAGCACACTACTTGGAACTCTTTAAGGTGGAGATGTGGATCCTCACCGGCTAGCCCGTGAAAATGAGGGAGAAGATGAATCAAACCCGATTTGAGTTTGAATTCAGCTTCTATGTTTGGATATTGAATACCAATAGGTTGGTAATTCATATCAGGGGAATCGAGTTCTTTTAGGGTTTTTTCCCTAGGATTGGCCATTTCAATTTCAACTGGTTGGATGAGGACTGGTTCTTGAATTATTTGAGTGTCTCTTATGTTCCTCCTAAGTTGGTGAAGTGTTCGCTCAATTTTAGGGTCAAAAAAATCCGAGGGATTGTTTGGGAGGCTATGGGGAATTCAGAGAGATTTTTAAAGAAAGATGAAGATGGGTTTTTCTTTGTATTTTTTCAGTTTATGATTTTTAAGAGGAAGACGGGTTTTTCTTTGTTTTTTTTTCAAATTTTTTTCAATTTTTTTTTGCATTTTTTTTACAATAACCAGAAACTAATGACTACATAAAGCACCATCCCCGGCAACGGTTCCATTTTAAATTCACGGCTGATTGTTGCCAATCGACCGGTCAAAGTTCTGGTGCTCTGCTAATGTGTATAGCAGCACTCGGGTTGAATCCTCAGCGATGATACTTTGAAATAGTCGTATGTTTTTAGTTGATTGTATTTTGATTAGGGGGGGTTTGTTTGCATAGATAAATTGAAATGACTAATTGATTATGATTGATTTAACAAATTGATAATTATTGGGGTCAGTTCATCATTAGGTTAGTTAATCTTGTGATATCCTTGAGCTTTTCTTTATATTGCATTTAAATTAACACCCATGTCACAAGTTGATGTTGATTTGAATTCCCAAGTGTTAAGGATTTAATCCAAGGCTTAAATTAACTTAGGGTTCTAATATCAATCAGTACATGTTTATGGTAGTGTATTTGTGGTTCCAATAATCCATGGAAACCACATGCTAAACAAAATATGTCATTAATCCATGACATATTAAGTCCAATATACACAATGTTAAATTAACGAATACACATCGAGAAAATACTCTCAATAACTTAACATACCTAAATTATAACTCACCCTAGTGAGATATTTAATCATACATTTGGGTTTTTAATATTTTGGTTATAATAATAATAATGATGATAAATTAAGAATATGAGAAAAAAAGGGATTATAAAAGAGTGGTACGTCGAACACACACACACGAACAATGATGATAATTAAAAACAGATTTTTGATTGAATGAGGAAGAAAAATAAGGGAAGGGGATTCAACTGAATTTAAAATATTTTAAGAAAATTAATATTAAAATACAGAAGGTGGAGGATAATAAGAGATATTGAAGAATAAACTTGCATTAAAATAGAATTACAAAAGATAGGACTTACAAAATTACAAAAATGAAGAACACAAAAGTATGTGAAAACAAAGAGAGGAGGAATGGTCTCTCAAGTGAAAACTTGAGTATGGAAGGTCCTCCCAAGCCATTGGAAAGACTTTGGTCATTCCAGTATGTTCTCCTCTCTTCTGAAATTCCAACCCCTCTCAAGGAGAGAAGGGGAGAGTATTTATAGCCCAAAGAATGGACCGTTTGCATTCTCAATATGTCCCTCCAGTTTCATCGCCAATTTGGCTATACAGACAGCCGAATATACAAATATATCCTTCTTCAAAGTTGTATATAATAAAGTTTTCCGACTACTGTAAACATTTGGAGGCCTTTGGACAAGTGGAGCCAAAGTTATGGAGGTTTTATTAAACAAAGGTAAACTGCCCATTTATATCCATGATTTTTCGATGTCCAAAATGTGAATGGCTTTTGGAATAGTAAGATGCCTTCAAATCCGAATAAATTCTTCTACAACGTTGGCCGCCTATATATCCTCATTCACACTGAAAAATATCAGATCTATTTGATGCTTACATCATGAGATATGTCATGAATACTATACTGCTTTTATTTCTCATCCAGAATGGTGGGCTGGACTTTAAAGTTTCATTTGGGCCCCTTGTACCTAGATTTGGGCTTTGAAATTTTTATCCAAGATGACATGTAGTGTCCCCCGAATTATGGTGGAGGGTTATTATTTTTGGACTTCTGGATTGATCCCAGTAAATCAATCTTCAAGGCTGGTCCATTTTGTTCACATATTCTTTGTTCTTGTTTGTGAGGACCATATGACCCTTCAAATGGAAGAATTGGCTCATGGTACCTTCTAATAAAATGTTTTGTATTGAAAGGAGAATCCTAAAAAACAAGAACCACACAATTTTGATCAGTATAGTGATATTTATTATTAAGACATTAAACTGACTCAATTGGACTACTTCTAAAAATGCTCAAAAATTATACTTAATATTAAAACATTAATATTTCACAAAAATTATGCACATTTCATATAAAATCAGTAAAGAGGGAATATAATAAGTCATAAAAATATTAATAACATGAATACCCCGAGGATCCAAGAGGTAATAAAGAGTTAAAAATGATTAATGGTGAAGAACACGTACCTAGATATCACCTTCCAATGATATAATGATTGATTGCATATGAAATGGATCTTGAAGAGTTGGAAGGTTCCACGAATAACTGGGGAAGGCCTTAGGTCGAGTGTGAGGAAACTAAACAAGTTGATGTGAGAAATTATAAGCACACTTCTACGTTTATAGGCTATTTTCATGGTTTTACACGGCGTGTAAATCAGTTTCAAGTCGTGAATTATTTAATTTTTTGTAATGGAGAAGATACATTGAATCTGTAACACCCATTTAGAAATTGGGTATTAAATGAAATGTAACCTATATTCACACCGTCTAATTACAATTATTTGTAACTGAAAACCCATATCCTTACACATTAAAAAAATATATGAAAACACATCACATCATGTAAATGGAATTCATGGCATGTTGCCATCACACCATGAACCATGCTTCACGACATGAACGCGACTGCAGTTACATGGTGTGTAATTTCCTTTATGTTTACAAAAAATGCCGTGTTTAATGTTGAAAAATTCAACTTATATTGGACTTTACCATTATAGGTATCCTCCCAATACATACTAAACCCTCACCCAAACAAAAAAATGAAAATCATGACAATTTTTAAGTACCTTTAAGTTCGGCAATGGTATCTAACATAATGTGATGGAATAGGAATTAGTTTTTTAGTTTTACTAATGAAAATGGTTCAATTGGTATATTAAGGTTCATGTCAACTGTGACACAAAAAGTGGAAAAATCCTACCCATGACGTGGAGATGGAATTAATGGTACACACATTGATGTGCTAGTGAAAAAATAACATTAATGAGTTGTTAGTTATCTAAAAAAGCCTCAAGAGACACTGTTAAATATTAACATAGGGAGAACTCACATTGAGGTTGAGGAAATATGAGATCTATTTAAAAATTCTTTATTTTGATATATTTTTTTCACCCGAAAATTTTTACATTATTTAAAATTCTCTTATCCAATATATCTTAGTAGGTCAGCTACTTGGTGAATGGCCTTCACTGGTATTATGGTGTATGATGTGATTGGTGTCCAATTGGGGGATACATGCTTCCACAGACAGGTGATTGATTATTTGACCTCCATTGGTGGTTAGATTATATTTATTATAATGGATAAATAATTTATAAGAGACAAACCCTGAGTGTTTTTGGATGTGTTAAAAACTATATGTATGTATCCTGATATGTGGGTGGTATTTTAAAGAAAAAGATATGACCCTTCTACATGTGAGAGTAATAGTCCCTACTTCCATCAAGGTAGAACTGATGAGAGAGTTCCATACCACTATGTGGGAAGTATACCTCAGGAAGAAAAATATATTCAATGACTTCATGAGTCAGTAATTGTCTCCAGGGATGAAGAGTGGCATTTCAAAACTCATTTCACCATGTCATACCTAATGAAAGATAAATTCAAAGAATTTTTGTCCAATTTGACTTCTCAAACAACTTATTTGGAATGTATAGATGTTGTATGACATCATTACTGAAATTGTAAAGTTTTTATATTGGTCCCTAAGGAACCATGTTGTTGTTTCAGTAATTTTTGATCAACTAATGGATTTTTATCATTTAATTTTGGAACATTCATACTCAATCGATGGATGAAGATTTACTGTTGAATGTAGATGATATGGTACACATTCATATAGAAACTATTAGCATTGTATTATAATGATACACCTCATTAATGTTTTTATTTTGGAAGGTCTTGTAGAAGGCCCTATGGACTCTATTCTGTTTCACCAGAGCATACCATCTCCGTATAGATGGATTGTTAGAGACGTTGATTCATATAATGGATGATAATATTCATACATACACCCTATAATTTTTTTAGTATTAGGATAATCAACTTGAATTGATTAAAAAATTTACAAAAATACTTACCATGATTCAATTCAAATTGAACCTTGTGAGGCTATTAATGGGAGGTCATTCCATTCAAAAAATTATTGAAATGAGGCTGGTGGATTAAAATTTTTGGTTCCTAGTTTTGTAAATCAGACCCTTGAGAGAGTGAAGATGATTCAGATGAGATTTATCACTTCTCATATATTCAAAAATAGTAGGATACCATTTTTTATAGGAACAATTCCCTTTATATATTCAAACCCCAATTAGTCAATCAATATTTGAGGATGTTGTTGAATTTCAATCCACACTCAGTTAGACCCTTCTAGATCACTAAATAGGTTGGAATAATGGTGTATTATGTAAATCATTTTTCTCATTACGTATGTATCAATGATTTTTTTATGTTTCTCATCTCAAGAATAATATTTACAGTCCAACACATGTGGTTGACTTATACGATGTTGTGATAAATCCCGACCTATTGTACATGTATTGCCCGATGAAGATTATATACTGGAGTGAGAATGTATATCGTCAAAATATTGTATAAATTTTCATGATTTTATTGAATCATGGAAAAATCTAGGAAAATAATTTGTACAAATAGGTTGATTTTAATGAAAACATTCATTAGGTGTTTTATATGAACCGTTAAATGTACTCTATGGGGATAAGAAGTCATTATAGGGGTTGAATTGTGACATCTGAGATTTAGGCCCATGAATGAAAGGATTAAATAAATATTTTTCTTCCTATTCTGTTTATTCATTGATATGGGAAGTTGAGATGTAATTTCGTAGTGAAATGGGTTAGATAACTAAAGAAAATAATGTGTGTGGGATTCATTAATTAGGGTGACTGAGGCATTTCGAAAACCCCATGTGGCTCTACTAGGCCCACCATGTACCAGTTCACCCAATCAAGGGATTAATTTAATGCATCATGACTATTTTAATTTCACTTGGTTTTCCATCTAATTTAATACAACAATCAAACACATCTAGTCATATTCTGAATTATAGACCTCCTATGAAGAGTCATTACTCTCCCATTTTCTCCACATTTATCTCTAATGGCTGAATAATATTGTTATATTATAATGATCAATTATTATTCTATATGTTATAAATCCTTCTTCCTTCTAGATGAACTTTTCTATATAGTGGTTCTTTAGTTTCCATGACAATTCACAGTTTTTAACTTCCTTTCTTCTTATATTGGTGTCGAACCTGGTTATTTGATGCCATTCCATGATTAAATGAATATCTATAAAAACATATATAATATTATGTGATTATAGATCATATTCATATACCTATTGGGGAATTTGGATTAATTATAAAACCTTAATCTATTGATGATTCTTTGACAAATTGTAATAGGAACCATCGTTTCAGTTGTAACCCCATGAATAATGTTACAAATATCCAAAATCGTGGATGTTTCTGAGTGACTCATCATAGATTTATCATCATCAGAATATTATCATTACATCCTATATTGAATATATTCTTTATCAATATTTGGGGTTAAATCACAATTCATTTTCAATAAGAATATTTTTATTCTAGAATCGAATAAAAATTCTTGATTCCATCTAGAATCAATAATATATCTGGAAAATTTATGAACTCCCCTCATCATAAGTCAGTTTTGGTTTTGTTGCTGGACTCCTTGAGGTTTTTTATTCTAGAAACACACATCTAGAAATTTGATCTTACTAAATCCACTCTCCAAAACCCTTTTATTTAATAAAAGGAATAAAATTAGCAATAATTAACATGTGACCTCATTTTACATGGGTGGGTGATGTATTTTGGTCTTTGATCCATTAAATAACCTGATAGAACATTTTCAACAACCTCGATGTAATTTTTTCACTCTAATATGAGGATATTTTATATGCATGATTCCTTATAATGATTCCCGTGATATAATAATTCGGGGTAGTGAATTATTGTGATCATATGTGGGTGTGTTTATATTATGTGATACCCAATTATGATGCTCGACACAATGAGTATTCATCATAGATTACTTATTTTAGTTTTATTTTCATCAAAATGTATTGTATATTGTTATTATTTACTCATGGTGTTAATATGTATTTTTTGATATATTTTCTAAAATTTATTTGTGTTTAAATTCATTTGGTGGTATTGTTTTTAGTCCTTGAAATAGTTGGACAACTATGACATGGTTATCCCTTAATAGAGGATTTTGTATGACCTATAATGTTGATTATCATTGAATTGATCATACCTTGGGGTATAATGATTCTTTGTAGATTAAATTTGGTTTTCTTGATTCTTACTAGATGCTAAGTAGAATTTTTAATTAAGTCACAGTTGATACTAAGTAGAACGACCATTCAATCTATACAGGATGATGAGAACATGTATTCTTTGAATAAAGTGTTTTCCCTGTATCGTTATTTGAAAATATTTATTTTTAAATTATAATAACCCTGTGGATATATCTTGATAACATATTGTATCATCCTATTTCATTCATCATAGATCTGAAGTAGATATGGTCGGGGAACATGGTTTCCTAGTAACCAGACTGGAGCTCTAAATATAATTGGTTATTCTTTCATGGTAATTTATTATTATCAAGGAATACACATTTTGTACATGTCTACATTTTTTAAGGATTCATTGGTGGATTTATATGAGTTTTCATTAATCACACAATGTGTAGTAATGTTGATGTATATAAAGACATCATGTACTGGTATCCTTGTAATGGTAAGGGGCCAGGGAATATGGTTTATCCCTAGCGTATGGAGTTGGTGGGAGAACTATGAAACAATCTAGAGGATACAATATTTATAATTACCTATATTTCACACATATAATTTATTTTATTATTCCAATTTTGGATCCTAATTATTTATTTTATATTTCATGTTTTTAATCTATTACTACATTTTATATTTAGTATGACAATTGACATTCTGATTGGTACAATGTTATTTATATTTATATTAATTTTTCTAGGATATTCTACAGATTTTATTGTCTCCCAAATGATGGTCTTCAAACTCGTACTACTATTTGATATCCTATTATATACCTAGAGGTGTCAATGAGGTTTTGGGACTCTCTAGCATAGACACGGTGGTTCAAGTCATGGCATTAATTTTTTTCCAATTATATGAATTTGAAAGCTTAATTTGTTAACACACATGAATATCTACCATTTACACTCTTTATTTCATCCCTAAAATTGTTGACTATAACATATATAATGTTTAAAATCAATATTTTTGTGGTGATGTTGTGATATTTTTTAGAATATCCATATATTTTTTCATAATATATATCCTAAAGAAAACAAACAAACAATTTTTTAAAAAAAAATTATGTCTTTTATTTAGATATGGGATGAGTTTCTAATTTTTATCCAACATTATTGATAAAAAAACATTTTATTGTGTTCTACTCCATGCATTTAAATTCACTAGATACAAATAGTTCTATATCATTACACTAGATAAAAACCCCTATAACTCTAATAACATCGACATTTACCTTGAAAAGGTCATGCCTAGTGAGTTCATTTCATTGATATATTACATTATGATCTATAAATTATTGATAAAAAAATTTAAGAACTAAAATTGAAATGATAAAAAGGATATAATATGTTATACATAAATACCCCTTCATCTAGTTCTAACATCTCATATATTTCCTTTTTCAAATATACATTTCCCATGTTGACTTGTGAGCATCAGTCCACAACATATACTATAAAAATTTTTAATTCAAAAATTATAGAAACTTATTCCACATTTGATTCCATTATATGTAATAAAATTATCCCCTATAGTTACATTTTCTATATATCCATCCACTCTTTATAGTATAATAACAAAAATGGTTCTTCCAACTCTCTTCATTATGGATCAATAATAATGAAATTTAGTTAATGATAATATTTGGTTGGATTAGAGATATTAAAATGGAAATATAGATCTTGGTAAGACATGAGAAGAAATTAATGTAACATAGTTATCCAATAAATGGGAAATAGGGGGTAATATTTGCGGAATATATTGTAACACATTCATTTTTAGTTGACATGGTAAAAAAATTGGAATACCTTTAGTAATGTCGTTGAGCCATGTTATCATTCAAACCAAGGAAAATATTATGTTTCTGGTTTTGGGAGTTATCAAAAGTGTGGCTAATAAATATTGTACTAAAATGGGAAACACCATGACCAGGGTATAGGTTTTTGTGGTCCTAATATCTTTTCAATCTTTATCTAGATAGACAAAATAACATGTTGAGGGTGTAGTCATGGGAATGGGTTGTGAGGGCTATTCATATGGGCCTCAATTTTTTTGACTCACTATAATAATTTTGGTGGTATTAGTATTGGAGTGCAGATAATATTTTTGGGACATTTCCTTTGGATAGATATTTCAAGCTGTAGTATTCAAAAAACATGATTTTTGTGGTGAATTCATGTAATATCAATGTTTTTTATTGAGGTAAAGATCATTTCATTTCTGGTTTAAATGTTGTTTAAATTCATTGATAGATTATACCCAATTCTACCATTGACCATAAGGTATGTACTTTGGAATGAATTAGAATAGTGGCTGAAGGCTAACTCCATGATGATTATATTCCATAAATGGATGATACATGTCATGTAATATGTGGTCATGACATGTCTTGGACTTTCCAAGACCCTTCACAAACTGTATGTAATTTTCTTCAGAAATGGAAACTAGTCATTACTGGTCATGTAATGAGATTAAACATTTCCTAATGGATGTCCATGATTTTATAAAATAGAGACAGTAGCCTCTAAATTTACATGCACATTAGATTTCCTCCATTTTGAAAACCTTATACCATCAAAAATGGTTTTTCTAATCTAAAAGTAATCCAATATCGGTTTCATTCATCGTTGGTTATTTTTGAACCACAACAGAAACTACTCAATTCATTTTTAGTTGTTTTGGATTCTTCAAAAAAAATGACATCGATATTCTGGATTTAGGTTCATATGCCCTAATTTCAGGTTCTTCTTCCATTATTAAAATTACCCATAAACTGGGAAGATTCATGGCATGATCCTGGACGATCACTCTACAAGAGATATAAGGTAGGTGATCTAGGATTTTATTTTTATTTTCTGGTGTTTTTTGGATGTTTGGCTGATATTTCCCTCATCTAACATTCCAGCCCAACCATGTTTTTGAATGAGTTTTTTTACATGATATAGGTGGACTACTGATAATTCTATTAGGTTCTGTTTAGGTGTATTAGAATAGTTTCTCGATTCATGACCACCCATGGGGATGTTCCTTAAGTAATAAACATATTTTATTCCTATTTATACCACCCAAAGGGAGTGTTCTTATTCATTCCTAGTTATAGGAATCCTGTTAACTCCATTATACATTCCTATGAGATTTACTACCACTTTTCTTATTGATATCATTTAACACCATGCCTATTTTTATTCAGTGGATGAAATTGAAAATTGGATGTTATAGGTGGGTATACCTATATGAATTGTCATATGGAATATTAAAGGGTCAATATGGGAGGTTATGATTATAGGATTTGTGAATGATAAATTTAATGCATGAGTGGTAACACTCATATCCTGTGCTTGTTTATGTGAGTGGGTAAACACACAAGTGTTTAATAGTTCATATTTAGTGGTTTTATAGATAAAATGGACTACTCTATGTGGATCTGGAACATGGAAGTTGATTCCTTGGGATGACTCTACCACTTGGTTCTTGATTTTGTGGGTTTTCATGGTCCTTTCTACACTATTTATTCGGTTTTTGTGGACTCACATAGGACATGTCAGTACACAAGGTCCTGGAAGTCTAACCGGTACCTAGACTAAGTTTCCACTAGGACACCCATAGGACTCGATGTGGATTCCTTGGTCTGCTACACCTTGGATACGTCCCTTTGTGGTGTACACATCTTACATTGATTATGAGGTACATTACTCCTTGGATGCAGAACTAGTGGTCTCCACCACATTATACAGCATTGTTGTGTGAGACATGACTTCTTAATACGACATAGTCATGGGTTACATTATATAGTTTGTATATGGTGTGGCCTTGGGATGCTTGAAACAGATGGGAGTATGGTGTGTCCATGTGATTTGTTTACATTTCATAGCTGCCTTATTAAGAGATAACTCTTATTATAGGAAGACATTAGTGGAAATTTGGTATTTCATGTTAATCTAGACTTATTCGATGGGAATTAATTGTTACATTACATCTTTACTTACACATTTGAGAACATTAAATTTTGTTATTAGAAAAAAATAGTCCTCCATGTTGTTACCTAGTTAGATGTTTATCTCAAACCCTATTTGGGCCTCCATAGGTACCCATATAGATTATATGGTAGTAGGTGATAGTATTGGAATGATCCCTAGTATAAGATGTTGATATTAGATCTGGAGTACGAGAGAACGGTATAAAGGTGAGGAATTTGATTCTACTGGGACTTTTTGGACTTTATTTCTTTTTAGGCATGTATTGTATTGTATTTTTGTGTAGTATTTTAGATTCATTATAGATATATGTATAATATGCATCATTTTATATGTCATGTTTCTAGATTATATATTGGTCTTTCTTGTTGTTGGTTGAAGTTATATGCGTCCCAAATTAATTACCCGTTCTTAGAACTTTAGTATAGCATAAGTTCGGGGTCGATCCACAGGGAACTATGGTGTGCGTGAATTCAGTTGAGTTAATACTTAATTAGGTGAAGTATGCAGAATTTAGAGTTGATTGAGTTGATTTTGGTTTTTTATAGAAACTAAATTGTTTTACTTTGAAGAAATGATTACCAGTTTTAAAGAAAACAATGGGTAAATTTAAAGAGTTTAAAATAGGAAGAAAATACGTGTTGGGGTTGTGGTGATTAAGGAGTTCTTTTGAAGGTTTTTAAATGGTTGTGTTGTTCATAATAATTCAATCATTCTAGATTTTGTTTTTTTACATGATTTCCTTGGTCCAGTTCCTCTTGTTTGTAATTAGAGCAGTCGAATCCTTGGTCCGGTAGTCAGTGTTCTTAATTCTTTATTAAGTTCAGTCCATTATTTGAATCGGTTAAATCCTTCCAATGGTCATGGATGTTTTCAATGTTACTTCTCTTTTGTATCACTAAGAATTATTCCCTTGGTCCGGCTCAGAATTCTCAGTTATATTAGATAGTGGTTTACAAAGAATAAGATGAATTACAACGAGCAAACACAACTATATAAAACAACACACAAATTATGATCTCATCATCCATAGCCCAAACCCAAGGGGTTTATTTACACATAGAAAATAGGAGATAAACAACACATGTGATACCTGATGGATTCATCGTGTAAGCGTTGAGGTAAGGTGTCGGAAGGTGGAATGGCGGAATAGCGGAATGAGGGCACCTCAGTGGCTTCGGGAATGGTGGTAGTAGAGATTCTCTCTCCTCCAATGGGTTCTGAACTCCAAAATCCATAGTCCAAGGCCTCTTTTTATAGAAAAATAAAGTACACAACGTGTATAGAAAGTACATGCCGTGTACTTTTCGTTAACATGATTTGGCACCAATTTCTCTGCTGGCAGGTGGCCTAACATGCCATCTTTGACTTTTGAACATGGCACCTCCTGGTGGTTGAGTGTACACGACGTGTAGAGCCTCCAAACACGGTGTTTAGTATCGTAAATTTGGCCACCAGACCCTTCTAGAATAGCAGACATGGCGTGTAGAAATTAAACATGCCCTGTCTCCTTCAACGGCTACATGGGCGTGTAGACTTTTCTCAGCAACCACCGCTTCTAGAAAGTTGGCACACGACATGTATCGCCGACTCACACGGTGTGAATCTTCTTCCTGGTGACATGGGAGTGTAATCCCTTCTTCGGTCCGTGTCCCTGTCTGGATGTACATGGCGTGTATAAAAGTACACGCCGTGTAGTTTCAAAATTTTCACAGACTTCCCTTGATTCGTGTATTTAGCCAGAAGGCTCCTAAAAGTAAACAGATTCACTAAAATCAAATAATATGTTCATAAAACAACAGATAGGTTCTGAAAACATGTTTTTATCATCAATTATATATATGGAAATGTATACACAAATTGGGTGCAACAAATTCTCCCACACTTAGTCATTTGAATGCCCTCAAGCAAAATCTCAACATCTAATTAAGAGAGCCTATACTTTAAAAGGATGGAATTTAATTAATCAAACGTATAACTGATAAAGTTACTGAGGAAAAATTCTAAAAGGCACTAACAAATTCAATTCATAAGATATTAAAATCATGCCTCATATATAATAAAATTAACTACTCTCATCCTCTTTCAACACATTTTTCAACCTTTCAAAAATAAGCATGCCATTTGATGATTTACCTTACCAGTCAAAATCACACTCCACACTCAAGATATTTTTATTCATAGTTATTCTCAATATAAGTTATATACATTCTATCCATAGGTTTTCAAGATGGCTTGTTCTCTACTTTAGAAAAAATTGAGTTACAAAAATCATGAGGGCTTTATCAATAAGGTTCAAATGTCTCTGTGGCTAAGGGTTGGTAGGTTCAGATGTGAAAATAAATTATGAGGCTTGAAAAAGGAAGGCCAATTCCTTTAAACAACATTGCATGATATTCAATGTAAAGATAACTTAAAATGATTCCTTCACAAGCTCAGTCAAATGTTTTTGTAATCGTCACCATCTTCCTTAGGCAAGTAGGGTTCATGAGGAAATAAGCATAAGGTCCCCTTGTTGTTTGTTTGTTTTTTTCGTTACAAAACACAAGGGAAACACTTATGAATACAATGAGTAGATGTTTGGAACCCATTCTACCCCAAATAATCAAGAGGAACTCCCCCACACTTTATTTCATTGTTGTGCACAAAATATGCCATGTATTACCAACTCCCTCTTTAAAGCTCAAATGGATAATCATTCAATGTTTAAAAAGAAATAGGGTAGGAAGGTAAATAGGCTTGTAATGTTGCTTCTTATAAAGGTTGTTCATGGCTTCTATGGTCTTAACGAAGATAAAATGTAGGGTAGGTCTCAAGATAAAGGGGTTGAAACAATCTAATTCCACAATCATTTTAACGTAATTCAAAAATTTCTTCATGTTCTGAAAAGAAATCTTGAAATTATGGTAGTGATTCATATCCTAATAATCTCTCAAGAATAAGGGTATTAGAAAGGAAATACGAAAAAGGGTTTATAATACCTCTCAGGAGTGGAAAAATAATAAAGGGACAATCAGGTCATGAACTGCATATAAATGATTAGCCTAATCAATGTAATTTAATCAGGGATGAGAAGTTGCAATTGAAACTATTTCAGCAATCATTTTAAAATACTCAAAAATCAAAATAAGCATGCAACCTTCAAAAAGTTTCTACTGATAACTTAATCATTTATAAGGATGATTATCCAAAATTGATTTACATTTTCAAATATATAATCTAATAATGATGTCTCCTAGAGTAATTTAAGGGCAAGGACTAAGTTGAAAGAGATAGATTCTCCCCCATACTTAGTACTGCACATGGTCCACCAAGTGCACTACCAAGGTAAATAGTGGGAAAGGGGGTGATATGGGGGACAAAATGAGGGAAAGCAGTGGAAGAAGTAAATCCAAAAAGAGAGACAATAGAAATGGAAAAATACTCCCCTCGTGAAAAGTGATGCCCAAGGTGCTCCATGATACCTATGACTGGCGAGAAAAAAGAAAACTGAAAAAATGCACATTATCACAGCACAGAAAACGAAAAAAGAGATATATAAGATAAAGAAAAATTCCACTATCATGGGGTCACCTCAGAGGAGGCATCATCCTATATAGAATCGGCCGGTAAATATGGCTCATGAGGCGTGATAGTGGGAGGCCCAGACTCAGCATCGGAAAGGAGAGCTGAATAAGTAGGAGCCGCAGGTGCTGGACTCGAGGCAAGAAGCTCAACAGTAGGCCCTGGCCCGGCAGAAGTGGTAGTAGTAGGGCTCAGCGTAGTTAGTAGAACAGAATTCGTGGCCTGCGCAGGAGACGGTGGTGGAGAAGCAGCAGAAGGGCCAGGAGCGGAGACAGAGGCTGGTGGCAGAGGTAGTGGAACACCAAGATGCTGAGAAATATGCACCAACAGCTACTCCATCCGGTCCTGGTGGCCGTCCAAATGAATCAAATGGCGTGAAATGGTGTCCTGGCGTCTGATGATACGAATGAACTGTTGCTCCATATGAACATGTCGGTTGTCCAAGCGACCCAATACCTGCTCCATCGTGGCTAGGTGGTGGGAAAGGGAAAGATCAACCGAGGGTGCGGGGGTAGGGGGGATGGGTAATGGGTGATGGGACAGAAGAAGGAAGGTCAGAAGAAGTGGGCTCAGTAGGAGGTGGGTGAGGTGGAGAAGCTGGAGGGGGTGGGGAAGGAGGAGTAGGGTCAGCAGCTAGGGCAGGAGGGGCAGCAGGTGGCGGGGCTCAAGCCTGAGCAAGGATGTAGGCACCCCCTGCTTTCGTACCAATCCCATGCGAATGAGAATGAGAAAATCCATCCGCTGGGGTGAACCTAACAAGTCATGAGGTAAAGAGGGCCCGAACACCCCTAGGTGGTGGGAAAGACGTGTGGTGTAAAACTCACCGGCCAGGTTTCCCTGATGGCTAGTAATCATGGAGTGGAAATAGGAGGCGGTGAGATAGGGGAGGTCCGGGTAGTCGTGCCGAATGACACAGGTAAAAGCTCCATGTCACGGCCGGTCACGACCCCCATATCCTCATGGCGGGGGAAGAGGATGGCACTGAAGCACCGGTGGGCGAATTGAAGGACGGGGTCGGCTATAAGAGTGATCTTCTGGGAAGTGGTGGAGTATTGGTGGTCAGGCCCAATGATCTCCTGCCACACGACAATGAGGTCAGAGCGCTCGGGCCGGGTCATGGCAGAAACAGTGGGTGGTGGAATAGGATGGGGGTAAAAGCCACACCCACAGCCAAACTCTGTCATGGTAAGAGAAAACCATCGGTCGCCTAGCCGGAATTGAACTACAGGTACCACATCGCCAAGTGTCTCCCGGTACTCCACTCCATCAAACTCAAACGATGCCGAAAACTCAAAAAATAAATCACGGAACATAGGATTGCTGACCTGGAAAATATCGAGGAGCGAGGTGTGCCTGAGAAGTGCCTCCAAATCCTCCCAAATACCGAGCTGCTACGGAACGTTGCTGTCAAGGTACCAGCCACTCAATGGGATCGGCTGACGATAGAAGCGTCAGACCCTGTCGTATGTGAGGTCGGTGGCCAGGAATACTATTAAAGGATAAGGAGCACCTACAGGTTGTTGGGACCAATTTGAGTGGAGAAGAAAGTTTGAAGAGTTATCCTTTGCAAAGTTTTGTATTTTGTTGTCAAAGAAGATAAATCAATTCACTTTGTAGAAGGATCACAAATCAGAAGATGCATTGCTGGTATGTATTTTACACATATCATGAGTTAGGAGAACTTGTGATGCAAGCCTTATGAAGGAAAGGGGGAGAAATGATGATGCCAGTCATATAAAGTTTTGATTGGAAGGAATGATGCTGCTGGGAGATAGGGAAGTTTCAGTTCCCATTGCAACTCTGACGATGCTTAAGCTGATCTATCAATGAATAAATATCACGATAGTGGGATTTTTGATAAGAGCAGAAGAATGGTTATGGGAAGCAGTGAAGAGAGAAAATGACAAAACAATGGACAATCTGGGGACGGAAGAAAAGCACAGTTTAAGGTGGCGCCGTTTTCCAGTGTTTGCCAAATTTTAGGGCCTGAAAATCGGGAGATGAAGATGTGTTTTTGAAAATGGATGAAGCATGAAAGATTGAATATGCTTTAGATTTTTGCATGCAAGGCATGATTCAAGATCCGAAAATCGAAAAATGACAAAGGTATGGAGTGCGTGGAAATTTAGGTATGTTGCGCACAAAAATAAAGTGGTGCGCGTAATATATGCAGGTTGCGCGAAATAGCAGCGGGTTGCGCGAAAAATTGGATCATTGTGTGAAATATTTGTGGGATGCGCGTAATATCAGTGGGCTGCGCAAAAAATGAGGTTTGCGCGAAATATTGGCATGGTGCGTGAAATAGAGGAATGAATTTTTCACGCAAAAGGTGGTTCGAGATCAGAAGCTCGAAAATTGGCAAAGGCATGAAATGCGTGAATGATTAGAGCAGTGTGAAAAATATGATGTTGTGGGAAAGATTGGGTTTGCACGCAATATGGAATGCGGTGTGGAATTTTTCGTGAAATTGGTGCTTCATGCTTATAAGGATGAAAAATGGAAAAGGCATGAGGTGCACGAAATATTGAAGCATGGCGCAAAATATGAAGTTGCATAAAAGATTTTTTACGCGCATGAAGGAGGTTTTACGCTCGGAATAGTTTTTTTCGCGCAGGGTCAAAATTGCCTATAAATATGAAGCTAACCCTCCCCATTTGTTAATGCTCGACACTTACAAGAAATCCCGAGCTCTGGTGCGCATAAATTATACGCTAAGTGAGTTGCGCGAAAAGAAAGAAGTTTGCATGGAAAGAGGATAGCTGCGCGAAAAATTGAGAAGTTGCGCGAAAACAGAAAAAGTAGCACGCAAAAGGAATGTTGTGCGAAAAAAAGGAAAGTTGCGCGAAAACTTTTTTCGCGTCAAAAGGGGTTTTTATGAGCAAGTCATTTGAATTGTGCGCAAGTCACCCCTAAAGGCTACGCGAAATATTTAGGGTCTTCGCACGTATTTAGTAGTGCATAAGGGAGTTCTTACTGGCTTCTGGGTAAGAAAGTAAAGATTTGTACTTCAGAGAATACATTTGTTCAATTGTAAAGAAGCACTGAAACATTGTGTTACCCTATTTGTGCTAAGAGGGAGCACACGCACTATTGATTTGTTTTCAAAGTACTGCACGAGTGTAAGGGTATATCCTACTTGTTTTATTCCACATCAAAGGATTGTTTTCTAGTGGATTGTGTGGTACTGGATTGTTTTCGTACCATACCAAGGACGTAGATACTCTTGTTGAGTAGTGAACCTTGTAAATCTTGTGTTCCTGTGGTTGTGTGTGTTCAGCAGTGAAGAAACTCTTTAATAGGAGGCGAAGGTTGTTTCAAAAAGGGGAAACTTAAAAAGAAAAAGATATCACTGATTCACCCCCTCCCCCTCTCAGTGATACTTGGATCCTAACTGGGAACTTCAATTGGTATCAGAGGAACAGGTTCCCTTCATTTATTCTTCGCTGAAGTGTTTGAAGAGAAGTTGTAATGGAGAATCTAAATTGCGTGAACAGTAAAAGGATTCCAATCATCGATGGAAAGAACTATCACATCTGGAAGGATATAATGATGACGTACCTCATGTCTCTTGGATATGAAGTTCTTGAAACTACAACAGATGGATTTCTTGATATTGATGACAAGGTCCCTCTTACTCCTGTCGATAAGAAGAATCTTGAGAATGATGGAAGAGCTAAAAATACATTACTCTCATCTCTTTCTGAGAGTGAATTTTTAAGAGTGAAAGGTGTTACTACAGCCAAAGGAATCTGGGACAAACTGAAGAACATCTATGAAGGAAATACAAAAGTGAAGAAGGCCAAACTAAAAATATGGAGACTGAAATATGAAGACATGGAAATGGGAGAATCTGAATCTGTTGGGGACTTCTTTACCAGGGTTAATGACATTATCAGTACAATCAGATGTCTTGGTGATAAGTTAGAAGATGCTACAGTTATTGAAAGGATCCTGAGAATTCTGCCTGACAAATTTGATGCTAAAGTTTCATCACTAGAAGACAGGGACCCAGAAACATTATCTCTTGATGATTTGAACAGTACTCTCATCACTTATGAGATGAGAAGAGAGAAGACCATGAAGAGAAAAGAAAAAACCGATAGAGAAATGTCTTTCAAGGCAGAAAAGAAAGAGAAGTTGAAGAAAACTCTTATTAATGAAGAATCTGGTGAATCCGACTCTGAAAATGAGGTATGTCAAAATTTTGATGAAATTCTATCCTTGTTTTCTAAAAATGTTAAAAGAGGCACAGGGAAATACAAAGGGAAACTCCCTTTGAAATGTTTTGAATGTGGAGAAGTTGGCCACTTTGCGGCTAATTGCCCTCAAAAAGGGAAAGATGACGTCAGTGATGAAGAAGACAGAGGACCAAGAAGGTCATGGAAGAAAAAGGGTCAAAAAGATAAATATTCTGGTAGAGGTCTGAATAAAAAGTTCTTTAAATCAAAAAGAAGAAGCTTTTTGTCAAAAGATGAAGAAGATGATGATAGCGAGACTGAATCAGAAAAATCTGCTAATGAAAAATCTAGAGAGAGTACCTTTTTGCAACAGTGAATAATTATGATTATGAGAGTAGTAGTACTGAAGAAGAAGAGACTCAACTTGAACAGTATCTGAAAGAAGAGCTGAAGGAATGTTTGAGGAAGATCAGAAATCTTGAGAAAGAAAACAAGAAGTTGATAAATGAAAATACCACAACAAACAATCAAGAAGTTTTTACTGATAAGAAAATCAAGATGGAAAAGGAAATTGATGATCTGAAAAATTCTCTTGAGAATACAAAGAATCGTAATGATCATCTTGAAGTGAAGCTGAAGGCAAAAGAAGAAGAGTTGGAACTTGTCCAACAAAAACTGCATAAAGCTAAAGAAATGAATATCAGTTCAAAAAATTCTATCTCAGAAGCTGGCGAATGTTCCAGTAAGAATGAACCAAACAAGGATCTACATAAGTTACTTTCAAAGGTTGAAATGAAAGACAAAACTGGTTCTGATAAGAAAAAGGCTGGAAAGACAAAGTATGTGGTCAAAATCAGCAATGCAGAAAAATTAGAAGTGCATAAAAATCCTGAGTCAAGAAAAACTTCTAATAATTATGGTACTGATGAATCTAAGCTGAAGAAGAGAGTTACAAATGAAAACATGATGGTTCTTGAGAAGAGTGTTCACAACTCCAGTCAGTATAAAAGTTTCAGAGGTAAATATAATTTCTATGGTTACTGCTGGTGTTGTAGTGGATTCGGACACATGGCATGTATGTGTTGGTTCAACCAACAACATTACAACTATTCCAAAAGTTTTGAAAGACAAGGATTGAGGGGGAGTCAACCCTTTCAAAATAGAAGGTCTCCAAATAAGTTTCAGAAGATATCTGAGAAGACTAGTGTGAAAGTTGAAAATAGATTCCAACCACTGGAAACTTATTGTGAAAGATGTGATCAACCTGGACATCTTGCTAAGGGATGCCTTAGTGTGTTACCAGAGCAGCAAAAGTTTGTTAATAATCCTCAGAAGACAGAGTTTTTAAAATCCAAAAGGGAAAAGTTTGATAAGTTTGAAAAGAAATAATGCATGGTTCTCTGGCGAGAACACATTGATTTGGCTAGGAAATTGGAAGAAGCACAACAGAAAGTGAAGGAGAAGGAAGAACAAAAAGCACTTGTTGTTGAAACTGCTTTGAAATATACAAAAGGAGAATGTCCATGGATTCTTGATAGTGGATGTTCGTCTCATATGACAGGATAATTAAAGCTGCTGAAGAATGTGAAAGACTTTAAAGAAGGAACTGTGACATTTGGAAATGATGAATCTATAAGGATCAAAGGTGTTGGATCGGCCATCATTGGAAAAGAAAAGATGAAATCCAGAAAAACACTATATGTTGATGGGATGAAACATAACATGCTTAGTGTGTCACAACTCTGTGATGAGGGCAACAAAGTGATCTTCAGAAAAGATGGATTTTTTGTGAAAAGTGAAAATGATGTAAACATAGTTACAAGGGGCCAACGTACAAGAGGGAATTTATTCCAAGTTGGGGATGTGCAGAACTCTTGTTACATGAGTGTGGTGGATGAAAATAAATTATGGCATAAAAGGTTGGGGCACATGTGTCAGAGAAATATGTACAAGTTATCAAAGCGAGAAAGTGTTCGGGATATGCCTGATTTATCAAGAGAAAGAGATTGGTGCTGCACTATTTGTGAGAAAGGTAAGATTGCTAATTCTATGCACAAGAGAGTTGAAATTCACTCAAAAGACCCTTAGAACTCATACACTCAGATATATGTGGACCAATGAGCAAGAAATATTCAAATGGAGATAAGTACTTCATTACTTTCATTGATGACTTTACTCGCATTACTTGTGTTATGTACATGAGACATAAGTCAGATGCTCTAACAATGTTTAAGAGTTTCAGAAGGAAAGCAGAGAAAGAATGTGAGTATTAAGTGAAGAAGTTGAGAACTGATAATGGTGGTGAGTATAAGAATGAAGAGTTTGAAAGTTATCTTGAGAAACATGGAATTCGGCATGAGTTCAGTTCACCATACACACCTCAACAAAATGGGGTGGCTGAAAGAAAGAATCGAAGTCTGGTGGAAATGGAGAGAACTATGTTACTTGAACATAGTCTCTCTCATTATTATTGGAGGCAAGCCATGAGCACTGCTGTGTATATTCAGAACCGGTGTTTCTATAGGCCAAACTCAGATATAACTCCATATGAAATGTTCTATGGAAAAACTCCAAGTCTGAAACATTTGAGAGTTTTTGGGAGTCCATGTGTTATAATGAAGAAAGGTGGAAATCAGGGAAAATTTGAGCAAAGAGGAGATGACGGAATTTTTCTTGGATATTCCCCAGAAGGAAGAGGATATAGATGCCTCAACAAAGAAACAGGAAGAATTATTGATTCTTCGGATGTAAAATTTGTTGAAAATGCTGAGAAAGAAAAGTAGTCATATGTTGATATAGAAGTCGAGCGGGATAGAGAAGGTCTTGTTAACAATTCTGATAATGTTGCAGACTTTGTTCATCCTACTCAAGAAGAGGAATATGACTCAGAAATATCAAGTGATGAGGATGAAGTTCAAACAACACATCCTAGGTTGAGGAAACAAGTGGAGGCTCAGAACATTATTGGGGATAAAAATCAGAGGGTTCAAACAAGAAGAACAACGAATGCTATATCACATACTTCTGTTTATTCGAAAGTTGAGCCAAATGATGTAAATGAAGCATTTGAGCATCCAGAATGGGTTCATGCTATGAATGAAGAGATTGATCAGATAGAGAAGAACAATACTGTGGAACTTGTGCCCAAGCCGGATAACAAGAACATTATTGGTACAAAGTGGGTTTTCCGAAACAAGCAGAATGAAGAAGGTGAAGTAATAAGAAACAAGGAAAGATTGGTCTGCAAAGGGTATTCACAAATTGAAGGCATTGACTTTGATGAAACCTTTTCTCCAGTAGCTCGATTAGAAACAATTAGAATATTTCTTGCCATTGCTGCACAACGAGGTTACAAAATCTTTCAAATGGATGTAAAATCTGCATTCTTGAATGGTGATCTTGATGAGGAAGTTTACATTGATCAACCTTGTGGATTTGTTATTGGAAAGGATAAAAGCTATGTGTGCAGGTTGAAGAAGGCTCTGTATGGGCTAAAACAGGATCCAAGGGCATGGTATTCTAAATTAGATACTTGCTTGAAGAAAATGAATTTTACAAAGGGTAGAGTTGATAGTAATCTTTATATCAAGGAGTGTCATGAGTTTTCACTAATCGTTATTGTTTATGTTGATGACATCATCTTTGTTGGAAATGATGAAAGATCATGTGAAAGATTTTCTGAGGAGATGAAGAAGTTATTTGAGATTTCCATGCTGGGTGAAATGAAATACTTTCTTGGGTTACAAATTTCACAGAAGAAGAATCATGTTTTTCTGTCTCAAGAAAATTATGCTAAGGAACTTCTAAAGAAGTTTGGCATGGAAAATTCCAAACCAGTTTCCACACCGATTTCAGTGGGAACCAAGTTGTCTAAATATGGAGAAGGGAAGGAAGTTGATCAGAAAGAGTTTTGAAAACTGATTGGAAGTCTGTTATATTTGACTGCCTCAAGACCCGACATCGTCTATGCTATTACTTTATGTTCAAGATTTCAGAGTGCTCCTAAAGAATCACATTTGATTGTTGGAAAAAGAATTCTTAGATATATCAAAGGAACAACAAATTTTGGAATCCAGTATGAAGGCTCTGAAAATATTGATCTATTTGGGTATTCTGATGCTGATTAGGCAGCAAATGTTGATGATCGAAGATTCACATCTGATGGAGTTTTCTTTCTGGGGAAAATCTGTGTTAGTTGGCATACCAAGAAACAAAATTCATTAACTCTTAGCACATCTGAAGCTGAGTATGTTGCTTCTACTCAAGCTGCAACTTAATTAATGTGGATGAATACTTAGCTAGAAGATCTACTTGTTGAAGTAAAGAAACCATTCCTCTTGGGTTGTTATAATCAGAGTGCAATCAATCTTACAAGAAATCCATTACAACATTCTCGTTCAAAACACATTGATATAAAGTACCACTTCATCAAAGAGAAGGTCGAAAAGAATGAACTGAGGTTGGAGTATGTTCCTACAT
This sequence comes from Viscum album, assembly GCA_963277665.1. Taxonomy (NCBI): domain Eukaryota; kingdom Viridiplantae; phylum Streptophyta; class Magnoliopsida; order Santalales; family Viscaceae; genus Viscum; species Viscum album. The sequence goes on from OY728127.1 coordinate 194,800,067, forward strand.
CTGAACAAATTGCTGATATATTTACAAAACTGTTACCGAAGGAACCATTTGCAAAATTGAGGTCAAACATGGGTGTACAACCTCCTTCTCATCAAGGTTAAGGTACGTGTTTCTGTCCCCTCTCTCGTATTACCTTTGGATAGTGTTTTCAAGGGCGATAATTGTTTCATAAATCTATCCATAAGGAAGAATGTATTAAGGGGGAGTTGTGGGTAAGCTGTGAATTCAGCATGTATGTGTGTGAACTATTCTAACTGTTTGTTGGAGTGGTTGTAGGAAACAAAGTTGTTTTATAGGAAAGTTAAAGAAGTGAAGAATGCTGAAGAAGAAGGTTGAAAGATGTTCTGAAGAAGGATGAGGAGGTACTTTCATGAGATTTCACAGTCACTGCTTTTGGAAATCATGGTTTTGGCTGTCAATAATTCTTGTTTCCTACAATGAGTTATCTCACGTAGGCTTAGAATTGTTGATAAGTAATACATTGAAAAAGGTTTCAAAGTTCAGTAATTTATGAATCTTAGTTGACAACAAAATCCAAATGGGGAGATTGTTGGGACCAAGTTGAGTGGAGAAGAAAGTTTGAAGAGTTATCCTTTGCAATGTTTTGTATTTTTTTGTCAAAGAAGATAAATCAATTCACTTTGTAGAAGGATCACAAATCAGACGATGCATTGCTGCTATGTATTTCACACATATCATGAGTTAGGAGAACTTGTGATGCAAGCCTTATAAAGGAAAGGGGGAGAAATGATGATGCCAGTCATATAAAGTTTTGATTGGAAGGAATGATGCTGCTGGGAGATAGGGAAATTTCAGTTCCCATTGCAACTTTGACGATGCTTAAGCTGATCTATCAATGAATAAATATCACAATAGTGGGATTCGTGATAAGAGCATAAGAATGGTTATGGGAAGCAGTGAAGAGAGAAAATGACAAAGCAATGGACAATCTGGGGATGGCAGAAAAGCACAATTTAAGGTGGCGCTGTTTTCCAGTGTTTGCCAAATTTTAGGGCCTGAAAATCGGGAGATGAAGATGTGTTTTTGACAATGGATGAAGCATGAAAGATTGAATATGCTTTAGATTTTTGCGTGCAAGGCATGATTCAAGATCAGAACATCGAAAAATGACAAAGGTATGGAGTGCGTGGAAATTTAGGCATGTTGCGCACAAAAATAAAGTGGTGCGCGCAATATATGCGGGTTGCGCGAAATAGCAGCGGGTTGCGCAAAAAATTGGATCATTGCGCGAAATATTTGCATGGTGCGCGAAATAGAGGAATGAATTTTTCGCGCAAAAGGTGGTTCGAGATCAGAAGCTTGAAAATTGGAAAAGGCATGAAATGCGCGAAATATTGGAGCAGTGCGCAAAATATGATGTTGTGGGAAAGATTGGGTTTGCGCGCAATATGTAATGCAGTGTGGATTTTTTGCGCGCAATTGGTGCTTCATGCTTATAAGGATGAAAAATGGAAAGGCATGAGGTGCGCGAAATATTGAAGCATGGCGCGAAATATGAAGTTGCATAAAATAGTTTTTACGTGCATGAAGGAGGTTTTACGCGCAGAATAGTGTTTTTCACACGGGGTCAAAATTGCCTACAAATATGAGGCTAACCCTCCCCATTTTTCAATGCTCGACACTTAGAAGAAATCTCGAGCTCTTGTGCGCGTAAATTATACGCTAAGTGAGTTGCACGAAAAGAAAGAAGTTTGCATGGAAAGAGGATAGCTGCGCAAAAAATTGAGAAGTTGCGCGAAAAGAGAAAAAGTTGTGCGCAAAAGGAAAGTTGCGCGAAAAAAAGGAAAGTTGCGTGAAAACTTTTTTCGAACCAAAAGGGGTTTTTACGTGCAAGTCATTTGAATTGCGCGCAAGTAACCCTAAAGGTTGCGTTAAATATTTGGGGTCTTCGCACGTATTCAGTAGTGCATAAGGGAGTTCTTACCGGCTTCTGGGTAAGAAAGTGAAGATTTGTACTTCAGAGAATACATTTGTTCAATTGTAAAGAAGCACTGAAACATTGTGTTACCCTATTTGTGCTAAGAGGGAGCACATGCACTATTGGATTGTTTTCAAAGTGTTGCACGAGTGTAAGGGTATATCCTACTCTTTGTATCCCACATCAAAGGATTTTTTTCTAGTGGATTGTGTGGGACTGGATTGTTTCCGTACCATACCAAGGACGTAGCTACTCTTGTTGAGTAGTGAACCTTGTAAATATTGTGTTCCTGTGGTTGTGTGTGTTCAGCAGGGAAGAAACTCTTTAATAGGAGGCGAAGGTTGTTTCAAAAAGGGGAAACTTAAAAAGAAAAAGATATCACGGATTCACCCCCTCCCCCTCTCAGTGATACTTGGATCCTAATTGGGAACTTCACAGGTTCCGGACTAGGTGGCAGTACAGAAGTAGCGGCTGGCTCTGTAGGTGGATCGGCCGAAGTAGAGGGTGGCTCGTTGGGAGGTGTGCTCGAAGAGGGACCAGCTACTGATGAGGATAGTGCAGGGAAAGTGGCAGATGGTGCAGTAGAGGTAGTCCCGGCCTCCGACGAGGGAGTGAGTGGTGGCAGAATGGCCAATGGAGGGAGCTTGAAGACCGGAGCATCTGGGTCCGGCTGCGTAGGAGGTCGGAGTCGGATCTGATGAAACCTAGACCCCTCTCCCTCAGTGGAGGAGGTTGGCCGCTTCCCGTGGGAAGGATCTTGATCTGCCATATCCTAAAATAGAAATAAATAGAAAACAAAACAAAAGAAAAAGGAAAAGGAAAGAAAACAAAACAAAGAAAATGTGAGAAAACTAGAAAATAAAAGTACACGGTGTGTACTCCAGAGGACATGGAGTGTAGTAAAAAATGTAGAGTATCCCATGTTCTCTGGATAGACAGGCCGAGGGTGAAAAATAGACCATGTAAAAGTACACTGCGTGTACCGAACATACACGCCGTGTTCACTCAAAGTGTCGGTGGTCGTGTGGTACAAATGACACGGCCATGTTTTTATCAGTTCAAAGAAAACAATACACGCCTTGTAGGTACAGGACACGACATGTACTACAGACGAAGAACATGGCTGTGTAGAGGGTGAGATACGGGCCGGCTAAACTTCTAAAAGACATGGCGTATACCAAACACACACGTCGTGTATAGGAACATGGGGTGAGAGGTCGTGTAGAGGGGAGACACGTACCGGCCAAAGATATAAAGGATGCAGCATGTACCGAACATCCATGTTGTGTTCTGGAACATGGGGTGACAGGCCGTGTTATGTTCCACACACGGAGGGTCCAATGGAAATGATATACACGGAGTGTACCAAACACACACATGCCTTGTACATGGAAATGGTGTGTGAGGCCGTGTGCAAAGGTGTACTCAGGCACGATAAAAAGGACACGGTGTGTACCAAACAGACACACACGGCGTGTGTTCTTCATTTCGTGGTCGTGTTCTGGAAGAAACCGAATGGTCGGCCGATCCGAAAAATACCCTAAACGAGTCTTAAAATTTGAAATAGAGGGTGTAGAATGGCGTACCTTGACCTAGGATCACAATGCGAATGAAATCGGAGATTGAAATGCACCAAATCGACAGATCTGATAGATGGGGGTGTGGGTGTCATGGGGGAGAAGAAATGGGAAGAAGGGGGAGAAATGGTGAGTCGTGTGACACGGGCTCAAGCTGGTTGGCCTGCGGCTTATATAGGTGAGGTACACGGTGTGTATGTTTGGACTACATGCTGTGTGATTTTTTAAACATAAATAAATATAATTATTATAGTAAACTATATAATAATTATTATTAATAATTAAAATAAAATAGATATATCTACAAATTCTATTATAAATAAACCTATACACGACGTATATCGGGAAATACATGTCGTGTGTTTTAAAATTAGAAAAAGAGTAGTACAACCTTTGGTCCGGTGCTTCGGGCAGGATTCAAACCGGCGATCGTCCGTTTCGAATGAAATCCCTCAACCACTGGAGAAAAGGTTGTTCTGCTATTCATATTTATTATATACATATATTTATTCTATACGGCCTATACACATGGAAACAAAGAAAATCACGCTTGTGGATTTTATTGAGGAAAGGATGGGGGTGAAGCGGGGAGATTAGCGTGATTCGAAACCGGGTCTTTTGAACCTGGTGCCGAGTATTTTCCAATCCGCAAACTTCACCCGCATGTAATTTCTTATTTTTTAAACGTTTTTAATTTATATTTGAAAAATTATGGTGCACACGGCGTATATCAGAGTACACGTTGTGTGGTTTTATTAAAAGAACAAATGTTAGAAATGGGACGGTTGTCTGGGTTCGAACCCGGGATTGAAACTGGATTACAATTCTAGCCAACCGGTCCATCCCCATCATGGGTTTTATTAAACACATTAATATATATATATATATATTGAAAATACCACACACATCATGTAAATAAAAGGAGGAACCCCATGCTGAAGGTAGGTCCGGAGGATTCGAACCGGGGACGGCTTTGAATAAACTCTAGTGACTTTACCGTCGGCACTGACATCATCCCTAGTTATTTATTTGTTATTCTATAGATTTATACTATTAAGATTATAAATTAAAAACATAAGTACATGCCGTATATATTAGTGGGACACGGCGTGTAACCTCTAGGTTGCCTCCCAGGAAGCACCTCTGTTTTAGGTCGTTGGCTCGACCTTATTACCTTGCTTACCTAATATTTACAGTGGATAATGGTCCCAATAGTGGCCGCCCTGACCATATAGGAGTTGCAAGTTCTCTGTATCTTCTTCAACAGGAATTTCTGGATTGTTAAAATTATCAGAAATATAGGAACATACCAGATCATCCCACAGGCAGTCATCTAGGGTATTTATTGCATAACAATCCTCATGATCGAGTGATGATGCCTGCTTGATGGCTTTGAGAACATTTTAGGAGACTCTCTCATCTCTTACCCGAAAAATCAGCTCTCCCTGGCGCACATCAATGAGTGCCTTCCCAGTGGCTAGGAAATGTCTTCCCAATATAAGAGGTGCTTCCTGGTCATACCCCATGTCAAGGATGATGAAATCATCTTAGAGGATCAGCCTACCCACCTTGACCAGTACATCTTCTAGTAGCCCCTTCGGATACTTAATGGATCGATCAGCAAGTTGAAGGGCTAATTGGGTTGGCTTCAAATCATGGAGCCTGAGTTTTTGGAAAACTCTGAATGACATGAGGTTGACACTTGCTCCCAAGTCGCATAAAGCTTTTCCAAATTCACAGGGTCCAATTGTGCAGGGAATAGTAAAACTACCTAGATCTTGGAGATTTGGAGGAATGGAATGTTGAACGACCGCGGAGCACTCCTTTGTGAGGGTCTTGGTTCCTAGATCCTCCATCTTACGCTTATTGTAAAGGATTTCCTTTATGAATTTGGCGTATGTAGGCATTTTTGTCAGGGCCTCCGCAAATGGTATGTTGATGTGGAGCTTCCGGAACACCTCTATGAATTTTCTGAACAGGGAGTCCAGCATCCTCTACTTCAACCTCTCCGGAAAGGGTAAGGCATGCTTGAATGGTTGGACTAACTCCTTCCCTTTATTCTGTGAAACTTACTTCTGTATGGTTTTGGAAGAGTAGGGGTCGGTATTGGTACGTTCTTCATTGTCATGGGTTGTGGGTGCACATGGTTGTGCTAGTTAGTTCTGTTGGAGATCTTTTCCACTCCGGAGCATGATGGCATGGGATTCCTCCCTCAGGTTCTTCTTGGTGTTTCCCAGTAATGTACCGGGCTACCTCCCTGATAGCTGGTTTGCTATCTATCCAATTTGAATCTTGAGGCTTTGGATGGAAGCCTCCAGGTTCTGAAATTTCATTTCAGCAGTTGATATAAATTTACTCATCAGATTCTGTAACCTTGATGTGTTCTCTTGCTGAGATGGCTGGAAAGCCAGTGGAGGAGGTGGTTGTCGTAGCTTCTGTGGGCGAGGGTTCTGGTACCCTTGTTGCTGATAAGGACCCTTCTGGGGTTGTTGCAGCCTTTGGTATTGGTTCTTGTAGGGAGGTTAGTTGTAGCTAGGCAGTCACTGGGGCTGAGGATTCTACTGTTGTTGGCCCCATCATGTGACAACCGGGTCCCGGTGACAGCACAGCCACCCTGCCTTAACATAGTCGTCGGGTCCTGGCCCACCAGGTACCACCAGTTGCCCCCGCAAACACGTGGGGCCCACCCCAGGGTCCACCCACGTGCCCGAATGGGTCATATGACTAATGACAGTCCCCACAGGCCAACACATGTCCTTTCCAGTGTGTTTTGTCCTCACTCACACACACCCTGGGGAACTTCCCAGGAGGTCACCCATCCTGATCACTACTCCAGGCCACGCACGCTTAACTGTGGAGTTCTAATCAGACATGCTCCTGAAAAGGAAGGTGCACCTTGTTAACATGAGTCATATCATTTAGTCACTTAACCCTTTATCATTTGGGGATGTTACAATCACCCCCCCTTTAGATCACCACTCCCTCATTGTGGGCCCTACATATCATCCCAGGCAGTGCACCGCACACTTAAGGCTGGGTTCCTCCTCTGATACCAAATGTGAAAACCGGGTCCCGGTGACAGCACAGCCACCCCTCCTTAACATGGCCGTCGGGTCCTGGCCCACCAAGTACCACCAGTTTCCCCCGCAGACACGTGGGGCCCACCCCAGGGTCCACCCACGTGCCCGAATGGGTCATCTGACTAATGACAGTCCCCACAGGCCAACACATGTCCTTTCCAGTGTGCTTTGTCCTCACTCACACACACCCTGGGGAACTTCCCAGGAGGTCACCCATCCTGATCACTACTCCAGGACAAGCACTCTTAACTATGGAGTTCTAATCAGACAGGCTCCCGAAAAGGAAGGTGCACCTTGTTAACATGAGTCATATCATTTAGTCACTTAACCCTTTATCATTTGGGGATGTTACAAATCATGTGTTCTGTTGATCTCTCCACGTCGAGTTCTGGTATGGCAGGTACCGGTTGGGCCCTTGATTTTGGGGAACATAACTCACCTCGCTCGTCAAAGGGCCTCCAGTCGAACCCAAGAATTCTCCCATGATGTGGTTATTACCAAAGTCACCGCATGCTGGATGGTTCACCGCATGAACTTGAGATGCTCCTTTGAGATTAAATGCGTTGATTTTATTGGACACAACGTCCAACTGAGCAGCTAACATAGTGGTAGCATCAATATTGTGCATACCTTGCTTTTGAGTCCCTCGATCGGATTGCCACTGGAAGCTTTTGGCTGACATGTCTTCCAGTAGTTTGAATAGCTCTTCGGGGGATTTTTGAATCACCATACCTCCAGCAGTAGTGTCCACCACGGACTTTGTATTCGTTGTAAGTCCTCCGTAGAAGGTCTGGACTTTCATCCAGAGTGGGAGTCCGTGGTGGGGGCATTTTCGTAACATTTCCTTGAAGCATTCCCAGGGCTCGTAAAATGAATAGGAGTCGTGCTACTGGAAGTTATGAATCTTGTTCCTTAGCGTCACCGTCTTCGATGGTGGGAAGTATTTGGATAGGAACGCCTGGGCTAGCTCCTCCCAGGTGAGCATATTTCTTCATGGCAGCCCCTTGATCTAGTCTTTCACCTTGTCCCGTAGAGAAAAGGGAAATAGGTGAAGACGAATGGCGTCTTCGGACCCGCCATTGTATCAAAATGTGTCGCAGACCTCCAAAAAGATGGAGAGATGGGCGTTCGGGTCCTCACAGGGTAGGCCTTCAAATTGGACAGTTTTCTGGATCAGCTGCATGATAGAAGGCTTGATCTCGATGTTTTGGGCCTGGACTGGAGGACGAATGATGCCCGTATCAGCTCTGTGGATCGAAGGAAGCCCGTAATCCATAAGGGTAAGTCTTGGAGGTAGCTGCTGAGGGGGTGGAGGATGGAGATACCACTGCTTCTGAGGGGATAAATAAGGCCATGGGAAGAGTTGTTGCGGCGGTCGTTGGTAATCCCTTGGGAGGAATTCCATGAATGCTCCAGGAGCCTACTCTGGTAGACCAGCAGCGGGAGGCTACTGATCCTGGTACTGATTTTCATCCACAGCTTCCACGTCTAGTGCTCCCTCTTCCATGTTTTCCATGGTTTGTGGTTGCTGGTTGTGAGTTTCTGTCTATGCACGCCCACGATGAAGTTGGGTTCGTTCGATCTCTGAGTCAAGTGGAACTAATTCAGAAGACTCGGCGCTTCTGGATCGAGTAAGACGTCTAAACATACACTTTAAGCTTCTGCACAACACAAAAACGAAAACAGGCATAAAAGGGAAAAGATAAAATTTTAAATGGGATTAGAAAAGATATTTTTGAAAATTTTTGATTTTTATTTTCACTTAAATCAATTATTATCACAATTTAAATTTTATCACTAAAACCAAAGAGGTCCCTGCAACGACGCCAAAATTTGGTCTCTCTTGTCATTGATTGAAGTTATATGCATCCCAAATTAATTACTTGTTCTTAGAACTTTAGTATAGCATAAGTTCGGGGTAGATCCACAGGGAACTATGGAGTGCGTGAATTCAATTGAGTTAACACTTAATTAGGTGAAGTATGCAGAATTTAGAGTTGATTGAGTTGATTTTGGTTTTTTATTGAAACTAAATTGTTTTACTTTGAAGAAATGATTAACAGTTTTAGAGAAAACAACAGGTAAATTTAAAGAGTTTAAAATATGAAGAAAATACGTGTCGGGGATGTGGTGATTAAGGATGTATTTTGCAGGTTGTTTAAATGGTTGTGTTGTTCATAATAATTCAATCATTCTGGATTTCGTTTTGTTACATGATTTCCTTGGTCTGATTCCTTTTGTTTGGAATTAGAGCATTAGACTCCTTGGTCCGGTAGTTAGTGTTCTTAATTATTTATTAAGTTCAGTCCATTATTTGAATCGGTGAAATCCTTCCAATGGTCATGGATGTTTTCACTGTTACTTCTCTTTTTTATCGCTGATAATTCTTCCCTTGGTCCGGCTCAGATTTCACAATTATATTAGACAGTGGTTTAAGAAGAGTAAGATGTATTACAACGATAAAACACAACTATATAAAAAAACACACAAATTATGATCCCATCATCCACAGCCCCAACATGAGGGGTTTAGTTACACATATAAAATAGGAGAGAAATGACACACGTGATACTTGATGGATTCATTGTGTAAGCGTTGAGGTAAGGTGTCGGGAGGTGGAATGGCGGAATAGCAGAATGACGACACCTCGGTGGCTTCGGGAATGGTGGTAGCAGAGCTTCTCTCTCCTCGAATGGGTTCTGAACTCCAAAATCTGTAGGCCAAGGCCTCTTTTAATAGAAAAATAAATTACACATCATTTAGAGAAAGTACACATCGTGTACTTTTTGTCAACGAGCTTTGGCGCCAATTTCTCCACTGGCAGGTGGCCTAACACGCCGTGTTTGACTTTTGAACACAACGCTGCCTGGTGGTTGAGTGTACATGGCGTGTAGTTCCACCATATACGGCGTGTAGTATCATAAATTTGGCCGCCATCCCCTTCTAGAATAGCGGACACATCGTGTAGAAATTAAACACGTCATGTATCCTTCAACGACCAAATGGGCGTGTAGACTTTTCTCAACAACCACCGCTTCTAGAAAGTTGGCACACAGTGTGTATCGCCGCCTCACATGGAATGTATCTTCTGCCTGGTGACATGGGCGTGTACTCCCTCCTTCGGTCTGTGTCCCTATCTGGATGTACACGGCGTGTATAAAATTACACGCCGTGTAGTTTCAAAATTTTCACAGACTTCCCTTGATTCGTGTATTTATCCAGAAAGCTCTTGAAAGTAAACAGATTCACCAAAATCAAAGAATATGTGCATAAAACAACATATATTTGCTGAAAACATGTTTTTATCATCAATTATATATATGGAAATGTATACACAAATTGGGTGCATCATATATATATATATATATATGTATTATTAACTTTTCTTACTTTTTAGTTGACTCTTAATTATTCACCTATGCTATTGTATGTTTTTTAATTTTGTTGTGATAAACTCTAGTAATAAGGGAAGAGTCTCCCCATTGAGTCACCTAGGCCCACACTCCTAGTCGGAAGCCTCCTGAGTTTTAGGTGATGCGCTTGAGGCCTTGTGGACAACTAAGATCGGGGAACTATTGAGTGGAATTCAGGACCAGGATGTTAAAAAGTGGTATCAAGGGAGGATATTTTATAGATTGAATTACTATTTTCACACAATAGACATGGATGACAAGAAAATGTAAATTCCAAATGAGTTCTTCTTAGGAATAGATAAACCATGAATAAGGAAAATCCAAATTAACCCGAATGAAAAATCATTTTATGGTTTTGATTGTAACTATTGATTTGAATTTATCATTGAGTGACACACATGATTTATGTTCTTACTATTGTTATGATTGTGTTCTATTTATACTGAATCCTAATGATATTAGTATATGCCTTCTCAAGAATCATATATCAACCTTGTTAGAATTTCACACAACTAATTATGCCATTCAATTTAAAATGTATTATATTAAACATTATGTTGTGATAGGTGTTATGAATGTTTATCATGTTATGGAGTTAGTTTGGGAGTAGTAAATAATTGGGGTGAAAATATCTTTCAACATATAAGGAGTATTTTCCCATATAGATTAGGAAATGTGGCACCGATGAAATCTATATGCTAAAATTAAATTTATTATATGTGTAAATTATAATGGGAACCAATTTTTTTGGTTCATGGGGTGTTATGGGATCTCATAGATTCAATATTTTTAAACCCCTAGTTGAATTTTTTGAATAATTAAAATGTAAAAGTGAAATGTTGACTTGGAATAATAGATAGATGCTTGACCTAGAACTGGATTGGGAGTGAGTATGAGGTCGAGATTCTAGTGGTTTTGGTTTTTGTTCCTTGTATAGTCCCAATATTAAGAGAAGGATATGGGTTGACTTGGTTTATAGGAGGGTTTTGACCTAATACGATTTCGAGTTGTGTGCTTTGATGTTGTTCTTTTGTGAGGTGTGTGCATGGAATTTAGGGACATGCCACTATGATGACCTCCTATGATATGCCGGGAGGGTTGAAATGACCATACTCCAATGATGGTGGTCCATGGGCTATCGGTTGATTCTCTTTTAGTGCCATATATTACACCATTGGATATTATAAACATTGGTGTTGTGGAACTGTTTTGTGTGGGCTTCTTTTTCTATATACAGACCCTCTAGGGAGAACCTCATCCTACATTGACTTTTGAAAAGCTAACACCGGTGTTCCAGTAACAACATCCTCCCATGTTTTTGGGGGTGGTAGAATAAAGGCTATAGATCTGTGGTATGAGTCCATGATATCAATTTTTGAGCATCATGAGATGCCTCATTAGAGGAGGGTAAATCTCTCTACTTATATTCTATGTGGAGCAGCATATTGTTGTTGGGATGTTCTAAATTCGGATGATAAGCTATGAGATATGGGATGGAATAAATTCAAAACCCAATTATTCGTCTATTTTTACCCCAAAAATCTAAGAGGATAGTGGGATAACATGTTCATGCATTTAGAGTAGGGTGTGATAAAGGTTATGGATACTCGACATGCTTTACAATGATGAAGCCTCTTCTGCCGATGTATCTTACTGATGAGTTTTCATGTGTGACACACTTAGAGGAATACCTCATACCTGCTATCAAGTCTCAAGTCAACATGTTCAGGATATCATCTATCACTGAGATTGTTAATCAGTTAATCATAATAGAGTAGAACCTTAGGGAAGACGGGGGTACAAAACAATGGGGTGCTATTTCTCAACCTAGTGTATCTATATCTTCATGATGGAAACATTGTTTTTATTCTTCCTATTATATGTGTTATAGTACGGATGTGGTATAAATAATCTTGGTGTATTTAATTAGTGTGGTATGCGAGGCCACATTAGGAATCATTGTGACCATGAAACATTTGATTTTCGAACATACAACATGATGGTGCACATGCAGTAGTATTTCCGGACCTACCCTCCAGTTGCGGGAAGTAGGGGTCAACTCCAACATCAGGTTCTGGAGTAGGTTATTCATCTCCACATCAGGGTTTGATTAAAATCATGGTATGACGGCTTGTCCAAGTAAGTGGTGGTTGTGGTCGTGGTAGCCCGAACAATGGTTCTCAGAGACCGAAATGTGATTAGCTTAGGGTTTCCACGAAGTGTCACAAGGACACTTTACAAGTCTAAATTATGTTGTGTAATATAAATTATAGGAGGAGTATCTAAAATCTTGTATGGTGAGAGGTACAATATTAGCAGCCTCTTCTCTTTCATCTTCCCTATGTTATGCAGCTACATCACATTGTTTTATATCTATAAGGGTGGTTAAATATATGGGTATATGGATATTCTTTATGAGGGAGTTTTGATTATATAAACACCATTTAGTATTTTTATAGGTGATGTGAACCAATGTAGGGTGTCCCCCCTTCTGGTTTGGGGGTGTCACTTCATTTGGGATCCTTATGTACTCGATATGATTGGGTTTGATGTCATTATTAAGAAGGACTAGCTAGTTGATTATTGGTCATAAATTGACTGCTATAGTTGAAGGGTGGATTTCACAACACCAAAGGATGTAGTGTATATTCATGTGGGTTAATGGGATGTCTAGGAAATCGGAGATGGACTCAAACATTTTTGGATGGGCGAAATGATATCCTAGATTGTTAGTTTGTCTCTAGATGACTAGGGTGTGAGTGATGATGACTTCTTCTAAAGTTTTATTACTATAGGGATGTGTTTCCAAATGACTTTGATGATTTAACACCTGATAGGGAGGTGGAGTTCTGCTTTGATCTGGTTTTAGGAGCTGCACTTGTGCTGATTTCCCTTTATCGGATGGATACTACAGAGTTTCAAGAGCACAAGAGGTAGATAAAGGCATTGGAGTTGAAGGGCATTATCCAAACCAATACTTCATTGTGTGGTTCACCATTACTTTTTGTGAAAAAAGTAATATGTAACCCTTAGGAAATTTTCGGATTATCGGAAACTAACCCAACTAATAGTTATTCACTAATATCCCTTTCCAGTAATAAATGATCTATTCGATTAGCTTTGAGGATCTTGAGTGTTCTTGAAGATCGAATTGAGGTTCGAATATCACCAGGTGCATGTTCAACATCCAACCATACCTCATATTGTCTTCTGAAACCTGTATATGTTATATGAGTGTCTATTTATTCGGTTCTGTTTCACATATCGACCAGTTGTTTTCATGGCATTGATGAATCAGGTGTTTCATCCAGGCATGGATTCTTTTGTGTTGATTTCTATTGATAATTTGTTAGTGTGTTATCACAATCAACAAGACCCTACCAACCAACATAGGATAGTTTTTAATGCACTAAGATAGAATCATTTATATTATAATCTCTTAATGTTCCAGTTTTGGATGTACCTAATTTACATCCATGGTCAGAACATCTCCAAGACAGGAGTTTCAGTGGACCCATAGAATGTGAGAGTAATAGTTCCCTTGGAATATACCAAGAATAGTTTTAGAGATGAGGTTTCATGGGGATTATAAGATAAAATAGTAGTTATATACCAGACCATTCATACTAAGAAGCTCCATTTGTGAGCTTAATTGAGAATGGTGTGAAGTTGGTTTGGTCAGACTCCTTCAAGGCATCTTTTTGGAGCTAAAATAGTGGTTGCAATCTCCACAAATCCGGATACTTCTAGTTTCTAGAAATCTTTTCATAGTATACTGTGACACATAATGTATTATGTTAGTGGTAGTTCTAATGCTGGGGGATCGAGTCATGGCATATGGGTCTCAATAGGTGAGGCCTCATATGAGGAATTTCTCGATGCATGATCTAGAGTTAGCTGATGTCGTTAATGTTTAACCATGTTGGATACATTACGTACTAGAAGATAATATTGTGGTGCACATAGACAACAAAATACTTAGGTATATCTTTAAATATCCTGATCTGAATATGAGACTATGAAGGTGGGTTGATTGCCAACGTTATTTATACTTTCAACAAGCCTAGACACCTACAAAAGGCATTTCACTAGTCTATGCACTGTGCAGGAGGACTCCGATATAGGTTGTGCAGTAGTCTATTAGTGAGTGGATTATTATGGAATTATTTTATGAGATGCATATAGATGTTCCCAAAAGGAACGTAATGACTAATCTATTATCCTTAAATGTGACATCTACCTATCTAGATAGATTTTAGAAGAGGTAACTATTGGATTTACAAGTTCAAGTTCTACAGACGAGTGTCGAACGGAAGGGAACTCTTCTTGGTTGAACGATTGGTGGGGATGATATCTCTAGTGTATCCACCAACATGTTTGGGTTCCTTTGTATATACATGAGGAGTTGGTGAGGGAGTTTCATGCTTCAAATTGAGCAGTTCATCCTAGAGAAACATAGAGTATCATGACTTACATTAATATTATTGGTGGTCGAGTATGAAAAGAGATGCAGGTTTTCTTCATAAGAGTTATTCTGCATGTAAGAAGGTGAAGGTGGAACATAAATGACCAACACAAATATTACATAAGCCACCAGTTCTGGAGTGGGAATAGGATAATGTTCCAATGGACATAATAACTAGTTTATTGAGGTCCCCTAAATGTAATTATGTTGTGTGGGTTGTTGTTGATTGGATTTTTATGGTCACATATTTCTTGACCATCACAGAAACCTTAAGTGATGATGATCTCATTATAATTTTTATATGGTTGGTGGTACATCTTCATTGGGTACCTCACACTATCATTAATGATAGGGAGACATACTATAAATCTCATTTCTGGTGGAGTTTGTTGAGGGAACTTGGTACACAACTACTTCTATGAACAATATACCACCCTTAGACTGGTGGAAAGTCAGTGTGTATGATATAGCTTCCAGAGTAAATTTTTCCATCATACGCCCAAGATATTGGGGGATCTATGGAAAGGAACATTACCCCAGTTGTATATTTCTATAATAACATATATCAGGAGACCATATAGGTTGAACCTTTTGAGGATTTATATGGTAGGTCATGCTCTTCTCCCCTGTGCTGGTTAGAGGTAGGAGAGGCACCTTTACTATGACCAAAACTCTTTCTGTAGAATTCTGAGCAGGTCCAGTTGATTCAAAAGAGGATGGATAGAACACAGTCTCTTCAGAAATCCTACAATGATTACCTCACAAAACATATAATGTTAATGGTAGGGGATCAAGTCATTTTGTATGTTTCATTGAGGAAGGGACACATACATTTCAGGAGACATGGTAATATTTCACCATGACATGTTTGGTTGTTCAGGATTCTAGATAGAGTTGGGTTTATAGAATATTGGTTTCAGTTACCTTAGATGTATCAACCCATGAATGATGTCTTCCACGTGTCTCAGCTACACCACTATCAGTCAGACCAGTCCCACTTTTTTCAGCCTAAGGATGCTGAGTAACAGATTGATGCATCCTTTTAGGATAATATTATTCATATAGTTGATAGGATAAAGAAGGTTCTTTGAGTCCTCTCAGTTAATCTATTTTAAGATCTATGAAGCCCAGCCATTTATAGTTTAAGACATGGGAGTGGGTGGCTGACGTACATGCTTAGTGGCTAGAGATGGTCTCAAAAGAATCTCGACCTCCCTTCATATAGAAATTTGTTGTTGACTTTATATAAGGGGGGTTATTATAAGATCTATGGTATTCTTAAGGTACTGATCTATTATTTTCTAGCTTAAACAATTTTTAAATTCCACATTGTCATATAACCTAATCTGGATCATGGTCCAAATGGGATATAATTGGGAATGAAAAAAAAGAGGCTAAAGGATTACTGCAGGCTTATTACATGTCGTTAATGGGGGATATATATCTGGTAATCTATAGTCATGATGTGTAATTGTCTATCCAGGACCCTTCCTAGCGTGTATCAAATTTTCATCATAAAAGGAAATCCAGGAATTGCATTTAGTATAATGGTATTACACATCATGTATGGGCCCACCTATTTTTTAAAAAAATTATGGAAGTATCCTCTATTTTTCACGCATAACCAATTTTATTCCTTTTGAGAACCCAAAACCATCTAAAATGGGATTTTAGATCTATAATTCATCTGAACTTTATTATATTCTCCATATTCCACATTGTAACCACGTTGGTATATACTAAATTCATATTATTAATTCACAATAATTTGTAACAAGGAATGTTCTATTTGAATATAGGCATATATGCCATAATTTCTCATTCATCCTACATTCTCTAGATTTATCCTAAACCATTATGAATTAGGGATTTGATACTGGATAAGAACTCTACAACATAGCGATGTTAGGTAGTCTATTCTTTTCATCAACTTTTCTTGTGTTTTCTGGGAGTTTGAACAATATTCCACTCACTATACATTCCTAAATGAGCTCATTTTTTTATAATGTTTCGTGGAACTGATATAGTATGATGTAGTGAGGATGACCGTATGTTCCTTTTCGGTGCATTGGAACATGTTGCTCAATTCAAGTTCACCCATGGGTGTTCCTTAAGAAATAACCTTTTTTCCTATTTCAACCACCCAAGGGTTTTGTGCTTGTGATTTCCTAGTTAGAAGATTCTCTTTAATGTCGTAATTGTTTTGATAAACATGATTTGGAAATGTACTACCTTCATTTTTTTAGTGATATCATAGGATTCCATTGTTATTATGATTAAGTTGAATAAATTGAAAATGTAATGTTATCGGTGGGTATAACTATATTAATTGACTAATGGAATATTAAAGTAGTAATATGAGAGGGAACTCCCATGTGATTTTTGAATGAAAAATGGAATGCCTGAGTAGTTATACTCATGTCAGGTTCTTGTTTATTTGATTGTGTAAACTCACTTTGTTTTAATTGTCTTAATTGAATGGGTTGTTTGATGTCATGGAGAGCTCTCCATGGATCTGGAATGTGGTAGGGGATTCCTTGGTTTGAATATTCCCCTTGGGATTGGATAATGTTTGGTGCCTCCGGCCTTGATATGCCATGGATCTATCTTTCTTAGACTCCCATAGAACATTTCAGTGGACATGATCCTAGGACTTCCACCTAGGCATAAACTCGGATTCCACTAAGACACCCATGGGACTCGATGTGGATACCTTGGTCTGTTGCACCTTTTCTCTGGTCGTTCATGGTCTACACTTATTACTTTGATTCACTAGTACATGATGCCTTGGATTCTACCCTAGTGGTATGACATATTTATACAGCAAGCCCATGGGATACATGAATTCATTATATGACAGGTTCATCAGATACTTGATATGGATGGAATATGTGGTGGTCGTGGGATACTAGATATATATTGGAGCATGATGTGGCCATGTGTTTTTTAATTTTTGTATATAAAATGTTAGGAGATGAATCATATTTTAGGGAGACTTGAGTGTATGTTTGGTAGTACTTGTTGCAGTAGACTTTTACCATGGGAATTCACTATTAAGTTATTGCTTTGATTACTCTTGATAGTTCATTTCATATTGCTTTAAGAATTGAATAGACCCCTGGGTGGTAACCTAGTAGGATGTTTTTTTCACACCTTTTTGTCCCTCCTGGGGGACCAAAATAGATTATATAGTTTTTGGTGATGGCAGGGTCATGATCCCCAGTATAGGTTGTTAATAGTGGCTTTGGAGCAGGAGAGCATCTAACCATGTCGAGAATTGTGATACTACATGGATAGTTTTTCCTTTCTATTATTTTTAGATTTAATTGTATTACATTTCCAGGTAATATTATTCTGTATTTCTAGATAAATTAACCATCTTCATCATTTTAAATTTTATGTATCTAGATTATAAATTTTTATTCCAGGCTTTTCTTAATTTTCATTTGATTTCTTATGTATTTGCTTCTGCTATTGTATGCATTTGTCTTATGTTGGGATATACTATGGTAATGAGGTCATAGACTCCCAAATGACTATACTAAGCCATCTCTTCTAGTTAGCAACCTGATGATTTTGGAGATATATGCTTGAGTCCTTGTGGCTAACTGGGCTTGGGGAAATATTTAGTGGCATTTGGGTCCGATAAATTAAAATTCATGATGATCGATGTTGTGGATTTTGTGTACGAATTGAAGAAGTAAGTATCATCACCTCCATAATCTTATGTTTACTACTTCAAAGGGGAATTAATGAATCAATATAAAGGATCTCAAAATCATAATAAAATTATTATTCTCGCTTTCTAATAGAATTTTCCCTCCTCTTCTTGAAATTACTCATTTTCGATTATTTTTCCAAATTATCTAAAAAACCATGGTGCTGACATTATGATAACTTTATTTGAATAATGGATTCTCTAATTTTTGTATCAATCATATCTCCCCTTAGATTATTATATGATCTGATTCCATAATTCATTATTTTTCATCTATTTTGGGAGATTCATTAGGAAACATAGACCATTCATTCTTATTCATTCATCACTTCTTTAATAAACCTTAAATGAGTATGTTATGGATTAGTATATGGTAATTTTTTAGCCTATTTTTATGATTCACTAATTCATTGTATCAACATAAATTATTGATAATTTTTGGAAATCTAAGATGTATTGGTTTTGATTTTCATAGTAAATGTTATTTTTTGTGATTCATTCTTTCGAGCCTTGAAAATCATCATCAAAATCTCAATTCATGAATTGAAATTTCATATAGGATATTCATATTAGGTTATTGGACGTAATATTTTTTAAAATGAATAACATTTTGGTGAATCATGGCATTTACATTTACAACCTTGAGGTAGAAATATCCTTACAAAATCGGGATTTTTATATAATGTTTCCATGATATGATTCTTTATGCTTGAAACATGTGCTTCATATATATTTCATTTGGGTGTGTAAGTGTCCTTTGAGAACCAAACTTGATATATGTTACTATGATTTCTTTATATAATTTTGAGAAATAATCAAAAAATTAATAATTATTCCTAGTTTTCAGGTGTATTTTTTAGGGTATTTCATAGAATGTGGAAACCTGCTTTAAGTATTTGGATGAAAATGTTGTACAATTATTCTTAAATAACCCATTGCGGGAGTGTGATAATGTTATTGTGGATATAGTATATGGATCATTTCAGGGTATGAGTTAATCCACTTACATTTTATCTTATGAAGGATTAAACTCTATAGGGATGTTGAGTGTCCATTAACTGTAGGTTAAAATTGGAGATTTCAATTCATTGGTGATTTTCACATTAAAATAATTCAAAATTGTTTGGTGGGAAATACCATCATGTCTTGATTACGAGAACCCCAAGGGTTTGTTGTAAAGTGTTACTATTAAATAAAAATGTTACTGTGTGGTGTGTACCATTCCAAAGTTGTGGAACACTCAAATAGGACAAACAGTTTTAGGGATCCAACTGATTCGTGAACTTGTGGAAATTATTGTGATGGGTAGTAACAGACCCTAATATACCTACTAGAATCATGTAGAATAAGTTATAACCAGGGTTTTTGGTGTATTTGGTTGAATAAAATGACTTGGATCATGTGTTTTTTACATATTTATTTACATTATATCTGAACATCCAATGTTATATATTACTTTTCACTTGTGTCATGTCTGCATTGGTAATAATGTATTAGATTTATATTAATAACCTACATGGGAATATGAATGTGGATGAAAACATAAATATCAGTAAAACATGAAAGGTTATGGTCATAGTGACCAAGATCCAAGTGAAAGATCATGAAAATTGAATGTGTATCTAAAATTTAATAAGGATAAATGTCACGATTATTTTACTTAACTATTTTTATTACACACATTCTTAGCCTTCAACATTGGGAGGTCACATTTTTAAAATTAAATTTGTGTTGAGCATAATTCCATTAAATTTTTATGAAACAATATAATTATTAAATTGTGTTATTATTATTACTTTTATTTTATAAAACTGATGGTATATTATCCCCACTGATGGAATTTAAACCCTTAAAAATTTCAAAAAAAAATATGTATTGTAAGGAACTCATGAGACCTTGTTTCACTCCCACTCAAACCCATTTATTTCCATTAGAGTTTAAAATTTTTTATTAAATAAGATTTTCAATATTCCTTTATTCTTGAATATGATTTTGAAAAATGAAGAAATCAGTAAGACTGTGTGGGACTTAGGTGGTTTTGTTGCATGTGTACTTGGCCACCGTATGATCAATAGACCTTCAAGATACAATTGATGGAATTTATATTATATTTGGGATTTTATTATTTCATGTTGAACCAACATATATTATGAAGTTTTTTATTATGTGATTTGGTTTCATTTAGGCATCATGAGATTCCACATAGTATCACATGTCATTTATTAGACCATTGATTGTTGCAATATAATTAATTAATTAATTAATTCCACGATTTTTGTCATTAGTTTTTGTTATATATCCACTCTTCACTAATATCTTTTAACATAAATATAATTATTTAAATATACAATAATATTCATATGTATATATATGATTATGGTTTACATGTAGGTATATGGTTGTTGGATTTGGTTATAGGAAGGAATATGATTGATATATCATTGGGTGTGGGTCACTTTATAAGGAAACATTGTGTGTTCCAACATATTTACTTGGTTCTATCGTAATGTAACAGATTCATTTGTCATAAATGTTTCTATGGATGTTATGAAATACTATCCTAAAGATGTTTTATGCGACAAATATTAGATGAATCTTATGATTATATCATGAAGGAAGAAGAGCATGTTCCATCACTAGTGGTGCGCGAGTATATATGGAAACATGCTCATTTACCATTCGTGATTATACGGTCTGTAGTGCGAGTTAAGCCATTAGTTTTACAAATTGCGCTCATTATTGATGAAAAAATTTAGAAGATCGTGACTAATCATATAAAAGAATTATATCCCCAGTATCTGTTGTCCATTCTGGGTATTGGAGGTATGTTTGAAGTGGTGGACTGAATAGTAATCTGTGAGATAATTTTCATTCTAGTCAAGACAAATGAGGAAGGTCGAGGGGTCCTAGAGAACATCATGTTCTAGGGACCTTCCATAATAGAGTCATCTACCTTGAATCAGTATGTAATATGAGAGGGGATTACATGGTCAAACAACATGTATTTATTCATTGATAAATATTTTCTGGATGTGATGATGTTGGAAAGTGCCTAGGACGTAAAGAAGTTTCAGTAGAGATTTTTGTATGCCTATATATATTATTATTATTTCAAGGAATTTCTACACTTCTACCCTATTATTTCAATAAGAAACTACCATAAATAATGGAACTCTGAGATTTTCTTCTTTATAAGTTCAAATAGTAGGATTAGAGATTTAATATTACTTTACACCCAGTGGTGCTGCATAAATCCATTGACATCGAGAAGGGTCTATGGTAGAACAACATGGAAGGATGACATTTTGTCAAATGAAAACCAATTACTATGCTTATTAACATTACAATGGGGGGATATTATGGTATATTTAAGTGGATGTCTTCCTATTAGAAGCTAGGAAGCATGAAAATCTGTAGGATCGATGTATTTTGTGTGAGGTGGTTCAACTAGGTGCTCCTATTGTAGACAAAGTGACGATATATGTAATGTATACAGGAAGATACCTATGGAGTCCCACATATCTGGAAGTGTTAAACCCCCATTAATTTTATTATAACTCAATTATATATTTTAATTAATTTATTGTTATATATTAATATTCATTATTTGAATATTATTTAAAATTTAATTCAAAAGGAAATGGATTTATTTTAATCCAAATTGGTTTTTCGTGTATTATATAGTTTTTTATATATTTTTAATTTATATATTTAAATTTTAATGAAGAATTTTTTTTAATTTCCCAAAAAAATATAACGTTTCTTGATTTTTTTTTATTTTTATGAAATGTTTATTTTTCAACAAATAATAAAATGTATATATTGTTATAGGAAAATATAATTTCTTTTAAAAAATATAAGAATTAAAATTCTATTTTAGATTATGTCTCAAATTTCATTATATTCATTTTGTTAATAAAAATCCAATTATGATCTTTGGAATGAATTTTATATTTCTATTTTTATAAAAAAACATTATTAAAGAAACATTTTCAGAAAACTAAATTGTACCCACATTTTGTGTTTAATTTAAAAATCAATTATAAAATTTATATGAATAAAATAATAAAAAATAGTCGTTATTTTAAATATAGAGGTCTAAATTTTGAAAATATATCTCTTTTCATAGTAGTCGTTATAAATAGTAATCCTATTACATTTTTAACCATTATAAATATAAAATGGGTTAACTAATGGTAAAAATAATTTGATAAAGACTAAATTGAAACCCTAACACTTTTATTATATTTATTGGATTATTATACATAATCCATAATCATCCAAACTTTTTATATATGAACATCATCCATTTGTCTATGATATTGATCATTAATATATGTTTTGTAATGAAAAGTAAAAAATGTCATTATCTTCGATATATAATAATTAAATTATCACATTTTAATAAATGGATGTTATTTATATTTATTGATCGTAATATAAAAAAATAATTTTCATTGGTCATTGAAATGTATTTTTTAATTTTAGTGAGAAAATAACTACCTCAAATTCTTACGCAACAGCCACTATGTATTTATTTACATAAAAGTAAAACAAAGAAAATGATTATGAAGATATTAAACTTAAAATAATTGTGATATCATATTGTGATAAAAAAAATTATATATAATTATAAGATGTTTTATATGTATTTAATGAATGTATTTGAATTCATTTTATCTTATAATATATTCAACTACGAATAAAATTAATAGTTTAAAAAAGTAATTAATATTATTTCTAAAAATAATTTAAAATTCCTAAATATGATATCATTATACATGTGATTGGGATACTAAATAAAATATAAAATATGGTCCATTTATACTCCAATTTTCCATTGGAAGATAGTATTTTGGCCCCTAAAAATAAAATACATTGATATCACTGTAATTTTCAAAAAGTTAATGGGGAATTAAAATAATATTATGATGTTAACCACATAATATAACCAAGTCAGAAAATAAGAGAAGATTTTATTTTCAATCATCTTATTATAATTATCAAATCATTTCAATTTGAGGCCATTTTGGAATATTAATTAATATATCATAATTAAATAATTAATTATTAAAGTTGACATACCCTCTCTTATAAAAGGGAACCAACTCTACTATCTTTCTTGTACATTGAAAAAAATCCCATTACATAAAAAATTACCTTCCATATATCCCTCCACATGTCCAACATGAATATTTTTCATCATGAAACCATTCTCAGAAATTGTATAATGTAGACCATAGTAGGGTTTCTAATGTAGAATTACAATTCTTACCAAAGTATTTTGTTATTTTATTAATAGAAATTGTTAATACATTAATAAATATTGGTAAAATAATAAATCATGAATCAAACATATACTACTTTTTAAAATTTTAATTTTACAATATATATATATCCTTGTCCAAAAAAACTGAAACCAAACCACTATTTCTGTGTATACCAGACAAATAACTCTTGAACTGATGTAATTCATTTTCCATCACTAAATATCATGGAGGTTTATAATGATTTATTTAATATATATTTGATATTAAGGACATATTTATCATTACTTATTTCTAATACACCCATATTTTCCATAAATTTTTATTCACTAAATAATATTAATGTTGTTCATTCAAACTTGTGGACTACCACCTAAATAAAGAGATGTGACTTGTTTTCCATACCTAAATGACAAGGATGATATATATATATATTAATTTTTTATAATAAAAAATTTATAAAATTATTATCATTCTAGAAGGATAAAATAATATATATATTCCTTCATTGTGATCATTGAATAGTGGAATTGTGGCTCATGCGTACCGACAAATTACAGGATCAAGGATTGTAACATTGTTAATTTTCCATAACAATCATTAATAATTAATCATAAAAGTATAATTAATGTAAAAAAAATTATAATTATTTCATGTTTTTATTAATTTTATATGGTGGAATAATGAACTATTTATCCATAATCAACCAATAGAAGACATTTTTGAAATATGGGACAAATATCATAAAAAGTATATCACAAACATAAATGAATAAGTAATTGAAAATATCATGGTATAACATAAAATAAAAAAGGAATTATAAAATTGAAGAATATTAATAGAAAATTACATAATTAATATATATTTTTTGATCAAGAATATAACCAACGTTTATGATGAGTCTGACTCAAGGTAATAGGGAATTTT
The DNA here is from genome assembly GCA_963277665.1 of Viscum album. Classification (NCBI taxonomy): domain Eukaryota; kingdom Viridiplantae; phylum Streptophyta; class Magnoliopsida; order Santalales; family Viscaceae; genus Viscum; species Viscum album. The sequence goes on from OY728127.1 coordinate 194,824,453, forward strand.
CATTAAAAACGTTGTTTTTAAAGTTTAAAATTTTATTTTCAATGTATTTCCCTTACATCCCATTATTCCAAAAAAAATTATTATATATACAAAAATTAATTATAAAATTTAATTTATTACTCTTTAAAATATTTCAATGTTTTTGAAAATGAATATTTTAATGTATTATTTGTAGTATGTTTTGAATTTCTTTACAAAAGTAAAGTGCAATGTTATATTTTTATGTAAATGGTGTCAATGGTCTATCCTGATTTTGTAACCACTATTTTATTTTATTTCATTAAAATCATTACAGTTTTATTAATATAAAACTTGTCATTAAATTTTTTTTCTAGAAATGTTTCTAAAGAAAAGTTTTCTTAATCGAAAGGAAATTTCAATTAAAAAACATCTTTAATTATATCAATTAAAATGTGTTTTTCAAATGTACTATATTGAAATTTTTTAAGAATAAAATCGTTTATTCATTATATTTTAAAATATAATTAAATGTCTAAAATAGGTGAGACTAATTTAACTTATATGATGTGTTGATCCCAATAATAGCTAATTAATTTGTTGATCCCTAAAGATTTCAATATAAGGGGGATCCATAATTATATCTCTCCAATTAATTGAGAAATGTTACCTCTATTGAAAAAAATAATGGACGGAGTTGAACGATGTGGTTTCCCTACGAATTTAGTTGTGATCTAGTTAATTATGACATGGGTTAAAATTGGTAATGAATATGTTGTTATATGTTTCCTAAAAAGGGTTTCTATTTAGTTTTTATTTTTATTAAATTATTTCATTATGTAAAAATTCATTGAATTTCATATAAAGGTGATATTTTTCTTATTCCAAAATAATAATATGCTAATGTAATTTGTTTTATGGTTTTTCATGTTTTTAAAAGGGAAAACCAATTTATTATTTTTATGAATTTATAGATATTTGTGTGTTTGTCTTAAAATTTTAAATTTATCATTGGATTTGAGGTTGGGTAAGAACCTAGATGATGTAAATTAGAAATTTATAATGATTTCTCAATACAAGACAATGTTTTTTAATTTTAATTTCTTATATTATTGTAAAAATGGATACTAAGTTTACCTGTCCACTACTAATTTATGTTTTTACTATATATGAGTTATGACTAAATTATACTAAACCATAAACAATAAAAACCACAAGAATGTAATAAAATCAATTATTATGTAATAATTACAGCCTATGAAATGTCTAAGATCATGTTATTGTTAATTCATTTTTGGGAAATGTTTTATAAAAAATATTGTTTAGTATAATTACAATTGTATTCCTTTGAATGATTTTAGTTTTTTATTAGGTTAAAAATATATAGAATATGAAGACCAAAATGATTATTTATCTAGTATACTAGTATATATATATTAAAAATAATTTCTTATAGATAATATTAGTAATATGGTGTTGGAATGTATCAAGAGGAAAATATCTAGCAAAATCAGCATCCTTGAATGGTTTGAAAAAGAACCAATTTTTTTGCAGTGATGGATCTATTGACACAATCTATAAATAGTGATGGAATCCATGTTAGAGGGAAACCAGATTTACCATAGAGGTATATGTATACAGTTGAGAATTTAATGGAGAAAAACCCTTTTGATTTTTCTGGAACTAGATATCCATTGGTATAAAAAGGATGGATTAATTAATTGGAATATATATTGAAATTGATTGCATATTCAGAATTTAGAAATGTATCCATTTCCATTTTTCATTTATAAGGTGAACCATGTTTATGGTTTTATTCAATTAGAAATACTATATAATAATTTGATATTGATTAAATTTAATTGGAAATATTTGTGGAGATTTTACTTGAAAAATATTTCCCAATATTGTTTATGTCTAGATAAGGAAACAATTCCAAGAGTTGTGTAAAAATATATGGTTTTGTTAGTTGTATTCCATGAAAATGTTACAAATATATGTAGGTATGTACACGATTTTATTTTGTAAAGTCGTATAAAAATTAATATGTTTTAGTTACAATTGAATCCATATTTATGAAAATATTAGGTCACCATAGGGATTAAAATTTATGGTAATTTTTATCAATATATTCAGAAGTTGTGATGGATTTTTCTGACACATATTATCCTTGACATTAAAAACAAATAAATGGTTATATTATAAATCACATTTAATGAAAACAACAAATAAGTTTGTTGGTATGCTCCAAAAATGTTCCATGGGTGGTAAAATACATTTATAGAATTATTGTAAGTATCATGAAAGTGTAAATGGTTTGTTAATATTGGTCACAAGGTTCACGATTGATAATTAAAAAGATCTGAAAAATCCATGAATTTTGTAACTGGTAGGTATCCAATGGTTCAATGTTTTAAATTAAATGATTTGGTACATTATTTAAACATGTTTTTGAATTTAGTCACTCATGGATGAAATCATCATGTTCAAACAAAAGTTGAGTAAATTTCATTTTCTATTATAACGGTTGATTGGGGGATATCTGATTAATTGGGGATATGAATGATAGGTTTTTATTAAAATCATATCAATTTTGGGTTTGGATTTGGATCATCTCATTCATTAATTTCAATAAAATTTTCCTCAAAAATATTCTTATAACATCATGAAAATAAGGTTCAACATTCATTGAAAACTCTATTTGTTAATATTGAAGAAATAGTGAATTATATGAATCTACTTCTTATTAAATGTGGTGTGGTCATTCTTAAAAATCTAATCGACCATCCTATAATAGATTATGAAATTATTTTTTCTTTGGATTGTGTTTCAATTATTCATGCAATGATATATTCATTATCCAAGAAATTGTTTTTAAATGATTTCATACTATTGATTACAAATCATAAAATCATGAAATTGATTAGAGATTTAAGTGAATTTTATATAGCTCATGAGTTTGAAAGGAAATAAATTGTTCAAATTAGTGATGTTATGGTGCTGAATTAATATATGGATGTGTTTTTTTTTTCTGATTTTAATTCTTTGATTCTTGATCAAGGGATGGATTTTATTATTGGATTAGTCCTTAATACTAATCTTTTTTCAAGACCCCCAAAACCAATAGCCGAATTTGAACTTTTGGAATTGAAAAATTAGTTTCAAGAGTTTCTAGATACATGTTTTATTCATCAATTTACCTCACCACGAGGTTCACTTTTTTTGTTAAAACAAAATATGGTTAAATAATAATTTTCAATGATTATACATTCCGAAGTAACTTCATTGTTATGAACTAGAATCCTTTGAAACATATGAATGATTTTTTTCACTAGATATAATGATTATAATATTTTTTAAGGACTCAAATCATTATAGGACATCCAAATTTTAATTTTAATGTAAATGATATTACAAATATTTCATTACATATTAGATATATGAATACAGTGTTTTAAGTTATTCCCATTGGGTTTTATAATACACTTGTCAAATTTTTCAAACTTATTCACAAATATTTCCATGATTTAGTTGTTAGGATTGTGGTTGTTTTTACTAATGTTATAGTAGTATATTTTAAAAGTCATGAGTATTTTTATTGTCACCTAAATATTGATTTTCATACCTTCACTATTGGAAAATCAGGTTTTCCCAATGCTTCTTTACAAATAGTTTTCTTAAACCGTTGGTAAAGAAGGGCCAGGACACCCATTCCCTAGGGTTAACTAAAACCGTTGGGAAAGGGTGACACTTTACCAACATTTCTACTGAACCATTGGGAAAGGGTTCCTTGGACACCCCTTTGCCAATGGTTTTTAAAAACCGTTGGTAAAGTTTTACCCCAAATACAGAATCGCCCGCTGCTCTCCCCCATTCGTGACAAAACCCTAAATCTCTACACCGATCGGCTCCTCTCGCGACTTTCCCCATCCGAACCTATGAATATCCATTGGAATCATCTCAAATCAGGTATTCTCTTCTTCATACACATAAAATATTTAATTTATACCTTGTTTTTATTGTAATTCATCTCATATTTTAGTTTTAAGTTTTTCTTTTGATGTGTATATCATTTTTTATGTTTTTATTTAATCTAGACTTTATCCATTCCAATCGATTTAATTAATTAAATATTTAACCCTCCATTGAAGAAAAAACATCCCAAATTCATTGCGATTGGATTCTTTATTTTCTAAGTATGTGTTTTTGTGATTTTCTTCAACTTTTAATTAACTGTTACTTGGAAATTTATTTATGTGTTTATTAATTTTTTGCAAAGTTTTTATGAATGTTTTCCTTAAAATTCCTCGAGGAAAGTGTTTTATTAAAATGAATTTTTTTAATAAGGCTTGTGTAATGTAATTTGATATAGTACACTATGTGACTATGTTTGGTATTTAGTAACACATGAGTTAACTAGCATGTGAGAATGTGTTATGAAAGAGATTCCATGGTTGGTTCAAGATTATATTTACATTTTGAGCCTATTAATGAGTTGTTTTAAAGATATTTTGTGATATTTACCTTATTTTTATTGGTGAAAACTGGGAGCTATAGTGGTGGGTCATGACTAAGACATAATTACTGCTAAAAATGTGGATAAAACATGCATAGTAGTGAATTCTTGGAATGTTTGAGTTTTTTAGTCCTTTTTTATTTGGAGTTTCTTTTGATGCTGATGTTTCTTATTGATACCTATGATGGGAATTTATTTTATTTTCTAAATCGGCTGGGACTCCCCCACCATGCACAGTGTATTCACCCTCTGCCCTTATTTAATCATTCTGTTTACACAGCCTATGCAACCTCTAACCTAATTTAATCAGTGAAATCAAGTCATTAATTCAATCCTTCAATATCACAGCCCCCCGGATAGCCCCCCACCCTCCTCTCTAGTCCCCGGACATCCCCCCCCCCCCTCCTTCTTGGACCCCGTACATCCCCACGATCACCCCCGTACAACCCCCGCACAGCCCCCCACCCTCCTCCTTGGTCCACTGATAGCCCCCTGAACACCCCCTGGACAGCCCTCTGGACAGCCCCCCAGACAGCCCCCACTCTCCTCCCTGGACCCCAGACAGCCCCCGGACAGCCCCCCTAACACCCCCCAGACACCCCCCACACAACCCCCCCCCCCCCCACCCATATCCTTGGTCCCCAGACAGCCCCCCGGACACCCCCCGGACAGCCCCCCGGACAGCCCCCCCACCCTCCTCCCTGGACCCCCAGACAACTTCCCCATCCTCCTTGATTTCACATGCTTTTTTTATTTCTCTGATCATGCAATGTTATTTAGGATTATTACATTTTTGTATATATTGATCCTTTAGAAATGTGTTTATGCTTTAGGAGAACGATCAATGGGTCATATGTGACGTGTTTGAGTCAACTTCGCCTCAATCTGAGGCACGGTGTGGCCGACACCACTCTAAGTGTCTCTATTTTGTTTAAAATGGACATCATTTTAAGTGAAAACAACAAAAAGCATACGGAAAACCAACCAAACGAATTCTGATTGTGTCGATACTTTAGTACAATGATCCATGGGTCATATGTGACATGTACAAGTCAACCCCGCCTCAATCCAAGGCATTGTGTGGCTGACACAATTCATAGTGTCTCTCTTTTGTTTAAAATGGACATCATTTTATGTGGAAACAACAACTGACATACAAAAAACTGACCTAACGCATTTGAAATGTTTCTATGCTTTAGGAAAATGATCCATAGGACATATGTGACGTGTACGAGTCAACCCTTCCTCAATCTGAGGCGCGGTGTGGCCGATACCACTCTAAGTGTCTCTCTTTTGTTTCAAAAGGATATCATTTTAAGTGAAAACATCAAATGGCATACGGAAAACTGACAAAATGCATTTGGATTGTGTTGATACTTTATTACAATGATCCATGGGTCATTTGAGACTTTTACGAGTCAACCCCATCTAAATCTGAGGCGCGGTGTGGCCGGTACCACTCTAATTGTGTCTCTTTTTTTAAATGGACATGATTATAAGTGAAATGAACAACTGGCATACGGAAAACCGACTAAACGCATTCGGATTCTGTTGATAATTTATCACAACTCTCCATGGGTCATTTGAGACGTTTATGAGCCAACTCGGGCTCAATATGAGTAGTTGTGTGTTCGGGATCACACTAAGTGTCTCTCTTTTGTTTAAAATGGACAACATTTTAAGTATATATGGAAAACTGACAAAACACATTCGATTTCCGTTGAAACATTAGGAGAACGATCCATGGGTCATATTTGACTTGTACGAGTCAACCTCGCCTCAATCTGAGGTGTGGTGTGGCCAACACCACTCAAAGTGTCTCTCTTTTGTTTAAAATGGACTTCATTTTAAGTGAAAACAAAAACTAGTATACAGAAAACTGACCAAATTGATTAGGATTGTGTTTATACTTTATAAAAATGATCCATGGGTCTTATGAGATGTGTAAGAGTCAATCCCACCTTAATTCGAGGTGTGGTGTGGCCAGTAGCACTCTAAATGTGTCTCTTTTGTTTAAAATGGATAGGATTATAAGTGAAAAGAACAACTGGGATATGGAAGACCGACCAAAAACATTAGGATTCTATTGATAATTTATCAAAATGATCCATGGGTCATATGGGACATTTACGAGCTAACCCAGGCTCAATCCGAGTCGCGGTGTGGCCGGGATCACTCTAAGTGTCACTCTTTTGTTTAAAATGGACAACATTTTAAGTACATACGGAAATCCAGAAAAATTAATTTAGTTTCCATTGAAACTTTAGTAGAACTATCCATGGGTCATATGTCACATGTAAGAGTCAACCTTGCCTCAATATGAGGCACGGTGTGGCCGACACCACTCAAAGTGTCTCACTTTTGTTTAAAATGGACTTCATTTTAAGTGAAACAAAAACTATCATACGGAAAACCAACAAAATATATTCGGATTGTGATGATACTTTTTCACAATGATACATAGGTCATATGTGATGTGTAAGGGTAAACCCCTCCTTAATCTGAGGCACGGTGTGGCCGGTACCACTCTAATTGTGTCTATTTTGTTTAAAATGGACAGGATTATAAGTGAATAGAACAACTGGAATACATAAAACCGACCAAAATCATTCATATTCTGTTGATAATTTATCACAACGATCCATGGGTCATATGTGACGTGTAAAATCTAACCCGGGCTCAATCCGAGTCGCAGTGTGGCCAGGATCACTCTAGGTGTCTCTCTTTTGTTTAAAATGGACAACATTTTATGTACATACAGCAAACAGACCAAACACATTCGGTTTCCATTGAAACTTTAGTAGAACAATCCATGGGTCATATGTGACGTGTACGAGTCAACCTCACCTCAATCTGAGGCACGGTGTGCCTGACACCACTCAAAGTGTCTCTCTTTTGTTTAAAATGGACTTCATTTTAAGTGAAAACAACAACTAGCATAGGAAAAACCAACCAAACGTATTCTGATTGTGTCGATACATTAGAACAAAGATCCATGGGTCATATGTGGCGTCTAAAAGTCAACCCCACCTCAATCTGAGGTGCAGTGTGGCTTACACCATTCATAGTGTCTCTCTTTTGTTTAAAATGGACATAACTTTAAGTGAAAACAACAACTAACATACAAAAAACTGACCAAATGCATTCGAAATGTGTTGATGATTTAGGATAATGATCCATGGGTCATATATGATGTCTAAGTGTCAACCTCGCGTCAATCTGAGGTGCGGTGTGTCCGGAACCACTCTAAGTGTCTCTCTTTTGTTTCAAAAGGATATCATTTTAAGTGAAAACATCAACTGGCATATGGAAAACCGACCAAATGCATTCAGATTGTGTTGATACTTTAGCACAATGATCCATGGGTAATTTGAGATGTGTACGAGTCAACCCCATCTAAATCTGAGGCATGGTGTGGCCGATACCACTCTAGTTGTGTCTCTTTTGTTTAAAATGGGCAGGATTATAAGTGAAAAGAACAACTGACATACGGAAAACTAAACAAACGCATTCATATTCTATTGATAATTTATCAAAACGATCCATAGGTCATATGAGATTTTTATGAGCCAACCTGGGCTCAATCCGAGTCACGGTGTGGTCGGGATCACTCTAAGTGCCTCTCTTTTGTTTAAAATGGACAACATTTTAAGTACATACGTAAAACTGACCAAACACATTCGGTTTCCATTGAAACTTTAGGATAACGATCCATGGGTCATATGTGACGTGTACGAGTCAACCTCGCCTCAATCTGAGGCGCGGTGTGGCCGACACCACTCAAAGTGTCTCTCTTTTGATTAAAATGGACTTCATTTTAAGTGAAAACAACAACAAGCATACGGAAAACCAACCAAATTGATTCGGATTGTGTTGATACTTTAGAACAATGATCCATGTGTCATATGTGATGTGTACGAGTTAACCCTGCCTCAATCCAAGGCGCGGTGTGGCCAGTTCCACTCTAAGTGTGTCTCTTTTGTTTAAAATGGACAGGATTATAAGTGAAAAAGAACAACTAGCATACGTAAAACCAACCAAACACATTCAGATTATGTTGATAATTTATCACAATGATCCATGGATCATATTTGATGTTTACTATATAACCTGAGCTCAATCTGAGTCATGGTGTGGCCGGGATCACTCTATGTGTCTCTCTTTTGTTTAAAATGGTCAACATTTTAAGTACATACAGAAAACTGACCAAACACATTCGGTTTCTGTTGAAACTTTATAATAATGATCCATGGGTCATATGTGACATGTAAGAGTCAAACCTGCCTCAATCCGTGGCACGGTGTGGCCGACACCACTCAAAGTGTCTCTCTTTATTTTAAAATGGACTTCATTTTAAGTGAAAACAACAAATAGCATACGTAAAACTAACCAAACATATTCTGATTGTGTTGATAATTTAGCACAACGATCCATGGGTCATATGTGACGTGTAAGAGTCAATCCTTCCTCTATCTGGGGCGCGGTGTGGCTAATACCATTCATAGTGCCTCTCTTTTGTTTAAAATGGACATCATTTTAAGTGAAAACAACAACTGACATACGAAAAACTGACCAAATGAATTTGAAATGTCTTGATGCATTAATACAATGATCCATGGGTCATATGTGATGTGTACGAGTCAACCCCGGCTCAATCCGAGGTGCGGTGTGGCCGGCACCACTCTAAGTGTCTCTCTTTTGTTTCAAAAGGATATCACTTTCAGTGAAAAGATCAACTGACATACGGAAAACCAACCAAACACATTCGGATTGTGTTGACAATTTAGAAAAATGATCCATGGGTCATTTGAGACATGTACGAGTCAACATCATCTAAATCTAAGTCATGGTGTGGCCGGTACCACTCTAACTGTGTCTCTTTTGTTTAAAATGGACATGATTATAACTGAAGAGAACAACTGACATAGGTAAAAATGACCAAACACATTTGGATTCTGTTTATTATTTATCACAATGATCCATGGGTCATATGTAATGTATAAAATCCAACCCAGGATCAATCCGAGTTGCGGTGTGGCCGGGATCACTCTAAGTGTCTCTCTTTTGTTTATAATGGAAAAAATTTTAAGTACATATGGAAAACCAATGGAAACACGTCTGGTTTCCATTTAAACTTTAGGAGAATGATCCATGGGTCATATGTGACGTTTACGAGTCAACCTCTCCTCAATCCAAGGTGTGGTGTGGCCGACACCACTCAAAGTGTCTCTATTTTGTTTAAAATGGACTTTATTTTAAGTGAAAACAACAACTAGCATACATAAAACCAACCAAACGGATTCTGGTTATGTCTATACTTTAACACAATGATCCATGGGTCATATGTGACGTGTATGAGTCAACTGCGCCAAAATACGATGCGCGGTGTGGCCAAAACCATTCATAGTGTCTCTCTTTTTTTTAAAATGGACATCATTTTAAGTGAAAACAACAACTGACATATGAAAAACTGACCAACTGCATTAGAAATGTGTTTATGCTTTAGGAAAATGATCCATGGGTCATATGTGACGTGTACGAGTCAACCCCACCTCAATCCGAGAAGCGGTGTGGCCGGGAGAACTCTAAGTGTCTCTCTTTTCTTTAAAATGGACAACATTATAAGTACATACGGAAAACTGACCAAACGGATTCTGATTGTGTCGATACTTTAGCACATTGATCCATGGGTCATATGAGACATGTACGAATCAACCCCGCCTCAATCTGAGGTGTGGTGTGGCCGGAACCCCTCATAATGTCTCTCTTTTGTTTGAAAAAGACATCATTTTAAGTGAAAACATCAACTGACATACGGAAAACCGACCAAATGCATTAGGATTATGTTGATACTTTTGGAAAATGATCCATGGGTCATTTGAGATGTGTACGAGTCAACCCTGTCTAAATCCGAGATGTGGTGTTCCTGGTACCACTATATCTATTTCTCTTTTGTTTAAAATGGACATTATTAAAAGTGAAAAGAACTACTGGCATACGAAAAACCAACCAAACGCATTCGGAATCTGTTTAAACTTTAGGACAATGATCCATGGGTCATATTTTATGTGTAGAAGTCAACCGCGCCTCAATCCAAGTCGCGGTGTGGGTGGTATCACTCCAGGTGTATGTATTTTGTTTAAAATGGACATCATTTCTAGTAAAAAAATATGATATACGAAAAACCGATCAAATTATGAATTGAATTCCGGATTCCACATATAATTGTAATATAAATTTTTAATTGAATTCTAAATGAATTATGTATGTTTATAATTATTTTATGAATTCTGATTTAATTTGGGATGTGTATAGTTCTAGGATGAATTATATGTTAAATGTTTATGAATTTGTTCTCTATATGTATGTGTTAGTTGGTTATTGTAGGTACAATAATTTTATATGTATGTGTTAGTTTATTGCAGGTACAATAACTCGAAATGATTGAAAATGAGGTCTGTTATGCAAATTGCAGTTGAAAATGATGTCTATTGTGCAAATTGCAGGCTGGCTGCTGTGCATTGCCCAACATAGGATATGAAAATGGTTTTAAACCATTGGCATAGAATTTTGATGATTGTTTCTACCAACGGTTCATAGAACCATTGGTAAAAATCCTTTCCCAATGGTTTTCCCAACAATTCTAGCCAAACCGTTGGGAAAAACTATCCCAATGTTTTGGCACAACCGTTGAGATAGGTTAATTTTTTCCAACCAATCCCAATGGTTCACTGTAAATTGTTGAAAAAACCATTCCCAATGGCTTACATCCCTATGGTTTCCAGAACAGTTGGTATAACATATACCAACGGTTCTGCAGCCTTTCCCAATGGTTTAGAACTATTGGGAAAGCCTGCATTTCCAGTAGTGCTTGAATAAAAACAATTATTATCAAAAAAGTTAGTGCCAATGAAATTTGGTTGTGAAAATTTTATTTTTGTTGAAATATTTCTTCTTTATATCACATAAATGTTGAAACTAATAATAAAAATGTTTGTTAATTATTATTATGGAACTAAAATATCACTGAGACTAGTAGTTTTCTATGAATATATTCTTACTACTAGAGTTTTATTAATAAAATTTCATGGTTTTATATCCCAAATAAAAATTTATCTTGAAAAGGGTTTCAATTAATATAGATGAAAGAATGTGATGATTCAGTATAAGAGATAATAATAATAATGGTGAATGCTACAGTTTTTTCTATACCATCTAGAAATTGATGATTTTTCATCTAATTTGATGCTTAATTGAAGGGATATGACTTTTTTTTAAAAAATTATTTTTTAATTAATTAAATTTCAATTAAAGTAAAACATAATTACTGAAATTATTCTACACAATATATGCGGTTCAATACATTATTTTATTCTTTATAAAATTTTATGCCTCATTTATATATAGTAAGGTTTGAAATATATACTCATCCTAAACGTTCAGGTATGTATTAACTCAGAAAGAGTGAAACATGAGGTAGAGAAGATTGTTATGATTAATTAAGAATTATTAAGGAAAAATAATTATATCCTTAAAAATCAAGATAACTATTTGATTCTTTGAGTTTGAAAAATAATGGTACTTTTACCATGTCACATTTGGAATGTGTCCCCTTTGTTGATAATTTGAATATTTCAGACGTATGAACTATATGTGTTGGAACATCATCTATATTTTAGTTGCCAATAAAATTTTCTATTTTAGAATGAATTAATAATTATCAGAAGAAAAAAAATGTTATATTTTATAATGTATTATCTATTATGAAGGTTATGTTTCTATATTATAATTCCTATTAAGAATTTATTGCCCAATTTGGAAAAAAATAATTTCTTAAGGGTCATTCCAATATGATAAAATAATTGGTGGGTGAAGATTTTAGATCCCCATTTTATAGTCAACCTTGTATAAATAATATGTACATATAACTTTAGTATTAATATTTGTGGTATCATATGAAATGAAATATTTATAAAATTTCCATGAAATTATTGACTTTTTTCTACTTAATTATGGTTGAAAATTATAGATGGGGACACTTTAACCTTTTTTAGTGCCAGAGTGGAAGTGGGAAAATATATCAATAGATTTCATGGTAAAATTACTAAATACATATCATGGTATTTTTTCGTTAGGGAAATTATTTATCTATGATCTAAATATTCACATTTTTTCCCATGTATGATAATTTATCATTAGATAAACTTTCTCAATTTTATGTCAATGGGATTGTGGTGTTTCATGGAGTTCCTCTATACATTTTCTCTTTCTAGGATTCCATATTAACTTTTAATATTTTTAAATTTCGTCCTAAGTCATTGGGTATTGAATTAATGTTCATTAGAAATTTTCATCCAAAACATGATAGTTGGTCAAACAAAATCATTTAGACAATATATGATGTAGTTTATGGGTTTTCATTAGATTATCAAGGACATTTGGATCAAGATTTTTATTGGATTATATTTCTTAAAACAATAATTTTCATTCCAGTATATAGATGTATCAATTTAAATAATTATATATAAAATTTTATCATACTCCATTTTTTGGATAATGTATGAAAAAAATGTTTTCAGTATTGGAATCGGGAGATGAAATTTCAAGGAATGATAAATTTATTCAGAAACATATCAATATGACTAATTGATTGTTGAAAACATAATGACATAATTGGAGTAATGATTATTCATTTGAGGTAGGTGATCATAATTTTCATATATTATCTTCAGGGAAATGGGTTTTTCATTTTGTTCAAAATGGGAGTATAATCTTTCTATATATTAGACCGTATTATATCCTTTAGAATGTTGAATTTTTTTACATCAATGATGACTTTCTTCAATTTTTTTATTATGTACAGATTGATTTTAATGTTTTGATGTAAATAATATATGTTACATATTCATCTCATTTTTTGAGCCCTAAGTTATTTTAGTTAGAAGATGATTGTTAATATGATTAATATCCAAAAATGATTCAAAACCATAAATATAATATGTATGTGGAATAAGATAATTCTCTATGCAAGGGTTTTGTGTTAAAATAATATTTCTGAAAAGGGAGAAAGGGGAACTTAAAGGTCTATTAGTGAATGATATACTCACATGATAATAATTTCAATAAAATTGTGGGGATTTAATTTTCAAATGGTGGGAAACTTTTACAACCCACTTATTATTAAGATAAATAACTTCCATATTTTTAGTATTTCTTTTTTATAGATTAAAATTCACAATTATAATATATTATAAATTTTCATTCAAAGAGAAAAACATTATTTCTACAAAAATGTTGTTTTCATTTAATATATAGTTTTATTAATAATATTTATTATAAAATTATAAAATTTCTATTTCAAAAATTTAACGTCATTTTTGAATTCAAAATTTCAATTTCAAAAATTGAACTTCATTTTTGAATTCAAAATTTCAAAATTATCTTATGATTAATTTTTAATGATTTTATGAAACATTCCAATTATCAATGAATATTATTAAATTTTAATTTTTTTGGAAACTGTATTTTCATTTAATTTATTTAAAATTAAGTTAATGTTTCGAATTAGTTTTTACATTTTAATATGTACTTTTCATTATTAAAAATTCACAACCCATTCTAGAGGGGTCTGAACTATTACTACAACATGTTCATCTCCAATAGGACAAGGGATAGTGACAAGCACCGAGTTGGTATGTCCCCCAAATGGGAGGAATTATCTTAATGTACCTATACACATGCACCCATCTAAAATACACTCAATGTGGAAATGTAAGAAACTGAAATAATGTATCTAAAAAAATATGATCCCACATCCAGAGTTTAATAGGAACTAATGGAAATGTAAACATGGAAAAATACAAGCGATCCACAACGACATGTATTACAAGTACAACTAAAACAATAAAGTGTCCAACCATCTCCAAGGGTATGGAATATGTTAATGCTATGCTCTAGGAAAAGACCTTTTTTGAGCTCCAGATATTCTCCACCTACTCCTAGTCCTTATAGGACATCATCAAAAGGGACACCATCTTTACATGACTTGAAAATTACAGGCAAAGCCCGTACAGGGGTGAGTATAATAGTACATAGTAGGACACCCCAAAAATAATGAACAATAAGTACCATGTATAGTCATATCAATAAAATATTTAACACTATATAAAATATACAAATAATACAGAAGAAGATCCCAGATATACTCATGAAAGACACCATGTCATCAGGTGGTCATAAAAAACTATTATCCCAAGAATTCTACATGAAGCATGCACGTTCTGGGAGAAATATCTCCTCGAGCCATGAAATCCTCATAAACACTTGATGAAGAGGTCTAGCTCATTTGAGACACAATTAAGGAGAATGTACTAGTCTTAAAAGACTATGATACCCAGAGAGGGTGTTAAACCAAGAACCATTATAGGACACCATGAACCCAATCTAGATAATCCCACTATATAGGGTATCTCATGACGATGATTTTACAAACCCTAATGATGTATCCTACTCTATGGAGGATCGATTAACTACTCAAGGAGGTTACAATGATTACATAAACAACAATTATGGATGAAAGAGTATCGCACTTTAGTCTCACAGAGGGAAACCAAAACTCTATATGGGACTTGGCCTCTAGATGGGATTACAATTCAGCGATTTGGAGGTAATTCCACATTGTATCCTCAAGGAAAGAACCATGGGAACACACTCAAACTATAATACTCTAAATTTGAAAAAAAATAAGATCCTCAACTTTGAATAAGGTGCGCAAATTTGATCTTATGTTGAACATCTTAAAGTAAGGCTCATTCTACAGCTGGTGGCATGCTGTTTGGATCCTCTTTTTTTAATTTATGACCAGTATAATGATGATTATTGTATAATTTCCCACGGAACATGAACCTACCATAATGGAAGGTCCACCTACCACAACATTTGGTCCACCTAACATTATGGTTGTTTCTCTTACCACACAGACCAGTCGCATGTGGACTGAAAATTGGGGCCCGTCCACCTACCATGCCTGACTATCTGTTAGGTTCGATCACTATAGTCAGCCACCCATGGACACTCCATGTGGTTGGTGCACCCATAGTAGCTCGTGATTCCATGGTGCCATGGTTGACCTCAACAAGGATCCACCTTGGGTTCCCTAGAGCTGACATGGGTTTGACCTAACCCTGATCAAACTTAATAACCCAACAAGGATCCAACCAGTTGAACTGACCCAAGTCCTTCACCCATTGTGTTCACCCCACATTTTTCATATCCTATTACATTTTTTCCTAATGTGTCCATTTCCACCACACCCTGTAGCACCCTAATGCTTCACCACCCGCATGTGCATCACTATCGTGCATTTTTACAGACCACTGGTCACTACAGTCATGCATTGATGGTCCCTTAGCTGGCCCAAAGCACCTCCTCAAATGACCATAAATTAAAATGATCATATATTAGAGCACCTTCTGTCGTAAACTACATTGATCCTATAATAATATTATATTTTCCTCAAATTATAGGGTATGGTTGAGTTTGGAATGATTTAGAAACTTCGATTCATGACCACAGGGACCTAATCGGTGAAGAACTCGATAATGGAGGGACAAACACACATGATATCTGATTTATCATCATTGGACAATAGGACATGGAAAATTATCATGAATAGTGGGATTTGGGTTAGAAAACCATATTAAATAAACCCGACAGTTTAAAAACCTTAATGCAAAGTGATTTATCCAAAAATAAATTCTTTCATCAATTCATTTGGGTTCATCACAGAAAAAAAATATGGGTAATAATCCAATTAAATAACATTCCCAACCTAGGGTATAGATCAATAGTTCTTGAATAATGGTTGTGTTATCAGTATTGAAGAGATCCTCTAACTCAGCAGGCACGAAGATCCATGACCTGATCTCAATCTGTT
Organism: Viscum album; assembly: GCA_963277665.1. NCBI lineage: Eukaryota > Viridiplantae > Streptophyta > Magnoliopsida > Santalales > Viscaceae > Viscum > Viscum album. The sequence continues at coordinate 194,840,862 of OY728127.1, forward strand.
GACGTCCATCGAGATGGTTCACCCCCAAAGATCCTCTATTAGTTAAATAGTTATACAACTAACCATAGAATTCTAAAATAAGGATACATGTATATGAATCAATTCTCTATGCCAAACAAATGAATTAAAATATGTTTTTTATAAAATTATACTATTCATTTTACACTAGTGACAAACTTTTTACAAATGACCCATGCCGACCAATTTTCGGTCGGGCCAAGGATAAAGATGCTATTATGAAATAAAATATTCCACTATATTTATGATCCAGGAACCCATTTAATAATTACTCCCCTATTTTTGGGAAAAAATAGTGGCATGCTATTAATATTTTAATTTTTTCAGACATTGGGTCTGGACACATCGATCCTTGGAATTTCACACCATATTAGTGTTTGGTTTGGAAGATAAACCATATAATATCTAAAAATAAGTCCAGAAAAACCATATACATAAAAATTCTCTCCACCTTGGGATTTAAATTCCCAAAAATCCATAATAATGAAAAATAAAAAAGATAGGGGTACGTAGCAGAAATTTGGGCCTCCTGATCCCTGTGATCTTTAGGAGATTCTCATGCTTCCTCCTAATGAAACACAATTGAATAGATATACATTGAAAAATCCTCCCCTAATGATCCTCAATCTCCACAAGGTACTCACCAATGGTCACTCCATCTTCAATTTCCTACTCTCCTGATTCAATAATGTGTGTTGGGTCATGTTGTACATACTTTGGTGTGACACATGGAAGACGTTGTGAACCCGATCTAACTATGGAGGTAGCACTAAGAGGTACACCATCTATGAAACTATTTATCGTATTTGAAAAGGGATAATGAACCACAAATATATCTTTCCACACTGGAAAAATATATATAATTCTCATCTTGTTGAAACCTGCAGGAACACATTGTCTCCTTCCATGAACTCTAATTCCCTCTACCACCTATTGAAATAATACTTTTGGAAACATTGTGTAGTCTTTATCTTCTCTTTGATAATGTACACCTTCTCTATAGTATCCAAAACTAACTAAGGTCCCATTATTTCTAACACTACAATGTTATTTTAGAAATGAGGTGACCTACAAAGTCCCCCATACGACACGTCAAATGTTTCAATACCAAAGGCATAATGGTATATGTTATTGTTTGAAAACTCCATAAGTGGTAGTATATCCACCCAAATATAGTGATATTTTAAAATGAAAACTAAAATCTTTTCCTCCAGAACACAAATGATTCACTCAGAATTATCATCCATTTGTGGTGATATTTTGTGATCAAGCGTAGATGGTTCCCAAACACCTAAAGTAATAACTTCCACAACTGGGATGTACTGAGAGAATCATGATCAGAAATAGTTTTTGATCAATCTCCAGGGATTCGAACAATCTACTTCACATGGAGGTATCCCAAGCACCATACAAAACTCTGATATTATATAGGTAGTATGTTTTTTTACTCGATGTGTTGGAAAATGATCTCAAGATAAAATCACATCCACTGGAAATTTGTAGTAAACCCATCATGAAGACAATAAATATCCCAACCCCATTCCTTTCTATTACCTCATGGGGTTGAGATAAACCCAATGGAACCTGGTTCTTAGACTTCACTTGTTGATATGTATGTAATCAAGATACAAAATATGCAACATCATTCTTTATCCATGGCCTCCAAAAATGACATCAGAGGTCCTGATACGTGTTTATCACACCTGGATGTATCTCTAATGGTTATGGATGAAAATACCTCAAAACCACCTATAGAAAAATAACTAGTATAATCATGGGACATTTGAAGACAAAAAATGCTGACCACCTTCTTAATATCCATCTGGGGAATGTCCTGTTGATATCTGAGCACGTAGGGTCTCATAATTGGTATCCCCAAGATGCGTCTCCATGGATTTCTGAAGTAGTTGAGGGGTGAAAACCATAGAATGGTGTTAATCATAACCATAATCATCCATGAAGGATATCTTTAACTATTCTAAATACTCTGCTGCCTCCTTCAACAGTTGTGAACTGCATCACTTAATGATAGCATTTGCAACAACATTTCCCTTCACAGAAGTATAAAAAATATCAAAGTCATAGTGTTAGAGAAACTCTATCCAAAAACATTATCCTAATTTCAGATCCTTTTAATATAACATATAAATGATATAGTAATGTTTTGAGTAGATGATAAACCACTCGAACGTAAGGTATTGTCTCCACATCTTCAAATGTAAGACTAGCGCTACAAACTCAAGAATATAGGTCACATTTATACTTGTAGGGTCTTAAATGGAGTGAACCATATTAAATAACTTAATGACTATACATTAGGAAATTAAAACACCTAGTCCATGATGTGTTGTAGAACTCCACATACCCAACTCCTTCCTCTAGTACCTTCATGATGGGAGTGCTCATCAATCTCTTTCTCAGCTCCAGAATGCACTATTGGAACTTTTCTATCCACATGAAAGGATTTATTATCTATGTCTAGGCATTCATGAGTAATTACACTCTAGAGAAGTCTGATACAAACATCTTATATTACCCTACCAATTCAAGTAACCTCCACACCTCGGTGACACTCTTTGGTGGGTCCCAAGATAGCACTACTTAATCCTTCACCAGATCTACTAAAACTCATGCACATAAGATTACGTGTCTTAAAAAATGGTCATCTCGAATCCAATACATGATCATAGATAGAATCTCTTAAATTAGGTATTCAATGAGTGTATCTAGGATAATCCTCATGTATCTCGTATTCTCCTTTTCATAATCTGGATACATAAGGATGTCATCATTGAAGACTACCATGAACCAGTCTATGTAACATTGAATGATCTATTCCTTGAGTATCATGAACAAAACTAGGGTTTTTGTCACACCAAATATCATCATTATATACTCATAATGACCATAACGATATCATAAGGGTATCTTTGGTATATCCTCCCCCCATACTCATATATGGTGATAGCTTGATCAGAGGTCAATCATTGGGAACCCCTCATTCAACTGAATAAAGAGGAAAGAGGACATCAATCCTTCATAGTGGATAATTTTTCTTCACGATCAGTATTTTCAAGCACCGGTAATCCACCCATAACCTCATGATCTAGACATTATTCTTAGCAAAAAAAAACATGGGGCTGCATAGGGTGAAACACTCAGTCTCATGAAGCACTTCCTCTTCAAGTCCTCCAACTATATCCTAAGCTCCCAAAGCTATACAAGATCCATCATATTTTAATGGGTACATATCAGTGCCATATCTATGTGTAGGCAAATGAATAATTCCATATCTTGGTGGGAACATAACCCTAGAACATATTCTAAAAATATTTAATGACACTGCCACCACATTAGGAAACTGAGGACTCATAGCATCGATTGAACTGAGGGTGGGGATAGCCAACTGATGAGTAACCATTTTCACCCACCTATTTTTAAGTCTATAATATTTTATTTATAAATTCATTTTGACGATAATGGAAAACATGGTCCCATTCCATCAGACACACTGCAATATTTTCCTAAACATCCAATTTATGCATGAACTATGAATAACTAGTATATACCATGAATGATTTCTTAAGGCGTCAACACTTATACAAGGAGATCCAAACCAAAAATATCACCTTCAAGAGTCACATCACAATATTGGAAACATTTTTTGATCATCAAGCCTCCACTAGTATGAGTCTACAAGTTCAAGATATGAGTCAACAATTCAAGCGGAATCCCTGAGTCTTGAACAAGAATCATTGAATCAATAAAATGACTAGAAATTTTGTCTATCAATACTAGAAATAATGTATAAAAGGCATATATCAAACCTCATATCATCCCTAGGGCCTCGGGGTCATAATCCTACATAGCAGTTAGCTGGGATCATCCCTGTCAACCAGCTCCCAAAGCCTAGTGTGAACCTCTTGCGGGTGGTTGTGGTAATAGGTAGAACAACCAGTAACCTCCTTATACCCTTCTGTCCCATCTTCTATATCTCTTGACCATTGAACCACCCTTACCCTATCTCTTTCATTTCCTTGGTGGTCCTATCACCATATCCTGATTAGATGTATGATGGGTCGATCATTCCCATGCCATATGTACCTGATAGTTACATAGAAACATTTCTTATCCCTTATATGATTTTAGACACCCTAGGATACCTCCACCACTAAAACTAAACCCTATGATCCCCTCAATACATGACTTGCCGACATTGATCACTATAATTTCCATCGGTTGCCCGCTTCTGGGGTCTCAACTATCGGGTGCTCACTACTAGCTCCAACTACTGGTGTTATCTCTTCCAGAAAACATTCCACCAATAATGCTCTCCCAATTACCCCATAATAGGTAGAAATTATAAGGAATACCATAGATTCGCTAGCATCTTAACATAATCCCTTATCATTTGTCTGAGAGCTCAATAACTGTCCAGACCCAATATCCAATGTGTAGCAAAAAATATTAGTAAGTATCACTGAAAATACCACCATTGTCATAATTCCATACTGGAGATGCATATGATCATGTAAGCGTACTGATAAAAATATGGATGAATAGAAATACTCTCTGAAGATACAATCAATTTATATCTAGGAGGGGGATATATCTTCATGAGACTGAGTCACTGAACGCGTTGTCGAGCATGTCAAATTAGTAGTTTAATTTTTACTAGAATTTATGCAGTATAGTAGAAATCTAAGGTCGTATCTTTATATATCCTTTAATAAATAATTTAAAAATAGGATTTATATTATGAAAATATATGTGGAATAGAATTTTTAAAAACATGGGTTTTGATTATTAAAGGAGACAATATAAAATGAAAGTGATAAAACCAAGTGGAAATGAAGAAGATTAATTAAACGTGATCAACACTGGGAAGTCTTTTGATGATCATCCTTCATCGTTTCAAGAGAAAGGGTATATATATATTAATCCCTAGTTTTTAACAAATATTACCCTAATTTTACTGATTTTATTATAGGACAAGTCTTAAGGTTTAGTCGAAAACAAAAAATGATTAACTAGACACTGCCGATGATTGGGTGATTTGTCTCTGACTTTAGAACAAAATCTCATCAAGGAAACAAAGGATGGAATCTATGTTCTATCCATGTGTATATGATAATTATTTTTGATATCATGAAATAAATTTACATCTCCTTGATAGTGATTATGTGTGTTCAATTATCCAAAATGAACTACCCAAACACCAAAATTTAATGAGGGAAGAAAAAGGGATGAATGATGTGTCAAACAGCTCATGAAAGGGTACCCCAATACATAATCATTTGAGTTTGAGAGTAACATACCATTAAACAATTCAATTAAAAAAATTAGGAAAAATAAAAACAAAATAAAACCTGTAATTAAAAATATCATTCAATACAATATAAACATGTTTCTTGGGATTACATCATGTTCATCCCTGGGTGCTGACAAGGGGTTTAGAAATACATGTCAGGAGAGAAAGAAGAAGATACAGAAGTAGAACATCCTATAGCATCCAGAACTTCTACAGATGACTATTTGGGACTCCAAAATGGAAACACCTTGCCTCCTAGTTGAACTCCCAAAATGGGGTTCCCAAGGTGCCAATTTAAAGGGAATTTGGGATGTAGTTTTGGGCACCCTAATTTCAATAATCCGCTTGGTCCATGGTTTTGGTAGGTCAGAAAGTATTAAATAAATTTTGAAAATACTAAATAGTTATTTGAAATCATCTATTATACCTCCATGTCCAATTTGGAAGCATGATATGTTTTATAATAAAGGATATTTCCAAATGAAATAATAAATTTTTTGGCCCCATGTTGATTCATTATATTGGACAGATCACATCGTATATGACTCTAAATGGACTCATTGGGCTTCAGTTCCTGCATATAAAATGTATGTCATTAAATTTTGGACCATACCACAATGTTGAATCCCATTTGGATGCATATTTTAGTAGTATTATGTGTTTTAGTTCACTGTTGTGCTTTGATCCTATGTAGATTGGCCCATTTTTCTTAGACATCATCATTGGCTCACCAAATCACCACTACCTACAATAAAATTTTCAAAAAAAGTAACATTTAATGTTTTATCAATTTTAGACACAAAATAATTGAATCAAAAAATGATGTGAAGTTTGTTATTACACATTTATTTTTCTATAAAAACCAGTTTAACAGATTCGTATAAGGGTGAAATAAAATTGTGAATTGTGGTACGATCACACCCCCACACCTAAACATTTTCACTCCTAGGAAAAGTATAATATCATAATCATTTCCCATTCCTAAAATAAATGTGAGAAAACATCCTAGATTCTATGGAAATTAAATTTTTTCTGTCTTGTTTATGGAATCAATTTCTCTATCATTTTTCATTTCTCACATTCAAATTTTTTCAAATTCATTTGTTTACCCATGAAACATGTCATACCCTAACTCACATAAAAATATTTTTCTTCACTCAAGAAACATATGAAAGTAGATTTATTATATTTTCCTAGATTTCATGGGATATTACCATATGATTGTCAAGATTCTCAGTTCTCTACAGGCTGAAACTGGTGTGCTACTGTAGAGGACTTCCAATAGTTTGTTATGAGGTTCAAGGGTTGGTAAGGGTTAATGTTTGAAATTTGAGGCATAATAGAAGTTTTTAATAAATTATGTAAATAACATTTCAAAATTCATATTATTTTCAAAATTAATTTATACACTCAACCACTCACAATTTTATGACCTCCAACTCACAATCCCCATTTTCTATTTGTAAAAGTAATAACCACACTGTGAATAAAAATGAGTAAACATCCTCTTTTCTCTATTTTATTCATTTGTTGTTTTTTTTCAATGTACAAAACTATTTATTTAATATATTTATATTTTGGAGATAAATATGGAATCATGTGTAATATAATGATTCAATATGGCCTGTGAACCCATTTCCAAAGGAAAATTTAGGAACCCATTATATTAACCCATAACAATGATTATCTTTCCATAATTCCCCTAAAAACACCCTATCTTCCCACTTTATAAATGTAATACTAGAATATTCATAAGATGTTGTTAGGTATGGATAAATTATCTTGCAATGAAGTTACCTAATAGGAAATTTCTGGTCTCGAAGGATTAGTAAGGATATAATGTAAATGTGGCAGAATATAGAGTGTAATTGTAAAAAGAGATTTTTAATGAACGATTTCCTATTTCATGAATGTATCATACTAATATATTATGTCTTAAAAATAAAGCAACTAAATTTATAGTTTCTCTACATGACTCGAGACTCTCATGAATGTGATTGAAATAAATAATATTCAATAAAGGCCTTAGAATGCCTCTTAGGTAAGGTATTAAAATATTGTTTATGTTGATGAGGAATGGGATTTAAAAATCCATTAAACACCTAATAATGATTTGAAATTACAAATTCAAGAAAAAGATTCCATATCAACATTCATTTTAAATATATGTTTTCAAAAAAAAATTAATTTTTCACAAAATAGACTCAATCATGAAAAATGATTTTAGATATTCCTTTTATAAAAAATTTTATTCTAAAAATACCAAATAATGAAATAATAAATCATAAATGAAAACAAGTTTTAATTTTTCATTATTATTTATTTCGTTTTGTTTAATCCAAACTATGAAATTTCACCCTACTCCTCACCTAAATGTCATATTGTCCTCAATGAATGTATTTTAACAAAATATAAAATTATATAAAGGACATGAGTAGGGATGTCCTACTAAGTAGTGTCATTTGTGGCATCTGTAAGTTGGATTTCCCTCAAAAGATGATTTAAAAAATCCTCATTTAATTCTTCAAGACTATTCCAATTGACTGTAATCCAATGCCAAATATTCTCATGAAAAACCTATATACCATCAAAAGGGTCAACATTAGTAAAGGTATAAGGACTACGCCATCGGGAATCAAGCTTACCCAGGTGGAACTTGATCATGTAAATATACATGAGAAACATCTCCCTAATATTAAACTTCCTCTGATGAATCATGATATCATGTATAGATGTTGAATTCTCTATATAGATATGAGAGTTCTTATATACATCACGTTGAATTCCTTCTATATCTTGATGCTACAGCATCCTATACTCCCATGCATCTGAAAGATTCATATTACTCTATTTAACAGCCCAATATTCATGGTGTTCTACCTCCAGTTGGAGGTGACAAGCTTTTTCCTACACAATAAAATATCGGGATATTCTATTTGGGTTTTAACATATGTACGTTATTCCTAGAGTGCATCATCCAAGCACCAACTCCAATCATTCCTATTGGGTTATACTGTTATCCCTAGATTCTCTTATCTTCCAAATTTTAGATTTTTTCTTGTCCATTATTTTGGGGGTGATATGTTTTGGATACATAATGAATAACCCCATACATACGATGAAATTTTATCACGTTGTGATTGAAAAAATGTGAACCCTAATCACTAATGTTGAATAAAGATAAACCAAATGTGCCAAAATTTTGGACCTCAAACAATCAACCGCACATTGGGAGTCATTGGTCTTGGTGGCCTTAGCTTCTACCCATTTAGATACCTTGTCCACAACCAATAAGATGTACAAAAATCCATATGAATAATGAAATGTCCCCATTAATTCAATTCCCCATTAATCAATGATCTCGCAATATAACAGGGGATATTAAGGCATTTCGTTAACCTTAAACATATTCCCTGTGAATTTACATCTACTACATGAATTGAAAAATCAATGGGTATCCTTATATACTTTTTTCCAATAATGTCCTGAGTTGAGGAACTTTCGAGCTTTACATTGAGCGCCAAAGTTTCCCCCACAAGCCAACGTGTGGAAGTAGATTAAAATAGAGGTAAACTCAAGGTTAGGTACACACCAATGGACAACATGGTCACAGGAAATTCTCCACAAATAGGTGTAATACCAAATGTACCCCTGAGAATCATTCTTATGTCTCTGTGATTGTTAAGTGCTAATATCAGTGGGGACCCATGATGTTTCTTGAAAATTCCCAATGCTTGTGTACAAAGTAGTAAGGTCCCCAACATCACAAGGATTCTCATGAGGGATAAATTCTCCAATGGGGAGTGAGGAGTCAACATGGTGGTCCAAATGATGGTAAATCCTATTAATGTTTCTGGATATAACATTTTCCACTAATCTCTTATCTTGAATGTCAAGGTCAAACTATTGGAGGAGGAGTGTCAACCAAATGAGGGGAGGCATGGTTTTATGCTACTTTAGGAGGCAATGAGGGGAATCATGATTAGAGAAGATGATGCTTTTTGACCCAATATGATATGATAGGAATTTTTCCCAGGAAAAAAAATGGAAAGATGTTATTTTTATGTGGTTTTGTAGTTTTCATAGACATGGTCAATGGTTCATGAGGCATATACAATGACATGAGGATCCTTCTCAACCCTTTGTGATAAGACTTCTCAACTACAATTTCTGAGGCATCACACATAAGTTCTAATGGGAGATTCCAATTTGGTGGTAGGATTATGGGAGGTGATGTCAAACTTCATTAGTTAAATAAAATCATCATCTAATTTTTTTATCAAAAAAATCAGAATACATTTGCAACGATCGAGACAGGGGAAGTGTGATCTTACTAAAATCCTTAATGAATAGGTAGTAAAAACTAGCATGACCCAAGAAATATCTCACCACAAAAACACATCTTGGACATGGAAGTGTGTAAAGTAATTCATTTTTGTATTTATCCCCTTGAATTACATCATTTGAAAAAACATTCCCAAGTAATATACCCCCACTTAACCATGAAATGGAGTTTCTAATAATTTAATACGTGATCTTTTTCAATGCAAAATCGGAAGACAAATATGTGGTGTGTTAAACCATCATAAATGGATGTTCTATAAACCATGATATCACCAATAAAGACTTCCATACAATTCTAAATGTAATCAGCCAAGATACTCAACATACAATGAAGAAAATTAATAGGAGCATTACATAAACCAAAACTCATCCTTCTTAAAGAAAATGTTTCAAATAGATAAGTAAATGTTGTATTTTCTCGATCCTCTGGGGATATATAGTATTGAATATAACCCAAATATCTATCAATAAAATAATAACAGGACTTACTATCCAATATTTCATACATGTGGTCAATAAAAGGTAGATTAATGTGGTTATTTCTCATGGCCTGATTCAGTCGATAGTATTCAATACAAACTCTCCAAAAAAAATTCACACATGTTTGAACCAATTCGTTCCTTTCATTAGGCACTACTATTATTCCAATTTTTGAAGAATAATTCAAACTGGTAAAACCCATTTAGTATCATATATAGGATAAATGATCCCCAAAACATGTAATTTATTGACTTCTAATTTTACTACTTCACAGAGAGTGTGAATCAACCAGTGTTGAGTCATCCATATAGGCTTATCCTAATGGTCCAAAATAATATGGTGCATACAAATTAATTCAATAATCATGGTAATATCTGCCAATGTCTATCCTATCACCATTTTACACTCTCTAAAAAGATCATTCATATTTTATTCCTACTATTGAGAGTGTTAATTTGTAATAATGATAGTAAAATAGTCAATAACGTGAAGATATGCGTATTTTAAATTAGATGGTAGTGGTTTTAATTCTAACACAGAGTGATTTTTGGATTGAGGGAGGGGATTTAGGGGGAGTGAGGTTTTTGAAACTATCTATCTACTTAGGTTTATTCTATAAATATAGAGAATATATAGAAATGATATTTGTCCCATCATTGATGGTCATGGGTACCTCAGACTGAATACACTCATCCATTAAATAACAAAATTAAATCATTTCAGATCCCACAAAACACTAAAAACATGAATTAAAGCTCAAATGATCCAATGGTGAGGAATATAAAAATGAATCAATGTATGTGTCCTGTAAATAATTGTGTTTTTGTGTATCATTTGAGATCACTTCAATCAAATTTAGAGGAAGACCAGAGTGCTCTACAGTGGGGTGTTTTATATCCTCAAAGATGTTAAAACATGCCTTTTCTCCATCCAAACACTATGGAAAATGTACCATTGTGAATGATGGCGATTTTATTTTCGGTTTTGAGGAATTTAATCCCATTTATGAGAGGGGAATGTCTTTGGGATCTGATATCCTCCATCTTATGAATGTAGAAGTCATCGGGGAAGATGAGATTATTTAATTTTACAAGGACATCCTCAACCACTTCTGATGGGTATGTAGTGATCTAGTTGCCATTTTTAACTATGATACCTATCGATTGAAGCTCTAAAACATTCATAGAAGTGTACACTTAGTAAGAATTACATTAATTGAAGCACCTACATGTAACGTAGCATTTGAAAATAATTTCTTCCATATGGTTCAAGGAATCATGGATGTTCCTGGATCCTTGAACATGGTTGTAATTTATAGTTGAATCAAGGCATATAAATTGCTTCTCAAGTTGAATATCTCATTCCCCTTCAGTCTCCTTCTATTTTGTGATTCTCTTTAAAAAAATTCATATCGAGGGATTTTTTAACTACATCTAATAATGGATTGTTACATGAAAAATTTTAAATGTATCAATTATTTTTTATAAATCACATTATAAAAATTATTTGTAGATTTATAGAGTCTTTGGAGGAAAGTATGAGGAATTTATTTCTCATGGGATTCCACAATGATAATTTGTTTACACTTTTGGTTTGGTTTTTCTTCAGTAAAATCATTTATGTATAGAAGAAGTTTGTTTTCAATATGGGGACATACCTATTGTATTGAATAAGTTGAAGGAGAAACATAATTACCACTAAAAAGTGTAATTGATCATACATTACCATTTTACTTTTTATTATAAATGTGTTGGGATGGTAGTTTTATATAAACTTTCATATTGATCTCACCGGTACTGTTTTCCAAATGTCCCACTTGAATTCGTAGGTCTTGAATTGAAGATTCTGTTGTATGTTGGAACTAGAGTTTTTTGGATTCCATTTCCTTCCACATTTCCTCGGGGATTTGTTTAAATTTTGGAGTAGGTTGAGGATAATTATGAGATGTTGAGGGATAAAAATATTTCATACATTGGGCTTGTTGATACAAATTTTTCTTAGGGTATCTTGAGTTTATTCCTTGTTGGTATTGTGATGGAGATTTCCAACTGGGGTTTGAATATGGCCTAAATTGTTCTTGCTGAAAAGGGTGCCCTGGGAATACTACTACACATGACTCAAATTTATCCTGAAGTTGTGGCCACTGGTCAAAAAAATGAGTGTTATCAGAACAAATACCACAATGTAATAAAATATAAGTAGAGTGTGAGTTACATTGTTCTTGAGATAATTTATAGAGATGGGTATCCATCTCATATATTTTATTATCTACCTATTATTATAGGGAAAATGACAAACCTCATGAACTCTTCTTGTTAGTGAAATAGCTCATGTACCAAATTGTTCTACATTTTGAGAAATCTTGGCTATTAAGTCATGAATGGTGGAAGGATTTTTATCAAAAAGGGAACCACCAGTAGCATCATCTATCATTCCATGATCCAGGGGTATAAGTGTGTCTTAGATGTATTGAATTGTAAATTTTTCACTAATTTGGTAGTGGGGGAAATTGAACAATGTCTTTTTAATCTCTCCCAATATTCACAAAGGGTCACTCCATATGATTTTCTAATTCCATGTATTTATTTTCTAATTGATGTAGTTCTAGAGGAAGGGAATAAATTATCTAGAAATAAATGCTTACAGTCATTCCAACCCCTAATTTTGGTAGGCAAATAGTATATCCAGTTGTTGGATACACCTTCAAGGGAGAAAGGTCATTCCGTAAACTTAATTAGGTTCTCAGACACATTGTGGGGTTTCATTGGGGAGCAAACTATGTAAAAATAATTGAGATGTCTTTGAGGGTCCTCACCCATAACACCATGGAATTTAGGAAGTAGGTGGGTGAGGCCTGATATCGGCTCAAATTTGGATTCTTCCTTGGGATATTGGATGTACATAGGTTGGTAATCCACATCGTAGGTGGTCAGTTCTTTAAGAGTTTGATTATTTGTAGCCATATTTTATTCTAGTTGATTGAGATCAATTTTGGATTTGTTTAGGAATACTTGAGGTTCCAAAATATGTTCCTCAGTGTTACATGATTGACCTAATCTATATTCCCAGAATTATGAGTGAAGAGTATTTTCAATTTTAGGTTAAAATTCACGCAATTATTCTTTTTTTGAGTGGGTCATGAATATAAGTTGTGAAGTTTTTTTGTTTTTATGAATGAAAATAAATAAAATCACATAATTAGTGTGAAAGGAGAATATAATGTTATACTACAGATTTATAGAGAGATATGGAGAAGAATAATAGAGAGATAGAGAGGAAGAACACATAAAAACAAACAAAATTCCAAACAAAATGAACCAAAACAAAAACACTAAAATGGGGATGATGGATATTGAAAGAATATATAGTTAAGAAGTAATATAAATAAATAAAAATAAATAAATTAGAATAAAATTATCTTGGATCCACGAAAATAGCGCCCAAATATGATCGCATTGTCGTGTGCATCAAATTAGTTGTTTAATGTTTACTAGAATTTCTATAGTATAACATCAACCCTAGGTTGTCTGTCGATGAAACCTTTGATCATTAATTTAAATAGATGATTTTTATTATTAAAATTTAATGGGGATTTAATTTTTAAAGATATAGTCTGTGATGATTAAATTTTACAGTATAAAATGAATGCGATAAAATAATGAAAAAATGAACAAGATTAATTAAACATGATCAAAGCGGGGAACTCTCATGATTCTCAACCTCTATAGAATCAAGTGAAAGGGTATAGATATTTTAATCTCTATTTTGTAACACTTATTACCATAATTATATTGATTATATGCTGGGATACCTCATAGGTTTTAGTTGAAAACACAAAATGATTCACCAGACAGTGAAGATGACTGGGTGATTTGTGTTCGACCTCATAATCAAAACTCAAAAAGAAAACAGACCAAGAAAATAATGAAATTTCTAAGTTTGTATGTTATTTATTTTTTATAACATGAAATAAATTTACTTTAACTTGAAAGTGCTTATGTGAGCTCAATTTACCAATATGAACCACACAAACACATCAATTGAATGAGTGAATAAAAAGGGGTGAACGGTGTGTGAAACAACACACTAAAGATTACCCACAAACATGATCATTTGACTTTGATTATAGAATACTAGTATATAAATCAATTAAATAAGAAAATATGATGAAGGAAACAATCATACAAACTAGAATTAAAATGATCATTCAATATAATACAAACATGAAGATTGGGATTACATTACGATCCCCCGGGTGATGACAAGGGGTTTAAAAATTAATGGGAGGGGAGTAAGAAGAAGATATTGAAGTTGCACTTCCCATGGGCTCTAGAACATATAAGGATGATTATAAGAGCTATTTGGGACTCCCAAATGTAAACACCTTGCCTCCTGGTTAAAGTCACAAAATGGGGTGCCTAAGGTGCCAATTAATAGGCAAAGTGGGAAGTTGTTTTGGGCTCCTAATTTTGAGAATTCTGTTGGTCCTAGGTTTTGACTGGTCAGATAGTCTTAGAACAATTTGGAAAAAACTGAATATTTTTTTAATACACCATTTCTACCTTCATTTCATATCTTGGGTTCCTAAATGTTATATAGTATGAGATATTTCCAAAATACAGAGGCAATGTTTTGACCCCATGCAAATTAATTTTGTTGGGCAGATCAGTTCGTATGGTATTCGAAATGGACACATTCAGCTTGAGTTCTTTTAGATTAAATGTATCTAATTCAAATTTGGAGAAGCCACCAAATTTACATCCCTTTTGGATGCATGTTTTAGTACAAGCCTGCATTTAAGTCCACTAGTGTGCTTTGATCCGGTGGAAATTCATCCATTTTTCATGGACTTCATCATTCGCCCTCCAATTAACCTCCACCTACATTGGAATTATCAAGACATGTAACATTCCCCTTTATAAAAGTTTTATAGACAAAATAATTGAAAAAAAAGAAGTGAAATTTATTATTATACTTGTAAATATCAATAAAAAATATTAATACATTGGTCTAAGGTTCAAATAAAATAGTGAATCCTGATACGATCAGTCACCCGCTCCACTATTTCCCCAGACATCCCTGATGAAGAATCATAACAAGGATTGCAATATGATCTGAAGGCTTCCCCACATGGTGAAAACAAAGGTGTCTTCCCTAGAATATCCTCATCCAATTGGGGGTCTAGCTCACCCCAAAACCTAGGAGGTCATTTCCTTTGAATCATAGGCAACAGACTCATCATGCATGGATCGTCATCTTGTAGTGCTAGAAATAGAAATTGATCAAAGGGTGGTGGAATAGCTTATAACCCATCAAGATGTATCCCTGGAAAAAAACTAGGGAATGATTCCTTTCCACTGGACAAATAATCATTGTTATCATGCAGTGGAATCTCAGATGGCTGTTTATTAAGAGTTATCTTCAAAACAAGAAGTTTCACCAAAATAAATAGAGTATATATTGTGAGTTGACTCAAGAAGGGCATAGAAGATAAATGCATTCTTATAAATTTTTTGTACTATTTTCCTTTCCTAAAACTAGTGTTTTCATGTTTCAAGATGAAAATAATGTGATTAGAGTCTCATATGTTGGATATGTTTGAAATTACAGCAAAAATGGAGTTCCTTACCTTAAATAAAAACTTTAAACACTTAACACCATTTCTAGAACCAAACATCACAGAATCCAGGTCATAATATAGAACTGAACACCACTAATTTCACTCTATCACGACCCATACTTTGGGGCTCATGTAGTGACTACACCTTTCCTACCTCCAATAGGCTAGGGGTTGGTCACTAGAACCAAGTAGGAATTTCCAATAAATGAGAAAAAATATCCTAATGTACATATACACACATACCCATCTACAAGACACACAATGCTGAAATGTAAAAGAACTAAAAAAATCATGATTAAAACATAGATCCTACAACCATAGTACTATAGGATGTAAATGAAAATTAAACATGGATAAATAGGATCGTTCCACAAACAGATTGTATGATAAGTACAATTGAAATTAAAAATATTCAACACTTCTCCAAGAGAGACATAAAATCCAAGGTATGATCTTGGTAAAAACCACAGTCTTCCCATCGCTAGCTATGTTCCACCACTGCTGGTATTCCTATAACATCATAAATAGGGCCACCATCTTCATAATACAAGACATGTGTATACAATGTTGGTGTGGGGATAGGTATAAAAATACCTAGTAGGATACCCTGAAAACCCAAAATAGAAAGATCCATGTATACACATGTAAATAAATGATGTAACACTATATAATTGACCATATAAGTAAATAGAAAACACATATATACTCAATAGAGACACCATGACATCAGGAGGTCAAAATAAATTTCCACAAACATGATTTTTCTCAAAGCACACTCGTTTGAGGAGAACTCCCTCCTTGAGCCAAGATATCATCAGAGAAACATGAAGAATAGTTCTAGCTCATTTGGGCCTTGCCGCAATGAGAAAATAGTATACTAAGAGGAATGTAATACACAGAGTTGGGGTAATTCTCAAAAATACCAGGGGACATCCGGAACCCAATGTTGATCAATCCTCTACACTGGGGATATCATGCCAATGATTCAACAAACCCTACTGATGTGGCCTTCTAAATGGAGGATCAACACCCAAATCTATGAATTCATACTGATTCCATAATCTCAAACTAGTATGATAAATTATCAGACTATAGTCTTGTATAGAGTCATCAAAAATATTTTTGAGTCTCATCCTCAAGAGGGGATTAAAATCCAATAATGTGGATGTCATTTTGCATTATACCCTTTTGGAAAGGACCAAGAGAATGAACTAAACTTACAATGGTCAAAACTAGGAAAAATTAGAGTCTTAACTCTATTGGAGGTTCCCAAGATATATCTTGGGTTCCCCATATTAAATTTATGGTCACACTACCGCTAACAACAAGCTATTTGGATGTTTTTTATGAGTTAAGTCTAGTTGAATGGAGATGTCCTCAGAATCATTTGGGGGCCATGGACATATAGCAGTGGTAGATCCTCTTACCACTACAGTTGGTTGACCTATGGATATGGTCAGTCCATTTATGGCCATAGTAGATCCACCTACACACGTGTTGAGTCCCCCTACCATGTATACTAATAGCCTGTGGAATGACCATCATGATTATTCCACCTACCACTTCGGTCGAGCGCAAATGGGGATCCTCCAAAGTTACCCTGGATTCGACCCAACATGGATCCAACCCACTATTCTCACTAATATCCAACCCATTGGCCCGACTCAAATCTCATGTATTTATCCAACAGGTATTATGTGTCCTCTTCTATCATCTTGTATTTTCTACTATTGTCCTATATATTCCACTACCATCATGTATCTACCGTTGCGTCTCTTGTCCTCATTTGCTGCATGTGACTCTGCCGATCAGAGCTTCACCCCCACAACATTTCCACCACTCACCGCTACCATGCGCCACTATGAACAACCATTGGCCAGCACCTTCATACAATTAGGGGCCCTTCAATAGACCACCATGCCTCCTCTGATGCCCAAAAATGGAAATCATCATAAATCCGAACACATTGGGTCCATATATACAGTGATTCTACCTCAATTGTCAATTTTCCGTAACCCTGGGGGTTTGTTCGAGTTTTGAACCACCCCAAAATTTTGAGTCAGGACTACTGGGTTCTAGTTGGCGAAAAACACATGAATTTTGGGGAAAAGACATGAGAAATTTTTTTATCAGCATTGGTCATGTTTTCATGGCTAAAAATCATAAATGAGGGGATTGGGTTTGAAAAATAGTTCAAATAAACTCCATGGAACCAAACCCTTCCTAAAAAGTAATTGATCCACATATCAATACATTAATAAATTTATTTCTATTCATTGAGAACAAATTATGAATGGGAAATAATTTAATTAAATGACCCACAATACCTATATTTTGGATTGATATTTCAATAAGAATGTTCTCATTTTCACCAGTGACAAGATCCTCCTGCTCCTCTGGCACGATGATCCACAATTTGATCGTGATATGTTGTTCTAAACCAAGAACACTCTCCTAAAATGATCCTATAAAAGTTCCAAGATTAGGCAGATAACCCTATTATTTTTTAAAAAATGTAATATTTATATTAATGATGCATCAGATTCAACATAACGAATGAAAATAATTTTGTACATATTATTTTATTCATTTTATTATAGTGAGTAGTTTCTCACAAATGACATGTGATGACCAATGTTTGGACACGCCCCCAGGTAAAGACACTATTCTGAACTCTATGATTCCCATAGATTAATGAATCAGGAAACTATTTATGGATTATTACTCTATTTCAATAAAACTATGGGTGTATACTATTTGATCTTCTAATATTTTTTAATCATTTTTTTTGTCAACACGGGGTCTTAGAATCCCATGCCGTGTTAACACATTTTCTTGTAAATAATTTATCTAATATATAAAAATAGTACACAGAAAATATGTTTTGTTATATAAAAATAAAATTATATTATTGTAAGTGATTTTATATTTGAATATGGTATAAAAAATATTTTTATACTTATAATGGCATTTCTCTGAAAAAACAATTCTTCATCTCATTTTGTAGGTTTATTTTTACTGAATTTTTTTCTATTTTTATTAATTGATTCATGAATAATTGATTCATTATTTTAAATTATTCATAAATGAATTGTAAAATATTTCCCCATTATATTTATTCATTATGTATAAAAATAAAAGTATACTATGTTACTATAATAAAGGTATAATGGGATAATTAAGGCTAAAAATAATATTTCAAGCACTAAATGATAACCCTAATACAATGAATAATTTTATTTTATGCATATGATTCTTCCATTATATTCCAAAAATTGAATACATTAATGTTTTTCATTATTCATATATTTTTAACATTATTATTTTGAATGGATAGAAAATTCAAAAATTACATTCCCTATATGTTATTAATTTAATTTGTTTGAAACATGAATAAAAAAATTTCTGTTCAGTTAAAAATATTAATTATAAATATAGATGATTTTTAATCTAGATAATATATTTATAAATTTTAAAGATTATATAGTTATATTAAATTCTCATAAAACACTGATATAATATTTATTTAACTAATGTTAAAATAAATTAAATGATGTCAAAAGTATTTAAAGAAAAATAATATAAATGAATTATTATTTTTGATGAATTTTCTAGTTAAATATAAAATATTTGTGATTTATTAATGGGTAATCATTCATGTTCATTTCTATCATTTTATTTTCAATGTAAAATTGAATAAATTTTTTAAAAAATACATTAATGGCATTTTATTATAATTGAGTTTATATTAAATGTATCAAAATTCATTAAAACCATTTATTTAGCCAAGTTGATGAAATATGGTTTAAAATACCTACCATAGTCCATTTGATGAGGTGGTTGGACCAGGTGTGTGTGGGTAGGATTGCATCCCATGTGTCTTTAGGATGAGGCCCAGGTGACTTCGTGTGTGGTAGTGGCTGTTGTGACCTAGTTGTATGCAGGCGGGGATGTGTGTGGTTGTTGTGGCCTAAGAGTCTATAGGGTAAATGCATGGTTGCAGTGGACCAAAATGGTTGTCGTTGGGGTAGCAGTGGGAATGCAATGAAAAATTGCGAGGTAGGTATGACGCATGGGATTTTTTCAACAACCAGTAGGGATGTGGTGTGGGGTAACCAAACATCAATGTGTTATTACTACAACATTATATAACATGCATTATATGGGGAGTATTCCTTGGTGATGGTTGGGTGGATAGTTTCCACGTTAGGTTCTTTGGTTATCTCCGTTTCTCATGGGACATTAGAATGCCTCCCCACTTTTTCACAAGAGTTATTTTTTTCCATACTGAGTATAAATGTGTAATAAACCTATATATATATATATATATATATATATATATAACTGCTTTCAGGTTTCCATAAGGAATCTAGGGACAGTTCAAGACATTACTAGCTCTAGATTCAGGAGTTGAAATTTCATTATATAATTTCTTTTGGTGTTTTTTCCTTTTTAGTTTTCTTTTACTTTTTATCATTTTATATTGAACATGCATGTGGAAAAAGAGGTTTTGGTTTCAATTTTACTTTCTGCATTTGAATTGGTTTGAAATTTACAGTCTTATCACCCGATCATTTTTCATAAAAAGGGTAATGCCTTCCATATTTAATGTGATTCTATACCCCTGGTTATAGTCTCCACTCTGGGGCCTATTTATGGTGGGACTTGGGGTTGTTATCTGTCATTCAACTTGAACAAGGAAGGGTCTGTAAGATTTTTTTTCCCTTCTATCATCTTGTTGAATGTGGGTCGTGACAAAATGGAATCAGAGGTGATGATTGAGATATAGGATGGAGTTTAGAGTTAGAAAAAGTTAAGTTTTCATGGTATGGAATGGAATTAATGTTAAGAAATCATGGTGCAAGTAATAGGCCAGGAAAAACCAGCTAGGACATGGGATTTTAGGGGCCCCATGATCTGATGCAAGGACTCTGGACCTACCGAATGACTAGGTGAGGCTACATTGATTTTAAGGTGGATACCCTAGGAAAGGTACATGCATAAAAATGAATTATGTTCTTATGTGTTCTGGGTGTTCATGGAATTTAAATAAATTACATGTTTAAGTGAAATTTTGAAATATATCTTCCACACTACTTGGGCTAAATAATTTCCTTGTTTACCTTGATGTTATGGAAACGAAATGACGACCAAGAGTCGTGTGGTCTATCGAGGAATAGGTGGATGATTTGAATGATGAGGAGAGGAAATAATGAGAGGAGGAAGATGAATAGTGGTAGAAGACGATTTGTGCTATTCAGCGACAGACCCTCGGGATGTACAAGGGCAGCGTCTCGGACATGGAGATAGAAAGTTGGCTCGAGGAATTGGTGATGGATTTTAGATTGATCTGGTCTCCGAAAAAGTATTGGGTTCCTCTAGCTGTAATCCAGATGCAGGGATCGGTGCGTTAGTGGTTGAAACTATATCTCAGGGAGAAGAGGGAGGTTGTGGTTTCATTTACTAACATTGACATGGAGTTCCGAGAGGAATTCCCATCTTCCACTATGAAGGATGAGAAGATATAGGAGACACTCTCCCTTCCATAGTAGAGTATTTCAGTGAGGGAGATAGGGATCATGTTCAAGGAACTCCTTCATATTACTCTGGACCTTTTTCCAGAAGATGAGTCCTAGGTGAGACATTTAGATGAGGCACTTCGGCCATCTCTTCAGTATGTTGTTACACCAATAACTCTACGGACGTATCTGGAGGTTTAATATAAGGATAAAGTAGTTTAGAATATGCACACACTAGGATATATACCATGATCGGGGAGCTAGTTTGTCTCACCAAAGTGGAAGGTCGTCAGTGTTAGGCCTCTAGTGTTGGGGACTTCTAGGTATTGTCCAGTGGGGATTAGGCCCTAGCAGTTTCAGTTTCGATCTCCTATTCCTCTACCTTTCATTGCAGGCCTAGGACCAGGACGATTCATCTTTTGATGTCATGGGAACCTTCAGAATCTATGCCCGAACCTAGTGTAGTATAGTGGAGGTGGGAAGGTTCAGTGCCCACCTCTGCAGTAGCAGTTTCCAGCTAGGCCCATTCAGCAGCAGCAACATGGACAACATGATCCCGCTCTTCCGAGATAATATGATGTAAGAGGAAGAAAACCTCATGTCTCTCCTCAGAGACCTAGTATAGGGCATGTCATTGGAGGCATCCCACACCCATGGAGAAGAGGATATAGTAGTTAGTAGTTTCACTCCCTATAAGTAGTAGTTCCAGTAGGGAAAGAAGTCCTTCGAGGTATGATCATATTTTTAAGCACTCTTCCATGTGACTTGTTTGATTCATGAGATTCACACTCCATTTTTGCACCTAGTCTAGTACATGCTCTGGGTCTAGACACAGAGTGACTTACCATGCCCCTAGTTTTGAGTATGCCAGTCGGAAGTCATACCATCTTTCCATATGTTTTTCGGGGATGTAGGCTAATGTTGAGGCCTCATCAGTCTAGTGGGGACCCTCTTTTGATGCAGATGTAGCTGTATGATGTCATTTTAGGCATATACTGGCTTTTCTATGTGTGTTCCATTATCGACTGCTTTTATAGAAGGGTCATGTTTTCAGATATGGGAATCCAATGTATTACCTTCATCCATGAGCGGGGTTGATAGGATAGTAGCCTATGTGTGTAGCCCATCATTTCCTTGTTAGTTGTGATTTCAGTGGAGTCAGAAGATATAGAGATGGTGGATGTCCCTGAGAGGTGGTTACTCTACCCTCTCGAAACAATGTTGAGTTCTGGATAGACTTGAAACCCAGTGACCATCCTATTTCAATGACCCCCTATTGGATGGATCCTTCTGAGTTATGAGAGTTATGAATTTACATTGATGGTCTGATAAAGAATGGTTTTATTCGACTGAGCGTGTCACCATGGGGCGCTCTAGTCTGGTTCACAAAGAATTCAGGTAGTGGTCCTTGGATTTTTATAGACTACCAGAGGTTGAATTGGGTGACAAAAATGATCCATTATCCCCTCCTAAGGATTGGTGACCTTTTTGACCAGTTGAAGGGAATATGATGGTTCTCTAAGATCGAACTGCGATCAAGATATCACCAAATGAGGGTGAAGGAGGGTGACATCTCAATGACTGCTTTTAGGTACAAATATGTGAACTTTAAATTCATGGTCATGCTATTTGGCATTATGAACGCACCATCTGTGTTCATTGGGCTCATGAAATTAGTTTTCTGTGTGTATATGGACTAGTTCTTAATCGTGTTTATCGACATCATCATGATATAGTCAATATCATAGGAAGATTATTCCAATCATCTGAGGATGGTTATAGATGTCCTTTAAAATCACTAGCTCTACACGAAGTTTCCAAAGTACAAGTTCTGGAGATTAGAGGTGCACTTCCTGGGAAATTTTGTTTCCCAGTAGGGAATAACAGTTGACCCATCGAATGCCGGGGTGGTTGATTATTGGGAAGCACCCAAGAACGTAGAGGAGGTTCATAGTTTCATGGGTCTAACAGAATGCTAATAGAGGTTTGTGCACATATTCATTTGATTTGTAGCACTGTTGATAGCCATGACCAAAAAAAGTCGAGGCTTTTTTATGGAGTCAGCAATGACATGAAGACTTCAATTATTTTATGGGGAAGTTGGGCAGTGCCCCAGTGATGAGATTTCCAAAATAAGGGGTAGAATTTTGTGAGTTATTCATTTCTTCAGTCCTAGGATTGGGGTGTGTGCTGATGTAGTAGTGGGGAGTGATCTCTTACAGGTCTAGGAAATTACTACGACAAAAACATAACTATTCCACCCATGACTTAGATCACGCAGTGATAGTGTTCACACTAAATTTGTGGTGGTATTACCTCATCGGGGAGCGCTTCATGGTCTTCAATGATCACAAGAGCTTGTGGTATATCTTCTCAAAGCGTGACCTGAACATGAGACATTAGAGGTGGATGGAGATCTATTAAGATTACGACTTCATAATTTCATACACCTTAGGGAAGGGGAATGTGGAGGATGTTTCCCATAGTAGGAAGTCATATAAGGATGAGGTCCAAGAAATGGAAGATGCTTGGAAGGAGATAGAAGAGTTAGCTTCCCTACACCAGGATGCAAGGGTTGAGGAAGGAAGAGGCTATTTGTTCCAGATGATAGTGTATTACTCTCTATTGCAGCTAGTGGAAGAGTCTCAGTGGGTGGACATAGAGGCTGATGTGATGTGCGATCGTTTCAGCCAAGGCAATGCACCAGAAGTAATGTCAGAAGATGGAAAAAATTAGATGTTTCTTCATGGAAAGTTGTTCATCCCAGTTTAAATGCATGAGATATTTCTCAGTGAGTTCCACAACTCACCCCTGGAAGTACACCTAAGAGATTCCAAGATGTAATATGGCTTGAAGGGTATTTTTTGGTGGATCTGGGAAAAACGGGCAGTGGAAGACATTGTGGACAAGTGTATCGTGTGTCAGCAAGTGAAGGATAGGTAACATGTTCTGGGAGGTATGTTTCATCGATTAGATATCTCAGAGTGGAGGTGTGATGAAATCATGATGTATTTATTCATTGGACTACCTAAGGTTCAAGGAGACTCCAATGCTATCTGGGTAGTGGAATACTGGATGAAGAAATTATCTCACTTCCTAGAAATCAAGGAGTCAAGTGCAGTGGATTCCTTGGCACCTAAGTACATTGATGAGGTGGTGTAGTTTGATGGAGTTCTGAGGTCCATAATCTTAGAACACGATACACAGTTTACCTCATGGGTATGTAAAGGATTGCAACATGGTTTTGGAACCCACCTATGCCTCATCACCTCTTTCTACCTCCAGACAGATGGGTAGACATAACAGATAATCTAAATGATGGAGGATCTGCTATGAGCATGTGTTTTCATCTTCTGGGGATCATGGGTGTGACACTTGTCTCTGGTAGAGTTTTTCTACACTAATAGCTATCAATCATCCATTGTCATGGTTCTGTTCCAAGCCTTGTACGTGAAATTCTGTCGCCCACCCGTGTGATGGAAATAGGTCGGGGAAGAAGGTGTTCTTGGCCCGGAGGTGGTGCAGAGCATGATGGAGAAGGATCAAATTATACGTAGAGAATGACGGTGGATAAATACCATCACAATTCATATGTATATCATAGGAGGATTCCCTAGGAGTTCGAGGCCTAGGACCACATGTTCTTGAATGTATCCCCTCACTGTGGGAAATAGAGGTTCGGTAGGGGACATAAGATTTCACCAAAGTTTATCTAACCCTTAGAGGTGTTGTGGCGGGTTGGAGAAGTGGATTATTAGATGGTTATATCACCACATCTATTGATGGTGCATGACATCTTCTATGTGTCTCATCTCGGTCGGTATCTACATGATGATTCACACATGCCTGACTAGGGAAAGCTCGATATCGAGGATGACATGACTCTTTTAGAATGTCTATTAAGGATTAAATATCGTGAGGAGAAAGTTCTTCATGGGAGAAATATTCCCTTTATTCATGTGTTATTGAGGTATGGTGACCTTGAGGAGAGTAACTAGGAATGGGATGCACAGATGTGCGCCCAATACCCAGATTAATTTTGAGTATTTTTTCTGTTTTTTTGTTCTTGAAAATGATGTAACGCTTGAATTTGTTAATTGTGAGGTGAGTCATTTCCCTTATTCTCTGAATGTGTGTGAAGAGTCCTGACTGGGTGAGGGGAGGACTTGATCACTATTTATGAATAGTTAATGTGGATTCGATTAAAATTGTGCAGGCGAGTCAGTGTCACCCAAAGAAAATAGTATCATGAAATGGTGGAAGGGACTCCCTAATACATGGGACTAGCTAGTATGACCTTTATATGTTTTAGTGGTTTCTTAAGGGAGGGGCCGATAGTGCCTCTAATGTTGATCAGTATGAGGGAGAGGTGTTCCTATATGTAAAGGAGGTTTACTGCAGAGAGGTATCTTACGAGGTGGTTGTTCGGACCCATCTCTTTTGATCGAGTTTACTCCTGGATTCCCGAGGATGAGAATAGATTGAGGGGTATTTTATGTAATGTCCTGGACCCCCGAGTCAAATAAATAGCCAAATTTCGAGTGTTTTTTGTGTCCTTGGGACCATCATTGACTCATTACGGAGTTTTCAAAAAACTTGGTTCCACCAAATGGTTCCACAGAAATGGGGGCACTGGTCACCCCGGCACCGTGATGGTTGTAATGCAACAATCACTCTATCACGGTCACACACCGAAGAGGTGGCACTGTGAAGTTGGAACCGTAGCGGTTGCACCATCATGGTCACACACCAAAATGGTGGAACCATTATAGTGGCTCTGTGAATGTGGCACCATTACAGTGTCTCGCCAAATGCTATCCAACACTTTTTTCTAGTTTCTAGCTATTTCCAGTTCCGTCCTATAACGTATGTCTTGAAATAAAATAGTTTTAATACCCCCTTTAATTCAATTTTAATCCCATAAATGATATCTAAAATCCCCTACGATCTAGGAGACCCATGTCCTACTAAAATGTGTAGCTTTTCCTTTGGTGTCACACATTTTCCCATGTTTCTTGCTTCACCCATGTAACGTGGGGTTTTTTCCAGTTTAATGGAATCTGTAAAATTCACAATTGTTATCCCCACCTCTCCGAGGAGAATTATTAAATAACGATTAATTAAATCATTTGTAACTGTCCAATAGCATGGTGAAACCACGATCAACCTTTAATGACATTAAATATTTCATATCCTATAACATCAGGATCTCTCCTTTTCTTTCAGAGAGTTTTTACCTTCTTGGATGGTTATTTTACATTAATTGCTTCGTTTAGAGTCCCTATTCTTGAGGTCAGTTGTGAACTTCTGGTGGATCCTTTTCTAATCACCTTTTGAGTCCTTGGAGTTCTTCCTTAATGTTTTGTGTATTGTGTGGGAATATGCCCACTAAAAATAGTTTTCATTGGAGGTCCTTTCTTGTGCACTAATGAACCTATGTTTTTTTGGTATAAGACTGTGATTGAATAGACGTAACATGGAAAATTATTAGTCACATATATTTAGTTGATAAAATAGATTCCCAACAAATAATAATTCTTGTGTGATCAGTTCGGTTAACCAAACGAATTAAAAGAACATGATAAATGGTGTGGTTAAATATTAAAGTTACTATGTTTTGTTGTAACAAGAGGAATAGATGTTCTACTCGATGCTTGTGGGTGATGTGAATGGGGATGGGTTCACCTAATGTTCCGTTGTTGGTTTGTGGATTTGGGGAAATGTTGGGTTGTATGTTTGGGCTTGGTATGGTTCTAATAACTCGAGAGATTTCACGAATCCCTTTTGTTGTTGTAACTTTATAAGAGAACTAAGTGTGAATGCTTAAATTACAAATTGGCTATTTTTCCATAATTGGAATATGGATATACCTGTTAGTTGCCTGGATGTGAATTATTAAATAAATGGAATCACATCAACATGACATCAAGAATGGGTTTAATAAGAAATTGTTTTCCATAAATGAGTTGTGCTTTGGTTGTGGATGTTGTTCATTTGAATGAATTCATAGTAATGAGGGTGTTATTTTATGGGAGTGTCTTGGAACCATTAGGTTGGGATGAGTGCTTTTCTACATATGTGTATAAATTTTGTTCTTGTTTTCTTATTTTAACCCTAAACACGTTGATCACTTCATGTCGAAAACCCTAATTTCATGGGGGTGTTTTTCCCAACACTCCTATGAGTGGATGGTTATTAACTTTTTTTCATCTACCTCTCCTAAGTATACCAAAACTCTTTGGGAAGGTTATGATAGCCTGAGGACCACTATAGCCCATGATTATTTGGGAAGGGTACATTGTGGTGGTTGGCCCCAGTGTTTTCAAGATGGATTGCATCCCAAGTGTCTTCGAGAGGAGGCCTAGGTGTCTTCGAGTGTGGCAGTCATTATTGTGCTCTAGGTTTATATGGGTAGGGATGTGTGTGGTTGTTGTGGCACAGGTTCCTATGGGCAGGATGTGTGATTGAGATGACACCATACAGTTGTTTTTGGTGTAGCAGTGGGATTGCAGAGGAAAATTCAGGGGGAGGTTTGACATATAGGATGTCTTCAATAACTAGTGGGGAAGTGGAGCAGGGTACCCAAACATCGATGTGTTTTTACTACTACATTACATGACTTGTGTTATTTTTGGAGTGTTCCTTGGTAAGGTTTGGGTGGTTTTTTTTTATAGGTGTTATGGTTATCTCCTTTTCTCACGTGGCACTAGAATGCCTCACCAATTTTGCAGGAGATCTTTTGGTTTTTCTTAATGCATATACCATTATTTTCACCCTACGTATATAAAAGGCTTTAAGGATTCTAGGATGAATTTTTGGATCATGCAAGAAATTACTGTCTTGGGCATCAAGATTTCACATTGCTGCTTTAATTTTCTTTTCATGTTTTTTCCTTTAGCGTTTTCTTGTTCTTTCTATCATTTAATAATTAAACATTCATGTGGAAAAGGGGTTTTGGTTTCACTTTTACTTTTTGTGTTTGGAGTTGTTTGAGATTTACCATTAATCTCCCGATCCTATTCTATAAAAAGGATAATCCCTTCCATATTGCATCTGATTCTATACCATTGGTGATAGTTTCCACTATGGGGCTATTTAAGGGGGGGACTCAGGGTCATTATCTATCCTTCCACATGAAAAATGAAGGGCTTAGTAGTTTATTGTCCCATCTCTCATCTTGGTGAAGGTGGGTCATGAAATTTTTCATTATCAAATATCATGGATCATATATATACACATATTTCATTACATTTTATTGTTTTTATGATATGAATATCATTAGTTAACAATAAAATAATACGTACCTTATTTCTATAATGATAATAGAAAAATTGAAATGTTACTCATCCCAATGGAATGACCTACCGTCTCCATGATTGTAAAGTAGTTCATTTTTAATACCCATAAATCATGAATGGATTTACATGTATAATTATTTAATAATAATCTTAAATATTTCATTATTATTAATCCAAATATTTTTCTAATAATGACCAGCTTTCCCATAGTTAACCTAACTAAGTCATTTTGTACTTATGAGAATATTATCATCAAAACACAAAATATAAACTTAAAAGACTATGTAACTATATTTGAAATTGTAAAATTTCAAACAAAAATTAATTAAAACATTAACAAGGTTCCAATGATATTAAATAACTAAAAAAATATTATTATTTGGGAAGATAATGAACATGTCTGATGGGTCAGACACAAGATATGTGGCATGTTAGGAGAATTATTTTAAATATTTATTTTCAAAAAAATACCATTACCGTATTATTAAAATAATTTTATGTATGTATTTTTTATACATAATATAACTATAAAATATATTATATGTCTATTTTAAAATTGAATCAATTATTTTCAAAATTAAATTTATTTATTTTATACAAAATTTGATGAAATTCATTACAAAATACAAAATTAATGTTTTATTTTAATATATACATCCCCAAGGGTCATTTCCACAAGCATAACCATTATTTGATGTTTTTATTCCATTAAATAAAGTCATGTATTATTTAATTCAAATACATTCCTTCCATCTTTTTAGTTATTTTATTTTAAAAAAAATCTAAATGGAAAGTGTATTTAAATATATGAAAATGATTTTCATGTGGGTTCGAAAAGTGTTTCAACGGTATTTGATGAATAGGTGAAAGAATAAAATTTTTACAACTAATATGTTAATTTAGTATTAAATATGAGAAACAAGTTTGGACGATAAATCTTACATAAGGGGTTGAGCCTAATTATTTCCTAGGAATATATGTGATCCAGATATATCATATATGAACGGTGATCCCCTTTATATCTTTCCAATGCATAATATCATATTTTTTGTCTTAAATGGAAATTATAACATAGTTGATTGGTGTTTTTCTCTTATGTACTCAACTAGACTCCATTCATTTGTAACATATTATTAAAATGGTATATGAATATGATAATATATGTTTCATAAAAAGGATTTCTAATTAATTACTATAAGAATTAAATGTTTTCCATTTTGTAAAATGTGTTTTCTTCAAAAGGAAATTATTTATTAAATAATATAAAATAATTATGGGATTTAAGTATTTATTTTATAGGTTAACATATTTTCAATGGAATAATTTGTTTCTTCTTTTTTATGTCCCTTAATATTTTTTTATACTAAACCCCCAATTAAAAAAATAATTTGTTTATGTTTGTGTAATAAAAAAAGTAGGGGTCAGTTTAAAGTTATGAATATTTTTCAGGAATGAATGTGTTTCATTTTAAATGTATTATATTCTAGTAAAATGGATACTGAGTAGAATAATCTATTTAATATGTATGGGTTTATTATTTATGATTTATAACCTTTTTATCTAAAAATGTATACCATAAATAATATCAGGATTGTAATATAATTAATTTTTTACCAAAAGATAAGGATTATAAAATATTTAAATCCTTCTTCATACCAGACGGTATGTTCATCTATGAAATTTATACTCAATGGAATACCAAAATAGTTCTTGAAGATCATAAAACGATGAGGGTGGATTAACATAACAAATGATAAACTCACAATAGTAGTCAACATCATTGGTGAAAGGGTATATGAATAAAAAATCCTTGTTTTTTAAAGTGAATGAAGATAAATATAATGGTGGTGAGGGAGACCATAGGATTCTTGTTACTATCTTGAAAACTACTACACTATCTACAATGATTCCTGATACTGGTGATTATCATTCCACTATCCCTTCACAAATTGTATGTTACCTATCAATACCTAGTAAATATCATTGGATTTGGTTAATCGTAACACAACCTTAGAAGATAATGTTTACTATTATAAGAGTTGTTCAAAATATTCCCTTATGATTGCTAGTTATTGAAATTTTTGGTAATTCATAAACCTATAGAATTCTTACAGAAATTTTATTTTTTGGATTTACTATCCTTCAAGATATCATGAAAAAATTTAATGATATCAAAGATGAGTATTATATAAATGTCAGAGGGGGGGTTCGAATAACCATTTAGTAGATGTTGGAATCTATTAGGGTGGTCATTTTTTGAGTCATATTAGATCTATTATACTAAATATTTAATGCTTGGAACATTCCGGAGGATCAGGGTTATCCCCTACATCATTACTTCTAGTTGTAAATAAGTATAACTATGTGTATCTTAAATTATTTCTAGGATTAAATTAGGATAGAGGGATAATGTTGTATATTTCTCTCATTCATGGAGAATTTACTATGTTTATTAATCCTTATCATATAGAACCATCCAAGTTAGACAAACCCAATGTTATTTTTGATGGCATGGAGTGGATGGTTTTTTATACTAAGAATGTATCTTTTAGGTGGTATTGTTTTTTCCCAAAAAGGTAGTCAATAATAACCAAAATTATGTATATTATTGAAATTTGAACCAGTAGATAGTGAATAATATTAACCAATTTCTAGGATCAATGATTTGTTCGATCATTTTTGAGAAACTCATTGGATTTTGAAGATTGATCTTTATTTACGCTACCAAAATATTTTGTTTAGGGATGAGGGTATATCTGAGTAGTTTTTTAGGATAAGAACTATCTTATTTTAGCCTATTGTAATTATTTATTCCATTAAAATTGATATAGTTGTGTCCATGGTCCTCTTGAATTGGATCATTCCCCCATTTCATGAATCGTTCATCATGTTGTTCATTGATGATATACGGATTTACTCATAGATATCAAATATGCATTCTAAAAAACATGATATTTGATAGAGTACACATAGAAAACATAAAAATTATGAAAAAATTTACAAGATTCACTTTTTTAATAAGAATATTTTTTTCCTTGAGAATGTGATCTTCAAGGAAGGAATTTCAATCGGCAAAGAGGTGGAGGTGGTGGCCATATATTATTCTATCGATTGAAATGTGTTTGATATTATAATATATCTTGGATTTGTAGGGTGGAACTATTATATCACCAATGATTTCAATATTTGTAATCCCCTAAGATAGTTATGACATTGAAATGGGTGAATTCTACGTGGTGAGATTATTGTAAGGAAAGGTTTTATGAGATAAAGAGGTTGTTGTTGAAACCATTGTTGCAGGGAGTTCTATAACATGGGATGGAATATATGTTATTTATCATTCATATAGTGTTTTATTGTGATCCATATTCATTCATGAATATTATGTACTATCATATGTGTCTCACTATCTAGGAACTTTTGAGATTAATTATCCTACACATGACCTAGAATTTGCAGTCTTGGTCAATTCATTGAGGTTCTTGTGAGAATATACAAATGTAGAGTGGATTTTTGTATTCATAAACCAAAAATAACCCCCACTATATTATCACCATATGAACATGATTTTAGGAAGAGGATTGGGGTGGAGTATCTACAGATGTTCGACTCTGAGATTTCTTATTGTCTAATTATTTGTAACATTTTTGCAGATTCTCTCACCATGATGATATTGGATTCCTAATTTCATTGAGAGTAGCCATTGGAAGAATAATGGAATATTATTTGTTTTTTTGACTAATTACATGATGGATGGAAGTTATGAGAAAGGTAAAGTGAAATGTGTACATTTTTTTATCACATAATATTTAGTGGAATGGGTGAAGGGTAACTATGAGTTAAATTTTTATTGTATAGTGATGCGAGATAGGTTGGAATGAGTTGATCCAATATATGTTTGGAATGAGTTGATACAATATAGGGTTGGATAATATATAACAATTTGGTATTTTATTTATAAGGGAGGGTTTTTGTTCCTTATCATATTAGGGAAGAGATTATTATATACTCTAATTCATCATTGTGGATATATTATCTCTTATCAATAAATATAGTCAATGGAATCACATGGATGTTTTGGTGGCCTCGTGTGAAGTTAGATAAAGTTGGTATTATTTTACGATATCTTAAATACCTTGGATTACTTGATTAGAATCAATATCATGGTGACTTAGTCTCTCCATAACCAATTCCATGGTTGAATGGGGTGATATTATGATAGATTTTGTGACTATTTGGTTGTGAAGATCAAGAAATCATGATGTTTTATGTATTCTAATGGATTGGTCAACAAAGGTAGACCATTTCTTGTTGATATGGGAGATTCATTCATGGTTGAGTTTATAGAGATATATATCAATTAGATTATACACATTCATAAAGTTCCCTTGAGATTCATATTATATAGAGATTCACAATACATGTCACTATTTTTGAAGTGCTAAAAGTGTTATGGGTAATAAAATAATATTGTAAAAAATATGTCCCCCATATGAAAATGGTCAGTTTGAGTGGATGATCTATATTTTGGAGGATATTATATGGTATTTTGTCCTATAATTATAAATATTATGGGATAATCTTATTTACCCAGTGTATTTTTTATAGAATAATACATATTTATCATCATACCATATGACACCCTATGAATACATCTACAATCAACAATGTCTCTCACGGTTATAAAATAATGATTTCGGTGAGATAGAATTTGTGGATCTCATTCACCTCTATGATGCATCCAATGTAGTGTAGATGATAGAGAATTGGTGTATCACTATGTATAAAATATTAATATCATATGTATATGGGGGGGGATACCATTTTTTCTCATTGTTGGTCTCCATGTTTTATTTTAGGTTACTCCTTAGTTAGTTTATTAGCATCTCTAAATTAAATGAAATATGGAACCAAATTTTTTTTATCATTCATGATCGTCAGGAGTGTAGATACTATAAAATAACATTTGGTTCTTCCTTATCATTTTTAGGGTATGGATGATTTGTTCCATGTATCTCATATCAGATTTAAAAAACTGATCATGGGAATTATATATACTTTGATGATGATGATTTGTTTTTGGATGAATCATAAGAATAAATATCATCCCATATAGTTCAATATTATGAGAGTGTTTTATGGGTTATGTTAGTGCTACATTTTTATCCTAAAAAGGATGTGATGGATCATGGAAGACTCGTATGATTTAGAGTCTGAGGTTATAGTGTAATGGAAAAAATTATTCATCCTCAACCTTAGAGATACAACTCATGTAAATGATGTAATTAGAGGGGTATAAATGTGATACCATCATTTTTTGTGTAAATATTATTATAATTTTCAACGTGTATAATGTAATGTTTTTAAAAAGTATGATGGATAAAAAATAGGTACAAAATGTGTGGGTTCTGGATGAAATAATAAAATGGGTTATAGAACTTTTTGGTTCATTATACTAAACAATAATCCCATGGTGAGGGTTTTCTTGGTCCCTCGTACATTTATTTGATAAAAGGGATATCCAATTTATAATTTCGAGGGTATTGTACAGGGCATGAAGCACTATGATTGGTAACATGGGCCACGTCTTGAGAAAACTCACCACATATATTTTGGAGTTACATTTTAAGTAAAATGGATTATATTTTTCAAATATTATAAATGGGGAGACATTTTGGCATATGGTATTCATAAACCCATTGATTGTGGTGTGGTTATGGTGGAGTGCGTAGATTCATTTTCCTAAGATTTCAATCAAACTAAAACATAAATCTTTTATGATTATCGTGAACATTATCAAATGGGAAAAGTATTAATCAATATGGTTGACCTAAAATTTTTTATTAATTAATTTTTTTACCCCTATTTCAAAAGTTAATAATTCTTTCATGATAGTTGGTTATTTTCATAATAAATTTCCAGATTCAATAGAAATGATTGGTATATAATTTTTGTATCTTTCATCCAAACTCTATTTTCTATCTTTTTTTGATCATCCATGCTTTTTATTTGGTTGATATGAGGGATACTACTACTCTATGTCATTGGTGATTCATTTTTTATGAGATTGGGTAGAGAACTCCATCCAATCATCCATATTATAAAAATTTATTCTACCATTATTGAATAATCATAAAATGAGGATATTATGGATTAGGATATGATTTATTTATATTACAGAGAGGTGATTATGTGGTTTCATGTTGCAACTACCTCTATTGTGGATCATTTGTATTCAATAATTTTTCGATGATTATTCTCTCAATGATATACTTTTGTTGTTCGACTTACTTTCCAGCCTTCATGTTCCTCTCTATAATCTACATTCATATTCTCACATGTTACATTGGAGATAGATCAGTGGAATTTATGTGTGATCATGGTTCATGTGAATACATTATTCTTTGAACATTGAAACTGATGTCTATGATCATATTGTTAAAATATCCTTACCAAATTGGTCCTAGTATATGACTCATTCATGATTTAATCATTTTTTCATGAAAAACATGATTGATATATGTATCATACTGGTGACTTAGTGTCCATTTGAACCCTTAATTGATTTATATTTTTCTTAATTTTTTGTATAATATTTTGTGTTTTTGTATATATGAATTATCGGTCCTTTATTTGATGTGTATTTTTAATGATATTACATATCCATTGAAACCATTCTTTATGTATCAAGATTAAAAAGTTTCCCAGTTTTTGTTAGATAACCCCTTGGAGGGGATGTAAAATGATGTGAAAAAGGTGATAGAATGTGTCTTGTTTAATGTTATTATTATGATTATAGACACACTAGTGGATGTAAGAGTATGGAATACATGGGATTTGATTATCATTTGGCTATAAGAAAATGTGGGATATTTACTTTTATGGGATATGTTTGTTGTAATTTGATTTCCATAACCAAACTTTTTAATAAATAATTAATATTCTTCATTATAAATGATGTTTACCTATCACATAATTATTTTTCTACTCAATTACAGTTTAATGGGGAAATTACCCAAAAACATATTTAATAACAAAATTTCAAAACGGATCCCCACTATGATAAGAACCATGAGGTACCGTGACATTATTATTTAACATATATTTAATGGTTGAATGATATCATTTTGTGGTACACATATAATATAGGCTATTAGTGATGGAAATTATTATAATTTTAGTCACTCTCTCATGGTGTGAACCCTTGTGAATTTCTAATACAGGTCGTTATGAGAATATAATATCTAATAGAAGATCCATATTATAATTTGTTATTTTATATTCCCATTAGAGGAAATTTGTGTTGATCTCTAGACATGAATATTAACATTAATGGATTTCCACACACGTAGAGTTTGATTTAGTAATGAATAATATGCTATCAAATTATCACCATGGTGTATGGATTGTTGGGTGTGTCATGAGTGATATTGCAATAATGGATGATGTGTGAAGGGATTTATTTCTTTTGACCATTTAAAAAATGTTTATATCATTCACCCTTTTATGGAAATGAATTTTCATCAACAAATCCCTATCCATCGTTTTCAGTTTGAGAGTTTTGTTTATTAAATTCACTAAAAGAGACATCATGTGAACTGGTTTATGGAACTTGTATTGATCCTACTTCATTTTAAATATCACGAAAAAAGGATTATTTTTCAGGGTAATAAATTTTTGGTGTTTTAATTTCATTGTGGCATTAAATTTATTCTACATTGGCGTCATTGAGTGTTTATAGATACTGACCATGTACTTTAAGAGATTATTCCTATTTTCATATAGAATGATTCCAAGAGGGTCACACACTACAAGTTTAAAAAAAATAGGTAAAATTCACGTATTAAATTTAACACGTTATAATAAATAGTATTTATTTATGTTTGGTTGTTCACATAAATTTAATTGTTGGTTATTAAAAAAATAAATGACATAAATTATAAAAATAAATATTTTTTCACATGTTTTACAGAATATAATATTTATTATATGTATGAATGAATAATATAATGATATTTATATACTAAATTAATATCATTATTTAGGTTTTCGTAAATAATAAGGAGGATAATTAGACTAATCAATGTGTTCTAGTAGGATATAATAAAAATAATATTTAATTATATATTCATAAAATGTTTCACAATTCAATTGATTGGGAACAATATTTATATTATTATTCTACACATGTTTAACTAGATATTGTATATTTGTAATGAAATATTGTGCACGTTTCCAACCCTAAACCTCCCAAAATAAATATTAAATTATTTCACTTCCCATAATAACTTATTTTTTTCAAAATAGATAGATCAAGGTGCTCGCTTAATCACTATAGATATATCATGATATCTAGAGTTCTCTTCTCCCCTCCATCCCTCTCATTATATTGTGATAACATTATGATTTTATCCTTCATCAACAAATAATTCTCTAAGAATTAGCCAAATAATATGTAAGTTATTTGGATCTACTAGTTATACACATGATAATTCAATTAATATATTAGAATTTTTTTTTGAACACGTGGATCAAAATTAGTGGGGTTCTACACTTAGAAGTTACAACACAATGAAGATTCAATGAGATCTAGTCAACTTGATCATCATGTAATAGGGAATTAAAAGATTAGGTAATTCTATATCTACTTCTAAATTAATTATAAATTATATTTGAATATCCTCTTCTTATGGTTATATAATGTGTCTTTTCAAGTAATATGTGATCTAAATTACTTTTCTATATAACTTTTCATCAAATATATTAGTGGGTTTTCTTAAATTAAGACTAAAATTTGAGTTGTACATAAGATACATGAACATTCACTATGCTTGAAACCATAATGTGAGATCGTTGGTGTTAGAGGATTAATTAATAAATATTTATTATTAATTGATTGTTGTAATGTGTTTCTAATTTATTTAAACGTGGATTGAGTTGTTCATAATATTCAATCAATTTTTAGCTTCTGTATATTTTTTATTGATAATATAACGAGAAATTGATAATATTAAAATGATGAATCATATGAAAAAATAATCTAGAGGTGCCAAGGTTTCTCCCCGAATGTCATTAAATTACACAACTTTAACCAAATAACAACATACTATGTTATTGTATATACCATATGAAACATATGATTAAATTAGATTAGTATAATGAAATATGAACTAAGCTAGAAAAAAATAATATCTTCATATAGATCTATTTAGTCCGTTACATGATTTTATTAAATATATATTGTGTTACAATTGTATCTAATGTTTAGTCCACGTTTTTGACACAATTAATAATATGGGGTCTAAATGTTTTCTTTTTCTGATACATTTCATATAAGAAACTCTTATGACACACACAATGTATGTTCAATAACACATAATGTACCTAAAATTCATCTAACACGAGAAACATGCACAGTGATTTCGAGTGTGTTTCAAAAAGAATCATAACACTATATATGCCATGGGTGTAAGTACAAGATTCATTTTTTACTACAAAATATGTGGGGAATTTAACCCAGATAGAAAAATAAAAAATATAATTATACCTATTCACATATGTATCATTCGAATTCTATTTTACATCACCTTCCATGTCATAGGATTGGTAATATTATATTGATATTATTTTTTATTTAATAAATTTCATGTGTATATTCCATTTCATATAACTATAGTGGTTTAAATCATTATTTTATGACAAGAAAATTTATTTAATTTTATCAATATTATCTATGATGGTGGGTTATGGATGTTTTCATTGAATTGGGATACTTTGATATGATAAGATTAATTTGTCATGGTTTCTCTTAATTAATGAATGGGTCGATTTTATTTACATGAAAGTACACAATGAAAACTCATTGATTGTTTTGTAGATGACCTTGTCATTAGAGCAACCATGTGTTAGTGATTTGTTAGATTTAATTAATTTTTATTAAACTAAAAATGATATCATTTTATTAATACCATCCCCCTTATTATGTTAGTTCACATGTACCTATGATTTTTCAATTTTAAACCCCATGTATCCATTACTCTTGATCCCCTCACCTATATGTGATTAAAATCTTATGTAAAGATGGATTTATGATTTCAGAGGAGGTGTTAAATGTCCTAAAACCAAGGAGAAACCAATCATTACAATAAAAATTATATATAAGAGAATGACGCAACATGAACCATGTTATAGTTCATATTGTTTAACCTATAGTAGAGTGTTATTTTATCATCTTCTAAATAAAATAACTATTAGATATTCTCTTGATTATTACAAATATTATTTATTTTAACCATTTTCAAGGTGGATTTATACATTTTTCGATTCTACAAAATAAATTAAAATTAAATAAAAAAAATAGAATGATGGAATAAAACTACAACTGAATTATGTATAAATTTTAACATACGGGATTTATAACTTAATTAAGACCCTCGTAATTTTAACAAGGCATGTGATATGTTAAAAATAGTTCTTTATTACATTTTTTTAAAAAAACCTCAACTAAAATGTTAATTCATTACATACTTACACAATTTCAGTTAGAATTGACCTCACCGTTCAATGTACTTGACCATCCTATTTTGGGGAACATTAATTCCGCATGGTACTTTTTTATTGATTTTTTGTTGGATTAAAATGGTTATCATCAAGGGTTTAATTCCCATGATGGACATAGTTTAACTAAATATTAAAGTGTTTATTGAATTTTTATGAATATTTCATGATATGGTAGTACAGTCAATAGAGCACGGAACTGGGTGTTAATGAGGTTTGTGAGTTAGGAATACCTATAAACATTCATGTATCCTTTGAGGGACATTTTTGGGTTATGAATAAAAAAAATATGGATCCCTACAAAATCCAATTTTTAGGTATATTATGTTATGAAAAAAATACTAGGAGATTAAATAAATTTAAATTGATTTTATTAATATGTTTCAGTAATTAAAAAATACTAATTATCATCTCTTAATTTTATTTAATAGTTAATAAAAAAACATAAGATAAGGCATTGTAATACTTACAAGATAAGGATAAACATATCAGTAGCATTAATTTACATGAATGGTATAGGTATATATATATTATAGTTTTCCATAGGTTATTTTTTTTATTTGTAAATCATGCATTGTAAGTCTGTTGAAAAGTATTCAGGTGAAGAATAATTCTTTTCTATTTTAATTATGTGGATTATTTAATGGTTGTCTAATGTTTTATGTTATTTACCGTATTCAATGATATTAAAATGAAATATAAGGACATGTATTCATATAGATTCATTTTCCAACTTTTATATCTATATTAATATAAGATTTGATCAAAGGCATATGAGATATCTAATTACCTATAAATACCCTGACCATTACAGCCCAAATATGGTGGTTACAATCTTAAACTACTAAAGGATAAAATTAATTACATCATGAATAATGATATTTTTTAGTATTAATTGTAAAATAGA
Organism: Viscum album; assembly: GCA_963277665.1. Taxonomy (NCBI): domain Eukaryota; kingdom Viridiplantae; phylum Streptophyta; class Magnoliopsida; order Santalales; family Viscaceae; genus Viscum; species Viscum album. The sequence continues at coordinate 194,880,916 of OY728127.1, forward strand.
TACATACATGAATCCACTATTAAATATGATATAGAAAATACTACATAATTTTTTAAGAATATAATTATTCCCTATAGAGTATCATTATATATTATTCATAGTACACGTCCATTATTTCTAAGATTGGAATAAAAATAATTTTTATCTCAAATTAATACTCAGGGTCTTGTTTATTGTATTCTATCTTAAATCGATAAGAATAAAAAATATGAAATTGTAAATTACTAATAAAAAATTCCATTAAATTAGTTGACTATCGTGAATCGTTATGGAATAATAAATATTGTACTTAAAAAACTGAAAACACATTGCATTTAATAAATAAAATGGGAATTAAATGAATCCATATATAACATAAATGTGAAAATATCATGTATAATAATAAGAACTAAATTATAAAATAAGGAATTGGTTAATTATTAGACATCAAGATTTTTGGTTTCATGATACCTCTAAAATCATGACCTTCTATTGAATGTTTAATATTATGGTCAGGTATACACCAAAACATTCATTTAATAAATAACCACTAAATTATTCATCTCATGGGACTATATATTCATTAAGGTTCTATCTATATTCATGCCCCAATAATCACTAAATGTCTAAAGAGATTATCTTATAACTAGAAATTTATTTAATTCAGGAACAATATTCTTTATCAATAAATTCTTATTTCATGTAAAGAATTATTATTTACAATAATTTCCATAGATAATCATAAAATATTCAATATAAAAAACAATATGTAGAAATTATATATGGTTTTAATAAAAAGTATATACTTGAAAAATTTCATGGATATTTATGGTAAATGGAATAAAAATTGTTGATTAAAACGTGAATATTTGAAGGGAAGGTTAATGATAAGACAAATTAATATGGGAAAATTATATCAACACTGTAACTCCCTTACCCTATTTACCCAATGTTAGTGCATTATTTTAAAACATTGGCATGATCTAAATAGATGACTTATCAAAAGAAAGACTACATTTGTATCCTTGGAAGTACAAGATACTTAGATAAATTTTACATTACATTATGAAATGTAAAAACAAAAAAATTATATCCCCTTTGAACACACTCATATACCTTAACATATTCCTACAGGTTAATTGTTATATACTTCTTCTCATCCTGGGAAAAGGAAAACATAATAAAGGGGTGAGCTCAGATGATCAGTAAGGATAACAATATAGCAGAAACTATCATAAATAAGAATAAACATTTCACGTAATAAATAAGACTAAAAAAGATTTTTAAATATAAACATCAGCATAATATAGAAATAATACGTAAAATAATTCTATTTACTAATTCACATGGATATTCTACTAGTCGAATAATAACATGTAATATCAATAGAAAAATTCATAATGATGGAATGCATAATGTCAGCCATCATAACCACATAGTCATGGCCTCATGCCTAGAATACAAATAAGATTTTGTGAAGGCCTTATTCCAAGACACTAATATGTCTCATGAAACTTACTGATGCATCGGGGAGCTATAGTGGGCTCCACCCACCACATACAAAGTCCAACACATTCCTCATATGAAAAGATAGAAACATATCATAAACATTCATATTAATACTTGCATAAAAAATGTTAATAAATTAACCATTAACCATGAATAGTATAAAAATAACACATCCATAGTCAAACATATCACAAAACCTTCAATACAATATGAAAGATTGTATCATAATAAATCAAATTCAAACAAGTATAAAATCCATCAAAGGATGTAAACATATATGAAATAAAAACTAATTTAGAGAAATTTTGAAATAATTTAAAAGTCACATAATTATAAAAGAAAACATTGATTTTGAAAATATTCCTCTAAACATGTAATGGACGCATTGAAGGAGTTATAAATGTATAAAATAGACACACTCACCGTATAAGTTAGAAAAAATATCCTTACCTTAATTTGTCTAAAAGATCAAAATGTACCATTATTGGAAAATATATGAAATATTACTTTAAATTTTTTTATAGAATGTCAAACAAGGGTAAAAATTAATTTAACCCATATTCTAGGAAAAAATATTTTTTTTTAAATACGTTTTTAAGAAACATTGATGTGGATGATAAAGATGTCCTAGTAGATACTTATATAAACAACCTCAGATAAATAAAGAGTTGTAAAATTAACCCTTACCTTGTACTTTTTCTTAGTATAGGGCAGGTTAACCTCATATATAATGTTAAAATAATTGTTATTAAAAAATACAATAACCACATACATAAATATGATATCATATATGATCTAATATTTCTTTGTTAATAATATTTCAGTAGTATCGATGTTTCAGGTGTTAACAGATTCGTTTTCCTTTATGTGATTTTTTACATAAGTCATTTTTTATGGATAGGATGTATTTTATTTATATCCACAATGATATTAAGTTCATAAAAATTATTTTTAATCATAAAATGAAATTTATTCTTGAATGGTTATGATGGGGAATGAATCTCATCGCGTTCGTTGGAACGATAATCTGTACGTATGCAAGAGCAACAATATCATTCTATTAATGGTGAAATCGTATGTAATTGGATGGTATATCATAAATATAGAATCATTAAGACATTATATTTATTATTTACATCATTTATACTCATTATTATTCCAATCTAAATAATGAAGTGTTGAATAACAAATTACACTACGATGTGGAGACGGCAAGAAGAACATCCGAATGTACGGTGACTTTTTTATTCATAGTATGGATTGAATAATTAATATGGTTATAACATATTTATAATAACATCATAGTATGTATATGTTACTGGAGTTATTATTATGGTATGGAAACAACATTGAAGGGGGAAGTGGAATAATAATAAAACATTGAAATAGGTGATGAAATAATTACGTCTTCTTCAGGTGCTTCCTTTTTTATTTGATAAAAATAGATCCTTGGGTGGGATTTATGATCAAATTAATTAATCTAGGTTTAAGTGTGGGTATTTATAAAGATGTTTGAGCAGGTTTGGAAAATCATAATGGCTTTATAGGAATTATTTCAAGAGACTGGGAAGTACCCTTTTATAAAAGAGGTGAGGGTCACTTTAGGAAAAGCTTGAAGTATTAATTTATTATACCTTCATATTCAGTATATAATGGCTCCAAAAGTATTTATTTCTAGGATAAGTTGGGGATGGGTCGAAAATAGCTCAATTAATAGGTTTTATATAGGTTTAGGTCACCATAATAACCTTATCCTTTATATTTAACTCTTAGTTAAATAGTTTATCTTTTACCAAGTATTCCTGAATTAATATAATAAATGGTTAATAAACATTCTATAAAATGGAAAGACAACCCCAAGTTGTTCATTATTGATATATATAACCTCATATCAGTCTTTGGTCAAAACCTTTTATTTTTTGGATTAATATTTCAATTTATAATATAGTATTTGTTTTAAAAATTAATTTTTGTCAGTTTTGACTTTATTTTGTATTTTGTTTTTGTGAAAGTAAAAAAACCTGATTACTAAGAAAAAAATAAAATTAAATAAATATTGACATTTCATATTAAGCTATAAAATTAGTGTAATTCATCAAAACCCTCAATTTACATTTATTTGAATATTTATAATATCAATTATCTTAATCCTTCATTAATAAGGTAATCACTGCATAATAATTATGTCATAAATAAATTTAATTATTTAAATTCTAAAAATGATCAATAAAATAATATTATGTTGGCAATATTTTAATATTTCAAATGAATATTTATAGTGGAATTTATCTTTTGTATAACCTTATAATAAAAATGATTTAGTTTTGAAAATTTTAATTTAACACTTTTATCACTTCTTTAAATTAAATAATAATAAATGTCCTATTCTAATCCATGTGGATCAAATAGGATCGTATTTTATTCCTAAGGATTATTTTGATCGAAAAACACTTATCCAATAGAATTAGGACATGTTTTAGGGTAATTATAATATCATTTTTACCTTAAATTACCCTATTTACTTTAAAATGTGCCAAATAAAATTCAAAAGTTACTATTCACCAAACATTATTTGCGTCCTATTGAACAAAATTATATTAAATTATGTCAACTGTTTCTCATTGATTTTTTAAATAAAATTCAAATAAGTGGTAAAATTATGTTTTATGCAAATTTTCAAATGTTTTTAGAAGGTGGGTAAAAGACATTAAATTGTTCAATAAAATTTTATACAAAAAATTTTATTATAAAATGAATCCAATGAATTAAATAGAAAATGTATAGGTATTATGTATATATTTTGACATAAAATAAATTTAAATAAAAATAATAATTATTTAAATGAAAATTATGTTTTGAACAATAATTTTGTGCTTCTTACTATTCATTAAAATGTGAATGTTTTCAAAAAAAATACCAAAAACACCCCTAATCTAATTTTGATATTACAAATAAAAAATGACATCCCATTTGAAAAATAAAATCTATAAAATTTTAAAAAATGGTATTAATATTCATATTTGCTATTTTGATTGGTTGTGGTGTGCTAGAACATGATGTTTCTTAGAGAGAAAGACATTACATTATTCAAAGAGAAACATACCATTGAAGATTGGGGTGTTATATTTATCCCTCCTACAAATAATTTTGTCACTGAAATTTCTTGAATACTACTTCATAAAAAGATTTAGGTGGTTCTTCGTTATAAATTTCTCAGTTTCCCACGTTTCCACTTCTGTCTTATGGTTTATCCATAGAACTCTTACTAGATGAGTCATCTAGTTTCTCAATACTTGTTCTCTGGTATCAAGAATCTTGACAGTTAATTCACAATAAGATAGATCAGGTTCATGATCTATTTCTTCATAGGTGAGTATAAGCGGAGGGTAAGGCATGAATTTTCTCCAAAGTGATGCATGGAACACATCATTAACTTTTGAAATATTTGGAGGCATTTCCAAACAGTAATCTACAACTCCAATTTGTTCTATAATTTCGAAAGGTATAATGTACTTGGTACATAATTTACCCTTCTTATAAAATCATACAACACCATTCCATGGAGATTACTTCAAGAAAACATGATATCTAATATTAAAATAAAAATCCTTCCTTGGGTTATCGGCATAGTTATTTTCCCTACATTTTGCTACATTGATGTGGGATTGGATAATCTTTAACTTTTCCTTTTTTTCAAGATGTTCTGGGCATACGAGTTTTCTTTCACCAACATCGTCCCAACAAGATCTTGTGCAAAAATTATTTTCATATAACGCTTCATATGGAGCCATCTGAATACTCTAATGGGTGCTATTGTTATAAGAAATTTTAATAGAGGAAGATAGTGATCCCACATACCTTGAAAGTCAAATAAGCTATATGTCAACATGTCTTTAATGTTTTGAATAGTCTGTTCTGATTTTCCATCAATTTGAGGTTGTTAGGAATTGTTCAAATGATGTTTAGTGTCTAGGTATTTCTGTTGACTTTTCCAGAATATTGAGGTCAAAAGGGGATCACAGTCAGAAAAAATCAATTGAGGTACTCAATTAAGTCTAGAAACACCATTACTATATAGTATTGAAAAACGTTAAAGTGGTAAATCTTCACTTATATCAAGAAAATATGCTGACGTGGTAAGAAGATCCACAATGATCCATATTGCATCATTTATTCTAGGAGTCTTTGGTAGCCCCGTGACAAAGTCCATCGTAATATCATCGTATTTCCACTTAGGTATAGGAAGAGGTAGTATGACTGCTCTAGTTTGTTGTCTTCTAACCCTCACCTATTGACAAACCATACATCTTGAAACATAATCAACAGTCTCCTTATTCATGTTTCCCCACCAAAAATGTTCCTTCAAATACCTTTACATCATATTGCTATAAGGGTGTATAGAGAAATAGGGGTTGTGAGCATCATCTAACAATTCCCTTTTTTGATCAGGTACGCCAGGAACACAAAATCTCTTTCCAATTTTCAAAATTCCATCTTCATATATGAAGTCAAATCAATCTCCTATCATTCACAGCTTTAATTTTATTTGGAAACTCCTAATAATTATCCTATGTACTTTTTTGTCCTTTATAGTAAATATGATTTGGAGACCACTTGAAAAAGTATTAATGTTTCACCTTACATTATTATTCCAATATCCATATTTTCTAGATCCATGAACATAGTACCCCTTTTAACACTCATCTTGTTAAAAACTGTGATCGTTTCTAGTCAAAGCATCTGCCACCTTATTTTCCTTCTTCGGTTGGTAGTGTATAGTGAAATCATAATATATGAGTTATTCAAGACATAAAATTTTCATCATGTTGAGTTCATTCTAGGAGGAAATATACATCAAAATCGTGGGATCGGTATATATCTCACAATTTTCACCATAGAGATATTGTCTCTATCTCATCAAGTAAAAGATTACAGCTGCTAACTCAATATCACGAGTGGGATTGTTTTGCTCATGAATTTTTAGTTGTATTGATGCATATGCAATAACTTTATCACTCTACATAAGGAAACAACCATGTCCTTTCTTTGAAACATCACTAAATAAAAAACCCATCATTCCCTGATAGTAGATTCAATATAAGAACATTGATTAATATTCTCTTCAGTTCTTCAAAACATTCTTCACACTCTTTTGTCCAAAAACATTTAACCCCTTTACATGTTAGCATGGTTAATGGGTTAGCCAATTGGGAAAAACATTGGACGAAACACTGATAATAACCTAAAAATTCAATAAAACTTTGTATCTCAGTTATACTCATCGGTGCTTGACCATATTGTATTTCACAATTCATTGAATGATCAATAGAGATTCTATTCATAGAGAAAATATGTCCATGAAATGAAATCTACTGAAGCCAGAATTAATACTTGCTAAACATCCCATATAATTCATTTCTTCTATGAGTCATTAAAATAGTGCACAAGTGATTTTCACGATCTTCATATCTTTTGGAGCATACCAATATATCATCAATAAACACCTCTACAAATTCATCATGATATTTCTTGAAAATATTTACATTAGACCCATGAAGACAAAGGTTGAATTATTCAGTCCAAAAGGCATTACTAAAAACTCATAATGCCCATATCTGGTACGAAATTCTATCTTCAAAATTTCTTCCTTCTTCACACACAACTAATGATATCCAGATCAAAGGTTAATCTTTGAAAAATATTGAGATCCATTAAGTTGATTAAATAAAACATCAATGTGAGGTAGGAGATACTTCTACTTTGTTGGTATAACATTGATCTCTCTGTAGTCAATGAACAACCTCGTAGATCCATCTTTATTCATAAAAAAATAAGAGGAGCTCCCCAAGGAGGAACACAAAGGTGATTAAATCTTTTATTACTCAAATACCATAGTTTTTATTTATTTACACTAATTCCACAGTGGCCATTCAATAAGGGGTCTTCAATATGGGAAATGGACTAGGAATTAAATCAATGGAAAATTCAAATTCGTGTTCTAGAGGATGTCTAGGTAAATCCTTTGGAAATACATCGACATATTCTTGCACAATAAGTACACCCTCAATTTGAACATTCATTTCCTCGCTCATAATTATTTCATTCTCTTCCTCCAAAATAATTGAATTTAGTAGATCTATTAGGGGTGGATCATGATAAGAATCATATGGTGATGTTTCTTCTCTAAATATAAGTTACTTATTATCATCATCGAAAATTGTAACATCCTTCTTCTTACATTAAATTTTTACATCATGATCTGGAAGCTAATCCATACTGAGGATTATATCAAATTCAATCATTGTTATGATGAGTCGATCAATAGATAAACCATGTGTATATTTCCTAATGGGAACTAATTCATAAAACTATGATACAATGATACATCCCTTAAGCGTTTTTATACAAAAATACCTTGTAAAATAAAAATGGAAATATCTAATTTTCGTAGAAAACTGGGAAGATACAAAATAATGTGATGATGCAGAATCAAACAAAGCAGTGGCTAAATTTGAGGAAACCATTAAATTAAATGCCGCCACATCATTAGAAGCATAAACCTCTGTAGTAGTTATCTCATAAGCTTGGCCTACCTCCCTATTCCTTTTCTATGGTATGGTTTTTACACATTGGACATTAATTTTTATAATGCCTAATTTCATTACAATTGAAGCATTCAACATTAACATCCTATTTCTTCCCTTTGCAATCACGAGCATCGTGGCCTTTTTTCTACACACATGTTACTGACTCACAATCTTTTCATGCTAGTACTGGGGTGTTTCTTACCACATTTACTAAAGTATGGGAATTCCACTTTTCCCTTCATCCCCATATTTCAATTACAAGAGTGTTCACTAGATCTCTTCTCCTCTTGATTTTCTTTAAAGTCATATGACTTAGAGAATTCCTTTCCTTTATTAATAGAACATTAGAAAACATTTTCGTATGATGAGAAGGATTGTGACACTAATTCTTGATGGAGAAATGGTTTTAAAACTTAAAATAATCTATCAATATTACTCCTTGGGTTACATATATAATCCGATGCATGCCTTGATAACCTTGTAATGTTAGCCCCATACTTTGCAATATTATCGTCTTCTTTTTTCCACAAACTCATAAATTTCCATTCCATATCGCTCTATGTTCACAAGGAATGAATTTTTCTATGAAAATTTCTTTAAACGTCATACATTCCATATTTGATACTTCTTCATCCTACATTGTGTTTTTTATTAATGACCCCCATTGATCCGCACCTTTATTGAGACAATAAACTACCATGACAACTTTTTCACTTTCGCTACTCCCCAATTCATGATATATTTTCTCAAAGTAACGTATCCATTTCTTAGCTTCAAATGGAATTTTACTCTCATTGAATATTAGTGCTTGTTGAGTAATAAATAAGTTTAACAATGATCTTCCGCATTGTGGATCTAGGTTCTCTATATGGGTAAGGATATTATTAATAACCTGAGTGAGTTTTCCCATTACGGTTATAATTGTTTCATTGTTGATTGCATCACCAGATCCACTATAATTATATTGAGTTGGAGGGAAATATCTACATGGATTACATGCATCGATACAGTTTTCATTACTTCCTCTATCCACCATTTATAAACTACATCATGCACTGGATTAGTATATTAATTTCAATAAATAATTCCAACCTATTAATACACCTAACATAAATTGAAAATTTTATGCATATAATACATAATCATAAAAAAATTGTCTTCATTGAAGAATTATTTACTCATAAATACTTCATAAGGGCTTAAAAATAAAATTTGAATTATTTGAAGAATATACCTTGTGAGTGTCTTATCCAAGAATGAAAAGGGACCATTGTCATGTACCATCTCCTATTCCAGTCTAGCTCAAAGAGGTGTTTTTAGGTTTTACCCCTTGATACATCTGTGACAGTGATGCCTCTACTTACTTGTATCCATACATGGATGTATTGCTTATCTAATTCACAAAATCTCTACATTACCAAAATTCTAGGAAGTTCTTCTATAATAATCCTCAATATCTATCATGGGGTAATGTTTTCTACTTAGAGTTTTTATAAATCTAGATTCCAATGTTTGTACTAAACTTCTCTGATTACAATTGTAACACCTTGACCCCAGTTACCTAGAGTTAGTGAATTATTACATAACATTAACATGATCACAAGATATCATGTCTCGAAAGGATGATTAGTTTATTAGACTTGGAAGTAGTAGATTCATACTTAAGTTTTAAATTATATTTTGAAATGGAAAAACAACAACATTATGTCCCCTTTGAACACACTAATTTCCCATATCATATTACGGTAGGTTAATCGTAAAATAATTCTTCACATCCTGGGAAAAAGAAAATGTAAGAAAGGGGTGAGCTCCGATGCTCAGTATAGATAACAATATAGCAGATACTATTATAAATAAGAATAAACATATAAGGTAATGTATAAGACAAAAAAAATCCTTTTGAACATTAACTTCAGCATAATATGGAAAAGATATGTCAAATAATGTCATTTAATTATTCTCATGGATATTATACTAGTCAAATAATCACATGTAATACCAATAGATAATTTTATAATTATTGAATTCATAATTTAGGACATCATAACCACATAGTCAAGGCCTTGTTCCCATAATAGATATAAGATTTTTTTCAATGCATTTTTCCAAGACACTAGTTTATCTCATAAGACGAACTGATGCATCGAGAAGTTATAGCGGGCTCCACCCCTCACATAATAATTCCAATGCATTTATCTTATGAAAATATTGAAACATAACATAAACATTCTTATTAAAACTAGTGTATGAAATGTTAATATATTAACTATAAACCATGAATGGTATAAAAATAAAAATACACATTCAAACATATAACAAAAAACTCAATACAACATGGTTGATTGTATCATAACAAATAAACATCAAACAAGTGTAAAATCCATCAATGGATGTTGATAGAGATAAAATCAAAAAAAATTGAGAGAAATTGTGAAATAATTTAAAAGTCATGATATTATAATTGAAAACTTTTATTTTAGAAATATTCTTATAATCTTGTAATGTAATCTTCTAAGGTGTTATAATGGTGGAAAATATCCACACCCATTGTATAAGTTAAAAAACATTCATATCATAATTTTTCGAAAAGGTCATTAAGTACCTTGTTTGGAAAACGATGGAAAGATTCCATTAAAAACATTTTATATAAAGGAAAACAAGGTAATAAATGACTTTAAACCATATTCTCGGACATTGTTAAAATGTTTTGTAATAAATTTTTATGAAATAGAGTTCCAGATGATAAATATGTCCTAGTAGAAACTTATGTATTAAAAACCTTAGATAAAGAAAGAGATCATAAAATTATCCCTTACCTTGTACTTTTCCTTAGTCTAGGGTGGGTTATCCACCTGTATAACATTGAATTCATTGTTATTAAATTTTACAAGAACCACATACAAAAATAGGATTTCAAATATGATCTTCTAAAATTTATTTATAAATTATATTTCAGTAGTATCATCATTTCTAGTGTTAGCTGATTCATTTTACTTAATATGTTTTGTTACATAAGTATTAGTTTTATGGATAGAATGTATTACATTCATATCTAGAATGATATTATGTTCATTAAAATTATTTTTTAACCATAAAATTAAATTTATTCTTGAATGGTTACGATGCAGAATGAATCTCTTCATGTTCGTCGAGACAGTAATGTGTACGTATGCATGAGGAAAAATATCATTATATTAATGGTGAAATAATATTTAATTGGATTATATATAAAATATACAAAATCATTAGAGAAATTTATTTATTATTTACAAAAAAATATACACATTATTATACTCATCCAAATAATGATGTGTTGAATAACAAACTACACCATGATGTGTAGACAGTAAGTCGTACAGACGCACTTATGGTGACTTTATCATTTAGTATGTATAGAATAACGAATATTGTTGTACCATTTTTATAATAATATCAATGTATGTAGAAGGCACTGGAGTTATTATTCTGGTACGAAAATAACAAAGAACTGCGAAGTTGAAAATGAAAAGAACTTTGAAATAGGTGATGAAATAATTACTTATTATTCGGGTGCTTCCTTTTTTATTTGATCCAAAGGGATCCTTAGGTTGGATTTTAGATCAAAGTAAGGCATCTAGGTTTAAGTTAGTGTAGTTGGAAAGATTTTTGAGTAGGTGTTGGCCAATCCAAATGGCTTTGGAGGTGTGATTTTGATAGAAGCGGAAGCACCCTTTTATAAGAGATGTGAGGGTCACTTTAAGAAAATCATTAAATATTAATATATTATTCAAACATATTAGGTTTATAATGGCTTAAAAATGATTTATTTCTAGTATAAGGTGTGGATGGGTGTGAAAAAACTTAGAATGTTGGTTTTAGAGTGGTTTAGGTCACCATATTAACCTTATCTTTATATTTAACTCTTAGTTAAATAGTTTAACTTTTACCATCTATTCTTGTATTATTATATTAAATGGTTAATAAACAGACAATAAAACTCCAAGAGAACCCCACATGGTTCATTATTGACATATTTAACATTATCTTCATCATTTGGAAGAACATTATATTTTTAAGAATACTATATCACATAATAATGTAGTATTTATTTTAAAAACTCATTTATGTCAATTTTAGACTATTTAGTATTTGGTATTTTTGAAAGAAAAAAAAATTATTACTAAAAAAAATAAATTAAATAAATCATAACATGTCATATTAACCTAAAAAATAAGTGTAATGCCTCAAAAGTCTCAATTTTAATTTATTTTCATATTTATAATATCAATTATTTTAATCCTTCATTAATAAGGTAACTACTACACATCATTGTGTCAAAAATAAATTTTATTATTAAATTTATAAAAATAATAAATAAAATTAAACTGTGTATTAAATCCTTTTTTATTTTTAATTTATATTTATAGTAAAATTTATCTTTTGTATAACCCTATATTAAATATGTTTTATTTATGAAAATTTGAAGTTAACACTTTTTACTCTTCTTTAAATAAAATAATAATAAATGCCTTAATCTAATCCAAGTGTATCAAAAATGATAATATTTTTTTCCTAATGTTGATTTTGGTCGAAAAAAACTCATCCAATTGAATTATTACACATGTTAGGTTAATTATAATATCATTTTTTAGTTTAATTATCCTATTTACTTTTAACAGTGGTAAATAAAACTCAAAAGTTAGTATTCATCAAAAATTATTTTCTTCGTGTTGTACCACATTTTACTTAACAATGTCAACCATTTCTCAAGTATTATTGAAATTCATTTAATAGAAGTGGTAAAATTATGTTTTATGAAAATTTTCCAATGCGCCTAGAAGGTGGGTAAAAGACGTTAAAAATGTACTATAAAATTTTATACATCTATTTTTATTATAAAATGACTCAAATGAATTACAATGAACTTATACAGGTATTATTTAACTATTTTTCCATAAAATAAATTTATATAAAATAAATAATTATTTAAATAAAAAGTTGGTTTCAAACAATAACGCAGTGTTTTTCACTATTCATCAAAAATTCAATGTTTTCAGAAAAATACAAAAAATTCACCCTAAGATAATTTTGATATTTTGAATCCCAAAATGAAGTCCATTTTGAAAAAAAAAATTAAAAATTGAGTATTACAATTCATGACGGCAAGTTTGATTGTTCGTGGTGTGCTAGAACTCGAAATTGTAAACAGCGCAAGCTATTGCATTATTCAAAGTGAAACGTATCGTAGAAGTTTGGGGTGTTACATTCTTACCTCCTTCAAATAATTTCATCATAGAAATTTTTAGAATACTACTGCAAAAAATGACTCTGGGGATTCTTGATCAAATGTTCCTTGGGTTCTCACAATTCCTCTTCCATCATAAGGTTCCTCTATATGTATTTTACCAGTCGAGTCATCCGGTTTCTCAACACTTGGTCTCTGGTATCAAGAATCTTGAAATCATGTTCACAATAAATCATATCAGGTTCCAGTTCTATTTATTCATTGGTGAGTGCATGCATTGGGTCTGGCATATTTTTTCTCAACAGTGATACATGGAACACATCATGAACATTAGAGAGACATGAATTCATTGCCAAATGGTATGTTAGAACTCTAATTCGTTCTAGAATTTTGAAAGTTTTGATGTACCTGGGACATAATTATCCCTTCTTACTGAATCGTTGAACACCTTTCCATGGAGATAACTTCATGAAAACATGATCTCCTACTTGAAATTCCAAATCTTTCCTTCAATTATCAGTATAGGTCTTTATCATACATTGAGCTTCATTGATGTGGGTTTGGATAATCTTCATCTTTTCCATTATTTCTTGAACAATTTCTAGGCCTACTAGTTTTCTTTATCCATTATCATCTCAACAAGTTGGTGTGAAACATCACTTTTCATATAATAATTCATATTGTATCAACAGAATACTTTAATGGAAACTATTGTTATAGAATAATTATAACATAGATAAATATTGATCCCACATACCTTGAATGTCTAGTGTGTATGATCTCAACATGTCTTCTATATTTTGAATAGTCTATTTTGATTTTCCATCATTTTGAGGGTGTTAGGTGGTGCACAAATGAAATTTAGTGTCTGGGGCATTCAAAAGACTTTTTAGGAATCTGGATGTGAAAAGGGATCATGACTAGAAAAAATTGATAGGGGATCTCCACAAAGTCTTAAAACCTCATTAATTTATAGTCTTGCTAATTGTTCAAGTTGTAAATCTTTTATAATAACAAGAAAATGTGATGACTTTGTATGATGATCTGTATTGACCCATATTGCATCATTCCTTATATGAGTCTTTAGTATCCCCATGAGAAATTCCATCATATAATCATCCCATTTCCACTCAGGTATGGTAAGAGGTTTCATTACTCTTCTAGAATGTTGTCTTCTAGCCTTCACTTGTTGAAAACCCATACATCTTGACACATAATAAGTAGTATCCTTCTTTATTATTTCCCACCAAAAATGTTCCTTCAAATCCCAATACATCTTAGTGTTACAAGGGTGTATAGATAAATAAGAGATATGGGAATCATCCAACAAATCCCTTTTTAGATCAGGTATGATAGGAACACAAAATATATTGACAAATTTAAAAATTCCATCTTCATATATGATTTCAAATAAATCTCCCATCATTCATAGCTTTAATTTTATTTGGAAACTCCTCAATATTAGACTAAGTAATTTTTATCCTTTATAGTAAATAAGATTTTGAAACCATTTGAAAAAGTATTTATGTTTCAAAATAAATGATCATTCCCATATCCATATACCCTAGATCCATGAACATAGTATCCCTTTAAACTATCATCTTGTTCAAAACACCATGATCCTTTCTGCTCAATGCATCTGCCACCTTATTTTTCTTCCTTAGGTGTAGTGTATAGTGAAATCATAATCTTTGAGTTGTTCAAGACACCGACTTTTTCTCATGTTGAGTTCTTTCTAAGAGAAAATATAATACAAACTCATGTGATCAGTATATATCTCACAATTTTCACCACAGAGATAGTTCTCAATATCTTTAAAAAATATTATAACTTCTAACTCAAGATCATGAGTGGGATAGTTTTTTCATGAATTTTTATCTATCGTGATGTATAGGCAATAACTCTATCATTCTTCATAAGGACACAACAAAGTCCATTCTTTGAAGAATCACTAGAAATAACGAACCGATAATTCCCTTATGGTAGAGTCAAGATAGGAGCTTTCACTAATATTCTCTCCAGCATTCAAAAAAATATTCACACTCTCTTGTCCAATCAAATTTTACCCCTTTACATGTGATATTTGGTTAATGGGTAAGTCAATAGGGAAAATTTCTGGATAAAATGTCGATAATAACCTATTAAACTAATAAAACTATGTACCTATGTTATACTCATCGGTGCTTGACATTCTTGTATTTCACTTGTCTTAGAAGGATCAATTTAGATTCCATTCTTAGGGTCAATATGACCAAGAAAATAAATCTTCTGAATCCAGAATTCAAACTTGATAATCTTCCCATATAATTAATTTATTCTTAGAGTCTTTAGAATATTGAGTGAGTAATTTTCAATATCATTGAATATATTGGAGAATACCAAGATATCATTAATAAATACCACTAAAATTTCATCATGATATTCCTTGAAAACTCTATTCATTAGATCCATAAAGACAGAGGGTAAATTATTTATTCCAAAAAGAATTACTGTAATCGCATAATTCCCATACCTGGTATGAAATGATGTCTTCAAAATGACTTCCTTCTTCACACACATTTGATGGTATTGAGATCGAAGGACAATCTTTGAAAAATAATTATCTCTATGAATTTGATTTAATAAATCATCAATGTGATATAGGAGATAGTTGTTCTTTATTTTTATAGCATTGATCTCCCTGTAGTCAATGCATAAACACATAGATCCATATTCCATCTTAACAAAAAGAACATGGCCTCACTATGAAGAAACACTAGGGAGAATAAATCCTTTATTACTCAATTCCTCTAGCTTCTTCTTTAGTTACACAAATTCCACATTGTCCATTCTATAAGGGGTCATCGATATGGGCCTTGAACCAGTAATTAAATCGATGGGAAAATAAATTTCTTGTTCTGTTGGATTTCTATGTAAATACTCTAGAAATACATCAACATATTTTTTCCCAATAGGTGCATCATCTATTTGAACATTCCTTTCCTCACCCATAGTTATTTAATTTACTTCCTCCCCAATAATTGAATTTATTAGAAACACTGGGGGTGGATCTATATAAGAATTAAATGGCGATGTTTCTGCTCTAAAGATAAGGTACTCCTTATCATCATCTAAGACTGAAATTGCTTTCTTATTAAAATAAAAATTTTCCTCATGGTCTAAAATCCAATTCATACATAGAATTATGTCAAATCCAAACATGGTTATTATGATAAGATTAGTAGATAAAGCCATTTATATGACCTTATGAGAACTGACTCACAAAACATTGTTGCAAAGATATTTGAATTATGAGTTTGGACTGACAACTCCCTTTTGAAATAAAATTGAAAATATATAATTTTATTAGAAAACTCAGATGATATGAAACAATTCAATGATCCATAATCAAATATAGAATTGTATAAATTTTAGGAAACCATTTAATTACCTACCACCACGTCATTCAGAGATTCAATCACATGTGTACTAATCGTATAAGTGTGGAATTTTTCACTTAGCCTTTTATGATGTAATCTCCCTTGAATATTAATACATTCATTTTCATAATGCCTCATTTCATTACAATTGATGCATTCAAAATTGAAAACCACTTTGATTACTTTACAATCACGAGCTTAGTATCCTTTTTCTCCACACATGTAACAGACTCCCATTCCCTTCATACAAGTACTGGGGTGTTTCTTCCCACAATTAATGAAGGATGGAAATTAAAATTTTCCCTTATTCTACTAATTATCATTTATATAGTGTTCAACAGATCTCTTCTTATCATTCTTTTCTTTAATGTCGTAAGACATAGAGAATTCATTTTATTTATTTATAACACATGAGAATATATATTTGTATGGTGAGATAGATTGTTAGACTAATTATTGATGGATAAATGGTTTTATCCCATCAAATAATGGATCAATATTACTCCTTGGGTTAAATATATAATATACTAATGCCTTGATAACCTTGTAAGGTTATCCTCATACATTGAGACATTTTCTTCCTCCTTTTCCCTCAGACTTTGAAATTGTATTTCCAAATCTACTTGATGGTCACAAGGAAATTATTTTTCTAAGAGAAGCACCTTAAACTCACTCTATTCTATATTTTATACATCTTCATCCTCCTTTGGGTTTTTAATTAATAACCACCATTGATATGAATCTCTCTTGAGGTGATAAACTACCATGACAACTTTTTATATTTATATACTCCCCAAAGAATGAAATATTTTCTTTAATAAATTTATCCATTTGTCAGCTACATATGGATTTGTATTCCCATTGAATATTTTTGGTTGTTTCCTCATTAAGCAGTCTATCATTGACCCTTCACATTGTAAATCAGGGTGCTCCATATGAGTGAGGTTCTTATCCATAACCTGAGTGAGTTATCTCAGTATGGTTATAAGTTGTTCAGTATTAGTTGCATCACTAGCTCAACTATAATTATCTTGAGTATGAGGGAAATCCCTAATTGTATTACATGTGTTGATATAGATTTCATTCATTCCATTGGGTTCCATTTTTAAACAATGTCATAGAATATACTAGTTTATGAATCACAATATATAATTCCAAACTAGTAAAATACCTAACATAAATTGAATCGTTTATGCATATTATTATAATCATATAAAATGTTTTCTTCGAGTCTTGATCAAAGCGGTGTTTTCTGGTTTTACCCATAGATACATCTGTGCTCGATCCGCCTCTACCTGCTCATATCCAGACATGGATTTATTTCTGAGAAAATTTACAAAATCACTAAATTACCAAAATTCTAGGAAGTTCATCGATACTAATCCTCAATTTATATCATAGGTAATGTTCTCTAATTAGAGTTTTTCTAAATATATCTTCCTAGTGTTTTACTTAATTTATTCTAATACCAATGGTAACACCCCAACCTTAGTTACCTAGATTCGGTGCATTATTACATAAAATTGGAAAAATCACAAGAGATCAAGCCTCGAAAGACTGAATAGTTTAGTGTCATTGGAAGTAATATAATCATACATAAGTTTTACATTACATTATGAAATGTAAATACAAAAACATTGTGTCCCCTTTGAACACACTCATATCTCTTAGCCTATTCCTATAGGTTAATCATAATACACTTCTTAACATCCTGGGAAAATGAAAACAATTCAAAGGGGTGAGCTCCGATACTCAGTAAGGATAACCATATAGTAGAAACCATCACAAATAAGAATAATCATTTAAGGAAATGTATAAAACTAAAAAAATTACTTTTATAATTAAACATCAGTAAAATATGGAAAACATAAGTCAATTAATTTCATTTACTTATTCACATAGATATTCTACTAGTTGAATAATAACATGTAAAATAAATAACTAATTTCATAATGATGGAGTGCATAATTCAGACATCATAATCACAAATTCAAGGACATATACCATGATTACCAATAAAAATTTTTCAAGGCCTTGTTCCAAAACCCTAGTTTGTATGATGAGACCTACCGATGCATCAAGGTGTTATCGCGGGCTCCCCCCATCACTTACTAAGTATAATGCATTCCTTATATGAAATGATTGAAACATAAATGGTTCTATTATGTAAGTCATGTATGTTATTGATAAGATTTATATGATTCATATATATAATGATATTAAGTACTTAAATATAATTTTTTAATCATAAAATGAAATTTATTCTTAAATGGTTTCGATGGGTAATGAATCATATCGCATTCATGGAGATAATAATCCGTACGTACGCACAAGCAACAATATCCTTCTATTAATGGGTAAGTTGTATGTATTTGGATGGTATATCATATATATATAATAAATAACATATTATATTTATTATTTACATCAATTATAATCATTATTATACCCATTAAAATAATGAGGTGTTGAATTACAAACTACACCACGACGTGGATATGGTAAGTCGTATGTATGCACCTATTGTGACTTTGTCACTCATAGGAAGGATTGAATAATGAATATGGTTTTACCATATTTATAGTAACAAAACAGTATTTAGAAGGTACTAGAGTTATTATTCTTGTATGGAAACAACAAAGACATAGGAAGTGGAAGAAGAATATAATTTTGAAAGAGTTGATGAAATAATTACCTCTTATTCGTGTTCTTCCTTTTTTATTTGATCAAAAGGGCTCTATAGGATGAATTTATGAAAATTGAAAGGCCTCTTGGTTGAAGTGAGGTTTTTTGGGAAGATATTTGAGAAGGTATTGGCTGAGAAAAATGGCTTTGAAGGTTTGATTTTGAGATAAGGGGAAGTACCCTTTTACAAGAGGGGTGAGGGTCACTTTAGGAACAACTTGAATTATTAATTTATTTTCCCAAAATATTCGGTTTATAGTGTCTTCAAAAGGATTTATATCATGGATAAGGTGGGTATGGATCGAAAATTTCCAGACAATAGGTCTTAGATAGGTTTAGGTTACCATGTTAACCATATCTTTTAGATTTAACTCGTAGTTAAATAGTTTAACTTTTACCATGTATTCTAGAATTATAATAATAAATTGTTAATAAACATACTATAAAAATCCTTGAGAACCCCAAGTGGTTAATTATTGAAATATATAACTTTATCTATGTCTTTTTTCAAATCCATATAATATTTAGTAATATTATATCAATTAATAATATATTATTTGATTTAAAAACAAATGTATATCAATTTTGATACTATTTAGTATTTGGTTGTTTTGAAAGTCCAAAAAACATTTTTAATTTGAAAATAATAAATTAAATCAAAAATAACATGTCATATTAACCTTGAAAAGTAGTTTAATTCATCAAAAGTCTAAATTTACATTTATTTGGATAATTATAATATCAATTATTTTAATCAATCATTAATAAGGTTTCTACTGCATCACCATTGTGTGATAAATAAATTTAATTTGATAATGACTAAAAATTATAAATAAAATACTATTATGTAGGAAGTATTTTTGTGTCTTTTTAATTAATATTAATAGTCTAATTTATCTTATACATAACCCAATATGAAAAATGATTTAGTTATGAAAATTTGAATTTGACACTTTTAACTCTTCATTAAATAAAATAATAATAAAAATGTTCTAATCTAACCAATTGGATAAAAGAGGATCATATTTTTTTAATAAGGTTGATTTTGGACGAAAAAAACATAACCAATAGAATTAGGACACGTCTTAGGGTAATTATACTGTCCTATTTACCTTTAATTACCCTATTTACTTGTAATGATGGTAAATAAAATTAAAAAGTTACTAGTCACCAAAAATTATTTTCATACAATTGAACCTCAATTTACATGATAATTTCATAATTGTTTCTAAGGTTATTTAAATTCAATTCATATAAGCGGTAATGTTGAATTTTTTATAATTTTCAAATTTCCCTAGAAGGTGGGTAAAATTCGTTAAAATGTTCAATAAAATTTTATACATCTAATTTTAATATCAAATGACTCTAATGAATTAAATTAGACATATATAAGTATTATGAATCTATTTTGACCTTAATAAAATTTAAAATAAATAAATAATTACGTAAGAAAATGTAGGCTTTAAACAATAATGTAGTGTTTTCACTATTCATAAGAAATTGAATGTTTTAAAAAAATACCAAAAATTCACCCTAAGATAATTTTGATATTCCGAATCCAAAAATGAACTCCATTTTGAAAAAAAAAATTATAAAATTTCTAAAAGTGGATATTATTTTTCATAATGGCTTGTTTGATTGGTTGTGGTGTGCTAGGAATTATGGTTGCGTACAGTGCAAGCCATTGCATTATTCAAAGCGAAATGTATTGTGAAACTTTGGTGTGTAACAAAAACATTCCCAATTAATTTTTATTATAAACCATCCATATAAATAATTCATATTAATAAAATATTACTTATCCTCATGAGATAATATGTATAATAATAGTTTTATGTCATTGATAAATAAAAATACATAAAATTCATTACAAATATTAACTAGGAAAATAACTTTTTCACAATTAAAATATTTATTTAAATCGATAATTTCAAAAAAATATTTTTAAAATATTTTTAATTTAAAATATACTTTCATTAATAAAAATGATAAATTAAATCATTGAGTATTCATTACTATATAAAATTCCATACATTCCAAACATGTTAAAAAATTTATTCCTTTCACATTTTTTGTAAAATAAAAGCATATTTTTTTGGAAAATGGCAGGATGATTAATTTCAGAAAAAAATTCAAGAATATTAATATTGGAATTTTTTAAATTAAAAAAAATTGTTTGCATTAAAAAATTCAATTGTATTTATGAAATGTAGTTTTTGATGAAAATGGAAATTTTAATAAAGTGAGAACTTATGTCATATTTTATTAAAAAATTACTAAATTAATTTAAGATTCAAATAAAGAATATGTAAATATTACTTTAAAACTAAATGAACAAAAATATAAAAAGCCAAAATTAAAGGGTTTTATTTGATAATGATCAAATAATTTCCTTCAATATAATTAAATTTATCAAAAATCCTGGAAAAAATGACAATGAAACAT
Source organism: Viscum album (assembly GCA_963277665.1). Lineage (NCBI taxonomy): Eukaryota > Viridiplantae > Streptophyta > Magnoliopsida > Santalales > Viscaceae > Viscum > Viscum album. The sequence goes on from OY728127.1 coordinate 194,902,764, forward strand.
AAATGTCTTAACCCTTTGGTTACATTTTCATCATAAGCCCATGAAATAAATAACATATGTTGAAAAATTATTTAACATATATATTAATATATTAATGATATTAAATATCAAAAGGGTCAGTATATTCACCAAACAATTGAATGTGTGGTTAATATAGATCATTCCTCATTTGTGTACAAATTATGAAAGAAACCCTTACCTCCATTTTAATTTCCTTCATACATTATCAAACCTTTGGTTAAATAAATATAAGTTTATCAAAGATATATTAATAAAAATTAATCATATATATAATATATTATATTATTTACTTATATTTATTTATCACCGTTTTATTAATATTAATATGTTAAAATCATTATTCCTAGTGATAACGGATCCAATTTTCATCTATATTCTGGTTTGGTTACTTCATTCCCTTGACATTGATAATGGTTCAATAATATCCATAATATTAACTATGATAAATATATATATATATATATTAATGATATATTTTATAAAATTAATATTATAAATTCAGATGTAGAAAATGGATTACATCATTCGTGTTTGTGGGAAGTTGTGCATACATGTTAACAATATTTACATTTTTCATCGATCGATGGAATGAAAGGAAGATAATGGTAATTAACTAATAAGAAAATAATATTTATGTATATATAATTTTTTTTAATTAAATACATCTTTATTATAATTCATTTATAAAAAATATGAAAAGAATCAAAATTGGTACATAGACACGGTAGACGACACATATGCATTTTTGACATTATTGTTTTTCAATGGATTGGAAGGTATGATTTTATATGATACTTTTTATCTAAAAATATAATTTTATATAATAAATTTCACATATACTTGTTATTTTAAACCTTACTTACTTCCAGTTAAATATAAAGAGAAAAATGAATAACTTCTCTTCCTCCAGTGGTAGTCTATTGTATGGATGAGAATCATTATTATATCCAAATTTGAATAGAAAGTAAGAAGTTATATGTAATATCATAATTTTTGAAGTATAAAAATTTAATTAATATAATATAAATATTATAACTATGTAATTATATTAATCAATGACTTATTTTTATGGAAAACGTATTATATCATTTCGCAATGCGGTAGTCCGCCAAACACATGATAGATAGTTTTGTTTCCCATTTCAAGAAAGTGTAGATGGATCATGGTTATATAATATACATAATAATAACTCAGTATATATGAAATATTGATGTTCTTATGATATAATTGTTTAATATGACATAAAGGAGGTTAAAGAAGCAATAATATAAATATATATGCACATTTATGAACTTTACATATTCGTTAGAGAGAATGATTGGGAGTATAACTAATGACTTCTAGGATGCATTACAAATAACTATAAGGCATATAAGATATGGGGAAGAATGTGATGAAGAAAATTAGGTATTTATTAGTCATACCAATTGGTTTTTTATGTTCAAATATCAAAGGATAATAGGGGTACTTTTTAAAGATGGGGAGATGGGACACATGTAATTTTTTAAAATATAAAGTGAATCCTGAGTTTTTTCTCATTATAAAATCCTCCAAATGGTTCATTATTGAAACTTAGAGGTTATAATGTATAAATAAATCCATAAAATTTGTTTTGGGAATGTTTTTTCTCATTTATAATCCATATCATCTTAGTTTAAACCCTCTATACACTAATTAATAACTTAAACTTAGTAATTAACATTTACTTTTTTCACAATTGATTTTAGTAGAAAAATAATTTTAATATATTATATAATATATAATATTAATATTTTAAAAATTGAATAAATTTTTAAAAATTAAATTCTCAATTTTAATAGAATTAAATTTAATATTAAACCAACAGATATGCTGAAAAATGGGGTTCTCGTGAAAAGATTTGAAAAGATTAAGTTTTTTTATCTTAAATCAATTTTAAAATTATAAATTGGACAAAATACATTAAATATTAATATAATTGAATAAATTTTACCTTATAAGTAAATTAAAATATAAAATACCATTATATTATATTTAAATGAAATGGAAGTTTCCATTACAAATTAGTATCCTTCACTATTCATCATTAAAAATTATTCTATACAAAAAAATAAAAAAACACACCCAAAGATAATTTTAAGATTGAGATATAAAAAAAGTTTATATATTCAAATAAAATTTTTAAAGGCTGTAAGAAGTATTTTTATATTTTGTGTGAAACACATAGAGACACTTCCTTTTTGAAAAAGTAAACATTTTTTCCAAATGAATTTCTTGTTAAAATCAAATTATTCATATTTCACATTATAAAAATAGATATCAAATCAATGTTTTTATACAAATTTTAACCATATTATTTTCATAATGTTCTTAGTACTATTCTTTCCCACCATTTTAAGGATATTTTTATAATGGAATACTATGTTACAACTCATTTATACTCATGGTTGTGTGTTTTGTAATATATTGAAGAGGCCAACTATATCTAATAAATAAATATATATTTAATTCATTGGGTGTTACATTATCATCTATCCACTTTGTTTCATGACGTATATGATATTCAACACAATTTCCTCATTTTAAATTCTCAGGATGTATTATTCTCCCCACATTAAGTAAATTATATCCCAAAAATTTTAACTTCCTCTAAAAATTCATGATATTTATATTTGAAAATTCATTTTTGAAAAAAACCCACACCCAAAAATGGGTTAACAATATATCCTGTAAAAATAGGGAAAGAGGAATAAAAAAATTCATCATTAAATAATAATAACTTAGTTTCCATGAATGAGATCATATGTTAGAGTTGTAGATACATACATGGAATAAATTATTAATGTGAAAATAATTATTGAGGGGGATAGAGGTCATATACCACAATATTTTAGATTTATAAAGATATTTTAAAAAAAATATTTCGATAAATTTTTTATGAGTCAAAAGGCACATGATTTTTCAGATATTATGTTAACTTGATTACATTTTTTTCAAGGTAATTTTCATAATGTTTAATAATTATTTTACTATGTATAGATATTTGGAAATATTCTTAATTAATTTGATTCTATTTAATATGAAAAATTTTATCCTTCTTTCATTCTTCGACAAATTCCCTCTTATTCTCATTCAACATATAATGAATATGAAAAATTGAAATTTTTATTCTAGAAGCACTATAATAAACATTTAATCGATCATAATATCTATATTATAGTATTTATTCAATCCCCATGTCTTCACTAATAATAAAATGGTTTGGAAAATATTCTCAATATTACAAATTAATCTCTAATACGATAATAGTATCTCCCAATGTTCAATATAATACATTCCTTCATCTTATATCCTTAACAATTTTGGATTAAAAATCCCAAAACCTAATATCACTATTCCAAAATAATCCTTTACGTTGACCCTAAAGGTTATGTATACTTTAACTAGATAATTTTCATTCAAAAATATCAATAATCACCTCAAAAATATTTGATCAACATAATATTTTTCAATAAAAATGTATGGAAAAAATATAATTCACATTCACTAGGAAATTAGGTGGTCTTTTGGTAGGTAATTCACCTTTTTCTTCCATATATTTTTTGTTAAAGCCCCACTACCTCACCGGAAGTGGTGTGTTTTTAGTCAACTTGTGGGATGCCATTTTTGTGAAACATTAATAATATAATTCATATAATTTTTCCAAGAGTAATAAACCATAATAACCTAAATATCATAGATAACATAAAACCAAAACAATACCAATACTATTAAACTTTTTACTATTTATTTTATTGTAATTCATCCATAATTTACATTTTTTTTAAACATATAAAAATATAATGGGTTTTATTTCTATAAATATCTCCAAAATATACTTAATCATTGAAAAATAACTTCACATAAAACCTATAAATTTATTTTTAAGAATTTTATCTTATAATAAATATTAATCTCATTAAACCATGATGGTATTAAAAACTCCAATGATAATAAAAACTTATATGCTTTAATATTTTCACACAATACTTCATTATTTCTTAATTATATTAACAAAAAATACATTTAGTAAAAAAAATTATTCAATTTAATTCATTATTCATAATATATAAATCATTTTTCATTTTAAATTCAATATATGTTATTCTATTATCTAGGGGTTAGCATTTATAAGATAAAATTACTCAGATAATTCCTAGTTTTATGAAATTTATAATGAATAACTATAAGTGGATCACTAAGATGGAATTTATTTCCTTTAATATCACTCTTTGTTTTTCCATTATAATTCAAAACATTATTCCCTTCTTTTACACAGATAAAACATTTTCCAATTCCTTTTAGAAGCATTCCATTGTGTGTATTTCGATATTACTAAAATGTATGAAATAAATCCATATTTCCTTCATGGACTTCATCCCATGAGCATTTTGGGAACCCTGTCCTTCTCTTCATTGGCGAGTCAGAGAGTTGGTTGTAGTAACCTTTTTTAATAAAAATTGGGGGGGATATGGTATGTTAATTATATCCTCCATTCCAGTTATTATCCAATTGTGTTTCTCATACTAAACAGAATTTTTTTCATAATTAATTCTCACACGATTCCTTTAGGTTCTATCCACTGACTAAAAAAGTATATTGTTAGAAACAATAAATCTTGTGGGAACCACATATTCAAAATGAATCATTTATTGGATATCAAAATCATTTAAACTTCTTTTCTATCGAAGATAGATTTGATTTATCCTTTTTCATTCACAGTAAACAACAAATCAAATCATTCATATTGGATATTAATGAAATTTTTAATTATCTAATAAATATTCCATGGGATGTCAAAAGATGTATATAATATGTCCCTTCTCACATACTAGGTAACACTCATGAGAAGACCAATATGTAATTTCAGTGTTATTACCCCTAGAAATGTCTTTTCTAAAATCACGTCCACTTATAGTATACATACATATATTGATTTGTTGGAAAAACCTCCAAATCTCGGCCTTATCAAAATTCTATGATGTTATTTTATACATAACCTCAAATAATTCAATTCAGTTATGTTTTATAGTACATATTTACATAAAACTATGTCCCAATATTTCTATTAAACATTTATTGATACCAACTATAATGTCCCTAATTCTAATATCCTATATTTTTTGATTAAATTATTACCTTGGAATAAGATAAATTGATTCACATCCCGATAGAATGAATTGTTTATTATTCATGGTAAACTACATATATAATTTATTCATATATTAAATTTTAAATCCAAAATTAAAACTTTTTTTTGAAAATATAATTATTCCCTCTATAATTTACTTTCATATAATTCTTATTATTCCTTAGGGATTCCATAGAAATGAAAAAATTAATGGTGTGATCAAATTAAAATTAAGTGTTAAGTGTAAATGATTCTATATGTAATTATTTAGAATAATCAATATTTTAAGGTAAACAACTTAATTAACCATCTATTTTAATAACATTACTACCCTAAATATATATGTTTTAATCAATATTGCAAGTAAAATAACTAAATTCACATTTCATTCAATCAATAAACATATAATTAAATAAATCAATAGATAATATCAAATTGAAAATATAACTGGTAATAATATAAACTATATTGTCTCTTATCGATATTATAAACTATTAGATGTGATAATCATAGGAAGCATGATAACTCTACTATTAGGACCATTAAAATATTGATTATTCTATTAGTATGTATAAACAAAAACCCCTTTAACGAAGGCCATCCAAGGTATTAATATCATGAGAATAATGATGCATCAAGGTCCTATCTATAATTGAAAATAATCATCACTATATTTCCAAATCATTATTTATGTATTGAATAAGAAATTTAGTTCATTAAGAATATGTCATTTTAAAAAAAATTTGTATCAATTATGGAATAATGATAAAAAATAATTTCCCGAATGTATCTTATAACACTAAATATAATATAGCATAAGTAGAAATGATATAGCATTTAATTAATATGTATATCTATGATCAATAACATATACATTTAAGAGTATTTTAATTTTCCAAGGATGACAAGAATGTGAATATGTCAATGGAATATTAATGATTAAAAAAATTATTCGATAATGAAAATGTAAATAGTTTCACTCGTAAAATTTATTATAAAAGATCCAAATTAATACTATATGTGATATCAATAAAATATATTCCCAGGGTATCATATATATAATAAAAGTTTTATTTGGTTTTCAAATATAAATAAAATAAAAAAGTCATTAAAATTTTCTAAGGAAAATGAATATTTCATGTTGAATATACTTTTTTACTAAAATCAGACAAAATAATTTGAATATAGTTTTCTTTGAAATTAAAATTTTAAATTTATATATGTCTATTTAAAACATTGAGTTGTATTCATGGAATGAAACTATTTACAACTCGTACATGTTAAAAAAATTATTATTTTCAAATTTTTTATAAAAGGAAAGTTGCCTTGTTTGGAAAATTAAACGATCACTCCTTTCATAAATGTAAAAAACTAATGAATTGGTAAAAATATACTTTAATAAATAATTTTGATAATTTTATAACCATTTTTGGAAAAAAAATATTTCGAAAACATGGTTTCGGAATTAATATAATTTACATTCCATGAGAGAAATTGATACTTATTTTAATAAAATAATTATTAATCATTTTTACATCCAAAGAGTGGAAAATGGTAATATTAAATAAAAATTTAATTACTATAAAATGGAGATTAAATAAAAATGTGATTAGGATACAATTAAAAAATAATCTCCTTTAATTGAAATTCATGTATAAAAGATAATGTTTAATGTGAAATTAAAACATAAATATATTATGACTTTGTTACTTTTTGAATCGTAGTCCCCTTGATAATAATAACATAAAATTAAACATTTAATACCATAAATTTTAATGGATTCCTCATATAACATATCAAAATGGGTATTATATACCTCAGAAAATATTATAAGTGGTTAATATGAAATATATATCACAAATATCTATGTGAGATGAGAAACCCTTTTGTCCTGCCCCATTTTAATTAATAAATTTTCAAACATCCTACAGAATTGATATATTTTTTATTCATATATAATACAACCATACTTTTATATTTAATTCTATATATTAATTTAAAAGTAGTCTTTTAACAACTTTTTATTAATATTTTTTTGTTAAAATTTCTATTCAGGTGAAAAGTTTCATATTTATATTTTATGTCTTTATTCAATAATTTGGTACATTTATCATTTATCTTGGATCCATATTATATTCAATGTTAGAAACTATATAAATATAATATTATTTAATTATTTATGAAATTATAGTAATCTATTAAATTGAGACATATTAATGGAGTTCACCAATAATGGATATGGTAATGCATATATACACATGAAAATTATATAAATTTTTTTGAAATATTGAAGGAATAGAAAAAAAATATTAATTCAAAATTCCAAAATAATTATTATTTTATATATATAATTTAAATTAATAAAATACATTCTTATTTCTATCTATGTATAAATAAAATTTAAAACATATGTCAACTTTTCTTGGAGGATGTAGTCAACACATACATTTGACCATGATAATTATTTTATAATGGATTTGAATTTAGAATATTTAATGTGATATTATATATCAAAAAGTATTTTTAAGTCATAAAATGTATTAATTGTTTTTTTCTTAATGCCTTCCATCTGAAGCATAAGTGAAAAACTAATCGCATCACATAGTGAGGTAGTAGTCTTCCATACACATTTGTGACATTATTGCAACACCAAAATATTGGAGAATAAGAAATTATATGTGATATTTAAATACATATGTGTAATATTTTCATAAATATTTTATCCATAAGTTAGATTCATTATTATATAAATCATTTAAAGGTGGTGATTAAAAATAATTTACATCAGTTCGTGATGAGGTTGTCTTTTGTACACACAATTGATGGTTTCATTTCCCATTTGATAGAATTGGGTATATATATAGGGTATTCCATAAAAATAATAATACCAATGTATATATATTATAAATTTGTTAATAAATTATTATATTAAATGTAATTTTATGGATTTATTAAATTATATAATGCAAACTTTCATGTTTAATAATTTTACCTCTTCTCTTGATATCCTCCTTATGTTTATACCTAGATAATTCATTTGAGGTCTTCCAATTCAAAATAAGGCCTAAAGATCTGAGGGAAAAATTAAGAGATATATTTTTTAGGTGTTTTCAGATCAAATTGGTTTTTCTTGTTTTAATAGGGGAGGAGAGTGTGTGGCATTTTATAAGTTGGGTGAGATAACATATAATGAAAGTTTTAAAAAGATAAAGTGATACCCAAATTTTTATTATTCCCTATGAATATTGAATTGGAAATTATAGAACATTATTGATTATATATAAATATATTTCTATATAATAGGTGTTGGGAAATATTTAGGTCAATTTTAACCCTTATCTTCTTAATTTAACCCCAGATAAACCAATTATTACATTAAACATGGTATTTCATGTCTTCTATTTTTAAAATTATTGATGGTTAAAAAATTAATTGAACATATTAGATCATTTAAAGTATTCATATCTATAATATGAAATATATTTTTCCATGTTATATTCACAGAAGTGGAAGACTACAATTTACAATTAAACTTGTAAACAAGTAAAAAATTGGGTTCTCCAACAAAAATAATTCAAAATTTTAATAATATTTTACATGATAATGAAATAAGAGATTTATTTGTATGACATAAACTTCTTAAATATTAATTTAATTGAAATAGTGTATCTTTGATAAAAAATTTAAATATTATTAGATCATGTAAATTATTTAAATGAAAAAATATTTTTCACTTAAAATCAGTATTTTTCATTATTAATTAAAAAAATTCATTACTGAAAAATACAAAAAAATCACACAAAGTTAATATTTAAATGTTGATATGAAAAAATAATATAATATATGATTTTTTTGGAAATTGGTCCAAAAATTATATTTTCAAATAACTGCACAAAGCCCAATAAAACATCCTTTTATAAAAATTCAATTTTTCCAAAAACATTAATTTTTCTTTCAAATGATGATTATTTTTCTATAATAAATTTATAATTAATTTATTTTTTTAATTTTTTTAATCCATATAAATTTCAAAAATTATTAATTTTTAGTCATACCTTCAAATTTAAATATTATCTTATAAAGATATAATATTTTAAAATACATTTAGATTTTGGGTTTCATGTTCTACAATATATCAAAAAGATTGAATATTTTATATAAAGAAATATATCATAATGTATATGGGTGTTAAATTATTTAATAAGATCAGTTTTAATTTCCATATATGTTATTTAACATAGTTTTATTATTTTAAAGTATCAGTGTGTTACGTCACTATTAAGGTGGAAGCATATTGAGAGGATAATGGCTTGGATTCATGTAGTGATAATGATTTTTCATAATGAAGGCTGATAAGTCATTGGGTTTAAGATCCATGATGATTTATACACATATATTATTATATAGTCACTATATAAAACCTTCTCATTTTTTCGTGTGAATTATAATATTTACAATAGAAAAAAGACACATTCAAAACCTCTTGCACTTATTTGATAAGTTGATAAAGACATAGGGTGTGACAAACCTATGGTCCTTTTCATGAATGCAAAGATGAGGATTAAGGAAAAGGGGATGAAATAACATACAATTTATATGTTTTATAATAACAATCCTTCCATGTATTAGAAGATCTAGTAGAAAAAAAATTAATGTATGTGATATTTTTTACATTGCTCAAGAAGTGCCACTAGAAATAGAATTGATCCCATCTATAGTATCAAGTCAAATTTTTATGTGTGTTGATTATCAAATGTAATATTACCACAAATAAAATATGGATATTAAACAATACTTGTGTAGAAAACATTTTTCCAATGCATAAACCTATTAAATTTTATAAGGTTATTATAGGCAAGGTGTGTCTATAAGCTGCCAATAGAGAGTGGAAAACTACTCCTTCCATTTAAGAAAACCCTCTCAAATTTTGAATAGGATTGATTTTGTTATAAAATATTATTATTATGTGCCTAGTGTAACTAAGAACATCAATTATGTTTCACAAGTTGACACTGATTAAATTATTTTCATAATTGGAAATAAGATTTGTTACTTTTAAAAAATTTCTTATATTGTGTTATGGAATACATAAATAATGGTCTTTAGGGTATTGAATTATTAGAACACAATATATTCAATTAAAAAAATTTGAGTTACTAATATGAAAACGAGTTGTAGAATCACTATCCTAGTCACATAAACGAGATGCATTTGACAATTCTATACCCAGATGGTTATTTATACACTATTTCATTTAAAGAACTCGAATTTTGTAATTATTGATTACATGGAAAAATGGAAAAAACAACCAATTTTTTGGTCAAGTTGAAAGTGTAAAAAAATATAATCAGAACAAACTAATTTGGGGGGCAATTTCAAATAGAATTTATACATTTATCTTCATACTTTTTGACATTTATTTTCATAATTTTTGACATTTACTCACGAAATTAGTTAAAACATAAATCTTGGTCGTATATCATTTGGTTCGATGATTCAATAGAATAATTTGGTTTCATTATGGATGAATTTTAACAATGTATTTACCAGAGGATTGTTGTCACTATATCAAAGTTAGCATTTTCCATTTTTTTCATTTTTCGGTAGTTTAAATTGATGGTAAATTGCTTTGCATCAGTTTTGATTCAAACACTAATAAATCATGTGTTGGTAATCATTTACTGGTAGGATTTCAAAAAATCTACGAAACAATTTAGGAAATGTTTTTTAAAAATTGGGAGAATAGTTTAACGACTATTTAAATAGCAGCTATATTATTTCATGATGGATTATTTTTTAGATTTTTTATTTTTTAATTATCCTAATGTAATTATTTTATTATTTTATTATTTTTTTCATATTTAAATTTATTTTATTATTATTTTTTATTTTTTATTTTTTATTTTCCAATCACATGCACATACCTTCTAAAAATTCAATATAGGGTGAGATTTGAACCCTTTTCAACATGGTTATTTTAAAAAGACTTGTCCACTATAACTAACACATTATGTGGTTAGTAAATATAAATTATTATAGATTAAAAAAATAAATTATGAAGAAATAATTTATAGAATTAAAATAATTAAATAATGAATATGAAATTATTAATAAATCATTAAAAAATAATAAAAATCAAAAAAATAAATAGTAAATGTGTAAAAAAAACAATTAAGAAACAAATAAATAAAAAACTATAATAAATTAATAATAAAAAATAAATAAATTATAAACAAGAGGTTAAATACAAATTAATAATAATTTAATAATTAATAAAACAAAAAATAATCATTAATCTATATATAATAGCTATATAATAATTCTGTAATAAAAAAACTAAATGATAAATAACTAATTAAAAATTTATTAAAAATTAATATATAATAAATAAAAAATTATTATTTATAAATAAATAAACAATAAATTTTAAATTTTAAATAAATATATAAAAAAATAACTAATTACTAATACATAATAAAAAATAAATATTGACTAAAAAACTATTATTTTAATAATTAACAATATCATAATTATAAATTAGTAATAAATAATATCTAAAAATTAAATTAATAATAAATAATAAATTAATAATAGATTAAAAATATTATGTAATAATAGATAATTAATATTAAATATTAAATAAATGTTAGGTATCAATTTAACAGTAATTTAGTAATAAAAAAATAAATAGTAAATCTCTAATGTAAAAATATTAAAATAAAAAATAAACAATAAAAATTGAATAAAATAAATAACGAATGGATATAAATGTCTAAAAATGATTTTTCATATAACAATATTTACATAAATATATATAAACACAATGTTATGTTATATTAATATATATAAACACACATAGATATATAATTGTATGTTAATATAAATAAATATATATATAAGTAAATATAATTATCTCTATCTATATTTATACATATATGATGCAAATATATATAATTTTAAATATGTATAAACATTAAAAATTGTATATAAATGTACAAAAATAACCATAAATACATATAAAATTACATTTATAATAGATATTAAGTCACCAAAATTGGGTAAACCATAACAATAACAACACTACCATATCAATAAGAATTTAAATCAATTGATTGACATCATGAATGATATATAAATATTATGAATACAATGTTGATGGAAGATTAAATCTCATCGAATGGTCAAAAATCAAGATGTGCAAACAAAAAAATATATTCTAGTAGAATTGTAATCCTCTTTTGAGAACCAACACTAAAACCCACCCAAAATCTATTTTTCATATAGTGTGGAAGTTTGGTTTTTCATTATATTATATTTTGATTCCATATTACTAATTGATATCAATGTATGATCCTTAAATTTTGTTGAGGCGTGTTTGATCATGTGCTTCTCTATAATCGACTTAGTTGAAATAATGTTAATCATAGGGATCAAGATCACGCTTCAAATATCCAAGAGGATACATGAATAAAGTCAAATTATATACATTGAATAGATACTGAATAGAATCTGTATAGAACTATCCAAGAGGATATTGGTTCTAGTGTCGCATGGTATACATCATTTATATGAATTATGTCTTTAGACACGAAATTGAAAACAATTAACAACTAATATCTCATAATAATCTGCTATATGACTTAACGTATATGTCATGTTTTAAATAAGTCTTCATGACACCTATCCTTTGAGAATTATATAGAGATAACATGAATATCATGATGAAAAACACTAGTCCACTATTAAGTTTATCCTCAAGTTTCTGATGTGAAATAAGGATATATAACTAGTCTATGGAAGAGAGGAAGAGATATTCATCATGTGATATAACGAATCTATCTTTTATATAGATTAGAATGAGTTGAATTCACAGTTGTGATATTTCATGTCTCAAGAGATGGTGTTTTTAGTTTCATGAGGTCAAAATAGCTAGTTTTCTCTGATTCACCATAAATTTTTGAGTATATAATGGATTTTTATGTAGCTATTAAACCATTTTAGATATTTAATATTTTATAAGATATTCATGTAATAACGCAAATAGAATACCCAATTTAAATATATTGTGATATTAATATAAAGATGGCTCTCTCTAAGGATTCAATGTAACATCAATGAAAAACCCACATAATTTTGAAGTTTCAACTCTTGAGGGAATTATTATCAAGAAGGTGAAGTTATGGTGATGATAGTAACCGGGTAAAAAATCCTCGAGGACCCCTTAATGATGGATTTATCTCAATAATGTCTTGAGTATCATTTGAGAGATAGTGGACTGAAATTATTTTCAAATATATATAGTGAAAGTGGGAGTCTATTGGAGTTGGTGACCTAGAATCAGAATTCAATGTACATGATTACATTATTTCTTAATTAACAAAGTATTCATATTATGTAATAATTATTTTACTATATGGAATTTATATTTCATAATTTCTTTTTTTTGTCACTTTGGATGGTCATAGTCATTCCCGTCTATGTTGAGAACTAGAAGGGGCTATAGAAGTATTCTGGAATATATTTTCTATGGTCCAATATTATTATTTTTTGGTACATAGATGATATAGGCTTTCTAAGGTTGATATTCATAGTTATTTGAGTAACTCTATTATAGTGTATTCCATTTATAATTTCCAATACATGAGATTAAAAGATTAAACCCACTCATATAAATTCCACATTATCCTAGGTCATTGGATGTTCATATCTATGGATGTGTGTACCGATTCATCAAATGTAACATTATTATTAATGTATATCATGAATCATTTAATTTGATGTATTGAAGAAAATTATAATGACATATTATCACATAGAAACATGATACATTGAGTGTTTCAAGAGTGTTATTTCATTAATAGATAATGCAAGAAAGGATTTACCCATTGTATCACTTGATGAAATTTGATATCTCAGACACATTGATAGAAATAGAAATTCCTATAAAATTAATATCCATGGTGTTTAGTGGGTAGTTATTTTTTTATTTTAAATCAATGATATGTCATGATTATAGGTTGAAAAAGACTGCATGAATCATACTTGACTTTAACAATTAGGATAAATAGATATTATTTATGTGTCATATTTTATATTAGTTTAAAAGTATATTTGAAAATAACTTCCTTTTTTATGGGTTCGTTAGATTATTCTCATATTATAATCATGAACATTAGGCAGTTATTCATTGTGTACTTGTGAAGGCTACTTGGTGTGTAACAAAGAATGTGGACTCATATTAGTAGTTAAATTTATATATTTATTTTAACATGGTCGAATAAATAATATATATTGATGTTTGTTTGACTACAAATTTGTAATTACATTTTATTCGAATAAATACGTGAGAAAAATAATGACAACAAATCCTTGTACTAATGGTATAGTCAATATAATAATTACTATGTTTATCAATTAATAATCCTTGGTTATTTAATTATTAAATAAATATCATTTTTCAATCTGTGTAAAATATAGAGGATGATAAGTGGGCCAAGATTAATAGTCAGGTTGCAAATGTTAAAAATGATATTTAATTATTCATTGATAATGTATTTCAGATGTCATGTGAAAAATAATAAAATTTAAATTATTTTTGGACACATGTTCACCTAAAAAATATAATGTTTCAAAATTGATTACATGTATAATTTAAATCCTAAACATACCATAATAAATAAGTCCTTACATTAATTTCCATACATACTCGTATTGTGAAAAATAGATAGTTCAATGTTATCACTCATGTCCCAGTGAGATATTAGGAATTCTATAGTGATCTTCTCTTTTTCTTCCACCTCAATCCATCTGGATAACATCGGAATTTCTTCATCCATCAAAAATAATTATGATGCAATCATCCAATAACAATTCAAGAAATCATGATCATCAAAAATAGTATATAGAAATTTGAAAACATTGTTTAGTGATTATGGTGTATATGTGGATCGAATTTATAGGTATTCTATAATTATATCATTTATCTCATTGATGGTATAAAATTATCTAGTCTTCTAGATGATAATTAAGGAGGTGATTACATATTTATGTAACTTGAAATCTACTCATAAATTAATTATAAATTACAGCTGAATATCATCATATTCTTGTTTTTGTTTTTATATATACATGTAATATGTGAATAAAATTCAACTGTTCATGACCCTATTATTCATTTATATCATTTTAAATTCTTGAATTTTGACTAAAATCTATAATTTCCTTACTATAAAGGAACTTTCACTATGCTTGGAACAATCAATGTTCACATCCAAATAGGTTAAACATGTTAGGTGTAACATAAAATCACCTAAAGAATTTGAACACCATAATGAGGTGGTATGTATTTTTCATATTAATGACCACCATCAAGGAGAGGCATGTGGAATTCCTCAAAGATGGAACATTTAAACATGATTGGTAGGCATAGGGGGATAATATATACTTGGACTTCTAGAATGTATTTTCACATGTGGTGACAAACAATGACATACTTATCGGCATCAGGATGAAGAATACAAGCCCAAGGTTTTTGAAGGGACAGTAAAAACAAGATGAATCAGTTTATATGGTATTTATGTTTACTTATACATTTACTTTATATCATTATTTATAAATTTATATAACTATGGTGGAATTTTGATAAGGGTGAATTGATGATTTATGTCTTGGTTTATACTCATACTATTCATCAGTATCTATATGTTAATGCACACTTTAGGGTGAGGGATACACAAAATAAAAAGCCACAAGTGACTATGATCACTACCAAAAAATAGGTCAAGGGAAGTGATGCCTTTTATCAATGCTAAACAGAAATTTCTGATAAAGGGGTGTGCCTTTATCAATGCTAGCTAAAATCATAGATAAATGTAACCTTTATCAGGATTAAAAAATGATTGTAATGTTGTACCCTTTAACATCCATTTTTTAGAACTGATAAATGGTATATTTATTAGCACTATTATTAGAACTAATAATAGTTTTTATTATTAATTGATATAAAATTATTATATTTACATTCAAAAGAAATGTTTATTTTTATACATTAAATAATAAACAATTGTTTAAATTTAATATTTTTTTAATAATTCAAAAATATATATGCAATGTTTTAATTGAAAAATTACTTCTAAGATTATAATTATATATATATATATATAATTAAATAATTATAAAATTATAATAAATTACATTAAATAAGAAATATTTTTATTATATTTATTATATTTATTACATTTATTATAGATTTATTAGAATAATTCATTGTATTTATTATATTTTTTATATTTAATTTATTTAATTTATTTATAAATATATAATACCTTTTAATATATATATTAATAATTATAATCATTGAATATATGTCTTTTCCTACGAATTTGGTCATTAAATATACGCGTATATGTTATGTATGCATGAATGTTCATATGTATATTACATGATGCGGTATATATTGATTAATTCATAATGTCACCCATATGAACTCTATATGTTCTAAAAAATGTACATATAAAATTACATTAAATATATATAAATAATAAATATATTTTATTATATTTTAAATGATATATTTTTATACTTTTAAATTAAATTTTTAATTAAATTTTATTAATATATACTTATAGTTATATACCAATATTTACAAATATATAATATTTATAGCTATAATTATTAATAAATATATATATATTAATCCTATATATCATTTTAAATAAATATATAAAAATATAAATAAATTAATAAAATTATACATTTATGAAATAATTATATATTAGGGATATAATTTCAGTGCTGATAAAGATAGACCTTTATCAGTGCTGATAAAACACATATTTATCAGCACTACAATTTAAGCATTGATAAAGCCATGTTTTAACAGGAATTTTATTTTTGCACTGATAAAACATACCTTTTAAGTGATCTTAACTAGCGCTGATAAAGTTTCCAACGGTGTTTATAAAAGAACCCTAATAGGCCACTCCTCTCTCGCACCCGTTCAAGCCTTCACAGAAGCTGAACCCGACCCCTCCTCTACTGCGACCCATTCTTCTCCTCCTCCTCTACATCCTTTGCCACCACTAACTTTTCCTCCTCCTCCATCGTGAATTTCCTCCTCCTCCTCTGTCGGGGCTGCCTCCACCGTCACTGCCTCCGCCAACACTGCCTCCACCGATGTTGCCTCCACAGCCGTTGCCTCTATCACGATCCCTCCTCCGTCGTGATTCCTCTTGCACCACGATCCTTTCTTCTTGGTATCACTCAATGGTTTTTAATGATATAATGTTACTTGGATTACTAGTTTTAATTGAATAAAGAATCATCCATCTTGTTTATATGTATGCGCCATATGATAGAATAATGTTGATTCCTATGAGGTTTTTATGCCTTATTATCGAATAGTTTAAGTACCAATTGTATAGAAAAATTTCTAAGTGACCTTCCTAGAATGATATATTTTAAAAATTAAAATTAAGTAATATATTAAGGTTTTTTTAATGGGAGATTTTCACCTATTGATTTATAAATAACGTGTTTGCTGTTTTAATGTTCTTATAGTGTCCTAAATGGGTTTTTAGATTTTACAATGGTTGTTAAACCATATGATTTGAATTGGAAACATTGTGATATAATTTCACTATTAAAAATGATATTATTTTGGATTTTTGGATTCTATGTTGTTTTATAAAATTCTATTCATAATATTGGTCTTAAGAGTTGATTTTGAAGAAATTTTACATCATTTTATTTGGATTCGCACCCTAAAATTTTTTTTATTCATTTGGGTCATTATGAGAAATTGTTTTTTATAAAATCCTTATGATCAAATTATTCCCATTTTTATTTTTTTTTACCAAAGGGTTGGTTCTCTATACATGTGGTGTTTATGTGGTAGAGAAATATAATGTTTCTTTCAAGGTAATTTGAGATTGGGTGATCATTTATTTATAAATATATTCATTTTGTATGATTCTTGATGCATTGAATTTATTGATTTCTAACCACATTTTTTGAAATCTTAGGAATCTTAGGAGATTTAATATTCGTCTGAATATGTGTAAACCATTGTATGGGATTTCTATAATATTTGGAGGGTGGCCCACTATACCAAGTGAGATAATAGATTAGATAATAATCATTAGATCATGGAAGGTAATGAGATAAATACTTATGTACCATGGTATTTGTGTTCTCCTATGATATTTATCCCTCGACCATTCGATTGGGTGGATGCCTTGGTGGGTACTAGTGATGGAATAACCAGTGGGTAGGTTGTTGTGTGAAATATATCAAGGATTATTATAAATATTATATCATGATGATTACATGGTTTGCATTTATTATCCCACAGAAAATATTTATCAGGGCTATATGAAATTGTGACATCTCCCTTAAAACCCTTGTTGGTATAATACATGGAGCGGGGTTGATAATAATGTTAGTGGAAATGATAATCTGGATTCTTTATCACCTTAATTGTAGTTGAATCCATACATGGGGTGGTTTAGGTTGGTAACTAAATAGGAATAATGAAATTTCTTGTTGATATAGTGTTACCTATGTGTCTTGGTATCGTCAAGATATATTTTTTAACTACATGATATTCTAATGATGGATATGTTTAGTGAGGCTACTTAGGATGTTTCATGTATGATCTTCTTATGTAATAGCCTCTTGCTCGATTCTGGGTATCAATCATTAGCTTGTTAAGATCTAGGTTTAGGATTATATTTCATACTTGTTCATTATATCATAATCGTTATTATATATCTATTATGAGGATGAGGCCTAGAGACCTTGGGATTGAAATGTAGACATACTCTACCTAGGTGAACATTCTTTCAAATTTATTAATGTTTATGTTTACTTATACATCATGGCGTATATGTGATTTTCAACAGTACATAAATTATTTTAGTGGTTCAGATATTGTTGAAGGTTAGATTGGTTATTTCTCTTTATGTTCAATTTTATGTATGTGTGTTTATCCACGAGACCCACCTTATGTTAATGGTTTGGATCATGTGGGAGGTTGGATATGTTATATCCTCCATAGTGTTTTTTGGGGGGTGGATGTTATTCCACGAGGCATATAGTCACATTACAATTCATGATCAAGATTTAATGGTTCTGCCTAGGGGATGAGTGTTATAGTGTATACCTTATTGTAATTCAACATTGTGACATCATCAGGTGCACTATGCAATAGACCCTTAGGCTACACCGTAATGTACCCTATTCTTTAAATGAAAATATATTTTTTAGTCTTTTTAGGAAAATCCCCTAATCCTTATTTACTACTCGACCCAATCACGAAAAACCTCTTCCCCATAATTTTTCCCTCTCATAATTCACTCTTTAGGATCCCTAATGGCCATTTCATAGTTGACAACCCACCCTATAAACAACCCACACCCCCACCCCCACACCCCGTACCCCCCACCACTTGGGCACCCCCCCACTCTTAGGAGAATCCACACCCATGCAACCCCCTACCCCCCGGAGAGCCTACCCCCTTTCCCTTTGATCATTTTATGTTTTACTGGATTTACCCCATTTATCATCGAGAACCCCTCCATGCTACGCCACCCTACCCTTCCTCTCTAATTGGTGGTTCTCCCTCACTTGGTGCATGTTTCATCATTCATCGCATGTATTGGAGAGACTTAATTTTTTTTACCTCTCATAATCCTACTATGTATTAGTGTCTACCCCCCCCCCCCCCCCTAATCCCATATTTACATGGTCTTCAGTCAATTACAATTGGAAATGTAATGATACGAACCTATCTAGTATCATAACCAAAAACTGACCTAAAATTCCACTAACCCAAGAGGCATTCATGATCCCTACAGGATACCAACGATCCCCTAGGAAAAAGATACAATTAAAGTTCAATATTTTACACCTAAATGGGAGGAAATTTAAAATGATCTTTCTCCTGAAAAGAATACATTTCCCATTCATAAGTTGAACATCTAGGAAAATAGTAAATATGTAAAAAATAAATAAACAGTAAGTAGATAACATAGATAGAAAATAAAATCCCAATATTTACCAAAAAAATTGTTTAACCAGTCATTTCTTATTCCTAAATCTCATTGGACCTATTTTTGATAGGTATAACACATGGGTTCTCATTTTATGTTTTCTTTTTAGTTGGAAATATCTTATGTTGCATTCCTCTCCTCTCCTGTGAATGCACCTCTGCCGCGGGCTGAACAACACCATCGCGGTGTGTTTTCTCCTTATACTAATTTTTTTCCTCTTGTTCTCATATTATTATTGTTTGATATTCATGGTTATAATGTTTAATGTATGGGATAAACGCCCCGCATAAAATCATGGTTGTTGGTGGTCCTTGTTTGGCACTAAATGATTTGTATGTTTGTTGGTTCCTGCTAAACATTGGAATATAAAAATTGGTAATTTACATGTACCTAACTAATTAATGAACACCCCAAGATGATAAAACATATGTGATAACCCATTAATTAACAAATGGAATTGAATAAGGTATGCTTTGTAAAATCTGAAATTGTGATTGTTTGGTTTGTACGGTGTTGCGATTGTGAGCCTGATTGCATGTTTCAATGGTGTTGTGGTTGTTGGCATAATTGGTATTAATTTTTTTCCATGTTGCAGTTCTTTCACTATTAAATATCAATAAAAAAATTACCAATTTCAAATGTCCCACCACTTTTTTACTAATTCAATTCCACCGAATCATAGAAAACTACTTCAATAGAGGACCCTATGAGACACTTTATAGACACCCTATTCATATAACCATAACCACACATGTAATGAATACTTCCACCCACAACCACTCTATTGAAAATCATACCATATATATTTTTAGTACCATTTTTTTAATAGAGACATTATGTTTCAAGAGAAACACTAAAAAACCGGCTTATAACAATACATATAGATCACATGTGGGATACGAAAACAATCTAGTGAAAGGGATTCTCATAGATTGTTAAACAACTTTTGTGTAATTATTTTGATAAATATTTATATTACTGTATCAAATATAATGAATATGAATAATTAATGGATGAATTCTAATTGGTTGACTAAATAGTATGAAGACGATGTGAAAGATTTTATAATGTTTTCCAAAGATCATGAATGTGGCCCTTCTCAAATCCTTTAACGGTGTTTACACTGTAGTTATTCAAGACACGTTAGTTTAGAGTAGTTGGAAGAACACTAGATCTATCATGGAATATATCAATGTTGTACATTTTCAAAAAAACTTGTGTAA
Source organism: Viscum album (assembly GCA_963277665.1). NCBI lineage: Eukaryota > Viridiplantae > Streptophyta > Magnoliopsida > Santalales > Viscaceae > Viscum > Viscum album. The sequence continues at coordinate 194,924,207 of OY728127.1, forward strand.
AAACAAATGTAGTTAGTAGCTCAAATAACACAGCATTTTATGCATTATCTGATATGATTACAAGCATGAATAATGAAGTAGATCATATGGAGGATGTGATTATACATGTTAATTAAGATGAAGATTGTATTGAGTAAATGAAAATTTAATTTTAAGATGAAATTTGTGATTGCCCAAAATTATTTAGGAAGTTAAAGAGTGGTGAAAAAACACCATTGTCTACTTGTTTCACTAAATATATAGCATTATCATCCGTACTGAAGATATAAATTTTAAAAGTAGGAATTGTGTGGTGTGATTCCAGTTTTATGGAACTACTTTCTCTCATGAATGACATGCCCCAAAAATATAATTAACTCCTGATCCAAATATACAATTACAAATGAATGCTATGAACAATGGGTATGATCTCTAAAAGAATACACACCTTACCGTATGATTGTTTATTGTTTCACAAGTACCAAAAATCACATGAAGAATGCACAATGTGTGGTTCTTCTTGATACTAGAAAGATGTTTCCAGTCCTATGAAGTTTGTATGGTACTTCCCTATCATTCCATGGATTAAGAGACTATATGGATGTGAGGAGACTATAGGAAAATTGATATGGCATGAGGATACAAGAATTAAATATGGGAAACTACGTCACATGGAAGAATCTCCTCAATGGAAGAGAATTGATCAAGACTATCATGAATTTTTAAACTATCCATGAATCCTTCATCTCTCATTATCTATAGATGTGGTGAATCCTTTTGGTTTTCAATGTAGCAATCACAGTACATTGTCTTTTATGTTGGTAAATTATATCTTACTACCATGGTTATGCATGAAATGAAAATAAATCATGTTATCTATGCTTATATCAGGACCCAAACAACTGGGTAATAATATTGATGTATGTTTGGCTCCATTAATCAATGATTTGAAATTACTGTGGGATTTAGTTGTTATGTTGTATGATGCTTACAAAAATGAATATTTCACATTAAAATCCATGTTGTGCATGATGATAAATGACATTCCTGCTTATGGAAATGTGTCATTATATAGCATTAAATGAACTCAATGATGTCCCATTTGCAAACAATTTACACAACCAATTATCATGAAACATTCATTAAAAACCGTGTTTCTAGGATATCACGGATTTCTACCCCAACGACATAAGTACCGATCCTGGATGAAATCATTTAACAAAAGTTTAGAAGAATGTAAACACTTTATCCACTAATAGGTAATGAATTGTTTGAGAAAGTAAGATATGTGGACACTAATTTGGTAAACTATTTTTGAAAAACCTTACAAAAATATGTTGGAAAAAGGGATCAGTTTTTTTTTTGAATTACCATAGTGGAATTGTATGTATGTGAGGAATTTTATTGATGTTATGAATGATGAAAAAAATATACCAGATAGTGTCATATACACCTTGATAAAGGCACCTAGGAAAAAAGAATAGAATTAAGGCTAGATAGGACATGGTTGAGAGGGGAATATGAGAAGAGTTGGCCCCACTGAAGGGTGAAAAATGAACATTTCTTCCTCCTACTTCTTACACTCTTTCCAGGAAGGAGAGATATCAGTTTAGTAACTTCTTGAATTATGTAATGTTTCCAGAGGTGTATTCATCAAATATCAAGAACATCATGTCAATGAGAGATTTAAAATTAAATGGTCTAAAATCACATGAATGGCATGATTTGATGCAAGATCTAATTCCATTTTGTTTACATTCGTTTTTCCCATGAATGGATGCCATACATTAATAAATCTCTATTTTTTCTTCAAATCTATGGGAATCAAATTTATAGACCTGAAGAAATTTCCAACAATGGAAAGAGAAATTTCTATCATAATATGTGAATTGGAAATGTTCTTCTCGCCGAAATTCTTCAATTTGATGGTTCATTTGATAGTTCATTTGGTGAGAGAGATTCGACTATGTGGTCATGTAGATTATAGATTCATGTATCCCACTAAATGGTATATGAATATTTTGAAAGGGTATATAAAAAATGGAAGTCATCTAGAGGGTTGTATTGTGGAGCAATGTATTTTTGAGGAATCCGTTGAATTCTATAACGAATACCTGTCTGGTTTTGAATATGTTGGCTTACTGAAATCTCATCACACTGGGTGGATTGATAGTGAAAAAATTTGTGGAAGAGAGGTTTTCACAATCAATATTACACATCAAGAGCAGGTGCACCATTACGTTCTGCATAATATTTTCGACGTTGACCGATATATTCATACATACAATGAAATTCTTATGCATTCAAATCCATATAAGGGTGAAAAATAAATATCATATACAAATAATCGATAGTTTATATGATGGTTTCAGGACCATAATTTTAAGAAGATAGATGAATATCGGAACTCAATTTTATCATTACTTCGATGGATAGCTGGAGGAGCAAGTGTGTATGTATTATCTTACAATGCATATGCAGTTAATAGTTATACATTATCTACGAATGTACTTGATGATGACAGTACCATGCAGAATTGTGGGGTCAAACTTGGGATGATGCGATGCATATTTCTGATGCTAAGGACATAAATCTAATTTATTCGAATATTTCATACTTTTGCATCATCAAAAAAATATGGGAGTTGGAATATATGAAATTACAAGTGCCGATTTTTCAATGCAAGTGGGTTGATAACAAGAGTGTTGTTAAAATAGATGATTTGGGATTTGTGAGTGTTTATTTTATTAAGGAAGGGGAGAAAGATGAACCCTTTATAATGGAATCAATGTAATTACAAGTATTTTATGTTCCAAACCATGTAAACTGAATTTGGTAAATTGTTCTGTTATTGACCAAAAAAACTTAAGGGTTAGATAAAAGTTCAACAATGTTTGACACTTTAATAGGGACTTTGCAATCATTTCACAGTGATACAAATGTATATAGAATTTTGTATGCTAGAGGAGACCACAATGAAAGGGCTTACATAGTTAGTAGAGGGTTCAAGTCACTTCCTCCTTTAAAAAAGGAGTTCAATAATAAGGTTTCTTTATATTGTAATATAATATCTGTTACGTTATTTTATTATCTATTCTCTTCTACTTTTATGTAATCTAAATTAATTGTTAATACACTCTGCAGGTAACGACTTATGCACCTGTTGATGTGCCCAATCTCGAGGAATAACAGGTCTCTCAACCTGTTGTTGTTGGTCATAGTGTAGAGCATCAACAGGTTTTTCAACCCATTGTTGTTGGTCCAAGTGCTTAGGTACAATATGTTTCTCAAACTATTTCTATTGGTCCCAGGGTCGACTTTAGCGTTCCATATGAACATAAAGTTGATGATTCTAAAGAAATGGTAGGAAATGAATCCATGATGGCACAAAAAAAAATAGTGTCGTAGTCTGACAGTGTCAGCCAAAATACTTATGGAAAAATCAAAATGCATCAAATTTGAGGTGGGATGGAATAAGAAAGTACAACATATTAACCCCAACAAATACATCTTTTGTAGCTACATCGGAATCATTACTCGAAAAAATGTGTTGATTAATGTATAGTCATTGAACCATGTTGTCACCGGGGTTAGGACACTAATGTGGGAGTAGATTACGAATACATTATGATATCATTTTTTTAATTTTTTAAAATAAAATAAAATACTAAATCATTGTCTTACTCATCATCATCCACTACAGAGTGAATTTTTAGTAGATTCCATACAAAATTAATTTGTATTAACAGATGTAGGATGGATTCATAGAGGATTCCACTAAATTTTAACAAAATACCATCTTAATAATGCTATAGGGGAAATAAATCATCACTTATCTCCTCTTTATGCACACTTGATATCCCAAGGAGCATAGGATGGGTTTAGCAACCATTATACGGAGCAGACTTTTTAGGTATATTGTGTGTGGTAATACATTTTTTGAATTTTCTTGTATTCATCACTTTGATTGAAATTTTTTTATGTAACATCAACTGAGTGCAGAAAAAGAATAATGTACAACAAAACCATCATACCCCTAACTTAAAGTAAGGATGGGGTATGCTTCACTTGAGAAAAAAATTGGCACATCTTTTAAATCTACTATAATACATTTCCGTGACATAAAACAACACAATAAAAATGTTTCTTTGTTTATATGCAGATTGATGAATCGAAAAAGAATTTCATATCCATCCCTTACCATTTTCTATTGAAGGATTCTCATGTAAATAATGAGGGGATACTTATTGATGAAAGAAAAAAATGTGGGAAACATGTGTAAGTATGACATGATATAAATTTTATTTTCATTAAATCACTATTACATAAGAATAACTACTTATTTCCCTATATTTTCTATCTGACATAGTCACAAGAATCAACAACACCTGCAGTAGATATAGACAAACTTTCAACGGACTTGAAGCAGCCATAATAGTATGGTCGTGTCATAGGTGCAGGTTTTGGGGTGACACCCCAAACATATTTTCAAAAACAAAAACAATCAGAGGATCAAACCAAGGAAATGAAAAAGATACAAGAAAAATTAGCTATTTTCAAGAAAAATTACAATACAAGAGAGATATGACAGAAATTTTGATATGGGAGAGGCAAAGAGAAAAAACAACTCAACAATAACCTATTCATGAATATCCCGCCCCACCGCCACCAGATTTAAGGAGAGCTATTCCCCTAAAAAACGGACTTAGCTGAGGTAATAAATGTTCTAATAATTGTTTCTGTGAAATGTGAATCCCATAAAAATTGTAACATCCCAAGTAAGTAAAGAATTATAGATTTTCATATCTATGTATAGTTATGAATTAGATAGTGTTTTAGAGGCATAAAATGAGAATAAATCCAATCTTAAGCATAGAATTCTCTAATATTTTTAAAAGATTCTTTTACCGCCATTTGATAGGGAACCATTTTTAAATCTACCTTTTGACAATTTTATAAGCTCTACATGTTAAAATAAACTTAATCTTTAGAATCGGTACATTGATATTTACTTTGAATAATTTTTTGTTATTTTTCTAACAATGTACATTTTTTAATGAATAGTGAAGAATACTGCATTATACTTCAAAACGGATTTTTAATCTAATTTAATTATATGATAATATTATCTTTTGAATTGGTTGTAAAGTGAAATTAGAATATATTTTTACCATTTAATCCATTGGTGCTCATTGGAATTATCTTCACTTTGAATTTGGAGAAAAACAATAATCAATCTTTTGATAGATATTGTTTCATAAAAACACATTTTTTGTTTTGACAATGTGAATTATTTTTAAATTAATTACTACAATTTATGTGTTTTGAATTAGGTAAAATGGATTCCATATTTGGAATTATAAGGTAAAAATTATGTAATTATGACCTTTTTGTTTTTCGATATTATGAATAGTATCGACAACAATTATCATTAATTATCGTGATTAATTAATAATCGGGTAGTTAAGGGTAATAAAATAATATCATAATAATATAAAATGACCCCAAAATGTGTCTAAATCCTTTTTTTGAGTCATGTCCGACCATGGTATGTCATGTGCCAAACTCTGTGACCCCATGGAATCACATTAGTGTGATAGTGACCTTTTATTATTAATATTTTTTTAAGGAAAGTATAACCAAAGTATGTATCACTTAAGTAATACAATTTTAGTTTTGTTTATTTAAATGATATATTAGACTATAAATAGTAATTGGAAAGCTAAAAATATTTCCTATATCATGGAATTTTGTTAATTATTTTTATATTTTAAAAAAAAATTATTTATGACACCAAGATGATGCAGCGATTACCTCATTAATGAAGGTTTTAAATAAAATGAAAAGATAAAGTAAAATCTAAGACTTAAACTTGTCAAAAACCTATAGGATGGGTGTATTTAGAACCCTTATAACCTTATCTTTGAAATATATCATTGTGGGATATTTAAAATCCGAAAAACATTTCATAATAAAGTAACATTTCATGACCTTCTAAGAGTGCCCCTCCTCCCTCTTATAAAAGGCCCCCACCTCTACCCCCTTACCCACACCTCTCAATCCCTTGTCTCATCCAAACCCTGATCATATTATCTCTCCACATCCCTTTCTTCATCCTAGAAGCCTTACCTAAGGCACAAATCTCTTCAAGAAACCCTTTCGGTTCAAACCAAGGGAGTTACCCGATTTAAAGGATATTAAAGAACGATCGAGTCAAGTCAGACACGAGGTAAGGGACTTCGTCTCAATCTCCTTTCATTGAGGAATATTTTGTTCTATAAAAAACATTATTTTATATGGTGTATAAACCACTCTGACTTTTACTTTTATTTAAAATCAATCTTTTCTCTACAATGTGTTTTACTAAACGACAAAAACTGAGTTTCTTTTTAACACACGCGTTGTGACGACCTTCTGCCTCCGCAAGTATTATTTGATCTTTGGATTCCTTAACAAGATGTAATATTTTTAAAAGGAAAATAAATACTATATAATCTTTGATATATTTTTGTATTGAAAATGGTTTTGATAATGGATTTGATATTTCAATATATTGTGATTGAAATGTGGAAATGTTTTCTTTCCTTTATATTTTTTGTTTGTGTTATGATTTTATAATGGTACTTGGATATTTGACTGGTGGTTACGTGATAAACCAAATTACGGGTGGTGTCGTGAATACTATTATGGGTGGTTTTGTTATAACCTCTAATGAATTGGGTATGGAAGTCAGTGGTATGGCTATTCCATTTAGTGATATGTGTGGAATTCAACCGTATGGTTATTCTATTTATGTATGTTTATGTCCCAAGATACCTTTATATGTTATGTGTTCATTATTTGGGTTTTATGGTAATATTTTGGTTACAAAAAAGTAATTAATGATCTTTTATTTATTTAAGAGTATTTACTCCTTCATAGACGTGAAAAGTATTACTTATGATAAAGTATTCATGGTTTACCTATAGTTTTGATGAAAACTAACAGTTTTCCTTCTTGTGTATCCCTTAATGAGCTTTTTATACTCACGCCATGTTTTTGAAATGTTTCTCACATGACATAACATGGAATAGGGTCATGTATGGGATCAAGTAAAAGTCATGTTTTCTTAAACATGAAACTAGACATGACTCTTTTTTCAAAAGTACATGTTTTGTAAAAAAATGGAAATAGTGTAGAAGTGTCTAATTTGAAATCTTTTGAGATGTAATAGTTATGTCTTAATTCTCTAAAACTCTAAACTTGAAAAGGTCCTCAATGTGAATTATTCATTTAATTCAAGATTAAGTAATGGTTTAAGGTTGGGTCCTTATAGTCGGTATCAAAGGTCGGTTTAGACAACTTTAGGAGTTAGAAAATTGTTAAATTCATGTATGTAAATTATTTTATTGTATGATTGAAATGATATAGCATTTAAAGATTACCATGTTGATTCACCTAAGATATTTCTACGTTTAGAATGGTTTTCCATAGATAAAACAGGGCAGCTAGGTTGGGACGACATCAGGAGGAAGACAACCTTCCAAATCAGCAACCTGAGATGGTCGGAATCGTAACTGAACCGTTTGTTGTAGTGGTGGCATAGTTGACTCAGACTATAAATGGTGGTGGTATCCAAGCATGAGATCATCCAGATCAACCTCAGAGGAACATGTCAGTGGTGGAACATTTCATGAGGCAACATCCCCCATCATTCATAGGATCATCTGACCATGTGCTAGCAGAAGGGTGGATTAAAGAACTAGAGAAGATTTTTGATGTCATGGGGTGTTCAGAACATCAAAAGGTGTGTCTTGTTGTTTACCGTTTTGAAGTCGAATCGGATCAGTGGTGGTTGACGGTGAAAAATATTATGGATAATGATGAGATTGATGATCTTCACTGAGATGAACTCAAAGGTATATTTCTTGAGAAATATTTTCCTAAGGTGGTTCATCTTAGGATAGAAAAAAAATTCATAGAATTGAGGCAGGAGGATAACTCAGTGGCTCCTTATGAAGCAAAGTTCGCTCGACTGGCAATGTATTCTCCAAATTTCATACGAGATCTTGATAGTAAAATCAACGGTTTTTACTCAATGTTAAATCCGAAGTATCGATGGGATTTATCTTCTCGTGAGTTCAAGAGTTATGAAAAAACTTGTTCGATGCGCGGAGAAGGTGGAAATTGAATTTTCCGATGGTCAGGTGTTCTTTGACAAACAACATAATAAGAGGTCCAGTTGGAAGGAAAAGGGAAAGAATTAATCAGATAAGCCAGGTGGTAAGAAAAAAAAATATCCATCTTATGAGAAGTGTGGTAAAATGCCTCCTGGATAATGTTTATCCAAGTCTGGAAAGTGCTTTCGGTGTGGTAAGTCTGTTCATATTTCTCGTAACTGTAAAGAAGATGATCAAGCAGGAAATGAAAATCCAGTGGTAAGATGTTTTATGTGTAATTAAATGGGTCATTATGCAAATGAGTGTCTAACAAAGAACTCAACATAGGGAAAGCATCCAGACTACAAGCATAAAGGGGTGGTGAAATCCTTTGCAACTACTTCAGCAGATGTTGGGCCATCGAATGAAGTAGTATCAGGTACACTGTTTGTTTGTTCAGATTATGCCAATGTGTTGATTGATTCAGGGTCTACACATTCTTTCATTTCTGATAAGTTTTCTAGTAAATTGGTAATTCCATATCAATATATGAATCCTAGACTTATGTTAAAAACACTTGGGGAAAACGTTGAGACAGAAAGAAATTATAAGAACCTTCTTGTCCTTGTCTGTGGAAATAATCTACCTGCAAACCATATAGTTTTGCCTCTAGTAGAGTTTGATATTATTTTGGGCATGTATTGGATTTCTGTTTATGATTCTAAGATTGACTGCAGAGCTAAAGTGGTTTCTTTTCAAAAATATTTTCAGTTTGTGTACAAGAATGAACCCTTGCATTTGATTACATATCAGGAAGTTGAGAAACTAGTAAAATATGGAAATGAATGTTACCTTGCACATATTGTTAAAAAGAGGAACTGTCCATATTAATGATGTGCCAGTGGTAAATGAGTATCTGGATTTTTTTCCTGATGAGTTTCCTGGTATTATACATGATCGGGATGTTGAATTTACTATTGACTTAGTTCCTGATTCTAAGCCAATTTCAAAACCCCCTTATCGAATGGATCAATTTGAACTTTTAGAGTTAAAGAAGTAATTATAGGAGTTATTAAATAAAGGTTTCATTCGACCTAGCACATCACCATGGGGTGCTCCGGTATTGTTTGTTAATAAGAAATATTGTTCAATGAGACTTTGAATTTATTATAGAAAATTGGATAACATCACTATTAAGAACAAGTATGCTTTTCCTCATATCAATGATTTGTTTGATCAGTTCCAGGGAGCTTAGTATTTTTAGATGCTTGACATGAAGCCGGGGTACCATCAGTTGAAAGTAAAATAAGCAGATGTTCTGAAGACTTCATTTCGTACTAGATATGGTAATTATGAATTTTTAGTTATGCCTTTTGGGTTAACCAATGAACCTGTTATATTCATAGATCTAATGAATAGAATTTTCCATGAGTTCTTGGATAAGTTTTTGGTTGTGTTCATTGATGATATTTTGGTGTTTTCTAAAAGTAAAGAGGAGCATGAAATTCATTTAAGGGTAATCTTTCACACCTTAAAATAAAATAAAATGTATGGAAAATTCAGAAAGTATGAGTTTTGGTTACAACAAATTTCTTTCCTTAGTCACATTGTTTCAAAAAATGGCATAACTATTGATACTGCTAAAACAAATGTTGTTTAATAATGTCCAAGAGCCACAAATATAACAGATATCCGTAGTTTTCTTGGTTTTGTGGGTTATTACCGGAGGTTTGTTGAAAATTTTCCACAGTTATCTAGTCCAATGACTAAGTTATCTTATAAAGGTGTCAAGTTTATTTGGACAAAAGAATGTGATGATTTTTTTTAGGAATTGAAAAGAAGATTGGTGAATGCTCCAGTTTTGGCACTTCCTTCTAGAAAGGGAGAGTTTGTTATCTACGGTGATGCTTCGTTGAAGGGAATTGGTTGTTTCCTTATTTATAATGATTGGGTAATTGCTTATTCTTCACGTTAATTGAAAACTCATGAGTTAAATTACCCTACACATGATTTGGAATTAGTTGTCGTTGTTTTTGCTCTAAAAATTGGAGGCATCATTTGTATGGAGTGAAGTGTGAAATATATACCGATCAAAAAAGTTTAAAGTATATATTCACTCAGAAAGAATTGAACATGAGATAGAGGAGATGGCTGGAATTAATAAAGGATTACAATTTTATAATTCATTACCATCTGGGAAAAGAAAATAAAGTGGTTGATGCTTTTAGTCGAAAAAGTAATGCATCATTAACCATTCTACGTTTGGAATGAGATCCTTTGGTTTTTGATTTGAAGAACTTTGGCATAGAAGTTGTTGGTGTAGGAAGTTATGCTATTTTGTTTCAGGTGTCAGTGAGATCATCTTTATCAGACAGAATTAAGCAAGTGCATAAGAAAGACAGCGGGTTGCAGAAAAAGGTAGAGTTGGTTCAGAAGGGTATGTTTCCAGAATTTATCATTGATAATGATTGTGTTTTAAGGTTTGGGAAGAGATTATGTGTGCCTTGTGATTCACAGTTGAAGAATGAGTTGTTATGTGAGGCTCATAGTTCCTTGTTTTCAGTTCATCCTGGCAGTACTAAGATGTACAGAGATCTGCGGGAGTATTACTGGTGGGATGGAATAAAAAGAGATATTTCTGATTTTACTGTGAAGTGTTTGACTTGTCATAAGGTTAAAGAATTTCGGTAGTTAACAAAAGGGATGCTTCAGTCATTACTAGTGCTAGAGTGGAAATAGGAAAATATATCCATGGACTTCGTTATGGGATTACCAAGGACATTTTGAGGTAATAATGCAATCTGGGTTATAGTTGATTGATTGACTAAATCTGCTCATTTTCTTCCTATTTGAGATACTTTATCTCTAGATCAACTTTCTCGATTTTATCTTAAAGATATAGTAAGGTTACATGGAGTTCCCCTCTCCATTGTATCTGATCTTGATCCCAGGTTTACTTATAACTTCTGTAAAGGCCTTCAGAAGTCGTCGGGTACTGAATTAAATTTTAGTACATATTTTCATCTACAATTGGATGGGAAATCAGAATGAACAATTCAGACCTTGGAGGATATGTTATTTGCTTTCACGATGGATTACCAGGGAATTTGGGACCAACATCTTTATTTAATTGAATTTTCTTATAATAACAGTTTTCATTCCAGTATACAGATATCACTGTTTGAGGCATTATATGTTAAACGGTGTCGAAATACAGCTTTTTGGGATGAAGTAGGGGAATGGAATATGATGGTACCAGAATTGGTAGAAGAGATGGAAGAAAAATTTTTGTTGATTCAAAAGCACATGAGAACAGCTCAGATTAGGCAAAAAAATTATACGGATAACTGGAGGAATGATATATCTTTCAAGGTAGGTGATCATGTTTTTCTCAATGTTTCTCCATGGAAAAGTGTGATACATTTTGGAAAGAAGAGAAAGTTGATTCCAAGGTTCATTGGACCTTATGAAATCCTGGAGAAAGTTGGATAAGTTGCATACATAGTGTCTTTACCTCCAATTTTGTCCCAAGTACACAATTTTTTCCATGTTTTGATTTTGAGAACGTATATGCCAGATCCATCTCATGTTTTGAGACCATAGGTATTTCATTTGGAATAGAATATCTCTTATGAAGAACAACCAGTCCATATTCTTGACCATAGAGAGCACGTGTTGCAGAATAAGGTAATTTATCAGGTGAAGGTTTTATGGAAAAACCGTATGGTTGAAGAGACAACATGGGAATCTGAAAATGCAATGACGGATAAATAATCCCACTTATTTAATAAGTAAATAAATTGTGGGGTTGCAATTTCCTAAAGGGGGGAAGGATGTAACATACCATGTAAGTAAAGAATAATATATTTTCTTATCTATGTCTAGTTATGAATTATATAGTGTTTTAGAGGCTTAAAATGAGAATAAATCCAATCTTAAGCATATAATTCTCTAATATTTTTAAAAGATTGTTTTACATAATTTTGATGGAGAACCATTTTTAAATCTACCTTTTGACAATTTTATAAGCTCTATTTGTCAAAATAAACTTGTTCTTTAGAATCGGAACATTGAAATTTACATTGAATAAATTTTTGGCATTTTTCTGACAATGTTCATTTTTTAATGGATAGTGAAAAATGCTGCATTATACTTCAAAAAAGCTTTTTAATTTAATTTATTTATATGATTATATTATCTTTTGAATTGGTTCTAAAGTGAAATTAGAATATAATTTTACCATTTAATCCAATGGTGGTCATTGGAATTAATTTCACATTGAATTTGGACATAAACAATTATCAATCTTTTGATATATATTGTTTCTTAAAAACATGCTATTTGTTTTGAAAACTGGAATTATTTTTAAATTAATTACATAAACTTATGTGTTTGGAATTTGGTAAAATGGATTCCATATTTGGAATCAGAAGGTCCAAATTATGTAATTAGGAACTTTTTGTTTTTGGACATTATGAATAGTAATGACTGCAATTATCTTTAATAATCGTGATTAATTAGTAATCGGGTAGTTGAGGGTAATAAAATAATATCATAATAATACAAAATGACCCCAAATTGTGTCAAAATCCTTTTTTGAGTCATTTTAGACCATGGGATTCCTTGTGCCAAACTTTGGGACCCCATGGAATCACTTTAGTGTGATAGTGACCATTTATTATTATTATTATTTAAAGGAAAGTATAACCAAATTATGTATCACCTAAGTAAAACAATTTTAGTTTTGTTTATTTGAATGATCTATTATATTAAAAATAGTCAGTGTAAATATAAAAATATTTCCTATATCATAGTATTTTTTTTATAATTTTTAGACATTTAATAAATAAATTTATTTATGACACCATGATGATGCAGCGATTACCTCATTAATGAACGATTTAAATGAAATGAAAAGAAAAGGTAAAATCTAAGACTTACACTTTTCAAAAACCTATTGGATTGGTGGATTTCAAACCCTTATCACCTTATCCTTTAAATATATCATTTTCGGACCTTTAAAATCCGAAAAACATTTCATAATAAAGTAACATTTCATGACCTTCCAAGAGTGCCCCACCTCCCTATTATAAAAGGCCCCTAACTCTACCCCCTTACCCACACCTCTCAAGCCCTTGGATCATCCAACATATGCTCATATTATCTCTCCACATCCATCTCGTCGTCCTAGAATCCTTACCTAAGGCAGAAATCTCTTCAAGAAACCCTTTTGGTTCAAACCAATGGAGTTACCCGATTTAAATTAGATTAAAGAACGATCGATTCAAGTCGGACACGAGGTAAGGGACTTCGTCTCAATCTCCTTTCATTGAGGCATATTTTGTTTTATACACAACTTTTTTTATATGATGTATAAACCCCATTGAATTTTACTTTTATTCAAAAAGAATCTTTTCTCTACGAAGTGTTTTACTAAATGACAAAAAGTGTGTTTCTTTTTAACGTATGCGGTGACAATGACCTTTCCGCCACCGCGATTATTATTTGATCTTTGGATTCCTTGACAAGCCGTAATATTTTTAAAAGGAAAATAAATACCATATACTCTTTGATGTATTTTGGTATTGAAAATGGTTTTGATAATGGATTTGATATTTTAATATATTGTGATTGAAATGTGGAAATATTTTATTTCCTTTATATTTTTTGTATGTGTTATGATTTTATAATGGTACATGGAAATTTGATGGGTGGTTATGTGATAAACCAAATGTGGATGGTGTCGTGAATACTAGGACAGGTGGTTACATTATAACCTCCAATGCATTGGGTATCGAAGTTATTCATACGGCTATTCCATTTAGTGATATGTGTGGAAGTCAATCGTATGGTTATTCCATTTATGTATGTTTATCTCCCATGTAACCTTTATAAGTTATGTGTTCCTTATATGGGGTTTATGGTAATATTTTGGTTTCAAAAGGGTTATTAATGATCTTTTATTTAGTGAATAGTATTTACTACTTCATAAAGGTAAAAGGTATTACTTATGATAAAGTATTCATGGTTTACCTATTGTTTTGATGAAAAATAACAGTTTTCCTTATTGTGTATCCCTTAGTGAGAATTTTATGCTCACCCCAAGTTTTTGAAATGTTTTTTACAGGACATAACATGGAATAGGGTCAATGATGGGATCATGGAAAAGTCATGATGTCTTAAACATGGAACTAGACATGACTCTTTTTTCAAGAGTTCATGTTTTGTAAAAAAAATGGAAATTGTGTAGAAGTGTCTACTTTGAAATATTTTGAGATGTAATAGTTATGTCCTAATTCACTAAAACTATAAAAATGAAAATATCCTCAATGTGAATTATTCATTTAATTCAAGATTAAGTAATGTTTTAAGGCTAGGTCCTTATAGATATAGATACATTTCCTATACTAATACACTACATGGGGAAAATGAATGTGATTTATATCTGTCAACTCCCACTTATTGCCTTGTAGTGAGGGCTATTATGTTTAACATGCAGGAAGACATGCTACACAATAGAAAATTTACAACAGATCATGTCAGAGTGTCAGTTAATGTAGCTAATGATCCGATTGTCGAGATACTTGTTCCAAATGAGAATGAAGACATTCATACACTTAAAAAAGTTGTGGGAACATTCATCCCACATCCGTCAATTCATTTAAAAAACATGCTGACAAGGAGGTATCCATTTCCAGTTTATTTTTCAAGGAACCATTAACTATTAATGAAAAAAGGAATGAACCAATGAATTTTATTACAGAACTTCAAAGATAAGTGGGTGAAATGAAATATCATCTCAAAACTATCTCAAGCATCAACCAACTGATTGAAACAGTCTTCTGAGAGCACATTCACCCCGCCTAATCTATATCCAAATTTAATATCATTACAGGCTCATGTGGATAAAAATTTTATAGACGAAAATACTCACACAGTTGATTTTGAAAAAAAAAATACGTACGGAGAAGAAAATCGGATTTCATTAGTGATATAAATGTAAATGAAATTTTCAAGTATTAATGGGTAGGCACCTCAGTTGTAAATGTATACATGAGGAATGTTTTCATGATTTTATTTTACAAAAGCTAATATACTATGATAATTATGAATAAATACATTTCATATTTTTTGCAGGAGTATATATGAAAAACAATTTAAGGGATTTCCCCATGAAAAAACATGGTCTCATTAGTTCTCACATAACCTCTTCAAAAGAAGAAATAGATTATGATAAAGAGGCTATAATAATGAAATCCCTACTCAAATAATTTGAATAAAACATACAAATGATAGACTCTTTTTAACACCAATGATGTAGGGGAAAAACTCTACAATTTAATAATATCAACTATATATACATTTCATTCATTACTTATTCAATTTTTGTTTTTTAGGAAGCATTGATATAGATTACAGTCAATTTAGATACTCCTTAAAATTTATTTTCTAGATTCAGTGCATGGATATGAAACAAACCGACCACACATGATGGGGTTTGTTAATTTTTAATACACTTGATCCAACATTTTACAACTAAACATCTAGTTATATAATTATATTATTTTTTAATGATGATTTTGTTGTGGTGGGAAGGTGTATCAATATCATCTACTTCATGGAATGAATCCAGGGCCTAAGGACAAGAAAACCTACAAGATCTATAACTGGAAAATCATCCTTGTATATATAATAACATTTCATAGTCCAAAAACATATCAAAACAAATTAATTATTTTTCTCTATGTTTATACAGTGTCCAAAACAAACAAACGGAACGTACTGTGGTTATTATGTTGGTAAATTTATAAAAGATATCGCATTTCATCAACAAACTAGAATCCCTTAAGAGGTAATTTAAAAAAATAATTACAAGTTCAATTAAATGATTTGTCATTTCATTGTGTATTTATAATTTTTTAGTACTACCATGATTGTCACAAAAACTCATATTCACAAGATGATATAGTTGTGTTTAGAAAAAAATGGGCAGCATACCTGGTGAAAGATTGTACACAAATAGGACGAAGGTGAATTCCTAATACTTATGTTATTCTTATATGATCATTTATATCTCCCTTTTTTACACTTATTGAGCATATATGATCATCCTTTAATATGATTAATATTTTTAGGTTATAAAGAATGGTTTCAGAAATTATTTTCCTTTCTTGTAAATCATAACATAATGAGACACTCATATAAACAATTTTTTTATGATTCTATGTTTCCAAAATCACTAGACCTAAACTATTATGGCATGGATCATTTGTATTATAATATTATGGTCATTTATGTAGATGATTATACTAATGTAGTGTGTTTTATGAATATTGGTTTTGAATCACTCACATATTTTACAAAAAAACAAATGATTCTTCACTATTGTTGGTTAACTACCACTTAGCATAACATCTGATCTGCACTCCCAATCTGGCTTCCCTATGATGATCTCATCTGACACCATATCTATGATATCATCATTCATGATTCACTTTTACTTCTCTTCCTATACCCATTTTCCATATAATTTCTTTGTTATTAATTTATATACCTTCAATAAAATTTTGATTATTTTTTCATGAATGATTCCATGTTAAAACCACTAGAAATATAGATAAAGGATGATATTTCTTAATAAAAAATAAGTATGTTTCTTTACAACACATATGTTTTTCATTGTATTAAATTGATTATTTTAACTTCACAATAAGAATTATGAACAATGAAAATATTTTCCAAAATAATTGGTGTGGTGGAGCTTCCTTAGTGAGATTTAAAAATTTTTTGTTTCACTATCACAATTATTTTCTTAGTTTTTAAATAAAATTGTTCCTTCTAATTTCAATTTTTTTGTTTTATGTATATATAAAATTTAAAAAACTTATTTGATATTCATTGAGATATTTTTTATGAATTGATTTTGGTTTTTCAATTGAACGAACAACATATATTCATTGAACATATCATAAATGAATTATAACATGTGATTTTCCTAATTATCAAAATTTAATAATTCATAAAAACCCATTGAATTCTAAATTCCATACCATGAATGTTTTAAAACTATTAAAATAAAATTAAAATGATAATTCTGAAAAAAAAATTATCATATTAATCACAGTAATATCGCTTCCATAGAGAACCGAATAATTCTCATTTTAACTATACAATGTCTTTTGCTATCAATAAATTTGATCATTAAAGAAATTAAGTTCAAATTTATTGGTATATTCAGTTTTTGATTGAAATACACATTTTCTTGGGATTAATTATCCTTATATCCTTCCCTATAAATGTGACTATTGTTATACCATAGTATCCTTCATATACCAGTTAGGTTGGCTACATATTATGTCATTTTTTCCCTACCCAACATGCACTTTATGTAAAAAATAATGATCTAGATGAATATAAGTGTTCAGGATGTTGACTAGTGGTGCTCTACATCATTTCCTGCAACATTGGGATGAAATTAAACTATGGAAGAGATTTTATTTCAACTAAAACAATATATTACTTAATGTTTTTTCTTACTAAGAGCATTCAAGGAAATGGATGTTGTGACCTTTTAGATGATTCAATGGTAGATAACTGTTTATATCTCAAGAATTCAAAACCCATTGAAATTTCATTTTTTCCATGATAAAATATTGATATTATGGTATATAATTTTTTTTAAAGATGTGTATATATAATTTTATTATTAGAGGTGTTAGGAGGAGACTGTATTTGAGAAAAAATTTGAATCATGCATTCTTTCTTCATGAAGTATAAAACCCTCTTTTTTCAAAATCAAATTTTTTTAATATTTGAAACACAACCAAATTTAATCCTCATAGTAACCATTTATATTACCTACTAATTAATACAATACTTTTACTAAATTTTATGGATAATTAGAATCATTTAAAGCATATGGCGAGAATTATAATTATATTAATGTGGTAATTAATCCTCCAATTCATAATATTTTGCTGAATTGGAAGAAGGTGAGTTAGGAATCAATGTAAATGGATGAATGAATGAAATTTGAATAGAATTAATGAATGTAATGGAGATTTTTACATTTAATCTATTTAATATGCATTAGAATTTGGGTGATGTGATTTTGAGCATATGAATTTCATTGGAAATATTTTTGAAATTTCATTGACAATTTATTTCGAGTGGTCACTTATTTGAGAGTCCAAGTGTTATGTTTTATTTAATTTATATATATTATCTTTTAGATATTTTATATATGTATTTAAATGATTAAATTAACATATTATTTTTATTATATTTTTAATGGAGTCATTTTTTTAAATTTTTAAATGCTTTGATGTAAATTATGAAGATTCCATAATTTTGGAATTTCAAAATTTTTTAAACCAACATGTACTTCAGGCATTACACTTGCATATATTATTTAATTTCCAAAATTATTTTCTGGGCTGAATTTTTTATTGGAATCAATATTTTAAACATGTCTAGGTATTTAATGAATCATTTTTCTACTCAAAAAAATATCAAAATTTGAAATATAATTTCTCTAATATAATAGATATTATTTTAGAAAATAAGACCCAACTTAGTGAACATGTGTCCAATAGTACTGATTCAATAGGGAAAAAATATTATTTGAATGTGTATCACTTCATTAAATTCAATGATTAATTCATGTCACTATTAAGTTTAGTAGGATAATGAATATGGATAATTTTAATAGTCACTTCATCCATAACATTTTTTCCTATAAATTGGATATAACTTTTTTCTCACTTTTCAAATAGTGCTCAGAATTTCAAGGTAAAAATACATGATTCCTTTTAAGAACATTTATGAGGAAACTGAATGATGATCCAAAGAGGTGATTTCCAAATATGAAATAGTTGTTGGTGGAAGTGTAAATAGAAAGAATATTTACACCCCTACACTTCTTTAGATTTAATTTTTATTTTATATCATAGGATGAAATGAAAGAGGTAGTGGGCTATGATAGGGAATATATATAGTAAAATTTTATTTTATCATGAATTAATAAATCCATGAAGTTAAAAACTCTAGGTGGTGTTTTGAAATGAAGATACACATGATTTTCCCTTTTTAGATTATTCTTTTAACTGTAAAACTTTCTATTTTCAATTATCCTTGAGGTCTATTTCTTAATTGTAGGAGATCCTTTTAGTTATTGTTATAATTTTATTTTATTTTGATCTATAATTTTAAAAATATTATATATATATATATATATATAATTATTTGGTTATTATCTAAACATATTTGGTATAAGAATCCCCATTAACCACAATAACTTCATTTATTTTCAGTTTCCCAGAAGATATTGGGTAATAGAATCACTTTTATAATTTAATAAATTCCCATTTTTGATATCTAAATATTTTTTCTAATTAATTTTTTTAACCCCTCATGGTTTTAAAAATAAATAGATATGAAGGAAACACATAATATATGCACAATGAAACATTTCTTTAATGAGATAGTTATATAATAGAAATTAAACATAATTTTGCAGCTTTAAATATTTTAATTTCCAAAAAACAAACATCAACGATTGTGATTAGTATGTTATTTTGAATCTAATAGAACCAACATGTTTTATTGGGAAATAGTAACATAGAATTATGAATAGTAATATGAATATTAATATGACCCTTATGAATAGTAAATCATATAATTATTTTATTTTCATAAGTTTATATGATAACAGGATTGTGATTAATTTTTTTAAGGTGATATTGAAATATTTTTAGTTTAAAAATTGTTATTTTTCAAATAAATTATAATTTTTTAAAAAAATAATCATATTTAAAAAATTATTTTAAAAAATTGAGTTTATTAATTAATTATTCATGTAAAAAATGGAAATGTTGTTTTTTTGGGATTTTTATGAAATAGATAAATTTTTTCTGAAATATAAAAATACAATTTTAATTCTATAGTGTGTTTGATGACATTATAATGATGTAATAATGATTAATCATTCTAGTTGAATCGTGTGGATTTAAATATTTTATGAGGTGTCCCAAGTGGAAAATACAATGAGAAAACCCTTGTCTAGAACATGGTTTTCCAAATACCACAAGTGAGGTGTCCTTTTAAATTAATAAAAAATTGCCTCACTTTCATACTAAATACCACCCTTACCCCCCTCTTCATCCCACACCACACATGAGATGAGAATTTTCTAAATTCTTCCCAATATTATTTCCAATTATCATTCCCACATATAAAACCTTCTGGTCAAACCAAAATCCTTAAACTAAAGGCCTTATGGAGGATCTGAATGAGGAGGGATCTAGAGGTAAAAATCCTCTTTCATTTTCTTATGTTTTCTTTTCAATATTTATTTCTTATACACTATTTCCCTCCCCTTATCCAAGAGACATGAAAGATACAATATTATATATATTATTGATTTTTATAATATTTATTTTAAAATAAATCATCATTATTCCTCTCCTATTCTTGTTATTCTAGAAATAAAAATATCATCTGTGATGTTTCGATTTACCAATATCGTGGATAATTTGTCTTCAATTTCTAATAATTCCAGCAAAACATGTCAAAAAAACGTTTTAATGGTTGAATCAAATTTTAAATTTTAATCCATAAACTCTTTAATGTTATATATCAACCACACAAACACACACACACACACACATATATATGATATGTCGTTATGTAACGAAATAAGTTTGTGATTATTAAAGAATAGCCTAAATGATCCAAACAGATGTCACTAATTATTTATCTAATGATTCATTCTGAAAACATTTATCCAAAATTATTTATGGAATAATTTAATATTTGGAAACATTTTAACACCATTTCATTCAAATTATATAGTATCTTTTCAATTTGACTAGAAAATTCTTTACGAACAGACCATGGAAATGATGTTAATCAGACACCCGAAATAATGGAAAGAACAATATAATATTTAAAAATGGGATGAATGATGTTATAAAATTATCATATATTCTTTTATAAACATTAATATTTATCTGTAAAATATTAATAACACTCTTTTAACCATTATATATCTGGTTTAAACATAATTGAATTAAGACCAACCTGAGTTAAGGGAATTCAAACCCCATCATCCATTCTTTGGGTTAACCATCTATTTCATTAATTATATGGTACTAAAATAATTTTTTTAATGAATTTAAATCATATTATGTTTTTTTGTTTATTTATAGTCTATAAACATATTCGATTCTTTTTATTTGTTATCAATTCAATTATATGAAATTTTTATGATACTTTTCTTTAAAAAAATCTTTTCAAATTGTATTTTACAAAATTCAAAAGAAATAATTTTATGAAATTATTTACATTTTATAATTATGTTATTATTATTGGGAATATTTTTTTATGATTGTTGGGACCTATATCTCCTTCCAATTCATTGAGTATGTGTATGTGGGAATTATGATGTATGGTTACTCTAAATGTTACTATGATGGTTACACCATAAGTTAATTGTGAGGGTTACATTGTAAGGTAGCCATGGGGTTAAAAATCATAAGTTAAGAGTGATGGTTACAGTATAAGTAATTAATTACCCAATATATTCTTATGGTTTCATATATATCATTAATGTTTTATGGAAATCTCTTGTTTCACAATGTTAGTATATATGGGTGAGAAGTTTGTTATTATGAAAATGGTTTCATATTTTTTAATTATTAATAGTTTAATGGTTTCATTTCATATTTTTATATACCTTAATGATATTTATTTTTTTATACCATTTATTGAAATTTTTTTCATAGGTTATAAGGATGGGTAATAGAATTAAGGATGTTAGGTTAAATGTTTTGATGATTTTTCAATGAAATGTTGTGGTTCATTTGGGTTAAAATTTTTATGTTTGGGAGAAATGGATACTTTTTTAATTTTACCAACATTGAATGCTTGTGTTTTGAAATGTCTGTTATTTTTACTAAATTTGTAAACCTAAAATATAGAATTTTCTTGGGTATTGTAAATATGTTAAATCTTATCGAAATAGATAGATTATGTAATGTTTGTGGTCGAGTCCTTATAGTTGGTATTAGATCACAATTTAAATAAACTTTAGGGTTAGTATGATTCTAACAGAATAACAAAAATAATTTTTACCATATTTTTTAATTTGAAATGGTATAGAATTTCAAGATTACCATGATTCTTCGTCAATGATATCTGTTTAGAATGGTTTTCCCTTGATGAAATAAAGAAGCTAAAGTTGGAAGGAACAAGGAGACCGATATATTTCTGATTCCACAATCGGGAAAGGTGGGAATTGGAACTGATAATTTTGTAACAATAATGGATAAACCCACACAGGTAATAAATGGTAGTGGCATCCACTCAAGAGAAAAACCTGATCTACCACAAAGAAACATGATGATAGTGGAACATTTTTTGATGAAACACCCTCCTGATATTTGTGGATCTTCTAACCTAGTAGCAGCTGAAAGATGGATTTATGCCCATGAAAATATATTCTATGTTTTGGTATTTTTGGATAATAAAAAATATAGTCTTTCCATTGTTCATTTTGAAGTTTAATATGATTTTTGGTGGTCTATGGTCAAGAATGTCAGTGATATAGAGGATATTGACGTCATAGTGTGGGATGAATTTAAAAGTATTTTCCTTCAAATATATTTTCCTAAGGTGGTTTGAATGAGGATGGTGAAGAAATTCCTTTAATTTATGTAAAACGATGAGGATTCACTAGTCGTGTATGATGAAAACTTCACCATATTGGCAAGGTACACTCCAAATCTTATTAATTTTCTTAATAGAAAAATCAATCATTTTTTCTCAAGATTGAATTCATGATGTCAAAGGGAATTTTCCTACTAAGAATTCAAAAGTAATGATAACCTTTTCTGATGTGCAGAGAGTGTAGAGATAGATTTTTCGTATGATCACATGTATATTGAAAACATTTAGATGATGGGGTCTAGATGGAAAGCTATGGGTGAGAATTAATCAATGAAATCTAAGGGTATGAAATTTCAATTTCCAGTTTGTGAAAAGTGCAGTAAAAAGAACCCCTTGGAATGCCTTACCCAAACTGGGAAGTGTTTTTGATGTGGTAAGATGGGAAATATGGCCTGGGATTATATTTAAAATGAACCAAAGATTAATCCTATCAAGAAAAGTATAAAGTTTTTTAAATTTTGTGACATGGTTTGTTATGCACCTGCCTACCCAAAGAAAGATCTGAGTGATGGAATGCATCTGGACAATAAGTATAATGATGTATTGAGATCTTGTGGGACTACGTCAGTAGATTTAGGTCCATCTAATGCAGTTTTTAAGGAAAAATGTTTCTTTACTTAGATTTTTCGTTGGTCTTTTTTGATATGGGGTCTACACATTATTTTATTTGTATGATATTTTATAATAAATTGGAAATATCACCATAAAAAATGTGGCCACAACATATTATTAAAACACTAAGGTTAAATTTTATTGAAAAAAAGAATTTTATTTATCATCCTATTGAAATATATGGAATGAAATTTTTTGAAAATATTGTTGTTTTTCTAATATTATTCATTTCATATTTGGTATGTACTGTCTTTATGTTTATTATGCTAAGATTTATTATAGAGAAAAAGAATTTGTTTTCATAAATATTTTTAGTCTATATACAATAACAAGCACATACAATTGATTACATATTACGAATATGTGAAACTATTGAATGATCTAAATGAAATATATCTTTCTTATATTGTACAAAATAAGAGAACATTTTATATTAATGATTTTCCAGTGGTAAATGAATAACAAGATGTTTTTTCTAATGAGTTACCTAGTGTTATAACTGACTAGGATGTTGAATACAAAATTTACTCAGTTCCTGATGTGAAGCTTATTTAAAAATCCCCTTACGTAATGGCTAAAATAGAGCTTCTTGAATTAAAAAATAAATTTAATGTGTTTCTTTATAAGGGATCTATTCATCCTATAAATTCACTATAGGGAGATCCTATTTTGTTCCATAAAAAGAATGATGGTTACATGATAAATTTCATTGATTATAGAGCATTAAATAACATTACTATTAGAAATATGTATTATTGGCCTCACATCTAGGAATTGATTAATTTGTTCTAAAGATATCAATATTTTTCCATGATTAACTTCAGATATGGGTGAAACCAGCTGATGTTGATGGTGGATTACATTAAAAAAAGGCTTTGGAATTGGATATGGACAATATGAATTTGTTTTTATGTCTTTTAGGTTAACTAATTCCACAATTATATTCATAGATATGATGAATATAATATTTCCTGAGTACTTGGATGAGTTCATGGTTAAGCTTATTGATGACACTATGGTATATTGTGAATGTAAATAGGATTACATAAAACATCTAAGAGTTTTTTTGAAACCATGGAAAAAATAAAATAGTATGGAAAATCCATAAACTATAAATTTTGGTTGAAATAATTTCATTACTTTGTGACATAGTTTCTAAATATGGAATAATTGTTGATCATTCTAAAACTAGTGTTGTTGAAGAGTTGTAAAGACCCAAAAATATAACTAATATTATTAGTTTTCATGGATTGGAAGTCTATTATATGGGGTTTTTTTAAAACATTTCATGATTATCTAGTCCACTGATATAATTAAATAAAAATAAAGATAAATTAACTTGTTAAAAATAATGTTATGATTGTTTTCAGGAACTAAAATTATGATTAGTGAATAGTCTATTTCAGACCCTACATTCTAGAAATGGCGAGTTAGTAATGTAATGTGATGATTTATTAATGGTATAAGGTTGTGCTCTGATGAAGAACGATCAGGTTATTTCTTATTCTTCTTGACAACTATAACATCAATAGTTAAATTAAACCACCCATGATTTGTAATTAGTAGTTGTGGTTTTTTTATTTGAAAATTTTGGGGCATCATATATATGAATCCAAATGAGAAATATTTACTGACCATAAATGATTGATGTATATATTCACTGAAATTAGTATAAAAATGAGGAAAAGAATATGACTTGAACAGATACAGGATTATTATTTCATAATCAATAACCATCCTAGAAAATAAAACAATGTGAAATATTCCCTACGTTGAAAACATAATACATCAATTAATATGTTACGGCTAGAACAAGACCCTTTGATTAATTATTTGATAATTTTTTTCATCAATGTTGTTGGGGTAGAAAATTCATATGTTTTGTTTTAGGTTTCAGTGTAGTCATAATTGTTAGAGAGAATTAAGTAAGTTCCTAATGTAGATATGGAGCTACAGAAAGAGGTAGAATTGGTTAAAATGGGTAAGTTTCTAAAATTTAACATTGATAAATATTTGTTTTTACATTTCAAGAAAAAAATTTGTGCATTGTGATTCTCAATGGAAGAAAGTTTTTTTTTTGAAGAGATCATACTTTTATGTTTTCATTTCATCCTAGAAGTACTGAAATGTACATTGAGTTTGTAGAGTATTACTGGTGGGATTTAATGAATGAAGATATTGATTATTTTACCATGAAATGTTTGACATATCAATAGGTTAAAGATGATTGGATGTTACTGAAGGGGATGGTTTAGCCATTACCAGTGCAAGAGTTTAAATGGAAAAATATATCCATGGAATTCATCATGGGATAACCCAAGACTCCTCGAGATAACAATGTAATCTAGGTTATTATTGAATGAATATATAATCTACTCATTTCATTTATATTAAATATAATAAGTCTTTGGATCACTTTTCTCGATTGTAGCTCAAAGAGAATGTTAGGTTATATGAATTTCCTATCTCTATTTTTTCTAAATAAGATCATAGTTTCACTTCTAACTTTTGTAAGTGCATTCATAAGTTATTCATAAAGGAATTAAATTATAGTACATCTTTTCATCCTAAATTAGATGGGCAATCAAAATGGACGATATAGACATTGGAGGATATGCTTTGTTATTGTTTAATGGATTACCTAGGATGTTTTTATCAACATATTTATTCAGTTGAATTTTAATATAATATCAGGATTCATTCCATTACATAGATGGAACCTTTTGAGGAATTAAATGGGATGCAGTTTCAAACTCCATCATTTTGGGATGAAGTCAGGTACTGGATGATGATGGGAGTAGAATAAGTTGTGGAAGGACCTATGAAAGTGAAGATGATCCAACAACACATGAAGACATATCATAGCATGTATAAATGTTTTGTAGATATGTGGAGGAATGGTTTTTATTTCATGTTAGTTCATCAATTTTTTATTAGAATCTTTCCATGGGAAGATGTTATTAATTTTTGTAAGTAACGAATGCTAAGTCCATAGTTCATTACACTTTATGAAATCCTGCATAATTTTGGATCAGTCGCCTACTGAGTAGATTTCCATCCATGATTGTCCCAGGTATGTAATGTCTTTCATGTTTTGATGTTGAGAATGTATGTGCATAATTTATCTCTTATTCTGGTCCCTGAAGCATTTCACCTAGAAGCGAACCATTCTTGGGAAGAGAAACCGGTTTTAATTCTTGTTTGAAGGGAAAAAGTAATGTGGATTAAGGTAATCCTATAGGTAATGGTTCTTTTTGATAAACCACATGGATGAATAATCTACATGGGAATATGATAATTCTATGAGGGAAAGGTAGCGTAATTTGTTTAATAAGTAAATAAAATTTTGAGAACGCAATTTATATAAGATGGGGAGAATGAAAAACCCAATGGTTTTAATAATAAATTTAAATGCATGAAACATTGAATCTATAAATAATGAAACTTTTTTTAAGGATATAGTGG
This sequence comes from Viscum album, assembly GCA_963277665.1. Lineage (NCBI taxonomy): Eukaryota > Viridiplantae > Streptophyta > Magnoliopsida > Santalales > Viscaceae > Viscum > Viscum album. Next base: position 194,951,128 of record OY728127.1, read on the forward strand.
TAAAATAACATTTAAACATATTTTTTTCTATGATTTGAATTTCAAAAAATGAACATCTACGGTTGTGATCAGTATGTTATTTGGAATCTGATAGAACCAAATAGTTTTTTGGTGAATAAAAACAAACCCTTATGAATACTAATATTAATAGTAATAATACCCTTATGAATATTAAATCATATTATTCTTTTGTTAATTTTATAAGATAATGATATCTTGATTAAATTTTTAAGGTGATATAAAAATATGTATAGTTTTAAAATTGTTATTTAACGAATAAATTTTGAATTTATTTAAAAATTAAATTAATCATACATAGACAAATATATAAAAAATGGATCTCATTTTTGAATTATATATGTCAAAAAATATTGGTATTTTCTGGAGTTTTTTCTAAGATAGTTTAATTCTTAATGATTATTAAAAATAATTTTTTATGTTTTTTGGTGTGTTTGATGAAATCATAATGATGTAACAATGATTTAATCATTGTGGTAGACTCATGAAGATTTAAATATGATATTTGGGGTCCTAGGTGGCCAATACAATGTTTTAAAACCATTGGCAAGCCCATGGTTTTTCAAATACCACTAATCTAGTGTCCTTTTAAATTAATTAAAAATTCACTAACATTCACTATAAATACCACCCTCACCCACCTCTTCATGTCACACCTCTGAAGATTTGACCATTTTAAAAACTCTACACAATCACCTTCCCAAGTATATTCCACATGTAAAAGACCTAATATTCTCACCAAATGGCGAATAAAAAAGGCTTTAAAGAGGACGTTAAGGATAATAGATCAATAGGTAAAATCCCCTTTCATTTTCTCATGTTTTCTTTTCAATTATTTTATTTTATTACACTATCCTCCCCTCACCATATCCTTGATCCATGAAAGAACCAATATTATATACAATCTATATTTTTATCATGTATATGAAAAAATAATCATAATTCTTCTTCTCCTATTCCTCTTATTATAAATATAAAAACACCCTTAGTGATGTGTTGATTTACAGACATCATGGATGTTGTGTATTAAAATTCAATTTCTTCCTTAAAAATTGTTTATAAAATGATTTTTATTGTTGAAAATGATTTTAATGATAATTATATACCTTTTATTTTTTGTTCTCGTGTTTACATGCATAATATTATGTTATACAATGAAACATATTCATGATTATCGATGAACAACAAAAATGATCTAAGTAGATATCAGTAATGATTTATCTAATGAGTAATACTAAAACCATATAACCAATATGGATTATGGAATTATTTAAAATTCATTAAATATGTTAAAACCATTTCTTTCTACTTCTGGATTTGGTCTTCCATTCGATAAGAACATTCTTTACGAACCGACTATGGAAATCATGTTAAGCACTCACATGAAAACAATGGAAATAAAAAATTAATATTTATAAATGAGTCAAATGATGTTATAAAAATGAATAAATTTGTTTAAAATATTAATAAAAAACTTTTAACCATTATAGATTATGTTTTAACATGTTTTATGAATGACGAACTTGAGATAAGGTAATTTTTTACCCAGTATCCATTCTTCAGGTTATTCTCCTATTTCATTTATTATATAGTATTAAGATCATTTGGGTAATTAATTTTATCATATTCAGTTTTATAATGTTTATTTATAGTGTATATAAATATTCATTTCATTTAATAAATTCTTACTTCAATTATCTGATATTTGTAAGAGAATTTTTAGTAAAAATTCTCTTTTAAAATTCTATGTTACTAAATTCAAATGAAATTTCATTATAAAATAATTCATGTTTTGTGACTATGTTTTGGTTCATGGTAATCACATATAATTAAGGGTGGGTACTATATCTCCCTCCAATTCATTCGGTATGTGTTTGTTTTAGGTCAACCATATGGTTACTCCTGGTGAAACTACAGTGGTTACACCTTAAGGTTGTTATGGGGGTTACATTGTATGGTAGTCTTGAGTATTTAAAGTCATAAGGTTGCCAAAATTTTCAAAATATAATTAATTAATTTACCCAAACACCCTTCTAGTTTTATTCATGTTATATAATGTCTATTTGAAATCTCATGTTTCACAAAGTAAGTGTATATGGGTCAGAAGTATGTCTTTGTGAAAATTACTTCATATGAATTTATGTATTCATGGTATAATGTTTTTTTACGTGTTATTATATCCCTTAATGAGGATTTTATGCCCATACCATGTTTTTAAATGTTTTTAATGGTTATAAGGATTTGAAAGAGAAAAAATGAAGTCAAGTTAAATGTTTTGAAGATTTCTCAAAGAATTCATGTTGTTGTTTTGTGTTAATAATTTTATGTTTGGCAAGAAAAGACTAATGTTTTAATGGTACCCACATTATATCCTTCTGGTTCGTTATGTGTGATTTCATTCCAAACATTCTAAATATATAAACCAAGAAGAACACTGGGATTGTTAAGAAGTGAAATCTAGTTGATATTGTATGATTATGTATTTTTTAAGGCTGTGTCCTTATAATATAGGTGTATAAAATTAATTATTAAGGCCTACTATAGATTATTTATTTGTAATAAATTGGAAAAAAGGATAATGGGAGTGTTCAAGGATCAAAACATATCCACTGCTACCATATTTAGTTTGTCATTTTCTGTCCATATTTCCTCATATTTCGGATATAAAATTGTATCATTATTTGTAATCATATTATTTTCATTTAATATAAATAAATGAATTTCAATCCCAACTTTTTTGTAAAAAATTAGAAACATAAATTAATTGACTGATTGTATGACAACATGGAATACAACCACCTCCTAATATAACGTTATTGTTACCACTGTGCTACAGTTTAAAGGGGAAGATTATTGATTTGTGTAACAAAAATGAAAACCCTTAAATAAATTTTGTGTCCTTATCATGGAGTTTTAAAGTGACCCTAATTTTATTTCATATCTTATTATATAATTTTAAAGACATACTACGAAAAATAATCACACAACCAAGATCCAATGGTATAATGTATTAGGAAAAAATGGACCATACTTAACATTAAAAAAACAATCATAATCATTTATTTAATTCCTTATTCTCCATCTTATTATTGGACCTCATGTTATCCATAGTACAAATAATCACCTAACGATATACATCAAAGAAATAAATGAGATAAAATTATATTAAGGTTATAGATAAGAAAATGAATAAATATAACATTTATTGAGAATAATCATTATCATCATTACATTGGAATATTATCATATTCATGAGAGGAATAATTACAAAAATTCATGGAATGTAAAAATGTATAAAAAACAAAAATAATGTCATTGTGGAAAAATACCGCACATACAACAATTTATCACATAAAATACATCACATTACCAAATTAATTTGAAATATATGTAATTCTAGTCACATACATCACATCATAACATTTTCTTGTATTATATAATTCTGGGTGCACCTATCACATTATAACATTTACATTATCATTCATTCCAGAAAAAAACACATATCAATCATGGACATAAAATAACCAATGGAAATGAAAAAATGGTTTCAAAAAGAATACATTAATGGATCAATAATAGGGTTCCCAATATAGATGCTAATAACATACTTGGTATAATAATCATTAATCCTTAGTGAAGAAGAACCAATATCAAGATTAGTAAAATATGTGTTTTTAGAATGAGGAGTTCTATTGTTAAAAATATATATATTATTATTTCATTAAATCTATTTTGATGAATGTATATCCAAAATAGAAAATTTATGGATAAATAAATTATATTAATGTAAAATTAATAGAGAATCTATTCAGAAAATAGAGTGAGAGAGGGAAAACCCAAAGGATGAGAGTTGGGTTTATGAATTCCCTTTACCTTTGAATTCTATATTCCCTTTAATATACTAGATAATTAAGTTATATTGATTAGTAATCAAATCATTAACATTTCATACACAAATTTGATTCATTTTAGTTTTTTTATGATTTTTAGTGGATTTTGTTGATAAGTTATATAATATAATTTCATCGTTCGGTAGCGTTCATTTTCTTGTATTTCATGATTTATTTTGCTGAATATTGTTATGTAAATTTATGTATTATGGGTATAATTATAAATAATTGAATATATATGTTATTAATGAACATACATGGGTTTATATAGTTATATGAATCATTTTATTTAATGATATGATGATGAATCTCTAACATATTACCTAATGATATTTATTTGTGTTAATTTTTATGGTATTCGATCACAACAAGCTCGATTTGTTTTTCATTTTTTATTATGAAACTTTTTTGTTATGGAACATAAAAAGGGTTATAAAATACATTTTATACTATTTATCATAGTGATAATATGATAATAATTTGAGGTGTTAAAGTAAATTGAAAATTCATCATCCATGATGTCATTAAATTGAAACATCACAGCGATGCTTTCATTTTTGGAATAAAATAGAGTGAGAATGGAGTTTTATGAAGGATCATACATTAACATGATATAATTATAGCATATATAATTTATTGGAGTAATCATGAAAATTTGGATAGAGGATATGGGGATAGAATAAGAAAATTAAAAGAAAAAGGTGATTTTTCTTCATAAATGTATCCTCCTTGAGAACCTCCATACAGAGAAGGGTTTCTAATTTTGATGAGACAATTGACTTTTTGACATGTAGTAAGGGAATGGGAATATATTATAGTATAATTTTAAAAAGTTTCAAATCAAGAGAGGTGTTAGAAAAATAGGTGGAGATGTGTGATATTTATAGTGGAGGATAGGGATATTCTATTTTATTCATTAGTTTGTCATTTGGATCAAGATTATGAATAGTTTTATCATTATCAATAAATTTATTATAATAAATAATGATTTTTTTTATTTTGGGATTACATTAGTCATTAATCATCTTTGAATCCATAATTCATGTATTTATCTTTCATCATAAATTATCATATTTTACTATTTACCAAAATTTCATGTAATTTAAATAAATTTGAAAAAATTAGCCTAATATTTTTTCACATGGATAATTAATAAATTGAACTCCATTTTATGAAAATAATATTCCAAGTATTTGAATAATATTTTTTAATTAAAATCATCTTGTACTCACAAAATAAAAATTTTAAAATTAAAACTAATATTCTAACATATTGAAATACTAATTAAGTTCTCATAAAATTATCTCATTATCATATGAAAAAAATATAAATATGTGAAAAATTTTAAGAAAAATTATTTTATTTAATATCATAAATTAATTATAAAATTGTAATTTAATATGTATGACTTACAAATATACCAACAGTTAATTTATTATCATTGAAACATTTTTTAATTATTCTATGAATTAAATATATAATATTTTCATATATAAGATACATATTTTATCTAATTTAAAAGGTTATGTTACCATTTTATTGGAAATTTTAATATTCATAAGGGCCTTTTTACTATTTTAATGGTCGATTTACTATTCCATTGGTATTGGTTCCTTAAATACTAGAAATGCCAATTATTTCATTCATTTATAAATCATATATAATATTTTTGTTGTGTTCTATAGGTTCTTTTATTTTTTTAATAATATATAAAATTCTTACTATGTGGTGTTTGTTTACATATAAAGGCAATGCCTTCCCCTTTGTCAGGATTTACGCCTTTGGTGATAGTCGCCAACCCCTGGCCTATGGGAGGCGGGCTTGGGGTAGTCACGGTATGGGCCCTTGAGAGCATCAGCTACTATGTTCCCCTTTCCGTGTACGTCCCACCCAGTGGTCCACCTCCAGGTACCGGCCTGCTCCACAAACCTCAAACAAGATTAGTGTTGTCCATCATCTGCATCCAACACAATGTAGTGTGGGAATAGCCCATGTTGGGGTGAGTATACTCTACTCAGTAGTGACCCCGAGACCCCCCCCCCCCCCGAAGGTCTCCCAGAATCCACAAAGGATAATCCACAAAGGAAAGATACAATCACGAAGTAACAACCAACACTACTTAGGTATATTCCCATACATATACTAGAGTAGTGTATACTCACCCCTGCACAAATATCCTCAGGACAGCCCATAACTCATCACCTGATCCACCACTACAGGAAAACTCGGAATCCGCACGTCAACTGCTCCTAGGATGAGTCTAGCCAACTGATTAGTAATGGGTTGTCCTCTCCTCTCCGTGAGTCCATCCCGCGCTCCAAAGGCTCCCTTCTCGCTGGTATGGCCACTATGAGTTCTTGGTTATGGCTTTTGGAATAACCAATGCTCCAACAGTGTTCATGGGTCTCATGAATAGGATCTTTCAGCCATACATCGATCGATTTGTCATGGTCTTCATCGACGACATTTTGATATACTCGTCCACTGAGGAAGAGCACACCTACCACTTGCGGGTTGTACTAGACACACTCTGAGAGCACCAGCATTATGGTAAGCTCTCAAAGTGTTAGTTCTGGTTACGTAAGGTCCACTTCTTGGGACACGTCATTTCTGAGGTGGGAGTTGCGGTGGATCCTGCGATGATCGAGGCAGTGCTAGCTTGGGAGCCACCCAGGAGCGTGATGGAGGTGCAGAGTTTCTTGGGTCTAGCTGTGTACTACCAGAGATTTGTGCCAGACTTTTCCAGAGTTGCGGCACCACTCTCAGCTTTGACGAAGAAGGGGAAACCCTTCGTGTGGTCAGACAGATGTCAGCAGAGCTTCTAGGAGCTGAGACATAGTTTGACCAGCGCACTTATCTTGAGGCTACCGGAGGAGGGAATAGGGTACGTAGTCTACTGTGATGCATCAGGGACCGGACTCGGATTTGTCCTGATTTAGTAGCGGGCCATAATAACCTATGGATCATGTCAGTAGAGGAAGCATGAGCAGAACTACGCTCCCCGTGACCTGGAGTTATCAGAAGTGGTCTTCTCTCTGAAGATGTGGAGACACTATCTGATGGGCGAGCGCTTTACAGTCTACTCTGACCACCAGAGTCTCAGGTACATCTTCCTGCAGAAGGACCTGAATCTGAGATAGTGGCGATGGCTCGAGTTCCTCCATGACTATGACCTTGAGATAGTCTATACTCCTGGAAAGGGGAACGTAGTAGCTGATTCTCTCAGCGGGAGGACGGGCATTCAGCTACTCGGGGAGGCGACAGAGCAGCTATCCGCTTTGCAGATATCCTTCATGGATAGAGATGGATCAGCCTTTATTCAGTCACTCACAGTCACTCCTCCACTAATACAGTGGGTCAGAGAGGCACAGTGTGGGAACGCTGACTGTGAGATGTGGCGTGCATAGATATTCTCAGGACAGGCAGCAGATGGATTCTCTGTAGGAGGAGAGGACGTCGTCCTTTTCAGAGGACATACCATGGAACTAGTTTCTTTACAGGAGGAGGTGCTGAGAGAGTTTTACACTTCTTCTTTAGTGGTACATCCAGGAGTGGCAAAGATGTACCAGGATCTCAGGCGACAGCACTGGTGGCCAGTTATGAAGAAGACTGTGGCAGAGTTCGTTTCTCGATGCCTCACCTGCCAGCAGGTGAAGGTAGACCACCAGGTACCATCAGGCTTGGTACAACCCTTGGAGGTCCCGGAGTGGAAGTGGGATGGGATATCTATGGATTTCATGACTGGACTTCCACGCACTTCCAGAGGTCACGACTCCATTTGGGTGATTGTCGATCGACTCACCAAGTCGGCCCACTTCTTACCTATCCGAGAGAAGGGCTCAGTAGAGAGCTTGGTACGTCTCTACATTCATGAGATTTTACGGATTCATGGTGTGCCATCATATATCATCTCCGATTGAGAAGCTCTCTTTACTTACCAGCTATGGAAAGGGTTGCAGGAGGCATTCGGGACATAGCTACATCTGAGCACCGCCTTTCACCCTCAAACGGATGGTCAGACGGAGAGGACCATTCAGCCTCTTGAGGACATGCTCTGTGCATGTGTCCTCGACTTTGGTCACAACTAGGAGGACCACCTACCCTTAGTGGAGTTCGCGTACAACAACATCTACCATTCCACCATCTGGATGGAACCATACGAGGCATTGTACGACCGACCTTGCAGATCACCTCTGTGCTGGATAGACCCCGGGGAGTCAGCACTTGTGGGACCAGAGATGGTCCAGGACACGACAGAGAAGGTCCAAGTCATCCAGGAGTGGATGAGGACATCTCAGAGCTGGAAGAAGTCTTATGCTGGTAGGAGGCAGAGACCACTAGAGTTCGAGGATAGAGACCAAGTCTTCTTGTGGGTCTCACCTCGACGTGGATTACGGAGATTTGGCTGAGGCGGCAATTTGTCTCCACACTTCATCGAACCTTTTCAGGTACTCAGCAGGATAGGCAAGGTGGCTTATCGCCTGGCTCTACCACCTCAGTTGCACCGGGTGCAAGACGTCTTCCACATATCTCATCTGAGGAGTTACGTGCATGACTCGGCGTATATCATCGACCATGGGAGCTGGACATTGATGATGGGGTGACTTTTGCGGAGGTCCCGGTGGAGATCAAGGATCGACAGGAGTGGGTCCAACATGGGCGGACGATTCCTTTAGTGGAATTAGATGGCAGCATGGGAACCTCCTGGAGATCACTTGGGAGCGGGAGTCTCAGATGTGTGCACAGTACCCACATTTTTTCCCATAGTTTATGATGTATCTTTACGGGGATGTAAATCCCTGAGGTGGGAGTAATGTAAAGACCCGTAAAATTCAATGGAAATTTATTCTTAATTTTCTTGGGGATTTTACAAGAACACTGTTTCTGACGGCACCTGATTCCAAGGCCGAGTGTGCCCGGAATCAATTTCCGAAGTTTATCTCGGGTACATTCTGTGAATGAATGAGCGGGTTTTCCTAACTTTTGAACCGGTGCTCGGGATCAAAATTTGAGGGCACCAATGAAACCGCAGCGCCGGTAATTTCTTAAGAACACCTTTTCCGGAGTTTCGTTTTCTCGGTTGAGGTTATTAATTAAATGGGTTAACTAAAGAATAAAATGAAATAGTGTGCCACAAATTTTATTTCTATTCTAGGTAGTTTAAACCTATTCTTGGTGGTTGGAGTGAGACCCACTAATATCCTAACTCCACTAGGTAGGATATTAGTGAAGTGGTGCCCACACGAGCCCCACCCCCTCAAATCCATTTTTACCTCCCTCTCGTTCATTTAATATGTAACTCATCTGTGCCCCTTTTAAATACCAAGTCAACTCTCTTCATTATTGAATTGAATTAAGTTATTAAATGTATTCAATTCTTGAATTCATTTTCAATTTCGAATTGAATGTTGGCTTGTGTGTGTTAATTAAATAAGAAACAGTCTTATTTCATTAAGGGTTATTTCGTTGTGCGAGAAGGTTGGAGAGGATTTGCTCAAGCCTGGGAATCTTCATCTTCCTCTTTGAAGAACGCGAAGAACACATCGTCATCGATGAAGAACGCCGACCTCCGACGAAGGATGACAAATAACGGTAATTCCTTGGAGATCGACGATGCGACGCCGTGTAATGTGACGCCGACGGTCCTCTTCTCCATGACGTCGTGTACCGTGACGTTGTGTACCGCGACGCCGTGTACCGCGACGCCGACGGTCCTCTTCTCCATGACGTCGTGTACTGCGACGTTGTGTACCGCGATGCCGTGTACCGCGACGCCGACGCTCCTCCTTCCACGACGCCGTCTTCCATGACATCCCTTTCCTGTGACAAACCTTGTTCGATGACTTCATCAAGGTATGGGTTAACTTGATGTTCGTGGATTTTTTTCTTTTCCGTTCTTCGTCTTTATTTTATGGCCTCCTGTCATCGGATTAACGGGAGGAGGTCGGACCACGCAAACACGGTCGACCCTCCTCCCCCTTTGATGTTGTGTTTGTTGCGGCACGATTAAAGGTAGCGCGGTGCAATGGCACCACGTGGAAACAAAGAAGAGCGGGAAAAGAAGCGTGGCATCATCGCGCCGCGTCGTTGAGGCCGAATAAAGCCGCGGTGCCATTGCGCCGCGCCGGAGAACCACAAAGGGGGCCACGGCCGGAGCGGGGCCACGGAGGAGGGGCACGACACCGTTGCGCCGCGCCGGTCGGACAGGGTCGTGGCGTTGCAAGGCGGGGCGGCCGGAACTGCCGACCGCCAGCACCTCGAAGGGGCGGGACCGTAGGGTTGTAAAGACCCGTAAAATTCAAGGAAATTTTTTTTTCTTAATTTTATTTGGAATTTTGCAAGAACGCAGTTTCTGAAGGCACCTGATTCCGAGGCCCAGTGTTCCCAGAATCATTTTCCAAAGTTTGGATTGGGTACGTTCAGTAAACGAACGAGCGGGTTTTTCTAACTTTTGAACCGGTGCTCGGAATCAAATTCTGAGGGCACCGATGGAATCTCAGCGCCGGTATTTTCTTATAAACGCCTTTTGGGGAGTTTTGTTTGCTCGGGTGTGGTTTTTAATTTTTGGGGTTAAGTTAAGAAATAAAATAAATTGGTACGACAACTTTATTTTTATTTCACTTAAATCCACTTAAAAGCCACTTAAATCCACTTGATATAAGTTGAAGTAGATAGGGTGCAATCCAAAATATCCTACCCTCTTGGTAGGATATTTGTGAGGTGGGGCCCACACGTTCCCCACCGTTTCTTTTCCCCTTAGTAACGCACCCGCGAAAACTCCTCTTTAATGAAAGTCAACTGGGGCGTTTTCTAAAACTCTTAACGCTCCTATTAATTGGACAGTTAAGACGTTACCATTAATTCACCGAATTAATGGTTCGTTTCTTAACTTGTTTTTCAAATTGTTGGCATGTTAATAAAATAAGACCAACACATGTCTTCTTGAGGATTGCTCGTTGAGAGGATTTGGAGAAGACTCCAAGGCTTGATATCTTCATCCTCCTTCGCGAAGAACGCGAAGAACGTGAAGAATGCCGGCCTTCGACGAAAGGCGATGAAGAATGTTGAACCCTCGGAGATCGATGACGCGACGCCGTGTACTATGACGCCGACGATCCTCCTCCCACAACGTTCTTCTGCGACGATCCTTCCCTGCGACAATCTTCGATCAACACCAATTGAGGTAGGGGATTACTGATCTTTTAAATTTCCTTTGTGGATTTTATCCTTAACATGGATTTAATTCGTGAAATTAAATCTGTGTGTTTTCTTTAACCCTCGGAGATCGTTGACGCGACGCCGTATACCGCAACGACGCGGCGCCCTTCCGTGACGCGACGATCCTCTTCTTCCGAGATGGTCAATTCTACGAAGAACTCTCGTCCGACGACTACGACGAGGTAGGGGTTTTAATTCTTTAAATATTTGTGATTTATACCTGCGGCGTTTGATTAAAATTGTTGTGAGACTTTTAAAACTGCTAACGCGCTGGGTGCGGACTCACGAACAAGTCCGAACCCACCGCCCCCTTTCGTTCTTGGTGTGTGAAATGGCGTATGTCGACACAGTAGGCCGCACGGGCCATGTGGGGTCCTCGCAGTGAAGGACGAACCCCGGGAAGACTTTTGGAAAAGACGGCAAGGATTTCCGACCACCGGAACTCATCCGGTGGTCCGCGGAGAAAACCGTCGGCGCGCCGCCGAGGAGAACCGACGCAACTGAAGCTGCGGCAGCGGCCTGCAGACCCGCGACTGCGCGGGTCTGGCGAGAGACGGGACGCGGCCGACTGTCGCGTCCGCTGGCAAGGGTGGCCCCACGCGGGGTCGCTGTTCTCTCACGCGGGGGCAACACGCCCCCCGCGCCGCTCCGCCGTAACCGGTCGAGCCGACCCCTGGCAGTCGGGCCACGCCCGCGCCGGCTGGGCCGGGCCAAGGGGGGGTTGGGCTGGGTCAGTCCGGGCCCAGACCCCCCGTTTTCGGACCTTTTCGGACTTTTTCTCGTATCTTGAGCTACGAGCTTCTGATCGATGTGCCGTCAGCGGCAATGCGATCCTTGGATCGAGATGGTCGTTTCAGTATATCACACTCAAGGTTTCTGAATACTTTGGGTTTGGCCGGGTTGGTTCGTACACGAAACCAACCGGGCCCTCGGAGCGGAAACGCTCATATCTTGAGCTTCGGACGTCCGATTGACGTACCGTCGACTTTGTTGGATTCCTCTATGTGAGACAGATCTTTTGGCTTACTCCGTCTGAGGTTTGGACGCAGGTGGAGTACGGTCAGGTTGGTTTTGCCTTAAAAACCAACCGGGCCCCGGGAACGAAAAAGCCAATAACTCTCAGATCGGGCGTCCGATTGACGCGCCGTCTGCAACGTTGAGTTCCTGTTGACGATACAGAACTTTTGGATACATCAACTCTGGACTATGTGTCAGTTGATTTATCAGCCTCCTGGCTCGTGGAGCGGACCCTCCCGAACGATCTTGCTCTGTGCGGGAACCCTAGAGCTGGGTGCGACGGCGACGACGACGACGACTGTGCAGAGATCCTCAGTGGATTCGACGACGACTACAGCACTCAGCGATCCTTTGTGGATCAGTGCTACCGATCCTGTTTGGGTCTGATCCTGTGTGGGTCAGCGCTCAGCGGTCCTGTGTGGGCCAGCGCCTACAGATCCTGTGTGGGTCTGATCCTGTGTGGGTCTTTGCGGGGGTTAGTTACCTTTCGATCCTGTGTGGGTCAGATCCTTTGTGGGTCATTGCGGGGGTTTGTTACCTTTCGATCCTATGTGGGTCAGATCCTTTGTGGTTCATTGCGGGGGTTAGTTACCTATCGATCCTGTGTGGGTCAGATCCTTTGTGGGTCATTGCGGGGGTTAGTACCTATCGATCCTTTGTGGGTCTGATGGCTTAGATGAATCAGTGGAAATATCTGATCATCTCTATCGTCATTAAAATAAGTATACCTGTGTGAGATGAAATCCTATTTTTCTTTCCTATGTGGATAGTGTTGTGCTATCCTGTGTGGATTTACGTTTTGCTTCCTGTGTGGACTGGGTTGTACATGGTCTTGGGATTTGGAGCGTACTGCAATTGATGACTTAGGTATATGTATGGGAATGTACCTAAGCAGTATCGAATGTTACTTAATGATTGTATCTTTCCTTTGTGGATTATCCTTTGTGAATTCTAGGAGACCTTCGGGGGTCTCGGGGTCCCTACTGAGTAGCTTATACTCACCCCTTCACGGGCTATGCCCGCACTACGTTGTGTTGGTTGCAGACGACGGACAGCGCTGATCGTGGTTGAGGCTTGTGAAGCAGGACGGTACCGGGAGGTGGACCACTGGGCAGGACGTACTCAGAGCGATCGGCTGGGCCCGAGGAGCAGTGGAGGCTATCTGTACCCACCCTTCAGGTGGGATTTCTAGTGGACAGCTCGTCGTTGCGTCTTTACTTTTCAGTTGTTGTTTTCCCTTTCCAGTTGTACTTTACTTTCAGTTTGGGTTTGTATACTGGCCCACTTACTTTTCCACACTTACTGTTGTACCAGTTTTTACTTAGTGTTTACTTCTTCCTGCTTGCTCTGTGGTGTTTTTGTTTACTATACAAAGGAAATTCCTTCCCTTTTTCTGGGATTTACACCTTGGTGCTAGTCGCCAGCCCCTGGCCTATGGAAGGCGGGCTTGGGGTAGTCACAGCACGGGCCCCGAGGACGGGTCATGACAAATTGGTATCAGAGGAGTTCGGTTCTACCGCAGAACTCAGGACTCTGATCTTTTTCTATGTGAAGCAATAGTGTTTAGCGTATTGGGTGTGGTTATCAGTCCAGGGAGTCCAGTGTTGGTGCGGCGACCGACGTATCCATACACAAGGACCCTGACTTCTGATTTCCGACTTAATGCACGAAAACATTGATTGCGTGTGTGTTTCAAGTTTTCTTTGTGATTACTTTGTGTCAGCTCACCTGGTATACTGTTCTGACCGTGGAACATCTGTTTCCTTTTTTAGGATGGTCCAGTGATGGCAGCCAGCTAGGGTTCTGAGAGTTGAGCGTGACGACAGCCCACCGAGCGATGAGGCCTCGATGCAGGGCCCTTTGATAGCAGAGGCACCGGCGGTACCTCTACCCACCGAGCCACCGATGCTTCCAGCCCCAGCCGCTGACGATGCACGTCGCCTTAGTGCACTGCATGAGTTCCAGCACCAGCGACCTCCCAGGTTCCGCGGGGAGACGGACCCCCAGGTAGCCGAGGACTGGCTGGAGGCAGTTGTACGAGTTTTCCGGTTAGTGAGGACACCAGCAGACCTCATGGTGATCCTCGCAGCGAGCCTACTGCACGCGGAAGCGGGCCGATGGTGGAGCTTGATGCTCCAGGTGCATGATGAGGCATCTCTTCTTTGGACGGACTTTGAGAGCCTCTTCCGCTCGGATTTCGTCCCAGCCACCCTCTGTGCGGTACGCATCCAGGAGCTTCTTCAGTTGCGGCAGGGCAGCTTGACGGTCGCCCAGTACTCGGTGAGATTTACCGATCTCTCGCGCTACTCGACAGACATGGTACGGGACCCATTCTTCCGAGCCCGAACCTTTGAGCAGGGATTGAGACATAAGATCAGGGCATCACTGATCTCCCTTAGTATTCCGACTCAGGAAGGAGTACTGGAGCGATCCCTTTTGATCAAGAGCTTTCTTGCTGAGCCTTCATCAGCAGCGAGGCATACCACAGGGCGGCACGTAGCAGAGTCTTCGGTGGAAGGCAGTCGACGGACGACTCATGGGTCCAGGCAGACCAGACCCTCACGCAGACGACCTCAGGACACTGGCTCAGTAGTGTGGGGCACACAGCGCGGAGCCAGTCTTTCAAGAGTTAGGAAGTGCTACACATGCGGCGGACAGTGTCACATGGCTCGTGACTGCCCAACCCACCGTGCCGAGGAGCATCAGACGGTTGAGGGGCCACCCAGGCAGTGGCAGAGGGTCGACCGTGGTGGTCCACAGGGAGCAGGCGGACGAGGCAGAGGAGCTGGCCGAGCAGCAGGTGGTGGGCGACGCTTTGAGGCTCTACCACCACCACCACCAGGAGGTCCACCCCAACCACAGGGAGCTGGCGGGCAGAGACAGGCACAGCTCCAGGCAGCAGAGGCCTATGACCACAGCGCACCTGAGATGATTCGAGGTACTATCTGTGTCTATTCCACCCTTGCTGAAATTCTTATAGACATAGGAGCGAGTCACTCTTTCATAGCCTCTTCCCTTGTTCGGAGCTCGGATATTCCGACAGAGTCGTTGGCTCGATCCTTACGGTTAGAGACCCCTACAGGAGCAGACTCAATGATCACGCACTGGTGCCGGTAGTGTGAGCTTACTCTAGGAGGTGAGAGCTTTGGCTGGGATCTTCTTTTAGCGGCATCAAGGCCTTACGACGTCATCTTGGGCATGGATTGTTTATCTACAGTACAAGCACAGATTGATTGTATTAGGCGCAAGGTGCGATGTGTACGCACCGACGGGAGCAGGTTCACCTTCACCGGCGAGAAAGGAGCCTCTGCAGCACAGGATGGACTTCCATAGAGGAGAGGACAGCCCATCACTCATTAGTTGGCTAGCCTCATCCTAGGATCAGTTGACGTGCGGAGTCCTAGTTTTCCTGCAGTGGTGGATCAGTATGCGGACGTCTTTCCCGACGACGTTCCAGGACTACCTCCTCGTAGAGAGGTAGACTTTCATATTGACCTGTACCCCGGGACAGCCCCGATATCGACTCCAGCGTATTGGATGGCCCCCGCTGAGCTTCGAGAGCTACGAGTACAGTTGGAGGACTTGCAGGACAAGGGATTCATCTGAACCAGTTTTTCACCCTGGGCTTCCCCGATATTGTTCGCCAAGAAGGCGGACGGGAGCTTGCGACTTTGTGTCGACTATCATCTCCTGAACCAGGTGACAGTGAGGAACAAGTATCCACTACCTAGGATTGATGACATCTTCGATCAGCTCAAGGGAGCACGGTGGTTCTCGAAGATAGACCTCAGGTCAGGCTATCATCAGCTCAGAGTTCGGGACGAGGACGTGCAGAAGACGGCCTTTAGATGTCGGTATGTCCACTATGAGTTCTTGGTTATGCCATTCAGCGTAACCAATGATCCAGTGGTGTTCATGGGCCTCATGAACATGATATTTCATCCATACCTTGATCAATTTGTCGTGGTCTTCATCGACGACATTTTTATTTACTCGACGACTGAGGAGGATCATGCCTACCACTTACGGGTTGTACTAGACACACTCTGAGAGCACCAGCTTTATGGAAATCTCTCTAAGTGTCAGTTCTGGATACGTGAGGTCCACTTCTTAGGACAATTCATCTCTGAGGTGGGAGTTGCGGTGGATCCTGCGAAGATCGAGTCAGTGCTAGCTTGGGAGCCACCCAAGAGCGTGACGGAGGTGCGGAGTTTCTTGGGAATAGCTGGATACTATCGGAGATTTGTGTCAGACTTCTCCAGAGTTGTGTCACCACTCTCAGCTCTTACGAAGAAGGGGAAACCCTTTTTGTGGTCAGACAGATGTCAGCAGAGCTTTTAGGAGCTGAGACAGAGATTGACCAGCACCCCTATCATGAGGTTGCCTGAGGAGGGAGTAGGGTACGTAGTCTACTGCGATGCATCAGGGACCGGACTCAGATGTGTCCTGATGTAGGAGCGGGCAGTGATCGCCTATGGATCACGTCAGTTGAGCCCGAATGAGCAGAACTACACTACCCATGACCTGGATTTAGCAGCAGTGGTCTTCGCTCTGAAGACATGGCGACACTATCTAATGGGCGAGCGCTTTACAATTTTTTCTGACCATCAGAGTCTCAGGTACATCTTCTCTCATAAGGACCTGAACCTGAGATAGCGGCGATGGATCGGGTTCCTCCAGGACTATGACTTTGAGATAGTCTATACTCCTGGGAAGGAGAACGTGGTAGCTGATGCTCTCAGCAGGAGGATGGGCATTCATCTACTCGAGGAGGCGATAGAGAAGCTAGCTGCTTTGCGGATATCCTTTGTGGATAGAGACGGAGCATCCTTCCTTCAGTCTCTCACAGTCACCCCTCCACTACTGCAGCGGGTCAGAGAGGCACAGCGTGGGGACGCTGACTGTGAGACGCGGCGTGCGCAGATATCCTCAGGACAGGCACCTGATGGTTTCTCCTTTGGAGCCGAGTACGACTTCCTTTTCAGAGGACGTACCTTGGTACCAGTTGCTTTACGGGAGGAGGTGCTGATAGAGTTTCACACTTCTCCTTTGGCAGTACATCCTGGAGTGGCGAAGATGTACCAGGATCTCAGACGATAGCACTGGTGGTCGGGCATGAAGAAGGTTGTGGTGGAGTTCATTTCTCGAAGCCTCACCTGCCAGTAGGTGAAGGCAGAGCACCAGTTACCAGCAGGCTTGGTGCATCCCTTAGAGGTCCCAGAGTGGAAGTGGGACGGGATATCTATGGACTTCGTGACTGGACTTCTGCGCACTTCCAGTGGTCATGACTCCATTTGGGTGATTTTCGACCGAATCACCAAGTCGGCTCACTTCTTACCCATTAGAGATCAGGGCTCAGTGGAGAGCTTGGGACGTCTCTATGTTCAGGAGATTGTACGGATTCACAGTGTGCCATCATCTATCGTCTCTAATCGATATGATCGCTTTACTTCCTGGCTTTGTAAGGGTTTACAGGAGGCGTTTGGGACGCAGCTACGTCTGAGCACCGCATTTCACCCTCAGACGGATGGTCAGACGGAGAGGACCATTCAGAATCTTGAGGACATGCTTCGCGCATGTTTCCTTGACTTTGGTTGCAGCTGGGAGGACCACCTACACTTGGTGGAGTTTTCATACAACAACAGCTACCACTCCACCATCGGGATGACACCGTACAAGGCATTGTACGGCTGACCTTGCAGATCTCCTTTGTGCTGGACATACCCTGGGGAGTCAGCACTTGTGGGACCAGAGATGGTCCGGGCCATGACAGAGAAGGTCCAGGTCATCCAGGAGCGGATGAGGACAGCTCAGAGCCGGCAGAATTCTTATGCTGAAAGGAGACGGAGGCCACTATAGTTCGAGGATGGCGACCACGTCTTCTTGCATGTCTCACCTCGACGTGGATTACGGAGATTTGGCTGAGGCGGCAAGTTGTCTCCACGCTTCATCGGACCATTCCAGGTCCTCAGCAGGATTGGTGAGGTGGCTTATCGCCTGGCTCTACCACCTCAGTTGCACCGGGTGCATGACGTCTTCCACGTATCTCATCTGAGGAGATACGTTCACAACCCGATGCATATCATTGACCACGGGGAGATAGACGTTGATGATGGGGTGACTTTTGCAGAGGTCCTGGTGGAGATCGAGGATCGACAGGAGTGGGTCCTACGTGGATGGTCGATTCCTCTAGTGCGCATCAGATGGCAGCACGGGAACCTCCAGGAGAGCACTTGGGAGCGGGAGGCTTAGATGCGTGCTCAGTACCCACATTTGTTTCCCTAGTTTATGATGTATCTTTACGGGGAAATAAAGCCCTGAGGTGGGAGTAATGTAAAGACCCGTGAAATTCAAGGAAATTTTTTTTTTCTTAATTTTCCTTGGAATTTTTCAAGAACGCAGTTTCTGGCATCACCTGATTCCGAGGCCCGGTGTGCCCGGAATCATTTTCCGAAGATTGGATCAAGTACGTTCAGTAAACGAATGAGCGGGTTTTTCTAACTTTTGAACCAGTGCTCGGAATCAAATTCTGAGGGCACCTATGGAATCGCAGCACCGGTATTTTCTTAGAAACGCCTTTTCCGGAGTTGCGTTTGCTCGGGTGTGGTTTTTAATTTTTGGGGTTAAGTTAAGAAATAAAATAAAGTGGTGCGACAACTTTATTTTTATTTCACTTAAAGCCACTTAAAGCCACTTGAGCTAAGTTGAAGCGGATAGGGTGCAATCTAAAATATCCTACCCTCTTGGTAGGATATTTGTGAGGTGGGGCTCGCACGAGCCCCACCGTTTCTTTTCCCCTAAGTAACGCACCCGCGAAAACTCCTCTTTAATGAAAGTCAACTGGGGCGTTTTCTAAAACTCTTAACGCTCCTATTAATTGGACAGTTAAGACGTCACCATTAATTCACCGAATTAATGGTTCGTTTCTTAACTTTTTTTTCAAATTTTTGGCATGTTAATAAAATAAGACCAACGTATGTCTTCTTGAGGATTGCTCGTTGAGAGGATTTGGAGAAGACTCCAAGGCTTGAGATCTTCATCCTCCATCGCGAAGAACGCGAAGAACGCGAAGAATGCCGGCCTTCGACGAAAGGCGACGAAGAACTCCAAACCCTCAGAGATCGACGATGTGACTCCATGTACCGCGATGCCGACGATCCTCCTCCCGCGATGTTCTTCTGTGACGATCCTTCCCCGCGACAATCTTCGATCAACACCGATTGAGGTAGGGGATTACGGATCTTTTAAATTTCCTTTGTGGATTTTATCCTTAACATGGATTTAATTCATGAAATTAAATATGTGTGTTTTATTTAACCCTCGGAGATCGTCGACGCGACGCCGTATACCGCGACGACACGACGCCCTTCCGCGACGCGACGATCCTCTTCTTCCGCGACGGTCAATTCCATGAAGAACTCTCGTCCGACGACTACGACAGGGTAGGGGTTTTAATTCTTTAAATATTTGTGATTTATACCTGCGGCGTTTGATTAAAATTGTTGTGAGACTTTTAAAACTGCTAATGCGGTGGGTGCGGACTCACGAACAAGTCCGAACCCACCGCCCCCTTTCGTTCTTGGTGTGCGAAATGGTAGACGTCGACACAGTAGGCCGCACGGGCCATGCGGGGTCCTCACAGTGAAGGACAAACCCCGGGAAGACTTTTGGCGAAGATGTAAAGGATTTCCAACCACCGGAACTGATCCGGTGGTCCGCGGAGCAAACCGTCAGCGCGCCCTGCCGGTACGGCGGCGCCGGCGGCGGAAGGCGGCGGCGCCTGGCGCGCCGCCGAGGAGAACCATTGCGGCTGAAGCCGCGGTGGTGGCCGGCAGACGCGCGACCACGCGGGTCCGGCGAGAGACGGTACGCGGCCGGCTGTCGTGTCCGCTGGCAAGGGAGGCCCCACACGGGGCCGTGGTTCTCTCACGCGGGGGCAGCACGCCCCCCGTGCCGCTCGGCCGTAACCGGCCGAGCCGACCCCTGGCGGCCGGGCCGGGTCGCGCCCAAGCCAGGCCGGGCCACCCTGGCCGCACCGGGCCGTGCCGTCCGGGTCGAACCCAGACCCGGGTCGGGTCGGCCCGGCTCGGGTCGACCCAAGGGGGGGTTGGGCCGGGTCGGTCCGGGCCCAGACCCCCCGTTTTCGGACCTTTTTGTACTTTTCCCCGTATCTTGAGCTACGAGCCTCCGATCGATGCGCCGTCAGCGGAGATGCGATCCTTGGATCGAGACGGTCGTTTTGGTATATCACACTCAAGGTTTCGGAATACTTTGGGTTCATCCGGGTTGGTTCGTACACGAAACCAACCAGGCCCTCGGAGCGGAAACGCTCATATCTTGAGCTTCGGACGTCCGATTGACGTACCGTCGACTTTGTTGGATTCCTCTTAGTGAGACGGATCTTTTGGCTTACTCCTCCCGAGGATTGGACGCAGGTGGAGTACGGCTGGGTTGGTTTTGACTTAAAAATCAACCGGGCCCCTGGAACGAAAAAGCCAATAACTCTCAGACCGGGCGTCTGATTGATGCGCCGTCTGCGACGTTGAGTTCCTGTTGACGATACGGAACTTTTGCATACATCAACCCTAGACTATGTGTTAGTTTATGTATCAGCCTCTCGGCTCATGGAGCGGACCCTCCCGAACGAGCTTGCTGTGTGCGGGAACCCTAGAGCTAGCTGCGACTGCGACGACGACGACTGTGCAGAGATCCTCAGTGGATTCGACGACAACTATAGCACTCAGCGATCCTTTGTGGATCAGTGCTACCGATCTTGTGTGGGTCCGATCATGTGTAGGTCAGCGCTCAGCGGTCCTGTGTGGGCCAGCTCCTACAGATCCTGTGTGGGTCCGATCCTGTGTGGGTCTTTGCGGGGGTTAGTTACCTTTCGATCCTGTGTGGGTCAGATCCTTTGTGGGTCATTGCGGGGGTTAGTTACCATTCGATCCTGTGTGGGTCAGATCCTTTGTGGGTCATTGCGGGGGTTAGTTACCTATCGATCCTGTGTGGGTCAGATCCTTTGTGGGTCATTGTGGGGGTTAGTACTTATCGATCCTTTGTGGGTCCGACGGCTTAGATGAATCAGTGGAAATATCTGATCATCTCTATCATCATACAAAGAAGTATACTTGTGTGAGATGAAATCCTGTTTTTCTTTCCTATGTGGATTGTGTTGTTCTATCCTGTGTGGACTGGGTTGTACATGGGCTCGAAAGTTGGAGCGTACTAGAATTGATGACTTAGGTATATGTATGGGCATATACCTAAGCAGTGTCGAATGTTACTTCGTGATTGTATCTTTCCTTTGTGGATTATCCTTTGTGGATTCTGGGAGACCTTCGGGGGTCTCGGGGTCCCTACTGAGTAGCTTATACTCACCACTGCACGGGCTATGCCCGCACTACGTTGTGTTGGTTGCAGACGACGGACAGCGCTGATCGTGGTTGAGGCTTGCGGAGCAGGACGGTACCTGGAGGTTGACCACTGGGCGGGACGTACTCGGAGCGGTCGGCTGGACCCGAGGAGCAGTGGAGGATATCTGTACCCACCCTTCAGGTGGGATTTCCAGTGGACAGCTCGTCGTTGCGGCTTTACTTTTCAGTTGTTGTTTTCCCTTTCCAATTGTACTTTACTTTTAGTTTGGGTTTCTTTATTGGCCCACTTACTTTTCCGCACTTACTGTTGTATCAGTTTTTACTTAGTATTTACTTCTCCCTGCTTGATCTGTAGTGTTTGTGGTTTTCTATACAAAGGAAATGCCTTCCCTTTTCCGGGATTTATGCCTTGGTGCTAGTCGCCAGCCCCTGGCCTATGGACGGCAGGCTTGGGGTAGTCACGGCACGGGCCCCGAGGACGGGTAGTGACAGGGGTCTCGCGGCAGCAGCACCGGCCGGCTGGACCGGGCTGGCCGTTTCAGAAGGGAGACCGGGGGTCTTAACCCCCAGCTGGCACGGAGCGGCCCACACGTGGGAGGGCCGCGGTTCTCAATCAGGGGGGCAGTGCCACCCCCCCCCCCCCCCCTTTCCGCGACAGCACGGCCGAGCCGAGCTGTCTAGCCACACGGGTCGCGCCCGCGCCAGGCCAACCTACCGCGCAAGTCGGGCCGAGCCGCACTGGATGGGCCAGGCCGCGCCCTAATGGGCCGGAACCAGACCTGGTTTGGGTCGACCCGGTTCAGGCCGACCCAGGGGGTCTCGGGCCGGGTCGGTCCGGGCCCAAAACCCCCTAAAACCAGACAGTTTCGTTTCTTTTGCTCATATATTGGGATATGGACCTCTGATCGATGCATCATCAGTTGCGATGTGATCCATGGATTGAGGCGGTCATTTCGGTATATTACACTCAAGGTTTCGGAGAACTTTGGGTACGGCCGGGTTGGTTCGAACACGAAACCAACCGGGCCCTCGAAGCAGAAATGCTTATAACTTAAGCTCTGGACGTCAGATTGAAGTGTCGTCGACTTTGTTGGTTTCCTCTTAGTCAGACGGACCTTTTGGATTACTCCGATCGAGGTTTGGACGCAGTTGGAGTGTGTTCGGTCTGGTTTTGACTTAAAAACCAACCGGGCCCTTGGAACGAAGAAGCCAATAACTCTCAGACTGGGCGTCTGATTGACGTGTCGTCTGTCGCATTGGCTTCCCTTTGTCGAGACGGAACTTTGGGATACATGAACTCCAGACTACGTTTCAGTTGATGTATCTACCCCTTGGCTCGTGGAGCATACCCTCTCGAAAATGAGCATGCTGTGTGCGGGAGCCCTAGAGATGGTTGCGACTGCGACGACGACTACACTGAAATCCTATGTGGGTTCGGCAGCGATGAAGACCGTACTGAAATCCTCTGTAGGTTCGACGGTGATGATGACTTCCCTGAAATCCTCCGTGGGTTCAGCAGCGATGAATACCGTACTGAAATCCTCCGTGGGTTCGACGGTGATGAAGACTGCACCGAAATCCTCCGTGGGTTTGGCAGCGATGAAGACCGTACTGAAATTATCCATGGGTTCGACGGCGATGACTACTGTTCTTGTATCCTACGTGGGTTTGGCAGTGTTTGACTCTGTTCTTGCTATCCTACGTGGGTCTGGCAGAGTAGCTGGTCTGTATCCTATGTGGGTCCGACAGCTTAGCTGGTTTAGTATCCTTCGTGGTTCCCAGCTTAGATGAATCAGTGGCTACATCTATCATCTCTTTACCCTAAGAAGAAGTATACCTGTGTGAGATGAGTCTTGACTTTCAATCAATATCTTCGATATGATTTACTTGCCTTCCTATGTGGATTGAGTTGTGTTATCCTGTGTGGATTGGTTTGTACTCCTATGTGGACGTGATCAAACTTTGGCTCAGATGTTGGAGCCGAACGAGAATTGATGACTTAGGTATATGTATGGGAATATACCTAAGTAGTGTTGGTTGTTACTTCGTGATTGTATCTTTCCTTTATTTATTATCCTTTGTGGATTCTGGGAGATCTTTGGGGGGTCTTGAGGTCCCTACTGAGTATCGTATACTCACCCATGCACGGGCTATGCCCGCACTACGTTGTGTTGGATGCAGACGATGGACAGCGCTGATTGTGGTTGAGGCTTGTGGAGCAGGTCGGTACCTGGAGGTGGACCACTGGGTGGTACATACATGGAGCGGACGGCTGGACCCAAGGAGCTGAGGAGGCTATCTGTACCCACCCTTCAGGTGGGACTTCCAGTGGACGGCTCAACGTTGCTGCTTTACTTTCAGTTGTTGTACTTTCTTTCCAGTTGTACTTTACTTTTAGTTTGGGTTTGTATTCTGGCCCATTTACTTTCCACACTTACTTTTGTACCCAGTTCTACATAGTTTTACTTCTACTGGCTTACTCTATGGTGTTTTTTTACTTAAAAATTCAATGCCTTCCCCTTTGGGATTTTACAAGAACGTTGTTTCTGACAGCACCTAATTTCGAGGCCCGGTGTGCCCGAAATAATTTTCTGAAGTTTAGCTCTGGTACGTTCAGTGAACGAACGAGTAGGTTTTCCTAACTTTTGAAACGGTGGTCGGAATCGAAATCTGAGGGCACCGATAGAATCCTAGTGTCTATAATTGTTTAGTAACACCTTTTCCAGAGTTGTGTTTGCTCGGGTGAGGTTTTTAAATAAATGGGTTAACTAAAGAATAAAATAAAATATTGTGCTACAAATTTTATTTCTATTCTAAGTAGTATAACCTAGGCATGGTGGTTGGAGTGGGACCCACTAATATCCTAACTCCACTAGGTATGATATTAGTGAGGTGGGGCCCACACGAGCCCCACCCCCTTAATTTCCTTTTTACCTCCCTCTCGTGCTTTTAATATGTAACTCACCTGCACTGCTTTTAAATGCCATGTCAACCCTCAAAATTAATTTGGATATTAAACCCTCTTCAATTAATTCAATTAATTGAATGATATTTGTTTTTTAATTTCAAATTAATGGCATGCATGAGTGATAATAAAATAAGACATGACTTGTTTTATAGGGGTTGATTCATTGTGCGAAAGGAAGGGAGGACTCTTGCGATCTTGAGGAATATCTCCTTCCTCGTCAAAGAACGCGAAGAACGCCGAGTCTTCGACGAAGAAATCCATCACCACAAGGGAATCACTGTTCCTTTTCCTCTCTTCTCCACTTCCGGTGAGAGACACCTTCTTCGGCGAACACCGACGATGATTACGGAGCATCGATCTGCGACGCCGTCTTCCGTAACACCGTCTTGCACAACATCATCTTCCATGACGACCTTTTCCCGCGACGAACCTCGTTCGACGACTTCATCCATGTAGGGTTTAATTTCGTTCATGGATTAATCTTTTCTGTTCTTAGTCTTTTATTTGGGGCCGCTTGTTATCAACTTAATGGGAGGAGGTCGGACCGCACGAACACGGCCGACCCTCCTCTCCCTTGGTTGTTGTGTTTGTTGCGGCTCGAAAGAAGGCGGAGCGGTGCAACAACACCGCGCGGAAATAGGGAGGAATGTGGCGAAGAAGCACGGTGTCTTCCTGCCATGCCGTTGAGGCCGAACAAGCCGTGGCGCCGTCGCGCCCCGCCGGAGAACCACGAAGTGGTCGCGCCCGGAGCGGGGCCGCAGCGGAGGGGCGCGGCGCCATCGCGACGTGCCAGTCAGACAAGGCCGCGGCTCAAAGACATAGCGGTGCAAGGTGGGGCGGACGAAACTGCCGGCCACTGGCACCTTAGAGGACGGGACCGCGGCGGTCCCGCGGCGGCAGCACCGGCTGGCCGGACCGGGCCGACCGTTTCGGAAGGGAGACCGGAGGTCGTAACCCCCGGCTGGCAAGAAGGAGCGGCCCCATGTGGGGGGGGCATGGTTTCAATCAAGGGGGGTATCCCCCCCCCCTTCCGCTCGGCTTGGCCAGTGCCCGCGCCAGGCCAACCGGCCGCACCGGTTGGTCTGGGTCGGTCCGGGCCCAAAACCCCCTAAAACCGGACAGGTTTGTTCATTTGCCCAGATCTTGGGATAAGGACCTCCGATTGATGCACCATCATTTGCAATACGATCCTTGGATCAAAACGGTCGTTTAGGTATATTATACTCAATGTTTCAGAGAACTTTGGGTACAGCCGGGTTGGTTCGAACCCGAAACCAACCAGGCCCTCAGAGCAGAAAAGCTTATAACTTGAGCTCCGGATGTCTGATTGACGTTCCATCGACTTTTTTGGATTCCTCATGATGAGACGGATCTTTTGGTATACTTCACCATAGGTTCGGACGTAAATTGAGTATGTTCGGGTTGGATTGTACCCGAAATCCAACTGGGCCCCTAGAACGGAAAAGCTGATAACTTTTAGACTGGACGTCCGTTGGACGAACCGTCAGCGGAATTGGTAATCACGTTGAGAAACAGTCCCTATGAGTATACCCTATGAGAGTTTGGGGTACATTTGAGATACGGTCGGGTTGGTTCGTACACAAAACCAACCAGGTCCCTAGGACGAAAAGGCTAATAACTCACAGACCGGGCGTCTGATTGACGCACCGTCTGTTGCATTGATACCCCTATGACGAGGCGGTTCTTTGAGATACTTCTTCGTGGTACTTTGTGATACTTGTATTATCCACTAGTGGATTGTGGAGAGGATCCTCCCGGAGGCGAGCATACGGAGTACAATGACCTTCTAGCTGGCTGAGACCTGATGACTGCTTGTCCGATTTAATTCTGAGTGACTTGCATAGCCCAGTGGGGAGCACTAATTTGTGAGGTGATAGACCCATGGCAGAGGAGCACTACTTTGTGAGGTGGCAGACCCGTGGTACTCGACAGGAGGAGTACCTCTGTAGGCTATGAAGGGGAGCACTACTGTGTGATGTGGCAGAGCCATGGTGGAGGAGCACTACTTTGTGAGGTGGTAGACCTGCGGTACTCGACATGAGGAGTACCTCAGCAGTCTAAGGTCTCTGAGTAAAACCTAGGAGTCATGACATGACTACTGCACTCGACAGAGGAGGAGTTCTCCAGCAGCCATGTTTTTCATCATCGTGAATAAAAATCCTTGTTTGAGCTGAGTCGTTGACCTATGTGTTTACCTCATGATTGATATGGGTCACTTGATAACTTAGGTATATTTAGGGGAATATATCTAAGTAGTGGTTATCCGTTGATTTCATAACCTTTGTGTTTCCTTATGATTG
Organism: Viscum album; assembly: GCA_963277665.1. Classification (NCBI taxonomy): domain Eukaryota; kingdom Viridiplantae; phylum Streptophyta; class Magnoliopsida; order Santalales; family Viscaceae; genus Viscum; species Viscum album. The sequence continues at coordinate 194,977,934 of OY728127.1, forward strand.
AGATGGGTTACTTGATAACTTAGGTATAAGTATGGGCTTATACCTAAGTAAGGGTTATCTGTTGAGATTCTGCTTTCTGGTTATACTTGTTGGATTTAGAGAGACCTTGAGGGTCTCGGGGTCCCTACTAAGTATCGTTATACTCACCCCTGCACAGGCTATACCCGCACCTTGTTGTGTTGGATGCAGATGATGGACAGTGCTGACGGAGTCCGAGTGTTCGAGGACTGGACCGTACCCGGAGGTGGATCTCACGACGAGTCGGTACCTGGAGGAGACAGATGGATGAAAAATCGGATGTGGAGTGCTGAGGAGGACATATGTACCAACTCTTCAGGTAGGATCTGTGGTGGACGATCCAGGAGCTGTGTGTCATCTTCCAACTACTTGTCTTATCTATTGTACTTTACTTTCAGCTGTAATTGTACCTATCTATTGGGCTTGTATTTCTGGCCCCTTTCTACTTTCAGCACTTTTGTTACTGTTGTACTTAGTTTTTTCTTCCTCTTGTACTCTGGTTGTGTTTTTGTTTACGTTTATAAAGGCAACGCCTTCCCAATTACAAGGATTTATGCCTTTGGTGCTAGTCTCCAGCCCCTGGCCTATGGAAGGCGGGCTTTGGGTAGTTACAACACGGGCCCCGGGGGACGGGTCGTGACAAATTGGTATCATAGGAGTCGGTTCTACCGCAGAACTTGTAACTCTGATATTTATTTTTTATGAAGCAATATTGTTAAGGGTACCGAGTGTGGTTTTCAGTTCAGGGAGTCCAGTGTTGGTGCGGGCGGCTGACGTATCCATACACCAGGACCCTGAAAACTGATTTTGGACCCAGTGTACGAAAACACTAATTGTGTGTGTGTTTTCAAAAGGTTTTCCCTTAAAACAGCTCAAACCAGGTCAGCTCACCAGGTATAAATCATTTGACTGTGTCACGTCTGTTTCTTTCAGGATGCCTCCCTATGGACGACCAGCTAGAGCCCCAAGAGTGGTACGTACTGACAGCCCACCGAGCGACGAGGCCTCAGTACAGGGCCCTATCCCATTTGAGGAATCAGCGGAGGCACCAGCGGTACTACCACCTGTTGGGACACCGATGCCACCAGCCCCAGCAGCAGAGAGTGCACGTCGCTTGAGCGCACTGCATGAGTTCCAGTGCCAGAGGCCACCCAGGTTCAGAGAAGAGACAGACCCGCAGGCGGCTGAGGATTGGCTAAAGTTCGTGGTGAGAGTCTTCAGTCTAGAGGGGACGCAAATAGACTTTATGGTGATCCTTGTTTCCAGCCTCCTTCAGACAGTAGCAGGAAGATGGTGGAGCCTGATGCTCCAGATGCATGACGACGCATCACTTCTGTGGGCAGACTTTGAGAGCATGTTCCAGGAAGAGTTTGTACCATCCACCCTTCGAGTGGTGCGGATCCAGCAGCTACTTCATCTGCAGCATGGTTGCATGAGTGTAGCTCAGTACTCAGCGAGGTTCACAGACCTCTCACGCTACTCTACAGACATGGTACGGGACCCGTTCTTCAGGGCCTGGACCTTCGAGCAGGGGATCAGGCGAGAGATTAGAGCTTCAGTTGTTTCTCAAAGCATCCTGACGCAGATAGGGGTGTTAGAGAGAGACCTCCTAGTGTAGATTTTCCTTGCTGAGCAATCTCCAGCAGCAAAACCCACTACTAATCGACATACAGTGGATTCTTATACAGCTGGAAGTAGACAGCTGACGCAGAGGTCCAAAAGGACGAGACCCACCGGTGGCCAACTGCACGACACAGTTTCAGTTGTGCGGGGAAACCGGGGTGGAGTCAGAGCCAGTCGTGCCAAGAGTCGGCAGTGTTACTCCTGCGGTGGGCTTGGTCACATGGAACGTGACTGTTCGACCTGCCGTATAGATGATCAGCAGATAGATGAAGAACCCCTTAGACAGAGGCAAAGGTTCGATCGAGGCGGACTGCAAGGAGCAGAAGACCGAGGTAGGGGAGCTGGCTGTGCAGCTGGAGGTGGACGACGCTCCGAGGTGTTGCCACCACCACCACCAGGAGGTCCACCCTGACCGCAGGGAACATGTGGTCATGTGAGAGCTCAGCTTTAGGCAGTAGAAGCATACGACTACGGATCTCCGAAAGCTGGCGGACAAGAGTGGGTCTAGTTCCAGGCATGGGACCTTTGATCTTGGTGCTTCTAGTTTCTTTGTTGTTGTTTGCTGTTGTTGTGTGTCTTTGTACTTGAGTTGCAGTAATAAAAGAAACTTTTCCTTGTGATGTTTTCTTCCTTTCTTTTTGTGTACTAAGAGGTTCCGGTTTAAACTGTTGAATTGACCCTCACTTTTGAGATTCCTACTAGAGGAGACGCAGTGACCACACAATGATACCGACAGTGTGACTCAACCCTTGGAGGCGAGAGTAACGGTTGGATCTCTTGGTAGTAGCATCGATGCCTTACGATGTCATCCATGGCATGGATTAGTACCATTCATGACAGGATTGACTGTTTTAGGCAAATAACATGGTTCATCCAGGGAATGAGATAGGATTTCTCTTATCGACAAAGAAGAAATCTTAGAAGCTCTTGTGGGACAACAGATGGTCCAGGATACGACAGAGAAGGTGTAGATCATCCACGAGCGGATGAAGACTGCACAGAGCAGGCATAAATCATATGTTGATAGGAGACAGGACCACTGGAATTTGAGGATGGCGACCATATTTTCTTATGAGTCTCACCTCGACGAGGTCTATGGAGATGTGGCTGAGGCGGAAAGTAATCTCCGAGGGTCAGTGGACCTTTTCAGGTCCTCATCAGGGTAGGCGAGGTGGCTTACCATATGACCCATCCACCTCAGTTGCACCAGGTGCACAACAACTTCCACGTATCTCAACTGGGGAGATACATGCTTGACCCGACGCATATCATCGACCATGGGGAGCTGGACATTGGCAATAGGGTGACTTTTGCGGGATTACAGTAGAGGTTGAGTATCGATATGAGTGGGTCCTACTAGGATGGTCGATTCCTCTTGTGCACTTTCGTTGGAAGCACGAGAACCTCCAGAAGAGCACATGGGAGCGGAATGCTCAGATTCGTGCTCAGTACCACTTTTGTATCCCTATTTTGTGTTAATGATTTAAGGGGATGTAAAGCCCTGAGGTGGGAGTAATGTAAAGACCCGTAAATTTAAAGGAATTTTTTTTTCTTAATATCTTTGGGATTTTACAAGAATGCAATTTCTGAAGGCACCTGATTCTGAGGCCCGGTGTTCCCGAAATAATTTTCGGAACTTTAGCTCGGGTACGTTAAGTGAACGAACAAGCGGGTTTTCCTAACTTTTGAACCGGTGCTCGGAATTGACATTCGAGGGCACCGATAGAATCGAAGCGCCGGTAATTGTTTAGGAACACCTTTTCTGGAGTTGCGTCTGCTCGGGTGAGGTTTTTAAATAAATGGGTTAACTAAAGAATAAAATAAAATATTGTGCTACAAATTTTATTTCTATTCTAAGTAGTATAACCTAGGCATGGTGGTTGGAGTGGGACCCACTAATATCCTAACTCCACTAGGTAGTATATTAGTGAGGTGGGGCCCACATGATACCCACCCCCTTAATTTCATTTTTACCTCCCTCTCGTGCTTTTAATATGAAACTCACCCACACCCCTTTTAAATGCCATGTCAACCCTCAAAATTAATTTGGATATTAAATGCTCTTCAATTAAGTCAATTAATTGAAAGAAATTTGTTTTTGAATTTCAAATTAATGGCATGCATGAGTGATAATAAAATAAGACATGGCTTATTTTATTAGGGGTTGATTCGTTGTGCGAAAGGAAGGGAGGACTCTTGCGCTCTTTAGGAATATCTCCTTCCTCATCAAAGAACACGAAGAACGCCGAGTCTTCGACGAAGAACTCCATCACCGCAAGGGAATTGCAGTGCCTTTTCCTCCCTTCTCCACAACTGGCGAGAGACACCTTCTTCGGCGAACGCCGACGACACTTACGGAGCATCGATCCGCGACGCCATCTTCCACAACGCCGTCTTCCGCAACATTGTCTTCCATGACGTCATTTTCCAGTGATGATCCACATTCAATGACTTCATCCATGTAGGGGTTAATTTCATTCATGTATTAATCTTTGTCATTCTTCGTCTTTTATTTGGGGCTGCTTGTTATCAACTTAACGGGAGGAGGCCGGATCGCACGAACACGGCCGACCCTCCACCCCCTTGGTTGTTGTGTTTTTTGCGGCTCAAAAGAAGGTGGCGCGGTGCAACGACACTGTGCAGAAACATGTAGGAATGCGGCGAAGAAGCGAGGCGCTGTCGCGCCGTGCCGTTGAGGCCGAACAAGTCGCAGCGCCGTCGCGCCACGCCGGAGAACCACGAAGAGGCCGCGGCCGGAGCGGTGCCATGGCGGACGGGCGCGGCGCCGTCGCACTGCGCCGGTCGGACAAGGTCGTGGCTCAAATCCACGGCGGTGCATGGTGGGGCGGCCGGAACTGCCGGCTGCCGGCACCTCGGAGGGCGGGACCTCGGCGGTCCCGCGGCGGTAGCACCGGCTGGCAGGACCGGGCCGGCTGTTTCGGAAGGGAGACAGGGGGTTGTAACCCCCGACTAGCAAGAAGGAGTGGCCCCATGTGGGGGGCCGTAGTTTCAATCAAGGGGGCAGCCCCCCCCCCCCCTTCCGCTCAGCTTGGCCAGTGCCAAGCTGGCCGCATGCGGGTCGCGCCGCGTCAGGCCAACCGGCCACCCAGGTTGGACCAGCCGCACCAGGCTGGGCCGCGCCACGTCCTAAAGGGTCAGACCCGGACCCGGGTCAGGTCGACCCGGTTCGGGCCGACCCAAGGGGGTCAGGGGCCAGGTCGGTCCGGGCCCAAAACCCCCTAAAACCGGACAGGTTCGTTAATTTTCCTATATCTTGGACTACGGACCTCCAATTGATGCACCAAGAGTTGTGATGCAATCCTTGGATCGAGACGGTCGTTTCGGTATATTACACTCAAGGTTTCGGAGAACATTGGGTATGGCCAGGTTGGTTCGAACTCAAAACTAACCGGGCCCTCGGAGCGAAAATGCTTATAACTTGAGCTCCGGATGCCCGATTGACGTGCCCTCGACTTTGTTGGATTCCTCTTGATGAGATGGATCTTTTGGTATACTTCACCAGAGGTTTGGATGTAAATGGAGTATGGTCGGGTTGGATTGTACCCAAAATCCAACCGGGCCTCTGGAATGGAAAAGCTGATAACTTTCAGACCGGACGCCTGTTTGGCGAACCGTCAGTGTAATTGGTAATAACATTGAGAAATGGTCCCTATGATTATACCCTATGAGTGTTCAGGTACGGTTGAGATACGGTCGGGTTGGTTCGTACACGAAACCAACCGGGTCCCTAGGACGAAAAGGCTAATAACTCACAGACCGGGCATCCGATTGGCCCGCCATCTGTTGCGTTGAGACCCCTATGACGTGGCGGTCCTTTGAGATACTTCTTCGTGGGACTTTGTGATACTTGGAGTATCGACCAGTGCCTCGTGGAGGGGATCCTCCCGGAGGCAAGCATACGGAGTATAGTGACCTTGTAGCTGACTGAGACCTAATGACTGCTTGTCCGATTTGATTCGGAGTGACTTGCATAGCCCTGTGGGGAGCAATGCTTTGTGAGGTGGAAGACCTATGGAAGAGGATCACTACTTTGTGATGTGCCAGACCTGCGGTACTCGACAGGAGGAGTGCCTCTGTAGGCTATGAGGTGGAGCACTACTGTGGTAGGTGGCAGACCCATGGCGGAGGAGCACTACTTTGTGAGGTGGTAGACCTGCGGTACTCGACAGGAGGAGTACCTCCGCAGTATAAGGTCAGTGAGTGACACCTTAGAGTCGTGACATGACTACTGCACTCAACAGAGGAGGAGTTCTCCAGCAGCCGTGTTTTTCATCATCGTGAATAAAAATCCTGTTTTGAGTTGAGTCTTTGACCTATGTGTTTACCTCATGATTGAGATGGGTCACTTGATAACTTAGGTATATGTATGGAAATATATCTAAGTAGTAGTTATCCGTTGAGTTCATAACCTCTCTGTTTCCTCATGATTGAGATGGTTTACTTGATAACATAGGTATAAGTATGGGCTTATACCTAAGTAAGGGTTATCTGTTGAGATTCTTCTTTGTGGTTATCCTTGTGGGATTTAGAGAGACTTTGAGGGTCTCGGGGTCCCTACTGAGTATCGTTATACTTACCCCTACACGGGCTATGACCGCACCTCGTTGTGTTGGATGCAGATGACGGACAGCGCTGACGGAGGCCGAGCATTCAAGGACTAGACAGTACCCGGAGGCGGATCTCACGACGAGTCGGTACCTGGAGGAGACACACGGATAGACGATCAGACGTGGAGTGCTGAGGAGGACATCTATACCTACCCTTCAGGTAGGATCTGTGGTGGACGATCCAGGAGTTGCATTTCATCTTCCAACTGCTTGTCTTTTCTGTTGTACTTTACTTTCAGTTGTAGTAGTACCTATCTATTGGGCTTGTATTTCCGTCCCCTTTGTACTTTCATCAATTTTGTTACTGTTGTACTTAGTGTTTTCTTCCGCTTGTACTCTGGTTGTGTTTTTGTTTACGTTTATAAAGTCAACGCCTTCCCAATTATAGGGATTTACACCTTTGGTGCTAGTCGCTATCCCCTGGCCTATGGAAGGCGGGCTTGGGGTAGTTACGACATGGGCCCCAGGGTATGGGTCATGGCAATAACGGTTTGTCTAATTACATTCTTCCCCCTATTAAAATTTACAGCATGAAATCTCATTTCACATTAATAGGTGAGGGTACTTCACTATCATCACCTTCTTTGATTCCCAAGTCACTTCTTCATACATATGGATACTCCAATGCACATTGAAAAGGCCAATTGTATTTTTCTGTATAAATTTATCTCTCTAGTCTAGATTCATTACAGAATAATTCTTATATGAGAGATAATCCTATAGTTTTACCACCATTTAGTTCAATACATGAGAGTATTCTTGTATGTACGTCCTCAGGGGAGATACAAAGAACACATCATGAATTTTATCTATACATAGGGGAAGTGTAGAGCCAATAGTCTATTTATCAAATGTGATCACAGTTCTCAAAGGGGCCAATGTACCTTATGATAGGCATCCATTTCTTTCCAAACTACATGAATCATTTCAATTGTTATTTTTGAAGGAAGACATTATATCAAATATCGAACACAATGTCCTTCAATGGATGTCACCATAGCTCTCATACTGAGTTTGGAAATATTTGATATGTTGATGGATGGCTTGATCCTTCTCAATCATTTCATTCACAATATCAATTCCATGTTTCTATCATTTTCCTACTTCATCCCCACATGTTTGAGTTCTACAATTCTTTCCTTGGAGAGCATCATATGGAGGCATCTGAATAGTAATGTGGAAGCTATTGTTGTATGATAACTTAACCAATGGGATATACTGATCCCATCCTCCTTTGAATTAAATTTTCCTTGATCTGAGTATGCATTCAAGATTTTTAATTGTCTTTTTGTATTTGATATCATTTAGGGGGTGATAGGTCATGATGAAATTAAAATAGTTACTCGAGGAATGTTGGAGACCTCTCCAAAATGTATATGTGAACCACAGATCATGATTAGTGACTATTGAGTGTTTCACCCATGAATCCTAACCAACTCTTTCACATATATCATGGACAGTTTTTAGTGATAAATCTCTATGTATAATAATTAACTAGGAATTCTTGGTGATTCATTCCACCTAAACCCATAAATCATTATTTTCATTAAATGTATTCAGCCGACAGATGATGAACTCCATGAAGACTTTTTCCCATTTCAACGTGGGTATATAAAATGGTTGCATCATCTATTTTCTCTTCTGACACTCTTTTTTAACATGCTGACATATCATGATCCTTATCATATACTAAGAAATCTTCGTTCTCATGTTTTCCTAATATAAGTGTTTTCCAAAAACATTGTACGTCTTCATTCTTCGAGGATGATTCAAGAAATGATAGATCTTTGCATTATCAAATAGCTCCCTCTTTATCATAGGAGATGAAGGCACACAAATTCTTGTTAAAAACATTACCACAACATCATCATCTATATGGATCTCTAGTATATTATCTACCCATAAATCATTATCCTTATTTGTATGCTCCAAATTATCTCTTGGTGCCTAGTTACTATTATATTAAATATATTGTTTGAAATTAATTTAGACTAGTTAGGATTTATTTTCAGCTATTATGATTTCTAAATCTTTTCTTTCAATATCAAAGAAGATAGGGTCTTTCTCAAACAACATCATGGATAGAGTAGTAGGTTCATTTCCACTAAAATCACATGCTACCATGTTCACCTTACTAGGATGATAGTAAATAGATAAATTGTAGTATTTAATTTTCACTAACCATCTCTACTGATGCATGTTTAGATCTTTTTGTGTGAATTTATTCATTAAGATATTTTTGTTGGTATATATTTCAATCTTCTCGTTATATAGGTAGTGTTACTATATTTTCAAGGAAAAAAGAATAGCAGCTAGCTAAAGATCATTTTATGGGTAGTTCTTCTCAAGTATCATCAACTATCATGAGGCGCATGCTACCACATTATCATTTATCATGAGTAAAAAACCAACAAATTTCATTGATGAATCATTGTACATCACAAAACATTATCCAATTTTTGGTAATGTGAGTACTAGTGTAGTTATCAACCTCTTATCTACCTCTTTGAATCTATCATCATATAATTCCATCTAGAGATATAAAACCATTTTCCTTATTAATATAGTTATCTGGATTGAGAATCATGAGAATGTTCTCAAAAAACCAACATACCACCCTACAATTCCAATACAACTATAAATTTCAATGAAACTATATGGTCTTGGAAATTTCTATGTTTCTATTTTTTTTTTTGCATGGTCCATATGTATTCCCTTACTTAAGATCACATGCCTCAAGAATATGATTTGTGGGATAAAAAATTCACACTTTCTATACATGTAATAAAATGTACCCTTCCATAATGTTTCCAAAACATGCCTTCTATGTTTTTTATATTCCTCCTTGATCCTTTAGTGGATTCTAATATCATCGATAAACGCTATAAGAAATTTTTTGACGTAATGTCAAAATAAAATATTCATATAATCTATGAATATTTCTAGTGTATTAGTATGTCGTAAGGGAATCATCATAAACTCAAAGTTAACAAGCATTGTAGGGAAGGAAGTCTTATGAATATCTTCATTTTTTGCCTATAGCTGATGATATATAGAATGAAGATCCACAGTTAATATGTACTGAGCTCCCCAAATCTGATTGAAAAATCCATCAATCCATGGGATATGATTATTTTTCATTATGGTGGTCTTGTTGAGTTCTTGATTATTGATACATAGCTACATTGATCAATCCTTATTGTTAACAAAGTGTACTGTTGCACCCCAAGGTGATACACTGGGGTGTAAGAACCCTTTTTCCATGTGCTCTGGAACCTTATTCTTTAACTCCTCTAGTTCGATAGGGGGAATCCTATAGGGACTTTTGGATATATGAGAAAATATATGTGTGTGTTATATTTATAATTCTACCTCAAAATCTAGGTGATGTCTGGTTAACTCTTTACGAAATACATCTTTGTATTCCCTTACATTGGGAATTTCTCTATGGTTGATATCATCTATTGACTAAACCATTTGATTGATGGATTCTCATTTAGTGGGAATCAATACCCACACCATTTGAGGATTTTATTAATGAAATTCATGATCATTCCAGCATTTGTAGTGGATCATGGGATAGTTCAGAATATGAAAATATATTTCCTTTTCCTAATAGTAGATGTCTTCTATATATAATGGGAGTCAATCGATATCAATTATAGCATTGAATTACACCAAGAGATGTATCGTGAGATTTTCTGGGATAGTATTCACACATACTCCAATAGGAGAAGAATATAACACATATATTACAATGATATAACCATTTTATGGATTTCACACCATCAATATTTTGGGGCTTCAATTTCATGGTTATATAAACAATCATGATAAAAATGAATGTGTAGAACCAGAATCAAATAAGTCTTCTTTCTTTATTCAGTGAATATGAAGTATACATTGTATGACTTATTTTTATTTATATAAGTTAACAGTAGTGATGGAATAAGACTTACCTTGTTCCTTTTTATTTGGTTCCCAATGACGCTGATTACCCTTAAATACTTGAGGGTCAGTGCACTGGCTTGTGCAGTGTCCTTTATCCCTTCTGTTGTAGCATTGGACAATGAGTGGTGGTATCCTTTCCACCATTGTATCGGCTAGTTTCATTATACCACTCTAACATTCATGAGAATTGTATAGTTCTATCCCACACTTATTGAATTTCCCCATCCCATTGATACAATTCCCATGATTCTTCTTCCCACATTTTTATCAGGCGAGTGCTTTTGATTTCCTTACACCATTTTCATTAGTTACCATAGTTTGTAACTAAATAGTTCATTTCCTAACATCATATCCATGGGACCATTCTCCAAACTATATATCCATTTGGACACCACATCAAAAAAAATCTTCATAAATACCAAAGTCTTAAATTTCTGAAGAAATTTGATGTTCTGGTTTCAATCTACTACAGAATATATCAATTTTTCTATCATTGTTGATAATAAAACCTGAAGCTTATATTGCATGCCATGTGAAATTTTCTTTTTAGGATGTGATATATTAACCTTCCTTTTGATTTTTCATTATGAATTATTTATCCATGTTTGTACTAAGAGTTCACGTTAAAAAAATTTAAGAATAATTTTCTTACATTCCTCCTATTCCATATCTTAAATTTCATTTGGATTTGTGTTCATAATCAATGCCCACCATTGATCAAAATATACTTCTAAATGGTTAACAGATAGAGTCACCTTCTACATATTAGAATAGTGATGAATTGAAAAATACCTTCTCTATTTGTTTGAAACACTATTCCATGACTTGTGGATCAGATGAATCAGTAAATGTCGGTGGACGTTTCCACATAAAACACTCGATTACCAGTTTCTTCCTCTTTTTGGAAGGAAGATGATCCACATTATTCATGTTATTCTACATAACCTATGTCTAATGGATAAGCATCTCTATGAAATTTTAAACTTCACATCCCAATTCACTGGGGATGTCATTATACAAATCACTACATTTTCCCTCACATGAGATGCTGGACTAGTTTCTCATATTTCCCACAATTCACTATAATAGAGAAGGTTAGAATAAAATAAAATTCAACATGTCATAAATAATTAATTAATAACATTTTTAAATTATGTCTAATGGAATATATTTTTGGATCCTTGTGTTTTACATTTTTCTAATATAAATAATCTTTGGTTCATACATTTTCATAGTCTCATTATTTGGTTTGAAACTAGGGTTCATTGGTCTGAATTCCCAAATTAACTAAACCATACACTGATAAAAACTAAAGATACATCAGTTTTCATAAATATATTATTACTTAATTTTAAATACAACCATCATAATATCATTAAAAACCAGGATCTGAAGGTATAATGTCTTTATATAATTTTGTCTATAAATAACATTTACAAAATAAATAATAAACATTTATTGAATTCCATCTTTAACATATTCTTATTGGCCCTCATGTTCTCCTTATTAAAAGTTATCACCTAACGATATACATCAATGAATGTGATGATAATGAATCCAATTAATAATATAGATAATAAAATGAAACAATATAAAATGGGGTGACCATAATCCTTCCCAGCATAAAATTTTCATTAGACCATAGTCATTAGAGTAAACATTAAAAAAAGTTTTTGAATTTTGAAAAGAATAAAAATAAATAACATTTTCTTATTTGTAAAATACCACACTAAAATTAATTTATCTAATGAGATATATCAAATTTAATAATTCATTAGAAAAATATATAATTTTTGGTTCACTCATCACAACATAATATTTACATTATTATACATGTCGTATAAAATAAATATAAATCACGGAAATTAAATAAACCATTTAAGGAAAATTGGTTTTATAATGAATAAATTCATGTATAAACATTAGGGTTCCAAATATAAAAAGTTAATAACATACTGGGTATAAAAATAATTAATATATATTGAATAATAATAATTATAAAGATATGTAAAACATGTGTTTTTTGAAGGAAGATTACTTTTACAGAAAAAATTATTCTTTTATAAAATAAAATTTGAAGACTGTATATCCATAAACTAAAATAATAGGATAATGTAATGATATTTTAGGAACTTTAATGGATATTATATATTAATAATGGACTATAAGTGGTAAAATATAAGGGAAGAGAGTTGGGTTCCATAATTACCATTACTATATGTCCAAATTCTCTCGTATCTTTAAAATCGTTGAAAATGAAATTAAATTCATTAAATTAAAAAATCTAAATACATTTATACTTGAATTTTAATCATTATGATTTTATTAAGTTCATTTATAGTATTTTTTTTATGAGTTATGTAGTTTAATTTTATTTTTTGGGGTGTTCATTTACATGGTTACCATGATCGGTATACTTGATAACGAGTATAAAAGATTATGTAGAATGAGTATAATTCATAAAAAATGAAAATTTATTTTATTAAATAACATTTAATTTTTATATTGATATGTATATCATTTGGTGAAATGGAATGATGATGAATCAATATAGAAATTGTTAATGATAATCATTAGGGTTAATTTTGGTGGCTTTTTATCACAACAAACCATTTCTGTTTTATCATTTAGTTTATATAAATATTTTAGTTATATAACATAAAAAGGGTTATAATTTATATTTTTAATTATGTATCACCCAATATAGTGTTTTTAGAACAAAATTTAAGGTGTTAATGGAAAATGAAAATTCATTGACCCAGATGTTGGTAAATTGACACATAATGGGTGATGATTTCATTTTTAGAATAATAGAGTGTTATAAAGGAATATGATGAATTATATTCCATTAAAATTATAGAATTATAGTATATAAAAGTTAATGGAGTTATAATTAAAATTTTGATAGAGTATGATATGAGAGAATAAGAAAATAAAAATAAATTAAATGAAAAAAGAAGAGGATTTTACCTCATAAATCTCTCAACATTGGGATCCTCTCTATAGAAAATGTTTTTTTCTTATGTTGAGACCAAGGGATCATGTAAGTGGTGGTGTGGATTGGGAAGATTCATGAATAAAAATTTTTCATGAATCATAGAATGAGAGGTGAGAGAAAAAGATGTGGTGAGGGGTGGTATTTATAATGGTGGAGAGGGGTTTTTTATCATTATTTTATTCATTACATCATTATAATGGTCAATACTATGAATATTTTTACAATTATCACTAAATATATTAAAATAATTAAGGACAAATTGACATTTTGAGATTAAAATAGACTTACATCATCTAAGAATCCTTATTTCATGTATTAATCTTTTATAATAAATCATCATATTTTATTATTCAAAAAAAATTAATATATATTAGAGAAATCCCAAAAATTAAAACTAGAAATTTTGTGATGGGTATAATTAGAAATTTAAATATGTTTTATGAAAATAAATTTCAAAATATGAAAAATTTATTTCATAATTAAAATCAACATTTTCTAAAAGAATGCATATTTAAAAATTAAAAATTATTTTCTAAAACATTTAAAAATAAATTAGGGTATCATTAAGCATTATTATATTCATATGAAAACAAAAAATTAATTTATGAATAAATTTTATAAAAATATATTTTATTTTAATTTATCATATTAATTATAATATTGAAATTAAATACATATAACTTAAAAATTTACACCACGAAATTTATCATTATAAAACGTTTATTTATTTATTACATGAAATTAAAATATCATATTTTGATTCATAAGACACTGAAATTGTATTTTTACCTTTAAATGTTATGTTACTATTATATTGGATGGTTAACTATTCATATTTTTCATGTTACTATTCTATAGGTCATGTTACTTTTACAAGGGTATCAATTCATTAATATCTTGAAGTACATCTTATTTCATTAATTATTCATTTATAATGTTTGTATTGTGTTATATATGTGACATTATGTGTTTTATACTATTTTAAATTAATGCGATATGGGTGAAATTTTGTTGACAACGTTTTGGGTCCTTACTTGTTTTCCTATGTTTTTTCATTTTTTTAATATCTTGGATGTTGATGACAAATTTTATGTCTTTTAAAGAATATATTTTCACCATTATTAAAATTATTATTCAAAAGACATTAAAAATTTTAGGAACCTAGTAATGAAGAATTATTACATTTTAATATCCCAAAAAATAATTTCACAATCCAACAATAGAATTTTTGAAATTTTAAAAAAAATTAATCATGAAAAAAGAATATAAATGGAAATTATTTCCAATTCCCCAAAATAATTGGAGGAAATAAAATAAAAAAAGATGATAAATAAACAAAAACTCTAATAGAACAATATTATTATATATAATATCATTTTTGAGTGAAATGAAAATTGATTTGTAATATTATTTTTATATTTTAATGGAAGATAATTATTAATGATTCAAAAAAAATTATGTCTTTATGAAATAAAATTTATTTGAAAAAATATATTTATGAAATTTTTGAAAATTAAATTTTAGGTGAAGACCCACCCTTTTGAAATTTAAAATTCCAAACCATTTCATGACTGTTCATCCAAATATGAAAATAAATATGATCCATTCATTTCTTATGATATTTTAGATGAACCTAAGTTTCTTCCCACATTTAATACAATTGAAATACACTCCCAAATAGAGTTGGAACCCAATATGACATAAGGATATGTCCCAAATTTTGATCCACCTTTTTTAGATTATTTTTTTAATTTCTTGTTAAATATTTCTGCTGATGTATATTTAGGACCTATTTTAATTGAGTGGAATAATTTTCTATATGTACATAATGTACATCATGAACATGTAGAATGAATGGTTTTCCTAATTTATTATTTTAATGGGACACAAGATAATTTTGGAACCGAGTAGTTTTATTAAAGTTGAAATTATTTTTAAGCTAAAAATGATGATAAAACGCATCCTTGCATTTATTTTTTACAAAAAGAAAAGGTAAAATCTGTAGATAAATTATTTTTAAGTTTCTATTTAATTTTTTCCCTCATCTATTGGATCATTGGTAACAAATATTCATATAGGGGATATGAATAAATATAATTTTTTTAGATTCAAAACCCATTGGGAGATGAATAATATTTGAAACAAAGAATTTCTCTTTTTCAATTGATGTAACCACTCCCACTATTGTATTTGAAATAATCAACTAGAACTTCATGAATATGGGAGGTGGAATACTAGCACCCACATAGGGTTAATAGAGTGTATTATTTATATAATATTTATTTTTTATTTTTTATTTCATTTCATTCAATAAACTTTTATGAATTGTTGTATTTATTATTTTATTCCAAGTAGTAGTTTCTAAGAGACTTTCATAAGGTCTATGCTACTTTAAAAACATACTTTCTATTTAGTTCCCACATTATTTATCATGTATTGACTTCGTGATTTTATCATATCAATAAAAATAATTGATTATTATTATATTATACAAAATAAATGCGGGGGAGAAACACCATTGGTTATATTTATGAGTTTTGTGTGTTTTCTTTTCAAATTTATATAATCAATTTTAATTTCACAATTTTATTGATTAATTTTAAAAATGATTAAAAAAGTATTGATCTTCAATGTAATATCATTTTACAGTTTATAATTTTTGAAAATATAATGAAACAATATTTTTTCATTTTTGTAAACATATATGATTCATGAACAGTTCATTTATCAGTAATTTTATTTTAGAAATTCATAGAAAGACTATTAAATTATGAATTTAATTATATGAATGTACACCAATGTTGATAATTACATTCCCATGTGTATTTTTATCCATTTTCATCATATCATTCATAATAAACTCTCTTTTTGATTAAACAAAATATTTTATATTTTATTCGAGAATATGTAAATTTGTAATCTAACTGTAGGATATTTAAATAAATTGTCTTCAAAATTATTGAGTCATTTTTTTGTAATTGAAAGTACATTTTTTATCTGAATCATTTTTATTATGTTCTACCATATACAATTAACCATTCTAATCCATTAGTATCCATGAACTACATGTTTTTTTCAACCACATTATAATACAATTTTCCTATAAAAATTTCAT
Source organism: Viscum album (assembly GCA_963277665.1). Taxonomy (NCBI): domain Eukaryota; kingdom Viridiplantae; phylum Streptophyta; class Magnoliopsida; order Santalales; family Viscaceae; genus Viscum; species Viscum album. The sequence continues at coordinate 194,994,267 of OY728127.1, forward strand.
TATAAGTGAAAATGTATAATAAAGTGTAATAAATGTGATGGGGATATGATATTGTGGCGTGAAACGTCATTTACTAATAAATTTGGTTGAAATTAAAATTTTGAAATTTTATTTATTTATGAAAAAAAATCACTAATGAATGATTTTCCTATCAATATATTTTACTGAAAAGGATGTTGTTCTATTATATATATTTCAATGATATAATATTGTGCCTCTCTTAATTTTTTAGGGAAAAAATAGAGGTTTCATTTTTTTATTTGAAATATTCTTAGTATAGGATGTAAAAGTGATGATAAAATATGCCTAGGGAATATCATATTCTATTGTGATTGAGGATGAGACTATACATGAGTCAAAATTAGAATCATATATCCTTTCATTAAAAAGATACAAACCCCCCTTATGCGACCTCAAATGTTTTGAAATTTTAAACCCACCAACTATCAAACATATAAATTATACTTTATAATTCCTTATTATTGATAAAATTCCTTAACTAAATTGGATGGAGATTTATTAAAATTTCAAGATTATGGTAAACCTTTCATTTATTTGTATTATATAAACTTTTTTTAGAATAAAAACCATGTACTGAAAAGGAAAACATTGAGGTATAAATCAATGTTCTAGAAAGAATGAATAAAAAGAGGATGGAAGGAATGAAAATAATTAGGAACTTCTAATGTAATCTATTTAATAATAATCATAATATATGCAATGATATTTTTGTTCTTTTGAATTTTATTGACATCATTATTGAATTTCCATTTAAAATTTATTTTGAGTTCTCACATGGATTGGATTTCAAGTGTTATGTGTGGGTAAATTGATATATATTATATTTTAAAATATTTTATATAATAATTTAAATTATTTAAACCTCCCAAAATTTTCATCATATATGAAATTAAATAATAAATTTTAATTTTAATGAAATTTTGGATAAATTTTGAAAATTAATTTATAATGGAATTTTATCCGTTTTATAACAATTTTATATTTTGGCCATAAAATTTACATATCTATTCTAATATCCCAAATTTATATTGGTACGAACCACTAGTTTTTGGTATTCAACTTCTTTAACTCGGCTAATGATTCCATCAATCATATGGTGGAAAAAAATTTACTCAATTGGAAATATCATTTTTCAAATATAATTGATACTCCTAGAATTAATGATACATAAATTTTCCCATAGTTTTCCAATATATGTTAATAGACTTGTAAAAGACAGTTTATTTGAATAATAATCTACAAATTAAAAACCAAGATTAAATTACATCATTATAGTTTTTAGTGGTAATTTTAATGAGGACAAAGTTGGAGGGTAACTACTACAAAAAATGGTTTATTAGTAAATGACCAATATCATTTTCCCCACATGAAAAAATTATCTCAAATAATGTCAGTGAAATTATAGATTGATTTGATGAAAAATTATAATGACAAATATTAATATTCATCTAGGATGAGGGAAAATTTTGATTCAACATTGGGTGACCATATTCTGGATGACATATTCTTACCACTCCACATTAGATTTTCATCTTTACTTCATTACAAATGATGGGATGAAGTGGGGAATGTGTTATGGGAAGAAATATTGGGTAATGTGAATTTCATATTAATTAATGAGTCTATAAAATTATGAACTCCATTTGGTGGTCTAAAATGAAGATCTTTTGGGGTTTCACTTTTGATTTTGGGATTTTAACTATAATCATCTATGTTTTGAATTTTCCTAGAATTTTTTTTCTTGATTTAAGTAAGTCTATTTTTTTATCATTTGAATTTTATTCAATTTTATCTATATTATTATTAATCTTTTGAATATAAAATCATTTTCCTATTACATATACTCCTTTACAAGTGATATTCCCATTGCGAAAAATAATGTCAATGAGTTCTAGTTTCTCGGAGGCCTTTGAGAAATAAAATCCATTTTATAAGCTTATAAAAACCCATATTTGAGGTCACAATATAGATTATGGTCATTATAGTTGTATAACATGAGTTTATTTGGTATAAAATGTATAATTTAACTATAATACATTGGTAGATAATGATTAATTTATGTGTAATGATCAAAACATGCTTACTGCTTCTATATTTACTTTACCCTTATCAGTACAAATAATTATAATATATAATCCCCGAATAAAATAATATTTTTAATATACTTTTTTTCATTAAAATTAATTTAACTCATTTCCATACAAACATTTATCTCTAAAATTTTAAAAAATAATTAACAAAATGTTAGTTTGACAACTTATCATTCAAATTCCTCATGAGAAAACTTCATGGTCAGCATTATACCACATTTTAACGAGGAAAATTATTGAATAGGGTAACATTACTAAAAGTCTAAATTATGTAAACTTATCATTCAACTTATCATTCATATTCTCTGACCACCATTTGATATTGAAGAACCTTTTTGATGAATTTAATAATGCTTTAATTTTTTTTTAAAATTGATGGAATAAAGTATTACCAATTCACTAATTGATGTTTCATTAAGAAATAAATTTTATTTAAAAAAATATTTAGTTAAACATTTTGAGAATGAAATATCACGTGAATATCAACATTATGATATTTTACATTCATAAACATCATATGAAAATTTCTCCAAATAGGATGGTAGTGTTGACCCATTCATTTTAGATGATCATTTTAAGAAACTTGGGGCACTTCCCACTTTTATTGAAACTATCATTCAATCTCAAAAATTGAAAGACCTAATATTCCAAAGGGAGACCTCAAAAATTTTGATCTAGATTATGTATATTTTTTATATAATAATTTTTTTACTATTTAAACTTGTGAATATTTATTGATTATTTTTTTAGTGGATTTATTTTTTAGATAAAGAGAAAATATGTTATGAAATTGAATAAATAATGGTTTTCCTGGTTGAAGAGTACACCATTACAAAAGGTTACTGTGTTATCGAGATTAGTTTGTAAGAATAAATACGGTTTGATGATAAAAATAAATATAAACCACATTCTTTATTTTAATATCAATTACCAGTAGAGATTATATGAGAATATATATTTTAGGGAATGTTCTTATCTAATTAGAAACCTATTTTACTACATAATTGTAATAAAACAATTATTGAGGGGATCATAAATTAATATTATTTTTGGATCTCTCAAAATCATTGGTAGCTAAAGAATATTTGGGAAAATTTATTATTCATTAGAGGAAAACCACAACAACCATTACATTTTAATGATCAGTTGAAACTGCCTGACTAGGGGAAGTTAAATCATAGCACTCACATTGGGGTTTATACCATAGCTCAATTCCCAATTCATTATTTATTATTTTATAAATTTTATTAAAAAATATTGGATTATTTTTTTAATATAGTTTTCCATGTTAAATATTCTAAGAGGCTAACTTAATGACGATGCTTCTTAATAAAATGGTGGTTTTCTCATTACAACCCACATATTCATATCATGTATTTACATCTAGATTTTAACATCAAAATGTGAACTATGAACAACAAATAAATTATACAATTTTTTAGGGGGAGTAATATATTTGGATTTATTTATATTTTTATGTGTTATCATTTCAAATTTCTATTCTTAGTTCGTCATTCAAATATTCTATTTTTATTTTCATATTTTTTTTATTTTATATGAAATATATTTATTAAAAATTCTATTTATCATTGAAATATCATTTCTAAATTTATAATTTTTTTCAACTGAAATAAATAACATGATTCATGGAACAAAACATAAATAATTTAAGAAATTATCATCTCCCAAGATTTAAATTTTTTAAATTCATTAAGAGAACATTCCCCACTCAATTAAATTACATGAGTGATTTATAATGTTGAAAACAACATTACCATTATTTTTCTGAACCATTTATTCAAATTCATCACTATATCCTCAAATCTTGAGTGAAAAAAATTTAATTTTTTTACCATAATATTCGATTTTTCTATTAAATAATAAGATTGTTAAAATACATGTTTTCGAAATGATTGAAGAAATTATTTTGATAGAAAAAATTATTTCCATTAGAATCCTTTTTTATTCGAACATTACATATACATTTCACCCTTTTGATCTCTTATTATCCAAGAATTAACTATTTTTAGGTAGACACATTAAAATATAATTTTCATAATCCAACTGAATCTATAAGTGAAATTTCATGATATAGTCAACCTATTTGGGGAAAATATATTGTGGTTTGATGCATCATTTTGTTATAATTTTGGTTGAAATTAAAATTTTCATTAGATAGTCTTGTTTATGAAAAAAAAATTCTCAATGATTTTCTTAAATAGTGTATTCTAGGAAATGGAATATGTTCCCAGCTATATATTCTATTTAATGAATAGAGTGCATATCAGGTCATTTCAACAAGAAAAAATAGAAATTTAATTTTTTATAAAAACAAAATGATGTTATGGGATATAAATGAGATTTTCAAATATTGAGAGAGATTATTTTTTTCTATGTGGATGGAGGAGGCGAACACAATTTAGTGAAAATTTGAATCATTTAATTTTTCATAAAAAATATCCAAACACTCCATATTCAATCTCATAATATTTGAAATCTTTAAACACACCAAAAATCTAACATCAGAATATCAAATTATATTTCCTCAAGATGGATTGAATTTATTTACATTATTTTGTGGATTTTAAAAAGAAATTCAGGTAAATGGTAACCATTGAATTTATTTGGATAACAAAAATATTGTTCACAATTAACATCTAGTGGTGGGAGGGAATTAATGAGTTAGTAAAGGATGTGCATAGAAGAATTAATTAAATGTGAATGGAATTAATGATCATAATAAAAAAAATTAAATTTAATCTTTTAAAGAGTCATGGTAATTTGGGTAACATTATTTTGTTCTTTTTAATTTAGTTGACCTAGTTTTTTAATTTTCATTGGCAATTTTTTTGGGTGCCCACATTCATGGAGACTAAACATTATGTGTGAGGAAAATTATATAGATTATATTTCCAATATTTTTTATATTTATTTTAATGATTTAACCCTACCATTTTTTTCTTTATAGGTTAAATTACATCGTTTCTTGATTATTTATGAAATTTAAGAAAAATTTTGAAAATTCCCTAATTCTGTATTTTTAATTGTTTTTTTTTTTGTTTTTTTTTTTAATAATATTTACATATAATATCCCTTCAAAAAATTATTTTCATGGGATCCATGAGATTTTTGGATTCAACATTTCCAACTACAGAATGTGTTGAATCAATCATTTATAGGGAAAAAATCACTCAATTTGAAAATCATTCTTCTTATAGAATGATATTCCTTCAGTAAATGTGACATAACATGAATGATATTTTTATAATTGAGGTAATTCAATTACAAAGAGAAATATAATTCAAATAAATATCTAAAAACTATATAACAATAATAAGTTATGTTATTAAGGTTATCATCGAGTTTGTGAATATTGTGGAAGTCTAAGTGTCAACACGGCCAGAAACAATTTTTTTCCGAAAAGTAGCTATGTTTTTCCCCCATATATCAAAAGAAGATATATTTCTATGAGTTAAAATATAATACATGTGATTTTTTATAAAATGACACAAAAAATTTACCTTGGAAGAGTAACATCATTGAACAAACATCCAGGGGAAAAAAATTGAAACCAGATTTTCACCCCTCATCTTCATTATAATTTTTTCATCAAATCAATTTAATGGATGTTTGACAGATAGATTATAAATTACCATCCTTAATCATAAAACTATCTTGAATCAAGTTAAAATTTCACATTGAGGATCATTTTAGGTTTTGAGTTTTAGATAATTAAGAAAAAAATATTATATTACATTTCAAAAATTATAATGTAGACACTTCAACTCTGTTTCAAATTTTTCATAAAATACAAACTCTTGAAAAAAGAGTCGTATCTAGTTCTATGTGATGGTTATCATGACTTTTCCTTGATCATATCTTTGACCGTATTTTTCATGACCTGTCCCCCAGGGCTCGTGTCATGACTACCCCATGCCCGCCTTTATATGGCAGGGGCTGGTGACTAGCACCGAAGGTGTATTCCCAAAAACTGGAAAGGAATTGCCTTTATATCCTATAACACACACAACCAATCACACAAGAAGATATGAACACAAGTAAACTGAATAGTAAACCGAGTGAGTACAATAAGAAAAGGGGGATAGAATTCAATCCCAACTGGAAAGTATAAGCAAAACTGGGAAGTACAAGATGACTGATAGGTTAAAAGAAGCTCTGGGATCATCCACCATGAATCCTACCTGAAGGGTAGGTACTGCTCACAAATGACTGTCTCTGTGGTTCCCCTCATCTAACATCCACCTCTGAGCTCCCTCCAGTCCTAGTACTCTCGTACTCAGTCAGAACTGTATGTCTTCTTCACCAAACACAAAAGGGTGTGGGCAATTCCCATTTAGGGGTGAGTATAACGATAATCTGTAAGGACCCCGAGACCCTCAAGGTCTCACAGAATCCACCATGGATAAAACACACTACCTGGAATCAACTGAAAAACCTACTTAGGAATATGACCATACATATACCTATTTTATCAATTAAACCCTTCTCAATCATGGGGAAAACAACACGTCTAACTCAAAATCCCAAAGATCAACTGTTCTACAAAGGAAGGAATACAACATAGGTAAGTACCACACAGGTACGCCACACAGAAAAATATCACCAAGGTATTAACACAAAGGAAAGTACCACACAGGTACGGACTCAGCTCACACTAGGTATAACTTAATAATAGTATTAGAGAGGATTATATGTAACTACTAAATCATCTTACTCTGTCAAGAGGATCTGCTACTGACCCACACAAGATCTCTCGGTGATAACCCATAGAGGATCTCTCGGTGCTGAACATCACAAGATCGCTCAGTTATGACCCACATAGGATCGCTCGGTGCTTACCCACATAGGATCGCTCGGTTTTGACCCACACAGGATCACTTGGTGCTGACCCACATAGGATCGCTCACTGCTGACCCACACATGATAGTTATTCATTCTTCACATCACATCTAGCTAATTGGTTCCTACACTACGCTCTCTTGTGTCTGGGAGGGTCCACTCCACAATCCACTGGTCAATACTACAACTACCACGTAGTCTCATGAAAAGTATCTCAAAGAATTGCAATGTCATAGGGGTCTCAATGCAACAGGCGGTCCGTCAATCGGTCTCCAGATCTGTGAGTTATTAGTCTTTTAGTCCTGAGGCCCCGGTTGGATTCGTGCATGATCCATCCCAACTGTACTCCAAATTTATACAAATCTCCATCAGGGTATACTCAAACGGACCGTCTCGCTCCAAGGATTCCAGCACTGCTAGCAGTTCGTCAATCAGATGCCAAGTGCCAAAGTTACAGCTAATTGAGTGAAAATTTTGAAGTTGGACTAGGTCTGGTCCGACACAGTCGGTCCGACCTAGCCCGACCCGGCCTTAGATGACCCAACCTGACCTGTGCCGACCCAACCCGATTTGGGGAAACCTAGACCTCAGGGTCTGGTTTGCCCCACTAGGTCAAGCCTGGCCCGTTTGGCCCGGCCTGGCCGCGCTGGGCAGTGCGGAGGCCACAGAGCGGTGTGAGGCCGTAAGGGTGGTGCAGAGGCCGTAAGGGCGGCGCGATGGCTGCGAGGGCAGCATAGAGGCTATGACGGTGGCGAGGACGCAGGGGCTGCTGGGCGGCGAGGCCACGGGGGCTGTTGAGTGGCTAGGCCATCTGGACCATGTAGGGCCACGAGAGGCGGGAGGTCGCGGGGCGGCGGAGGTCGTGGGCGACGCACAGCGGTGGGGCGGCAGAGGCCACGATCGGCGCGGTGGCTGCTAGAGCGGTGTCGTTGCGCCGTCACCTTCATCAGGCCTGGCGGTGGTGTCGACCACTATTCTTGTGCCCCACCGAAGATGGTTTCCATCCTCCTTCATCACGAATAACACAATAATTGAACACATGATTTGCAGAGAGGTCGGTCCATGTTTGTTTGGACCGCACTTTTCACATTAGAGCTGTAGCAAAGCGGCTATAATATCTTCCTGATTTTTCGTTGAATTATCAAGAACGGGTAAGGGGAAGAAATTCAAACCACCATCCTACCTCTAGGGTTCGTTGATGTTGGCATGAGAAATAATTCAAAGATGTCGACATTCTTAGTGCCCACCACACACCTCTGATCCTGGGCTTGTTCGTCAGTTCATCGTAGTTGAAGACATTCCTCGTTGGCGAGAGCATTCTTAATTGGAGGATGAGTTTCTCCACAATTCTCCAAAGCTTCCCCCTTTTCCCACAGTTTCCCCAGTTCCACCAAAATGAGGAATAGCCAATTTTTTAATTTAAATTAAGTAGATTAATTTTTTTGAAACAAATAAAAATGATGACACATTTCATTAATTTTTGATTGGCTCTAACAATTAAATGGGGTGTTGGAAAATTTAATTTCATCGATTTGATTGGCTCAATATAATAGAGAAAAGAATTAATGGGGAGTTCAAGGGGGTTTTAGTCTCGGGTGGTCTCCACCACCATACCCCATGTGGGAGATTTTAGTTCATGTGGTCCCCACCTTTAAACCATCTACATGGGAGGTTTCATAAAAAAGAGTTTATTTGATTTTATTTCTATTTCTATGAAGAATACAAATTCTATCTTTCACCCTCAAACTACTGCGGTCGAAGGGCCCCTTAAGAGAATACCAGCATTGCGAGTTCATTGGTTTCCACAGATTTCAATTCCGATCACTGGTTAAAAATTAAAAAAAACATGTTCGCATGTTTTCTGAACATACTGGAAAAAAAGTTCAAAAATTCATTTCGGCCACTCCGAGCCTCAGAATCACGCGCCGTCAATTTTCACAGACTCGTAAAATTTCCATATATTTAAAAATGATACAAGTAATTTCCTATTCTTTACATTCACCCCACCTAAGGGCTTTTCATCCTCAAAATCCACATCACAAAACTAAGAAAACATTTGGGGATACTAAGCACGTATCTGATACCCCCTCCCCCATGTGCTCTCCTGGAGGTTCATGTGCTGCCAGCGAACACGCACTAGAGGTATTGATTTCCCAAAAAGGACCTGCTCCTGTCAACCATCAATCTCTACTGGAACCTCTGTAAATGTCACCCAATCAACAACATCCAACTTGTCGGGGTCAATGATGTGAGAAGGGTCGTACAACCGGTGAAACTGAGTGGGAAGTGCTAAGAGGTAAGACACCTCGCCAACTTTTCTGAGGACCTGGAAGGGTATTATGAACCTTGGATATAACTTTTGGCCTCATCCAAATCTCCGCAAACATCATTCGGGTGAGAACCGTAGAAAGACGTCATCACTATCCTTGATCTCTAGAGGTCTTCGTCTCCTGTCGGCTTAAGAATTATACCATCTCTGTGCAGTCTTCATCTGTACATGGATGAACTGCACTTTCTTTGTGGTAGCCCGTACCATCTCTGGTCCCACTAGTGCTGACTCCCCTAAGTCAGTCCTGCATAATGGTGATCTGCAAGGTTTCCGTACAACGCCTCAAAATGTGTCATCCCAATGGTGGAGTGATAGTTATTGTATTATGCAAACTCCACCAAAGGAAATTGATCCTCCCGGCTATGAATGATGTAGAGGAAACAAGCATGCATCTTGTCCTCGAGTTTCTGAATGGTCCGATTAGTTCGACCATCCATTTGAGAATGGAAGGCAGTGCTTAAACGAAGCAGCGTCTCAAAATCCTCCTGAAACCCTTACATAGATGGGAGGTGAAATTTTTATCACAATCAGAGACAATCGTCGATGGTACTCCAAATAACCGCACAATCTCCTTCATATAGAGGTGTCCCAAAGCTCTTTACTGAACCCTGGTCACTGATCGGTAGGAAGTTTTCCAATGTGGTGAGTTGGTCTAAGATCACCCAAATCAAGTCATGTCCCCTTGATGTACGTGGATGTCATGTCATGAAGTCCATGGATATCCCATACCACTTCCACTCTGTGACCTCCAAAGGCTGAACCAAGCCTGCTAGTACTTGATGCTCCACCTTCACTTTCTGACAATTGAGGCACTGGGAGACAAACTATGAAACTTCTTTCTTCATTACTAGCCACCAGTGTTGTCGTCGAAGATCCTGGAACATTTTCACCACTCCTAGATGTACCGCTAGAGGGGAAGTGTGGAACTCCCTCAACACATCCTCTTGAAGTGACACTGGTATCTTGGTACTTCCTCTGAAAATATGATGTGCTACCCACCATCAGAAAATCAATTAGGTGTCTGCCTTGTAGATATATGAGCATGTCGAGCCCCGCAGTCACTGTCCCCACGCTGCATCTCCCTGAATCACTGAAGAAGTGGGGGAGTTATTGTAAGAGACTGAAGAAAAGCTACTCCATCTCGATCCACAAAAGATATATACAAAGTGTCCATCTACTCCATCACCTTGCCAAGAATTTGTATACTAGACCTCTTACTAATTGCATTTTCTAATACGTTCCCCTTCCTAGGAGTATAGAAAATATCGAATTCGTAGTCCTGGAGGAACTCAAGCCAATGTCGTTTCCTCAGGTTCATGTCCTTCTGAGAGATAATATACTCGAGACTCTTGTGATCAGGGTAGACTGTAAAACATTCGCCCATCAGATTGTGTCGCCACATCTTCATGGAGAAGGCGAATTTTTCAAACTCCAAGACATGGGTAGCATAGTTCTGCTAATGTTGTCTTAGTTGTCAAGAACCATATGTGATCACCACTCGCTCCTTCATCAGGACACATCTGAGCCATGTCCTTAATGCATCATAGTGGACTACGTCCCCTACGCCCTCCTCTGGAATCCTTAAGATAGGGGCACTATTCAGCCTCTACCTCAGCTTATGAAAACTCTCCTGGAATCTCTCCAACCACACGAAGGGTTTACCCTTCTTTGTCAATGCTAAAAGTGGTGCGGATACTCTAGAGAAATCAGGAACAAATCACTAGTATTATGCGGCCAAACCCAGGAAACTTCGTACCTCCTCCACAATCCTAGGTGGCTCGCAAGAAAGTACCATCTCAATCTTCACTGAATCTGCTACAACTCCAGCCTCCGATATGACATGTCCCAGAAAGGGGACCGCTAGGATCCAAAATTGGTAAATTGAGAGCTTAAAATAATGCTGGTTCTCTTGGAGTGTCTCCAGTATTACCTTCAAATGATAGGCATGCTCCTCCTTAGTAGCTAAGTAGATCAGAATGTCGTCGATGAAGAACTACAAAGAGATCAAGTTATGGCTGAAATATCCTTTTCATGAGTCCCATAAACACTTCTGGAGCGTTGGGTACACCGAATGGAATAACCAAGAACTCATAGTGGCCATACTGTCATCTAAAATCCATCTTCTACACATCCTTGTCTCGTACACTGAGATGGTGATAGCCTGACCTGAGATATATCTTTCAGAACCACTGTACTCCCTTAAACTGATCAAAGAGGAAATCAATCCTGGGAAGTGGGTACTTGTTCTTCATGGTCACCTGGTTCGGGCGCCGATTGTAGACACAAAGTCCCAAGCTCCCATCCAGGCAAACAAAATTAGGGCTTACCAAGGAGAAACACGGGGCTAAATGAACCCTTTCCCATGTAATTCTTCCAGCTGTACCCGTAGCTCACGAAGCTCTGTGGGGGACATCCGATACGCTATTGTAGATATCGATTCCATCCCGGGGTACAAGTCAATGTAAAATTACACCTCTCTATAAGGAGGTAGACCCGGATCATCATCAGGGAAGACATCTGCATACTGGTCCACCACTATAGGATAACTCAGACTCTCCACATAAACTGCTCTAAGGGTAAGGCTAGCCAACTGATGAGTGATCGGTTGCACTCTCCTCTGGGTAAGTCCATCCGGTGCTGCAAAGGCTCCCTTCACACCGGTGAAGGTAAACCTGGTCCCATCTGTGCAGAAACACCACACTTTATGCCAAATACAGTCAATCTAATCATGGAATGTAGATAACCAGTCCATACCCAAGACAAAATCATAAGGCCTTGACACCGCTACTAGAAGATCACAGCTGAAGATCTCTCCTCTTAGAGTAAGTTCGCACTGCGGCCACCAGTGTGTAATCATTGAATCCACTCCCACAAGAGTCTCTTTCCCTAACGATCGATCCAACAACTCCGTCAGAATATCTGAGCTCCAAACAAGGGCAGTGGAAATAATAGAATGACTGAAACCTCTGTCTATAAGTACTACAACTAAGGTGGAGTAGACACAGATCATACCTCGTATCATCTCCGGAGCACCATGATTGTTGGTGTCAGCTACCTGGAACTGAGTTCTCCCCTATCCTTCTGCTCCCTGTGGTTGTGGTGGACCACCTGGTGGTGTTGGCGATAACATCTTGAATCGTCGCCCACTGCCAGCTGCATGACTCGCTCCTCTACCACATCTGCCAGCTCCCGACGGACCTCCTCAGTCGAACCACTGTCTCTGCCTGGGAGGTCCTTCGACCGTATTATGATCATCCATACATTAGTTCGGACAGTCATGAGCAATGTGACTCTGATCGATTCATGCATAACACTGCCCTCTCCTGACATGACGGACTCTACCTCAGGTGCTCTGAACAACCAACCGTGAATCCTAAAGTCGCCCACCTGTAGGTATGGTCCTCTTAGAACTCTGCGACATATGTCTGTTGCCAACAGTAGAAGACTCTTCTATGTGACTTCTGGTGGTGGGTCTTGCTGCTGGTGACTGCTCAGAAAGGAAAAATTTCACTAAGAGGGATTTCTCTAACACCTCTCCATGCGTCGGGATACTGAGAGAGATCATCAAAGTCCTGATCTCCTGCCTGAGTCCCTGCTCAAATTTCTGGGCCCTGAAGAATGGGTCTTGTACCATATTAGTGTAGTAACATTAGAGTTTTGTGAACCTTGATGAGTACTGAGCCACAATACTGCTTCCCTGCTGTAGATGAAGTAGCTCATGTATGCGCACTGCGCGAAGGGTTGCAGGAACAAACTCTGCCTGAAACAAGCTCTTGAATTCTGCCAGAGAAGAGTCACCTCATCATGAACCTAGACCATCATGCTCCACCATATGCTTGCTGGTGCCTGTAGTAGACTGGCATCAAGAATCACCATGAGATTAGATAGTGTCCCTACCAGTTAGAAAACTCTCACTACAGCCTCCAGCCAAACCTCAGCCACCTGTGGTTCCGTCTCTCACTAGAACCTAGGTGGCCCATGGCACTGGAACTTGTGAAATATGCTTAAGCCCTGTTCACCCTCTACTTCTCGGGAAAGTTGCATCGGTGGCCCAATGGTTAATATTACCGTGGGTGCCTCCGCTGGTGCCTCTACTGGAAGAGGGCCCAGCACTAAGGCCTCATTGCTCTGTGGGGTATCAGTGCGTACTACATCTGGAACCCTAGATGGTTGTCTGCATGGAGGCATCCTGAAAATAAATAGGTGCACCATGGTCAAAAATTTATACCAGGTGAGCTGATTCAAAGTGATCACAAAGAAAACTCTTTAAAACATATAAGTAATCGGTGTTTTCATGCAATAAATCTGAAATCAGAAGTCAGGGTCCTGGTGTATGGATACGTCGGTCACCGCACCATCACTGGATTACCAAAACTGATAACCACACTCACTACACTTAACACTATTTCCATTAAAAAGAAAGACCATAGTACTATGTTCTACAGTAGAACTAACTCCTATGATACCGATTTGTCATGACCCGTCCCCCAGGGCCAATTCTGTGACTACCCCAAGCCCTCCTTCCATAGGCTAGGGGCTGGAAACTAGCACCAAAGGTGTATTCCCCAAATTTGGGAAGGCATTTCCATTATGACCTATAACAACCATAACCAATCACACATCAAGATGCGAACTCAAGTAAACTGAATAGTAAACAGAGCGAGTACAGTAAGAAAACGGGGTAAGAATAAAAGACCAACTGGAACGTACAAGGAAAATAGGGATGTACAAGGTGACTGATAGGTGAAAAGAAACTCCAATATTGTCCACCAAGAGTCCTTCCTAAAGGGTAGGTACAGCTCACGAACGGTCATCTCTGTGGTTCACCTCGTCTAAAATCCACCTCCATGCTCCCTCCAGTCCTAGTACCCTAGTCCACAGTCAGTGGTTTCTGTCATCTGCATCAAACACAATAGGGTGCGGAAATATCCCGTTTTGTGGTGAGTATAACGATACTCAGTAGGTACCTAGAGACCCTCAAGGTCTCTCAAAATCCACCAAGGATAAAACACACAACATGGAATCAAATGAAAACCCTACTTAGTTATACGACCATATATATACCTATGTTATTAATTAAACCCTTCTCAATAATGTGGAAAACATAGATTCCAACTCAAAAGCCCAAATCTCAAATATTCTTCAAAGGAAGGAATAACACGTAGTTAAGTACCGCATAGGTATGCCAAACAGTACAATACAACCAAGGTATTACCAAAAAGGAAAGTACCACACAGGTACGGACTCCGCTCACACCAGGTATAAAATATGTACAGTAGTAGAGATGATTATATATAACTACTAAATCATCTTACTCTATCAAGAGGATCTGCTGGTGACCCACACAGGATCACTCGGTGCTTACCCACAAAGGATTGCTTGGTTTTGATCCACACTGGATCACTCGGTGCTGACCCACATAGGATCTCTATTCATTCATCACGTCACAACCAGCTATTGGGTTCCAGCACTACGCTCGCTTGTCTCCAGGAGGGTCAACTCCACAAGCCATTGGTCGATACTCCAACATCCATGAAGTCTCACGAAGAAGTATCTCAAAGGATATCCACGTCCTAGGGGTCTCAACGCAATAGACGGTCCGTCAATCGGTCGCCAGGTATGTGAGTTATTAGCCTTTTAGTTCTGAGGGTCTAGTTGGATTCGTTCTTGATCCAACTTAGTTGTACTACAAATTTAACCAAATCTCTATTGGAGTATAATCAAAGGGACCGTCTTTCTATATGGATTCCAGAACCGCTGGCGGTTCTTCAATCGGATACCTGGAGCCAAAGTTATGGCCGATAAAGAGAAAATATCGAAGTCGTCATAGGTCTGGTCCGACTCAGTCAGACCGACCTGGCCCGACCTGACCCGACCTATGCGGACATGACCGCTAGGTCGGGCCCCACTCATTAGGTCTGGCCCGGCCCGTTTGGCCCAGCTTGGCCACACTGGGCGGCATGGAGGCCGCCGAGCGGCACGATGCCATGAGGGAAGTGCAGAGGATGGGAGGGTGGTGCAGAGGCTATGAGGGTGGCATGAAAGTCGTGAGGGAGGCGAGGTCGTGGGGGCCGCGAAAGGCCACTGGGCGGCGATCCTGCAGGGGCCACTGGGTGGCGAGGCCACGGGGGTCGCTGGGCGGCTAATCCGCGAGGGTCGTAGAGGGCCGCAGAGCGGCAGAGGCCGGGGACGATGTGAGGTCGTGGGTCGGGGGAGGCCGCGGGGCGGTAGATGCCCCGTGCGGCAGAGGCCGCGTGCAGCGCGTTGGTTGCAGGGTGGCGTTGTTGTGTTGTCCCCTTCATTGTGGTCGATGGTGATGCCTATCACCATTATTGTGCCTCACCAAAGATGGTTTTCGTCCTCCTCCATCGCGAAGAACACAACAATTAAACACATTATTTTTGGAGAGGACGAGCGATGTTTGTTTGGACCACTGTCACGACCCGTCCTCGGGGCCCGTGTCGTGACTACCCCAAGCCTGCTTTACATAGGCCAGGGACTGGCGACTAGCACCAAGGTGTAAATCTCGATAAAAAGGGAAGGCATTGCCTTTGTAAAGTAAACAAACACCACAAAGCAAGCAAGCAGTAGAAGTATACACTAAGTAAAAACTAATACAAAAGTAAGTGCGGAAAAGTAAGTGGGCCAGAATACAAACCCAAACTGAAAGTAAAGTACAACTGGAAAGGGAAAATAGCAACTAAAAAGTAAAGCCGCAACGTCGAGCCATCCACTGGAAGTCCCACCTGAAGGGTGAGTACAGACGGCCTCCACAGCTCCTAGGGTCCATCCGTCCGCTCCGAGTACGTCCCGCCCAGTGGCCCACCTCCAGGTACCGTCCTGCTCCGCAAGCCTCAACCACGATCAGCGCTATCCGTCGTCTGAAACCAACACAACGTAGTGCGGGCATAGCCCGTTCAGGGGTGGGTATAATCTACTCAGTAGAGACCCCGAGACCCCCGAAGGTCTCCCAGAATCCACAAAGGATAATCCACAAAGGAAAGATACAATCACGAAGTAACATTCGACACTGCTTAGGTATATGCCCATAGATATAACTAAGTCCTCAATTACAGTACGCTCCAACCTCCGAGGCCAAGTACAACCCAGTCCATACAAGAAAGCAAAACGTAAATCCACACAGGATAGCACAACACAATCCACATAGGAAAGCAAAATAGGATTCAGCTCACACAGGAATACTTCTTCGTATGACGATAGAGATGATCAGATATATCCACTGATTCATCTAAGCCGTCGGACCCACAAAGGATCGATAGGTACTAACCCTCGCAATGAACCGCAAAGGATCTGACTCACACATGATCGATAGATAACTAACCCCCGCAATGACCCACACAGGATCGGACCCACACAGGATCTGTAGGCGCTGGCCCACACAGGACCGCTGAGCGTTGACCCACACAGGATCGGACCCACACAGGATTTGTAGCTCTGATCCACATAGGATCGCTGAGTGTTGTAGTCGTTGCCGTCGAGTCCATTGAGGATCTCTGTACAGTCGTCGTCGCAGTCGCAGCCAGCTCTAGGGTTCCTGCACACAGCAAGCTCGTTCAGGAGGGTCCGCTCCTCGAACCGAGGGTCTGATACATCAACGGACACATAGTCCGGAGTTGATGTATCCAAAAGTTCTGAATCGTCAACAGGAACTCAACGTCACAGACGGTGCGTCAATCGGACACCTGGTCTGAAAGTTATTGGCTTTTTCGTCCCAGGGGCCCGGTTGGGTTTTAAGACAAAACCAACCCAACCGTATTCCACATACATCCAAACCTCGAGCGGAGTAAGCCAAAAGATCCGTCTCACTTAGAGGAATCCGTCAAAGTCGACGGCACGTCAATCAGATGTCCGGAGTTCAAGTTATGAGCGTTTTCACTCCGAGGGCCCGGTTGGTTTCGTGTACGAACCAACCCGGCCGAACCCAAAGTATTCCGAAACCTTGAGTGTGATATACTGAAACGACCGTCTCGATCCAAGGATCGCATCTCAATTGACGATGCGTCGATCGGAGCCCCGTAACTCGAGTTATGGGAAACAGAGAAAAAAAGATTCGGTAATAGGGGGTTCAGGCCCGGTCCGACCCGGCCTGATACCCCCAGGGTCGGCCCGAACCGGGTCGAACTGAACTGGGTCCAAGTCCGGCCCGCTTGGGCGCGGCCCAGACCGATCGGCGCGGCCCGGCCCGGAGAATCGGTCGGGCGCGCTGGCACTGGCCGGGTGGCCAGGCGACCGGCTCGGCCGTCACAACCGAGCGTTGCGGGCGGGGGGCACGCTGCCCCCGCGTGAGGAAATCGCGGCCCCTTAATGGGGCTGCTCACGTCTGGCCAGCCGAGGGTCTCGGACCCCCGGTTCTTCCACGGTCCGGCCGGCCCGCTCCGGCCGGCCGGCTTCTGCCGCCACGGGTCCGGCAAGGCCGGTCCCCTAGCTCCGATGCCGTCGGCCCGAAACCGACCGCCGGTTCCACTGCTCCGCCGTGGCCCGGAACAGGTCGCGGCCTTCGTTCGTCCGGTGCGGCCCGACGGCGCCGCGCCCCTCCGTCGCGGCCCCGCTCCATCCGCGATGCTTTAGTGGTTCTTCGTTGCGGCGCGACGGCGCCGCATCTTAGGTTCGCTTTCAACGGCGCGGCGCGACGGCGCCGCGTCTTGGTTCGTCTTCAACAGTGCGGTGCGACGGCGCCGCACTTCTCCCCCTTTCCTTATCAAAATTCTGCGCGGTTCTTCGGCATCGCGTTGCCTTGCTCGCCACAACAAAACCAACAACCAAAAAGGGGAGGAGTGTCAGTCGTGTTTGTGCGGTCCGACCTCCTCCCGTTATCACGAAAACAGGCGGTTCAAGGAAAAGGAGAAAGCGACGGAAGATTTCACGAACTAACAAATAAAATAAATCTCTACCACAACGCTGTCATCGAACGAGCGTTCGTCGCGGAATTAACCGTCACGAAAGAAGAGGATCACCGCGGAAGTAGAAGATCGTCATTGGCATTAGGTGATCTCCGAGGAAGGTGTCTCTCTCCGTCGTCCGCCGTCGGGGGTTGGCGTTCTTCGTTGGCGGTGGTGCGTTCTTCGCGTTCTTCGTCGAAGAACGAAGAATCTTCTCTTTTTCTCCCAAAGGTTTAACACAACACAAACCAAACATAATAAAATAAGTCCTCCCCTTATTTTATTATCAACATAAGAATTTGAAATTGAAAAGATAATAAATGAACAATTAATTCAATGAATTAATTGTAACTATATAACCGCCCAATTTAATGAGGCGTTACTTAACCAGAAAAACGCAAGGTTTGACTTTCATTAAAAGGGGGGGTTGCGGGTGCGTTACTTAGGAGGGAAAAAATGGTGGGGCGCGTGCGGGCCCCACCTCACAAATATCATACCAAGTGGGTAGGATATTGTGGGTCCCACCTTATTCGCTTAACTTAGGTTAAGCGGCTTTAAGTGAAATAAAATAAAATTGTTGCACCCCTTTTTATTTTATTTCATAACTTAACCCCAAAAAATTAAAAACCACACCCGAGCAAACACAATTCCGGAAAAGGCATTTCTAAGAAAATATCGGTGCTGTGATTCCATCAGTGCCCTCTGAATTCGATTCCGAGCACCAGTTCAAAAGTTAGAAAAACTCGCTCGTTCGTTCACTGAACGTACCCGAGCTAAACTTCGGAAAAAGATTCCGGGCACACCGGGCCTCGGAATTAGGTGCCGTCAGAAACTGCGTTCTTGTAAAATTCCCAAGAAAATTAAGAAAAAAAATTCCTTGAATTTTACGGGTCTTTACATCACTCTCACCTCATGGATTTACGTCCCCATAAAGATACATCATAAACTAGGGAAACAAATGTGGGTACTGAGCACGCATCTGAGCCTCCCGCTCCCAAGTGCTCTCCTGGAGGTTCCCGTGATGCCATCTAATGCGCACTAGAGGAATCGACCATCCACGTAGGACCCACTCCTGTCAATCCTCGATCTCCATCGGGGCCTCCTCAAAAGTCACCCCATCATCAACGTCCAACTCCCCATGGTTAATGATATGCGTCGGGTCGTGCACGTATCTCCTCAGCTGAGATACGTGGAAGACGTCATGCACTCGGTGTAACTGAGGTGGTAGAGCCAAGCGATAAGACACCTATCCAATCCTGTTGAGGACCTGGAATGGTCCGATGAAGCATGGAGACAAATTTCCGCCTCGCCCAAATCTCTGTAATCCACGTCGAGGTGAGACCCACAAGAAGACGTGGTCGCCATCCTCGAACTCTAGTGGCCTCCGCATCCTGTCAGCATAAGACTTCTGCCGGCTCTGAGCTGTCCTCATCCGCTCCTGGATGACCTGGACCTTCTCTGTTGTGGCCTGGACCATCCCCGGTCCCACAAGTGCTGACTCCCCAGGGTCTGTCCAGCACAGTGATGATCTGCAAAGTCGGTCGTACAACGCCTCGTATGGTGTCATCCCGATGGTGGAGTGGTAGCTGTTGTTGTACGCGAACTCCACCAAGGGTAGGTGGTCCTCCCAGCTGCGACCAAAGTCGAGGACACATGCGTGGAGCATGTCCTCAAGAGTATGAATGGTCCTCTCCATCTGACCATCTGTCTAAGGGTGAAAGGCGGTGCTTAGACGTAGCTGCGTCCCGAACGCCTCCTGCAACCCCTTCCAAATCCGGGAAGTAAAGCGAGCATCTCGATCGGAGACGATAGATGATGGAACACCGTAAATTCATACAATCTCCTGAATGTAGAGACGTCCCAAGCTCTCCACTGAGCCCTGCTCTCTAATGGGTAAGAAGTGAGCCGACTTGGTGAGTCGGTCGACAATCACCCAAATGGAGTCGTGACCTCTGGAAGTGTGTGGAAGTCCAGTAACAAAGTCCATAGATATCTAGTCCCACTTCCACTTCGGGACCTCCAAGGGCTATACCAAGCCTGCTGGTACCTGATTCTCTGCCTTCACCTGCTGGCAGGTGAGGCATCGAGAAACGAACTCTGCCACAACCTTCTTCATGCTCGGCCACTAGTGCTGTCGTCTGAGATCCTGGTACATCTTCTCAACTCCAGGATATACCGTCAAAGGAGAAGTGTGAAACTCTCTCAGCACCTCCTCCCGTAAAGAAACTGGTACCAAGGTACGTCCTCTAAAAAGGACATCGTACTCACCTCCTAAGGAGAAACCATCAGGTGCCTGTCCTAAGGATATCTGCGCACGCCGCGTCTCACAGTCAGCGTCCCCACGCTGTGCCTCTCTGACTCGCTGTAGTAGTGGAGGAGTGACTGTGAGTGACTGAAGGAAGGATGCTCCATCTCTATCCACGAAGGATATCTGCAAAGCAGCTAGCAACTTTGTCGCCTCCCCAAGTATTTGAATGCCCGTCCTCCTGCTGAGAGCATCAGCTACCACGTTCCCCTTCCCAGGAGTATAGACTATCTCAAAGTCATAGTCCTGGAGGAACTCGAGCCATCGTCATTGTCTCAGGTTCAGGTCCTTATGAGAGAAGATGTACCTGAGACTTTGATGGTCAGAAAAGCCTGTAAAGCGCTCACCCATCAGATAGTGTCTCCAAGTCTTCAGAGCGAAGACCACTGCTGCTAACTCCAGGTCATGGGTAGCGTAGTTCTGCTCATGCGGCCTCAACTGACGTGATCCATAGGCTATCACTTCTCGCTCATGAATTAGGACACATTTGAGTTCGGTCCCTGATGCATCGCAGTAGACTACGTACCCTACTCCCTCCTCCGGCAACCTCAAGATAGGTGTGCTGGTCAATCTCTGTCTCAGCTCCTGGAAGCTCTGCTGACATCTTTCTGACCACACAAAGGGTTTCCCCTTCTTCGTAAGAGCTGAGAGTGGTGCTGAAACTCTGGAGAAGTCTGGCACAAATCTCCGATAGTATCCAGCTAGTCCCAAGAAAATTCGCACCTCCGTCACGCTCCTGGGTGGCTCCCAAGCTAGCACTGCATCGATCTTTGCAGGATCCACCGCAACTCTCACCTCAGAGATGACGTGTCCTAAGAAGTGGACCTCACGTATCCAGAACTTACACTTCGAGAGCTTTTCATAAATTTGGTGCTCTCGGAGTGTGTCTAGTACAACCCGCAAGTGGTAGGTGTGCTCCACCTTAGTCGTCGAGTATATCAAAATGTCGTCGAAGAATACCACGACAAATCGATCGAGGTATAGCTGAAAGATCCTATTCATGATGCCCATGAACACTTCGGGAGCATTGGTTATGCCGAAGGGCATAACCAAGAACTCATAGTGGCCATACCGACATCTGAAGGTCGTCTTCTACACGTCCTTGTCCCGAACTATGAGCTGATGATAGCCTGACCTGAGGTCTATCTTTGAGAACCACCGTGCTCCCTTGAGTTGATCGAAGAGGTCATCAATCCTCAGTAGCGGATACTTTTTCCTCACTGTCACCTAGTTCAGGCGACGATAGTCAACACAAATTCACAAGCTCCCATCCTCCTTCTTGGCGAACAATATCGGGGAACCCCAGGGTGAAACACTGGGTCGGATGAATCCCTTGCCCTGCATGTCCTCCAACTGTACTCGTAGCTCTCGAAGCTCGGTGGGAGACATCCGATATGCTGTGGTGGATATCGGGGCTGTCCCGGGGTACAGATCAATATAAAAGTCTACCTCTCTGCGAGGAGGTAGTCCTAGAACGTCGTCGGGAAAGACGTCTGCATGCTGATCCACCACTGCAGGAAAAATAGGACTCTGCACGTCAACTGCTCCTAGGATGAGGCTAGCCAACTGATGAGTGATGGGTTGTCCTCTCCTCTACGAGAGTCCATCCTGTGCTTCGAAGGCTCCCTTCTAGCCGGTGAAGGTGAACCTGCTCCGGTCGGTGCATACACATCACACCTTGCGCGTAATACAGTCAATCTGAGCATGGACTGTAGATAACCAATCCATGCCCAAGATGACGTCGTAAGGCCTCGACGCCACTATAAGAAGATCCCAGCCGAAGCTCTCGCCTCCTATAGTAAGCTCACACTGCCGGCACTAGTGCGTAATCATTAAGTCTGCTCCCGTAGGAGTCTCTAGCCGTAAGGATCGAGCCAACGGCTCTGTCAGAATCTACGATCTCCGAACAAGGGCAGCGGCTATGAAAGATGACTCACACTTGTGTCTATAAGAATTGCATCAAGGGTGGAATAGACACAGATAGTACCTCGAATCATCTCGGGCACGCCGTGGTCATAGGCCTCCGCTGCCTGGAGTTGTGCCTGTCTCTGCCCGCCAGCTCCCTGTGGTCGAGGTGGACCTCCTGGTGGTGGTGGTTGTAGAGCCTCAAAGCATGGCCCACCACCTGCTGCTCGGCCAGCTCCTCTGCCTCGTCTGGCTGCTCCCTGCGGACTGCCACGGTCGACCCTCTGCCTTTTCCTGGGTGGACCCCCAACCGTCTGCTGCTCCTCGGCACGGCGGGTCCGGTAGTCACGAGCCATGTGGCCCTACCCGCCGCATGTGTAGTACTGTCTGCCTCTTGAAAGACTGGCTCCGCACTGTGTGCCACGCACTGCTGAGCCAGTGTCCTGAGGTCGTCTGCCTGAGGGTCTGGTTTTCCTGGACCCATGAGTCATCTGTCGGCTGCCTGCTACAGAAGACTCTGCTATGTGCCGCCCCACGGTAGGTATCGCTGCTGAAGAAGGATCAGCAAGGAATCTCTCGATCAAAAGGGATCGCTCCAGTACTCCTTCCTGAGTCGGAATAATGAGGGAGATCAGTGATGCCCTGATCTCATGCCTCAATCCCTTCTCAAAGGTCTGAACCTGGAATAATGGGTCACGTACCATGTCCGTCGAGTAGCGCGAGAGATCGGTAAATCTCGCCGAGTACTGGGTAACCATCAAGATGCCCTGTCACAGCTATAGAAGCTTCTGGATGCACACCATACGGAGGGTGGCTGGGACAAACTCCGAGCGGAAGAGGCTCTCAAAGTCCTTTTAGAGGAGAGATGCCTCATCGTGCACCTGGAGAATCAAGCTCCGCCATCGGCCCGCTGCCGCGTGCAGTAGGCTCACTGCGAGGATCACCATGAGGCCTGTTGGTGTCCTCACTAACCTGAAAACTCGTACCACTGCCTCCAGCCAATCCTCGGCTGCCTGGGGCTCCGTCTCCCCGCGGAACCTGGGCGGTCGCTGGCGCTGAAACTCATGCAGTGCACTAAGGCGACGTGCATCGTCAGCGGCTGGGGCTGGAAGCATCGGTGGCTCGGCGGGTAGAGATATCGTTGGTGCCTCAGCTGTCAAAGGGCCCTGTACCGAGGCCTCGTCGCTTGGTGGGATGTAGTCATGCACAACTCTCAGAACCCTAGCTGGCTGCCATCGTGGGGCCATCCTGAAAAGAAACAGGTGCACCACGGTCAAAACAGTATACCTGGTGAGCTGACACAGGGTAATCACAAAGAAAACTTGAAACACACATGCAATCAATGTTTTCACGGATTAATTCGGAAATCAGAAGTCAGGGTCCTCGTGTACGGATACGTCGGCCGCCGCACCAACACTGGACTCCCTGGACTGATAACCACACCCAATACGCTTAACACTATTGCTTCACTTATAAAAAGATCAGAGTTAAAAGTTCTGCGGTAGAATCGAACTCCTCTAATACCAATTTGTCACGACCCGTCCTCGGGGCCCGTATCGTGACTACCCCAAGCCCGCCTTCCATAGGCCAGGGGATAGCGACTAGCACCAAGGCGTAAATCCAAGTAAAAAGGGAAGGCATTGCCTTTGTAAAGTAAAAAAACACCACAGAGCAAGCAAGCAGTAAAAGTATACACTAAGTAAAAACTGATACAAAAGTAAGTACAGAAAAGTAAGTGGGCCAGAATACAAACCCAAACTGAAAGTAAAGTACAATTGGAAAGGGAAAACCGCAACTAAAAAGTAAATCCGCAACGTCGAGCCATCCACTGGAAGTCCCACCTGAAGGGTGAGTACATATGGCCTCCACAGCTCCTAGGGTCTAGTCGTCCGCTCCGAGTACGTCCCGCCCAGTGGCCCACCTCCAGGTACTGTCCTACTCTGCAAGCCTCAACCACGATCAGCGCTGTCTGTCGTCTGCAACCAACACAATGTAGTGCGGGCATAGCTCGTGCAGGGGTGGGTATAAGCTACTCAATAGGGACCCCGAGACCCCCGAAGGTCTCCCAGAATCCACAAAGGATAATCCACAAAGGAAAGATACAATCACAAAGTAACATTCGACACTGCTTAGGTATATGCCCATACATATACCTAAGACATCAATTCTAGTACGCTCCAACCTCTGAGCCCAAGTACAACCCATTCCACACAGGAAATCAAAACGTAAATCCACACAGGATAGCACAACACAATCCACATAGGAAAGAAAAACAGGATTCATCTCACATAGGAATACTTCTTCGTATGACGATAGAGATGATCAGATATATCCACTGATTCATCTAAGTCGTCGGACCCACAAAGGATTGATAGGTACTACCCCCCTCAATGACCCACAAAGGATCTGACCCACATAGGATCGATAATTAACTAACCCCCGCAATGACCCACAAAGGATCGGACCCACACATGATCTGTAGGCACTGGCCCACACAGGACCGCTGAGCGCTGACCCACACAGGATCGGACCCACACAGGATCTGTAGCACTAATCCACATAGGATCGCTGAGTGTTGTAGTCGTCGCCATCGAGTCCACTGAGGATCTCTGTACAGTCGTCGTAATCGTCGCAGTCGCAGCCAGCTCTAGGGTTCCCGCACACAGCAAGCTCATTCGGGAGGGTCCGCTCCACGAACCGAGGGGCTGATACATCAAATGACACATATTCCAGAGTTGATGTATCCAAAAGTTCTGTATCGTCAACAGGAACTCAATGTCACAGACGGTGCATCAATCGGACGCCCGGTCTGAAAGATATTGGATTTTTCGTTCCAGGGGCCCGGTTGGGTTTTAAGTCAAAACCAACCCTACCGTATTCCACCTGCGTCCAAACCTCGGGCAGAGTAAGCCAAAAGATCTCTCTCACTTAGAGGAATCCGTCAAAGTCTATGGCACATCAATCGGACGTCCGGAGTTCAAGTTATGAGCGTTTCTGCTCCGAGGGCCCGGTTGGTTTCCTGTACGAACCAACCCGGCCGAACCCAAAGTATTCTGAAACCTTGAGTGCGATATACTTAAATGACCGTCTCGATCCAAGGATCGCATCGCAACTGACGATGCGTCGATCGGAGGCCCGTAACTCGAGTTATTGGCAACAGACCGAAAAATGTTCGGTAATAGGGGGTTCGAGCCCAGTCTGACCCTACCCGATACCCCCAGGGTCGGCCCGAACCGGGTCGACCCGAACTGGGTCCGGGTCCGGCCCGCTTGGGAACGGCCCGGCACGCTGGCGCTGGTCGGGTGGCCAGGCGACCGGCTCGACCATTACGGCCGAGCGTTGCGGGCGGGGGGCGTGCTGCCCCCGTGTGAGGAAACCGCGGCCCCTTAATGGGGCCGCTCACGTCCGGACATCCGGGGGTCTCAGACCGCCGGTTCTTCCACGGTCCGGCCGGCCCGCTCCGGCCAGCTGACTTCTTCCGCCACGGGTTCGGCAAGGCCGGTCCCCTTGATCGGATGTCGGCGGCCCGGAACCGGCCACCGGTTCCCCTGCTCCACCGCGGCTCGGAACCAGCCGCGGCCTTCGTTTGTCCGGCGCGGCGCGACGGCGCCGCATCTTTGGTTCGCTTTCAACGGCGTGGCGCGACGGCGCCGCGTCTTGGTTCATCTTCAACGGCGTGGTGCGACGGCGCCGCACTTCTCCCCCTTTCCTTATCAAAATTCCGCGCGGTGCTTCGACACCACGTTGCCTTGCTCGCCGCAACAAAACCAACAACCAAAAAGGGGACAAGTGTCGGCCATGTTCGTGCGTCCAACCTCCTCCCGTTATCACGAAAACAGGTGGTTCAAGGAAAAGGAGAAAGCGACAGAAGATTTCACGAACTAACAAATAAAATAAATCCCTACCTCAACGTTGTCGTCGAACGAGCATTCGTTGTGGAATTAACCATCGCGGAAGAAGAGGATCACCGCGGAAGAAGAGGATCACCGCGGAAGAAGAGGATCGCTGTTGGCGTTAGGTGATCTCCGAGGAAGGCATATCTCGCCATCGTCCGCCGTCGGGGGTTGGCGTTCTTCGTTGGCGGTGGTGCATTCTTCGCATTCTTCGTCGAAGAAAGAAGAATCTTCTCTTTTTCTCCCAAAGGTTTAACACAACACAAACCAAACATAATAAAATAAGTCCTCCCCTTATATTATTATCAATATAAGAATTTGAAATTCAAAAGATAAGAAACGAACAATTAATTCAATGAATTAATTGTAACGATATAACCGCCCAATTTAATGAGGTGTTACTTAACCAGAAAAACGCAAGGTTTGACTTTCATTAAAAGGGGGGTTGTGGGTGCGTTACATAGGAGGGAAGAAACGGTGGGGCTCATGCGGGCCCCACATCACAAATATCCTACCAAGTGGGTAGGATATTGTGGGTCCCACCTTATCCGCTTAACTTAGGTTAAGCGGCTTTAAGTGAAATAAAATAAAATTGCCGCACCCATTTTTATTTTATTTCATAACTTAACCCCAAAAAATTAAAAACCACACCCGAGAAAACACAACTTCGGAAAAGGCGTTTCTAAGAAAATACTGGCGCTACGATTCCATCGGTGCCCTCGGAATTCGATTCCGAGCACCAGTTCAAAAGTTAGAAAAACCCGCTCGTTCGTTCACTGAACGTACCCGAGCTAAACTTCGGAAAAAGATTCTGGGCACACCGGGCCTCAGAATTAGGTGACGTCAGAAACTGCGTTCTTGTAAAATTCCCAAGAAAATTAAGAAAAAAATTTCCCTGAATTTTACGGGTCTTTACATCAAACTCTCCTCATTTGAGCAGTAGCAAGCAGCTTTAATCTCTTCCAGATTTTATGCTGAATTGTCAAGAATGGGTAAGGGGAAGAAATTCAAACAACCACCCTACCTCGTGGGTTCATTGATGTTGGCGCGAGAAAGAATTTGAAGATGTCGACGTTCCTCGCACCTGCCAGACACCTCCGATCATGGGATTTTTCATCAGTTTGTCATAGTTGAATACATTCCTCATTGGCGAGAGCATTCTTTGATGGAGGATGAGTTTCTCCATGATTCTCCAAAGCTTCCCCCTTTTACAACAGTTTCCCCAATTCCACCAAAATTAAGAATAATCGACTTATTAATTTAAATTAAGTATATTAATAATGTTGGAACAATTTAAAATGATGACACCTTTCATTAATTGTTGATTGGCTCTAACAATTAAATGGGGTGTTGGGATTTTTAATTGCATCAATTTAATTGGATCAAATTAATGGATGAAAATAATTAATGGGGAGTTAAAGGTGGTTTTAGTATTGGGTGGTCCCCACCACCATAACCTATGTGGGAGGTTTTTGGTGGTCCCCACCATTAAACCATCCACATGGGATGTTTCAACAAAAAGAAAATTAAAATAAGAGTTTATTTGATTTTATTTCTATTTCCACGAAAAACAAAAATATTATCTTCCTCCCACAACCTTTTGAAGTCGAGGTTAAGGTTCCCTTAAGAGAATACCTACACTGCGAGTTCAACAATGACCTCATATTTCAATTTAGAGCATCGGTTCAAAAGTTACAAAAACCTGCTCATAGGTTCACTGAACGTACCTGAAAAAAAAAGTTCAGAAATTAATTCAGGGAACTCTGGACCTCAGAATCATGCGCAGTCAATATTTGCAGACTCTTAAAATTCCTATATTTTTTAAAAAATAAAATAAATTTCCAGGACTTTATATTCTCCCCACCACAGGGAATTTCATTCCAGAAAGTCACATCACAAAAATATGAAAACATGTTGGGGTACTAAGCACGTATCTGAGACTCCTACTCCCATGTGCTCTCATGGAGGTTCCTATGGTGCCAAAAAACATGCACTAGAGATATTGACCACCCACAAAGGACATGCTCATGTCGATCCTCAATCTCTATTGGAACCTCTTTAAATGTCGCCCCATCATCGACATCCAGCTTGTCGTGGTCGATGATATGAGAAGTGTCGTACACCCGGTGCAACTAAGGGGGAAGTTCTAAGCGGTAATCCACCTCACGAACTCTACTGAGGACAAAGAAGGGTCCGATAAACCTTAGATATAACAGGCCGCCTTGGGAAAATATCTGCAAACCTCATCAAGGTGTGACCTATAGAAAGATGTGATCACCATCCTCGAACTCTAGAGGTCTTCATCTCTTGTTGGAATAAGACATCTACATGCTCTGTGCAGTATTAATCCACACCAAGATGATTTTACCTATCTTTGTGGTATCCCATAATATCTCTGGTCCCACTAGTGCTGACCCCCCTAGGTCAGTACAACATAATAG
Organism: Viscum album; assembly: GCA_963277665.1. Lineage (NCBI taxonomy): Eukaryota > Viridiplantae > Streptophyta > Magnoliopsida > Santalales > Viscaceae > Viscum > Viscum album. The sequence goes on from OY728127.1 coordinate 195,023,011, forward strand.
TGATCTGCAAGGTTACTTGTACAATGCCTCAAAAGGTGCCATCCTAATGGTGGAGTGATAGTTGTTGTTGTATGCAAACTCCCCCAAAGGAATGTGATCCTCCCAGCTATGAATAAAGTTGAGGACATAAGAAAACATCTTGTCCTAGGGAGTCTGAATGGTCCACTCAGTCTGACCATCCATTTGAGGATGGAAGGTGGTGCTAAAATGAAGCTACATCCTGAAAGCCTCCTACAACCCCTTCCATATCCAGGAAGTGAAATTTGTATCATGATCAGAGAAAATATTTGAGGGTACTCCATATAACCGCACGATATCTTGCATATAGATTTGTCCCAAGATTTCTACTGCACCCTGCTCTCTGATGGTAGTAAGTTGGACAACGTGGTGAGTCGGTCGAAGATCACCCAAATCGAGTCATGTCCCCAGGATGTATATGGATTTCCTGTCACGAAGTCCATGTATATCCCATCCCACTTCCACTATGGGACCTCCAAACGCAGAACCAATCCTGCTGGTACCTAATGCTGCGCCTTCACTTGCTGGAAATTGAGGCACTGAGAGACAAAATCTACAACTGATTTCTTCATTCCTGGCCAATAGTGTTGTCATCATAGATCCTGGCAGATTTTCGCCCCTCCTTGATGTACCACAAGAAGAGAAACATGGAACTCCCTCAACACATCCTCCTGAAGTAACACTGGTACCATGGTATGCCCTTTGAAGAGGATAACGTGCTCCCCACCTTCAGAAAATCCATCAGGTGTCTGCCTTGTGGATATCTGAGCATGTCGAGCCCCGCAGTCAGTGTCCCCACGTTGTGTCTCCATGGCTCGATGAAGAAGTGGGGGAGGTACTGTAAGATACTAAAGAAAATCTGATCCATCTCGATCCACAAAGGATGTCCGCAAAGTGGCCAGTTGCTTCGTCGCCTCACCTAGCAGCTATATACCAGACCTCCTACTGAGTGCATATGCTAAAATGTTCCCCTTACTAGGATTATAGACAATCTCGAAGTCATAGTCCTGGAGGAACTCAAGCCATCGTCGTTGGCTCAGGCTCAGGTCCTTCTGAGAGAAGATATACCTGAGACTCTTATGATCAAAGTAGACTATAAAACGTTTTACCATCAGATAGTGTCGCCACATCTCCAAGGTGAAGGCCACTGATGCTAACTCCAGGTCATGGTTATCACAGTTTTTCAAATGTTTTCTTAACTATCGAGAACCATATGTGATCACTACTCACTCTTGCATTAGGACACATCCGAGCCATGTCCCTGATGCATCATAGTAGACTACGTACCCTACGTCCTCCTCTGGAATCCTCAAGATGGGGGAACTAATCAACCTCTACCTCAGCTCCTAAAAACTCTAATGGAATCTCTCCGACCACAGAAAGGGTTCCCCTTATTCTTAAACGTTGAAAGTGGTGTAGATACTCTGGAAAAATCAGGCACAAATCTCTAGTAGTATACGGCCAAAACCAGAAACTCCTTACCTCCATCACACTCCTGGGTGGCTCCCGTCCAAGTACCGCCTTAATATTTTCTAGATCTATTGAAACTCCAACCTCTGATATGTCATGTCCCAGAAAGAGGACCTCTCAGATCCAAAATTGTCACTTCGAGAGCTTACTGTAAAGATGGTGCTCTCGGAGTGTGTACAGTATTACCTTCATTGATAGGCATGCTCCTCCTCAGTAGATGAGTAGATCAGAATGTCGTCGATGAAGACTAGTAAAAAGCGATCAAGGTATGGCTGAAATATCCTATTCCTGGGGCCCATGATCACTGCTGGAGTGTTGGATACACCTAATGTCATAACCAAGAACTCGTAGAGTCCATACCGACATCTGAAATCCATCTTCTACATAGCCTCATCTTGTACTCTGAGATGGTGATAGCCTGATCTAAGATCTATCTTCGAGAACCACTGTTATCCCATCAACTGATCAAAGAGGTCTTCAATCCTCGGAAGTGGGTACCTATTCTTCACGGTCACTTGATTCAGGCCCCAATAGTCAACAAAAAGTATCATTCTCCCATTTGCCTTCTTGGAGAACAAAATCGGGGCTACCCAAGGAGAAACACTAGGCCAAATGAACCCTTTCCCATGTAATTCTTCCAGATGTACCTGCAGCACACGAAGCTACATGGGAGACTTTTGATACACAGGTGTAGATATCGATTCCATCACAGGTAAAACTCAATGTAAAATTCCACCACTGTGTGAGGAGGTAGACCCAAAACATCATCCGGGAAAACATCTGCATACTGGTCCAACACTATAGGATAACTCAGACTCTATACATCAACTACTCTGAGGGTAAGGCCAGCCAATTGATTAGTGATCGGCTGCACTTTCCTCCAAGTAATTCTATCCGGTGCTGCAAAGGCTCCCTTCATGCCGATGAAGGTAAACCTGGTCCCATCCGTGCATACACACCACACGTTGTGCCAAATACAGTCAATCTGAGCATGGACTGTAGATAAGCAGTCCATACCCAAGATGACATCGTATGGCCTCGACGCCGCTAATAGGAAATCCTAGCTGCAGATCTCGCCTCCTATAGTAATCCCTCACTACCATCTCCATTGCGTAATCGTCGAATCCGCTCCCATAGGAGTCTCTAGCCCTAAGGATCGAGCCAACGACTCCATAGGAATCTCCGAGCACTGAACGAGGGTAGTGGAAATAATAGAATAATCGGTATTTGTGTCTATAAGTACTGCATCTAAGGTGGATTAGACATAGATTGTACCTCGTATCATATCTAGAGTGTCGTAATCGTAGGCCTCAACTACCTGGATCCGAGCACCCCGCTGTCCTCCTACTCCCTGTGGTCGGGGTGGACCCCCCGAGTGGTGGTGGCAGTAACATCTCGAATCGTCACCCAACGCCAGCTGCAAGGCTAGCTCCACTGCCACATCTTACTACACCTGGTATCCCTCCTCAGTCAAACCTTTGTCTCTGCTTGGATAGTCCTTCGACTATATTCTAATCATCCATACGGCTGGTCGGACAATAACGAACCATGTGACCCTACACGCTGTATGCGTAACACTCCCCGCTACTTGTATGACTGGAAATGCCTCAGGTTCCCTGCAAAACCAAAACTAAATCCTATGGTCGTCCACCTGTAGGTATGGTCCTCTTGGACCTCTGTGACATCTGTCTGTTGCCAGCTGTGGAAGACTCTGCTATGTGACGTCAGGTGGTGGGTCTTGCTGATGGTGACTGCTCAGCAAGAAAACTCTCCACTAAGTGGGGTCTCTCTAACAACCCTAACAATGTCCGGATGCTGAGAGAGATCATCGAAGTCCTAATCTCACACAAGAGTCCCTGCTCAAAGGTCTGTGCCCTGAAGAATGGGTCTTGCACCATATCAGTGGAGTAGCATGAGAGGTCAGTGAACCGCACTAAGTACTGAGCCACAGTCATGCTTCCCTACTACAGATGAAGTATCTTCTGTATGCGCAATGCGTTAAGGGTTGCTGGAACAAACTCTTTCTGAAATATGCTCTCTAAGTCTTCCAGAGAAGTGTCACCTCGTCATTGACCTAGAGCATTAAGATCCACCATCTTCTTACTACTGACTATAGTAGACTGGCAGCAAGGATCACTATGAGATCATCTTGTGTCCCTACCAATCATAAATATTTCACCACGGCCATCATCCAATCCTCAGTCGCCTGTGGTTCCGTCTCTCCCTGGAACCTAGGTGGCCTCTAGTGCTGGAACTTGTGCAACGTGCTCAAGTGGTGTGCACCCTCTAATACTGTGGCTGGTGGCATCGGTGGCCCAATGGGTAATAATACCGCCGGTGCATCCGCTAGTGCCTCTACTAGAATAGGGCCCAGCATCGAGGCCTCGTCGTTTGGTGGGCTATCAGTGCATACTAGATCCGGAACCCTATCTAGTTGTCTGCGTGGAGGCATCCTGAAAAGAAACAGGTGTGACATGGTCAAAAAGTTTTACCTGGTCAACTGACTGAAATAGATCACAAAGAAAACTCTTCAAAACAAACACGCAATCCGTGTTTTCGTGCACTGAGTCAGAAATCAGAATTCAGGGTCATGTTGTATGGATACATCGGCCGCCGTACAAACACTGGATTACCTAAACTGATAACCACACTCACTACACATAACAATATTTCTGTAAAAAATAAACAACAGAGCCCTGTGTTCTATGGTAGAACTAAGTCCTTTTATACCAATCTGTCATGACCCGTCCCCCGGGGCCCATACTGTGACTACCCCAAGCCCGCCTTCCATAGGCCAGGGGATGGAGACTAGAACCGAAGGCATATTACTTTAAACATGGAAGGCATTTCCTTTATAACCTTTAATAACCACTACCGAGAACACATAATGATGTGAACTCAAGTAAACTTAATAGTAAACAGAGTGAGTACAGTAAGAAAAAGGGGCCAGAATAAAATCCCAACCAGAAAGTAACAGGAAAACTAGGAAGTACAAGACGACTGATAGGTGAAAAGCAGATCCTAGATCGTACACCATGAATCCTACCTAATGGGTAGGTACATCTCATGAATGGTCATCTCTACAGTTCGCCTCTTCTAACATCCACCTCTGAGCTCCCTTCAGTCCTGGTACTCTCGTTTTCAGCCAGCGATGTGTGTCCTCAGGATCAAACACAATAGGGTGCGGGCATAGCCCGTGCAGGGGTGAGTATAATGATACTCAGTAGGTACCCTGAGACCCTCAAGGTCTCACCAAATCCACCAAGGATAAACCACACATCATGAAATCTAATGACAACCCTACTTTGGTATATGCCCATAAATAGACCTAAGTTATCAAGTAAACCCATATAAATCATGAGGAAAACATAGTGTCCAACTAAAAATATGAAATCTCAACTATTACAGAAATTAAGTAATAACATGTAGGTAAGTACCACATAGGTATGCCACATAGAAGAATACTTCCAAGGTATTACCACAAAGGAAAGCACCACACAGGTACGAACTCAGCTCACACCAGGTATAACATAAGTACAGTAGTAGAGATGATTAGATGTAATAACTAAATCATCTTACTCTATCAAGAGCTTCTGCTGCTGACCCACACAAGATCTCTCGGTGCTGACCAACAGAGGATCACTAGGTGCTGACCCACAAAGGATTTCTCGGTGCTGACCCAGACAGGATCGCTCAGGGTGGACCCACACAGGATCGCTCGGTGTTGAACCATACAGGATCGCTCGGTGATGACCCACAGAGGATCGCTCGGTGCTGATCCACACAGGATCGCTTGGTGATGAGCCACATAGTATTGTTATTCATTCTTCACATCACAACCAGATATTGGGTTTTGGCATGATGCTCGCTTGTCTCTGGGAGGGCTAGTTCCACAAGCCACTTGTTGATACTCCAACTTCCACAAAGTCTCACACAAAATTATCTCAAGAGACCACCATGTCATAGGGTTCTCAATGCAACAAAAGTTGCATCAATCGGTCGCTCGGTCTATGAGTTATTAGCCTTTTAGTCCCGAGGGCCTGGTTTGATTCTTTCTCGATCCAACCCAACTTTATACCAACATTATCCAAATTTCTAGTGGGGTATACTCAAAGAGACCATATCACTCCTAGTTTTCTAGGGCCAATGGCGGTTCAACAATTGGATGTCTGGTGCCAAAGTTATGGCTGATCGAGCGAAAAGTTCGAAGTTGGCCCGGGTCTGGTCCGACCCGACCTGATTCGGGTCGACCCGGCATGCATTGTTTGGTCTAGTCCACTGAGCATGGCCCAGCCAGCTTTGGGCGGCATAGAGGCCACGGAGCGTCATGAGGCCACGAAGGTGGGAAGAGGCCGCGAGGGCGGCGAGGCCGCAGGGGCCGCGGAGGGCCGGTGGGTGGGGGGGGGCTGTGAGGCCACGGAGGCCGAGAGGCCGTGAGACAGTGGAGGGCTATGAGGTGGAGATGTTATGGGGCAGCGAGGAGGTCCGTTTGGTGATGGGCCGGTGAGGCAGCTGGGCGGCGAGGCCACGAGGGATGCTGGGCAGCGATGCCACGGGGGCCGCGGAGGGTTGCGAGCAGTGTGAGGCTGCGAGGCGGTGGAGGTCGCAGATGGTACGAGGTCACAGGGTGGCAGAGGCCGCAGGAGGTGCGAGGTCACGAGGCGGTGCTCGGTAGGGGGCCGGCGCGAGGCCGTGGGGGCCGCGGGGTGGCGGCGTTGCGCCATCCCCTCCATCACAGCCAGTGGTGGTTCTGGATGCCATTATTGTGCCCCACCAAAGTTGGTTGAGGTCCTCCTACATCATGAAGAACAAAACAATTAAACACAAGATTTTCAGAGAGGTCGTGCCATGTTTTTTTGGCCTGCACTCTCTGTGTCAGAGCAGTAGCAAGCAGCTATAATCTCTTCCTGATTTTATGATGAATTATCAAGAACGGGTAAGGGGAAAAAATTCAAACAACCACCCTACCTCGAGGGTTCATTGATGTTCATGCGAAAAAGAATTCGAAGATGTCAACATTCATCATGCCATCCACACACCTCCAATCCTAGGCTCGTTCGTCGGTTCGTCGTTGTTGAAGACGTTCCTCATTGGCGAGAGCATTCTTCTTTGGGGGATGAGTTTCTCCACGATTCTCCAAAGATTACCCCTTTGCCAAAAGATTCCCCAATTCCACCAAAATGAGGAATAAACAACTTATTAATTTAAATTAATATGATTTATAATGTTTTCATAATTAAAAATCCAAACACATTTCATTAATTGTTGATTGGCTCTAACAATTAAATCGGGTGTTGTCTTATTTAATTAAATCAATTTAATTGGATCAAATTAATGGATGAAAAGAATTAATGGGGAGTTCAAGTGGGTTTTAGTCTCGAGTGGTCCCCACCACTATAACTCATTTAGGAGGTATTAGTTCATGTGTTCCCCACCTTTAAACCATCCGCATGGGAGGTTTCAACAAAAAGAAAAACAAAATAAGAGTTTATTTAATTTTATTTCTATTTCCCCAAATATCCCAAAATCTATCTTTCACCCTTGACCCACATCGGTCGAGGTGAAGGTCAACTTAAGCGAATAACGGCGCTACGAGTTCTACGGTGCCCTCATATTTCAATTCTAATCACAGCTTCAAAAGTTACAAAAACCCGCTCGCACGTTTAATGAATGTACCTGAAAAAAAAGTTCATAAATTCATTTTAGGTACTCCATGACTCAAAATCATGTGCCATAAATTTTTAAAGACTCGTAAATTTTCCATATATTTTCAAAAAAATAAATTGAATATCTGGGTCATTACACTATTCATATTTATGTCTTGTGAAAAACATTTCAAAACTTTGGATGAGCATAAAAAGCTTAGTAAGGGTTATAAAATAAATAAAGAAACCAGTTGTAAATCATAAGTTTTATGAATAACATATAGAAAACATAACTCATAAAGGTTATTTATGACAATCATAAAATACTTATGTTGTTGTATTCATAGCTATGTTGGGAGAAACATTTGGAATAACCATCACTATATATTCCATAAATCTTTTAGGAGAAACATTCACGATTACCTCTGTCACATTACCAAATGTATTGGAGATCATTCTCGGGCTCACCCACCCAAGGTTTATCATTTAAACACCTTTATACGTAAACAATTCCCAAGAACCATAACATATACATTACACATAAAAAACATAAAGGAAAGATAAAATTTCAACATGTAAATCACAATATATCCTTTAAATATATTAACATAAGCGATCCATTATCAAAACCAATTTAAATACTAAAATATTTAAAAGATTATATGCTATTTTTTTCCTTTTAAAAACATTACAACTTTTTAAGGAAGACATAGATCAAATAATACTCGCGGAGGCAGAAAAGGTCGTTGTCGCCTCTGACGTTAAAATAAACATTATTTTTTATCGTTTAGTAAAATTACTTATAGAAAAATATTCCATTTTAATTAAGTGAAAATTCAAAAGGGTTTATAAACCATATACAAGAAAATCATGTGTAAAACAAAATATGCCTCAAGGAATGGAGATTGAGACGAAGTCCCTTACCCCGTGTCCGATATGACTTGTTCATTCTTTAATCTCATGAATAACAAACTAAAGTTAATTTTTAATTTCTTAAGAACATTTTTAAAGTTTATTATTCATTTTATATCACTTATTACCAAGTTATAAACATTACGTAATCATTTAAAATAATATATTTCATATTTTTGATATTTGGTACTTGAGCCAAAAATGAACTTCTTATATTTACATGTTTTCCATGTGGTAAAAATTCCATTATATACAGAATGATATTCATGATTTAGATATCATATATATAATATATAAAAGTATATATTTTTATTCATAATATTACATAAAATTTGGAGATAAGAAATTAAATTCACAGTTTATGGAAACGGTAAGCCTTACGTACGCATGAATGCTACTTTCACTTCTAGTTTGTATTTAATGGAATGAAAATTAAATTATACAAATGTATATTATAATTCCATTATAATTCTAGATATAATTTTAGTAACTCCATCCTTTATAAATTCCACATTTTGCATGAATGAGTTATATCACTCTGAGGGGGAAATAGTCCACACTTCCTCAAATGAAATTATTGTATTTACATTTTATGGAACCCATAATGGTATGCTATAAATGGAAAATAAAATGTATAGAGACAATGTAGATATAATATATATCACATATAAATGCACTTTCGTCTTAATGGACAACATAAGAGGTGGTAGGATAAAATCGATCAATCATCGTTTCGTGAGGCAGTAATTCACCGTCCATAAAAGCAATATATTCATTACCCATCAGACGGAGGTGTCTGTATGTGTAGTTCGAATATGTATCATAACAACAACCTATTATATTGAGTATAATTTTTTTGATATTAAATAAATGAAGAAAAAGAGTTCAGGGGGTTGTAGAAGTAAAATTAAAAGATAAGATCTTCACAGAAGATGTTGCCTTTAAATAGGGTAACTACCTTTAGTTTGAACCAAATAGATTTCTTGAATTTCCTTTAGCATAATCAATGGCATCTAGGTGGAAGAGACAAATCCTGAGAGCTTATTTTGGAAGAGTTTGTATGGGCCAAGGAGCTTGAGATATGTGAGTAACGGGTTAGTGGTGATGGCTTTTTATAATGGAGTGGAGGGGATCTTTAGGGATGTTTGAGAATATTATTTTATTAAAAACCAAATTTCTGTTTAAAAAGGACCAACATTTATTAAATTCCAATATAATATGACTATTATTCTAAATCCTTTCAGAAAATAAGTTTTATACAAGTTTTGGTTTCAAATTTAACCTTATCACTTTTCTTTAACCACTAGTTTACTTATTTGACTCTGACCATGTCTACTGGTATATTTACTCTACAATGTTAATATAATAACTATAAAATGGAAATAAAACCAAAATTGGTACCTTAATTTCATTTTCACCCTATTATAAGTCATTTTCCCAAATCTTATATTTTTAGGATTATTATATCATTTAATAAAATAATAATTGTTTTAAAAACTCATTTATGTGAATTTATAAGATATTCATATCAGGACTTTTAAAAAATATATGACAAATTCAAAGAGATAACTTATATAACCCCATGTATGAATTGATTTACTAAATGATATATGTTTATGTCATTTTTGTCATTAGTTTATATTAATTAATATAAAGTGTCATTATCACTCTTAAGTGGCTCCCTGGGGTCCTAAAATCGACCCAAAGATGAAAATGGTCGGAAATGTTTTAACCCATAGAATTAGGAAAAAATTTAGGGTAATTTTATATTATTTTATTGATATTTTATTACCCTTATTTACTAGATTTACCCTTTAAAATTGGAAAATAAAATATTTACCGAAGTAAATATTAATAATGTCTAAAAATAAAAGTTACCTATTTACACAATTTGGACCTCCTGATTAAAAATAGAGAATCCTTTTTTCAAATCAGAAACTGATAAGTGGCAGAAATTAATTTATAATTTATTCCTGTTGTAGAAAAAAACAAGTTTTTAAGAAATAATAACTATCAAATGATTGACACTTGTTTATGTCCAATTTCAATGTGAAATTACATAGAATGAAAAAAATTGGATTAAATTGAAAAATAAAAATCAAATTACATTTTAAATACAATTAAAAATATAATATTATCATATAAATAAATTAGGTTAAAAATTAGTTTTGAATTAATATTTAGTATTTTTCAATATTTTTTTAAAAAATGAACATTATTAGAAAAATACAAAAAGTTCATCCAATCTATATTATGATATCCCAATTATAAAGAAGTGTATTATTTGGTCCAATAGAACATATAAAACTGACAAATATAATATTTTAAAAGGTTTATCCATTAAAAGGTTGTAAATCGACCTTTTAAAGAATATTAGAGTGTTTATACATAAAATTTGATTCATTCATATTATAGGATTCTAACATTTATTGGGTAAATGTAAAAAACATTTGACAAACATGTTTAATCATATTTTAGTGAGTCCTATTCACTCCCACCAATACAAAAACTATTTTTTAACAACAATTTAAAATCATAATATTATTATATTATTTTTTGGTCTAACTTAAAGTTGTGTGTTACATAATATTTTAAAGAAACCCTTTATTGCATATCGGGTACGCCAACGAAATTGGAATCCCCTTTAAAGTAAAATTAATATTTAATTCAAAAATATTAATAAATATGAAAATGTCATATTCTTTATTTACGTGGGATGTTACATCCTTCCCCGTTTTGGAAATTGTGTCCTGGAAATTTTATTCACATATCAAATAAATGGGGGTATTTATCCCTCATAAAATTTTCAGATTCCTACGTTTCCTCTTCAACCATATGGTTTTTTCAAAAAACTATTTCCTAATGGATTAATTTATTCCGCAACACTTTCACTCTTCTGTCATGAATCTGGATTGGTTACTCCACATGTGAAATATTCTATTCCAACTGAACTACCTCAAGACTCAAAACAGGAGAGGGATCCGTAAAATATTTTCTCATCATTGAAACATGAAAAATATTGTGTACCTGGGATAAACATGGAGGTAAATCAAATATGTACACAAATGAAATTACTTTCTACAGGATTTCATATGGTCCAATATACCTCAAACTCAAATTTACCTTCTTACCCAAACACATCACACCTTTCCATTGAGAAACATTGAGAAAGAAATGGTCACCTACCTCAAATGAAAGATCCCTCCTCCAATTATCTGCATGAATTTTCTTCCTTCTCTGATTTGTTCTAATGTTCTTCTAAATCAACAGAACCTTTTATTCCATCTCTTTTATCAATTATGATCCCATCCACTTCATTTAACCTACTCGATCCCAAAATGTTGGATTTTGACACCGCTTCTCATATAATGCCTCAAACGGAGCAATCTGTAAAATGTAATGAAAATTGTTATTATAGGAAAATTCAACCATAAATAGATGTTTTTCCCAACTTCACTGGTAATCCATTGATCAAGGACATAGCATATCCACCAGGGTCTGAATTTTTTGTTCTTACTTCTCATCTGATTGAGGAAGGAAATATGTAATAAAATTTAATTCAGTACCCAATGACTTCTGAAGGCCTTTCCAAAAGTTAGAAGTAAACTGGGTATCACGATTAGATAAAATGTAGAGGGGAACTAAAGGAAACTAGACTATCTCTTTAACATACAACTGAGAAAGAAGATCTAGAGAAAAAGAATCACTAATAGGAAGGAAATGAGCAGATCTAGTCAATAGATCAATAATAACAAAGATTACATTATTCCTTCAATATTTCTTCAGTAATCCCACAATGAAGTCCGTGGATATATTTTCCCATTTCCACTCTGGAACCAGTAAATTCCGAAGCATCCCTTTCGGTCCCTACAACTCTACTTTAACCTATTAAAAATTAAAACACTTTAGAGTGATGTCAACAATAACTATTTTCATTTCATCCCACTAATAATACTCCTGATGATCTCTGTACATCTTAGTATAGCTAGGATGAACTGAAAACATAGTACTATGAGCTTCACATAAAAACTCTTTCATTAACTTTGAATCACAAAGAACACATAATCTATTTAAAAATATCAAAATACAATCATTATCAATGTTATGTTCATGAAAAACCCTTTTGAACCAACTCTAACTTTTTGTAACTCATTGTCTTCCTACTATTGATGCTTAACTTTGTCTGATAGAGATGATTTCACAGAAATGTGAAACAAAAAAAAATGAATTTCCTACACCAACAACTTCGATGCTAATGTGCATCAAATAATTAATCAAAGGATCTTATTCCAAACGTAACATGGTCAATGTTGCATTACTCTTTCGACTCAAAGTATCAAACACTTTATTTGTTTTTCCTGGATGGTAATGAAACGTGCAATCATAATCCCTGATTAATTATAGACATTTCCTATGTATCATGTTTAATTCATTCTGAGTGAATACATACTTCAAACTTTTATGATTAGTATTGATTTTAAATTTTACTCTATACAAATGATGCCACCAAAATTTTAAAGCAAAAATAAAAAACCGTTAATTATAAATCATGTGTAAGGTAATTTAACACATGAGGTTTCAACTGACGTGAAGTAATAGCAATTACCAGATCATTCTACATTAGGACACAATCATGTCCTTTAAATGAAGCATAACTGTAGATAAAATACTCACTAACTCTGAAGGCAGTACCAAAACTGGATAATTCACCAATCTTCTTTTGAATTTCTAAAAAAAATACTCACATTCTTTTGTCTGAATTAACTTAACACCTTTTCGGGTTAACTTAGATGTTGGTCTAGACAATCATTTAAAATTTTCAACAAACCATAGGTAATATCCTGGAAAACCAAGAAAAATACAGATATCGATTATATTTGTGGGTCTTGGATATTTTCAACAAAATTCCTTTTACCAAGATCAACACTTGCTCCATTTTATGAAACAATGTGACAAAGGAATCAAATTTTTTGAAACCCAAACTCAATCTTGCTAAATTTCCCAAATAGTTTATTTTTTTGAAGGTTTGAAAGAAAACCCTTAAATGACTTTAATTTTCTTCTTTACTTTTATAATAAATAAAAATATCATCAATGAAAACAAAAATAAACATATCTAATATATCATAGAAAATTATATTCATAAGATCAATGAATACAACATGTTCATTAGATAACTCAAAAGGCGTAACTAAAAATTCATAATTGCCATATCTACTATGAAACCTATTCTTTGTAATGTCGTATTTATTAACATTCAAATGATGGTACCCCGACCTCAAATCAATCATTGAAAAATACTGAGCTCCTTGGAGCTAATCAAACAAATCCTCAAGATGAGTCAAATGATACTTCTTCTTAATAGTGATGATATTCAATACTCTATAATCAATGAAAAGTCTCATTGAACCATATTTATTTTTAAAAAACAAGACAACAGCACCCCATGGTGATGTTCTATGTCAAATGAAACCTTTATTTAATAAATCCTGTAATTTCTTATTTAACACTAAAAGTTATATTTGAGCCATTAGATAAGGGGATTTTGAAATGGGCTTAGCATCAAGAACTAAGTCAATAGTAAATTCAACTTCTTGATCATTTATAACACCATGAAACTCGTTATGAAAAAAATCAAGATACTCATTTAAAACTAGAACATCATTAACCTGAACAGTTCCTTGGTTTTCAACATTAAGTTCAAGGTAACATTCATTTCAATCTTTTACTAGTTTCTCTGCTTCTTGATATGTTATCATATCTACGGGTTAAATATGGTAGACAAAATGAAAATATTTCTGAAAAGAATACTATTTAGCACTTCTATTAATCTTAGTATGATAAATAGAAAACCCATCCATTCCCAAAATAACATCAAACTCTATTAGAGGAAAAACAATAAGGTTTTCAGGTATATTTTTTCTGTACTCTTAGACAAGAAGGTTCATAAAATTTCTTTTGGTCTCAACATTTCCTCCTTTTGTTTTATCTTTAATTTCAGGATTCATATATTCAAATGTAATTCCCAATTTACGAGAAAATGTCTTTGAAATGAAGGAGTGTTTAGACCCTGAATCAAAAAACACATTGGAATAATCTGAATAAACAAATAGTATTCCTATTACTACTTCATTCGATGGCCAAACATCTGCTAATGTAGTTGCACAAGATTTCACCACCACATTCTTCTTGTAGTCTGGCTAATTTACCTCATTTGAGTTCTTTGTTGTCACTCATTTTCATAATGACCCATTTCATTGCACTTAAAACATTTTACTAACTACAAATTAGATTTTTTCTTACCATTACCCTGATTTTTTTCAGTGAAATTACAAGACTTATGCCCCAATTTACCACATCAGAATCACTTACCAAAATTACAATGACATTACCCAACATGATTTTTACCACAATTTTCACAAACTGTAAACATATGTTTCTAAACATCAAACTTTTTTGAATAGTTCATTCCTTTCATCTGCCACCACGACCTCTTATTCTGTTGTTTGTCAAAGAACACCTGATCATCTACAAACTCCATTTACACCTTCTCTTCATATCAAACAATATTTTCATTACTTTTTTAACTCATGAGAAGATAAATACATTAAATATATTGGATTTAATACTGAGTAAAATCGATTGATTTTACTGTCAAGATATCATATGAAATTTGGAGCATACCTTACTAGTCGAGTGAATTTTTCTGTACAAGTAGCCACTGAGTCATCTTCCTGCCTCAATTCCAAGAATTATATTTCCATCCTTCGATAAACCACCTTAGGATAATATTTCTCAAGAAACATACCATTGAATTTATCCTAATCAAAAGAATCAATCTCATCACAACCCCTGTTATTTTTCACCATTGACCACCACTAATTGGATTCACCTTCAAAATGACATAAAAAGAGATTATCCTTTTGGTGTTATAAACACCCCATGACATAAAAAATATTTTATTGTGCATTAATCCACCGATCTGCTAACACATGGTCAAATGATCCTCTAAATGATGGGGAACGTTGCCTCATGAAATCCTCTACTGCTAATGTGTTCCTCTAGGGTTGATCTGGATGATATTGTCTTCCTCCTGTTTTTTGTCCCATCCTAGCTGACCTATTTTCTCTATGGAAAACCATTCTGAACACAGAAATATCTTAGGCGAAATAACATGGTAATCTTCAAAATCTAAATAATTAACATAAATTAATTTATGGATATTAATTTAACAATAGCCTAACTCCTAAAGTTGTATAAACCAACCTATGATACCAACAATAAGGACCCAGCCTTGAAAGTTACATAATTTTGAATTAATTTAATAATTCACATAGAAGATCTTTTCAGGTTTAGTGTTTTAGATAATTAGGCCATAACTATTAAATTACATCTGAAAAATTACAAAGTTGAAACTTCTGCTCAGTTTCCATTTTTTCATAAAATAAAAACTCTTAAAAGAAGATTCATGCCTAGTTCTATGTTTTTGTCATCCTTGATCCCATCATTGAGAATTTTCATCTTTAAGTCATGTGAAAAAAATTTCAAAACATGGGATGTGCATAAAAAGCTTAGTAAGGGTTATAAAATAATGAAATAAAACATTAGTCCATCAAAATATAAGTTTATTAACATACCTCATGAAATCCTATGATTTATGAAGAACACATAGAAAACATAAATCATACAGGTAACTTGTGGAAACCACAACATACTTATGTTTTAGCTTTCACAGCTATGGAGGGAGTTATATTTGGAATACCCATCATAGTATATTCCCAAAATCTCTTAGGAGAATCATTCACATTTACCTCCTTAACATTACCCAATGAATTGGATATCTATCTCGGGCTCACCCACCCTAATTTTATCATGGAACAACCCATATATGTAAGAAATTCCCAAGAACCCTAACATATTCATAACACATAATACATACATAAAGGAAGGATAAAATTTCAATATTACAATCATAATATATCATTTAAATATATAAACATAACCAATCCATTATCAAACTCACTTTCAATACAAAAATACATAATTGAGTATATGGTATTTATTCTTTCTTTTATAAACATTATGTCTTGTTAAAGAAGCCATAGATCAAATAATACTTGTGGTGGAGGAAAAGGTCGTTGTCCCCACTTACGATTAAGGAAAAATTATTTTTTTGTAGTTTAGTTAAATTCCTCTTAAAAAATATTCATGTTGATAAAATGAAATGTCAATGGTGTTTATACATTATATAAAAGAATGCCATGTATAAGACAAAATATGCCTCAATGAAAGAAGAATGACATGATGTCCCTTACCTGGTGTCCGACTAGACTCGTTCTTTCTTTAATATCCTGAATAATAAAATAAATAAATTTATACTTTCTTAAGAATAATTTTTAAGTTTATTATTCCTTTTGTGTCACTTATGACCTTGTTATAAACATTATGTAATCATTTATGTGAATAACGGTCATTTTTTCTATATTTGGTACTTCAGTCAAAAATGAACTTCTTATATTTAAAAGTTTTCCATGTGATCAAACATATATTATCTCCATAATGTTATTCATGATTTAGATATCATATATATCATATATATCCAGTATATATATGTATTGATAATAGTACTTAACATTTGGAGATAATAAATGAAATGCACCGTTCATTGAGACTATAAGTCGTACGTACACATGAATGATACTTTCCTTTCTATTTCTTATTTAATGTAATGAAAACTAAATAATACATTGCCAAATTTTAATTAAATTAAAATATCATATATAATTTGATTAAATACATCTTTTATATATTCCACGTGTTGCTTGAACGAGTCATATCTCTTTGAGGGCCATTTTTCCGCACATCCTCAAATGAAATTATCGTATTTACCCATTATCGAAACCATAAAGGTATGATATAAATGAAAAATAAATAAGTATATAGACAATATAAATATAATATATATCTCATATAAATGCAGTTCCATCTTAATGGAATCTATAGGAGGTTGTAGGAGAAAGTTGAACAATCATATTTTCGGGAGACAATAGTTCACCATCCACAGAAATAATATGTTCTTTAACCATTAGACAGAGGTGTGTGTAAGTGTATTAAAAATACATCTCATAAAAACAACCTAGTATATTTAGAATACAACTTTTTATAAAATATAGGAATAAAAAGCGTTTAGGTTGTTGAAGAAGTAAAATAAAATAAAATAAATTTAGAGAAGATGTTACCTTTAAATCTTGTAACTCCAATTGGATTGAACCAAAACAATTTCTTGATGTGGCTTATTCCTAAGGTAAGTCTTCTAGGAGGAAGATAGTTATCCTGAAAAAAAATTTAGGCAGAGTTTGGACTATCCAAGGGAATTACGAGTTGTGAGTAATGGGTTAGAGGTTAAGGATTTTTTTAAGGGAGAGGAGGGGCTCTTTAGGGATGTTTGAAAATATTACGTTATTGTAAACTAAATTTCAGTTTCAAAAAGACCAAAATATATTAAATTATAAGATAATATTAGTATTATTCTAAATCCTCTCAAACAATATGTTTTAGAGAAGTTTTGATTTAAAATTTTACCTTATCATTTAGCTTTATCCCTTAGTTAACTCATTTGACTATTACCATGTCTTCTTGTAGAGTTACTCTATAATGTTAATATTGTTACTATAAATATCCAATATTATCACAATTGGTTGATTAATGATATTTTCAAACTTATATAAGTCATTTGGATGAATCATAGATTTTTAGGATTATTATATCATTTAATAAAAAATTAATTGTTTTAAAACTCATTTATATCAATTTATAAACTATTCAAATCAAGACTTTTAAAAAATAAATAAAAACATTATTATTTTGAAAACTCATCATTAAATCAAATAAAACAAGTCATTATTATCCCTAAAATTCTTGTATGTAATAAAAAGTTTCAAATTAAATTTGTTTTGGCAATTATAATATCATTTATTTGAATCCTTTATTAATGAAGAAATTTCTACATCATTATTATGTCATAATTAAATTTATTTATTTAATGTATAAAATTTATTAATCAAACCCCATGATTTAGGAAATATTTATAGATTTGAAATTAATATTTTTAGTCCAAGAGATAACTTATGTAACCCCATGTATTAATTTTTTTACTAAAAGATATATGTTCATGTCAATTTTTGTCATTACTTTAAATTAATTAATATAAAGTGTCATTATCACACTTAAGTGGCACCATAGTGTCCCAAAATCTACCAAAATATGACAATGGATGGAAATTTATCAACCAATAGGATTAGGAAACATGTTAGGGTAATTTAGTTTTATTATAATAATATATTTTTTACCCTTATTTACCTGATTTACACTTTAACCATGGTAAATAAAATATTTATCGAAGTAAATATTCATAATGTCTAAAAATAAAAGTTACCTATTTAAAAATTTGGACCTCTTGATTCCCAATATGGATTCCTTTTTCCATATTCAAAACACATAATTGGCTGAAATTAATTTTAAATTAATTCCCGTTATCAAAACAATACACATGTTTTTAAGAAATATTAATTATCAAAAGATTGGCACTTTTTTATTTCAAATTTCAAAGTTAAATTAAATCACAATGACCATAATTGGAAAGAATGATAAAAATATAATCTAATTACAATATTAAAACAATTAAAAAGATAATATAAACATATAAAAAATTATATTGAAATGAAGTTTTGAATTAAAATACAGTATTTTTAACTATTTTACTAAAAATGAACATTATCAGAAAAATACCAAAAATTCATTCAATGTAAATTTTGATATCCTGATTCTAAATAATAATATAATTTTTCCAAATATAACTTATAAAAGTGACAAAAAAAATCATTTAAAAATGGTTCACCAATAAAAGGAGTTAAATTGACCTTTTAAGAACATTAGAGTGTTTATGCTTAAATTTGGATTCATTCACATTTTATGCTTCTAAATTTTATTGGATAAATGTAAACAAATTTAACAAAAATGTATAATAATATTGTAATTTTAATGTTTATTCCTTCCAATATAATAACAATGCATTAACTACCATTTAAAATAATAATACTATAATTTAATTTTTTTGTATAACTTAATGTTGTGTGTAACGTACAATTTCAAAGAATCTCGTTGTTGCGTATTGGGTACGCCATCGAACATGGAATCCCCTTTAAAGTAAAATTAATATTTAGTTAACAAATAATCATAAATATTATAATATCATATTCTTTATTTTCCTAGGATGTTACATAGATTGATATTTTTTAGAGTATATCCGAGTGAATATGAGTTTTTATTAAATTGATCAATACATGAATAGGTGAAATCCATGTTTATGTGGGAAACAATGACCAATAGTCATTTCTCTTTAGAGTTTGTAATTTTTATTATAAACATTTCTCTGATTAAATATCCTTAAAAGTATTTTCTTGATTAAATGAGGGCTAGAATTTTATTTTATTTTTTTAATTTTTTTTATTATGTTCTTTATTATTAATAATCTTATGATTCTAATATTATTTCCTTTTTCTAACATATTTTGTTGATTTCTCACCATTAAGGAAAAAATTGTTAATTATATTTAGTTTCCTAGATGACTATTGGAAATTTAATCTTTTATATATGTGGAAAATCACCTATATTTGGACGATTGATATGGTGTATAGTCAATATAGTTTTCTAACTTGAGTTATTTAGGTATAAATTGAATAATTTAATTAGAAAATATTAATATAAAATGATAAAATAGTTTCTAATGATCAAAACATTTACATCACTATAATCATTAGATAGTTTTTCTCAATCGATCATTCTTATAATTTATTTTAAAAAACTATGACATTAGTTTTAATGATTTTTTTTATTTTACAAAATTTAACACATTTAAATCCACACATTTTACTATAACATTACCAAAAAAATTAACAATGTGATATTATTCCAATTTGACAACTGACTTGAAATCCACCTTGTGATATAACCTAGTGGTTTTCACATTAAATTATTTTAATGGGAAAATTATTTATTTTTGTAATGAAAATAATAACCATCTAATAAATATAGTTACATTTTTGGAAAGTATTCTATATTTTTTTAAACATCTATGTTAATTTGTAGGAATTTAGCCACTAATATTTAGTATTAAAAATCTATTTTCATAGTTACTACTCCTATATATGGCTTTAATATCAGTGATGTGGGGAGCCTATTGATAATTATTTTTTAAAACATTAAATACAACAATATAATTTCACAATATACTAAATTAATTTAGGAATTCAGAATAATATTCATAGTACATGGAAGGAAATTTAAATTCTTTCCAATTGTTTATAATGATTATAAAAATTAAATGCTCAAAATTAATATCAAGAAAATAAATTTAATTCACTACTAGAAATCATAACTATATCTAAACATCTATACCAATGGGTTTTAAATCCTATTGGAATTGGAGGCCTTTCCCAAACTTATTACATAACCATTGGGATATTCCACTTTTATAGAAATTTTTCCAATAGTTTGGAAAAAATGGTGGGAAAGGTACCTTTTTTTACAATGATTTTGGAAAACTATTGGGAACAGGTACTTTGAGACTAAATTTCCCAATGGTTGGGGAAACATAATGGGAAAGGGACCACATTTACCAATGGTTTTCCAAACTTTTGGGGAATAATACTCTGAGAACACTTTTCTGAACAGTTTGAGAAAACTGTTGGGAAAGGGTCCACTTTTGCCTACAGTTTTAGAAAAAGTGTTGGGAAAGGGTCCACTTTTCCCAAAAGTTTTTTAAAACCATAGGTAAATGTTTGAAATATGTGGGTACCTATCACAATTGTTCTCAAAACCATTGAGATAGGTCCCCTTATTTTTTACGAATTATTTTTTATAATATCCTCAATTAAATCAATATATAAATTACATAAAAATTAATATATATATATTTATCTGAATATTTCACAATGTTAACTATAGGATAGTGGTAAAGTATTTGAAATATATCATATAGGTTGTGGGTTCAAACATCCTTTATAATGTTTTTTTTATATTTACCTATCTCAATAGTTTATCCAAACTATTTAGAAAAGTGGCGTCAAAGTAACCTTTCCCAACGGATTTCCAAAAATATTGGGATAATTATTTCCCAAAAATTTTCAAACCATTGGGACATGTTATTCCCAATAGTTTTGGAAAACCATTGGTAAAAGGTATTTTGATACCACTTTTCCCAACAGTTTTGAAGCTGTTGGGATAGGTCCTTTCCAACGGTTTTATCCAAACCATTGGGATTGGTCTTTCCCAACACCAAATCACCCAATGACTTCTGAATCCATTAGTATAGGCTATACCAATGGTTCTAAACGGATTTTATAGGCAATTATTCCATGATTGATTCCCCAAAAAAACTTTTGATATTGAAGAACATTTTGAGTACGAATAGAAAAATTATATGGACTATCATTTTCTAAATTTGATGGAATAAATTATCTATGATTGAACAATAGATATATCATTTGGATATAAATTTTATTTGAAAAAAATATTTCTTATGTGGTTGAAAATTAAATTTCAATGGAATTTCAAATTTTTAAAATTTAAAATTCATAAAATGTTTATTAAAATTTTGGAATAGTGAATGAGAAAATTGAGATATTATTTTTTAAAATACATTTGGTGGAACATAGGATGCTTATCACATTTAATAAAATTATCATCCACTCTCAGTAATAGATGGATATTGATATTAAATTTGGATATGTCCCAAATTTTGAACCACAATTTCAGTATTTCGTTCATAATAACAATTAAAATGTTTCTATCTGTGCAAATTCAGTGCATATTTCTATTTTGTATACTAATTTTTTTAAATGAATTGAATGTAAAGGCTATAATTGAATAATAAATTATCTTATAATGGATTTTTATACTAGTAAATAAAATCATTTTTGAAACTAAACTTGTAGATGAACCCCATTATAGCATTGAATTTCAACATATAGCCAACATTATTTCTATAGATTATTTTTTTTATTTTCTTATATATTTGGGTCTCCCACTCACTATATCATTAGAATAAAAATTTAAAGGATTTTATCCTTAATAAATATGATTTTTGGAACTTTCACAACTATTGGGAGATGTAAAATATTATACAAATGTTCATTTTTTTATTTGAAGAAGAAAAAATACACGCCCACCATAAGATTGAGGATGATCATCATGAACTTCTTTGTAAGGGTCATTGATATCATATCAATTCCATTAGTGTTATTTTAAAGGATATTATTATATTATTTATTTAATTTATTTTTTTATTCAAAATGAATTAATGGATATTTTATTTCATGTAAGATACCTTGTTGTAGATTCCAGGAAGAACACTCAAGGATGGTGATTCTCTATAGAAACCAGGTTATGTCTATCCTTCCTAATTTTTTTCATGTATTTAATTTTTGATTTTAAAATATCCAAATTAGTTATTAATAATGAATAAATTTTAAAAAAAATATGTTTTGTAGAAAGAACATCATTGATTTGATTTTGAATTTGGTGTGTTTTCTATTCAAGATTCTATTTTTAGTTTCCCTTTCAAATATTATTTGTTTTCTTTTATAATTTTTTTAGTATTCTATAAAATATATTTTATAAAATAAATCAATAATTTATGACCCTTTTTGAATTAATTATATTTCTAAATAGAACAAATCAACTTGATTTATGTAATTGAAAATAAATGATTCCTAAAACGTTCTTCCCTCTTGATTCATATTGTTAAATTTCATGTAAATACCATATTTTATTGATTTAAACTCTATAAATTCTATATAATTGTAAAAAAATGTTTCTTTGAAGTTTTTAAACTACTTTTTCCTATTCTTATGAATAATATCACCTATTATGTGATCCAAATAAATTTTGTTTCCGCTAAAATTTTCAATTTTTTTTGAAAACCCCATGACCAATAAAGAATATGTGTTTATAACAACTGATGAAATTTTATTGTAATTTAAAACCAATTTTTTATGAGAATTATTTTTATTATATTATGAAATATACATTTAACCAATGTGAGATATTTTTTTCATGAACTACCTATTAGTGTTTCAATATTACAAGTGAATTTCCCTATCCAACCTTCTCTATATGTGAAAATTTATCTTATTTTTAAACATATTTTTGGGGAAGCTATATGATGGTGTAATTAAAGATTTGGTGGTAATTTGTGTGGAAATTTAAATTTTAATGAGTCTTTGTTTCTTCTAAAAATTACATTGTAGAAATCTGTTCCCATGTGGTGCATTCAGGAAAAATAAGTTGTGCCCTTATAGATCTTCCAAATAATCCTAGATTCGTATATCTGGAGATAAAAAAACAGAAATCTCATTTTTTGAGGCAATATTTATTGTATGGAATGTGAAATAGATTTTTAAATATTATTAGATCTTATTATATTCTAAGAAGAGTGAGGAGGAGACCATATATGAGTGAAAATTAGAAAAATGATTATTTATATCAAAAGAGTCAAACCATTCTTATTCGGCCTCATAATTTATGACATATGAAACCCACCTACCATTAAAACATAGAATAAACCTTATTAATTAATCAGTATTGATTAATTTTGATGACTATATTTTTTATTGATTAAGAATTTTTTAAGCCTATGGTAACCTGTTCATTTATTTAGATGACACAACCATTTTTGAAATATAAAATTTTATGCTCAAATGGAAACAAATGAGGAATTAATCTATGTGCATGGATGAATGATTTAAATGGGAATGTAATTGATCATAATAACGAAAATTTTGGAATTCAATATATTATAGAGGCTCAATGTGTTGGGTGAATTTGTTTTGAGATTGGGAATTTCGTTGACAGGAATTTTGAATTTTCATTAGAAATTTATTTTCATTAATCACATGCCTGTGAATACAATTTTATGTATGGGTAAATATATAAATATGTTATTTTTAATATGTTATATATTTATTTAAATGATTAAATCCACACAAATTTCTTATTATAAGTGAAAGTGGATCATATTTTTTATTTTAGGAGTATTGATCTATATTGTGAAAATACCCAAATTATGGAATTTTAAATTTTTTAATATCTTTTTATTATGGGGTAGAACATTTAAATATATGATCCAATTTCAATAAAAAAAATTTCTTGGGAACCATTAGATCAATGGATTTAAAATTTTAAATTGGGTAAAGTGCTGAATTGATAATTAGGAAGCCCAAAAAACACATAATCTGATAACCTAATTTCTAGATTCAATCGATACTCTTTCAAAAAATGAGACATTACATGAATTAATAATTTTAAATTGAGGTTATTTTATCTATAATTTAAATATTATTTTAATCATAATATTCATATTAATTGTGATAATTTTGGTCTTCCATTAAGGAGGTAAGTAGGTGCATGAATGTGGAGAGGATGAAGAGTAACTTCAATAAGAAGTTTTTTTTCTTATGTAAATCAACAAAATATTTTTTAACACATTTCAAAATAGTGGAAATTATTTTTGTTCAAATTATAAAACTTTTTTATAATAATGTTCTATAAACACCTCATAGTGATTAGGCTGGTAGGAGGGCCAAATATTATTTAACATTCATGGGATAGACTCGGGACATCAAAATTACACCACTCCTATTTTTATATTTTCATCCTCACTTCATTTAAAAGTATTATTAGAAGGAGGGAGTGGAATCTTCAAGATTATACTTCTATAGATGATTATTTTTGTCCTGAATCAATCAATCCAGGTTGCTATGAACTCTATGTGGTTGTGGGTAGAGAATATCAGAAGGTATTTCAATTTTTAGTAGATTCTTATAACTGTAATCATTTCTCTTTTAAAATATATTGGAAACTTTTTTTTAATTGAAGATGGACTATTTCATTGATTTCTTAATTCTCTTAAATTTTGTTCAATTTTTTTTATTTTTTTATGAATTTGAATTATTGAATTTTCCATTAAACAACTTTTGTATAAGTCTCCCTATTGAGCACCAAATTTTCAATTTGTTTTGGTTTGTTAATGGTATTTGGGAAATGGAATCAAATTCATAAGAAAAAAAACACATATATAATGTTCATATATGGGTTTTGGTCAATATATTGGTATACATTAAGGTATTCAGGAATATATTAGATAATTTAATTGGAATAAATTGGTAATAAAATGGTAAAGAGAGTTTCCATCAATTGAAACATGCGCATCACTACTATATTATGTTTGTCTTTCTCAGTCAATATTTCTCCAAATGTCCAATGTCTAACTGTAACATTTTTCCTAACATAATTTTTTTAATTTTAAACTTATAAACTAATTTAAATCCCCATTTTATCTATAAATTTATCAAACAAACTATGAAATTGATAGTTTCATAACATATCATACAACCTCTTTATGATACAACTATATGTACCTATGTATACTGCATTTTAAATGGGAAAATTATTGATTGTGGTAACATGATTGAAATCCTTAAATCAATTGGGGAACATTTTTTAAGATGTTTAAAATTTGGTTTAATTGGTTATTGAATTTATAGGATTTTAACTACTAATTATTAGTTATTACTAAAATGTATTTTCATAGTGACTACCCCTATTCTTGGTTAGACTATAAAAAATTTGAGGAACATAGTAATGAAAAAAAATTAAATTAAAATACAAAAAATCTATTTCACCATCCCAAAAAAAATTAAATTTCAAAATGATATTTATGAGGTAGGAAAAAATAAAATTCTTGCCAATTATTTAAAATATTTTAAATAATTAAAATCTTAAAAAAACACTCAAGAAATTGAAAATCATATCCCATTAACTATTGATATTGAATATCCATTTTCAGAGGAATTGGGAAATTATTTTAATTATACTTATTTAAATTTAATGGATTAAATTATCCCCAGTTCAACAATTGACATATCTTTAAGAAACCAAATGTCTGAATTTTTTTCACTTTATTTAAATGAAAATTCACATGATTCCTTAATTTTTAAAATTTATAATTCTTATATTTCATTGGAAACATTGTCCATATATTAATAGAAAATTTATACATTTATTTTTAGGAACATTTAGAGGAACATGACTTGCTTACTATATTTAGTAAAACAGTCATCCACTTCCAAACATAACTAGAAGCTGAGATTCTATATGGAGATGTATCAAATATTATCTAACTTTTCTGGATTATTTTCATAATAACATGTTAAGTTTTTATCCATATGTATATTTTATTCATATTTATTTTTAGTAGACTAATTTATATGATGCATATGATGAAAATAATGATATTAATGAAATAATGGTTTGGATGATTGAATATTATTATACTGCACAAGATTATTGTGGTATTGTGTTTTTATAAAAAGAAGAAATCGTATTTGATGTTAAAAATTAATATGAACCACATCCTATAATTTAATTTCAACAACTAATGGAGGTCATTACTTACGAGAAATCATAGGGAAGTTGCTTCTGCATTTTTCCCTCTTCAAATTTATCATGAGAATCACTAATTCAGGGAGGGGAACTATGTGAAATCCAAATGTTGAAGCTTCCAAAAAATTGGTAGTGAATGAATACTACAAAAAATCATTTTCCTAGTTCATGAGGAAGAAACCACACCCACCATAAGATTATAAATCAATATATAGAAATACATTATATTGGAAATTGAAATAAGCACACACATTGGTGTTTATACAATGTATTTTTATTACTCTTTAATTTTTATAATTTATTTAATTTAATAATATAATTATGATTTATTTTTTACATGTAGGATTCCATGTTATAACATCTTAGTGTCTAGGTCATGTCTAATATCGCTCAGCAAACATTATGTTAGTTCTTTCCTTCCATAATGGTTTTGTTATGTAATATCTTGTAGTTTATCACTTATCAATACAAACTTGAAAAAATTAGTACATTATTCAGAATAATTATTGGGGGTGCTACATCTTTGTTTAGAATTATAATTTTATGTGTCTTATTTTCATTTTTATAGCATTAATTCACATTTGGTGTGCTTTATTTCAAATTTTGAGTGTATTAAGTCATTTTTATTAAAAAGTACTTCTACGATTCAAAATGTTTTCTATTAGAAATTGATAATTTTTTCCAATTGAAATAAAAAACATGATTAATATAACAAAACAGAAATTATTTTTGAAATGTGATTTTATATGGACTCAAATTGTAGAAATCCATGAAATAACCATTAACATGTGAATTCCAACCATCTAATGTTTTCCATTTTTGTAAATAAATTTACTATGAGATTTCTGAACCATTTTAATCATATTCTGCACAATAACCTCAATTTTCATGTGAAACAAATAATATTTAATTTGATGAGAACATACTATTTTTTCTATTAGATCTTGTGAGCATTATAGAACTTTTGTTCAAATGGTATAAG
This sequence comes from Viscum album, assembly GCA_963277665.1. NCBI lineage: Eukaryota > Viridiplantae > Streptophyta > Magnoliopsida > Santalales > Viscaceae > Viscum > Viscum album. Next base: position 195,050,538 of record OY728127.1, read on the forward strand.
GAAATATTATTAAAATTGAAATATAAAATTTCATGAGAATATATTTGATTTTTTCTCTCCTTATACAATTATACATTGTGATCCCATGTTATTTAAGAACATCATGTTATGATAGAGACATTATAAGCCAAATATCCATACACAACCTACTCATCATGTGAAAATTCGTGATCTAGTTAATCTTGTGTATGGGAGAAACGACGTTCTTGTTTTCTAACTCATTTATTTCTATATTGGGTAGAAATTCATAAGTTTCATAAAACCTATTGTTTAGGAAAAAATAATTTCATCATGGATTTTCCTATCTGACGCTTTTATAGAGAGCTATTGTTTTCCATTCTGGAGATCCTGTAAAATGAAATTTCTACCTATCTAATGCTTTAAAGAGAATGAATAGAAATTTCATTCCATTTATGATTGAATACTTATGTTTTGGGATGTAAAAGTTATTTTAAATGATTCAAAAAGTTTATATTCATCTAATGGGTGTGAGGATTAGACAAAATTTTATTGAAAAATAGAATCTTCCATTTTTTATTGAAAAAGAGCGAAACCCATATTATTGGGTCTCATAATTTTTAACAATTGAAACAAAAAACCTTCAAATCTCAGCATAAAATTTTATATTTCCTTACTATGAAAACAATTTTTTAATAAATTAGTGGAATATTTAAAAAAAATCCATCCTATAGTGACCCTCTCGTTTATTTGGATGAGAAAAACATTGTTTGGAATCAAAATTTTTAATTTAGAGTATAAAAGGTGAGGTATGAATCCATCTAAATGTATGACTAAATGAATTTATAGTGGAATGAATGATCATAATGGAGAGTTTGTAATTTATGATATTGAAGATGCATGAATATTTTAGGGTCTTCATTTTGATCATTTATATTTCATTAAAATTTATTTTTATTTTATTTAATGGAAATTTATTTTCGATGCTAACATGTCGAGGAGTCCATCTATCTTGTGTGCAGGAATTTATAGAGATGGTATATTCAATACTTTATATATTTATTTCAAATGATATTAACTATACAAAATTTTAATAATAATTTAAAATTCATCATATTTCAAATTTTTATAAGTTTGTAAATTTTTTGAAATTTCCCTAAATCATAAATTTTAATATTTTCTTACCATTTATTTATTTTTTGGAAATCATTAAAATATATCACACAATTTAAAAAATATTTTAGCATCCATTGAATTTTGGTATTAAAATTTTTTAACTATTCAATACTCTAAGTCCATTGTTTCAATGTAAAAAAAATCAGTCTATTTACCAAGAAAGCTCAGCCAGAGACAATGTTCCTGACGATTTATTAAAATAAAGGAAAAGTACATAAATACAGCAACACAAACCAAAAAAGTAACTACATATCATAGAAATCATACCTGTCCACATAGTGATGATCCATTGCTTTATCTGTAGTAGTTGAATCCCACTCCGAGCATTCATATTGTGATAGATTCTTGACATACTTCCTTCTGAGATTTAACTTTTCCAAATATAGGTACTCCTCTGAAGGTTTCATGCCTCTACCCTTTCTGAGAGAGGACCTAGTAGTCATCGGCTTCGGCATAGAAGAGTAATCCTTTCTTTGATTTCTTCTGGGTGGAGCATTCATAGCTTTCTCATTCCTCTCCACATTGTACTTCTCACCCTGAACAATTTCAATATAAGTCATTTGGGTCTTGCCACCGGCATTCTCCTTTTCAATATGTGATAGGTCCCCCCATTTTCCAGAGAAATGGCCCTCCTGATAAACGTCATTTGTTCCTCGTTCTTGCTCAAAGTGACAATTTCTATCAATTATTACTAAACATTGCATGTTTTCCCCACATTGAGATTTACTAGGGTCAACAAAAGACTCCCTCTCCACTGCATCCTCCACTTCTCCTCCATCGTTGGTGACTATAGATTGCAAGACACCACCTTCCACCCCCTGTGGACCTTCCAGCATTAGTGGAAGCTCCTAAGATTAAAGACTCAAAACTATTGAAGATCATAACTCTATTGGGGTCATGAGTACCCATATTCAGAGCTATAGATATCCCATTTGGTTTGGCCAATTATACCTTAGAGAGAGGAACCAACTACAGATGGCATGCCCCCTCCACTACAGACCGGGACTCAACTCCAAGGTCTCTTTTAAACCTGTCAAGAACCTGCCGCACTGATGGATTCATAGGCACCTGCATTGCCTTTATATTATAAGTATGACTCGTCACATTAGTAATAAGACCCTGCCTCATCTCCCTATCCACCTTCTCATCAGAAATATCCTTAACCAATGCCACGACAGTGCAAAGAGAATTCAATCGGGCTCCTTGTCTGGAAGAGAATCCAGCATTGGTACAAACCGCATATTCCATAGGAGAACTCAAATCCCCATTCACGTTCCCAGACTGTAACAGAGCCGCTCTAAGGCCACCCTTCCCCACCGCCTGAACCAGCCTCTCATCAGCACAAGCATCACGACCAACACTATACTGCGTCTCCACCACCCGCGAGGTAACTCCCACTTTACCATTGTGGAAAGCAGCCTCCAGGTGCACAAACGTTCTACATCCTACACAGAACTACATCCAATATTAAAAGAATACATCCGGCTTCCAGTGGAATTCCTTGCAATCAGTAATCCAGACACAACGCAATAGCGTCTTTGCAACGTCGACCACAACACATACCCACGGGCAGATCAGGTGTGACACAGACTCAGTTCTTTGATATGAGCATTAATACCTCCCAATAATGTTACCAATGGTGCAGAGAATGGATGGATTTTGAAAAGAAAGCGGAAGACCAGGGAGACTTACCCATGTTGCAATCGATGAAGCATCCCGCCGCATATGAAATTCAAAGCTCCAACAGAATAAGTAAAAATATAATCGACCACACCTTCGAGGATCCCTGGCCCATGGGGAAATCAAATCATCCTCCAAGAGAAATCGCACCATTATGTGTCTTCGGTCAAACAACCCAACAATCGTACAGTCATGGAGCTTCCATGAATCACATACAAACTATGTAAAAACTTCCACTGAGGGCCGAACAGGGTGAAATCAAGCCCCCAAGGTATACTTGCACAAATCCTCAGCACGATTTAGCTCTACTGGTAGCCGAGATAAGATGGGCGCCTCTCAGAAGAGATCTGGAACATTTGGAGAAATAGAGATATGACGGAATGGCAGAGACAGATAAGAAGACGGGTCATCCTTCCAAGATGACGGTGAACACGAGACTCTCCCCTCCGATCGGGATGAGGGAGATGGACCCAACGACATGAACCTAGGGCATCACTACAATGGCGAGCGGAGAGCGGCACGGGCACATTCCAAAATTATTTTATTTGGAAAATCACTTTATAAATAGAATTGAATCTCATTCGGTAAATCAGATATAAATATTATCATAGGTGGGTAATTGTGTTCGAAATACTTAGAAAAAAAATTATTATTTAGTTAAACATTTCCACATTACATAACAATATTTAAATTGGTCATTATGTTGGTCAGCGGATGAATTAATTTGGTGGAAGTTGAAAAGACATGTCATTCAGAATTTCTATATCCAGTAAATCCACTATAATGATTCCACCACATATAATAATTATTAAAAAAAAATCATTAAAAAATAGACATGTGAAAAAGGAAAATAATGAATACACCCCTATCTGATTCGTCTAGGATATGTACCAAATATGATTCAAATTTCTGGGGATATAAATGGGACACCTGATTTTTACCCCTCATCATCCTACTATTTTCATCATCACTTTTTTTGAAGGACAGTTAGAATAGATTTTAGGGTAATATAGATAAGATATATTCAAGAAAAGAGTTATAATTAATTAATAATTCAATTAATTGATGAAATCATGTCGGTGACTGTAAGAAAATATCCCTAGGCATTTCCCTTTTTTTTTGTTCATTGATTTATAGACATATTCCTTCTGAATAATCTTTGTAATTGATACCTGATTGGAGATATCAAGAATTTTCAATTTCATTTAATTTAATTTTGATAAATATTATTTATCATATTATGAGCTTGAAATGATTTTTTTTAATCATCATTTTTCAAGGGTTCCCCATTAATCGCAACATGTTCAATTATTTTTGGTGCATGTGAGGTTTTTGGGTCATTGAATCAATATGGAAAGAGGATAAATTCCGACATTTGAACTGCCCATTTGGTATATAGTCAATATATGTGTATACAATGAGCTCTTGAGGAATATATTTGATAATTTAATTGGAATTAATCTTTAGAAAATAATAAATAGAGTGCCTAGGGATTGAATCTTTTCCATCGTGGCCATCATTACTTTATCTTTTTTAATCCATCATGCATCTAATATATAATATCTAACTCATCATTCATTTTTTAATATGGTTTTATACCATTTAACATAGTTTAACACATTTTAATATATATTTTTACACAATCATTATTGATAATAAATTAATAATTTGACATTTTGATAACATATCCTACAACTTCTTCATGAGACAACCTCATTGTCACAACTTTACTACATTTTATGGGGGAGGGGATATTGATTGGGATATCGTAACTAAAAACCCACAAAAAATAATTATAGTTACTTAATCCCATATCTTATTTTGTGCCCCAACTCTAACTGTATTTTCAATTTTCGGTTATGAAAAGTGGCCTAAATTAAAAAATTGAATATATATATATATATATAAGTTTTTTATTTATTATTAAAAAAATTAAATAAAATTTTAAAAAAACTATATATATATATAAATAAATTTATATATATATATATACATGCATAAATAAATATAAATATATATATATATACATATATATATGGGACAAACATTCAAATATATTTATATATACATATTAATAATTTCTAAAGTATATATGATCCAAAATATATTTTTTAATATTATTTTTAGAAATATTTTTAATTAATAATACCAAATAATTTGGTAATTTGTTAATCAAATGAAATTAGCTTATAAATGAATAAAAAACTCTATGTATATATACATAGGTCCAGGTAAGAAAAAATTCACTTCCTCCAAAAAAAATTATTCTATTACTTTCCAGATGTATCAACATAAAATTGTGATTAAAAACATAAAATTTAAATGAATATATTGATAACACAAACAAATATCAACTTAAAATAGTTAAAATTTTGAATATATTCATGCTTTATTCCCAATGGACACAACATATTACTAAAACGAAAACTTTCAATAAAATAGAATATAATATTTAATAATGAATAATAAAAATTGATAAATATAAAAAATTTATATAAATTCAAAAAATTGAAAAAATAAATTATTTCAAAAAACCAAGGAATTAATTATTTCTCATGAAATGAAGTACCACTATGAATTTTATTGAATAATTCCAAAAACAAGGAAAAAATTACAGAGTAAATTTAAAAAATTAATCTGAAAACATAACATTTTATTTTAAAAACATATATTTATACACATTTCATATTTGATATTCATAATTTGAAATGGTAAATTATCAAAAAAAAATTATAATAAATAATATATTGTATGTAATGAACATTTTAATGGAAATTTTTTCAAACAAAATCTCTCATAGATGTACACTATTTTTCTTATCAAGATGATGAATGAAAGAAAATATAAAAATTTAATGATATTTAAAATACATAATACATAAAAAAATATTTTATATTAAACATCTACTATAATAAGAAAATTAAATATAATGTCCTAAATAAGTATCAACATAGGGAGACATTAAATATAATTTTTTTAAATGAACATTGAAATAGACATTCTATGTGGGTATTTATAACATATGATGTCTAATGTCACATTGAAAATATATTATCTTAAATAATGATAGAGAATTCATAAGTAAATATTGATATATTTATTCCTATAATGACAATTTTAGTAAAAATAGATTTTAAAATATTAATTCAATGATTTTTTTTCAAATAAAAATAATGTTATAATATCAACTAAATGTTGAAGTAAAGCAGTTTTGAACATCATTTTATATAAAAATAGATATTGAATTAACATTTTAACATCATTTTATTTAAAAATATAAAACAAAACTGTAATAAAACATAGAATAACATAAGAAAATACATTCAAATCTAATTACATTTTTAGAAAAATATATTACAATACAATTAGTGAAAATATGTTACAATAATTAAAGTATAAACTATAAGGCATTATCATTAAAATTTGAATAATATTGAGTTAATTAAATTATTCTACATTGGTTCACATTGATAATATTTTTAGAATTAGAGTTTTAGAGAGTTACTCCACAACATATGCATAACAAAATCATAAAAATAAAAGCTGGACACTTCTGAACTATATCCATTTTATTCATAATCTTAAACATTTATAGTAAATCACAATCTCATTTATGATAATTCTTATCAACATGAAATTTTCCAATCCCTTATTCATCCATAAGCCCTATAAAAACAATAACAGTATGGCATGAACATAAAATGATACATAAGGGATATAAAAGAAGGAGATCATCATTCCATTGGTAAACATTAAAAATCTTGAAACCTCTTCCATGAAAAAATAAAATTTTACTCATAGAGGGATATATCACACAATAATAAAAAACATTTTTTTACCATTTGAAAAAAAATGAATTCTATGTTAACCCATTTGAAGACGTCGAATATTCATGTAGCTACATTGATAAATCCTCACTTTTAACAACTATAGAACCATTACAGTACCCTTACTAGTTTTAATAACAATATTTCCAATATGCAATTGAATTTTCCATACAGTATAAACATTACTTAAAGCATTAGAGTGTTATTTGGGTGCACCTATAATTTAAGCAATATCGAGATCACCTAGGGTTATATGGGAGTACCCATAAATAATAATTTCCAATAACCACAACATGTAATAAAACACATCATTATTTTAAAAACTCTTCTAATCTTGAATGAAATTCACTTTTAGGTATTAAAATAACTTTTACATTCAAAAATACAATTTTCAAAACAAAATACACATCACTTTTGAAACCAAAATCAATACTAAAATACAAAAAATGTAGAGATAATGTCATCAATTAAAAAACATGATATATTACAATAAAATCCAAAATAATATAATTTTCATAATGAAAAAACAAGCATTTTTGTTGTGTATATTAAGAATAGATCATTCATTTTTCCATTTGTATAAATGTTCTGTATAAAACATTTTAATATTATCCATTTGAAAACATGTTATGGAAATAAAATATAGAAATAAAATATCCTTTATGAAATTTTTTTTCTATATAAATAAATATTGTATGATAATATCAATAATATCGAAATGGAGGAATGGATTTAATAAAAAAAATTCAAAGCGGCTACTATTACTTCGAACATTCAAATCATAAGCCATATGAAAGATGAAAATTTAAAAAACATTAAATAACATAAAAATAAATATATTGTGTTTATGTAATGTCAAAGCGTTTTTATATACACTTTATAATATTATAATGTTTGATATCATCCTAAAATGTCTCAATAAAATGGGATTGAGATGAAATCCCTTACACTGAGTCTGACATGTCACCTTGCCTTTATCTTCCAGAATAATGAAATAATGATAATTATTTACTTTATTCATAACCATTATAATGTTGATAATTACATTTATTTTCCTTATAAATTATTTACAAAAACAATCTAAACAAAAACATTTACATGAAGGGGTTTGACCATATTCAGTTTCATTGTAAAAAACAACTTTGGTTAGTAAACATTGGCCAAAGGGGTCATTATATCAACATATAAATAATAATAATAATAATTACATATTAATCATATTTATACATTAATAATACGTAAATAATCAGTAAAAATTATTATTATGTGAAATTAACCATTGTTATAATCATGTAGATGGTAGGTCGTACACACACATTAGTAACGTTACCATTTCTCAATAACCGCTATGGAAAGAATATAAGTAAAATATATCATTAATGTAGGATAAATATATCATATATATAATATTACTTGGTCATATATACTTATATATATTATTGTTGTCATTTAAAAGGAATCACAACGTGTTGAGATGGATATAGTCTACACTTTCATAAACAATGTTATCACTTTTTCAATGTATGAAAGGATAACAATGAAAATGATATATTATATTTCAAAAAATGTAATTATAAAATTAATATAATATTAAATTTATTTATGTCACATATTATTAATTAAAATAGTCATAATACATTCTATGTAATGTTTGAATGTATCACATCGTTTTGAGGTGGCGGTAGTCCACGTGTCCATAAACAACCTTATCATATTTACAAAAATAGAAGAATGAAATTATATTTATATAATAATTTCATACTTGTAAATAAATAATAAGTATCATATATACATATATATAATATAAAAAAATTGTTTCTATCATAATTCCAAACCTTGAGATGTAGTAACATAAAAATGACAGACATCGTTATGTGAGGTAGTAGTTTATCGTACCTAAATGGAAAATTCATTACATATTTACCGAAAGTGTTTGTAGCTGTAGGTAGAACACATAACATAAAAACATATAATAATATTTATGGTACTTTTTTATTATATATAAATTTCATAATAATAAATTAATTTAGTGGAGAAAAAAATAATACCTACATTCCCATTGAAGAATGTTCCCTCTTTTTTTCAGGTAACTCATTTTGGTTTTCAGAAAATGACTTCATAGTTGGATTACATCATGTGGTGAGGCCTATAGGTTGAAGAAAGGGATATTTAGACATTATTTTGGATGGGTTCAGATGATCCAAATAGTCATTATTGATATGATGAAGTTGTATAGTTGAGTAACTTTTTATAATAGAGGGGAAGTGGCATTCATATAAATATAATAATGAAAACACTATTGAGAGGTCTCTCTTACATCATGTTACTCCAATAGAGTTAAACATAATATATATGAAGGAATATGGTATAAAAATGACTATAAAATTCATTTTGGACATGTGTCTTGTTCATTTGGACTCTTAAAATTAGTGTTTTACTACTAAGTTAACACAATTTTGAATTAATCCCTATTAATAATTTTAATTACTTCTACTAATATTTGTGGTAAAAAACTAATTTTACATTATTAAAGAATATAAATTATTCTTATTCAAAAAATGAAACGCATTTTTACAAATTCCAATAAAATGTTTTAGATAAGTTAATTTAAATTTAGTCTTAAAATAGGAGTCGACTCTGGGTTTTTTAAGTAAAATTATTCTAATGATCGCTATGTTTTTATACCTAAATTAAATGAAACACTACCTATTATGACCTAAATTATTATTATTGATATAAAAATAATAAAATAATTCTTTAAAATCAATTAACCACAAAATTTGACTATATAAATTAATTGGATAGAATGAATTTGATAAAAAATCTAGCATTATTCAATATTCATCAAAATATAAAATTTCTCAGAAAAAAACACCCAATGAACATTTTGATATTTTTATTTAAAAATAAATGATTATTATTTCATAGAAATATAATAAATGTTTAAAATATTATATATAAAATGGGTTCCCTATTAAAAGGTGTTAAATATACCTTTTAATAAATAGATCATCTATATATAAAATTGGATTTAGTCTTATTTAATTCCTATCAAATTTATTGGATTAATGGAAAAAATTAATAAACATGATAAAAAATAGTTTAGTTATTTTTATTCATTCCAACCAATAAAATGGTTAAGAAACAACTACAACATAATAAACAATATGAACAATATGTTTTATTCTTTCATGACATAGTACTGTGTGGAATGAAAGATTTCTGATAAAATAATTTTTGCATATTCAGTTTTCCATCTGAAATATAGTCTCTTTTTATTGTAAAATAACTATCTAATTTAAAATTATTAATAAATATGAAAAAATTTTATTCAATAATTAACTGGGATGTAAAATTATTCCCCTCATTGTTAAATTTCATCCTCACCCTACTTTCTCTTATCAAATTAGTTGTGGGTATTTTTCCCTCATATAATTTTTAGATTCCACAGTTTCATCTTTGACGATTTGGTTTTTCCAAAAAAACATAACCTATTAAATAAAATTCTTCCACAACAATTTCTCTCTATATTTAATAACATGAGATAGTTGTTCCTCATATGAAATATTCTCTTCCAACTAAACTATAATATAGATCAATAACGAGATAAATCTGGTACGTACTTCCATGACATTGAAAAACTAAATATTTTGTGTACCTAGGATAAAAATAGTGGTAATGACATTTAGTATTAAACATATCCAAGTCACTTATTGTTTTAATATGGTTAAATGAACCATGTAATTTTCATCCCCTTTTCACGAAAATTCATCACACATTTCTAAGGATAAAATATTAAAAATACATGATCACCAACATAGAATGAAATAACATTCCTTTAGATATCAACGAAACCTTCTTCCTACTCATACATAATCTCATGTTTCATTGAACTCAACTAAAATTTTTGTTTCTTTTCCTCTACAAACTCAGTTCCCATCATCTTTCTTTCCCTTACCTCATTTCGAAACACTAGTTTATGTCACCAATTTCCATATCATGCCTCAAAAGAAGCAATATTTATTTTCGAATGAAATAAGTTATTATAAGAAAGAAAAATACTAGAAATATATCGATACAAAATTTCATGTTATCCGTTAAGAAAGAACCACACATATCCATCATGGTCTGAATTATCATCTCAAACTATCTATCAGATAGAGTATTAAAAGTCATCTTCAATTTTAATTCACTACCCAATAAATTATATTGTCCATTATAAAAATTGGATGTGAACATAGGATCTTGTTCTATAAAATGGATAGAATCACTCATCCTAACCTAATAATATCTTTTAGATACAATATATAAATTCTCTCTAAATAAATCATATCTTGAATGCGATGAAAATTCATAGATTTATGTAATCAATCTACAATATCTAAAATAGCATAATTACATTGAGATGTCTTTGTAAATCCTACCCTAAAATTTCTTGATACATATTCTCATTTACTCATTGGTGCTGACAAAGGTTAAATAATACTTTTTAGTAATTATCACCCTATTTTAATAAGTTAACAAGTCATACTAATAATCATTGAATAAAAATATCTCTTTTTATTCCATTCAACTAGTAATACAACCAAGGGTATTGATGTTATTAATATTTTCACGACTTATTATATTCCCCCTTTACTTATTTTATATGAAATGTGCATAATTTGTGTGAAATATTAATGTTTTAATATTAAGTATAATATTTGAGCATTTTTAGAAGTAGTCAAATTGAGTCAGTTTAATGTTTTAATTATAACTATCACTATACTGATCCAAATTGTGTGGTTCTTGTTTTTTAGGATTCTCCTTTCAATATAAAACATTTCATTAGAAGGAACCATGATCCAATTCTGCCATTTGAAGGGTCATATGGTCCTCACAAACAAGACCAAAGAATCTGTGAAGAAACTGGACTATTCATGAAGATTGATTTACTGGGCTCCATCCAGAAGTTCAAAAACCTTAACTCTCCACCATAATTCTGGGGACACTACATTTCATCTTGGATAAAAATTTCATGGCCCAAATCCAAGTACAAGGGGCCCAAATGAATCTTTGAAGTCCAGCCCACCATTCTGGCCGAGAATGAAAATCAGTATAGTATGCATGACATATCTCCTGATGTAATCATCCAAGAGAGCTGAGATTTTGCAGTGTGAAATAGGGGATGTAGGCGGCCGACTTTGTTGAAGAAACCATTCGGATTTGAAGGCATATTAATATTCAAAAACCCTTTCACATTATGGACTTCAAAAAGACTGGATTGAAATGGACAGTTTAAGTTTGTTTATTCAACCGGCCATAACTTTTTATCCTTACGTCCAAATGACTCCAAATTTTGAGAGGAGTCGCCCAACATTATTACCTACAACTTTGAAGAATAAGATATTTGAAGATTCTGCTGTATGAATTGTCAAATTGGCGATGCAAGTGGAGGGACAGATTGGGAATGCAAACAGTCCACTCCTTGGGCTATAAATACTCTTCCCTTCTCTCCTTGAGAGGGGTTGGCATTTCAGAAGAGAGGAGATCACATTGGCACGACCAAAGCTTTGCCAAAGGCTTGGGAGGACCTTCCATACTCAAGTTTTCACTTGAGAGACCTTTCCTCCTCTCTTTCTTTTCACTTACTTTTGAGTTCTTCATTTTTGTAATCTTGTAATTCTCTTTCTTTGTAATTCTGTTTTAATGAAAGTTACTTCTTCAATATCTCTTATTCTCTTCCACCTTCTGTATTTTAATATTAATGTTCTTAAAATAGTTTAAATTAAGTTCAATCCCCTTCCCTTCTTAAGCTTCCTCATTCAATCGAAATTCCATTTTTGATTCTTAAATTATTTCGTGTGTGTGTTCGGCACACTACTCTTATCTTGTCCCTTTCTTTTTCTTCTCTTTATAATTCATCACCATAAACATATATTACCAGATTATTAATCACCCAAATGGATGAGTAAATCTCTCATTGGGGTGAGTTATAATTTAGGTATATTAAGTGATTGAGAGCTTCTGCTCGATGAATATTCTTTGAATTAACATTGTGTATGTTGGACATAACATGTCATGGATTAATGACTTGTTTTGTTTAACATGTGGTTTCCATGGATTATTGGAACCATAAATACACAACCATAAATAAGATCTGATTGAGATTATAACCTTAAGTTAAGTTAAGTCTTGGTTTAAAGCCTTAACACTTAAGAATTCTAATCAACATCATCTTGTGACATGGGTGTTAATTTAAATGCAATATAAAGCAAAGCTCGAGGATATCACAAGCTTAACTAACCTAATGATGAACTCACCCCAATATTTATCAATTTGGTAAATCAAACATCATCCATAAATCATTTCAATTAAGCTCTGCAAACAAACCCCCCTAATCAAAATACAATCAACTAAAAACAAACGACTACTACAAAGTATCATCGCCGAGGATTCGACCCGAGTGCTGCTATACACATTAGCAGAGCACCGGAACCTTGAACGGTCGATAGGCGACAATCGGCCGCACTTTCAAATGGAGCCGTTGCCGGGGATGGTGCTTTAAGTAGTCATTAGTTTCTGGTTATTTTCAAGAAAACACAAAAAAAAAACAAATTTTTTTTTAAAAAAAAAATTGAAAAAAAAACACAAAGAAAAACCCGTCTTCTCATAAAAATCATAAACTGAAAAAATACAAAGAAAAACCCGTCTTCCTCTTTCATCCAAAATCTCTCTGAATTCCCCGTAGCCTTCCAAACAATCCCTCGGATTTGTTTGACCCTGAAATTGAGCGAACACTTCGCCAACTTAGGAGGAACATAAGAGATACTCAAATAATTCAAGAACCAGTCCTCATTCAACCAATTGAATTAGATATGGCCAATCCTAGGGAACAAACATTGAAAGAACTTGCTGCCCCTGATATGAATTACCAACCTCTTGGTATTCAATATCCAAACATTGAAGCTGACTTCAAACTCAAATCGGGTTTGATTCATCTTCTCCCTCATTTTCACGGGCTAGCCGGTGAGGATCCACATCTTCACCTTAAAGAGTTCCAAGTAGTATGCTCTACCATGAAGCCTCAAGGGGTTTCTGAAGAACAAATCAAGCTTAGAGCTTTCCCCTTTTCCCTAGCGGATTCTGCCAAGTCTTGGCTCTACTACCTCCCACCTGGTTCCATAAACACATGGGTTGACATGAAGAGATTTTTCCTAGAGAAATTCTTTCCTGCTTCTCGAACAGCTTCTATCCGAAAGGAAATAAGTGGAATCTGTCAATTCCCTAATGAATCACTCCATGAGTATTGGGAGAGGTTCAAAAAGCTTGTGGCAACTTGTCCACACCATCAAATCCCTGACCAACTCCTGATCCAATACTTCTATGAGGGGTTATTGGCTATGGAGCGAACTCTCATTGATGCCGCAAGTGGCGGTGCTCTTGTTGACAAAACTCCTGCAACTGCAAGAGATCTCATAAGTAACATGGCTGCAAACACGCAGCAATTCCATAATCGAGCACATGCTCAAGTGAAACAAGCCCAAGATAATCAATCCATAGAGCCCAACAAGATGACTGAGTGGATGAGTGAACTTACAGGTCTTGTGCGTCAACTAGCGGTGGCTACCAAAGCCCCAACCTCATCTTCTCCACAGTCACTATTCCCTGGACCTATCAAGAATTGTGGAATCTGCAACTCTCCATCTCATCCGACTGACACATGTCCACAACTTCAAGATGATCCATCTGATTCATCTAGTCCAATGGAGCTCAATGCGGCATATGCTCAGCGAAACTTCAACCCTCAACAATCAGGTCAGTTTGTTAGAAACTTCAACCAACCCCACTCTGAGCCCTTCTCTTCTACCTTTAACCCACCTCTGAGGTATGGTAATCCCATTTCTCATCCTCCTCAATTCCCTCCTCAAAACCCAAACCAATTCCAATATGGTCAAGGTGGTGGTAACTTCCATCAACCTTATCCTTTTGTTCCTCAACCTCAAAGGAACAATCCTCCTCCTGGATTCCACTATCCTAACGAGCCCTCCCAATTCCCCACCCAATACAATCGCTTTCCCAAGAACCAAAATCAAGGCCAACCCAATTTGGGACATGCCTCTTCTTCTAAACAACCATGGGAAAGTGCTGTAGAGGATCTTGCTTCCTTCACCCGTTCTAGCCTAAAGAACATTGAAACCCAAATAGGTCAACTTGCATCCCACCTTAGCCAGCAACAACCATCCAATTCATCCCAACTCCCAGCTCAACCATTACCCAACCCCAAGGGTAATGTAAGTGCAATTGCACTTAGATCAGGAAAGCAACTTGCTATGCCTCAAGATAAATCCTCAAACCCGCCTTTCGATGTTGATCTAGAAAATGAAAAGAACAAAAAGCTGGAAAAGGAACTTGAATCCACTCCTTCACCTTCTTCCATTCCACTTAGGAACCCAATTCCTTTTCCTCAAGCCATCTCCAAGCCTAAGAAGTCCTTTGAACCTGATCCTGAAATGCTTGACATGTTTAGACGTGTTGAAGTGAACATCCCCCTCTTAGATGCCATCAAACAAATCCCTAAGTATGCCAAGTTTCTTAAGGAATTGTGCACCCATAAGAGGCAACTTAGGAACATTGAAAATGTTTTAACTCAACAGTCCATTCCCATGAAGTGCAAAGATCCAGGGACCTTCACGGTTCCATGTCAAATAGGGAGTTCCAACTTTGATGATGCACTCATAGACCTAGGAGCCTCAATTAATGTCATGCCCAAATCCATTTTCTCCAACCTTGGTCTAGGTCCCTTGCACCCAACGGGTATTGTCATTCAATTAGCCAATCGAAGCACTGCCAGTCCTGAGGGGATAATTGAGGATGTTCTTGTTCGGGTCAATGATCTTATCTTCCCAGCTGATTTCTATGTCCTTGACATGGAAGGTGAGACGACCTCTTCTCGATCTCCCCTAATTCTAGGAAGACCATTCCTCATGACTGCGAGAACCAAGATTGATGTCCACTCAGGCATCTTATCCATGGAATTCGGTGACCAACTGGTCAAGTTCAACATTTTCCAAGCCATGCGATACCCATCTGAGGATCACTCTGCATTCTCAATCCATGCTTTTGAGGACACTTCTAAGATTCAATCGAACCCCAATCCACCATGTTCTTCATGTTCTAATGACAAAGGATCTTGTGAAATATGCACCATGATTAACAAAGTCATAAATGGTGAAGTTGATGTGGACCTCTCATTCATAGACTCCATCAATCTAGAGGAACTTGAAAACTCTCTTGAATCCCACATCAACTCTGATCTCTACTGCTCCACCTTGGACAGTGTTGAGGAAAATGATCCAAACCCATCTAGAATCCCTTCTCCTACTCCTAACTTGTCTTTCTCTCCAATCAAGGCTGAAACGGATCTAAAACCACTTCCTTCACACCTCAAGTATGAATTCCTTTTCCATGATCCCTCCTACCCTGTCATTATCTCTGCTTCACTTTCTGAAACTGAGGAGTCCCAACTTGTTCAAGTGTTAGAGGAAAACAAAAATTCATTAGGTTGGACCCTAGAGGATATTCTAGGAATCAACCCTGCCCTTTGCATGCATCACATCCATCTAGAGGAATCATCCAAACCAATTAGGCAACCTCAAAGAAGACTCAATCCACTCATACTTGAGGTAGTTAGGGAAGAGATTACCAAGCTTCTTCAAGCTGGTATTATCTACCCAATTTCTGATAGTGAATGGGTTAGTCCAATTCAAGTCGTTCCTAAGAAGGGCGGGATAACAGTTGTCACAAATGAACATGGAGAAGTGGTCACAACTCGGGTGAAAAACAAATGGCGTGTGTGCATCGATTATCGCAAATTGAATGCTGAAACACGAAAAGATCACTACCCACTTCCTTTCCTTGACCAAATGCTTGAGAGATTGGCCGGAAAGTCACACTATTGCTTTCTTGATGGTTACACCGGCTACTTCCAAATTCCAATCGCACCTCAAGACCAAGAAAAGACCACATTCACTTGCCCCTTTGGAACCTATGCCTATAGGCGAATGCCTTTTGGCCTTTGTAATGCTCCTGCAACATTCCAGCGGTGTATGATGAGTATCTTTTCTGAATTCATTGAGAATTGCATGGAGGTATTCATGGATGACTTTACCATTTATGGAGAGTCATTTGAATCTTGCTTACATTCACTCTCTTTGGTCCTTCAAAAGTGTGTCAAGTGCAACCTTGTGCTGAATTTTGAAAAATGTCACTTCATGGTTTCAAATGGGATTGTTCTAGGGCACATCATTTCTCAAGAGGGTATCCAAGTTGATCCATCCAAAATTGAGGTGATCTAATCACTTCCTGAACCCAAATCAGTTCGAGACATTCGGTCCTTCCTTGGTCATGCTGGTTTCTATCGGCGATTCATTCAGAACTTCAGCAAGATTTCCCTCCCACTCACTCGTTTACTTTAAAATGATGTCACATTCAATTTTGACGAGGCTTACAAGAGAGCCTTCATTGAACTCAAATCTTCTCTCACATCTGCTCCAATAATCCAACCCCCAGATTGGTCCTTACCATTTGAATTGATGTGTGATGCTTCTGATAGGGCCATTGGGGATGTTCTTGGTCAAAGAAGAGAAAACATTCCTCATGTCATCTTTTATGCCTCAAAAACATTGGATGAAACTCAATCACACTACACTGTGACTGAAAAAGAACTTTTAGCTGTGGTTTTTGCCTTGGATAAATTCCGGCCCTATCTCTTAGGTGCCAAAATCATCATCTTCACGGACCACTCAGCATTAAAGTTCTTACTTAAGAAAAGTGATTCCAAACCAAGGCTAATAAGATGGATTTTAATGCTCCAAGAGTTTGACCTTGTGATAAAAGATAAACCTGGAAAAGAAAACCCTGTGGCTGACCACCTGAGTAGAATTTCTAATTCTTCTCATTCTGAAATAATTGATCCTGAATTTCCAACTGAACACCTCTCATCTCTCACTCCAAAGTTACCATGGTATGCCCCAATTGTCAATTACTTGGTTTCTGGTGTTTTCCCTGAATATTTTTCAAAAGAACAAAAAGAAAAGATGAAAAGTGATTCAAAGCATTATTTGTGGGAAGATAATAAACTTTGGAAAACCGGGGCTGACATGGTAATTAGGAGATGTGTTGATGAAACTGAACAATCCTCCATCTTGGAATTCTGCCACTCAATGCCTGGAGGTGGTCATGTTGGACCACAAAGGACTTCTCGAAAGGTCCTAGATTCTGGATTCTTTTGGCCTTCACTCTTCAAGGACTCACATGAGTTCTGTCAATCATGTCCCACTTTCCAAATGTTTGGCACAATTTCTAAAAGAAACGAAATGCCTCAAAATCCATTAATCTTCTGTGAGCTTTTCGATGTTTGGGGCATCGATTTCATGGGACCTTTTCCCCCTTCCAATGGATTATCCTACATTCTCCTTGCTGTTGACTATGTTTCTAGGTGGGTCGAGGCCAAACCCACTAGGAAAGATGATGCTCAAACTGTGAGTGAGTTCCTAAAAACCCATATCTTCCATCGATTCGGAACACCACGTGCTTTGATAAGTGACTTAGGAACTCATTTCTGTAATAGAACCATGGAGTCACTTTTGAAAAAGAATGGGGTTGTACATAAAACATCCACTGCATATCACCCTCAAACAAATGGAATGGCTGAACTTTCTAACAGAGAAGTGAAAAGAGTGCTTGAAAGAATTGTTAAGCCCACAAGAAAAGACTGGCCCGATAGACTTGGTGAAGCACTCTGGGCCTATCGAACAGCCTATAAGACACCCATTGGGATGTCTCCATTTAGGCTAGTTTTTGGTAAAGCCTGTCATTTACCAGTTGAAATCCAACATAAGTCATTTTGGGCTGTCAAAACTTGTAATTTTGATTGTGAAAAATCTGGTGAAGAAAGATTGTTGCAGTTGACTGAATTGGAGGAGCTTCGACTCGATTCGTATGAGAACTCCATTCTCTACAAAGAAAAGGAAAAGTCACTCCATGAAAAGAACATTCTTCGAAAGGTATTTCATGAAGGTGAAAAGGTAATGCTCTTCAATTCTCGATTTCGACTTCACCCAGGTAAGCTTAATTCTCGTTGGGAAGGTCCTTTTGTTATTACTAACGTTTACCCATTTGGTGCAGTGCAAGTCCAAGACCCTTCTTCAAAAAGAACATTCACGGTAAATGGACACCGGTTAAAGCATCACCATGAGAGGTCTCACAATCCAGGAACCACATCGACTTCCATTGACCCACCACTACATGGAAATGGCGACCCACCAAATCCAAACCAGGGGGCACCTCTTTCCCTTTAACTCTCTCTCTATCTCTTCCTCTCTCTACCTCTTTCTTCTTCTTCCTCTCTCTTTCATTTTGTTACCACTTTATTCATCAAACCCTTTCTTTTTATCTTTCTTGTGTGGGTGTGTATTTTTTAAAAAAAACCTTAAAAACTAAAAAAACTAAAAAACACAATTACTTAAAAAAATTACAAAAAAAGAGTCATGCTTACTCACCATCTAGTTTTGAAATTTTGTCCAACCATTTTGGGGAGTCAAAGGCTTGTTTTAAACTCAAATATATTGAATTTTTATCTCAAACTTGGGTAAACAATTTTGTGTCAATAACAAACATTTTGAATGAACAATTTTTGGTGGAAAATGATTCTCCCCTACTGTGAGGAATAACATTAGCCTTCATGCCAAGGTCATCTATGGCCATCTTTTTCATTGTGTGTCTTCACCACTGATTGTGAGTCTTGAGTTTGTGGACCTTCGAGCTGAATTTCCATCTTTTGTGTGCATTAATATGATAGAGGCATTTTCTAAGCCACATGAGAATCAGAATAGCCAAATAGCCTCCCGTTACCCTTACATTGATCCTACTTTTGAAAGCCCCTTTGAGCCTATGAAAACCTTTCTTTTGATAGCCACATTACAAGCCTAATACCTTGTCCCACCCAACATCTTCATGGATTTTCATTGTACAATTTATTGACATTTAAGTGTGAGGGGAATGGACTTCATTTTTGGGCGTACTTTCATTGATTTCCAATGTGTCATCATATGCTTGAGGGAAAGCATCCATTCAAGTGTGGGGGAGAGGTTGTAATTCTGTGAGCTTTGGGGTGTATATGTGTAATTGTCATTTTTACAAAAGTCATTGAAAAGTGTTCAAAAAAAATGAAAAAAAAATTATATTAAAAAAAATGATGAAAAAAAAGGAATGGGTTGTGTCTTGGGTGGGTCAAAAATCATTCATCATCAAACTTTGTTCGTGTTATAAATTAGTTCCATGTGGAGATCAAGCATGGGTTGGGAGATGACTGTGAGACTTGTTTCAAGCACAACTTTTGAAAAAAAAGCAAAAAGAAAAAGAAAAAAAAGAACACTTGAATCATCTTATATTGTGTCATTATTGGAAGTCTTCCATGTTGTACATATTCCATCATCTCACCCTATTCCATTTTCTATCTCCCTCACTTTTCATTCATCACACATTCATGCCCTTGTAAATATGTGTTTCTATTTCCTTTCAAATCAAATTTCAAAAAAATGTGCATTGATTTTTCCATGTTGGTGTTTTTATACCATCTTTTCCTTTGGACATTATATACCTACCGTCCCATAGCCACTGAAAAACCCCTTAAAAGACCTCTTGATTCTTGTACACATTAGATTTGGGAATGGAAGCTGAGAGCTCTTACAAACTCTTGATTTTCACTTTTTGTTGGTGAATGAGTGAACCTCCTAAAATACATTTTTATCATCTTGAGAGGAGTAAGTTTTGAGTGCCTACATTTTCCAATTCAAACCTTGAACATGAAAAAATGAATTGTTTCTGATGCATTATTGTGAACCAAATTTGTGATGGAATTCAATATGGATGAGTGAAATATTCTAAACCTCCCCTGATTGGAGAAAACAAAATTTTAATATTTGTTGGTGAGTGAAAATGATTTTGTCATGTTTTTATATTTGTTGCACATGAGGACACGCACAAATCTAAGTGTGGGGGAGTTGATGTTATTAATATTTTCACGACTTATTATATTCCCCCTTTACTTATTTTATATGAAATGTGCATAATTTGTGTGAAATATTAATGTTTTAATATTAAGTATAATATTTGAGCATTTTTAGAAGTAGTCAAATTGAGTCAGTTTAATGTTTTAATTATAACTATCACTATACTGATCCAAATTGTGTGGTTCTTGTTTTGTAGGATTCTACTTTAAATATAAAACATTTCATTAGAAGGAACCATGATCCAATTATGCCATTTGAAGGGTCATATGGTCCTCACAAACAAGACCAAAGAATCTGTGAAGAAACTGGACTATTCATGAAGATTGATTTACTGGGATCCATCCAGAAGTTCAAAAACCTTAACTCTCCACCATAATTCGGGGGACACTACATTTCATCTTGGATAAAAATTTCATGGCCCAAATCCAAGTACAAGAGGCCCAAATGAATCTTTGAAGTCCAGCCCACCATTCTGGCCGAGAATGAAAATCAGTATAGTATGCATGACATATATCCTGATGTAATCATCCAAGAGAGCTGAGATTTTTCAGTGTGAAAGAGGGGATGTAGGCGGCCGACTTTGTTGAAGAAACCATTCGGATTTGAAGGCATCTTAATATTCAAAAACCCTTTCACATTATGGACTTCAAAAAGACTGGATTGAAATGGACAGTTTAAGTTTGTTTATTCAACCGGCCATAACTTTTTATCCTTACGTCCAAATGACTCCAAATTTTGAGAGGAGTCGACCAACATTATTACCTACAACTTTTAAGAAGAAGATATTTGAAGATTCGGCTGTATGAATTGTAAAATTGTCGATGAAAGTGGAGGGACAGATTGGGAATGCAAACAGTCCACTCCTTGGGCTATAAATACTCTTCCCTTCTCTCCTTGAGAGGGGTTGGCATTTCAGAAGAGAGGAGATCACATTGGCACGACCAAAGCTTTGCCAAAGGCTTGGGAGGACCTGCCATACTCAAGTTTTCACTTGAGAGACCTTTCCTCCTCTCTTTCTTTTCACTTACTTTTGAGTTCTTCATTTTTGTAATCTTGTAATTCTCTTTCTTTGTAATTCTGTTTTAATGCAAGTTACTTCTTCAATATCTCTTATTCTCTTCCACCTTCTGTATTTTAATATTAATGTTCTTAAAATAGTTTAAATTAAGTTCAATACCCTTCCCTTCTTAAGCTTCCTCATTCAATCGAAATTCCATTTTTGATTCTTAAATTATTTCGTGTGTGTGTTCGGCACACTACTCTTATCTTGTCCCTTTCTTTTTCTTCTCTTTATAATTCATCACCATAAACATATATTACCAGATTATTAATCACCCAAATGGATGAGTAAATCTCTCATTGGGGTGAGTTATAATTTAGGTATGTTAAGTGATTGAGAGCTTCTGCTCGATGAATATTCTTTGAATTAACATTGTGTATGTTGGACTTAACATGTCATGGATTAATGACTTGTTTTGTTTAACATGTGGTTTCCATGGATTATTGGAACCATAAATACACAACCATAAATAAGATCTGATTGAGATTATAACCTTAAGTTAAGTTAAGTCTTGGTTTAAAGCCTTAACACTTAAGAATTCTAATCAACATCATCTTGTGACATGGGTGTTAATTTAAATGCAATATAAAGCAAATCTCGAGGATATCACAAGCTTAACTAACCTAATGATGAACTCACCCCAATATTTATCAATTTGGTAAATCAAACATCATCCATAAATCATTTCAATTAATCTCTGCAAACAAACCCCCCTAATCAAAATACAATCAACTAAAAACAAACGACTACTACAAAGTATCATCGCCGAGGATTCGACCCGAGTGCTGCTATACACATTAGCAGAGCACCGGAACCTTGAACGGTCGATAGGCGACAATCGGCCGCACTTTCAGGTATCTGTTCAAATTATTGCTTCCCGTATAAATTAAAAATAGAGATCTATGACTTTCAGTAAACAACTCTTTCCTCAACTGTGAATCAGAAGGCACATGAAATATTTTCACAAATGGTAAAACAACTAATTCATGAATATTAAAATTAGAAAACTTACCCTTCTATATGAATTCAACTATTTCATTCAAATATTGATCCACATTATAATCTCTCTTTTTTATTTTTGATAATGTGGACTATAATAAAACATTAAAAGAATAGAGGATGTCATTACATAAAAAATGTAGGAAAAAAATAACCCAATCATTTACCAAAGGGTCACATTTCATACTTAACATGGTTAATATAGTAATACTTTTCAACTCAACGAAATGGAAACGTTGTTTTTATTCCAATATGATAATAAAATGATCACTCATAATCCTTGATTGGTTCCACAATTCTTCTTCATATAATGTTCAATTATCTATGAGTGAATATATACATCAATATTTTTTCATTATATATTTCACACAACACTCTATAAAAATCATTCCTCTAAATTTTTCTAGACAACAAAACAATATCTTACTCCAAATCACGAGTAGGGTAATTCAACTCATGATGTTTTAAATGACCTGAAACATAAGCGATAACATGATCATTTTTTATTAAGGAAAATGAAGTACATTCAATAAATCAATAGTGTAGATAAATAATTCACCATTTATGAAAGTCATGGGAAAATAGAATAATTTACCAATATTTTTTTCGGTTCTCGAAAACATTTATCACATTCTTATTTATAGATGAAGACAACTCTTTTTTATAATTAGTGGTCTAGATAATTGTTAAATGTTTTTAACCAACCGCAAATAGTAACCAACTAACTCATGAAAACTATGAATCTAGGGGATATTTTTGGGACTTAAAAATTCATACACAATTTTCATTTTAGTGGGGTTAACTATTATTCAAATTTTACAAACAAATGTGTCCATAGAATGAAATTCATTCCATCCAAAATTAACACTATCTAAATTTCAAAAACAATTTTATTTATTTTAATGTTTTAGAATAAAACCTTATATTCTTTTCATGTCTCTATTAATTTTTAGAATATAAAAAATATCGTGAATGAATAGAACCCCTATTTTATCCAAGAACTCATAAAAAATTCTTTTAATATGATCCATGTATATAGTAGTTTCATTAGATAACCCAAATAACCTAATAAAAAATTCATAGTGTCTATATCAAGGTCAAAATTCAGTCATTAGAATTTCATACTCCTTCACATTCATCTAATGGTAGCCTAACCTCACACCAAACTTTGAGAAATATTGTTCTCTAGGGATTAAATCAAACAAATCATCGATTTGGGGAAGTGATTATTGTTCTTAATAGTGATTTTATTCAAGGCTCTATAATAAATGAAAATTTTCATTTATCTATCTTTATATTTTAAAAGATAGAAACACCTTATCGTGTTGACATATATCTAATGAAACACTTATTTAATAACTATTGGAATTTATATTTCAACACTATATTTTCAACCTGATATATTCAATCAGGTTTCTTAAAAATAGGCTTAGAATTTGGTAATAAGTCAACAACAAACTCAACCTCATAATTATGAATAATACCTATAAAATCAACCAGAAATATATCAATGTATTAATTTACTATTGGAATATCATTAATTTGAACACCTTCTTCATTTTCATCAATATTATCTAGATAAAATTCATTTATATATATATTCAATTTCATAACTTCTAAGTATGTTATCAAAGGAAATAAATATATGAACATAACATTCTTATTACTCCAATATATATTAACATGATAAACAAAAATCCAATCCATACTAAGGATTATATCAAATTATATTATATCCATTTCAATGTGATTCTTAGGAAGGACAATCTAACTGATAATAATAATAAGATTCCTATAATGATAGGTTGTTTAAAACATACACCCAATGTTTTTACCAAAACATATATCTTACATTCCTGAGATGATATTTCTAATGTTCAAAACAAATTCCCCGAAATAAAGGAATTTGAATATCCAGAGACATAGAGGAAATTAAAATAATTCAAAATCAAATGTAACACACGTTTCTCCACAATATTTTATGGTCCTTCATCAGTTATAGTTGTAGAAAATGAAGTCACAACACCTTTTTTCAATAATTAATATTTTTATACGATAGAGTTAACATCATACATGAGTTAGTATTACGACCCTACTCATTATAGAAAAAAATATTACCATCCAATGGCTACTGGTTTTCTAATTCTATGTATCCTTTTGATTCTTTTCCTTAAATTTGATGGCCATGTGGCTAAATTGTAAAATTTGTAACACATCATAGTCTTATAATGCATTACCCTTGGTGCTATTAACCACACTTACTACATTATTGGAGCATCATTTTCATACCTATATAATACTTTTTTACAAGTTTCCCAATCACCATTAATCTAAAGAAGCTCTTACATTCATCATCAAAAGGCACATAAGAGTCAAAAAACTCAATCTCAACATATTTATCACAACTAAAAGCATTCTCATATATTTTAAATTCTCATGCTTCCAATGTTATTCTTTAAATTGGTTTCAATCTTGAGTAAAACTGACTAATTTTTCTATTAGTGTCCCAAATAAAATTCAGCACATACTTGCCCAATATTTTGAAGCTTCCATCATATATAACTACAATATCTTTATATTTTTTTATTATGATCTAACACTTTTATTTCTATTTAGTGTTGATCAAACGTTGGGAAATATTTCTTAGATAAATTTTCCTACAATGTTTCCCACTCCAAGGAATCAAGATCATCCTTCTCCCAAGTATTATTATCCAATGACATTAATATATCACATTCACCTTCAAAATGATAAATATATTGGGTTACCTTTTGTTATTCCAAAAATCCCATGACATCAAATATTTTTTCCAGTGCACTGATCAATCCTTCAATGACCACCGAATTAGATGATGTAATGAATAATATGGTATGTTTCCTCATGAAATGATAAATAAATTTAATGTTCATTTAGGATAGATTTGGATCCAATTAATCATTGCTACAACTACCACTTATTGTTAATGGAAATTGAACCATTATGAAAATAAAATATTCTATATTGATTCTAATAATAAGATGATGTTTATTCGGAAGGATATCTTTCACTTGGTTCCTTCCCACATCCACTTCCATGTTTTGAATATAGAAACCCCTTATGAATTGTAATATTTTACTCAAATAAAAATTTTAATCATCAAATACTACAATATTTTTACATTACCATAATGTAAATTTTTTTAAGGGAACATTATTAACAATACCCCAACGTCTAAAGATATATAATCCTCCATTTGATACTAAATATAAGGCCCCATCCCTAAATATTATGTAATATTAAATTAATTCTCGATTATTAATTTATTTCATGTTGATTAAATTATTATCTTTATTGTTTCATAGAAATAGGCCATAAAAATAAATATAAACCCATAAAAATACAATGTGGACACTTCTGAACTATTTCAATTTTTATGTAATATAAAACTTTTAATAGTAAGCCTGATATCTTTCATACTAACTATTCATGAATTTCAATATTAATTCTTTCAATCCCATAATTGCCGTTATGTATTATAAAAAGCATTAAAAACATGGGACGAGCATAAAAAGATCTGTATGTGATATCAAAACAAGAAACCGTTATTCCATTGGTACACATTCAAACTTCTAAGAAACCATTTCCTAAAAATAGAAAATTTTACTCATAAAAGGAAATATAATAATTTAATAATCATTATTTGTTTATCAATTTGAAAACAGATAATTTCTATGAAAAATATTTATAAAAAAAAGAAAATTCACATAGGTATATTGGGACATAAACATATTTAACCCTTATATAACAAATATATTATTGAATAACCATATGACCAATTTCCAATACTATTATATAGAGTGTATAATAATTACACAATGCATTAGAGTATTATCTCGATAGACCTATAATTTATATTGTAACGGGATCACCTGACACTATCTGGGTGCACCAATCATCTACAATGTCAAGAACCACAATATAAAATAAATCATTATTCCTTTAAAAAACTATTTTAAACTGATTTTAAAATAACATGAAGGTATAAAAATACAATTTTCTTTCAAAAATAAAATTTTCAAAAAAACCCCAAATTTATTTTGAAAAAACATTTTAAAAATAAAATACAAAAAAATAAATAATTTTTTCATTTAATAAAAAATTACATCTTTTATAAGAATCCAAAATATAATGATAGACATAGTATATTTAATGTCATTGTCATTGTGTACATTAAAAAATTGTACATTAATTTTTTATTTTGTAAAAATGATTACTATAAAACACAAAAAAAAAAAATTTGGAAAAAATAGAATGAAATAAAAATAAAAATAAAATTTCCATTGTAACAATTTTATACCCTTATAAATAAATACATAAGATGATATCAATTATATTCAAATTGATGAAATAATTAAATATATAACATTCATATCATGGCATTCCACTTTGAATATTAAAATAATATGCCATGTGAAAGAATAACAATTAAAAAAATTAAATAACATGGTAATAAATATAATAGGTATTTATAAATTTAGTGGGTCTATATATACCCTTTATAAAAGAATAAAGTTTCTTTTCATGAATAAATGTCTCATAGAAAGGAGATTGAGACAAAATCCCTTACCTTGAGACTAACTTTTCATGTGTAAATTTATCTTCAAAATTAATGAACTGGTGTTAATTATTTACATTCCTCAAAATTGTTTTCATGTTTATAATTACTATTTTTAACTTATTAATTAAAAAAAACATAAACAACTAAGTTAACTTTGGTTGTATCAGTTACATTAAGTTTTTGTTCCAGAAACAAGATTAATAGGTCAAATGTGGTCAACAGGGTCATATTATAAAAATATATCAAATAATGTTGATGAAATAATTATAATATTTACAAAAATTATACTTTTAAAACTATTCATTAAGGATGGTTATGAAAAATGAACCAACATTAAAATCATGGAAATAGTAAGCCTTATCTAAATAAGGGTAAAATAACTATTTTTCTATTATCATTATAAAAAGATGGTTACATAAATATTATTTTCCATATTGATAATTAAATAATATATTCCATATTTTTTTTAATATATAATAATGTTTTGAATTAATATTTTTTAAAAGTAATCATATTGTGTTGAGGATGCGGTAGTCTGTCCATCCAAAAACAACATTATCAGATGTTAAGTGTGTGAAAGGTTAAAAATAAAAATGATATATTATATTCCATGAATTGTAGTCATGAATATAAAATATATTTCATTTATTTCACATATTCTTAATTAAACCCATATTTACAACATTCAATGAAATGTGTGGGTGTATCACATCACTTTGAGGAGGCGGTAGTCCACACATTCACAAACGATTTAATAGTATTTACAAAACACGGATATCAATATTTTATGTGTTTATAAAAAACATAACTATGAATAAATCATAAATAATATATATATATATATATATTATAAAATTATTTATTAAATCATAATTTTCAACCTTCGAATATGATAAAGGAAAAACGAACGACATCATTATAAGAGACAGTAGTTCATCATACTCGAATAGTAAATTTATTTCAAATTTTATGAAAGTGATTGTACGTGTACTTATAAGCATTAAAATAATGACATAATTTTATATTTTGGATAATGATGTTGTTATATAATAATGTAATAATTTTAAATAAAGGTAATGTATAATGAAATAAATCATAAATGCATACTGATGATTATTAAAACATTTTTTAGGAAGCTCTTTTTGGGTTACACCAAATGACTTCTTGGTTGGATTTCATCCCTATGTGATCCCAATAAGGGTTGTATATGGATATTGGTAGCTTATCTAGGTAGTTTTTTGTGATAAAAATGGAATTAAGAAGGGTTATGAAATTAGAAGTGTGGGTGACTTTTTATAGTGGAGTGAGAGTGTCATTCTTGTCAATATCACTATTGAGTTGTATCCATTACAAAATATGACACATATAATGTGGTCAAAGAATTAAATTTTGGAAATTTTCAATTTATATCGATAAAATGGGTTTTTAAAAGGCATCTAGGTCATTTTGAATCTTAATATTAAGGTTTAACCACTAAATGAACTCAAATTTACATTAATTTTTTTAAATTATTTTAATCACTCCCACTATTATTTTTGGTCAAAAAATAAGTTGATTATATAAAAGATTATAAATTATGATAACAGAAAATAAAGATTCCATTTTGTCTAATTAAAATCATTGAATTGTTTTAAATGTATTTAAATTTAATCCCACATACAGGATGTCATCATACATCATCTTTAATTAATAATGAAGTCATGAGAAACATGAAAACCAGAATGAACAGAAAAACATGAGAAACATGGAAGTAGACGTGATATCAAGGGAGTCATAGTTTCAATGACCATGATTTCCAATAAAGATAAAAATCTTTTACTCTATGTGGAATTTGATGAAATGATGGATGGTGATGATCATCTCAGAAGTGCTCATGAATCTAGACAAAACAATAGCTGAAATGATACCCAATATAATCATACGATTGATACCAATTCCATAATTAAGAAGCACCTTGAAATCCCTAATAATATTAGTGGGATCCCAAGGTGTGGTCTTGTAAAAACTAAGGATCCAAAAATATGTATAAGAATCAGTCTATTCTATTGAAATTCCCATGCTAAATTGATCGTTGTTAAGAAGGCCACAACACATAACCCTAGGCTCGACACTCATGGAGTTTCTGGTGCCAAAAAAGATATTTAATCCAAAAAAGATATATCCATTGGTATCAATTATTATATCTATGAAATGCATGAATAATTTCCCATATGAATCAT
Source organism: Viscum album (assembly GCA_963277665.1). Taxonomy (NCBI): domain Eukaryota; kingdom Viridiplantae; phylum Streptophyta; class Magnoliopsida; order Santalales; family Viscaceae; genus Viscum; species Viscum album. The sequence continues at coordinate 195,080,108 of OY728127.1, forward strand.
CCCCATTCAGTTTAAATCCATACATTTAAGGGAACAATTGGACTCAACGACCAATAATTGAGACGATAGAAGCCCATGGTGGTGGGAGATCCAATAAAAGAATACCACTGAATTAAACCAAAATTCCTTATCAAATAATAATATAATATAGGTCATCGACCATAAATAAAACAAAAATCGTCAGACCTAAATGAGAAACCCTAACACCATTCATCACAACATTCCTAGACTCCTAGATGACCCATGTAGCTGCCTTGATCACCACCAAGTAAAATATCAGTTCCACATTGGTAGTGTTGTGAACTTTGAACTAGGATGAAGTGAACTCATTACTATACTCCCCATACAGTAAAATACACATTAATTGTACAACAAGGTTACACAAGAACACATAATAATCACTCCAAAATAAAATGTTCCATAGAGACTCTCGTCGTGGGGAGACACAACACCAGCACCGTGATCATATCTAAATACCCTTTTTCTAGATATTTTCTTCTGTTAGAATGGATTTATTTCAAAATTGAATTTATTTTTTCATTTAAAAATAATAAATCTTTGAAAAATTAGATAGAAAATGGACTCACCAATAAATGGATGTAAAACTACCTTTTAAAAATTAAAAACATTGTATTAATAAAATTAGTTTTTTATTATTTTAGGAATTTAAAATTTATTGGATTAATGTAATAAAATATAATAAAATTATGTAAAAATATAATAATTATTCCTATTCATTACTGGAAACACACCATCTATGATTTACCTACCTCATAAAGTAAAAATATAAACAATATATTATATTCGGATATGACACAATCAATCGTCAAACACAAGATTTCAGAGAAACCAATTGTGGTGTTTCAGGTTTGTTAATAGACATAGAATCCATTTTTATGTAAAATTTATATCTAATTCATAAATATTAATAAATATAAGCAAATATTTTTATATAATTACTTTTAATATTACATCAATATCAATAAATTGTAGAAAACTAAAAATAAAAACCTATGAAAAACATTAACAAAAATACGTTTACCCCGAAAATATTCATAAAATTATTATTAAGTCATATATATATATAATCAATCCTATATAAAAGTATATTAAATATTCAAAGGTGGTTTAGGTTCTCACGAACCACCTTGGGTCAACTATGAACTAGTCACTTGTGTCGATCCTTGACAAAGTCCAAAGGTCATTCCTGATACACCGGGTATGGAAACATGTATTAGGCATCAAAATAAAAAAGTTAAAAATGATTTGTCTTATATACCAAGAGAACATAAATTGATATAAACTAAAAAAATAAAATAAACACTATAAGAAGAAATAAAATAATCCTGCACAAAAAACATACCTCCATGTTACCTCATAAGTCACCACCCCAATCAGAAAGACACAAACTCTAATAGAGATCCAAAATGCTAAGCAGAAACTGAATCTATAATGTAGGCATGATCATCAAGATGGAAATTAGGAATTCCAAATTACAACAATAACATATTCCCTTACTATTGAAACGAACCCCAAATCATGCTTGTTTGAAAATATAACCTGATAATATTATGATTTCATTATTTTAGAATTGAAGTAACATTTTTTAATTTTCATGAAAACCATGCCTCTTCCACTATATTTTCAGAGGACATTCCACGAATTCACTAAAATCTTAAAATGATTGCAAAATAGTACAGATTAAAATATTTTTTAATGAAAAATTGATCAGGCATGTAGAAACTAAAATGATAAATCACATCATAAGAACTATCTCATAAGAAAGCGTTATAGTCAATTCCTAAAGGTTAATAGCACAATGGGACCCTATGAACCTTTTACCACAATGAAACGTGAGGATTAAACCATGACCATTAGCATTATCGTGCATGATCCACTAGTAATAGACACCCCCATAACTTAGGGGTATCCAATCATCATAGTTCGGTTAGTGTTGAAATCTTGAATCAAGTTAAATGTAATCAAGATGAAAAACAACCATATAATCTAGATTACTATTCATAGTCCATCGACCTAAATACCATGGGATTTCCACTTCCTAAATTTCATGTTTTGGTGAGTTTTAATCAAACTAATAGACAAGAAAGTATAATATTATTTATTCAAAAACAAATTCACCCTCTCACCAACTATCTCCCTTATGGATCACATCACCCATTTTATGTCAAAAAAAAATAGGCAATGATATTTTATAGTAACATATCTTAATCCACACATTCTACATATACATTAGTTTTGTTAAACAATGTGGAATTCCTCAATAGGGGTAATCCAATTTCACGAACCACTCTAAAAGAGCCAAACATGTCTCTATAAATTAAAAGGAATATTTTAATTTTAGAAAAGCATAATTATCCCACACATCCCAAAACTTTTTGAAGCCCAATTAAACAACAAATAAATTTAAAAAAACATTAAATTATTATTTAAATAAGGAAATAATTCAATGAAAATAAAAATTCCAATTAACCTCAAATTTATACCAAAGCACATTCGCTTTACCAAACTTACCGAGGCATGTGATATACCACTATTAAAATCACACACGAACTCGTATTCATTATATTAAAATTTTAAACTAATATTTACACATAAAAAAACTTTTTAAATACCCTCCACATTGCTCAAACCATTTAAGAAAATGATATTGAGCATTAAAAGTGTCAAATATTCTTAAGGAAGCTTGGAATCACACTTAAATGAAGGATGCATAAATTCAAATGTAATAGTGGACAATGAAAAATAATGGGATTTCCAACACCAAGTGTCTCTATTACTTTTCATATCACATATATACTATTTAATATTACATGTAATTTTTTAAACACTCGTGAAATTATGGAATTGAAATTAACGGAATAGGAATATGGGAGCAACCTCAAATATTCCTCAATTTGTCGACGACAACTCAAACCGACACTTCACACATACATGAAAATGCGTATATATATATTTAACCTTAACTGTGTTGCACATATTCCTCACTCCCTGACAGAATATGTATATAGATTGAATATATATATATGCATTACCTATCCATGTAATTATAGGAATTCTTGATGCTCTCAACCAATAAACACTGTAGTGAGGTCAAACACACTCTATAAAAATTTACCAACAAATAAAAAGAACATGGAAAATTTATCTTAACCCCAAATAAATTTTCAATAACTCGAATATCACAAAATCAATAAATTAAAATTGAACTAAAATGATAAAATTTATAACCATGTCATAAATTCTATCAAAGCCCACTCCTTTTGAAACCACAACAAGAACACTATTCAACGGGACAAACAAACCCTACTCGTCAGGAATTGGAAAAAAAAAATACACAAAATAACATAGGTTTTGGTCATGAAGTGTACACCACCAGAAAGAGAATAACACCATGAAATCAAAAGTGAAAAAGAAGTAGAGAAGAAGAAAACCATACCTAAAGAGATCACAGATGATATCGGCATAGAAGATGAATGTCAGAAAGTGAGGCTAGGATGTGGTGGTGTTGTATTGGGAGACTCCTTAAGCACGAGAATCAAAAGAGATAATATAATATAAAAAGGTGATGGTGCTTCATTAGGGAGATCTAAAAGAGACGAATTGTTCATGATATTGGTAAAGGGAGATTCCACTAGAGGAGAAGGTGGTCGTGGTCGCTGGGGAATGTGGGTGTGATGAAGGGGATGAAGGCCACCTAGGGAGAGGCTCTGGAGTATGGTGGTATGTGTTAGTAGGGGAGAGTGGAAAGGGGATTAGGTCACATAAGGGGTAACGTGTAGAAGGATACTCTTTGGGGTCTCTAGTAAAATAACTAACCTAAAATAATAATAATAATAATAATAATAATAATAATAAATCCAATCTTTTTAATAAAATTTATAATAATAATATTATTATTATTAAAAAAATTTATTACTATTATTATTAAGAGATCTACAATAATGTTTATATTATTTTATTTTCATTAAAAAAATTTCTTTAGAACACAGGATGATCTCATAGTTACCTAGGTGAAGCCACATAGATCCCCAATTGTGATCTACCCACGTGCCAGATATTTCCATGCCCTAAACACCCATTTCCAAATAAAAACACAAAAAATGAAACTAGGACCCAACCCGAACCTCAATAATAATATCCACATATAAGAAAAGAAATAGAAATTAAATTATTTTAATGTTAGGGGTGTGAAAATTCTTCCCACCACAAAATATATCTACCACTAGAAAGTGAACTAACCAAATGAGGAATCAAACATGAGTTAGAAACTGAATGGGGAAAACGAAATCATGAACACGATGTGGCTTTTCACACTAAAAGTCACACTAAACCAGCTCTAAGGGATAATAGAATGAGTATAACCATGTGGAAAAGATGAAGTTTCTCCCCACTGGAGGAAACCTACTACACCAGAACGCTATTGAAGGATCTAAAACAAGATCTATGGTGGTTCTCCACACAAATTTGGAATTGAGAGACCTTGACCACATATTATGGTCCAATACAGGGATCCTAACAGGATCCTTCCCATGAACACTCCTCATAGACCAAACTGCACAGTTATCTGGAATTTTCAACCTAAACGAGAAACCCTTAGCATAAGGGAATCCCAAAAAAATTAAAATAAGACCAACTTCAAACCAACCCACAAAAGGGATGACCATAGAGGTGAGAGAAAGGTATCCCCAAAATTAATAACATAAACATATAAATATATTTGGCAGGTAATCTCCAAAATAAATAATCATGGATGATATCTGCATAGAATAAACGCACACCACATGGGGTTGCAAAAAAAATAACCACAGAACAAACAACATACCAAACCACTAATAATTATTATCGAAGACACAAACATTTAAAAAATAGGTACAACCAAGAACTAAAACAAAAACTAGTCCACAAGGGCCAACCACACAGGGATAGTCATTCAGAGACTCGCATTTACAAAGAGATAGCAGTTCAAGGGTTCACTTCCATACCGCATAACCTCAAATACAGATTTTTACAATGATACATGGTCACCAAACATTCTAAAAACAAAATCCAGTCATTCAAAAGTAGACACTACAATGAGGAGAAGAGGATTCTATGCCATTTTACCACAAAATGGAAACCTCGTGATGAAGAATCCATAATAGGGATACATAAACTCTCTCAATCACTAACATGAGTCAACAATTGTGTAAGGTCTCCCACACCAAACAATTTCTCACTCCATGAAAGGCTTCACTCTAAGACCAAATGGCATGATCTCTGATATCTTTATGCATCTCTCTCCCCCTATTTAGGAGTTCTAAATGAAAAATAGATCATACTTATACATTAATGTTACTTACTAAACCTATTAAAATAAAACTATAAATTGTGCAAAAAAAAACCTCTCTTCATAGGACACTATGAACAAGGTAGATTCATATTTTTCAGCTAACTAATGTTGGCAATAAATTAAAGGATTCAGGGGTATGATTCAATGTCAAGAAAAAAATCTGGCTTTACCACTCCATTAAGAGTTTAGGTAGAGTCACTGGTGAGAAAACATAGAGAAACATGCATTTATAATTTTCTCATGAACACTAACCACCTCAGTTTTGGTCGGTTCTGAAAGATGAATCATTATTCCAATCTAAATTCCATATGTGAAAACCATAATCTCATGAAAAAGGATACTGAATAGGAAAAAAAACCTTGAATGATTTTTGAATTTCAAAACATTGAAATCAATCTTTTGGAAAACTATTTTTGTAGAAAGAAAAACAACTTAAATACCAACCATTGTAATTACATGAAGTCTCTCTCTCTCTCTCTCACACACATATATTTATCATTGTGTTAGCTCAAGAACCCATCCATGCATACCACCAATTTTACACTTCCTCATGTGTTCCTCTATATAAGTGATCACTTATCGAAATGTCATCAGTTAATTCAAGGAATTTATCATTTCAAAAATACTTCACTAAACTGAAATAAAAAATCCCAAAGAAAATTTCATTTGACCTTCCAAAATGTATTTCCATATCCTAAAAATTATTTCCAAACCTTTTTACAATTTCCTCTTTGAAAACACACATTTTGTTAAAAGAAACCCATTTCTAAAAATCATGTTCATTTCAAAAATAATTCTGTCACTCTAAGGACCATTTACCAATTTGAAAAACCCTTTCCTAAAATCCAACTTCATATTTGACATACAATCCTACCAAAAAATGATTGAAAAGAATTAAATCACATCAAAACATCGAAAAATAAGGAACTACTGATTATGCCAAACTAGCAACATAGATTAGAAAACCATGCTCCCAATGATCATAAACCATAGAAAATATCTTGAACCATGCACTCATGATATACAAGGTTCTCTACTCTATGCATGTACATCGTGTGACAAACTTTGTCTCCCATTGTTATCCCTTGTTTCGAGAGAATAAGAAAAGAAATACATATATCTCATATTACCCCTGGATACTCAAGGCTTAGAACATGAATTGTTTCATGAAATCTTTCTATAACCTACCTATCGAAACCTGAAATTTCTAATCTCCACACTACCTAACAACCATAGAATAAGGTTCTCCTATAATACCGTTTTTCACGATCCACCCTAGGTCATCCATGAATTGGTTAGCAGAGTTGATCAACACCAAGGCTGGAAGGGTGTTCCCGATTCCCACACTCTTGGAGTTAGTTCCACGTATCAAACTAAAACATTTATGAATGATTTGGTCCAAAAAAATAGAAAAATAAACAGATCTAAACTGAACCATAATAATAAATATATATAGTGAAAACAAAATAATATTTCCCAAGAAAACAGACCTTCAAGTGACATCCTGTGTCACCACCAAACAAAGAAACACACTCACTGAAAGATATAACCAAAACAAGAACCCGAAAATGAAAAGATATATTAGGTTTGAGAACAAAGATACTCAATAGTAATGCCAATGCACAAATATTCCTTACGCCCTTACATTTAAACGGAAACCATTATCATGTTAGATTATAAAGAAAATATAATAAAATACTGTTGTCATTCTTTTCTAATTCTTGTTATTTTTTTTCATTTTCATGAAAAATGATGTATCATTTACTATATTTTTAAAATAGATTCTGTTAGTGCCTTATAATTTCAAAATCAAATAATTTTTTTTATTAAAATATGGATTTCATGACAAAGAGATCAATCCTGAAGAAACTAAAATTAAAATTCACATTGCAATAACCATATCATAAGAATGAACCATGGTCAATAACTATAGTTAACCAGAACAATGGGACCCAATGAACCTCATACCATGTTGGAATGTGGCATATCAAAAATTACCATCATAATTATTGTGCATGAAAAACTAGTAAGATACACCCACATTACACTGTGGTCTCTAATCATCATAGTTTTGTTTGGTTTGTAGACATCAATCCAGGTAGATGAACACATGATGAACCACTTCCATATCATCTAGCATACTAGACCTAGTCCACCCACCATGATACCTAATGATTCCCCTGTGATATATTTCAAGTGGTGGTGAGTTTTCATCAAAATAACAAACTATAACATATAATTTTATTTTTTCAAAAACAAATTCACCCTCTCACAACTGATCTCTTTACTTTAGCACATCCCCCCATTTTTTTCACACAAAAATTCACTTGAATCATTATTAGGAATATACCAAAATTCACACATTCAAAAATAATATAATTTTACTAAAAAAAAGGGGCATGCATCATGATGGGTTTTCCTTTTTCACAAATTATTTGTAATGTTCCAAACATGAATATTTAGTTTTCAAGGAATATTTTTATTTTAGAAAATATAATCACCCAAACCTTTCCAAAACCATTTTATTTCTTAATTTAACAAAAAAAGTAACAAAACATTTAAAAACCATAATAAATCAATGATTGAAATGAAAAAAAGCTTCTAGGAATGGAAAAAATTAAAATTAAACTCAAATTCATACCAAAACACATGATTTTTGTCAAAAAAACCAAAAACATGAGATTCCCCTTTTTAAAATCACACACTAACTCATATTAAGTCAATTCAACTTCCACAATAAATATGCACACATCAAACATCATGGAATGTACCAGATACTTTTCCAAAACCATTTTAGTAATGTTTTTATGCATTTAATGTTTTAATCATTCTAAATAATTCCTATAATCACACTTAAATGAAGACTACAGATGTAAAAACATAAAAGCATTCCATGATAAATTAAGTGAAGTCTAACTACAAACATCATCGTCACCTTCCATAGCATGTATATACTCTTTAATAATAAAAAAAATTGTTAAAACACTCAAGAAATTATGAAATTAAAATTAAATGCATATTCATATATGACATACCTCAAATAAGTTGCAATTGGTCGATGACCACTCAAACCAACACTTCTCACTAATACATAAATGAAATTATATATATATATAATTAAACCAAATTCATTACACCTATTCTCCATTCCATGAGGGAATATGTATAATGAGTTCATATATAAATATATATATTCCTTACATATGAATGCACATATAGGCGTTCTCAAAGATTATATCTCAAAATCACCGTAGTGAGGTCCAACACAATCTATAAATATTTACCAACCATTCAAAACACTATGACAATGACCCAAACACCCAAAATAAATTAATGACAATAGAAATATCATAAAACACCTAAATTAAAATTGTACCGAACTAAATAAAATTAAAAACCCTTGTATAAATTGAAGCAAACTCCACTAAGTATGACAATCGCGGTAATAAGGATCATCAATAGGGTCAAAAACACCTATTCATTAAGAATCATCCAAAACAAAAACATCGAAATAAAATTAGAGATCAATCGTCGAATGTAATCCAACTGAAGGAGAATAAATCCATAAAATCAAAAGGGAAAAGAAATGAGTAGGGGGAAACCTTACTTGAAGATATCACAAAAGAAATCTGCTCAGAAGATAGATAGAGGAAGGAAAGGCAAGGAGGAGGTGGCACACCCCGAGGAGCCTCCATAAGTGGGGAATCACATGGGGTGGGACAATGGGAGTAAAGAGGTGGTACATCATAAGGGATATCAGGCCAAGGAAAGTTGTGCGTAATCTGGAATTACAGTGCTACCACCGAAGGAGGAGGGGGAGTTACCACTAGAGAAAGAGGGTGCACTGGAAGAGAGGATGTCTAATAGGGGGAGGTGCAGGTGGAGGGTGGTGCATGCAAGGTGTAGAAGGAGGAAGTGGGGTCAGGTCACATAATGTGTAAGGGGGAGGAAGATGGGGACACTCTGCGCTCTCAAAGAAAAAAACTAACACTAAATAATAATAACAACATTTTTAATACTAATTATATAAATATTAATACTAAGCATTATATTATTATTAATAATAATATTCATATTATAAAGAATATTTTTATATAAAAATTATTAAGAAATGTTAATTAAATTTTATTTTATTTTATTTTTCATTTAAATTTACTATTATTTCAAAACTCATGCAGACCACATGGTTACCTGGGTGAACCCAAACTATCCCAAAACTATACTCAACCCGGGTGCCAGATACTGCCAACACCATAATAGCCATTTCTAAATAAAAGCTAAATAATTCAACCATGGACTCAACCCAATCCTTGAAAATTATATCCAATGAAAAGAAAATACAAAATAATAATTTTAATGGTCAGGGTGTAACATAGCTGATATTCTAATTGGAATTAAACATCCATAAAAAACATTAAAATAATAATTAATTTTATAAAATTAATATTTAAATATATTACTATAAAATATTATATTTATATTGTAACTAATAATGTGGAAATATTATATCCTTTCGATCAATGTAATTTCATAATTGTATCTTGAAAAATAATAATTACATTTAAAAATATATTTATGATAAAGAAATTTTTGTTATGAAATAAAAAATTGAATATAAATAAAATTATATATATAACACAAAAAGTATAATCTAATATAAATTTTATCTACCTACACACACATCTAATTAATTTCACATTTCATCCTTAGTAAAAAATGAATCATTATAATTGATATATTCATCCATTCATAGGGATATATTAAAAATTGACATCAACTAAAGGAATTTCGTATACAAAAACATATATAAAAGGAGTTCATTGAGTAATATAATGACTACATTTACATTATAGATCATGTATTCCTCCCTATACCATGACATCATTTGGTGAGTTGTAAAAATAATGGTATCCATAGATTAAAATAAAAGTTAATTTAATGTGATGTAGTTATGAATGAACATTTATAGATATTAAAAAATAAATGTGAGGTTATTTGGAAAATATCATCCCCTATTATTTGATTAAAGTAATGATATTCAAAAATATATTAATTTCTTTTGGTGAATGAGAATAAAGATACATTTGCTTTGTGGTTAAGAAGAATTCACAATAATTCAACTACATTAAAAAATTTAATGTGGGTAGTTGGTAGAATACATTTTAATGTGTTCATGTGGTCCTAAGTTTACATTAATGGTTACACATAAAAAAAATATACAACAAAATTACCATATAAAATCATGTAGAAATGGTCATCACTCATGAAATTCATTTTTCCTGATAAAAATATAAAAAAATCAATTTCTATATAAAAATGTGTTTTTGAGTTATTTAGGATTTATTGGAAACTAATAATAATAAATTCTGATCATCATGGTTAAATTTTAATTTTTTTAAATAGTAACCATTTTGTGTAATATGTTTATAATGGATTTACAAATGTCGATTTGAAAAAATTAATTTTCAAATCGGCACCCTTTTTCTTATGTCCCTAATGAATGAAAAATTTTATGATATTTAATATATTTCTGAAGGACTTGGTTTAGATATCATCAAACTCGTCATAAAAGTTTTTTTAGCATTTATATGTATGGGGACATGTTGTAAACTACCAAAATAATATGCCATAACATATTTTGGATACTAAGGAATTAATATAGACTAATTATCTATGTGATCATTCCATTTCTAATATTTATAACATTATTTAAAAAACAATGAAATTATTTATCAAATTCCCTCTATTGTGGTGAATCAACCTGATGATATAGGCTTCCATTGGTGATTATTTTATCTCTATTCCATATCTACTTCATTAAATAACTTGAATTTGAAAATAAATTCATCAAAATATAAATTAATTAAATATATAAAACATACGTATCTTGAAACTTTTTTCATGACATTAATAATGAATAATAGTTGGATCACATATCAACATTATATCGTGATATCCTGTATTTATGATATTTTATTAAATATTTTTATTCATCTATATAAACCAATAATTCGATGGGTAAGATTTTTTTTCTAAAAACCCAATCCCATTAGACATAATATATTATTTACATCATATTTGAAATCTATAAGCTTGTTTACTTCTGATAGTAACTCTTTATTCATGTTCATGAAATTTAAAAAAAAATTCAATAGTCTAACTATTTATTTCTTTTCAATTTCTGAACCTCAACACTGTGAATAGATCTATATATTTTCTATATCATATGATCATTGGTTTTTATGATCCCTCATACAATAATGTTTCATTGGTTTTTTTCAAATTCATTAATTATTATATAATGAATTAGTTCATTGAGAGGACCCTCTATTATATACTGAACTACTCCATTAATGACATATCATGAATTCTTCTATGTTCTCTATGATAAATCGGCCACCATTATCAATGATTATAAACACAGTTAATCCATTTTTCATTCATTTCTGTACACCATATCATTTAAATATTCAATCACATTATGCATGGACAGAAAATAATATCTTCATCTTCATGATTTTATTTACAAAATTCTAGGAAATTATCAACTCATTCCCCATATTAGTCACTAGTAATAAATGTATTTATCCAATTACAATAAATTAAATACCAGAAACCATAATTTGAAATATGAATAAATTCAAAAATACCACAATTTATATATATGTGTATGCATATAAATTTAGAACATATAAAAATATGAAAATCTACAATTAAAATGTATAAATTTAAATTATTTTAATAAATAAATAAATATATATATATATATATTTGATAGATTAAAATTATATATAATCATATAAAATTAAAACATATAAACATAAAAATGTATTCATATATATATATATATTATAATCATATAAATTTAATGTTATAAATATATAGTCAAAATTTAAATTAAAAAATAACTATTTTTAAACACATATAATTATAAAATGAAAAAATAAGAATATATACGTATAAATATTTTAATTTAAAAAGATATAAATTTAAAACATATAACAAAATACACCCAAAATCATATAAATATATATTTTTAAATTATAATTTTATAAACTCATATCTAATAAATTTATTTTATCATATATTGATAAATTATATATAAATATTAATACTTTTGTAATGTATTTTAATATTTATTTTAGAAACCCACTTTTCGGGTTATATGGGAACCTACGAAGCCAATAATCATTCATATTTTTGTGGTTCCACATTCAAAACTGACTTAGAATAAAAAAATGAAATAAAAACTATAAAATAAGTGTTCTAGTCTAAGTTAGCAAGCCATATGTCTTAATGAAGGCAGTCCAAGGATCTAAAGACCTCAGTCTATTCCCCCTCCACATAATCTCCTCATCCATGACATCCTAAATCTATACCTTCTTGGAATATAAGAATTCTAATAATATAGAAGTCTCCATCATCACTAATACTTCATGGTAGAAATATTGGTTCCACTATATAAAAAATAAAACACACTATTAGAAATAATTAAAAACCATATAAGAGACCACTATCAGAATAGTGTGGTTCAATATTGTGGTCCAATATATTTTCAAATTGCCTATATAATAAATAACACTCTGATGGAAGTCCATGATATATAATAACTAAACCATAATTTTCACTTAAAAAGAGTTGAAACAATCATCTATGTCACCAATAAAAAAAACACTAATACATTATTTATCCCCAATAATGTTAACCATAATTGTCTTTGAACACAATGAAAAAATGCATGATAATAGATAATATACATCTTAGTTTTTTAGGAATTAATATATGAGGAGGAACATGGAAAATAGTTCTTCACAATGATTGACTAGACACACATAATATATCAACCGGAACTAAACATGCCTTTAGAATACATATTATGAAATATTAAAATCATTTATTATAAAAAATAGTTAAATATCAATGAAAAATAGGTTTATTGTATTCATATACTATCTACATAATAATATATTTTGAATGAATTCAAAAACATTTCTCCTTAAAGGGAATATACTAGACTAAAATTTTAATATCTCATTAGTATGACACATCCATAAAACACGGGGAAGGAAAACATAAGAAAGTGATGGAAAAAAATCATAGTAAAAGATCGATAGAAATTTAATCTTGGATGATTTCATTGGAAAAAATAAAAATATTAGCATAAAACAAAATTCATAACATTAAGATTGATAATCATATTTCATAAGTGAGTTTCAAAGTACATGTAATAAAAACATTAAACTATAAGGGAATAACATGCAGTCAAAATAATTATAAAATGGGTAAAATAACATAACATGAACTCTAAATCAATAGATCAGAAAGTAATAAATAATTAAATCCTTTACCTATGAAATAAAAAATCTCATAGGGAAACATTACATTCACAATCTACACCACCTGTGCTTATGCATATAGGAATGTAAAATTTACTCATGAATACCTATCTCATGAGACATACACTCTTTCCCATTACAATTTATGGTGATATAATTCCTTACCCATCATCATCCATATAAATATACATCACATAAAAATAAATCAAAATGTAATTCATAAGGAACCAAGGAAAATCTAATGGGATTCATGAAACATAAAAATGTTATAAAAGAACAACATGTATAAAATCGATCAATAATAACAATATGATCACCTTTTATTTACACATAAATAATGAAAATATTGGGAGAACAATGATAAATAACTCTATTTGATATATATCATCTAAATAAATTAAAAACCAAATCATGATAAGAAATTTTATGAATTCAATTTGAATTCATTTTTATAAAATTCATACTTGTGAGTCTATCGACAAACAGACTAAATTGTTTTTTAAACATTCATGAAAACAAACCCATTCATGGAAACTAATGTGTATTAATGAATATGTATCCCCAAAAGTGAAATACAAAACATTATTTAAAATGGAATTCCATAGAATAGTGACGTTCAATAATACAATGAATAATATAAATAAAGAACCTTCAGTAACAATGTCCATTAACATTAACCATGGCATCCAACTATGTGATTAAACCACCTATAAAATAAATGTAAACATATTAATTATTTATTTCATAAATTATGTCAAATATATTTTCATGTATACTGATAAAATAAAATAATTATCATTATTTATTATCTTTTTATATTTTTTTTCAATATAATTTGGTAAAAATCCTCACCATTATTTACTATGTATATAAAAGTGGTGTAAATGTTACTTCATCTTCTTATTTTAATTATTAAAAGTCCATTAAATGAAATATAAGTGATTTTTTATAAATAAAATAAATTTTATAATTCAATAATAGGGGTTTTTTAATCACATGTCATGATAACTTAATTGGTAGAGAACTAGTTTTGGGTTATTTACCAATATAGATGGATTCCCTTATCATGTTAATTAATTTATGAGTTATCCATAAAAATTGATATCCATTATATATATAACTAAAAAATATATCATATATTCACATAAAATATAATCTTAAAGCTTCAATAATAGTGGTAATTAAAATAAAATGTATTGTTCCAAGGGGAAATCAGTCCAGTCGTAAACAAGGATGGTGGTTTAACTTATTTAATGTAGGAAAAAATAAGTAATTTTTTATAATTTACATAGTATAAATATTATATGTGTAATAAATATTATGTTAATTCATCATATTTTCTAGTAAGATTTGATGATGAAGGTAAATGAACAAAAATTCTTCATGAAGGTGTTATTCTGTATGTATGAACTACTATCATTTTCATTTTTCATAATAGAAAAAATAATGGTTGTTAATTAATAGAAAATCATTTTTATAACATACCATTATAATAATTTTTCTTATATAATAAATTTATGGTGGTATATTTTAATTTTAGTAATAATAAGTGCTAACAAATAAACACATGATAAATGAATTAATATAAATTTGTACCTCACTTCTTGGATTAAATTTTTGAGAAGAAATGAACAAATAATAATTTTATTTTAAAAGTGTGATGTATATATTTTGGAATGAAAATTTTAATTTTGGTTTGATGGGATGATAGGATATTAGTTCACCATTTTAATGTGGAATATAATTTCATTCTTTAGAATACCATAAAAATTTTTCTGAACAATATATGTTTTTATAAAAAAAATCACTTTTATGAAAAAGGTGGGAAAAATTATTGTAATCATTAAAACAGTCAACGAAAATCATACATAATAGATGAATATATTAATTGAAATTTAACATAGTTAGTGATCTAACATGTATGGAGACACTATTATAGAGTGACATCCTTTTCTTATGAATCATCTTTGAGGAAGTTTTCAATAGTGTATTCCAATAAGTCCTAATATTTAATGAGATCTTTCATAGTGTACTTATTTCCATTGAATATATATGCCAATATTCCATGTTGTTTTGGAATCTAGTCACCCTACTCCTTGGAAAAGTTTACCTGATTTCTCCTCCCGACTAGCCTATCATACTAACATTTTAAAAATGTGAACTCACCCTAATCATTTTAAAAATTTCAAATCCACCTCAAGGAATGGGTATCAAATTTTTTGAATTAATGGATACTATATTGGTTATGGTAAATAAATTCATCAACCAACTATTATTTGACATATTTTAAACATGATTATTGGTTTTTACACTAAGATTTTTTACTTTGACATTTTTTTATTTAATATCATTATTAGTTTCTACTTAATTAACAATTCCAAAATACAGAATATATACATTACTATATAATTTTACCTAATAATTAAAAATTAGAAATATATTTTATAACATTATTTTAATAATATTGATTTTAGTAAATTTTAAAATATTGTATGCAGAATATATTATAGATTTTTTTGATAAATATAATATATGTTATAAAATGACCAATATGTGTTTTTAAATTAATAATAGAAACTTTAAAATATAAATCCACATATATAACAATTTTTTTATTTCATAAAATATTTATAAATAATTTAATATTCATTCTTATTTCTTAATAATTCCATAAAAGACCTATTAATCGTAATTTTTTTTATTATTATCTTATATGTAAATAATTTTAGAAAAATTCCTAAAAAAATATTCTATGAAAATATCACAATGATAAATCCATCAAAAATTTTATATTATTTATATTAACATACTAAAATTTATAAATATTACATTAATTTTAAAAACATAAAATATATGGATATTATTTCATATAGAAAATTACATAGATATATTACCTATTCATTTTCCTATAAATGAATAATTAATATATATTTAACATATTATTAATAAAAATAATATATATATAAGTATTATTCAAACATAAAAAAAAACATAATTTATTTAGATAAAATGAAAATTTCAAGAAAATACGTCTCTTATGCATGATGTCAGTTAATGAAGAAAATAACTTACAATAACTATGAAAATTCATGATATATCAAAAAATATAAATTTTTTTACATGTATATATAAACCTAATTTGTACTTAAATATGCAATTATGATCATCACATATGTTCTGATAATCATATAAGATATGGTGTCTATTTCAGGTGGTAGTTCTACTAGTATGGATCTTGTGGACATCTCTTCAATCTTCAATATCACTTATATATGGTTTTTCTAAAATAGTAACAACTCGACATTAGCTTGACGAAGGATCAAGTAAATAGCTATCAAATCTAATTGTAGAGAACATGACCCTCTAGTCTATATATGGTGTCTACTTTATCATATTGGCATAATATACAAGGAATCAAATCCTAAAGGACTGAATATTTTTGTTGTCTTGGATATATAGATACTTAATTAAAATTCAGGTTACATTGGAAAACATAAATAAAAAATGTATTTTCTTTAATAATTCCACACTTCCTTATAAAGTATCTTTACATAGAAATCATTAAAAACTTTATGCTATCATGTGGAAAATAATACTATAGAAAGGGGTGAACATATATTCTTATTAAAGGTAAGCGTATAACTGAATATATGAATAAATTTTTCATAATAAATATCTAAAATTATATAAGTGAAACATATACTATTTATTCAATTACATGAGAATAATAGGGAATGAATAAATAATGATAAAATAATTCCATAAATATATTCACATTAAATTGAAAAACTAACCATGTATATTTTAAATAATTGAATAATCACAGAAAATATCAATAATTGAATTCAAAATTATTAAATACATTATTTTGGATAGATAAAACAAATTATGGGGGAATTGCGATAATAATCTAAATAAATGGGAAAGGAATTAGGCAAAACCCTATCTATTTTGTATCATTAGACCCATCAATGAATCAAGGGGTTATCTTGGGACCCACCCATCACTTATTATGTCATATTTATTCCTCATATGAATGGTGTGAAATTTAATCAACAAAAAAATAATATTGATAAAATAACAGGAATGATTTTAGTATATACCTCAATAAATAAATGTATTCATAAACCATCTACAGTAAAATGGAGAATGGTAATAAAATTAAACATCCATAATGAAATAGATCATAAAAAATTCATTTAAATAGTATGTATATTTGAAATACTTCATATCTATAGTGTATCATAAGTAAAATATAGTGTTAATTTAAATAATGAATATAAATACAATGTCAATATCCTTAATTATTTTAGAATAATAAAATATTAATTTTAAAAATAATCATCGATTAAAAAATTCAGAAGAACATTTTGAAAATACATTTCATTTAAAATATCCACTTAATGTTTTTAAAATAATAATGAAAACATTTAGTGTTCATTATTTTGGAATTTTCTTTTAATTTTATACACGAGAAAACAACGATTCCTTTCACATTTTTAGTAAAATCCAAACACGCATTCTTTTGAAAATGATATGAAGATTCAATTAATTTTTTGTAAAAAGTTAAAATCCGGTTATTATTTATTCAATAAATATTTTTGAAAATATTAAAAATATTTTTGAATGTATTATTATAATAATAGAGTTTTTGATGAAAAGGTATTTATGACCAAAGATATAAAAAATTTCAATTTTATCAAACCATTTTCTCAATCATTTTAAGTTCCCATGTATGGGAAAATTGATGTATTTTATGAAAACATTTGTAAATAATGATATGTTTAAAAATGTACAAATTTACCAATATTTATATCAAATAATTCTCCCAACTAACACATAAAAATAAATAATAATTAATAATGATTACATTGTGAAATAAACCTCAAACTCATTGGTTTCTTCAAAATCATAAGCCCCATAAGAGATATGAAAAAAAAATGAAACATTAAATACCTTTAATTTAAATAGATTACTACTATAAAATATCATAATGGGTATTATATAAACAAAAAATGAAATATTTTTTTAATATTACATATGTCTCTATAATATAAAATTGAGATGAGAAATATATCCATGTTTTTCAAATTCATTCATATGATTATAAACATACAATAAAATATATATTTTTGTATTAAAATTTAATTAATAATCCATTATCATATATCTCATACCAAATATTATTATTATATTTTCAATTATAACTCATTTATTTTATATTCTATGTCAAAATTAATAATTAGTGTGTTAATTGATTCATTTGTCTTGCATGTTTTGGTTATGTAATTTTTTCCCCTTAGTTTTATCATCCATAAATAATATATAGAATTTTTAACATGATTAAAAAATCATATATATTCATTATATATTTATTTATATAAATCGACAAATAATGTAGATAAAAAATGGGTTACACCATTTATGGAGATGGTAGAACGTATGTGCACAACAATACTATTTATAATTTTCTTAACGAATAGATTAAAAGGAAAATAAATAATAATTGACCATTATGTAACAATTATTATATTATAAATTCCATTTAATATAATAAAATATGTCATGATTATCATCCATTTATAAATAAAATGAGAAACATTTCACTTCATTATATAGAGGTAGTAGCACACACGTGCACACGAAAGACAATATAGTTTTCCAATAGATTAGAGGGTATAAATTTATATGTGAGAATGTATTTATAGATTTATATTTTTCCATAAATATCACATATATTTATTTTCATTTTCATCCCTACATTCCATATAGACATTAATAAAAAAATTAATCACATATCTTTGTGATGTGATAGTCCATCATTCAGAAATGAGCTGTTATCATATACCTCTTTCAATTGAAAGTAGAATGTATATAAAATATTTTAATTATAGAAATATAATAATATAATAAATATAATTTACATAAGTTAAATTCATCATTACATCTATCACTGAAAAATGGTGATGGAAAATGAATAACATTGGTTCATGAGGACGTAATTCCTCTAACACACGATTAATGATTTCATAACCAATATGATTGAAGTGGATATAGATATTGGTCATGAAATTAACAAAAAAAATATTATTATACATAAGATGATGTGTTTTTTTATCATCAAGTTTCAATAATAATGTAATGAGGTGGATATTTAAATAAAATAAAACACTTAGCGAGGGATGTAAATTCTTCTGCAGAAATATTATCTGGGTTTATACCAGAATCTTACCTAGGTTGAATTTATGACAAAAATATGAATTCTTGGATTTGATATTTATATAAGGAAGTTTTTTGGGTTGGTATTTGTCTAACTCATGGGGTTTATATTTTGAAGAGGAGAGGAGACGTGATGACTGTTTATAAGTGAGGTGAGACACACACATGTAATTTTTTAAAAGAAAAAGTTGTACCCACAAACTCCACATGAAAA
The DNA here is from genome assembly GCA_963277665.1 of Viscum album. Taxonomy (NCBI): domain Eukaryota; kingdom Viridiplantae; phylum Streptophyta; class Magnoliopsida; order Santalales; family Viscaceae; genus Viscum; species Viscum album. The sequence goes on from OY728127.1 coordinate 195,100,227, forward strand.
AGGACATAAAATGGTAAATTAAATATAAAATAATATATATGGTCAAAATATTTCCTTCCAATTGGTCGTGGACATGTTTTTAGTCAATTTTAAACTCTATTTTAAATATAAACTGCTGCTTAACCCATTTTTAACTTTATTATGGTAAATAAATTTTACAGTGTTTACTATAAATTATAAATACTCCAAATATTGAATCCAAATTTCTAAATTCTATTAACATATGTTGAAAAGAATAATTTAAATTTAATCCCATACATAAGTTGAGAAATCGGGTTATGAATTTGAAAATATCCAAAAAAATTATAATGTTTTTACACCAACATTAAATATGAAATAAATTCATACTACCTTAATTGGATTAATAGATATATATTTGAATAAAAATTACTTTTAAAATTATTTTAGTTTTTCCTTACAGTTAAATTTCATTAAATGAAATCACAATTCTTAACAAAAACAAATATTTTTTTACTATTCACTGAAAACATATAAATTCAAAAAAATTATACAAAATTCAAAAAAAATTAATTAATATTTATGAAATAAAGTGTATTTATTAATATAAATATTATAATATAGGAAATATTTAATTATAAATTTTGTGTGGAATGCATAATGAAACCACCTTTTAGAAAAATATTGTTTTCCAAAAAAATAGCTCCTTAATATTAATTTTTTTTCATAATTAATTTATAATCAATATATTACCAATGAATTTATTTTATACATTTTCATGAAATATAAGATCAATAATATAGTTGGTATTATTCATACCAACCAACAAAACATTTATGACAAAATGGTCATGTTTAAATAATAATATATTAATTGAGTTCTGTGTTTTGATCAAACCTCCGGTTCTATGCATTGGAACATGTCAAAGGTAATGAATTTTTATAAAAAGAAATATATTATAATGTCTAGAGGTGATAAATTATATTTTATTTTCCTTGTTTATTTTCAAATTTTCTATTGAATATTTTGTTCCCAATATCAAATCATGGGGTGTTACATTCTACCCCCTTAAATAAATTGTGTCATCATAATTTAAACATTATCTATATAATCATGCTATTATTATTTAAAAATACCTTTTGTGTAATCCCACATCAATAGAAGGTTTAATAAAACATCCTCTTGGTATGAAAGTATGTGAAGTAAAAATTTCACATGAAATAAAAAATGAATGCGTTTCTAAAAACAATAACATTTGTGGGAATTGATTATATTGTCAGTGAGAAAATGCATAATTAATTATATAGATTTCTTGATATAATTATTCAAAGGAAAGTGTGTGATCTATATGTGGTTAAATACCACAAAACCGTAAATCTATAAATAATTAAAATATTATTAGTTCATCATTGATAAAATTATTTGGATATCATTTTTGTTTCACGGACTATTTCCAATAGTAGAAAAATTATTTTACCATGTAAAAATATTTGGAAATATATGTACCTTATATCATTAAATTTCATAATAATAATATCATTTATTTTTCATGATTTAAATAATTTCCAATTCATCTCTTATTCATATAATTGAAAATCATAAAATTAATTTTTACTTATGAAATAATATAATAATATCTTCATGGATCGTAAGCTCCATAAAAAGAATAAGAATCTATTACTGTTAACTTTAAAAAAACAAAAACGGTTAGTTAAATTTCTATAAGAACACCCAATGTTACACATAATACTTTCCATAAATAGTTGACTTTAAAGACCATCCAAAATATATCTAACCAAATTTTGTTGGATTGTCACCAAATCATCATTATATTTCTATGAAAATAGGAATTGAATCTTAATTTATCCTTAGTAATTTGTAAAAACCTTTATCACTATATAAAATTAATGAAAACTTGATGAATTTCACAAATAAAATAGTAGGTTTTGAAATATATTCCACATATTCAAACATGTAGTAAATCCATAAAATATAATAAAAACCATGAAATCAAATACCAAATTTATGATTCCCAATAATTTCCCATAAATATTTATTTGACATTATTATATCAACATATATCACATCTTAAGGGTTATATTCCATAAAATGAGTTCTTTCCAAAAAGCTGAACAAGCTGCTCCACCACTTTTCATGGCACCATTCATCACAATATTTCAAATAAATAACAAAATAAAACGAAATTATAATCCATATTTGATTCATGATTCATTTAATGATAATATTATCATTAAAATAAATTTACATAAAATTTCTTGATTCCAAATACATAATCACATTAATCATTATACATCGGATGTGTCTATAGAAAATGGCCGAATGTGGTCTATTTTATTCATCTAAGATATATTCCCCCATCTCTTGGGGAATACAATTGTGTAGTTCTTCATATCCATATAGTTGAATAATTTAACATGGTCATTTCATTTATCTCCTATGAAATTTTAATGACCTGAATCCGGAGCCACTCAACTAGTGCCTCATACCCAGTTCGCCACATGACCTCAAGCACATTTCGCCAAACACTAGGGGATACCGATTAACAGCGATGGCCTTGGTGAGTCATTGGGGAAACTATTACCTCATTTGGTAAGGTATACAAGGGAATGGGAATATCAGTCAATAACTGAAGCATTAAACAACATACAATAACTAAAACTAAATAGCAGAAGCAATGAATATATAGTAATGATGATAATGATGCAATAGGTACAAGTATCTATGGAAAGCAGTAAACACAACAATGTTCTGAAATAAAAATGAGAAACAATGTATGAAAAGTAAACAGTAACTCCAGCAGCATCGCAAGCCTATGCTCGATCTCATGCTCTCCTGCTCCAGCCAGCCATCATGTACCTGAAGTAGAAGGGCCATAGTCCCTATCCACACCAACAACCATAAAACCTGTTTGGGCCGAAAATCAGGACCCAAATAGGGTGTGACACTAATCCTAGTAGGCATACACCCCAAGATCTATGCCCTACTGTCAGTGAGTAATATAGCAGAAGTAATGAATGTAAATGTAGTAATGAACTAAGAGTACACAAATAAAAAATCCTTCTAATTAAAAGTTACATTAATTTAACAATTAATTAATTCATTTAATTAAACAACCAAGGAATATAGTAAATATCTCTATTCCAAGGTAAACAGGTAACACAATAGGCATCAAAAGACTACCTAAAAAAACAAGAAGGCCAAAAGATCCAATCTTGTGCTTTGGATTGGTAGACTCATCTAAACAAACCAAAAAATACACATTCACATTGACTCTTTGGGTGGCTCGAACTAGTAGACCCCTATAGTCAAGTAACATACAAAGTCATAGACATTCTAGGAAGCACTCACGTCGATTCCCCTGTGGTCTTGCAACGATAGCTACAGGCTCTCTGATGAAGATCTTACGTCTAATTCCTCCTGTGGTCTTGATAAATGCATAAACTAAGGACACTCTTAGGAAGCACAAAGTACAATTACAATAGGTACTTTGAACAAAACTAATTCCAACAGACCCCCTGGGGAAACACTAAATCGTATATTCCCTCTTTGGTCTACCGTACCAGGTTCTCATAGCCCTGAGCAGTCCAGTCGTGTGTAATCGACTGTCAGCAGCCCTAAGTAAGTTTAGTAACTACTTGGATAAAATCTAAAAAGCATCAAAAGCATTAAAATAGTAGGAAAAACATGCAATCAGTTATAACAAGAAAACTATAATTTGTAATAGGGTTTGCTTTGTAGGAAAACTATGCCAAATAGTGATAAATAGCCAAACAGGGATAACACCCATGGGGTGATCCTAAAAAATGAAAAGAAATATTTATTATTATCAATTAACCTTAAGATAACATGAAATATAAGGAAATTAAACGATAGGACCAAAATCCCTAACCTGAGATACCCGAAACATGGGAATCTGACACTTTTACACAAAAGCACAATGACATTTAACATAAGGCAAAAACCACCTACCTCGATCCCAGGAGAACAATATACTTGAACCTCAGCCCGTGAATCATCCTAGAATATAGTAGATTTGCAAAAACCTCTAAAACTTTCAACCTATGATAAATATAATAAGAGAAAGAATCAAGAAACGTGGCCAAAGAAGAACCAAGAACTCATCGCTACAATTCTATTACAACTGACGGTGTTCGATTCAGATAACTGGTGACGGATCAGCGACTCGGAGAAGATTCGGCCTCCTCAGATGCTCTGGACGGAATTAGGTGAAGAAGGAGATGGAAATAAGGATTAGACAAGACCCCAGTCCGTTTAATGAAAAAAAGAAAGTATAGTACATCTACTTCTGGAGTAAACGACGTGTAATTTCTTTTTCCATACTCCGCTTTAGGCGGCCTCCAAGTCACCCTTACACGGCTGTGTGTGTGGCCATGAAACGGCCTGCACACAACTTCTAATGGCATCGATGTACACGTGGTGTACTCATAATGTACATGGCGTGTACTCCGAAAATTTATAGATTTTCCTCTTTTTCTCAAAAATTACCAGAAAAGGAAAAATATACATGAAAAAAAGATCCGGGTTTATAAAAACTTCACCCCTTAAAGAAATTCGTCCCCGAATTTACTTAACAAGGTGATGAAGAAGAAACCTCGAACAACTTTGGCCACTGTGATCTCATATCAACCTCCCCCTTACAAGTCTCGCCCTTTACACATTCATGCTGCCATAGCACCGATACCAAAGGAACAGACCGGCCACGGAGTACCTTTTCCCAACGATCAACAATCCTGATAGGATGCTCATCGAATGATGCATCCTGCTCCAGCTCAACCACCTCGGGTTGAAAAACATGAGACGGGTCTATGAAATAGCGCCGAAGTTGAGAAACATGGAAGACGTCTTCCACATCCTGGTACCTCTGAGGTAACTGCAACATATAAGCAACCATCCTGACTCTCTTCAAAACCTTAACCGACCCGACATATCTCGGTGAAACCTTACCCTGTCTCATGATCCTCTTGTTTCGCAACCTTGGGGTAACACCTAGGAAAACCTGATCTCTGACCTTGAACTCCAAAGTTCATCTCCACTAATCAACATAATATTTCTATTGAGACTGTGCAATATCCATAATTTTCCGAATCAACTACACCTGTTCAGTGGTCTCCTGAACAAGACGAGGTCCCAGCATAGCTGCCTCTCCTGCCTCCTGCCAACACAAGGGTGATCGGCATGACCTACCATATAAAGACTCGTAAGGTGCCATCTGAATAGTGGATTGAAAACTATTATTGTAGGAAACTTCCAATAGAGGTATATATATCTCCCAAGAACCTCCAAAATCAAAGACGCATGCTCGTAGCATGCCCTCTAGCACCTGAATCGTGCGCTCTGATTGGCCACCTATATGGGGATGGTAAGTTGTAATCAGAAGTACCTTTGTACCCAAAGCCTTATGTAGCCCTTTCTAGAAATGTGACATAATGTAGGAGTCCCTATCTGAAATGATAGTACTCGGACCCCCATGCAAGCGTACAATCTCACAAATGTATAACCATCCATGCTCATCAACACCGATGGTCTCCTTAATTGGAAAGAAGTGAGAAACCTTTGTGAGCCTATCAATGACAAGCCATACCATTTCATTCCCTCATGGTGACCTCAGTAACCCTGTCATGAAGTCCATCATGACATCATTCCACTTACACTTGGGAATGGGTAGCTAGTGTAAAATCCATGATGGTCTCCGGTACTCTGCCTTCATCTGATGACAGGTGGAACACCTCATAACAAAACCAGCAACATCTCTCTTCACAACTGGCCACCAATACTGGTGGTGTAGATCACGATACATCTTGGTGACACCAGGATAAACTCCCCAAACTGAGGAATGAAAGTTTCGCATAAACTCCTCATGTATATCTACTAGCACCCATACGCGTCTCTAGAAATGCAAGATCTCAACCTCGCCTATGGTCCATCCGAGAAGAGGGTCCTCTCCTGACACGCTTTCCTATAAGACTAGGCCTTCAGAATCTGATAGTTGTCTTATTCGAAATCGGTCAAGAGGGGTAGAGGTAACATCTATAGAATAAAGAAAAGTCTGACCCTGTCTATCGTGCACCTCCAAATGCATTTTAGAGAACAGATCCATAAGCTTCCACTCGTTGCTGGCCTCCTGAACTACCTATATCTATGTCCTTCTGCTCAGTGTGTCTGCCACAACATTGCCTTTCCTAGGAATATAAGCAAGATAAAAATAGAAATACTGCAGGTACTCAACCCACCTCCGCTGTCTCAGATTCAAGTCATGGTGCATGAAGATATACTTGAGGCTCTTATGCTCAGTATATACCACAAAATGCTCTCCCAGAAGATAATGTCTCCAACAATGCAAAAGATGAACAAATGACGCCAACTCTAGGTCGTGCGTAGGATAGTTCCCCTCATGTGGCCTCAAATGATGAGATCCATATGCAATGACACAATCCTCATGCATAAGCACTCCTCCAAGCCCGATGCACGATGCATCACAAAAAACTGTATAACTCCTGCCCAGCTCTGGAAAATCTAGAATCAGTGCTGAAGTTAATCTCTTATTCAGCTCATGAAAGTCTTAATCATAGGCTTTTGACCAAACAAACTTCAACCCCTTCTTAGTCAAGCCCATCAATGGTGCAACTAAGCTTTAGAAGTCCTGTATAAACCGCCTATAGTAACCATCCATCCCTAAGAAACTTCGTACTTCGAAGACATTCTTCGGATGCTCCCAGGTAACTACTGTTTTCACCTACTCTAGGTCTACTGATACTCCGGTCTCTGAGATTACATGACCTAGGAAGTAAATCTCGCCCATCCAAAAGTGGCACTTTGAGAACTTAGCATATAACTGATGCTCCCTTAGTGTACTCAAAACGATATCAAGATGGGTATCATGGTCATGTCGAATGTGAGATTACACCAAGATATCATCCATGAAAACCACCACGAAAGAATCTAAGGAAGGATGGAAAATTCGATTCATCAGCTCCATGAAAACTATTGGTGTGTTCGTGAGACCTAATGACATCACCAAATACTCATACAGACCATACCTACTCCAGAAGGCTGTAAGAGGTTTATCAAATGGTGTGACATGCAATTGATGATAGCTGGATCTCAAGTTGATCTTCAAGAACACTATGTCTACTCGAAGATGATCAAAGAGATCATCTATCCGTTGTAATGGATATCAGCTCTTGACTGTCAACTAGTTTAGCTTTTGATAATCCAAATGAAGCTATGATGTACCATCCGAATTATTTGCAAACATAACGGTCGAACCCCAAGGAGAAGTATTGGGTCTGATAAAACCCTTTTCATGCAACTCCTCCAACTGCTTAAAGAGCTCCTGTAACTCAGGTGTAGCCATCCTATAAGGAGGTATGGATACCAGTGCTGATCCTGGAACAAACTCAATAGATAAGTATTCCTCTCGCCCTGGAGGAAAACCTGAAAAATTATTATGGAAAGACATCTAGAAAGTGATCAACCACAGGAGGAAAATTTATCTGAGAAGTCTCCTGGTCATCCAAATATAAGATAGAAATCTGGGCCATAACACCGCCCAACCCCTGATGCTCTGTTCTAGCTCTGCCCGCCTGTACATACCATTCTCCCTTGTAAAGAAAAGATCCTCCCTTCGGTAGTGTGAAACTGACCCTACAACTATTGCAATCAATAAAGGCCCGGAAGGGAACTAACCAGTCCGTCATGAGAATGACATCATAACCCGTCATCTCCAAAACCTAGAGATTCCACAAAAAATGACAACCACAAACCTCAAGGGGCAGTCTAAGCACTGATGCACGCTAGTAGTTCTAATTACCAAGTTGGTGTCTAGCATCATCATATCCTCAGAAGTATAAATAGTATGTCTAAGGAGTTCCATAGTATGAACAGAAATAAATCTATGAGATTCTCCGGTATCAAAAAGTGTAGGGGATAAAACTGATGCTACTAAAATCGTATCTCGAACTGTAGAAGGTCCAGGATCCTGCTCCTGATGAATCTACTCTACCGCAAATGTGTGACTTGCACCGCGACCCTGTGTAGCAGCCTGAAATCCCTGAGTTGAACCTTCCTGAGCCTGACCACTATGTCCACAGCCTCTCCCATGGCCTGAAAAACCTGAAGAACTCCAACCCCCAGTCTGCTACGGAACTAATAATCCTACTCATGTATGCAAAGTCGAAATTGATCCCCCCTCACTAGCCGCTGGAAGGAAGTCCCAGCCGAAATGCTGCATATAACCCATCTTGCTGCAAGATCGGAACTCCACTAGGTCTATCAGACACTGAGGCTTCTTATGCCTACTTTTTCCACACTAATATCACCCCACTTGGTTTCCAGAAGGAAGATCCCATCTACCATAAGGAATACCTCACTACCTTGAGTCACCTCGTGTAGACTCTCGGAGGTTCTTCCTGTTGTCTATCTGAAATGAATCAGCCCTGGGTGTTGAACCTCCCTGGTCCACAGCTCTAGTCTCCCTCAGATTTCACTCCATGATAAGAACCTAGTTGACTATCAGAGTAATAGAAATCAACTGACATATTTTTACCTGTGATCTAATTTGTGGTCTGAGGCCTTCCTCAATATTACTTGCTAAAAACAACTCGTTATTCCCTAGAATGGGAGTGAAACACTATAACTTTTTGAAGCAAGCGGAATACTCCATAACTGTGAGGGAACCCTGCTAACGGTTCATGAGATATCTAGCTCTGTTAGCCCTCAGCGTTTCCAGGTAGAATTAGTCATAGAACGTATGATGAAACTCATCCCAAGACATAGCCTGTTGGCGCCCTACCTACGAAACCACATCCCACTATCTCTTGGAATAATCTCATAGAATATAAGTCGCGAGATTCACTCTCCTCTCCAGAGGCATCCCCAGGTGATCAAAGATGGATTTCATGGCTTCTATCCCTAACTCCGCAACATATGGTCCTCCAACCCCTATGAACATGGGAGGATGCTATTGCTGAAAAACTCGCGTCAGCTCTTCCATAGACAGGGCTGGATGCTGAGCTCCCTAGAAGGTCTACATGAATCTCATGAAACCTTATCTGAACTGAGCATTAGCACCACTGTCTGGAATCACCACAGGTTCCATGTCCGAAATGATAGGTAGAACTACTGGTAGTCCCTGATCTACAATATCAGGCGTACGGTCACTGCTTGGTTCCTGACCTGCAACAGGAGGAATTCTCGGTGCCATGACTCTTCAAGGTTAAAGCACACTTTAGATCAAATTACCAGGGACTGAAAACTAGGAACGTATGAAGGGAACAGGGGAAAGAAAGCATTAAAAAAAACATGACTACACAGCGTGTATAAATACCACACGGCGTGTTCCCTTAAGTCATTTACATGGGCGTGTACTCCTACATAAACTGGTCATGTAACACCCCAAATACATGGTGTGTTTTCCCAACACACATCATGTAATTGAATTCCCTTCCCTTCCCAAGTCCTTAAACACGGTTAAGCCACACGTCTCTCCTAAGACAAAACTACACAGAGTGTTCAAGGTATACACGGTGTGTACTTAACAAGCTTCACCTGGACCGTGTTGTTAGTGGCACGACATGTCTTCCCAGGTCACACTACACAGCGTGTTCCAGAAGGACACGACGTGTACTAAGAAGTACTAAAAGACCGTGTGGTTAGATACACGGTCGACTACATATCTGACACTACACGACATGTTTCAGGAGGACACAGCGTGTAAGAGAATGGATCACACTGACTCGTGTTGTTCATGACACGGCCGGGTACCTAGATTATACTACACAGCGTGTAAAATTCAGACATGGCGTGTTTGTGAAAATATAACATGACCCGTGTTGTTCATGACACGGTTGCAGTTCCTATCTCATACTAAACGGCGTGCTAAACTAGTACACGACTTGTTCCTACTAGATTTTTCACAACCTCATGTCCTAGCTCACACGGTCAGTGACACAACTATAGACTACACAGCATGTATTCATAAGGTACATGCCGTGTATTCTGGGTTTTTTCGGACAGTAGCCTCAGAACTGCACCAGATCCCAGAAAACACAAAAAGAAAAAAAAGCATTAAGGTACCAAATTCGGATCTGTTTAGGCTCATACTTCCCAAGAATTAATGTTTCAAATCTTTAACAATGCATATAACAAGTAAACAATATAAAAAACTCACGATCCACCAAATTCCGATCCTCGAGGGCCCATAACACCTCTAAGACCAAGGTTTGGCGTCCATGATAAAGAATCTCTAAACAAATGATACCCTATCAACATAGCCGGTATTCTATTAGAGCAGCTATCACAACAGCATACATAGTCTATTAGAAATTCTATCACAACAACATGCAACTTCTAATGCAATTTAGATGGCATGACAAAATGCATGGCATATGATTTCTTAACAAGTGCCTATATAATGCCTGATATTCCATACCCTCATCTCATTGGGTTGCAACAAAATAGGACCACAATCATATATAAAGTAATATCACAACATAAGTGCAACACCCGACGGTGAAGTCAATTAAACTATAAATTTTGAAAAACTCGAAAATTGCAATATTCGAGGTAACTTGGATTATCCCCTGTACATGGGTTCTAGAACTCCCTGGCACAGCTATTTACCATTTTCCAATTCCATCATATCTCTATCTAATGTCACTAAACAGTAAGTCAATAGAAAAGAAAATAAACTCATCTGATACCACTTTGTAACGACTTGAATCTAGAGCCACTCAACTGGTTCCCCATACTCGGTTCGCAACATGACCTCAAGTGCATTTCTCCAAATGCTAGAGGCTACCAACTAGCAGCAAGAGATTTGGTGAGTCATTGAGGAAACTATGCCCTCATTTAGTAAGGTATACAAGGGAAAGGAAATATTTGTCAATAACGGAAGCAGTAAACAACACACAATAACTAAAACTAAATAGCGGAAGAAATGAATATATAGTAACGATGATAATGATGCATCATGTACAAGTATATAAGGAAAGCATAAAACAAAACAAGCTTGCTGAAATACAACTGAGAAACAACGTACAAAAAATAAACAGTAACTCCAGCAGCATCGCAATCCAAAGCTCTATCCCATGCTCTCCAGCTCCAACCAACAATAATGTACCTAAAGTAGAAGGGACATAGTCCCTATCCACACCTACAACCATATAACATGTTTGGGACAAAAATCATGACCCAAACAGGGTGTGAGACTAATCCCAGTAGGCAATCACCACTAGATTGTGCCCTACTGTCAGTGAGTAATATAGTAGAAGTAATGAAAGTAAATGTAGTAATGAACTAGGAGTAAACAAAAAAATCCTACTAATTACCATTCACATTAATTTAACAATTAATTCATTAATTTAATTAATCAACCAAGGAATATAGAAAATCTCCCTATTCCAAGGTAAACAGGTAAAACAGCAGGCATTAAAAGACTACCTAAACAAACAAAAAGGCCAAAAGATCCAAGCTTGTGCTTTAGCTTGGTAGACTCATCTAAACCAACCAAACAATCCATATTCACACTGAATCTATGGTGGCTCAAACTATCAGACCCCAATAGTCATGTAACATACAAAGGCACAAACACTCTGGGAAGCACTCATGTCGATTCCCCTGTGGTGTTGCAATGATTGCTACAGACTCTCTGAGGAAGCTCTTACGTCTAATTCCTCCTTTGTTCTCGATACATTCATAAACTAAGGACACTATTAGAAAGCACAATGTCTTATTCCTATAGGTCCTACGAATGAAAATAATTCCAACAGACCACCTAGAGAAGCACTAAATCGTCTATTCCCTCTATGGTCTCCCACACCAGGTTCTCACAGCCCTGAGTAGTCCAGTCGTGCGTAATCGACTGTCAGCAGCCCTAAGTAAGTTTAGGAACTACATGGATAAAATATACAAAGAATCCAAAGCATTAAAATAGTAGGAAACACATGAAATCAGTTATAACAAGAAAACTAGCATTTGTAATAGGGTTTGCCTTGTAGGCAAACTGTACCAAATGACGATAAATAGCCAAAAAGGGATAACACCCATGGGGTGATCCTAAAACATGAAAAAAGCATATATTATTATCAATTAACCTTAATATAACAAAAAATTTATGTTAATTAAACAATAGGACCAAAATCCCTAACCCGAGATACTCGAAACATGGGAATCCGGTACATTTGCACAAAAACTCAAAGACATTCAACATAAGGAAACTAACCACCTACCTCGATCCTAGGAGATTGATATACTTGAACCTCGACCCATGAATCAGCCTAGAATAGAGTAGATCTATTAAAACGTCTAAAACGTTCAACCTATGATGTAACAACTAGGTCCCGGTGACAACACAACCGCCCTGCCTTAACATGGTCGTCGGGTCCTGGCCCACTAGGTACCACCAGTTGCCCTACAGACACATCGGGCCCACCCACGTGCCTGAACGGGTCATCTAACTAATGATAGTCCCCACAACCCAACACATGTCCTGTCGAGTGTGCTTTGTCCTCACTCACACACACCCTGGGAGACTTCCCAGAAGGTCACTCATCCTAATTACTACTCCAAGCCAATCATGCTTAACTGTGGAGTTCTAATCAGTCAAGCTCTCAAAAAGAAAGGTTAACCTTGTTGACATGAGTCATATCATTTAGTCATTTAACCCTTTATCATTCTGGGGTGTTACAATCACCCCCCTTTAGAGCACAACATCCTCGTTGTGGTCCCTACATCCCAACCCAGGTAGTGCACCGCGCACTTAAGGCTGAGTTCCTCCTCTAATACCAAATGTAACAACTGAGTCCTGGTGACAGCACAACCACCTCGCCTTAACATGGTCATCGGGTCCTGGCCCACCAGGTACCACCAGTTGCCCCGCAGACACATGAGGCCCACCCCAGGGTCAACCCATGTGTCTGAACGGGTAATCTGACAAATGATAGTCCCCACAGGCCAAGACATGTCCTTTCCAGTGTGCTTTGTCCTCACTCACACACACCCTGGGAGACTTCCCTGAAGTTCACCCATCCTGATTACTACTCCAAGGCAAGCATGATTAAATGTGGAGTTCTAATCAGTCAAGCTTTTGAAAAGGAAGGTGCGCCTTATTGACATTAGTCATATCAATTAGTCATTTAACCCTTTATCATTCTTGGTTGTTACATATTATAACTCTAATAAGAGAAAGAATCAGGAAACGTGGACAAAGAAGAACAAAGAACTCACCGATGTGATTCTATTGCAACCGACAGTGTTCAATTCGGATAACTGGTGACAGATCTGCGGGTCAGAGAAGATTTGGCATCCTCAGATGCTCTAGATGTAATTAGGCGAAGAAGGAGATGGAAATAAGGATTAGATGTAACCCCGATCCATTTAACTAAAAAATAAAGTACACTACATGTATTTCTGGAGTACCCAGCATGTACTTTCCTTTTCCATACTCCGCTTTAGGTGTCCTCCAAGTCAACCTTACTTTGCCGTGTGTGTGGCCATGACACGACCAACACACGGCTTACAGTGGTATCTAAGTACACAGTGTGTCCTCATAAAGTACACAGTTTGTACTCCGAAAATATCCAGATTTTGCTCTTTTTCTCAAAAACTACCAGAAAAGGAAAAACATACATGAAAAGAAGATCCGAGTTCTTACAGAAATCATTACCATGGTATAATTTATTTCCACATGTCTAAGAAACACCCATTCCCATTAAGAATGTAGCAGGGTGTTCGATCACACAATTACTACAAGTAAAAATATCCTTCATTCCATTCTTCCCTGTAAATTTTTTTCCTTCTATCGTCTTATCCTTATTTTTATTTCCATAGAATCCATAATATATAGATAATTATTTATCTTCCATTATATCACATGAAACTGTGCCTTAATATGACGATGATGCTTGGGGGACTAGTACCCATTGAATAATTCTAATAATACATAAAATTAAATGATCATTCTTACTCTTGGGATTAGGTGAATTTATAAAATTTCTATTATATCCACTTTCTCTTATTTTTGAGATATTGTGTACATTATATTAGATATTAAATTTTTTAAAGATAATGTTTAATAGAATTTTTTTAACGTATATCATAAATTAAAAAATTTAAATATTGATAAACTCATAATCATAAACATTCTTTCACTGTAGTTATCTTCATTTTCTAGTGCATCATTATGGGTTTTCATGAAAATGTGTTTTATTATATGAATATCCCCTAATATTTTTAAATTACGTTAATGTTAAGGTCCATTTTTAGGAACTATGGTATGAATGGGTCAAGACCAATGTAGAATTTTCAGAGTTATTATAGCTTGGTACATCTATGATAGAACCATTTCCACTTCTTGAATCTATACATGATTGTATTTCAAATAAAACTCACATAATTTATTCCTTACAAAAACTATATCATGTTATTATTTAATAATAATTAAATATATCAAATGGTCTTGTTAACTCATCTATGTTTTCTAAAATCTACCCCAATGGATTCTACTAAACTTCATATTATACCAAATGTAGTGATATTGACCCCAATAACATGGGGACATTGCCTTCATTTTTAGATTTACCTAAGATACAAGGAATCTCATCCGAATGGAATTAATAGTTTAGTAGTCAAAGTAAATAAATATATATACATATATATAATTTTTATTACAATTAAAAACATAAAATAATGAAATTATTTTCGTTGAGAACACTATTATTACTGATATTTTATCCATTCATATCAATCAAAAAACACTTTAGGTACCCTGGGATAATTAAATATAATAAATGCATGATATTAGATTCTCAATAAGGGTAATCATAATTTTTTAGCTTTAAATAAATATGGTATAATAAATATATCAAGGTAAATAACTTAAACACATTATATTTATTCAATATTATGAGCATTTTATTGTAGGAATAATTTATGATCAAATAGTTCCATATAATTAATCACACGAGCTTCGAGACATAACCACATATGTTCTAAATAATCGCATATTCATATTAAATATTGACATCTCAATTCATAATGGTTGAATTCATATTGTTGTACTTGTAACACATAATATCATAGACTTGTGTAAATACATCTAAATAAATGGGTAGGGCCATAGCCAAAACCTAATCTAGTGGGTCTCATGAGTCATTTCGATGCATAGAGGGGACACAGTGTTCCTCAAACATCAAATAATAAATCCAATTAATTACAAATATAAAATGGTTAATCAAAATTAATCATGTCATTATTATAGAAAAACTAACATATGAAATGTTGATACATAACCCAATCGATAAACATAACCACAAACCATCAGCAAAAAATAGTGAATGGTAATAAAAAATTACATCCCCATAAAAATAATCATAAACCATCATTATATATAATATTCATGGTATGAATTCAACATATCATAAGGTTATCATGGGTACAATAGTTGTTGGATGTACTCAATGTATTAAAATAACACTAATAATTCCATTAACACAATTTTTATGAAAATAGCCAATGTATTTGGAAAAAAATGAGAAAAATATGATCAAAACACTTTTTTGTAAATTAATTTCAATAAAAATAATATTTTATAACATGTAAAATAATAATTAAAACATTTATTTTCATGATGGTGGAAAATTATGTTCATGTTGTACACATTAAAAAAATGATTTCTTTCATATTTTTTGTATAAAACAATTGAGGATTGTTTGACAAACAAATGAAAATTCCTTTAATTGTTTTTTATAATGATCAAATGCATAAAAATTACTTTAATAAATCATTTTGAAAAGGTTAAAATTTTGATTAATAAAAAAAGGGATATTGATGAAAAATTATTTCTGGCCGAAATGTGGAATAAATTCATATGTTCTTTAAATAATTTTCTTAGAAATATTATATACCAATTTCTAGATAAAAGTTACAATTACCTAAAAAAGATCATGATTAACCATTTGGGGATAAAATATATTGATTTTATAATAAAAATAAAATAATTACCAAGTGGAGATGTAAACATAAATAATCCCAAATAATGATGAGATTGTTAAATAAACCCTTAACTCATTGGTTACTTTTGGATCGTAAGTCCCATAAAATAAATGAAATAAAATTAAACACTAAATGAAAAGAAGATAAATATATTCATGATATAATATATCAATGGGTATTTATGTACACTTCACAAATAAATTATGTAGTGAATATTGTTTATGTCTCATGGATGTAAATGTGTAATGAGAAAGGCGTGAAGACTCCTTATCATGCTCGGTGGGTTGGTGGTGGACCTCCGCTGCGCGGCGTTGCGTGGTTTTCTCTCCGGCGGTGGAGATGCTCTCGGGCTTCGGTGGTTGCTGGTTCTGGTACACGGGTGTAAGACCGGTCCTGTTGACGACACACTCTACGGAGCTCTCCTGGATCAGATCTCGGCAGTTTTCTGGTGACCGGTGGTGTTTTTACTCGCGTTCGAGGGTCGTTCTATTGCGTTGGCGGTTTGGACTCTGTCCCCTCTCAGGTGAGTTTGATGGGGTTTTCGCTGTCTCTATTGCAGCTGGTTTGTCTGGTGGCGGTGGGTTTTTTAGCTCCATGGATGTTTTTCTTTTCATCGTTGATGGTTTAGATGTTTGGTTGTTGCTGGTTGATTTTCGGGAGGTAATCTGTGAGTTTGGGGTTTCTTTCACCGGATTTTCATGGAAATCCGGTGATGTTCTTTGCGATGCGACGAGGGTTTCTGCCTCGTTGGAATCAGTGACGAGGGTTTCTGCCTCGTTGAATTCGGTGAAGGGATGTTGGTGCGCTGGTGAAGGGATGGAGGCGGTGGTTGCGGGTGAACGGACTCGCCGGCGTCTGGATGTGGCGGCGAGTTTCCGGCATCGTCCGGGTGAAGTGAAGATCGGCTCCGACGACGGTTTCACATCGCAAGTTTTTCCACGCTTCTCGAGATGTGCGGACCGAGGTGAGCACATGATTTGATGAAGCCCGAGGTGGTGCGTGGCTCGAGGTGTTGAAGGTAGTGTTTTAAAATTTTTGAAGTGTTTCGTTTGAATTTTGAATTCCCTGATGCGGTGATGTGGATTTGTAGTGTTTTGGGTACCGGCAACCCCTAAACCGGTTTCAGGGGAACCGGCTACCCTCAAACCGGCCATTAGAAAATCAAAAAAATGATTTGCAGTCAGTATAGTATTTTATCACTATTTTATTGGTTATTAATTGTTAAAATAATAATATATTGTGATAATAACTTCTTTCTTAATGTATGTTTTTGTTTTATAATTTTGGTCATTTTTTATAGTTGTTAAATCATTTGTATAATTTCAAAAATAATATTTATATCATACATATTCATTATATTTTAATGTATATTATTCTAAGAACATAGATTTATAAATGGATTACATCATTAATTGAGATGTTATGTTGTACATATGCATGAAATTTGTTTCCATTATTCAAAACAGATTGAATGAATATAATATAATTATTAATTAACCATTAAAAATAGATATTCTGTTATATTTTTAATTTATATTAATATAATCCATCTATATTTTCTTCCATGTAAAATTAACATGAATACATTTTACACTACAACATAGTGGTTGTAGTCCACATGTAGGCATGGGAAAGATTATTGTTTTCCAAGGGATTGGATGGTAAAGAGTGATATGTGGTATAATATGTGTATAAAAAGAGTTAGATAATTAATATCACCTATATTAACTAATATTTTTACTAATTACCTTCTATGTAAAGTGTAATTGAAAAATGAATCAAATCGCATCATGAGGCAGTATTCCACCGTACACTTGAGTGACGTTAACATCAAAAAATAGAATGTAAGAAGCATATGTCAAATGATAATTACAAAATTATAATAATATCATTAAAAAATATACATATATTAAATTCATCATTATATCTATCATTGAATTTCGGTGATGAAAAATGAATAAAGTTTTTTCTCACAGTTCTAGTCTGTCGTACACATAAATAATGATTTAATGACACATTATAAGGAAGAGTAAAATGATACAGGTCATAACAAAGACATAATAAAAATATTATTCAATGTTTATATTTATTTTATTATATCATTATGGTTTAAAAATAATTCATTGATGTTGTGAGAGATATAAAATAAAATGATTGATTAGGGATATGATCTCTTCATCTGATAATTTCTATTGTTTAAAGAAAATTCCATACAATAATGTATTTATAATGAAGATAAGGCATAAAGGATAATATACATGTATTTTGGAATCTTTTTTGTAGAAATGTTCTTATCCAAAGGGTATTTTATGTGTCAACAAGGGAGAATAGTGGGTGGCCTTTTATAATTGAGGTGAGTGTAAAACATATAATTTTTTTAAATAAAAACATTTACGCAAGATTTCAATATCATATAAGGCCCAATGATTGGACATTCTAGAACCAATAAAATATAAGGTCGTTATATTTCTATCAAAATGGTGATGGAAAAGTTTTGGTTCATTCGTAACCCTTATCATTTTAGTCGAATGCATGGTAAACAAATTTTATCCTTACCACGGTAAATATTTTTTACAATGCTTACTATTTTTTATGGGAAAAAAATTATTTTCAAAATATATGATAATATAAATTATGTTAATTAATAATATGGATTCATTTATTTAAAATTAAATTCATATATGTGTCCAAATTTAATTTTTAACTACTCATGTGGATGAGATGAGAAATTAGGTTTAAACAAAGAATATATTCTATGGCTTAAAATGTTTTTATATCCAAACACAATATTAAGATGATTAAAATGACCTAATTTGGAAGAAATGTGCATGGATGAAGTTATGCACTTGTTCCTCAACAATCATTTTTTCCACGTAGAAGTGTACAATGGAAGGCTCATTGCAATGGGTTCAAGATTAATACAAATGGCATATGCAATTGAACTATAATGAGAGGGTGTGGGTTTTTTTGTGACTCTAGTGGCTCAGTGGTGCTTTCCATTAACTATTTTTATGGTTATGGTGATCCACCCCATGAAGAAGTGGAGGCTTTAATTAATAGGCCGGAGATTTGTCAACCCAAAATATCCATCTCAGAAAAATACAAACAAACTCTCTAACTATATGTGACTCCCTCAAAGAAAGGTAAAATTATCCATATACTATCATTTACATTATTCATTGATGCAAGGAGATCATTGGTTGGGTGAAGATTAAAAATACATGTCAAGATGGAAACTTTGGGGTAGAAAGATTTTCCTCAAAGGTGAGCCAGAACAACCCTCATATTGTTTTGATGAATTTGGGTTTCTTAAATAACGAGTTTCTTGCATTTGTTATTGATGATGCATTGGGTCTTCATTATTTTAGACAAAATTAACCTATTTTGTTTCCCCTCCCCCTTATTTTAACAAAAACCCACTTTTTGGATGATGATAAAACAATTTGGGAGTTATTTAAAGGCATTAATAGACATTAAAATTCTTTAAAATAAAAAAAATCAATATTTACATGAAAATCAATATTTTTATAAAGAGAATGAAAAATTATCCAGAAGTTATTTTTTCATTTATATTAACAAAATAAAAATTTATTTTTTAAATAAAATGAATAAATTTGTTCACATTGGCTGGAAAGCGCGACTAAAACACCTTTTATATAAATAATTTTTTTGAAGACCTTTATTTAATTTTAGTTGCTTATTAATTTAATTATAATTAATATATAACCACTTTATTCTTTTAATAAACGTGTAAACCATGTAAAATTCATAATTTAGTTATTACTATTCATACACTCAACCATATCATCTAGGTTAAAATTTTCATTTATAAATAATAATATTTTAATTGTCAATAATTTTTTCATAGAACCCAGTGTTGTATGCATTATAAGCTATCAATGAGGTTGAATTTATTTGAAAAGAAATATATCATATAGTCTAGGGGTGTTATATTCTCTTCTATTGTTTTTTTCATGTCATTTATGAGGTCAATTATAATTTTACTCTTTTAAAATCCCATCATGATACACAATATATATTTGAATATCTTTTAAATGTAATTCATAAAGAATACTTCTTTTTCTAGTGGCCATTTATTCTTAAATTATTTATTGATTTTTTATATGGTTAAATATAATTATACCATTTAATTTAATGTCTAAGTTGAAATTATCATTAAAAATATTCATAATATATCATGTGTATTCATTTAATGTTGGTATAGTGTAAGAAATATAGAATTAAATATATTATTTTTTAGGAGAATATAATGTGAAATATCATATCTCTATATTCACCCCTCTATATAAATTTCATTATCAAAATATAAATTATTACATACTAACATGGATATATAATTTAATCTATAAGATGTATTTAGATTTATTTTTATAATGATTTAACAAACAACAACTCCCAGGTAATAATAATTATTATCCAAATACTGTGTTTCTTCTAAACAATGTTTGTTTAAGAACTCCCATTCAGTTATTGTATAACGTTTTCCTATAAATTTTATAGATAAACCATTGTCATTATTTGATTACTCTAGGGTAAATTATGTTGTTTTACCATATACTTATCAACCTGGTCTCTCAATGTATATGGGAACTTATTCTCCCATTTTTTTTGTAAAGAATGTATGAACAAAAAAATAATATCCTTTAGTAATTCCTATCCATGGATGTAGTTAGGCCTCTTTTTCATGAATCATGCAATTATTTAGTAAATTCAAAACTTTTTTTTAGGTTTACTACCCCTAGGTACATATTTTCCCGATCCTTCATCCACAATTAGTATCCATACATATATTTAGTTTCTCATAAAACAACATACAGAAGAATTTTAGAAATTTTTTGGATAACATAATATTAATGGACTCAACTCTGTGGATTAAAATAATGTTTTATATTAAAATTCTCAAAAAAATCATCTGAAATATCCAAAAAAAAAATAAAATTAATTCTCTGACTCAATAGTAGTGGACCAGTTTGAAAATTAATTTATTATTCATTTTTAACATAAATTGAAAAATTATATTTCATAAATAATATTACCCCATGGAATGACATCATTGGTGTATTTAATGACTAACAATGTAATAGCCTTGTTTTTTAAAACACTCGATCATTACAATATAAAGGAACTATTTATCCCATCCCGTTTACATATCATTAGTAAGACACATCCTAAAGTCATGGGTAATGAAAACATAAGAATGTGATGAGGTCAATCTATAATTAAGGTATGAATAAAAATTTCTTCAACAATTGGATCATAAGAATAATTAAAAGACATAAGAATATGTGAACTATCATAACATCACAAATGATATCCATAAGACATAAGAGAGATTCCATATATATGTAATAAGAAGATAATTTCAAAAAAGTTCAACATGGAAGCATAATATAAATATCATAACATATAAAAACTAAATATAAACCTCTAATTATGAGAGAATAATATCATATTTAATAATGTATTTTAATATTAGAAATAACATTAGCATAGGGAATCATTACATTCATGAGAAAACCCATCAGTGCCCATGATTATGAGAAAATAAAAAGTTCTCATGAATACCAATGTCATTATTTATAAACCATTAACCAATTATTATGATGGGTATGTGGAACCCCATAATCCATCGTCCATGAATATGATTATAATTAAAAGTCATCCAAATTTCTAATAAAATTAACCAATGGGAAAAAATAGTTTTCATAAAACATCCAAATGTTATAAAATAAAAACATTAATAAAAATGATTAATACTTAAAACAAAGTCACCAAAATCCCACATAATTAACAACAATTAACAGTTCAAACATGAAAAACAAATCCATTTGAGATATTTAACTTGATGATAATTAAAACCAAATCACACATAGATATTTTTAAGAAATTATTTCTTATTCATAGTTGTCAATGTCATAATTATGAGTCTTCTTAAAAATACTAACTTGATTTTAATTAAAATTAATTAAAATTATTAGTGGAATCGTATGTGGATCAAAAAAAAAACATTTCCATTATAAAATATATTACTTCATTCATAATGGAATTTCTTGAAATAAATAAATTTGGCAAAAAATAGTATAACTCAATGAAATGATTTTGAGATACTATGTCCATTACCTTTCAACATGATTAAAATATATGTGATTATACCTCTTATAGAATAAATATAAAAAAATGTCATGAAACAGCCTAAGTCAACCCTGAACTAGTCACCCAGGCCAGCCCGTGACAAGTCGCGATAGGCGTTCCTGATCCCCCAGGGATGGTGACAATCTCCAAGGGAATAAATAGAGTATACAAGGGAATGATTTCTCCCATATATAAACAATGAAACAAACAATATAATGAAATGGAAAACCCAAAATACATTTTTATAAAAATTAAACTGAACATTATTTGTACAAGAAACTGAAAGTACAACTAAAACAACATCTCAAATAACCAAACTCGATAACCAAAATAATCCATGTGACCCCGCTGGTCACTCTCCAAAAAAATTATCACACGTTTTCCATGGCGATCAATCTCAAGATGAAACCTGCACAAGGGCTAAAAATAGAAGAAAAATATAGGCATGAGTATTAAAACTCATAAGGATAGCCCAATATTCTATTCCCAATGCACATCCATTAAAATAAAAGAAACATCAATTTCAAGTTATAAATACAAGATATAAAGGTATGTTTTCCAAATGAGGTCTGATGCTATAAAAAAATTACCAGGCAAAAAATTGCATGTTTTATAAACAAAAATGTTAGTAACAATTTTCAAAGAGATGTAACATAAAAAATGAAAATAGTTTTCAAGAGTAATACTTTAAAGAATTTACACATTTAAATAATTCCCACAATACTGAATTTACCAACCAAACACACCGTATGCTGACGGTGAGTACAAAATAGCCAATGAGCAGAAGTCACAGGAACACCCCTAGTCACTAGTGAGTTGTGAGCCACAGGTACCATGTATCTCGGTGAAAGTAACCATAATAAATATCCATTCTAGTGTAAAAAGACACTATTAGGGAGAATACAATTAACCTATTGGTCCTCCAACAACACCATCATCCACGTTTTTTTAGTGTTGTCATCGTCAAACATGCTACATGAAACAGGGGCCAAACCCCACTGAATCACTAGAATTCTAGTACACGTCCACCCACCTAGATACCTGGGATTAATTTTAGTGATCAATCAAGTTACACATATTATTAAATACACATTAAAAATTACAATTTCTTTATGAAACCATAATCACACAAACATCCTGCAAACATGCTTCATATTTCTTTCATGAATCAACAAACCATTAAAAATATTCGTAAAACAATGTCATGGAGTATAATGGGGACTTGCACATAAAATCCATTCGAAAATTCCCTTTTAAGGACAAAACCCATAAATAACATAAATATAAGATTTGGAAGCCCCAAAACCAATTAATCAATCATTTTCTTGGAACATAAAATTTCCCCAAAAGATAGAACATGAAATACACATTGAATCCATTTTTTACAAAAAAATAAAGCCAAACTGGCCTTTAATCCATTCTCCAAACTATCATTTGACCAAGGTATGCATTAAAATTTTATGAAATAGGAGTATAAAAACCAATTAAATCCGAAAAAGACATTCATATAACCCTTAAAACATTCAGGATACACATTCAACAGACAACCATTTCAATAAGGATGTGAAACATGCCATTTTCCGACAACTAGGGCCAAAATATGTTGCAAACCAAAACACATTTGCATGTAAAACCAAATCCTAATATGAAACCCATATGAGGAACCAAAATTAAATTTATAATTATTCTAATTCATTTATTAATCCAAATAATTAATTTATATGCCAAACATAAAACATAAAATCCAATACGGCAATTTACCGAGTAATAACATGACCTTTTTAAACTAAAAAATTTATTTTATGCACATTAAAATGAATAAAAAAACAATTTCCTGCCATATTATTAAAAGATACTGTAAAATATTCAAAATACCATAAATCAGGTTCTAAACCTCACAATATAGTTGCTAATGATAGTGGAACTTTTAAACAAACACTTGGTGTGCACTTTTATTACAAAATAACACTACCATTCACAAAACAAGGATTAAGAAACCATTTTTCACACCAATAAAATTATCAAAATGCTGAAAAGTAATAATAAACATATATATGAAATGAAAAAAATTATAAAATGATGAATCTAAAAAGATAAAGGCATGTTCAAGGGATATCCTAACTCAAATCCTTGGCGTAATGGAAACACACACCCAAAATCACCATCCGAGGGTTTACTAACCCTAAACCAATGATTACCAGCCACAAATGAAAAAAAACCCATAAAAATTAATGGTATAATATACCCCTTGGTCAATCATGAATATGGGAGATTATAAAACCATGAAATAATGAAAGGAGGAAAAATATGGGGGATAAAGGAGAAGGAATTTCACCTTTCCAACTAGAAAACTCTTCTAATTCCATTTGATATGCTCCCATAGGTAAAAGGAAATTGATTGAAATATCTTGGAGATTATCATAAGGTCTAGAAGAACTGGGGAAAGAAGATTTATAGGAAAAATAGTATGAATGGAATGATTTATGTTTGAAACAATTTACCTTCTCAATTCTGGACGAGTTGAGTTTACATGAGAACGTTCGCCCTAATCCCCGACTCATATGAGCTCCAAAGAGGGGAAATAGATAATGAGTGTTATTATAGGGAAAATTTCTTGGATTGGAATGTGGAATCACTGAAATATATTAAATTTTGAATTAGATATAAAAGAAAAAAAATTTAAATGGAAATGTGCGCATGGGCTGGCCCAATACCTAAATAAGTAACCATAATTAGCCATGATAATGAATTATTAAGGGTTAAAAATGGATATTTGGGTTTGAATATGTCATCAAAGGAAATTTAGGAAGTTTAATTGGTGAAAAATGTTTAAAAATAATGGAGTTATTAAACAATAAAATTTGGATTTTAAAATTGGAAATGAGCTCACAGTTGGCCCAAATCATGAAGTAACCACCCGCTCTCAAAAAAATCCTAAACAAGAAATGGAGAACCCAAATTAGGGTGATTATAAATATATTGAAGTTAAAACCTCATAATTAATCTCACCCAACTCCCATGAAAATAATTTTCATTTTAAATTAACCGGATCAAAACCATGACATGAAAAGAAAAAAATGGGTGTGACAATTCTCCCCACCATTAAATCATTCCGCCCTCAGAAATCCATAATGATTTTCAACCGATAGAACAACTCCTAAGGATTCCTTATAAACATAATACATCCTATAAAGCTAAGGAAATTTCATTCTCAAAAAATTTAACTTAATACTCTTTCCCAAACAATACACCAACTCACAACCACTTCCGGAGAATCAACAGAAAGATCAAGCCACCACCTCTACAACCAAGCTAGGAACTAGATTGTTGTGACTTCTCCCAATAAACCCAAAGATCACCTCAAACCACAGTTCACTCACAAAATCCAATTACCTGGGGTGGAGGCCATAATGGGCACCCCACAATTAAATCACAACTACCATCTGACAAATCCAAAAGGAAAGTTATTTGAGACCCGCAGTGGGTCTCCCCACCATTAGAGACCAACTAGAAATGAACAATAAAAGAAATCCAAATAAACTAGAATTGGGACTCACCAACACAGGACCACCAAAACTCTCCCACAACAAGCTACAAACCCATGTTGAGAGGAACTCAAAATAATCATTTAATCCAACCACTCTCAAATAGAGGTGGAAAAAACTGGGCCAACACTCTCTACACGGATCCAAACCCCTCTATTTAGGGAGGGGAGGGAACGGGACCCAATCATTGGGACATTGTAACCAAAAAAAACCATGTAACTGCCTCAATGAAATGGCATAGGTATGAGATTAGCAATACTACCCACAATACTAGGACTCGTGACTACGTGCTAGCTTCACTTTGAAACCTATGGATGGTGATCAGCTGGATGAAGCATCTCTTTCCCCGCAGTCAGGATTTGATAATCCACAACTTGTACTCCATCCCATAGTCCCACAAAGTGCCACATAACACTCCTAGTATGAAACAATACTTCAAGGGACACCATGAAACTCTCTTCCTTAACAAAACATTTTTACGCAAACAAGAACATGGAGATACACAACCCTAATATATGTCACTACTAATGGGATGATGAATGAACAAGGAACAAAAAAACATACTAAACATCCTCGTGAAAAACTACTACAACCAAGAGATTCATCCTAAAGGGAAGGAACATTAAATCAATCCCAAACATCTCTATATTTCAAAAAACGGGCTAAGGTATCATTCTAAGAGGTGAATTTAACATTTGAAACAAATCCTTAGGTTAATCAACTGGAATGCATAGAAATGGAGAACTATCCAGGGAAACAACACAACATCCAACACATCTTTAGAAACCCATTGAACATTACCCCTAAACCGAGCCACCAACAAGATCCCATCTCAAGATACAACAACATTATGACTTCTAGATCATAACGAAGCATACTGAATAAAAAACACTTCTAAGACATATGATAAACCATCCACATTACATTCAGTTCAAAACAAACACCACAATTTTTTAGCTAAAAACAATTTTGAAAAAAAAACTATCATGGTGGATTTTCATATTCACCAATGGTGTTTCATTATGTCTCACACACATTTACAATTACGTGCCACCGCAAGCACTCAAATATCATGCCATACCAGCCTTTCATCCATATATTTAGAAAACATTGCATGTCAGAACCCATGGAAACACTAAATGGGAAAACAAAACATCATCATTACAAAAAATAATCGTGTACCTTCCAAAGGCACATTTACCACCAAATCAAAAAACCATTTTTAGATTTCACAAGAAAATACATTCTTCATACATAACAATTTGATTAAAAATAAAATCCATTTAATTTTATAGAACGTCCAAAAATAGCCATTCTATTCCAAATATCCATTTCCAATTTAAAAAAAAAAACTCATCAAGGTCTCTTTTCATAATCCGACAACCACAAAGGCAAATACCCCTTTCCAGAAAACACCAGCCACTCAAAACCAAACTTCCAAAACTAATTCATCAGATTCAAAAACTTTTCAAAAGGCCAAAACACCCAATTTATATCATATTTTAAGAATTAATTTAAAATGATTGAAATGTTCAAAACATTTTATTTCAACAAACCACAAGTTTAGATTAGAGAAAATCCTATCCCGTTAAAAAATTTCCACTTCCTTCCTGAAATTTGTTTTTTTGAAAAACCACATCCTTCCCAAAACCATTCTTATATTTAATTTTTGGAAAACCCTTTTCCACTTTTCCAAATCCAATCCTTCCTTTAAAACCCATTTCCATTATTCTCACACAAGCTTATTTAAAACAAAAATTCTGAATTCAAGAAACATCCAAGAAACCCACAAAAAGGAACTAGTGTCAGTGGGTGACTTGACCATATGATTGGACACCATATTTCAAACACAAAACCACCATAGAGAGACTTATTAGGACCATGCCTTATCTCCACATGGCTTTCCAGGCCCTGCGATCTAACGGAGGCCATTGACTAGACTCCCCTTGTCATATCCCAAAACCAGAAAATCAATAAGAAAAAAGACACTAATAAAACCAGACTTCCCATGGAAACCCAAGGATTGGAATGAGAAAGAGTTCATGAAGCTCTTCCCACAGATACCCCTCATGTACCAACAATCCTACTACATCTACCTTGGCATACCACAAATAACAAGGGCCCTCTAAAAAGAATGGTCTGCTAAGAGCCGACCTCCTCTGATACCATTTTTTCATGAACCAGCCCGAGCCGAACCAGAACCAGTCACCCAGGCTAGCCCCTGAAAAGTCCTGAGAGGCATTCCCGATCCTCCCGGGATAGTGAAAAGAACCATGGGAAAATATAGAGTACACACGGGAACGATTTGACCCATATATAAACAACCAATCAAACAGCTGAAAGAAATGGACAACCCAAAATACATTTCTATAAAAATTAAACTGAACATTATTTGTACAAGAAACTGAATGTACAACTAAAACATCAACTCAACTGACCAAACCCAATAAACAACTAACTTATTGTGATCCTGCTGGTCACTCTCAAAAAAATTTACCACACATCACCCAGGGCGATCGAACTCTAGCAGAAACCTGTAGATGGCCTAAAAACAGAAGAATACTATAAGTATGAGTATTAAAATTCAGTAGGTTAGCCCAATATTCTATTCACAATGCACATCCTTTAAAATAAAAGAAACATAAATTTAAAGATTTAAATACAATATATCAAGGCGTGTTTTCCAAATGAGGTCCCATGTTATAAAAAAAATTACCTGAAAAAAACTTGAATATTTTATAAACAAAAATGATAGTAACAATTTTCATAGAGATGTAACTTCAAAATGAAAGTAGTATTCAAGAGGGATGATTTAAATAATTTACACATTTAAATAATTCCCACACTAATAATTTTACCACCCAAGCACATTGTATGCCGATGGTGAGTACAAAATATCCAATGAGCACAAGTCACAGGAAAACCCCTAGGCACTAGTTAGTTGTGAGCCCCAGGTACCTCATATCTCGGTGAATGTAAACATAGTAAATATCTATTCTCATGCACACGATCCACTAGTAGGGAGAATAAACATAAGATAGTGGTCCCCAAAAAACATCATCATCATAGTTTAGTTAGTGTTGTCATTGTCAAACTTGCTACGTGAAACAGGGGCCAAACCGCACGGAATCACTAGTATACTAGTACACGTCCACCCACCTAAATACTCAGGATTTCCTTTAGTGCTCAATCAAGATACACAGGTTATAAAATACAATTCCACATCATAGTTTTATTACCAAACCATAAACACACAAACATCCTGAAAACATGCTTCATATTTTATTCACGAATCAATAAACAACTAAAAAGATTCGTAAAAAAATTTCAAGGAGTATAATGAGGACTTGCACATAAAATCCATTCCAAAATGATCTTTTAAGGTCAAAACCCATCAATAACATAAAAAAAATATTTTTCATCCCCAAAACCAATTAATAAATCACTTTCATGTACCATAAAATTTCCCCAAAAAGTAGAAAATGAAATACACATTGAAACAATTTTTTTACAAAAAAAACAACTGCCAAACTGGCCTTTAAACCATTATCAAAACTATCATTTCACCAACGTATGCATTTAAATTTTATTAAGAAGGTGTATAAACACCATTTAAATCTGAAAAACACATTCATAAATCCCTTAAAACATTCGGGTTACACATTCAAAAGACAACCATTTTCATAAAGATGTGAAACTGGCTATTTTCCGACAACTCGGGCCAAAAAATTTGTAAACAAAAACCCATTTGTTTGTAAACAAATATCAAAATTGGAAAACCATATGAGGAACCAAAATACCAATTATAATTTTTATAATTAATTTATAAATCCAAACAAATAATTTTTAAATCAAACATAGCACATAAAATCAAACATAACACATAAAATCAAACAGGGAAATTTGCCGAACACATGACATGCCATTTTTAAACAAAACAATTTATTTTTAGCACTTGACAAAGAATAAAAAACCAATTGAATTTCATATTTCATACAAGAAACTGTAAAATATTCAAAATACCATAAAACATGATCTAAACATCAAAAAATAGTTTTAAAATATAGTAGTACATTTAAACAAACACTTGGGGTGCACTTTTATGGCATAACAACACTACCATTCGCAAAACAAGGATTAAAAATATTTTTTCACACCATGAAAATTATATAAATGCAGAAAAATAACAATAAACATATATATAAAATGAAAAAAATAATAAAATGATGAATATTAAAAGATAAAGGCATGTTCAAGGCATATCCTACCACAAATCCTTGGCATAATGGAAACGCACACCCAAAATCACCATCTGATTGTTTACAAATGCTAAACCTATGACGACCAACCCCAAACAAACAAAAACCCCATAAAAAATAAAGGGATAACAGAACCCTAGGTTGATCATGACTATGAGATATTATAAAACCGAGAAATAATTAAAGGGGTAAGAAGAGGGAGGATATAGGAGAAGGAATCTCAACCTTTTAACTAGAAAACTCCTTGTATTCCATTAAATTTGCATCCATATAGAAAAGGTAATGGCTTAAAACTTCTTAGGGATTCTCCTAAGGTGTCGAAGAACCAGGAAAAGAATTTGTATAAGGAAAATAGTACGAATATCATGATGTATGTGTGAAAAAATTAACCTTCTCAATTCTGGAAGATTTGAGGAAACATGATAACTTTCACCATAATCAACGACTCATATGAGCTCCAAAAAGGAAAATAGATAATGGGTATTAGGATATGGATATTATCTTATAGTGGGAGGTGGAATCACCGAAGTATATTAAATATTTAATTAGATATAAAATAAACAATTTATATTTTGTAAACTGGAAATGGGCCCATGGGATGTCCCAATCCCAAAATAAGTTTCCCCAATTCACCATGATTATGAATTATTAAGATGGAAAAAATGATATTTTGGTTTTAATATGTCAGGGGAGGAAATGTATAAAGTTTATTGGGTGAAAATTTTGAATAAAGGAGTTATAAAAGAAACAAATTTGGTTTTTAAAACTGGACATGAGCTCACGATTGGCCCAAATCATGAAGTAACCACCCTCTCTACAAAAACTCCTAAACATGAAATTGGGAACCCAAATTAGGGTGATTAGACATATATGGAAGTTAAAAACTCAAAATTAATCTCACACAACACCAAAGAAAAGGATATGTATTTTAAATGAACCGCATCAAAACCATGACTTAAAAAAAATAGGTGTGACCAAAACACTAATTACCTATTTCATTACATCATTCTTATTCCTTTCCATTTACACACTTCTTTAATGGTAGTTCTCATCATATATTTGGTTTTTGTAATATATTTTCGACATCTTTGGTAAATGTTTATGAAAATATTGAACTACAGTCTTACAAGTGGTGTCAATTTTTATTACTATCTATTTTTTATTTTTATAAAATAAAATCCCATTTTAGTTATCTGAGAACCAAAAACTAGACTATGCCCCCAAAGAGGAAACAATTAACCCCAAAATCAACACTATCTAGGACTAGATCAACCAAAAAAACAAAATAATAAATATAACAAGCCCCACAACATCATGTAACCTCCCTAAATTGAACCCATATCATCTAAAAATTGCATATCTGGTCACCCTCCGACACTTCCCTACACCACACCCACATCACCCATCCTATCACTACATGGGATAACACAACAATATACCCCCTCAAGAAGCAACATCACTGGAACCACTATGTCCAAAACATCCTCACAACCAGAACCACAACTCACATGAGGGTTGTGAGATAAAATCCACGAGATAAGTGAGAACTGCAACCAGAACCACAATGTGCCACCATAAATGATGCAAACTAGTAGTACCACAATAGATAGACCCCATAGAAGCTTACATCTTGTTCCGAATCAACATGGAATACATCACACCCTTCCAAAGTGGGGTTATGCTTGTAGGATCAGGATGAAATGGCATAGGAAATCACTGTGAAGCATATCCATCAAGGCAAAAAAACAAACATCAAGAGAACCATCAATGAAAATCAATATTAGAATAGAATCTGTAATGGATGTTAAATAATGGTGTTTGTTGAAAGAGATCTGAAATGCATAACTGTTGGACCGATATACATAAGAAACCCATGTAGAAATAAACTAAACACCATTATGGAATAGTCTATAAGGACTTATAGGATAACTAGAATTTGTTTCTACCACCTAAGGGGATACCATAGGTCACTATCCATTACCACGTATTGACCTCAGAAGAAGATGAATACCCCACTACATTATAACTCCAAAAAATCCCACCATATGAGAATCTAGTGGTATCCCCTGAAAAACAATAAAGGCCACATCCATTTAACTCTCAACACACATTCTCTATAGCTCATGTCACATGAAATTTTAAGTTATGTTTCTTGAAGATAAAATTGGTTTTGAACTTGTTTTAGGATACTTAATGATTTTTGAGAATTACCTTACTACAATCATTTTTTTCAACAAATAACAATAAAAATTATTTATTTCTTATATATATATATTCTCATATATTATATATTTAAATTATCCATTAATGTGGTACTAAAAAATTGATTACATCATTTTCTATAGGTTGTAGTCTACATGTATGCATAGATAATGATTTCATCTATTGAAGGGAGGAAGAAAAAAATAACATAGTTCATATTTTGTGGAAATATATAAATATATATGAGAAATATTTAGTTATTTCACTATTTGTTCCAGATAGTTTGATTGTTATATAAATCAAAACTCATTTCTTCATAGAGGTGGTAGTCCGTAGTAATTCAAAATTCACATTTTAATTTTTCATAAAGGAATAGGGAAATATTTTAAAATCAAATACACTAATAGTAATAAAATAATTATATAAAATGATATTTATTTTAACATTTTATTATTTTTTATGGAATATTAGGTAGAATAAGTGCACATAATGAAATATAAATGAGAAGGGAGTTGTTACAGATTTACACCTCACTTCTTGAATTATCCCATTTTTAAATATGATTTGGACATTGTGGTATGGTATTTTCCAATACAAAAATATTTATGATGGATTAAAATGATTATGGGTGGTTTGGGTAGTGGTTTGGATATTTCAACTAGGTTTTGGTGTGATAGTGATTGAGGAGAGGAGTGCCCTTTTTATAAGTGAGAAGGGACCACATGTTTCATGAATTATAAAAAATTAATAATTGGAAGTAACTATCATGGAATGTGGTTTCATAATAATGAATATAGGAATATATAATTATCATAAAGTCTCCAACCAAGCATTTTTAGACATAATTTAATAAAAATATGTTAATTTAACATATAATTTTACATTTAATATATTAACTTTCACTACGGTAAGTGGATTTTACATTCCTATCATATAATTTAAATATTAAAATTATAATGATACATATTATATAATTTGAACCTATTCATTAAAAAAAATTTATATTAATTTTCTAAACATGATAAAAAAGTCTTATAATACTACATGTATAATGTAATAATAGAAGTTTGTTGAAAAACACCACCTATGTTCTAAAATATAAAATGTGGGTATGTGAAGTATAAAAAGTATTTTCAAATTATAAATTGTCATATAAAATACTTATTTGTATTTAGAAAAATACTTCACGAATTCTTAATTAATATATATTTTCTAATAATTTCAAATAATTTGGTTTATAAATAAAGAAATAAATTTTAAAATATTCACCAAATAATAAAACATTTTATAAATATCAGAAAAAAATTTATAGATAATATTACCATTTTAACTAAATAAATGAAGATAAATTTTTCTAATTCCCTTTTTTAATTTTTTAATTTTTATTTTTATTTTAAAAAGTAATTTATATTGAAAATCATGTTTTTTATTAAAATTTCCTTTGTTATATAGACTAAAAATTTCATATATATTACTAATTAATATAGTGAAGACATATTATTCATAAAAAAAATTTACCATGTGATTATTCATTCATTTAAATAATATTTCCTTGAAATTATATATAAATTTATAGGAAATATTTTGTTAATGCATAATGTTAAATTATCATAAAATAACATTAAAAATGTATAAAAATTAATTATATGCATATAATTATTTATATTTTATTAAATTTATATATAATATAAATTTTTTCATACATAAACCCTTCTGATCTCCACATAAGACCAAAAAAATAGATATGAGCTGATGGAAATTTCTAGTCATTATTCAGCTATCATGGGTTGTGTGAAAATATACATTATCCTGAACATATACTATATAAAATTCTTCCCAAACTATAATTTATTAGTCTTCATTAATGTAAAACCATAGATAAGTTAACTTTATTCAAAAAGTAGAAAAATTGTACTCATAAGAAATAATTTTAATTTCAAATTTTATTTTTTACATAATATATTGATTTTAGGATATATTTTCTTTAATTTTCAAGAGTTAATTTAAATCATAATATTTAGTGATCGTATTTTTATTCTTAATATATCATATTTATATATATTGGTATAATGTGTAAAACACACTATTTAAAATATTATTTTTTAATAAGAATATATAGTGAAATATTGGGTCATTAAATTCTCTTCCATAGATAAATTGTATCATCATACTTTTAATTAATACATTCTAAAAATATGAGCTAAGGGTATATATAAAATGACCAGTTATTTAGTTTCATAATAAGGCATAAATCATATCTATGTACGTATAATAAGAATAATAATAATATATATATTTTTTGAAATCATTTTAATTAAATAACTCTAATTTTTTTACATTTCCATATTGGACTATAACAACATTAGTTCACCCTATCTCATTTTTCTTTTATCTAGGGTTTCATTTTGTTTGATTATCATAAACTTCTAAACTGTTTCCATTAACATAATTATGAAATCAATCCATCAAAATTATTTATAAAGGGAATATGATTGACCAATGAATATACCCTAGGTGATTCAAACCTAGTGTGTTATTAAACATCTTTTTCAGGAACCGTGTGAAAATTTAGTTAATACGAAACTTGACATTTTATTGTTAATACCATTAGGTACCTCTTTTCTAGAGCATATATCCCCATGTAGTATATATATAGGGAAGTAATTTCTCATAAAACCACATAATCATTGCTTTAAGAAAATCATATGACATAAAATTATAGATGATAGATCTCTAGGGATTCTATTAAGGTTTTATAACCCTAATTATCAAAAATATTTTCTCCAACATACATAAATAATTAATTCATTAGTCTGATAAAAATTATTACAATAAAAGATAAATACTCAATTATTTTAAATCATTTACATGTATTAAAACATTACATTTCAGAACTGAAAATATACAATGGAGATATTGGTTTCTTCATAGTCATGTATAGTTTCATAATATGATTATTTTACAATACATGTGATCATTTTTCCTTATTAGAAATATATTATACCATATTATAGAAATATCAATAGATGGACCCATCCTCAAAACAATTTTACTAATAAAATATAAATTGGGTAATCTAAAATAATCAGTAATGAATTAATATACATTTCATAAAGGATGAGTTCATAACTATATATATAAATACGAGTGTCCGAGAAAAATCATAAAATAAAGAGTGATAACCAGAAAGAAATTTGTGTGTTTTAATGAACTTAGTATGAGAAAATAAAGCCAAAATATATTAAAATAGATAAATAATATCTATTAAATGGATTATAATATTTAATTGAAATCCTTGAATCATGAGTGTGTTACATCATAGTTATTTACATTACTTTATTATGGAAAAAACATAATCATTGGTAAGTGTTACATTTTATATCTATACCAAGTACCCATGCTTATGAGTAACTAAATTTTACTGATGGATAAATATCTTTTATAATATAATATCTTTAAAAGAATTTTGAGTGCAATATAAGAACCCACCCATCAACACCTATACATATATTTCCAACTAAAAAATAATTCACATTTCAAAACATAATGAACCAATTGGAAAAAATATTATTTCATAAAACATAAAAATTATATTAAATTGTATAATGAATTGAATTTTATTATTTTTAAAACCTACACCCTCATAATAACTACCTAACAAAATTAAAATATACCGCAAAATAGGAAAAATAACAGAAATTTAGATATTTTATTTGATGAAAAAGAATATCATATTTATAAAAGAGTTTTTGTAAACATTTTATATTCATCATTATGAAATTCATAGTTATGAACCACATTTAAAAATAATTAAAATTTTTAGTTATAATAGAACAAAAATACTTTTGTGGAAATATATTAGGATAAAAAACACTCCTTCAACAAAAAATAGGGAATTTCATATAAAATGTAATTTCATGGATGAATGATGTCTACTAAGAAAATGTATAACCCAATGAATGGAGTTTGATTTCTCTAGTCTCTTATCATTTCCATTTATATATATAGGTATTCTTTAAATTCATGTACCATAATAGTAAAAATTTTAAAAAACAATTTTATATCCTTGTTCTTATATATATATATATAAATTTATAGTCTTCCTTACAAACAATTCCCTTTTTATATTATATTTTTATAATGAATTTTCAACATCAGGATTTATAATCCTAATTATTTTTGAACTAGGTTGGTAAAAGTGGTGTTGATATTCCATATTAATATAATTTTCATCACTAAGAATCAAAAAACGGTGACTAAACATGTGTAATATAAAGGCCTATTCTATCATAATACTATCAAATGTGGATTTCAATAGAGTTATGTGAAGATGAAATATGTTTTTAACTAGTTTTAGATTATCTACAGATATTGATTGATTACTGTACAAGGATTGATACTTTTTTAATCCATAAAGAACAATATTCATGACATATATCAACTATACATATTATATATAGTCAATGAAAACCTCTAACCATCGATGATGGCCGTGGAAAAAATTGACTGTATTGTTTTATGTAGGCTCTATTCTACACATACACATTGATGACGACTTCAATATCCAAAGTGAGAAATAAATAGTTATCATGGATTATCATTTAATGACATTAAATATGATACATTTACCATAAATATTTATTTAATTCACATTTTTTACAAACTAGGTATGGATGTAATGGATGAAATTCAAATCTATGTCGATGTGGTAGCCATTATGTAAACATGATTCACATTTTCATTTTTCATAATGGAAAAGGGAACATTTCATTTCCATTGTACCAAAATTATAATAACGTACATGTATAAAATTTATATTTGATCTATAAATTTAATATTTAATATTTTAATTTTAGGTTGATGGAGTGCACATATTAAAATATAAATTAGAAAGGATTTGATTTAAATTTATACATCACTTTTTGGGTTTTCTTTTTTGAATAAAGTTTTAATCCTGTTATGGATGATCTTTTGTGATGACAATAACATCAAGAAGTTGGCTATGATTTTTTATGAGTGGGTTGGGTAATGTATTGTCTAAACTAGGAGGTTTTTGTGTATTTGAAATAGATGACATGATTTCCCATTAAAAACTGAAATGGAATTGAATATTTTTATATAACCAATATAGATTAATAATGTAAAGTCCCTCTAAAGGAAAGTGAAAAAATAGGTAAAACATATATGTGCAAGGATAAGGTTAAAGTCCACAACCACACATCCCTATTTATGTATTAATCATGGCTGAAGTTATTTAACCTATCTTTTTTTCTTTAACCATTTTAGCTTTTAAAATTGTAACTGGATTTTTTTATAATAAATGTTTCTTTTATTCATAAAAATAAAATTTTCGTTATTATATAATTTTGTAATAATAATTACAAACATGAAATATATTTTATTATGTTAATTTTCAAAATACATAATTTATAACATATTAATATATTTTTTTGGGAAAATATAACAAAAATTATAAAATTTTGGATTTTGGATTTTAAATTAATGAATTATTTTTAAATGATAAATTTATATGAAAACTAAATAGTATATATTAGAAAAATATCACATGAATATCCAACTCATATATACAATTTTAAAATTTCATTAAAGTAATTTTATTTTCTAAAATATGATTTTTCGCAGTTTACATAAAAATAAATCTTTTTTACTATGGTACTAAAAATCGTCTAAATCCAATTTTTACATGAGATATAAAAAATTGATGTTAATTTATTCAGATTCACATTATAATTTAATTAAAAAAATAAAAATAAATGATAAAGTATCAAAATATTATATTCTTATAAGAAAATGGATTTTGGAATATTAAATTTTTTTCCCTATTAATTAATCTTTAATATAGTATTAATTTATATCTTATACAATCCTTGTATCATTTTATTATCAAATTTTATTAACATTAGTTCATTTATTATAATTCTATTTTTCGAAGAACTCGCTTTTTTGTTATAAAATGAATTGAAAAACATGAATGTTTGAAATGTATAAAAACTCATGGTATATATACTAATAATTATTTTACTACATGTTTATATCATCATAATTTTTACTTTAATAACACCTTATTATCTTAAAAAAGTCAAAATCATGAGATAAGCGCTGGTTACAGTATTAGGTGGTAGTTTATAATGCATGGATATTTTGTAAATCTCCATAATCATGACATTCGCTCGTATATAGTTCTTTTATGAACATAATTTAAAATGCTTGACAAGGTATCAGTACAAAAAAAAATATGGATGAAAAATCCCAAACAATCTAAAAATGATATTTATAAAGAAAAATTATTCTTCCATATTTCATTTCTTTTTATATTATCTATTGATTATTTGGTATGTTTGACTCAATTTATAATAGTTATTTAAGTTTAAATGTTTTAATGGTCATATTTAATACTCAAATATATAATTTTTTTTAATTTCAATTGGTAATATTGTGTGAAAGAAATAATAATGTATTTATTTAATGTTGATGTAAACTAAAATCATGAGACATTATATTCTCCCCTTAAATCATTTTTATATTTTTAATTTTATTTATTACTAACAAAATATTTTTTCTAATGATATCTATCTTATGAATCAATAAATAAATTTATATTTTGGATTCATAAACATTTATTTATTTATTTACATAATCATAATATTATGTTTCTTCTTTACCATTTTAGTCAAATACCTAACATTTTTTTAACTAAAATGTTTTCATATATTTCATTAAGATAAAACTAGATATTTATTATATTAACCAAGGTTGTTTTAATTTAGAGATACACATAATTCTAAATATATCCACTCAATTTAGCATGGAAATCAAATGATCACAATGTTTTTAAGGTTTATATGATTAACAAAGTCATATCCCTCAGGTCTATTGAACGAGGTATGTAGTAAGGCCTCTTTTTCATGAACCATGTCACAACTGAGTTGATATCTAACAAACACTTCTTTGGGTTACTACCCCTAGTGTAACGACCCGAAATTTTTAAATAAATTGTGTTCCCTAATTTTATGTGTTATTGTTATACTCAACAAAAATGTTTTATTTGATAAACATGATGATAATTAAAATGAGATCAGTGGGTTTTGACTATTATATAACCATCGGTCAACATGACCGCTGTGAACAAAATGTTTTGATTATTGTCTCTAAATATAAGTAATCTTGGTTAATTATTATAGAAAGAAGATTCGATGGCCTCACCTAGTAGTCTTGGACCGATCGAAGCCCATCTAACAGAGCTTGGGAAGGAGGTAGCACCACTGGGCTTTGCTCTGGATCAAATCCAAGCCGAACTTCATCATGTGAAGCTGGAACGAAATCGCCTTCGTGAGAAGTTCAAACTGATAGAAATTACTACTCGGGCAATGTTGACTGAGCCGCCCCAAGCTTCTATCACCCTAGCACACCTTACTCTTAGGTCCTATGCTGGTATTATACGGGGTTATGTAACGAGACCGTAACTACCTTGTGTAATCCTTGTTTTAAATAAAAATTGGGATTTCTTCTTATGATGAAGTTTATGAATTTTGAAATGACCAGATAAATATAGTATGCATATTTTTGATGAATTTTAGAAAAATGATATTTTAAATATGTTTATGTAAACCCTAAATAATTAAAAATGTGTAATGATTTTCAAAAAATGGTCTTCTACAATTATGTTCAGTACTAAATTTAGAGTCTAATAAGATCAACTTGATTTTTGATGAATAGTAAATTATGAATAGTGATTTTATGATTAGGATTAGTAATATGACCAAATGGATTAGTAATCTCACTTAAAGAAAGTTTTAAAATAATCTAGGCACCTTGATTAAGTAATGTGATTCAATAAAATAGTTAAATAACGGTTTCATTAATTATTATTCAAGTATTAGTTTTTTCGGGTGAATAATGTTTTTTAATTAAAAATTTAATTAAAAATAATTAGAAAATTATTTTTATAAAAATGACTTTATTTTTGAACTCAGAGCATCGATATTATGTTATGGTAATTTTTGGGGTTTTTTCTGAAAAAAATGAATTTTCGATGAATAGTGTTTTTATTTAAAAATTAAATTAAAAATATTTAGAAAATTATTTTTATAAAATGGATTTCATTTTTGAAATCAGAGCATTGATATTTGGTTAATATGAAATTTTGGGATTTTTCTGAGAATGTTGAATTTTCAGTGAATAGTAAAAATACAGTTTTAGGGTTTCAGTATGTTTAACGACATCATAACGGTGTCATGATGATGTCATGAGATCTTTTGAGGGTTGGCCGGCCAAGGGTGATGAATTATTGTTTTGGGGGCCCCATGTGGCCTAACTCCATGATAAATGACAAGGGAGAGCACATGGGTTTGAGAAAAGCACATGTGAGGTGTCCCTTGGCCATTAATGCCTTGTCCCCTCACTTTCCCTATAAATACCAAGCCCTCCTCTCATCCATTCGACTCCCCACTCATTACCAACGAATTTATGGTCTCATTACCTCCCAAGGAGTCCTCACAAGGTGCCCCCAAGCCCTCAAGGTCCCAACCTTTGAGGTTTAAGAGTTACATTTTAAGGTAAGGGATCTGACCCCTCTCTTTCTTTTCAAGTAATCTCTTTTATGTCATTTCTTTTATACTCCATGTTCTTATGATGGAGGATGTTCTTTTATATTCATCCTACTGACTATTTCATGTTCATATGATGAGAGACCCCCCTTGCTCTCATCAATTCGTTTTAAGAATGTTTAAGTGGCGCCGTTAGGCTGCCGAATTTTTAAGGGATTCTTTCACCTTCCTCGTTTTCAAGTTCTATTCTCATTCAAGTCTTTCATGTTCCTTTTTATTATGTTGGGGTATGATCTCTAAATTATCATACTGATCTTTTATGATCATATGATGAGATACCCCATATGATCTCTTCAATTCAGTATTCTGAAGTTTTAAGTGGCGCCGTTAGGCTGCCGAATTTTTAAGTGGTTCTTCACCCTTCTCGTTTTGAAGTTCTACTTTCATGTCAATTATTTCAAGTTCCTTTTTGTTATATTGGGGTATGATCTCTATATATATCATACTGGACTCTTATGTTCATATGATGAGAGACCCAATTTGATCTCTTCAATTCAGTATTTTGATGTTTTAAGTGGCGCCGTTAGGCTGCCGAATTTTTCAGTGGTTCTTCACCCTTCTCGTTTTG
Source organism: Viscum album (assembly GCA_963277665.1). Lineage (NCBI taxonomy): Eukaryota > Viridiplantae > Streptophyta > Magnoliopsida > Santalales > Viscaceae > Viscum > Viscum album. The sequence goes on from OY728127.1 coordinate 195,141,571, forward strand.
AAGTTCTACTTTCATGTCAATTATTTCAAGTTCCTTTTTGTTATATTGGGGTATGATCTCTATATATATCATACTGGACTCTTATGTTCATATGATGAGAGACCCCATTTGATCTCTTCAATTCAGTATTTTGATGTTTTAAGTGGCGCCGTTAGGCTGCCTAATTTTTAAGTGGTTCTTCACCCTTCTCGTTTTGAAGTTCTACTTTCATGTCAATTCTTTCAAGTTCCTTTTTGTTATGTTGGGGAATTATCTCTATATCTATCATACTGATCTCTTATGATCATATGATGAGGGACCCTATTTGATCTTGTCAAATCATTTCCTTTTGAAGTTAAGTGACGCCGTAAGGCTGCCAAATTTTCATAAGAGAAATCTAATTTTTTTTTCCTTCCATGTTTTTCATTTCAAATGGTATGTCCTTGAAATTTCATTACCATGATCATGTAACCTTCTTATTCTGTCCATGTACTATTTTATGGGTCATTTATGAATGTTTTACCCATTTTACCTCTCTTTTAATGTCTTCTAAAACCTCAGAACATTGCCGTTATGCTGCAGAATTTCTGTCTCAAAATGTCTATCTCTTTTTCTAAAGTTCATTTATTTTATTAAGTGAATACTCAGAGCTCTTTATTCTAAAGGGGTATTCACATATATACCAAAATTTTCTATTTTAAATTCTGGGATTTACATACATGAGACCCACCTTCCTTTTCTGTGGGTTTTAAAGTGATATAAAGATCATGTCTTTAAAGCAGTTTTTAAAAAGTTATGATTATGAAATGAAACCCATTTCCTTTATGCTATATGGGTTATTTATGAAATGTTTGATGATGATATATGTGGATCACATGATAATAAAGGCAAATTTAAGGGTGCGCCCTGATAGCGCTCCAATGCATTGGGTAATGATGTAACCACTAGAGATTACAATTTTCATGATACCTTTGTGAATAACCTTGGTAATTTTCAAATGAAACCTTGGGGATGGACCTTGGTGATATGTTCATGATTGTCTATGTTAAATGATGTAGCCACATCTTAAAGTTATGAAAAATGTTATTTTTATTATGAAATGCCTCATGATTTTTTTATCATGCCTTAAAGTTCTTTTCATGTCCTTATTGAAGTATCTCAAGTTTACATGTAAAATGTTCATCTTGTTTCCCTTACTGGGCCTTTTGCTCACCCTTTCTTTTGATGTATGTCCCCAGGTTATGAGATGCAGAAATGAACCTAGGATGAACATAAGGATAAGCCTTTCAAGTGTTTAAGAAGAATGTTTTTTTTTGTTTCATGTTTTAAGTTCCTGGTTTCCAAGACACTAAACCTTAAAGATCCTCGGTTTTGTAAAATGTAATGAAAGTTTATGTGATAAAAAGGCGGGATGCTATAGTTGGTATCAAAGGATGGTTTAGTTATTTGTGGAAATTAGGATATGAAAACTCTAGGAGGAACCCTATAGAAAAGTTTAATATAGGAAATCTTCCTGGTATTTTGGTGAGTATTGAGTAAGGGGTTGCCAAGCAAATACATCCCTGTCTGGATACGAGCAGGTAGAGGTGGCTCTGGCACAGATGTACATAGGGGTAAAACCTGAAAACACCGCTTTGAGCTAGACTCGAACGGGAACTGGTACACGACAACGGGCCTTGCTGTACTCTTGGTTACGACACTCCCGGGGGATATGCTTTGGTAAATTCATAAGCTTGGTATGAACCATTGTTAAAGGAACAAAGATAAAATAAAATAAAGGTTCACATAAGAATATATGATCATTCATAACCTAGATGGGAACCTAGGAGATCACAAGTTAGGGTATACCTTTCATATACAAGTTATCCTTATATGCTTTCAGTTCCTTTTCATGATTATTAGCTAAGTACTTAAGCCCCTAATTATGCTTTCTCTTCTTAGTTAGTGGTGGGAAATGGAAGAAAATGTTCCGACAACCAATGTGATAGGAAATGCGATGATTTTCGTATTAATATGACAGGGATGATTAGGGGATTAAAATATGATTATTATTTTGGAAGACGTTCATTATTTTGGGAACCATATTTGATCGAGGTAAATAGATTACTACGGTATTTTCATTGAGGAGTAAGGTTGACTTATATTTTGAAGAATCGATGAATTTAAGGTGAACTTATAGTAATTTAGGTTACTTATGGGAATGACTGGCCTGTCTTGGGTAAAATATGTTTAGGTTAGCTACTTTTTTATAAGATGTTAGGAGTGGTTGATGTTGTCTGGAGATGAACAATGAAGTTGTTTTGGAAGACTATATTATCAAATCCTTATTGTATTTGGGTTTCAATCTTAGTTTGGTTTGTTTTGAGGAATTTTAAGGACCGTTATTTATGGAATGGTCTATGATGAACTTTGGGTAGTACCATGGAACTTTGATGATTTAAAAGTAGTTTCCATTCCTATGGGATTCTTTCTTTTTGAAGAGTTGTTTTACATTAACCTTTCTGTTTTTGGGATAATGTTTAAAGATAGAAGAAATAGATAGTTAATCTTTTGTAGATTATGTGATTCTATAGAAGATGATTCTTGTGCTTTTATGAGACCAAGTGTTTTTGAATTGTCATCATTTGGAGAAAAGATTAGTGTTGGTAGGGACTTGTTAAAGGATGAGACTCTACTTGAAGGTAGGTATTTTTTCTTATGTTTTTGTTCTATGTAGTAAATGAAATCCTCAAAATTATGAAAAGAAATGTAAAACAAAAATGTTGTTGGTTTACGTTTCCTACTAGGTAATCAAAGACCGTTTACACACATCATAAGTTTGGGATTTTCTCATGGTTAACTTTCTCCTAATCATGTTCTCTATCACTCTCCCTCAGAACTTGACCCTTTGTTTTTTCCTCCATGTCCATGTTTTCCTACATGGAACCCTAGTGTGGGTTAACTCGGGTGACCATTGTACTTCCCTTTCTTTATTTTAAAGTAATAGTTTTACTGACTCCTTTTCCGATGTGGGACTTTCAATGAAATTTCAAAACCCAATTTTAAAATTGCGAGGACGCAATTTCTTAAGGGGGGAAGATTGTAACGACCTGAAATTTTTAAATAAATTGTGTTCCCTAATTTTATGTGTTATTGTTATACTCAACAAAAATGTTTTATTTGATAAACATGATGATAATTAAAATGAGATCAGTGGGTTTTGACTATTATATAACCATCGGTCAACATGACCGCTGTGAACAAAATGTTTTGATTATTGTCTCTAAATATAAGTAATCTTGGTTAATTATTATAGAAAGAAGATTCGATGGCCTCACCTAGTAGTCTTGGACCGATCGAAGCCCATCTAACAGAGCTTGGGAAGGAGGTAGCACCACTGGGCTTTGCTCTGGATCAAATCCAAGCCGAACTTCATCATGTGAAGCTGGAACGAAATCGCCTTCGTGAGAAGTTTAAACTGATAGAAATTACTACTCGGGCAATGTTGACTGAGCCGCCCCAAGCTTCTATCACCCTAGCACACCTTACTCTTAGGTCCTATGCTGGTATTATACGGGGTTATGTAACGAGACCGTAACTACCTTGTGTAATCCTTGTTTTAAATAAAAATTGTGATTTCTTCTTATGATGAAGTTTATGAATTTTGAAATGACCAGATAAATATAGTATGCATATTTTTGATGAAGTTTAGAAAAAGGATATTTTAAATATGTTTATGTAAACCCTAAATAATTAAAAATGTGTAATGATTTTCAAAAAATGGTCTTCTACAATTATGTTCAGTACTAAATTTAGAGTCTAATAAGATCAACTTGATTTTTGATGAACAGTAAATTATGAATAGTGATTTTATGATTAGGATTAGTAATATGACCAAATGGATTAGTAATCTCACTTAAAGAAAGTTTTAAAATAATCTAAGCACCTTGATTAAGTAATGCGATTCAATAAAATAGTTAAATAACGGTTTCATTAATTATTATTCAAGTATTAGTTTTTTCGGGTGAATAGTGTTTTTTAATTAAAAATTTAATTAAAAATAATTAGAAAATTATTTTTATAAAAATGACTTTATTTTTGAACTCAGAGCATCGATATTATGTTATGGTAATTTTTGGGGTTTTTTCTGAAAAAAATGAATTTTTGATGAATAGTGTTTTTATTTAAAAATTAAATTAAAAATATTTAGAAAATTATTTTTATAAAATGGATTTCATTTTTGAAATCAGAGCATTGATATTTGGTTAATATGAAATTTTGGGATTTTTCTGAGAATGTTGAATTTTCAGTGAATAGTAAAAATACAGTTTTAGGGTTTCGGTATGTTTAACGACATCATAACGGTGTCATGATGATGTCATGAGATCTTTTGAGGGTTGGCCGGCCAAGGGTGATGAATTATTGTTTTGGGGGCCCCATGTGGCCTAACTCCATGATAAATGACAAGGGAGAGCACATGGGTTTGAGAAAAGCACATGTGAGGTGTCCCTTGGCCATTAATGCCTTGTCCCCTCACTTTCCCTATAAATACCAAGCCCTCCTCTCATCCATTCGACTCCCCACTCATTCCCAACGAATTTATGGTCTCATTACCTCCCAAGGAGTCCTCCCAAGGTTCCCCCAAGCCCTCAAGGTCCCAACCTTTGAGGTTTAAGAGTTACATTTTAAGGTAAGGGATCCGACCCCTCTCTTTCTTTTCAAGTAATCTCTTTTATGTCATTTCTTTTATACTCCATGTTCTTATGATGGAGGATGTTCTTTTATATTCATCCTACTGACTATTTCATGTTCATATGATGAGAGACCCCCCTTTCTCTCATCAATTCGTTTTAAGAATGTTTAAGTGGCGCCGTTAGGCTGCCGAATTTTTAAGGGATTCTTTCACCTTCCTCGTTTTCAAGTTCTATTCTCATTCAAGTCTTTCATGTTCCTTTTTATTATGTTGGGGTATGATCTCTAAATTATCATACTGATCTTTTATGATCATATGATGAGAGACCCCATATGATCTCTTCAATTCAGTATTTTGAAGTTTTAAGTGGCGCCGTTAGGCTGCCGAATTTTTAAGTGGTTCTTCACCCTTCTCGTTTTGAAGTTCTACTTTCATGTCAATTATTTCAAGTTCCTTTTTGTTATATTGGGGTATGATCTCTATATATATCATACTGGACTCTTATGTTCATATGATGAGAGACCCCATTTGATCTCTTCAATTCAGTATTTTGATGTTTTAAGTGGCGCCGTTAGGCTGCCGAATTTTTCAGTGGTTCTTCACCCTTCTCGTTTTGAAGTTCTACTTTCATGTCAATTATTTCAAGTTCCTTTTTGTTATATTGGGGTATTATCTCTATATATATCATACTGGACTCTTATGTTCATATGATGAGAGACCCCATTTGATCTCTTCAATTCAGTATTTTGATGTTTTAAGTGGCGCCGTTAGGCTGCCGAATTTTTAAGTGGTTCTTCACCCTTCTCGTTTTGAAGTTCTACTTTCATGTCAATTCTTTCAATTTCCTTTTTGTTATGTTGGGGAATTATCTCTATATCTATCATACTGATCTCTTATGATCATATGATGAGGGACCCTATTTGATCTTGTCAAATCATTTCCTTTTGAAGTTAAGTGACGCCGTAAGGCTGCCAAATTTTCATAAGAGAAATCTATTTTTTTTTCCTTCCATGTTTTTCATTTCAAATGGTATGTCCTTGAAATTTCATTACCATGATCATGTAACCTTCTTATTCTGTCCATGTACTATTTTATGGGTCATTTATGAATGTTTTACCCATTTTACCTCTCTTTTAATGTCTTCTAAAACCTCAGAACATTGCCGTTATGCTGCAGAATTTCTGTCTCAAAATGTCTATCTCTTTTTCTAAAGTTCATTTATTTTATTAAGTGAATACTCAGAGCTCTTTATTCTAAAGGGGTATTCACATATATACCAAAATTTTCTATTTTAAATTCTGGGATTTACATACATGAGACCCACCTTCCTTTTCTGTGGGTTTTAAAGTGATATAAAGATCATGTCTTTAAAGCAGTTTTTAAAAAGTTATGATTATGAAATGAAACCCATTTCCTTTATGCTATATGGGTTATTTATGAAATGTTTGATGATGATATATGTGGCTCACATGATAATAAAGGCAAATTTAAGGTTGCGCCCTGATAGCGCTCCAATGCATTGGGTAATGATGTAACCACTAGAGATTACAATTTTCATGATACCTTTGTGAATAACCTTGGTAATTTTCAAATGACACCTTGGGGATGGACCTTGGTGATATGTTCATGATTGTCTATGTTAAATGATGTAGCCACATCTTAAAGTTATGAAAAATGTTATTTTTATTATGAAATGCCTCATGATTTCTTTCTCATGCCTTAAAGTTCTTTTCATGTCCTTATTGAAGTATCTCAAGTTTACATGTAAAATGTTCATCTTGTTTCGCTTACTGGGCCTTTTGCTCACCCTTTCTTTTGATGTATGTCCCCAGGTTATGAGATGCAGAAATGAACCTAGGATGAACATAAGGAGAAGCCTTTCAAGTGTTTAAGAAGAATGTTTTTTTTTGTTTCATGTTTTAAGTTCCTGGTTTCCAAGACACTAAACCTTAAAGATCCTCGGTTTTGTAAAATGTAATGAAAGTTTATGTGATAAAAAGGCGGGATGCTATACCTAGGTACGTCATTGTTAGATCATGCATCAATCTATAGTATCTCGATAGGGATATGATTTATATAGTATCCAAATACTCGTGATTTAACTAAAATTTATTATAGCATCATATAATAAGACTCATATATACGGTACCCAATAATATTTTCCCATTGGAATCCAGAATAATAACATATTTAATCTCAAAAAATAATTATGATATTAATATCATTCCAACTATGGGGATAGAATATAAACATTATTTTATTCTATATATTCTACATCATTTAAATATTATAGTTAAAAAAATATCCCAAAGGCTGATAGGTATAATTTATTTTATACTAGGGATATAAAAATATTTTTTTTATAAAAATCAATATCATTTCTTCTCAAAGGAACAATTCTAGACCACCTTATGGATATATCATTGTTATGAAATATCATTAAAACCTACGGAATGAAATCATTTAAAAGGGGTGGACACAAATATTTAGTAAGGGATGAATAAGTGATCCATCAAGGATGATTTCATAAGAATAATTAAAATCTTGTGAAAATTAGAAATTACAAAACATCATTAGTGATTATAATGATACATATGTTAACATAAAATGACCAGGAATAAGAACTTAAACCCACATAACATCAACAAGGAAAAATAATATTTATAACATATCTTAATAGAATCTAAAAAAACATGAATAATTAAAACATATTTTCATAATGAATTATATCATTTAACTATGGAATAAACATTAGTATATAGTAACATTAATTTCATGGGTGAATTTTTTTTTACCTAAGATTATAACAATTTAAAATTTACTCATGAATACATTTCTCATGAGATATAAAATCATAAGCATTTCATTGGAGGTTGCGGTAGAGACCCAACAATAATTATCCAGTAATATGTGTGGTGCATGAAAAGTCATAAATTTTATAAATAATAAATAAAACTTTGAAATATTAAAGGTTTCATAAAGCATGAAATTGTAATAAAAGAACAATAGGGATTATCTTTTTTTTATATAATAAATTCATGACCACAAAAATAAAATAAAAACATAACAAAAGGAAAATTTAGGGTGAAACAAGAATCATAAATCTAATATTGATATATCATTAGAATGATAATGAAAAAAAAATCATGAAAATGTATTTTTTTTACAAATTATATTGATCATTTTCAAAAGTCATTGTTAATAATGACTTTTATGGAAGTATCATTTTTTTAAAAGGTAATGCTTTGGTCAAAGACCAAAGAACAATTTATTGATAAACAAAAAAGGATTACAAGAGGCGAAAGGATGGGATTTTTTTACAATCTCTATCAAAAAGATATAGTAAATCCGAAGGAATAGAGTCCAGCCAAGTCATGCTCTGATGAAATCCTTTGTTGGAAAGAGCATCAAAAACGACATTCACTTCACGGTAGGCATGAGTAGTTATATAATCGATCTTATGGAGCAATTTCAGACAATTCATCCAATGAGTGGTAAGTGTCCAGGCCATAAGGATGTTTCCATTCCAGATGGCATGAATGATAGTTGTTGAATCACTTTCAATCCACAGCTTTCTCCAACCTCTTTGAAGCGCAAATTCAACAGCATGAATGAACCCCAGCATTTCCGCCTCCAGAGATGAAGAGTGAACACATCCAACATAGATGCAGCCTTGACACTGGCCAGCTGAGTCTCTGAAGATAGCACCACAACTGGAAGGGCCTGGGTTGCCTTTGGAAGCGCCATCAACATTCACTTTGATCCATCTTCGCATTGGTGATTACAAGAACACTTCAAAGGAGTGTTTTAGCTTTGGGTAGATTCCAGGAACACGGAGATGACGAAGGATATCAAAGTCACCAACCGAATTGTTGCAACAATATTTTTGAATTGAGGAAGCTTCATGAATCACAAAAAGAATCTTAGATTTCCCTGCATTAAGATTGAGAGAGTGATTATTGTGAATGAGATCATTTCTAACGTACCAGATCTCATGCAGGAGTTCCACCACTACCGCAAGAAAATGATTTTTTGTAAAGACCCGTAAAATTCAAGGGAAATTTTTTCTTAATTTTCTTTGGGATTTTACAAGAACGCAGTTTCAGACGGCACTTGATTCCGAGGCCCGGTGTGCCCGGAATTTCTATCCGAAGTTTAGCTCGGGTACGTTCAGTGAACGAACGAGCGAGAAATCCTATCTTTTGAACCGGTGCTCGGAATCGAATTCCGAGGGCACCGATGGAACCGCAACGCCGGTAATTGATTAGGAACGCTTAATCCGGAGTTGCGTTTACACGAGAGAAGTTGTTAAAAATTGTGGAAGTTAAAAATAAAAATTTAACAACAATTTTTAGTTTTACTCTAAGTGTTTAATCCTTTGGATGGAAGTTGGGTAACTACCCAACCTCCCTTGGGAGGTTATGAGGGTGGTGGGGCCCACACGAACCCCACCCCTTCATATCCTCTAACCTCCTCAACTCCCATTAATTTTGTTAACTTAAGTTTATTAACTTATGGAATTAATGAGGTGAGTTAATGTGGAATTCAAACGCTTGAATTTCAAAAGCCTTGATGTGTTAATAAAATAAGTTAAGAACTTATTTTATTGGGTTGGTGTTTACTTGTTTGAGAGCCTTTGGAGAAAAAGCTAAGGAAGTCTTGAGTTTTTCATTCTCTTGACGAAGAACGTGAAGAACGAACGATCTCCGACGTGGAGCGCCGAGCCCTCAGAGACCGTCTTCCGTGAAACTGACCCGTGACGCGACGTCTTCTTCCACGACTTTTTTCTTCCGCGACGTCTCTTTTCGTGAAGGTTTTCCGCAATGAAATCTCTGTCAACGTCTTCGAATCCTCGCTTTGCGACACCGACGTTCGTCATCTCTTTTATCAAGGTAGGGGTTGTTTATTTAATTTGTTCGTGTTTACCACCTTGTATTTCTTCGTGAAAATACAACCAAATGATATCGATTAACGAGAGGGGCCGGACCGCACAAACACGGCCGACCCTCCTCCTTTATCCTTGTTTGATTCTTTGTGGTTGGGACGGAATGGCATGGTGCTGTCGCACCACGCGGGATCGTACGACAAGTAATGCGCGGCGCCGTCACGCCGTGCCGTAAAGTTGAACAAGGACGCGACGTCGTCGCGCCGTGCCGAAGAAAACCGAAGACACAATGGCCGGAGTAGGGCCGCGGCGGAAGGACGCGGTGCCTTCGCACCGCACCGGACGAACCAAGCCTGGGCCGGTTCCGGGCCGCGGCGGAGCAGGGTGACGGGCGGCCGGTTCCGGGCCGCCGGTGTCAGCGAAGGAAGAAGGACCGGCCATCGTCGATCCTTGTTGGCAGAACCGGCCGGACGGTGCGGGCCGGCCGGACAAAGGGAAGCTGGGGGAATTAATTCCCCCGGCCGGCCAGCACAAAACGGACCCCCGGACTGGGCCCGGCCCGACCCGGATGTCTGAATGACGTGCCGTCGACTTTGTTGGATTCCTCTAAGTGAGACGAATCTTTTGAATTACTCCGCCCGAGGTTTGGACGCAGGTGGAGTACGGTCGGGTTGGTTTTTGCCTTAGAAACCAACCGGGCCCCTAGGACGAAAAAGCCAATAACTCTCAGACCGGGCGTCCGATTGACGTGCCGTCTGTGACGTTGAGTTCCTATTGACGATACGGAACTTTTGGATACATCAACTCTGGACTATGTGTCAGTTGATGTATCAGCATCTCGGCTCATGGAGCGGACCCTCCCGGACGAGTTTGCTGTGTGCGGGAACCCTAGAGCTGGCTGTGACTGCTACTGTGACTGCGACGACAACTGTACAAAGATCCTCAGTGGATTCGATGGCGATGACTACAGAACTCAGAGATCCTATGTGGATCATTTCTACCGATGCTGTGTGGGTCCGATCCTGTGTGGGTCAGCGCTCAACGGTTCTGTGTGAGCCAGCGCCTACAGATCCTGTGTGGGTCCGATCCTATGTGGGTCTTGCGGGGGTTAGTTACCTATCGATCCTTTGTGGGTAAGATCCTATGTGGGTCATTGCGGGGGTTATTACCTATCGATCCTTTGTGGGTCCGACGACTTAGATGGATCAGTGATCATCTCTATCGTCTTTGGAAGAAGTATACCTGTGTGAGCTGAATCCTGTTTTACTTTCCTGTGTGGATTGTGTTGTGCTATCCTGTGTGGATTTACGTATTGCTTTACTGTGTGGATTGGGTTGTACTTGGTCTCGGATGTTGGAGCCGAACGAGAATTGATGACTTAGGTATATGTATGGGAATATACCTAAGCAGTGTCGGATGTTACTTCGTGATTTACCTTTCCTTTGTGGTTTATCCTTTGTGGATACTGGGAGACCTTCGGGGGTCTCGGGGTCCCTACTGAGTAACTTATACTCACCCCTGCACGGGCTATGCCCACACTACGTTGTGTTGGTTACAGACGACGGACAACGTTGAACATGGTTGAGGCTTGCAGAGCAGGACAGTACCTGGAGGTGGACCACTGGGCGGGACATACTCGGAGCGGACGGCGGGAACCGAGGAGCAGTGGAGCTATCTGTACCCACCCTTCAGGTGGGATTTACAGTGGACAGCTCGGCATTGAAGATTTACTTTACAATTGCTGTTTTCCCTTTCCAGTTGTACTTTACTTTCAGTTTGGGTTTGTATACTGGCCCACTTACTTTCCGCACTTACTATTGTACTCTGTTTTTACTTAGTGTTTACTTCTACTACTTGTTTACTCTATGGTGTTTGTTTACTTTACAAAGGAAATACCTTCCCTTTTACTGGGATTTACGCCTTGGTGCTAGTCGCCAGCCCCTGGCCTATGGAAGGCGGGCTTGGGGTAGTCACGACACGGGTCCTGAGGACGAGTCGTGACAAATTGGTATCAGAGGAGTTTGGTTCTACCGCAGAACTTGGGACTCTGATCTTCTACTATGTGAATCAATAGTGTTTAGTGTATTGGGTGTGGTTATCAGTCCAGGGAGTCCAGTGTTGGTGTGGCGGCCGACGTATCCGTACACCAGGACCCTGACTTCTGATTTCCGACTTAATTCATTAAAACATTGATTGCATGTGTGTTTCAAGTTTTCTTTGTGATTACTTGTATCAGCTCACCAGGTATACTGTTCTGACCGTGGCGCACCTGTTTCCTTTTCAGGATGGCCCCACGACGGCAGCCAGCTGGGGTTCCGAGAGTTGAGCGTGACGACAGCCCACCGAGTGACGAGGCCTCGGTGCAGGGCCCTTTGTCAACAGTGGCACCGGTGGTAGATCTACCCGCCGAGCCACTGATGCTTCCAGCACCAGCCGCTGACGATGCACGTCGCCTCAGTGCACTGCATGAGTTCCAGCGCCAGCGACCACCCAGGTTCCGTGGGGAGACGGACCCCCAGGCAGCCGAGGACTGGCTGGAGGCAGTTGTGTGAGTTTTCCGGTTAGTGAGGACACCAGCAGACCTCATGGTGATCCTCGCAGCGAGCCTACTGCACGCAGCAGCAGGAAGATGGTGGAGCTTGATGCTCTAGGTGCACGATGAGGCATCTCTTATCTGGATGGACTATGAGAGCCTCTTCCACTCATATTTCGTCCCAGCCACCCTCCGTGCGGTACGTATCCAGGAGCTTCTTCAGCTGTGGCAGGGCAGCATGACGGTTGCCCAGTACTCAGTGAGATTTACCGATCTCTCGCGCTACTCTACAGACATGGTACGGGACCCATTCTTCTGGCCCCGGACCTTTGAGTAGGGATTGAGACACGAGATCAGGGCATCGCTAATCTCCCTCAGCATTCCGACTCAGACAGGAGTACTGGAGCGAGCCCTTTTGATCGAGAGCTTTCTTGCTGAGTCTACACCAGCGCCGAGACCCACCGCAGGGCGGCACGTAGCAGAGTCTTCTACAGCAGGCAGTCGACGGATGACTCATGGGTCCAGGTAGACCAGACCCTCAGGCAGACGACCTCAGGACACTGGCTCAGCAGTGCGGGGCACACAGCACGGAGCCAGTCTTTCGAGAGGCAGGCAGTGCTACTCATGCGGCGGGCAGGGCCACATGGATCGTGACTACCCGACCCACCGTGCCGAGGAGCAGCAGACGGTTGAGGGACCACCGAGACAGAGGCAGAGGGTCGACCGTGGCGGTCCGCAGTGAGCAGGCGGACGAGGCAGAGGAGCTGACCGAGCAGCGGGTGGTGGGAGACGCTTTGAGGCTCTACCACCACCACCACCAGGAGGTCCACCCCAACCACAGGGAGCTGGCGGGCAGAGACAGGCACAACTCCAGGCAGCGGAGGCCTATAACCACGGCGCGCCCGAGATGATTCGAGGTACTATCTGTGTCTATTCCACCCTTGCTGCAGTACTTATAGACACATGAGCAAGTCATTATTTCATAGCCGCTGCCCTTGTTCGGAGCTCGGAGATTCCGACAGAACCGTTGGCTCGATCCTTACGGCTAGAGAATCCTACGGGAGTAGACTCGATGATTACGCACTAGTGCAGGCAGTGTGAGCTTACTCTAGGAGGCGAGATCTTCGGTTGGGATCTTCTTGTAGCGGCGTCGAGGCCTTAAGACATCATCTTGGTCATGGATTGGTTGTCTACATTCCATGCACATATTGACTGTATTAGGCGCAAGGTGCGATGTGTACGCACCGACGGGAGCAGGTTCACCTTCACTGGTGAGAAGGGAGCCTTTGCAGAATAGGATGGACTTCCACAGAGGAGAGGGCAGCCCATCACTCATCAGTTGGCTAGCATCATCCTAGGAGTAGTTGACGTGCAGAGTCCTCGTTTTCCTGCAGTGGTGGATCAGTATGCAGACGTATTTCCCGACGACGTTCCAGGGCTACCTCCTCACAGAGAGGTAGACTTTTATATTGAACTGTACCCCGGGAAAACCCCGATATCGACTCCAGCATATCGGATGGCCCCTGCTGAGCTTTGAGAGCTACGGGTACAGTTGGAGGACTTGCAGGGCAAGGGATTCATCCGACCCAATGTTTCACCCTAGGATTCCCCGATATTGTTTGCCAAGAAGGTGGACGGGAGCTTGCGACTTTGTGTTGACTATCGTCGCCTGAACCAGGTGACAATGAGGAACAAGTATCTGCTATCGAGGATTGATGACCTCTTTGATCAGCTCAAGGGAGCACGGTGGTTCTTGAAGATAGACCTCAGGTCAGGCTATCATCAGCTCAGAGTTCGAGACGAGGACGTGTAGAAGACGACCTTCAGATGTCAGTATGACCACTATGAGTTCTTGGTTATGCCATTCGGCGTAACCAATTCTCCAGCAGTGTTCATGGCCCTCATGAATAGGATCTTTCAGCCATACCTCGATCGATTTGCCATGGTCTTCATCGACGACATTTTGATTTACTCAACGACTAAGGAGGAGCACGCCTACCACTTACGGGTTGTACTAGACACACTCCGAGAGCACCAGATTTATGGCAAGCTCTCGAAGTGTCAGTACTGGATACGTGAGGTCCACTTCTTGGGGCACGTCATCTCTAAGGCGGGAGTTGCAGTGGATCCTACGAAGATCGAAGCAGTGCTAGCTTGGGAGCTACCCAAGAGTGTGACGGAGGTGTGGAGTTTCTTGGGACTAGTTGGATACTACCGGAGATTCGTGCTAGACTTCTCCAGAGTTGTGGCACCACTCTCAGCTTTGACGAAGAAGGGGAAACCCTTTGTGTGGTCAGACAGATGTCAGCAGAGATTCCAGGAACTGAGATAGAGATTGACCAGTACACCTATCTTGAGGTTGCCTGAGGAGGGAGTAGGGTACATAGTCTACTACGATGCATCAGGGACCGGACTCAGATGTGTCCTGATGCAGGAGCGGATAGTGATCACCTATGGATCACGTCAGTTGAGGCCGCATGATCAGAACTACTCTACACATGACCTGGAGTTAGCAGCAGTGGTCTTCGCTCTGAAGACATGGCGACACTACCTGATGGGTGAGCGCTTTACAGTCTTTTCTGACCATCAGAGTCTAAGATACATCTTCTCTCAGAAGGACCTGAATCTGAGACAGCGACGATGGCTCGAGTTCCTCCAGGACTATGACTTTGAGATAGTCTATACTCCTGGGAAGGGGAACGTGGTAGCCGATGCTCTCAGTAGGAGGACGGGCATTCATCTACTTGAGGAGGCGACAGAGTAGCTAGCCTCTTTGCAGATATCCTTCGTGGATAGAGATGGAGCATCCTTCCTTCAGTCTCTCACAGTCACCCCTCCACTACTACAGCGGGTCAGAGGGGCACAACATGGGGATGCTGATTGTGAGACGCGACATGCACAGATATCCTCAGGATAGGCACCTGATGGTTTCTCCTTTGGAGCAGAGCACAAAATTATTTTAAGAGGACATACCTTGGTACCAGTCACTTTACGGGAGGATGTGCTGAGAGAGTTTCACACCTCTCCCTTGGCGGTACATCCTGGAGTGGCGAAGATGTACTAGGATCTCAGACGACAGCACTGGTGGCTGGGCATGAAGAAGGCTGTGGCATAGTTCGTTTCTCGATGCCTCACCTGCCAGCAGGTGAAGGTAGAGAATTAGGTACCAGCAGGCTTGGTACATCCCTTGGAGGTCCCGGAGTGGAAGTGGGACGACATATCTATGGAATTTGTGATTGGACTTCCACTCACTTCCAGAGGTCACGACTCCATCTGGGTCATTGTCGACCGACTCACCAAGTCGGCTCACTTCTTACCCATCATAGAGTAGGGCTCAGTAGAGAGCTTGGGACATATCTACATTCAGGAGATTGTACAGCCTCACGGTGTTCCATCATCTATCGTCTCTGATCGGGATGCTCGCTTTACTTCCCGGCTTTGGAAGGGGTTGCAGGAGGCATTCGGGACACAACTACATCTGAGCACAGCCTTTCACCCTTAGACGGATGGTCAGACAGAGAGGACCATTCAAACTCTCAAGGACATGCTCCGCGCACGTGTCCTCGACTTTGGTCGCAGCTGGGAGGACCACCTACCCTTGGTGGAGTTTGCGTACAACAACAATTACCACTCCACCATCGGGATGGCACCATACGAGGCGTTGTATGGCCGACCTTGCAGATCTTCTTTGTGCTGGACAGACCCTGGAGAGTCATCACTTGTGGGACTGGAGATGGTCCAGGCCACGACAGAGAAGGTCTAGGTCATCCAGGAGCGGATGTGGACAACTCAGAGCCGGCAGAAGTCTTATGCTCATAGGAGGCGGAGGCCACTAGAGTTCGAGGATGGCGACCACGTCTTCTTGCGTGTCTCACCTCGACGTGGATTACGAAGATTTGGGCGAGGCGGCAAGTTGTCTCCACACTTCATCGGACCATTCCAGGTCCTCAGCAGGATTTGCGAGGTGGTTATCTCCTGGCTCTACCACCTTAGTTGCACCGGGTGCACAACGTCTTCCACGTATCTCAGCTGAGGAGTTACATGCACGACCCGACGCATATCATTGACCATGGGGAGCTTGAAGTTGATGATGGGGAGAATTTTGCGGAGGTCATAGTGGAGATTGAGGATCGACAGGAGCGGGTCCTACGTGGACAGTCGATTCCTCTAGTGCGCATCAGATGGCAGCACGGGAACCTCCAGGAGATCACTTGGGAGAGGGAGGCTCAGATGCGTGCTCAGTACCCACTTTTGTTTCCCTAGTTTTAGATGTATCTTTATGAGGACGTAAAGCCCTGAGGTGGGAGTAATGTAAAGACCCATAAAATTCAAGGGAAATTTTTTCTTAATTTTCTTTGGGATTTTACATGAACGCAGTTTCAGACGGCACTTGATTCCGAGGCCCGGTGTGCCCGGAATTTCTATCCGAAGTTTATCTCGGGTACGTTCAGTGAAAGAACGAGCGGGAATTCCTATCTTTTGAACCGGTGCTCAGAATCTAATTCCGAGGGCATCGATGGAACCGAAGCGCCAGTAATTTCTTTATAACGCTTAATCCGGAGTTGCGTTTACACGAGAGAAGTTGTTAAAAATTGTGGAAGTTAAAAATAAAAATTTAACAACAATTTTTATTTTTACTCTAAGTGTTTAATCCTTTGGATGGAAGTTGGGTAACTACCCAACCTCCCTTGGGAGGTTATGAGGGTGGTGGGACCCACATGAACCCCACCCCTTCATATCCTCTAACCTCCTCAACTCCCATTAATTTTGTTAACTTAAGTTTATTAACTTATGGAATTAATGAGGTGAGTTAATGTGGAATTCAAATGCTTGAATTTCAAAAGCCTTGATGTGTTAATAAAATAAGTTAAGAACTTATTTTATTGGGTTGGTGTTTAGTTGTTTGAGAGCCT
This sequence comes from Viscum album, assembly GCA_963277665.1. Classification (NCBI taxonomy): domain Eukaryota; kingdom Viridiplantae; phylum Streptophyta; class Magnoliopsida; order Santalales; family Viscaceae; genus Viscum; species Viscum album. The sequence continues at coordinate 195,158,553 of OY728127.1, forward strand.
TTGGAGAAAAAGCTAAGGAATTCTTGAGTTCTTCATTCTCTTGACGAAGAACGCGAAGAACGAACGATCTCCGACGTGGAGCGCCGATCCCTTGGAGACCGTCTTCCACGACACCGACCCACGAAGAGACGTCTTCTTCCATGACGTTTTTCTTCCATGACATCTCTTTTCGCAACGGTTTTCTACGATGAAATCTCCGTCAATGTCTTCGAATCCTCGCTTCGCGACGCCGACGTTCGTCATCTCTTTTATCAAGGTAGGGGTTGTTTATTTAATTTGTTCGTGTTTACCACCTTGTCGTTATTCGTGAAAATACAACCAAATGATATCGATAAACGAGAGGGGGCCAGACCGCACAAACACGGCCGACCCTCCTCCTTTATCCTTGTTTGATTCTTTGTGGTTGGGACGGAATGGCGTGGTGCTGTCGCACCATGCGGGATCGTACGACAAGTAATGCGCGGCGCCGTCGCGCCACGCCGTGAAGTTGAACAAGGACGAGACGTCGTCGCGCCGCGTCGAAGAAAACCGAAGACATCGCGGCCGGAGTAGGGCCGCGGCGGAAGGGCGCGGTGCCGTCGCACCGCGCCGGACGAACCAAGCCGTGGCCGGTTCCGGGCCGCGGCGGAGCAGGGTGACCGGCGGCCGGTTCCGGGCCGCCGGTGTCGGCGAAGGAAGAAGGACCGGTCGTCGCCGGTCCTTGTTGGCAGAACCGGCCGGCCGGTGCGGGCCGGCCGGACAAAGGGAAGCCGGGGGAATTAATTCCCCCGACCGGCCAGCACAAAACGGCCCCCTTAATTGGGGGTCCGCGGCTACACTAGGGGGGCAGGCGCCCCCCCTTGCCAAACGGCTCGGCCGTTGGCCGAGCTGGCCAGCGCGTTGGGCACGCTGTGCCCAGGCCAGGCCGGGCTGCGCCGGGCTGGGCCGACCCGGACCCGGGGCGGGTCGACCCGGTTCGGGCCGACTGGGGGGTCTCGGGCCGGGTCGGTCCGGGCCCGAAACCCCCGTTTTCGGACCGTCTTCGGTCTTTTGCCCATAACTTGGGATACGGAACTCCGATCGACGCACCGTCAGTTGCGATGTGATTCTTGAATCGAGGCGGTCATTTCAGTATATCGCACTCAAGGTTTCGGATTACTTTGAGTTCGGCCGGGTTGGATCGTACACGAAACCAACCAGGCCCTCGGAGCGGAAACACTCATATCTTAAGCTCCGGACGTCCGAATGACGTGTCGTCGACTTTGTTGGATTCCTCTAAGTGAGACAGATCTTTTGGCTTACTCCGCCCGAGGTTTGGACATAGGTGGAGTACGGTCGGGTTGGTTTTTCCTTAGAAACCAACTGGGCCCCTGGGACGAAAAAGCCAATAACTCTCAGACCGGGCGTCCGATTGACGCGCCGTCTGCGACGTTGAGTTCCTGTTGACGATACGAAACTTTTGGATACATCAACTCTGGACTATGTGTCAGTTGACTTATCAGCCTCTCGGCTCGTGGAGCGGACCCTCCCGAACGAGCTTGCTGTGTGCGGGAACCCTAGAGCTGGCTGCGACTGCTACTGTGACTGCGACGATGACTGTACATAAATCCTCAGTGGATTCGATGGTGACGACTACAACACTCAGCGATCCTATGTGGATCAGTGCTACCGATCCTGTGTGGGTCCGACCCTATGTGGGTCAGCGCTCAGCGGTTCTGTGTGAGCCAGCGCCTACAGATCCTGTGTGGGTCTTGCGGGGGTTAGTTACCTATCGATCCTTTGTGGGTCAGATCCTATGTGGGTCATTGCGGGGGTTAGTACCTATCGATCCTTTGTGGGTCCGACGACTTAGATGGATCAGTGATCATCTCTATCGTCTTTGGAAGAAGTATACTTGTGTGAGCTGAATCCTGTTTTACTTTCCTGTGTGGATTGTGTTGTGCTATCCTGTGTGGATTTACGTATTGCTTTCCTGTGTGGATTGGGTTGTACTTGGGCTCAGATGTTGGAGCCGAACGAGAATTGACGACTTAGGTATATGTATGGGCATATACCTAAGCAGTGTTAGATGTTAATTCGCAATTTACCTTTCCTTTGTGGTTTATCCTTTGTGGATACTGGGAGACCTTCGGGGGTCTTGGGGTCCCTACTGAGTAGCTTATACTCACCCCTGCACGGGCTATGCCCGCACTACGTTGTGTTGGTTGCAGACGACGGACATCGTTGAACGTGGTTGAGGCTTGCAGAGAAGGACGATACCTGGAGTTGGACCACTAGGAGGGACATACTCGGAGCGGACGGCGGGAACCGAGGAGCAGTGGAGCTATCTGTACCCACCCTTCAGGTGGGATTTCCAGTGGACAGCTCGGCGTTGCGGCTTTACTTTACAGTTGCTGTTTTCCCTTTCTAGTTGTACTTTACTTTCAGTTTGGGTTTGTATACTGTCCCACTTACTTTCCGCACTTACTGTTGTACTCTGTTTTTACTTAGTGTTTACTTCTACTGCTTGTTTACTCTGTGGTGTTTGTTTACTTTACAAAGGCAATTCCTTCCCTTTTACCGGGATTTACGCCTTGCTGCTAGTCGCCAGCCCCTGGCCTATGGAAGGCGGGCTTGGGGTAGTCATGGCACGGGTCCCGAGGACGGGTCATGACATTTTTAACCTGTAGAGAAACTTCATGTCTAGTTCAATTTTTTAATAACAAGGAAATTGAGTCAGTAAAGAACTCTCTACAATTAAATAATTCAAAAATATAATTCCATAGGGTAGAGGCCGTCACACAAGATAGAAAAAGATGATTGGAATCCTCCCTATGCTGATTACACAGGCGACATTTAGAACAGAGTTGAACACCAAAAGTTTGGAGACCAGTTTCCGTTGGTAATCTATTATGGGAAATGTGCTAAATAAGGGCGAGCCTAGAAGGTTTAATCTAGGGTTTGTTAATATGATTCACCCATAGAAAACTAGATTCATTTTCAGAGAAATTATGCTTATAATAGTTTTTAGAATCTAGAATTCCATTTGTAGGAGGTTCCCAAACAAGGAAATCACCATCATAAGAAAATAGATGATTATCAATTATTTGCGCAATATTATCAGGGAGATCATGTTGATGAGATTGTAAGACCTCCTTTATAGTCTGATTAGTATCTTCAGGAAGATTATTAGAGGGTAACAATGATATCAGAGGGTTACCACACCATTTGTGACACAAAAAATTCATGGAAGAATCAGAACTGACTATCCATCTAGAATTTTGCATGATCTTGTGATATGAGTCCTGGATAGATGGCCAGATGGATGAGTTGATGAAATTAAAATTCCCTTTTAAAAGATGAAAGAGGAATCTATAGTTCAAAAATTTAGTAGCTTTAGAAGTGGAATTAATAATGTGCCAAGTAAGGTGGGCCTGAAGAGCATCATTGAACAACTTTAAATTTTTAATGCCAATTCCACCATTAGAAATGTGTTTACAACATGATTTCCAAGGTATTGTAACAAGATTCTTTTCAAAAATGCTTCCAGACCAAATTAAGTTTTTAATATATGTATTAATTTTTCTAAAAATGCTGACGGGCCATTTATAGACCATAAGGGAATAAACCATTTTTGAAACAATGGTCGATTTAACCAAACAAATTCTCCCAGCCTTGGAGAGGGATTTCCCTTTCCAGCTAGAAAGTTGATTTGTGATTTGATCAATGATGTAATCAAAATAGGTTGCTTTGGGAAAACCCCAAAATATTGGAACACCCAAATAAGTGAAAGGTGAAAGACCCTCTTTAATACCCAGATAATTGGTGATACTAGATTTCCTTCTTACAGGAAAATTCTTTCCAAAAAAGATATACGATTTGTTCCAAGAAATTGCTTGACCTGAGATTTCCTCATAGTGAGAAATAGATTTCTTGAGAACATGAAGATTTTTTTGATCCCCTTTTATGAATAAAATAATATCATTAGCATATAAAAGGTGGGTAGGGGAATTTAAATTCCTAGCAACTTGAATAGGTTTATAAATATTTTGATCAACCAGATTTTTAAGAAGTCTTCTTAGGTAATCATAAACAATAACGAAAAGGATGGCATAAAGGGGGTCACCCTACCTGACACCTTTAGAGCAATTAAAGAAACCTCTAGGGGTACCATTAATCAGGATAAAGATATAAGCTGAGCGAAATAGATTCTTAATTCTACCAATGAAGGAATCATTAAAGCCAAAGTTTTTTAGGACTTTGAAAATAAAATTCCAGTCTATGGTGTCAAAATCCTTTCTGATATCCAGTTTGATGGCCACAAAACCCCCTCTTTTGTTTTTATTTAAACTATTGGTACATTCATAAGCAAGAAAAATACAGTCTTGGATGGACATTCCTTTAATAAAACCAAATTGGTTCCAAGAGATGATTATTTTGCAGATAGGAGCAAGTCTATTTGCAATAATTTTGGTGATGATTTTATAGATTGTGTTAATCAAAGAAATTGGTATGAATTGATGGATCTCAGAAGCATTCTCAACCTTAGGTATTAAGGTTAAAAATTGAGCATTGATTCCATGAGGTAGAGATCCATGAGTGAAGTAGATCTTAACAAGGTTACAAACATCATTGTGTATTATATCCCAATGTTTTTGGAAAAAACCATTATTGAATCCATCCGGACCAGGTGCACTATCTGGATTTAGACCAAAGACAGTGTCTTTAATTTCATGATCAAGTGGGGGGCTTAAAAGAGACTCATTGTCTATTTCATCCACCATTAAAGGAATAATATCAGGTTTAAGATCAATATTTATATTAGGACCATTAAAAATGTTATAAATGTACGAGGTAACATGATCCGTATTGGATTCTTCAGAATCAATGATCAAGTCATTATGAATGAGCATAGTAAGAGGACGATTGACCTTTCTAATTCTTTGAAGAAAATTATAGAATGTGGTATTGCGATCACCATCTATAAGCCATTTAGTCCTGAACATTTGTTTACGAATATTGTCCTTAAATGTGAGTAAGGAATTAAGTTTAGAAGAGATATTAGCTTCCAATTGAGGATCCATATTAAAATATAAATTAGTGTTATGAGTTTGGATATGACTGAGTTCATCTTCAAGATAGGAGATAACAAGATCTATTTGAGAATTTGTATTTTTACACCATCCTTTAAGAGCCTGCTTGAGAATTTTCAATTTTTGTAAACAAGCAAATGAATCTTTATGGTGTTTCATAGAGTTCCAGGTGTTATAGATAAAGGTGACACAATCATGATTCGTAGACAAAGAATTATTAAATTTGGAAGGAAGGATAGGCTTTTGATCATTCATTAGAATGATAATAAGGATAGGATGATGATCAGAGTTGAGTCTAGGAAGAGTTACACTAGATATTTTTTCCCAGTTATCAATAGCCTTCATGTTGATAAAAGCCCTGTCAAGTTTACTAGCAACGTTTTTGTTGTAATGTTTCCTGTACCAAGTGTATTTTTCGCCAATAAGAGTGATTTGAAAAGGTTAGAATCTTCAATAGTAGATTTAAATTCCTTGGTGGATATAGAAAGGTCTGAGGGTCCAATTTTTTTATAAGGGGTAAGAATGAAATTGAAGTCTCCCAAAACAACCCAAGATTCTTGAATGTGTTTAGCCATATCAAGGAGTTCATGCCATAAAACTCTCCTATCCTGATATCTATTCTTGGCATAAACCATAGTGCAAAAGTTATGCCGACCATTCCACAAGAACTCACAGGTAAGTTTCTGTTCAAAAATTCTAAAAATGTTGATATTTTTTAAAGTATTAACGAAAAATATCCACATAGAGTCAATTTGAAGACCGTTTTTACAAGAGCCTATAAAACTATAATTAAGAGAGCCAAATCTCATGATGTTCATTTTAAAATTGACTTTAGGTTCAGAAATGGAAATGAGTTGGGGTTTATGAGTGTTTAATAACCTCCTAAGTGTTGTGGAGGTGTCATTGTTAGCAACACCTTGACAGTTCCAGTAAAGGATATTCATTTCAATTTGCGTTTTTGGTTAGAACCCTTCTTTTTTTAGATTTACCAGATCCCTTCTTCTTTTGGGATCTCGTAACCATTGAGGAATAAGTATATTCTTGTTGACTCTCATAAGTTTCAAAACTTTGAGAGGTATCAGATTTTAGATCTGCATTTGGATTAGGAGAAGAAATTGGAGTACTCATAGAATCAGTACTGTCTAGTGTGTGATTTTTTTCAGCTCCATGAACATGGGCCTGTTTAAATGGGAGCTATTTCTCATCACTAACCAAAGTAAGCTTATTATTTGGTGAGAAATGAGGTGGGTTAGGAAGATCAGAAGGGGAAATTTTTGAGGAGACAGTAGGCAGAATAGGACTGGTCTAGATGATCTCTAATACAACATCATGAGCAGAAGGTTTCTCAGGATTAAAATGAGTCCCAGTATCAATCTGTACAGTTTCAGATTCTGCAGGTTTCAAGGGATCTGATATAGAACAAGAATTAAAAACAGAATCTTGTTTGTCAACATGAGGGTTGGGCACCATCCTGTTAACCGAACATGAAACAGGTGTTTGGATAGTTTCAGTATATAAAACAGTAACAGGCAGTGGGGTGTGTGACATGATGTGTGCCAAATTAATATAAGCAGGATCAAAATTAGCAGCATGTGTGATAGATTCATTAACAGGACTAACAGTATTTTCAATAGATACAGGAGAGGAATTATCAGACTGATTCTCCAACAGAGCAGAAATCTGCATGTCAACCGTAGTATTAATCACCTCCTTATTGACAGAAATAGATTCTACATGCAATATGGAGGCAGAATCAAGTGTGTGTGATAAATTGTGAGCAGTAGTAATTCCAGGAGAGGAAATATTAGCATATTGAGTCTCTATTATAGGAACCTCAGAAACAGTAGTAACAGATTTAACGTCAGAACTGAAATGCACAGAGTTACCTGGATTTGTAGTGTTTATATTATCACCTTGTGACTTGTTAGAAGCAGCAATATTCTCCTTGAGAACTGAAGGTACTGAGGCCTCCAAGTACCTACAATGATTCTCATTTAAACTTGAAGTAACAGAGGAAGAGGCATTATTAGCAAGATTGAAAATAGTAATAGGGGTGCTCTTGTCTGAACTACCTCTATTACCTTCAACTACTATTTTTTCTAAACCATTGGTATTATCATCATTTTTTGAGGCCTCTTCTTCCACAACCAAGTAACCCAAAGATTTTCCTTCTAGGGATGGAAGGTCACTTGATTTTTTAACCCAGATATCATGATTTTTTTTGGGGGGGGGGCTCAGATTTATCTGTGAAATTCTTCCATTTCTTAGCATGCTTTACCTCTTGTCAATAATTATTAATTGGAGGGTCCATTTGTTTCCTAAATACCATACAATTAGAAAAGTTGTGCCCAATCAGTTTTCACAGTTCACAAAAGGGTGGCTTCTTTTCATACTCAATGCTGAGCTCCAATCTATGATCAGGGGCATTAAATCCTATGTTAGATGGTAATTCGCTAGCAAAGTTTACCTCAACCATAACTCTAGCATATAGGCCTAGATCCCCATTAAAATTTATATGATCAATTTTAATAGGGGATCCTATGCAAGAAGAAATATCATTTAAAATCTTCGGATGACAATAAAACCAATTAAGCCCATGAATTCTAACCCATACATGTGCCATATAATTTTTGTGTGTGTATGGGTTAAAGGCAGGATCCCAATCCGAAATTATATGAAATCCAGGATGAATCTGTAGATTACCAAGATTCCATACCCGATCGAGCTTAGCTTGAGCGATGAAGAGGATGTGATAGTAGCCTTTACCTAAGGGAACCATCTTCCATTTTGAAGAGCTCCAGCAGTGAGAAATCATGTTCTTTAGCTCAAATAGAGGCTAGGGTCTATCCCCTGTGTTGTGTGAAACTCGGAAAAGGACTGAGTACTTGCACAGCTGTTCCCTTTGCTTCAGGGCTTCCAGATCAACATCGACCAAGAAACCACCATCTTCCAGCTTTCTGTAGAGAGGCTGCTTGCACTCCTTCATGCCACTAAGGCCAGCTCCTTTTAGCGCATCGCATAAGGAGACAGGAAGAGAGCGAAGAGGAATTTGAAATTTTCCTACTTAGATTTTTGAATAATCAGAATCTGTAGAAGCAAGAACAGGAGGGGAGGCAAGTTCCCACTACGGATCGAAGCCGTCCATTAGAAAGATCAAGGAGAATCAGCGGCGAAAGCTAGGGTTTGGAGTCTCCCGTTGGAGCACGGTTCGAGAGCTCCCATCTAATTATCCTTTATGGAAGTATCATTTAATTTATAAATTAATGTAAATGAATACCATTTAAAGGGAATGGATTTGAGAGAAAAATAATACCCACGAAATAAAATAGAGAACATCATTCATAAGGAGAAGTTTTGGAAGAATTATGATTAATAAGAAATTATAATCACTATAAACAGATTTTGAGGTACCAAACCCCTTAAAATTACCCTTTATTTAATAAGATGTTCTTAAAACATAATTTTCATATAGGTAAACTTATTAATTCCCATTTTAAAAACCTTATTCTTATAAATTTACATTTATACTCTTTATTAATTACAATTTTCTTCCTTTATTATGTTGTTATTTTATATATTCATCATTAGGTGTTAATAAAATTAACTATTATGAACTTTGATCACAAATTAAATATATATCTTCCTTCTTCTTCCAAATTTCAACATAACCATCCCATTAATGATTGTGTCATCTGGGTCCAAGTTTAGTCAATATTAACTAAACTAGTTTGGCCACATTTCCTCAAGAACACCTCCCCATATGCTAGTGGATGAGGACTAGGATTGAGGGTTCGAGGTGGTATTGTTGGGAGACTATACCATTACTTTCATATTGTTTCATACTGTAATAATCCAAACTAGTAATAGAGAATATACAATAAATAAATGAGTAGTGAATATTAAATCATACATCATATAAATGTCTAATAATGTCATCCAACAATGACATATACAATGATGATCATTATCTATATACAAAATAATGTAAAATATGAGGACATTAACTACTAAAATAGATGCATTGAAATAAAAAAATATCAAAATAAACTATCCCAGATTGAATTATGATCCCAAGGCCCATTCCATTGATACCCTTCACCAATGAAAAAATCAATCAAGACTCTACAATAGATAGAATTTCCCTTTACATACTTGTATCTATGATGTCTATCTGGGTACCCAATTGTGGTCCAAAAAAGGTGTGATATAACAATCAGTAGGCCACCAGCAACGGTTTCTCTAAAAACTAATTTACATGCATATAAGAAACATATATGACGAATTAGTTTACATATATTATAGTTGTACAAGGAAAAGAGAAGAGTGGTGTTATCCAATCTATCAAGTCTCACTGTGTTTGATTATTTTAATAAAAGGTATATCTATAAAGCATATAAAGTATAAAAAATGGTCTATAACATGTAGTAATGTGTAGGAACTACCTAGGAAATGGTCCAAGGACAAGTTAGATGATCAGAAACCATAAAATATCATTAAAACAAGTATATATGATCTAAGGAGGAGTAATTCCTGATCAATTCAAGATGAATCATCAGATCCAAGGGGTAGAAATGTACAATGAAGCCCATAATGTCATGTAAACTAGTTAAATTGGATACTTCAAGTAGAAACTTCCATTGAATCCTTGTAAGAAAAGTAAATTGTATCCAAGGAGTAGAAATGTCTCTGGCACACCAACATGTAGTTTTATCAGATCCAATAAGTAAAAATTTTCAAGGAATCCTAACAGGTAATGTCAATAGAATATCTGGAGTATAAATTCCACAAGTCATCCAGGTAAGAATGATTCATTGAGTAAATATTTACATGGGATCCAGATATAGTGATCAGATCCAAGGAGTAGTAATTTTTAAGCCATACTAACAATTTTATTCACCACTTCATTAATGTTAAAATTAAATATCTTACAATTACCTTCTTCATTAGGTAAAAATCAAGGTATTATCAAATACATACCATTTAATTACAATTGAGAAGGTGATAAAAGGTGTTTACAACCATTAACAATTAACATCAATTCCTTATTCAACCCTCAATCATTCAAATATAAATCATTACAACGTAAGGGTGTCCTAGACAAAAATAATGTAGAACCCACCCCCTGTGTTTTCCTGGATGATACTGACAACCTCCAAACATAGGGAATGGTTCAAATGGGACGTGTCAAGGTTTTTATAAAAATAATTCATTCATCCAATTAATATAGAAAACATGACTTGAAAAGTCTAGCATGTGTACCTTCAACATCAGGCTATAAAAACCACACATTATGTGGAAACATATAGACAACATAAATCTACTTGGTAGAATAATAGTCATCTAGTATCACAACATTTTTTGATCATGATTAAAAGTAAAATAATTAATGGATTAACACCATGAAAATATGGAATAAGATCATGTAACAAAAAGAAATAACTGATAGCATAGAAAATAGAAAATGATGACTAAGTAATAGAGTACTAACTAGTTCATATTCATTGAGAAGAATGATTATTTAATTATACATTGGATGGAAGTAGAGGATGAAAACTTAGGTGATAGATTTAGGAGAATAATGGGAGAATAGGGGAGTGTCCATAAATGCATAAAATGAAAATGAAGAGGGTACTCATTTTTGCTAGTAAGGGAAATATGGTAATCTTCTTGGAAAACATTGTTTCTTGGGGTTTGGAAAAATGTTTGGAAATCCATTCCCAAACCATGTGCACCACACTATCCAAGAATGCACCTTGCTTGATCATGTTTCATGGTTAGAAAAAAATTTCATTGACAACATGTTTTAACTCTATTAATAAGTTTTGAATAATAGTGTCATCATGATCCATTGGTTGGATAGATTCATCTAAACTTGTAGCACATAATACAGGCCAAAATTCCACACATGGTTTACACAAACCATGCATCCTGAGACATATATTTTTTTAATAAACTTTTTTCCCATATTCATTTCAAAATACTCATTATCTAGGATGTGAACTAGCCCCAGACACCCTCTTTTCCACCCAAGGCTCACTATGAATTTTATTAAATAAAAACAAAAGAATTATATTGAAATATAATGGTCCCATACCTCAGAGAAAAAACTATATCTTATAATATTTCACCTTAATTAAATCCATCTGTAAATTTCTTTACCAAGGGATGTTAAGTGTTATCTTAGAATAAATCCAGTCACCCTGAATTTATGCATTCCCCCCACACCCATGTCTTATCTTTCTCAATGTTCTACTTCCATAGAACCCATAATATAGGTAAAAATCATCCTTATAAAACCATTGAGTCTTGATCGATAACTTTGATTGGTTTTCTTCATAGGACGAATCTTCCTCCAACTCAACCTCCTCCAGGTGAATAATACGTGATATATAAAAATGATATCTGTGATGATATGATATGTGGAATATATTATGCATGGCCTAGCCACTTAGCGACAACTACAACTGATAAGATATCACCCAAACTCTCTCTAGAATCTATAAGTCCTAAATATAATATGGTGCAAGATTATATTGTTTCTGAATCCATCTATCCCATGTCTAGGTTAAATGTAGTAGAAACTCTAAATCCCCACTTCAATGTCTAGTTTTCCTGTATAGCGATTAGTTTATGACTTATATATAGAATATATTATACGCATATACTTCCTAATAAGATGAACCTTCTATTATGTCCTCTGAACAAGAAATGGACTCAATAGTGATACCCCCTACCAATAACAATCGCATGGGTGCATAGAATGACCTACCATATAGGGCCTCATAATGATACATCTATATAGTCCCCTAGATGATGTAATTATAAGATAAATATATGAGGGGTATATGTCTCTTCCATGAACTCCAAAATTCATGTACGCCTTCCATAATAATTTCCTCTAAAACATTTTTCATATTCTCATACTAACCATAATGATGTGCAAAATTGGTTGTACATAGCCGTAATTATGAACCCAATTACATTAGCAACACCATCCAGAACCACGATATGAAATAAGTGTCTCTATCTTATAAAATATATAGTGTGAATCCATGGATTAGTATGGTCTGACAAATGTATAACCCGTGACATCATCCACTAAAATATTCCCACAAATAATAATATATTTGGAGAAAATTATAAACCTATCTATGATCACCCATAAGTAATCACTAAACTATGGTTATATAAGAAGGATTATATTAAATCCATAGTGGTAATTTACTATTTCAACTCAAGAATATGTAATGGATTCAAAATACATGCTTGTTTTCTATGACCCAACTTCTGCTACTAACAGGTGGCCGACCACACAATGATCACAAATATATATATCATAATCTCCAAACACAAGTACTAGTGGAATTCAACATGATTTATCTTTGTAAGACTAGGATGCACAACCTATATAGAGGAATGAGAATGAAACATCAACTCCTCTCAGAGTTTGACAGGGTCCCAAACATGTTAGTGGATGTGAAAGAACTTATTTTCATCCACAACCCAACCATGAGGCGGGTCATCACCAAAAACACTATCTACTAGGAATAATCCCTTAAAATATGTCATTTGTACCATCCTAACAATATCTTGAATATTGAAATAAGCAAATATTAATTACATATAATTCTTCTTATGACTATCCTATTGTACGATGTTCATATCTACAAACACGTTCATAAGAAGATACACTCTACTGGCCTCCGAAACTGCCTTTATCAAAGTCCTCTTTCCCTTTTCATTAGAAATTATTTTTCTCTCTCTAGGTGTTTATGAAATCAAGTTGTCAAAGGACTGAACATATTCAACCCATATTTTTTTAATATTCAGTTCATATTTTGTAAATAAATAATTGATTATTTTTTGGTCCATGTACACAATGAAATTCTATCTATATATGTAATTACTAATTTAGTATATGGAAAATTATAGAACAATAAAATGAAGATTAGGTGTTGGGTGGTTTATTTTGTGATAACTCAACTGATGCCACAAATTCACAATGTACCACTCCTCGTGTATTTAAAGTTTTTACTATACCAGTACCTGATGCCTAAAATATAATTTATAGCTTCTTACCAACTCTAGCAGAATCCTAACCAGTGAAATAGTTCATCCCCCTTTTAGCTACAGAAATATTATGTTTCATAATTTTACCATGGAAACATCAAACCCTTCTTATTAAATCTATTAAAAGGTACTTATATATATTATAATACCTATATTACTCACATTTAATTTATATATTGCCTCAAAAAACATCATATTTCAATGTAATTCATGGGAGGCGGTAGGGAAACTACATCTCCCACCTTCTATAAGCCATATGGTGCCATAGTTTACAAGATAATATAACACTTGAGGTGAATCTTGTTAGTCCATAAGCGAAACATAGTTTTCATATCATACAACTAATTTACTCTTAGTGTATACAATAAGATATCATTATGTATGGAGTGGTTAGGTAGAGTTTAAGATTACACCAAGATATCAACCATGAATATGACCAAAAATGAATCCCAATATGGTTTGAAAATATAGTTCATCAGTTCCATGAATTTTTTTGGCATATTTTTAAGGCCAAATGGAATAACTAGTTACTCATATACACCATACTAACTACAAAATGGTTTATGAGTTGTGTATTGAGGCCAAACAAACAAATAATGGTAACACTATCTTAGATCAAACATCGAGAACAACTAAAACACTCATTGATTTTCAAGGAGATCATCTATCTAATGAAAACATTAGTGGATAATAGCCGTCAACTAATTTAATTTTTTATAAATCATAAATTTATGAAGGGTTCCAACCACTATTATGGAAAAAGTATGGATGAAACCCACGAATATGTACTAGGTTGTATATGACCATTTTCTTCCTAGTCCAATAGATACCTCTTGAGCTCCTTGAACATAATAATCACTATATTATAATAATTATTGGATACTAATACATCTCATGGAACTATATCCATGAAAAAAATCTACCTCTATATTAGGTGTTAGTCCAGAAATGTAGTCCTATAAAATATTCATAAAATTAACCATCATTGGTGATAAATCCTCCTCACATAATCGTTGATCATCCATATAAAAACTTGTAATCTTTGAATTAATCTTACCCATCCCACAATAAATTACTCAAGATTTACTCACATGGACACCCATTCAAAGTTCATAAATTAACTACACCCTCTGGTGATGTGTAGGTGACCCTATATAAATATAAATCCGCATTATTATAATAGGGAAACAACCAATCCATCACAAAAATGATACAGACCCTATCATATCAAAAAATACCAGATCCCACAAAAAGTAAAACCCACCAAACTCATATATTCAGTACATACATTGTTTTACACCTTATAATTGAATTCCCAATGAAATATCAAATTACATCACACCATTGGAAAACTAAAAATCGAGCTGATTGATATTCACCATAGGAAGAAATATAAATCCATGAGAATCACCTATATTGAAAGGGAACATACTAATGTATAGACTTATATAATAGTACATATCATTGTAGAAGTTTCAAAACACTACTCATCATGTATCAGTTATACTATATACATGTGGCCTAAATAGAAGCCTTGTGACATAACATGAATATACTAAGCAAGTTTTCTCTATTATTGCTATGAATTTTATGTTTTCCTACCATAACAAAAACCACCACCTCGTCCTGATTGACTAGCCTCCCTCCATCTCCATAACTAAGGTGAATCTATAGGCCCTTCTCCTATATGTAGTTTGGTTTATACCCTCTTTCACTGGCTTATATCAGAATAATCCTAACAATTCATGGATCATCTCCCATCTTACTACAATCTCGGCACTATAATGGGACTCTATCACACTATATCATAATTTTTTTTCTTATCTCAAACAATTTATGGAGAAAATAACTAATAGAATTCATTATATTACTATTATTCCAAGTTCATGCATCCTCAAAGTGCCTTATCATATTTTCAATTACAGAACTACTGGGTCAAGAAGCTGATTTACCATATATTGTTCCTCATTCTTCCACCATGTTTTGATTAGTACTTAATTTTTTATTTATTTTTTCTAAAACATCTATAATAATGAAAAAATTACACTATATGTATATTCTATACAAAATATTATCCTCAAATATCCATGATTTTGATAACTCATCATATAACAGAATATGTGTCAAACACTAGATCTTTGTAAAATGGAACGAATTGTCAATGAATGATAGCACACCATTCTAAAACTAAATGAACACTCTATATCTATCAACTTTTAGTGTATTTGGATAAAAAATTTCATAAAAGGATTCCTGGAATCCCTCCAATCCATATACTAATGAATACCCATTTGAATAATTACATCCTACAATCTCTTGGTATAATACCGAATCATATACACTATCATATTTAATATCATAAAAGGATCTGTTACAAGTAGATATAAAATCAATATCATGGACACTATCCAAGTCTATATAACATATGGTCCACCATCACCAAAAACTTTTGTGAATTATGCTATTGGGACTCATGTGTCGAGTCTTCCATAGTTTGAAAAGGACATGGTGCTTCCATAATAGTATACATAAAACATGGAAGAAACTATTGAGACTATGAATAAATACCCATATTATGTATAAATTGAAGCTCCATAAGATGAACTTATAGAGGTTCCATAGGTGTCCCATTTCCCACCACCTTTAGAGAATGGTTGTCAGCACTATCCTGGAGCACATCTCGTGGTCATCAGAGTTCTATATCTCTCCATATTCTAAGAGAACACCATATTCAATGTTTAATAACTACAGGATCATAGTTATATTTTAAAATTGGAAAATACAACCTAATCACAAGTCACTCCACAAATAATTATCCTAAATCAAGTTCTAAGAGTCACATATGTGATAAGAACACATGAGATACTACACACTACCCACTTTATAGGTCGGCCCATGGTCATGATCTCTATTATAAGTAAGGTGTTACTGTATAATGAGTGTTAGTTAAAATTTTTCAAAGAAAACACACTTTATATTTCTATTGGAATACCTATTAAATAACTACCATCATAATTTATAATTCAATTCCATTTAAAATAATTCTGATTTATTTAAAAATTCTCATTAAAAGGTTTAACTATATGGTTCACAAAATACAATTTATAAGGTCCCATACACATTATAATTTTATGTTTGCTTTCCATTTAATCATAAGCTATTAGTTATCAGGTCCCTGCATGAAATTTCAACACAAATTTATGAATAAATCCATAAGGCATCAAAACATATTGCAATCAATGAATGAAGTAATATAAAGATATCATTGAATAATACATGATATATAAAACCTAATGTTCTTATACTTACATATTAAGATTTATTTTCTTTCAATACCAAGACAAAAAATAAATTCATAATCAGATGGGACATCAAACATAATGTGTGTAAACCAACAGTGATGTTAAATAAGCTGCAATAATAATAACCCAAAATATCACTTTCCATACCACAAATTTTTATTTTTCTTATACGTGAGTTAACACTCCCATGAATATCTCATTAATTTATTCTAAAACATTCCAAGACTCTTATAAAATATTAAAAAATAACTAACATAAGAAATGAAAACCCCCTTGATACCACATTGTGATGTCCCAAAACATGTTCAATCAATAGTAATTGAACCTAGTTGTCCATATGGATTCATGTGAACCTCTACATAAATAAAAGGATCCTTACCAGAAATGAGTGCCCAAGGTAGAATGGAGAGGATACTATACCCTCATGTCCTAGTTTAGCAAAATGGAATAATCAAAAACAAAAATAGATTTATCATAATAATCAATAGATTTATGGAAGAATAAAAAATCCACGGTATAAATAACCATGTACTTCATCCAATATTTCCATATTGAATGATTATCATGGAATTTTATATCAACGACCGTAATACCTGAAAAATTGAAAACTATTACAATAATTAAATAAAAAACAATTAAATAAATTATCCCAAATATCATCATGATCCCAAATCCCATTCATGTACTCCCCTTCACCTTTGAAAAAATCAATCAGGAATCTACAGGTAGGAACTTTCCCTTATCCCCAACGTCATCCATGAGGTCTTTTAAGGTACCCACTGATGGCCCAAATGTTGTGTGAGATACCACTCAGTATACCCCACACTATTTGTGTTTGTAGGAAATCATGTCTGTGTATATTATTTAAAGAAATTATATATATAATGGGTTTACAATAAAAAATATTCGAGCAATGTTATCAATTATATCAAGTCTCACTAGGTTAAAGAAAATAATATATATATATATATATTATCATGTAAAAAACAATTTTATGTTCCTTGTAATCATATGCCAGGCCTACCTAGTCTCGATTCCATAGAGTATTATTGTCCAAGAAAACCAAGAAATCTATGTAAAAGAAGTATATAGGATACAATGTGTAGTAATCCTAATTGAATTATATAAAAATCAGTTCTTATATGGAGTATAAATGTAAAAGGAATCATAATATGTCATATATACTTGCCACACATAATACATAGTGTATAAATGTTGAAGGAATCCATGTAATCCTTGTAAATCAGATCTATGAAGTAGAAATTTCCCTGGATTCCAAATATGATAATAATTACTGATGATTATAAACGTCCAAGGTATCATAAAAAGTTCATAAAATTGGACCCAAAGAGAAAAAATGTCTATAGAATCCAGTAAAGTCATTTCAATAGGATCCAATGAGTATAAATCTCTATGGAATAAAATTAATCAATATTCATTGAGTAGAAATGTCCCTGTAAGAAAAATATGTTCATTGGATCAAAGGATTAGTAATTTTCATGACATCCTAACCATTTCATCCACCTACTCATTGTCCATAAAATTAATCATTTTATCATTCCATTCTTAATCATGTAAAATTTAATTGATTACCGAATTTATACCATTAAATTACAATAGAATTTGTTGTATAATGTGTTCAAATCCTTTAATGATTCAATTTAAAACTTTATTCAACTATAAATTATTCAATGTAAGATCATCACAACAAAATGGTGCTATAAATGAAATCTAATTGTAATAACTACACACATTGGTTGTCCAATATTATATTTAAAACTTGCAACCATGAAGTATAGGGACAATTATATGTCTCAACATGTTTATAACATTTATTCATTAATCCAATTATTTTAAAATGAATATCCTAGAATTTATGGTGTGTGGAACATTGGAAACCAGATATAAAAAACATGATGTTACATGAAACGGTATAAACCATATACCTCAACATGGGATAGGAAAAATAATCCAATATTTACTCCAAATTCGATCAAGATTATAAGAAAATTAATTAATGGAAAAAACACCCAAAAATAGGGCATAATAGACTATAATAATATATCACCACCAATAGAATGAAAAACAATGAAATTTTCCTATAGAATATAGTAATCACTAACATAGATCCAACAAGATGAAATACTCTTGAGTCTAACATTGGATAGAGAAATTGGATCAAATCATAGGAGATGGATTCAAGCTCCCAATGTTAGAATAGTGGAGATGCCATTACTGGATTAAAATTAAAGGATGAAGAGGTTTAATAAATTTATATAGTGGTGTAAAATTAATAATTTTACTTAAAAACATAGGGTCACATGGTTTGGACACATGGGTTATTAATTAAGAAACCAAAAATAAAAACTTATGTATCCTAAAAACCCCCTTACATGACCATGGTGCATAGTAAGATAAACCATATGTTTTCCCATTATCAAAAAGTCTGCAACATTAGGATGATCATGTTCACCTAGATGTACTTTTTTCTAAAACATTACATACCCTATTGATCTTTTCAACACCCTACATGGTTTACACAAACCATGATGGAAGGGTGACATGGTTTCTAATAAGAATGTTACCCAACTTCCTTTTTTCAAAATCATAGTCTCTGAGCTCCGAACAAGAATAGAACTCCCATGTTTCCTCTATAACCTCTCTTGGAATTCCCATTATGTCAAAACCATGGAATAAATAGTAAAATAAATGTTTAAATAACTTATTGAAAATCCAGGATCTTACTAATTCCCTAGAATTAATTTTTTATACATATGTATAATGTTATAATTCTGTCGAATGGATGTTTTTGTCATGTTTGGGGAATACAAAACTGGTGTAGAACTAGTTTCATGTTATTTATTTATATCGATGGATTACCATATAATTGTCACTACATGTTTTATTATCAATAATAACTAAATTAATGATATATATATCCCTTATATTTATCATATTTAATCATTAATTATTAACTAAAACTATCCATTGAGGAAGTATATAATAACGGAATGGATAGATCCATTGAAGATGTAGTCCGATCATAGGCATGAGTGTAATTGTTTTGTGTAATTATGAATAATTTAACATGTTTTTATCATTTTAAGAGAATAAATATGTTATATATATAGTAAATATTTAGTTAATCCTAGTTTTTTTATGAAAAATGTTTTGTTATGATTGGAAAAAACATGTTTCATTATAGAGGTTGTAGTCCATGAGTATGTGTGATTCACATTTTCATATTTCTAAATGAAAATAGTAAGTGTGGTTAACATGTGTACCATAATTATAATAACATAGAAGTACACTAATTACCTTGATGTTCTAATTTTATGTTGGATTTATGGAATTTTATGAAGAATATGTTCATAAAATTAAATTTAAATGAGAATGGATGTTTTAGAAATTCATATATCACATCTTGGATTATCCCCTTTTCTGAAGGGATAGAGAATATGAGGGATGGTTGTTTGATAATAAAATATCCACTTTAATTGGTGTAAGATTTTTTTGGTGGTATATTTTGGGATTAATTAATTATGTTTCTATGGGAGGATATGTGAGGAATAGAGTTCCCCTTTTGTAAGTGAAAAGGGATGACATTTTTGTATATACAAAAAACATTGTTATAATGGGGAGTCACTATCATGTAAATTTTATCAAAAAGAATGAAATAATGGATAGTTAACTGTATAATAGAAATAAAATCTTCACCCACCCATTAATAATGTTAGTTTAATTATGTTTTAGTTTATATACTGTTATATTTTTACATTTACCCTTTTAGATTTTCCTTGTGGTCACTGTTTTTTAGAATATAAACAATTACATTATGATTATTAGTAAATAATATAATTCATATTATTATAAACTAATGATTTATTATTAAAATAAATACTATTATATTAATTTTTTTAATGTGATTGAAATAAATTTTAAATTAACTAATGTACAATGAATTAAAAATAATTTTTTTAAAAACATTAAACTTAAGTTCTAAAATTTCAAATATGGGTATGTAAAGTAAAATATTAATATCCAAAATATAAAATCACTTATAAGAAATTTTTTTTTTCTTAAAAATAATTTCATTAATTTCAAATTTGAATATATGAACTAATAATTCCATAATGTTGAAGTTATTTTTATAAATATTATTTTGTACTACACTCCTAGAAATTAATCTTTTTAGAAATATCCTAAAAATTTATCTTAATATAATATCTCCAAAATAAATACAAGAATTAAGTATTTTTTTTTAAAATCCACATCATAAATTTTTTAATATTTTCATTTATTTTAAAAAATAAAATATAGTGAAAAATATTTTTTTTTGGAAAAAGACTTTTTGAATTTTAACTATTCACTTTCATATAAATTATTAATTAATCTGGTATTTATGTTTTATTCTAACAATAAATATTTCCTATCATTAATAAATAATTATATTAATTGTTCCATGAAATAAAAGTCCCACTTATGGAAAATTATTTTTTAATAAAAAAGTTGAATTGAGAAAAATATAACCTTTACGAAAGGATAAAAATATTTGATATGTAAATATATAAAAATGGTTTATTAAATTGTGAAATAATTATAATTTATACATACATATCATATTAAAATATTTAGATAATAACTATGAATAATATAATCTCTTTTAAAACCTCTCTATTTTAAAAGGGAAATCATTTTTTGATGGAACATATGACACACTACACCAATCATAAAAGAGAATGCAACATCATAATACTTTATGTTATATTTATTTTTAAAAAAATTAAATCTCTTTGATAATGTGAAATAAACACAACACCTGCTTGGAATGAATCCTAATAATCATTTTAAAATATTATTATTTAAACATGTCCATTATAATCTAGTATTTCTTCTAACATCCCCCAATCCACCAATCTCTCACATTGAGAGAATAGGTTGGTTACGAGACCTCATACATACCTCCCCATATGTAATATGATACTGACATGTAGTAGAGGTGTGAAACGTAAAGTAGATAGATCATACCCTCTATTATGAAGTTTAATATAGTTATAAAATAAATCATATAAATGAAAGAAATAAAATAATAGATATAGTAGAAAACAAAAATAATATCCAATTGAATAATCTAAAAAAAATTGTAGGAATAATTCAACGATATGATAGAATGTTACTAAATAACATTTTAGATATAATACAACTAAAATTATATTAGACTCAAGTATATACTCAATTTCACTTTCCTTGAACCCCGCAATGGTCCCACCATCAAACTCCATTCCATCCAGCAAGAAAACAGTCAACAATAAGGCCATTTTCCCTTGTCCAATCCCAAATCCACCTAAATTTCATGGGTACAAAAATATGTCTTGAATTGGGTGTGATTATATCCTTTTAGGCCAACACCACTATATATAAACTAACCAGTATGGTATTGTCTGTATCAAATAAATCGATATAAATGTGTATTAATTTAATTAAAAATTAATAATATACAAAAACATCTACTTCAGATCCGTGCCAGAATATATTTGAGCATGTCTTATGTCCATGCTTGACAAAGCTATATAACCAAGATAAAATAAGCTGCTACATCACCCAGATGGAATATCTAAAATAATTTTGTGAGAACATGCAAACCACCACCATATAATTATGGTATAGTCCCACCAATTCATGAAAATTCCCTATAGGCATTGCATCATCAGGGTCAATGCCCTATAATCATTACAGCATGTGACTGGGAAAATAACTTTCCATAAAAGAATTAAATCATGGTGCTAGGATTATCCCACTCAATATCAGCGTTATATAATATCAACAAATCACCTAAGGAATCATTTCATGAGAAACACACATTAATCCTTTATCCAATTCAATTATATTCATGGTTCTCTCACCCCAATGGGTGGCCATACACTATTAGAGAATCCTGTTAAAAAATCAAATAAATAAAACCATTAATTATTTAATTTACTTTCATGTGCACTAATTTGATTTATAGAATTTATAGTAATAAAGTACATCCTTTTTATCATGCATCATAAAATATAATTAAAAAACATGTGAAATCCATACATAGTGGGGGTATTCCACACTTACACATGAACGATGTTATTTTTTCAAACGAATTGTAAGGTAAGAAGTTATATACGAATTAATATCACAATAATTTTTCAATTTCCATAAATGTAAAATATATTCATTAATTTTAATATTACCACCTATCATATAATGTTTAATAAAAAATGAAACACATTTAGTCATTTGTTGGTAGTCGGTTATACACAGAGTGTTATTATCATATCCAAAATATATTAGAATGTTAGAAGGTATATGAGTTTTCATAATTATATAATTTTCATTAATATCATATAAAAATGTTAAATACTTCATTATATATATCCCTAAAATATGGTTATAGAAAACAAATTACAACTGTTCATGAGGTGGTAGTCCATCGAACACAGGATCAGTGATATTGTTTTCCATTTGAAGGAAGTGGAAATAGTTCTAGATTATTCCTTTAACATAGTTCCATTTGAATGTATATGGGATACTGATGGTTCTATATTATAATATTTAATTTTTAATTAATGGAGGTTTAATAATAAATAAAACAAATACACATGTTTAATAATTTTCCATCTTCTTTAGAGAGGCTTTTTAACATAATACCAAAAGCCTTTATTGGATAGATTACTAGTCCATCCATTCTATTTTAGATGTTGGAATAAAATTAAAGAATAAATTTTTTCATTTTAGGGTTGAAAGGAAGGGTTTTGGAGCTGTTAATAGTGGAACATAACAGGTTTTCTTTTGTAAATTTGTGGGGAGAATAAACATGGAATATTTGAATAGATAAATTGAAAACCAAATTTTTATCTTCCCACATAAAAGGGCCTAGAGTGATATATCCCAAAACATTATGAGTTCTTGACTATAGTATAAATTCAAGGATTCATGGATGTGGTCTAGAGGTGATTGTATTTAAATTGATGGAAACAGGGAGATTACACACTGTGTATTCCCTACAAGCGGTGTAATTGTGCTTCATGACATGTGCATGGATGGTTCATGCTAATTAATAAATCAAGCATAAATATTAATAAGAATACAAGTTTTATGACATGATCTTAACTCAGAATTTACATAACATGAAAATGGTTATCATGCATTATCATTCTCACGTGCATCACGTTAATAAAATCTATTGAAAAAAATTGGTATCTAAAACACTAAATAATAACAAAATTTCCAATTGCATAGAGCTCCCTTCCACGAGTTTTGTGGATTCCATCAATGAGAATCAATCAATGGGCTTCCATATTTTATCTTTATTGATCCATTGTGAGTTTTACCGCTTTTTTATTGTGTTTTCTCTTGGTTTGATATTGTTTCCTCTCGTATCTTCACCCCATTATCTGTATGATCATCAACTATTATTCTAATTTGTTTTTTATAGTTGTTTTTATTTTTTTGTGGCATGGTATCCTTGGATGTATGATGTTCTTACAATATAGGTGAGAATATATATATAGAGGGGTCAAATTAAATGGAAATAAAGTTAATGAAATTTTTGGTTAGGGGATTTAATGATTATATTCTATATAAATGGCCTCTTAAAATTACCATGAATTATACATTGCATGATAATTTAATTGAGGTCTTAAATACTGAACCAGATTAAAGGAATTGGATAGATATCATAAGTTAGTGAAATGTTTCTCAATACTACGAAAACATTTTTACTAATTTTTTCCAATATATTATTATTTATATGATACATTATTTGTCAGAATACTATTATTGATGGAAAATTTTCATAGAGTATATATATGTAATTAATTAACAATTAATTGGATTATATAATTATTATTAATGTTTGAAATCATGTGGACGATATAATATGATGTAAATCAAGTTGATATAATGTGAACGTTTATATTTAAATGAACTTCCATGTGAATAATTTAGTTGATAAATTTTTTTAATGAACCCATTTCATGGTATATCTTGTGTAGATAATAAAAATGTAATGTTAGTTATGAATCGTACATCACTTGTTTTTTAGAAACCAAAATAAATTCTATGAACATGTTTTTCTTTTAATAGCTTGTATAGCATGATGCCTATGGATTCCCATATTTGGAACCAGTTAATAAATGAATTACATATATAGAGAGTGAATAATAATCAATTTTATAAAAAATATAATTTTATTGGTCCTATTATTCTCATATTTATATGAAGTAATACTACCTTATTTTTAATCCATAAGAAATCATTTCATCTAGACATATGAATGTCTAGTATTGGGGGGTAGTTTCCCTATTGATTTATTGTTTGTTTACAACTTCTTTGTGATGTATTCTCAATTAGATAATTGTGACATGTTCCTAGTATGGATGATCCAAGAGGGATGATGTGTGATATGGGGTGGGGAGTCCTAGATGTGATGTGATCATATGAAGGATTGTGTTATATATATAGTGGAGAGGCCCTAATGTAGTTGAAATCGCTAACACCTATGATGTAAAGATTCATCAGTTTATGTGTGTGTGTGTCACAAATAGAACCATAGAAGACAGAAAATCTCATAGATGTGTATACCCAATGATGAGATGGTGATAGATGGTATGATTACTTGAAAATTTATTAGTCAATGATGTCTAACTCTTTATATATATATATATATATTTCATTCCCCACATCATGAGGCAGTTGGATGAGATTAATTTTTCATACTTTTGGTATGCTAGGAATGTTTACCTAGAGTTCCAGAATATGGAATATTTATTATAATGAATAAATAAATTTTTACCTCATGGGTATGTTTGGAAAAGTAATGAAAAATCTAAAACAATGCTAATATTGTTAAATAGTCTTTGTGTTTTTCTTTTTCTAGGAAGGAATGGAATTTAATTTTATGATTCATATAATTCATGGTAATATACTATGGATTAATCTTTAATGGTGAATAAATATAAATATAATTAATTAATGTAAAGTGAATAGATTAATTGTAATCAATTAATTAACATGTCTCTCTTATAGGTTCATGTTCTTATAGGATATATCATCTTATCATTAGAAGTCATGAGTCCATGTAATGTTAGATACTGTTGAGTGTATTATTTGGTTATACGCATAGTTTGGTAGTGATCTATAAAATTACATGTATATTTTGTGTCTTTTATTCTTCCCATCCATTTAGGTTAGGGAAATTGATTGTAATTAGGCTTTGGGATGGTTTCCTCCATTGTATTGATTTGATGATAGATGGATGACCACCAACTCTAAACCCACTCTCTTCTATTTAAAGTCATATGTGTGGTTATAAAATGCAATTAGTAATCCCATATATTATTGTTGAGTTTTGTGATGGATTTTTTTATTTAACACACAATTATTAGTGAAATATTATCGAAAATATTTTTATAGGTATGATGTGTATAGGATGTGATAGATTGAGTTTCTTTTTTAGTGCATGGGTTATAGTGGATTCATGTATAATACCCAATTATTTATGTATTTTATATGGGAAATGATGGATCCCTAAAACAACATTGTTTATGTTGGGTTCATAATATGGGACGTGGTTTTTATTTGATGCTTGATGTGCATGTGGTGGTTCCATTCCCATGTGTTTCCAAGAAAAATTACATTTATAGAGTGTTTCTCAGGTCATGTGATGTTGGGGAAGAGCAGAAAACCAATGGTTAATTGGGATAGGGGTACCCCTGAATTATTATTATTATATTATATTATCTATTGTATTTAATACGTGTTGAGAGTTAGCCATGGTGTTCCTAGAAACGTAATACACCAGTTTTGTGTCAAGTTGTTATAAATTTTTTTAAATGTTATTTATAATGATTTTTGAATGATTTTCATGAGAGGAAAAGATAAAAATCCCACATAGTATACTATTATGGTCACTGTAAATTTATATAAACATTTTCATTTCATCTAGTGAATGTTGGGGATCCATAAGGATACTAAAAGCTTGGTGTTTATTAAGGGTCATTTGGGATTCATGTTCACTACATATATTACCTTTATGGTACATGTAGATTCCTTTTCGATTTTTATAACTCTATATAATTTTATGATGCACATGAGATTAATTTTATTTTTGTATATTTTGGGATTTTTTTTGTTTTTATATAATTTTTATCCTTTTCTTCCATGTACTTTTATAAAAGGGAAATTCCTCCCCTATGTGTGATTATTATACCATCACTACAAGTCACAAAACTATGTCCTACTCGAGGTATGACTCAAGTAGTAAGAATTGATATCCCTTCATTGTGGTATATATGTTTTAGGGGGTCATGAAATAGTGGTGAAAAGGTTCCTGATTGGGGGATATGATGGTGGATGGAGTTAGGCGCAAGTTATTTTTCATGGGATGGTAGGATATGATTTACAGCTATGTTTATTACACAATTTAATCCAATTATACTAGTTGAGACACTATTTTTGGTTTCCCTATGTGAACAATGGAATATACCATTAGGTTCACTGATCCAACAAAATGAAGTGATAGTAGTTTTAGGGTTGAGACCAATGAATAAATGATGTATCAATCCTATTTTCTCCCATTTTTTCAATTATTAGACCTTGGTATAAGTTAAAACCGTAAGAAAAATAATAGAATAATAAAATTACTATTTAAAAATATATTATATTTCAGAGTTACAATTTATATAAAAAATCATGTAAAAATGAATCCATGTCAAGGTGGTCATCTAGTTATCTCTAATGATGATTGGTAGTATGTTCCAACAGATCTCCCTAGAGTTGAGGTTGATGATGATGAAATTTGGATGAGGAAAATATGAGAGTTGCATCACTAGATTTTCAATATTTATGATGGATCTTATTCATATGTAGTCATTGAGGGATTGTTAGAGGAGATTGATATTGCTTATACCTTGATCCATGTTTGACAATAGCTCTTGGTTTCTTTGACTCTGATGATGATATGTGGAGAAGTGATGTAGTTGGTTTTCTTGTTCATAGGGGATCTTGAGGAGTAACCATTCTCATGGTAAATTTTCCAAAATCATTTTACAAAAAACATTATTTCTTTGACTGTGAATGCATACAATCTCTATGAGCTTCAAACCCTTTATCATAATAGTTTTAGTGTGTGAGTATTCTATATCTGTTTCATGACCCTTGAGTGATATTATTCAGACTAGTTACTAGATTATAAGGCCAATATGTGGAATATTAAGGATGTTTTTCATATAGAGATTTAGTCACATGTCAATCCTTTTATTGATAAATATTTATCTTGAGGATCTCTTGAGATAATGATAATAAAAAACAAGACATCATAGGAGTGGACTCATCAAAATTCCTTGTGACAAAGAGATATTGTCAAATGATTCCAATTAATAGAATATAATTGTTTTCATTCATCTAGTTGTAGGTCCAAACCCTCATCTCATTATTTCTCATAGGTATATGGCTATCAAACATATTCTATGGGATCAAATACATTTTTTCTTATGGAGGTTGCAGTCCTTAGTAGTTATAGTTCCCACCCATTCGCAGATGACAGTGTGTTCTATTTCATCAATGTTAGGTTCCTATATTTCAAAAGTTTCATCCATTTAAGTAATAGAATTGTGATTTACTAATTTAATGGTATAGATGATAAGTTTTTGGTAGGGGAAACTATGATATTCTTCTCATCATATGAGAAAAGAGCATGGTTATGGAGTTTTTCATTAGGAGTTTCAGATAGAAAATTGATCAAGTCATGGTCAAATTCAAGATTTAGCACTTCTATCACATGAAATCTAGAAATCATTCAATATTCCCTTTTATTATTTTCAGATTAGGTACATGATTTTTTGGAATCATGATAAACACACACATTTATATCACATTCCATTGTGCATTGGTACTTGAGATAGTAAGAATTCCCGTGACCTTGGAATTGACTATTCCATTTTAAGGTCGATCATAATTTCTTGAAATGTGTAAAGAATATGAGATAAGCATGGTGCATCATCACCCTTTAGGGTATTTTATATGTTTATAGATACAAATACATTAATTCATTCATTTCTTGTTAATTTAAGTGTAGTATTTTAAATATTTCATCAAGAGGAAGGTTGTCTTTTATGATGTTGATGGAGACACAAAATTTATTGTTAGATAGTGGTACCCTCAAATATATCACAAGAGTGTTCGTTTATTTTCACCATTGGTGGATAAGATGATACTGATCTCATTAGAGGTTCAGTAGTTGGTATTTTCCTAGGATTTAGTACAGTACCATGATGTCTTTTGACTAAAGATTTTAGTCGTAGACCTTGATAAGAGATCTATTTTGGGATCAAGAAACATCATTTTGTGTATCATATATAGATTGGATCATATATAATGGATCCTCATTATTATTTAGAGGTTCAGGTACAACTAGATGATCTATTGCAATGAGGTTTGATTTTCAAAAGTGTGTCAACTTGTGGTGAACCAATTTTGTTTATAAATAATGTTGAAGGATATTTTCATCTTTGTGTCAATTATTGGGTCTTGAACCATGTGACTATGAAAAATCATGTTGGTTCTCTATAATCAATCTGTGGTTTTGGATACCATATTATGAGTTTTACGATTGAAGATATTTGGAATAATGGTTTTTGTTTTAATCCAGGGAATAAAGTGTGTTTTGTGATGAATTTTTGTGAGGGAATGATTCACCACTGTTTTTGGTGTTGATGGATGTAGTTTTTAGATAGATCATTGATATGTTTACAACAATCCTGATGAAATCCTCTTTTACTCTAAATCTATGGAGGATCATGTAGAGCATATTCACGCCATTTTTGGTGTTCTTTATCATGTACATCTATTTAAGAGGTTGTTGATGATTGATTTCATTTATTGTAATATTTATTTATAGGGGAATGTTGGGTACCAACAACGAATACCTATAGAACATTTGATGATATAAGAATATGTCTTCTTGGGGTCCTATAAGAATGTTGATGTGGCATAGAGTTTCTATGACCTTGGAGGCTATTAAGGGAGGTTTGAAGCTGAATTTTATAATTTTTCAATACCTCAAATTTTTTTGACAAAATTTATCAGGCATTCCTATGAATTTACTAATTTTATGAAGCTTAAGAGTACATGGTGAGATGTTTTTCTGTGCTCCTGTTCATTGTAATCCTACTGAGGGATTTTAACTTTATGTCCTTTTTGATGTTTCATGTCTTGTCTTGGGATACATTTTTATGATGAATAGATTAGTTTTTTATTATGGGACTTGGCAGTTACATCCTCATGATATTAGTTATTCCACCCATGATCTTGTGTTGGAAAAAATGTTGTTTCCATTGAATTGGTGGTGATATTACCACAACAGGGAGAATTTTCTGGTTTTAACTAACCATACGAATCATAGTTATTTATTCTCCCAATATGAATTGAACATGAACTATATTTAGTGGATTAAAATTTTATAGTATTACCCCATTCATATTTTATAATTGGGTAGAATGGGAAATTTTATAGCTGATGCATTTAGTATCATGTCTTGTAGTGATTTTTTTCAAGAATATGAGGACTATTATAGAATGATTTAGGAACTCACAATGATGAATATTTATATGTGAGAGGTTGAAGGTAGTTGATTTATTTCCTAGATGACAAATCATTCATCCTTTGTGAAGTAGTTAAAGGGGTCCCAGTTGGGAGATTCTCATGTGGTGGTTTAGAAAGACTATTTTTTGTAATTCCACTATTGGACAGTCTGAGGATGGTCAAATTTTATTTAATTTATGGAATGGATTTTCATTACATTGGTGATGCGTGATATGAATCTCTATTATTTCCATAGTTCTCATTTAGCAGTACATACTGGCATGAAAAATATGTATTAAACATTTCAAGGATGATTGTTTTTATATCGGTTGATGATGTAAATTATAGAGTTTTTCTATCAATTTTTATGTATTATAGATAGTGAAGAATGAACAACGTATTCCATGTGGACTTCTAAAGACATTATATGATCTCTAATGGAAGTGGGAGGAAAAATATATTGGATTCATTACAATTTTACGAAAATATTTGGGATGATGTGATGACATATGGGTGATTATGGATCATTTGATGAAATAATACCACATTATAGTGAATAGGGAGTGTATATCAGTGGAGGATTGGTTGAGAAAATATATATAAGAGATAGTTTGACACCATGGTTTCTTAAGGACAATATCATATGTTCAAGATCCTTATTTTACATCTATCATGTGGATAGGTAACCATGATCCTTTTTGTTCCCAATTATGATTGAGAACATTTTTCATCCAGCGAAGGATGGTCAGATATAGTGGAACATCCAAACTATTTATCATATGTTGTTTTTTGTGTAATGTATTATGGAGGGTCATGGATTAAATACCATCCTTTTATAAACCATTCATACAAAAATAGTTTCCCCTCCACCATTGGTATGGATCCATTTTAATATTTGTATGTCTGAACATTACATTGTCAATTGTTATGAAATAGGGCCATTGAGGTTGAAATTATTAGGAAGAAACAAGTATAAAATAAAAATGAGATTATTCAAGTAATTTTCAAGAGGATAAAGGCTATAATTGATGAGGATAAATCCTATGCTAATCAAAGGAAGATACCACTGCATATCTAATATGTAGATCATCTATTCTTAAATGTGACTTCATGTCATGGGTTGTGACGGTTTAGTCATTTGGGAAATATTTCTCATATATTTTTGGGCGTTTTGAGGTATTGGATCATGTTGGAGCTATGTCATATCAGTTAGGAATTAACTCATAGATAAGCTTGATACCCAATGTCTTACACATGATTATCCTCATCATTATCTTCATAAAAAATCACATGTTATTTATTGGGAAGAGATTGATGTTGAATATTATATGAACTTCAAGGATTGGCGAGTGTATACCTAGGACTTCTAAGGGAAGGTTTTTCATTGGTGTTCTATTACCTTGGTTCATATCCTCTTCCTTAATCTTTGTATGTCTGAACATTACATGTCCCTATACCCTTTAAAAACATTTTGAAACATTGAATGAGCATAAAAAACTCATTATGGGATACAAAAAGAAGCATAGAACCCATTATCCCATGAATACTTCTAAACATATGGATTCATTTTCATAAATACATAATTGATTCCCATAAATAATTGTATACATACTTTTTGAAACATGTGATTTCCATAAAACAGTGAAAAAATAAATGAAACATGAATGTATAAGTGGTAATTACATACAATTGTAACCATTATGGATACCATATGAAATCTAAACCTCATGACTACATTGAAATATAACCCTCACAACAACCTTATGGTGTGACCTTCACAGTTACAGAAGGAGTAACCATATGGATGAACTCCAACATAAATATACCCAATTAACTTGAGGGATATATAGGTCCCACCCTTTATCATAATAAAATCCCAAAAACCATTTCATAATCATATAAAATGAATAAATACCTAAAAACAATACTTTTTAATTTCTTAAAATAGAATTTTAAAATAGGATTATAAAATGTCTCTAACAAATATCATATAATTGTAGTGAGAGTTAATTGAATGAAAGGAATATGTGTATACACTATAAATCCACATATTAAAATATAATATAATAAAAAATTATTTAAGAACCTGAATCTTCATTTTAGGAATGGATCTTGATTTCTTTTTTTTTAGAAAAAAGTGATGAAATAGAAATTTTCTAAGTACACGTTGTGTACATAGTAGTACACGCTGTGTACTCAGGTAATGCATACTGGCCGTGAGATGGCCGAGTACATGGTCGTGTAGGTGACATTGCAGAACGCATATATCAGGGACCGATTGAGGCTAGTACACTATGTCTATATTAAAAGAACATTCTATGTACATTTATTATTATTTGATATATCAGTACGAGGTTGCATCTCTCATCAAAAACACCCTTCTTACCTCTGTGTTTCATACATAAGAGAGACAAAGTTCCCTAAAACTCTGATCCCCTCATGATTCTCCATCTAAGCTCCATCTATGATGATTCTAGGTGAATCGGATTCTCACTGGTTTGTTCTCACTTCTACTATAGACATTATTCATGATTCATCCTCACTCATGAGTTATCGAGCGATGATATTTTTTTACAGTTTTTGTAGATTTACGTCATTCTTGTCTGATTTAATGGTCTATATTCAAGAGTATCACTCCTACATCTTCGAGGTAGGTGGTTTGTTCAATTCTTTCATTGAAATTTGATTATATATGATTAATGTGATTCATAACCCTGTTTTTGGTATTGTTTTTTTTGTAATTTTACCCATATTAATACCTTATATGGTTTTTTGACCGAGAAACGGTTATTGCATGCACATATAGTTTTATACCTTGAATATGGGTTGGTTTCCCTTGTTTGATTGGATTATGGTCATTTAGTATTGAATTCCTATTAGGCTTTCCTTGTTTTACATGCCTCGTGTTGTTAGGATGCAAATAATGAATATTTGAGATGAAAGTGATTCTCATTGTGAATTTATGACCAAGGGGAATTTGACTGTGAGAGCATCAAGTGGTCGATTCATTTATGTATAATTTTTGTTATGTTGATGCAGAGGTATTGACTGTGAGAGCTATCGGGCGGTTATAGACCAAAGGGGATAGACCGTGAGAGCTACCCATAGGTTTTTTATTAAATAGATGTTGGACCCTTTAGAATTTACTATTAGAACTCCCATTTGTTCATTATATTTTATTGTTTCTATGCTGACCAAGGGGGTAGTGACCGTGAGAGCATCCTAGGTTGTCATCTGAAAATGATTAGTGCTATATTGTACCATAGGGGGTAAACTATTTGAGCATTCTTATAGGGTTATTATTGAAAAATTAATTATATCTTAAAATTGATGGGTTATACTATGAGAAAATTTCCAGAGGGTTGCTTTTGAATGATTGTGACGAGTCTTCCAATACAATTCAAAAGCCTGGAATCCAACTTACTTGTTTGTTTAGATGGTCTTATAAGATGTATGTTTTCTAGCTAATACACAGTTGATATAGAGCCTAAGACAGGTCTCGTTATTTGATTATTCAATGGTTTTAATAATTAATAAATTCAAATGAATTTAATTAGAAACATTATGATTGTTTACATTTGATTACTTCCTAGTTTATTTCTTCATTTCTTCATATTATATTCTTTATATATTCACTGACAATTAGCACAAATAATTTAGTCAGTGCCTACTAGGATTCATCTAACACCATAGTGGGGTGATGATTTTCTACCCAAATAGGTTATGTGGTTGTGGGTATACATAAGGGAAAGTTCCCTTCTTCATCAGAAATGTGATTGTTTTTGGAGCGAGATAGCATGGGACAAAGTCGAGTCTTGTAATGTTTTTGGGGTTTACTTATTTTCTCCATTTTGGTTTCAGTATTGTATTTACAACATTGTGACTTGTTTGGATTCATTCCTAGAGACATATGACATGCATCATTTATATATCCTCCAGTTTTTATATTACTCTAAGTATTCTGGTGTTTAATTTTGTTGTATGGAATTACTATTTCCGCTATTGTTTACTATTGTAATTTTGATGTGTATATTTTTTCAATAAGAACATAGTTCCCCAATTATCATACCACATCCCTTACTACTATTTGGATGCTTCTGGAGTTTAGGGAGATGTGATTGAGGTCATGTGACCCACCGGGCATGGGTCACCCTTGGGCGGCACATGGAACTGAGACAATACAATGTGGTATCAGAAGAGTTTCTTTACATCTATGTCTTATTATTTGGAGCCAATAGACAGTTTTTAGAAGAAATAGGTAGTTGGTAATAATTTTTTCCTAGTAGTAGGTAACCCATGTATAGGAAATATCCATGTTACATCAAATATTAAAAAATTTCGAGTTTTTTAATTGATACAATTGATTTGATTTCACCAATGGGTGATGCACTTGTTTTGTGCTATTATTATTTATATCATTGTTGTTATATTTCATTGATACCCAATGAGATGAATATATTCCATCTCATTTATCATATAGAAACATTCTGTAGATCACATGTCATGTCTTCTTGTCATGCCATTATGTATGCATTATTGATTACATGCTTTTGTGATAAATGTTTTTCAGAATATTCATGTTGTTGTGATAGATGTATTGATGGAATATCAGCTAGTTTGATAGAGGCACACACCCATGATTAAAGAATGGGGTTACACACTGTGTAGTGGTTCTAAACACCATTTAACCCTCTTTCTTGGAACAAGAATGATTTCTCATCTTATTCTATTCATGAACCTCTATGTAGTTGCCCATGATAATCACAAACTATGGTTTTCACTTGACCTTGCAGAATCATGCTACCATGATGTCCCCCAATTGTATACCAGATACATGGAAATGATAAGACACCAGAAAGGTTAGATCAAGGAATACTAGAAAATCCTCCAGTTTTTCCCGTCTTGGCACTCAATGATATACTGGACGTAGGTGCTGATGCATAGTTCTATGAAGGATTTATGAGGATGATTCATACTTTCCAGGCAGCACCACGTCCTACCCCGACTATGTCAGAGTTGACGAGGGTGTTCCATCAGTACCATCCTCCCACTTTTTTTGGGGATGGATGACCATAAGCTATAGGATCATGGTTGGAGGCCATGATTGCTAACATTGGTCACCTAGAGATGCATCCAGAGAGGAGGGTGAAGCTCGTGACGTACATGATTTGGGATTCCTCCAATATATGGTGGGATGTTATATCATAGGCAGGATGTAATTGGGATATGTCCTCGAAGGTGTTTTATAGGACCTTCTAGGATTACATCTATCCCAAGATGTTGAATGCCGATTTAGCCTGATTGTTCATGCACATGTTGAAGGGCGCTATTCCAGTGATGGATAACTCATCTCTTTTTATAGAGGTGTTGTACTTCACACATGATCTGAGAGGTGACATGTAATATCTTGATATGCTATTTGAGTATGGTATCAGGTATGTAATATGATCGTAGATGAATGTTTTAAGGATGACTTCTATGATGAATATAGTGAAACATGCACAGATTACTAAGCACAATATGAGGGAGTTTGAAGCTATGAGCCAGGGTGGTTCAGCATCCACAGTTGTTACTCATTTGATTGATAGAAAAAAGCTCTTTAGGGAGCTATCACATGATGTTTCTTTAGGTATACATGCGGTATTCCACCAGTATGGGAATAGTTTTAATATGAGACCATAATACGTGAAATTCCCAGTTGAGTGTCAAACTTATAACAAGATGGATCACCATCAGCATTTTTGTTGGGTGTTCTCCCTAGCAACAAGTGACAGGGGTTTTATTATGACTCCATGTTCAGAAGTAGGAAAACCAATTTCTCAACAGTCAGGGAACTACAGTCTGTCTGTTTTTTCAGGCTAAGGAGGTGGTTATGGTCATGGTATCCAAACGAATGGTTTTCCGTGAAAACATGGTGGATCAGCTCAGGGTAGTTAGGCAGGGTCATAGGGAAACAGTATAGGTAATACATTTTTAGTGTAATATACCTAGAAAGAGTAGGATCATGGACCCTCTATAGTTAGAGGTATGATTCTAGTTGCCTCGGTTTTATCTTCTACTCTTTTTGATACAAGGGATTCCCATTGTTTTATATCTTTTTTCCTTTTTGGAGAGCCTAAGGCTCTGTATCTTTACATCTAAGGATATTATGACACTATAAACTACGATGGGGATTAGGATGGTTAGTGTTATTCAGTGAAACTAGTGCCCTCTTTTGGTTGGTGGGATCACTTCTGGTGGGAAATATATGTCTTAAAGATTATATGTTTTGATGTCATTCTCATAATAGACTAGTTGTCTCTTTCCTGGACTTTGATGACTGCTATTGCTGCTAGGTGAGTTTCACATCACGAGAGGGTGGGTCTTTTCTACACAAGGGAGAATGGGATGTCCTATAAAGATGATATGGACCCAAGAATCATGGGTTGGGAGGAATTAACACCTATATTGATATTTTATATTTAGATGACCAGGGGATTTCACATATTTACTTTCTTATAATGTTGGATCGATTCAGATATGTCTTTCCAGACAAATAATTAGGTTTATCGTATGACTGTGAGGTATATTTCTCTATTGAGATTGTCCCTAGAGCGGCAAAGACGAGCCAAGACACTAGAGTTACATGATCTAATGAAGCAGTTAGATAATTTACATGAAAATTGTTTAATCAGACCCAATACATATTCATGGGGTCCACCAATCCATTTTTTAAAGATCAATGATGGTACCCTCAAACATTTAGTGGATTATCAAAAGATGAACCTGTTGACGTTTAAGAATCAATATCTCTTACTGAGGATTTATGATATCTTTGATCAATTTTGAGGAGACCAGATGTTCTCGATGATTGAATAGATATTTGGTTATCATAAATTGTGTGTTAGACCCTTATATATACCTCTAATAGACTTTCATAGTAGGTATGGTTTATTTGAGTATTTTTTTATGTCTTTCGGTCTCATGAACATGTCAGATGTTTTCATGGAAATGATGAACTAGATTTCCATACATTCATGGATTTTTTTGTGGTAGTCTTCATCAATGATATCACGGTGTACTCTCACAATGGACATGACGATGCCACCCATAATGAGATCGTATCATGTAAACAATGTGTGAATTAGTTATATTCAATGATCTCAAAATGAATCTTTTGGATGGACTTGATACACTTCTTGGGTCATGTTATCTTAGTGACATAAATACTAGTAGACCCATAAAAAGAGAGATAATTAGTTTCCAATGTGTATTTGAAGAACTTTATTGAGGTGAAAAGTTTTCTAGGGCTTTCTGGTTACTAAAAATGCTTCATAAATGACTTTACATGCATACCAGTGCCACTGAAGAGCTTCACTATGAATGTTTCAATTTACTTCTGGAAATATTCTTGTAATTTAGCCTTTTAGGATTTGAAATAATGATTTACTTCAGCACCAATACTGATATTTTTGGTTTTGCGAAAGAGTTAAACTATATAATACTTTATGGTAGGTATAATGATGGGATAAAATCTTTTGTAGGGGAAGGAGTCATTGCATACATGTCTCAGTAGTTGAGGCCACATGAAAGGAATTACCTGACACACAATATCGAGTTTTATGTAGTTGTGCATGATTAACACTGTTGAAGACATTATCTTTTGGGAGATCATTTTATGTTATTTTCCAATGAAAAAAGTATTAATTATATCTTTACACAAAATGATCTGAATTCGAGATAACTAAGGTGGGTTGAGTTCCTTTAGTCATTTGAATTTGAGTTTTCCAACACGCTTGGGAAAAGCAACATAGTGGATAATGAGTTGAGAAGGAGGACTCAGGCACAAATATTTCAGGAAGTTAGCAGTGTGTGGAAATATATGGATTTATTCATTGATATACATTTTGAGGTGTATGACAACAAGGGGATTATTTTTTTTCTTATATAGTCATTACCTATACTCTACTGGATCGAGTTCGAATGAGAAAACTAATAGATTCTGAAGGATTAGTCTTGTGGGAGAGTGTGTCGGTAGAGGACACTACTCCGACATGGACCATATGAAATGATTTGGTTTTGATTTTTTGTTGGCACGTATAGGTGTCTTCTGACCTACATTAAGATTTGTTATGAGGTTTTCATTCCTCAATTTTATGTTCATCCTGGTGTCACCAAGATGTATCAATATCTACACCATCCATATTGGTGTCCGTGTATAAAGAGGTATGTAGCTTGTTTATTTATGATATGTTCCACCTCTCAGTAAGTGAAGGAGGAGAATCATCGAAAAACATGGATTTTACAGCAGTTACCCAGTCCCCAGTGGAAATGGAATGATGTCTCAATGAATTTTGGGAATGGTTTATCGAGGTCACATTGAAGGAATGATGTGGATTGGGTTTTCCTAGAAAGAATAAAAAAGGTTGCACATTTCTTACCGATTAAGGAAACCATAAATGTTAATGAGCATGAAATGTTATACATCTGAAATATTGTATGTTTTCATGGGGTTCTACACTATATCATTTAAGACTGGGATACATGTCTTATTTCCCATGTTTGTATGGGACTACATAGGTATTTGGGTATATAGGTACTTCTGAGTACATCTTACCAACCCCTGAAAAATGTCCAGTCCGAGCACACGATTCAAGATTTTGAGGACATGATTTTAGCATGCATCTTATATTTTTGTGGCTCTTTGTGGAGACACATGCCTATTGTGAAGTTTTTCTACAATTTTAGTTTTCAGGAGATGATTCAGATGGAACCTTAAGGGGATTTGTAAAGTAGGATATTCCAATCACCCCAATGTTGGATACAGGCTGGAGCGACAGCTATGTTGGGAAAACAACTTGTCCAGGAGAAGACTGAAAAGGTTGATTTTATTCGGAATAAAATGAATAAAACATAATCTCCCCAATAATCTTATGCTGCTCAACGGAGATGACCTCAAGAGTTTGAGGTCAAAGATTAGGACATCTTCTGTGTCGGAGTGAGGATAGTACACTGAAGGCTTATGTGATAGGTGAATCATTCACCGAGATACATCGGTCCATTTGAGGTTTTGGAAAAGGTCGGGCTGGTTTCCTATCAGTTGCAATTACCTCAGAGGTATCAGGATATGGACGATGAAATTCAAATTTCTCAGTTACAGTTTTACTTTTCATACTCGTTTCCTTTTTTCCATACCAACGAAGTTGAGTGGGAAGATGATGCATCCTTCGAGAAGAACCATATTCGATTTATGGATCGTAGAATGAAGGTTCTCATTGGTCAGTATGTTTCTAAAGTATGAGTGTCGTGGCTGCACAGACGAGTATAAGATAAGTCTTGGTATAGGGAGGATGACGTACAATCACAGTGGCCAGAGTTTTTGATGTTTGTTCTTCAATTCCTTTGGAATGGAAATTTGGGTTCAAATTTCTTTAATTTTGGGGGGAGCTTTTCTAAACCCCATATCTTCATTTTAGGTTTGGATCATGATTTCGGTTATTTTTTAGAAAAATGATGAATTTTTTTTCCTATGTACAAGCCATGTATATAGTAGTACATGTTGTGTACCTGGATACCATGTAGTGCCATGTACTGGCCATGTAATGTCCTTGTACATGGACGTGTATGTGACATGGTAGACTGCCTACGCTGGGGTCGATTGAAGATAATACACGATTTGTACATTAAATGAACAAATCGTGTATATTTATTTTTAAATTACAAATTATTATGGGGTCACGTCTCATATCTAGAACACCCTTCTTCTCCCTGTATTTCATGAAGAATAGTTACAGAATCTCGAACAACATTGAACCCCTCCCGATTCATTACCCGAGCTCTGATTGAGACATCTTTAGGTGCGTTGGATTCCCATCAGGGAGTTATCCCTTTCACTAGAGACTTTCTTTCTTATTACTCCTATCTCATGAGTTATTGTGGGTTAAGAATTTTTAACTATTTTATAGATCTACACTATTCTAGGAAGATTTAAGGGTAGATGCTCAATAGTATTTATTGTATGACGTCGATGTAGGGGGTTTGTGCCTTTCGTTGTTA
Organism: Viscum album; assembly: GCA_963277665.1. NCBI lineage: Eukaryota > Viridiplantae > Streptophyta > Magnoliopsida > Santalales > Viscaceae > Viscum > Viscum album. The sequence continues at coordinate 195,198,625 of OY728127.1, forward strand.
TCTTTGAATTATATATTCTTAAATTGTTGAATACCCATGATTGGGGTATTTTGTTATTGGGAATTTAACACTGATTAATAGACGATTTTTTTACTGAGAAAGGGTTATTGGATATCTATAAGGTTTTATACCTAGATTATTAGTCCATTTCTCTTGTTTTATTTTATTATATCTATTTTCTCTAGAATACATGTTAGGCTTTCATTGTTTTCCATGCCTTTTGTTGTTAGGATGGAATCACTGAATATTAGAGATGCAGGTTAATTACATTGTAAAATTATGAACAAGGGTAATTTTACTGTGAGTGCTTATCGAGGTAGGGCCCTTTCTGTATAATTGTTGTTATGTTTACCTATAGGTATTGACTGTGAGTGTAGTAGGGTGGTTATAGATTAGAAGAGTTAGACCGTGAGAGCAACCTAGTGGGTAGTTGTTAAATGAATGTTGGAACCTAGGGAATTTATTGTCATTACATCGAGGTGGTCATTATATTTTATTGTTTCTATATTGAACAAGAGGGTATTGATCATGAGATCTTCCCAGGTTGTCGTCTGTAAGTGAATAATGTTATGCGGGACCAAATGGGTTATACTGTGTCAGATTTCCCAGAGAGTAATTATTTATGAATTGATTGTATGCTAAAGTAGAGGGGTTAGAATATGATAACATTCCCAAATGGTTGCTTTTGAATGATTGTGATGTGTTTACTGATAATGATCACATGGAGGGACTCAGAAAAACTTGTTAGTTTAGATGGTCTTCTGAAATTTCAGATTTGTTACTATTACATAGGGGATATAAAGCATAAGAGAGATATTGATATTTCATTATTAAATGGTTTGAATAATTAATAAATGTAAATGATTGTAATTGGAAACTCTATGATTGATTAATTTTGATTAATTCCTAGATTATTGATTCATTTCTTCATATAACCTAATATATATATTCACTAATAGTTAGGCACTGATCATTGGGTTGTTGCCTATTGGGATTCGTCTCACATATTGTTTGGGTTATTCTTTTGTACCAAAATAGATTATATGGTTGTAGTTATAGATAAAGGAAAACACCCCTCTTCATAAGGTAATTTAATGTTATTAGAGCTGAAGAGAATGGGACCCACTTGAGTTTTGTGATGTTGTTGGAGTTTATGGCTTTTTTGCATTTTGTTTTTGTAGTTTGTTTCGAGAATTGTGATTTGTTTGGATACATTATTAGAAATATGTGATATGCATCATCTATATATGATCTAGTTTTTATATTATTTTTAGTCTTCCACTATTTACTTTTTATGTATGATATTAAATCTTATTCTATTGTTTTCTACTATTAATCCACTATGTATACTTTTCCAATGTGGGAGTAGTTTCCCTGTTATAAGTCCTTGTCCCTCGCTACTAGTCAGATTCCTCTGACGTTTGAGGAAATGTACTTGAGGTCATGTCACCATGCAGGTATAGGGAACACTTGGGTTTCACTCGAAACTGGGATATTAAAAATTATTTACCAAAATATTCTTAGTACCATAAAATCAATTAAGTCGAAGGCTAACCCAGAGATTGGAAATTGGATTAAGAATTTATTTAAATTGGTTTTGTCTTACTTAAAACTTGTTTAATCCGATTATATAATTGTTAAAAGGATGTTATTGATTTTTTAAAGAATCGTAATCATGTTTATAACACCTTATATAATAATTTTAAAACATAAATTGTCCCATTTATCAGTAATATTTTGTTATTTCCATTGTATCGGGTGCACGATTTACAAGCTTTCCAAGGTCAGTCCGTAATGAATTTTTTTGTCGAATGGAAGAAAAAACTCAAAAGTGGGATCAAATGGTGTTAATATGTTTCCATAATATTGAATAATTCCATAAATCATTTTGGTTATAGGTTATGAGGAATAATCGTTAGATAAATAATTAGTGATAATCATTTAGATCAATTTGGAAGCTCTTCGATAATCCGAAACTACTTTCATTATATTATTTTATATGATGAGTATATGATAATTTCTGAAAATAAAATTGTTTATATAATACGAATTACAATTTATTTCAACCATTGAAATGTTCTTATGACATTTTTTGAAGGATTTAATTGAATTTGGAAACACATTGTCCACAATGTTGAAAAATGGACACATCACGTACGATGATTTTTTTTGAAAAGAAGGAAGTTTGGAGGAATAATGATGATGATTTTTTTTTCAAAAACATGATAACAATACAAAATATGTATAAAAATAGATTAATAATACTTCATGGATAAAGGGATACAAAGAGCGTATAATAAATAAATTTATTTGAAAAGAAAACACCCAAAAATGATTGAAGTTTTTACCTATTGATCACTTCTCCATGAGATACCCTTGCAAGCCATTGGTTTGGGAATTTTGGTGATAACTATAGGGGATAGACGTGGGGATGAACATTGGTAAGGTGATTGGGAAGCATTTAGAACATTTTTGAAGCTGGAGTGGTGTGAGAGGAAGAGGAGGGAGTATTTATAGTAGAGGGAAGGAGGGGTTTTCCATTATTTTAAGGATTACATTAATATTTATACTCAAGAATATGAATAGTCATTATTTATGTGACCCAAAATATTAAATAGAGAATGTGAGTTTGATTTCAGGCTTCTTAAATCAACCTTGTTCCATGTAATAGGGCATTTAACAAATAATGAATATATACGATAAATTAACATATTTCATTATTCATAAAAAATCTACGTATTTTATAAAAATATAAAAAATTCAACATAACATTTGTTTCATGTGTAGAAATTATAAATGAAATCCCATTTACAAAAGTAATTATCTAAATATTAGAAAAATAATTTTTTTAATAAAATAATATTTTATTTAAAAAATAACAATATTTAAAATAAAACTGATTTTATAACCCCTTGACAAATAAATCTTGGTCTCATAAATTATTAGAAATACATTCAATGGTGAAGTTACTATTACTTTTTTTTCATATTACTATTCATAGTGGTAAAATAATATTCATAAGTGTATGATAATATTCAACAAAAATTATGTTTGTCATATCAAACTCTAGATAACTTACTAATCACCACTGTGTATGTCCATTTTTTTAATACAAAAAATAGAATTGGGAAAAATATATTTAACTGGTAGTTTATAAATATCTCCTTAAAACAATTTTTTATTATATAGAGAATCATTGTTTCATGAATTTCAATTTTTTTAAAACCTTGGGGTGTTACATTCTCCCCACCTTCTATAAATTTCATCCTCATAATTTTATTAACATATCCAATAAGTGATGATTCTTCTCCCTCATAAAATTTTCAGATTCCCATGTTACTAATTATAAAATCTGGTTTCCCCACAAAACCATTACCTCATGGATTACCTTATTTCTCAATATTAGTTATCTTTGATCAAGAATATGAATATGTATCGCTTCCTAGGAAATGTTATCTTCCATTAGAACATCCTCTGGGATCATAACATGTGATAAATTAGACACCTACATTCTAAACATTGAATCATGATAAACATTATGTAGTTGAGATAATATTGGAGGAAAATCCAAGCAGTTGGGAACTGGTCCAACCTTATCCGTGATTTAATAAGGTACAATGAAATAAGGAATTATATTTCCTTTCTATCCAAAAAACATAATATATTTCTGTGGTGAAATTCTATGAAAAACATGATCACCTAACTCAAAATAATATAATTTACTCATATTATCTACAAAACTTTTGTGCCTTCTCTGAGCTTTCCTCATGTGTTTCTCGATCATTTTCATTTTCTCAACCACATCCTATACTAATTATAGTCCCATAAACATTATTTATCCTTATTCATTAAAAAATGGTGGAATTATACATGGAATCCCATATAATGCCTTAAATGTTTCCATCAATATACTGGAATGAAAACTGTATTTATAAGAAAATTTAACTGATGAAATATGATGAACCCAACATCCCTAGTATTCCACTGAACATTATCGAGTAATATACTCCAATGATATAATAATTTATTATGACTTCATATCTGATTTAGGATGAAAAGATATACTGAAATTTAATTCTGTTCCTAATGGAATCTGAAGGCCTTTATAAAAGATATAAGTGAACCTGAGATCACAGTTAGATACTATGGAAAGAGGAACTCCATCCAACCTGGAAATATATTTGAGGTATAGATGAGAATTATGATCTAATGAAATAGTATCTAATATAGTAATCAAATGGGTAGAATTAGTAGGTCGATCCACAATAACACAAATTGGTCTGTTACGTCGAGAAGTCTTCTGTAGTCCCACAATGATGTCCATGGATATATTTTCCCATTTCCACTATAGCATGGGAAAAGTATGAAGCATCCCCTTATGTAAATAATATTATGCTTTAACTTTTTGAAATGTCACGAATTTCATGGTAAATTCAAGAATATGTCTTTTCATTCCATCCCACCAGTAATACTCCTTTCCTTCTCTATACAACATTTTTCTACAAGGATGTACATAAAACAGAGATCAATGAGCTTCAAATAGTAATTATTTATTCACCTAATAATCACATGTGACACATAATCTCTTCCCAAATATTATAAAAAAATCTTTATCAATGTAAAATTCCTGAAATATACACATTTTAACCATTAATACATTTTTCTATAACTCATCGTCTTCCTTATGTCCTTTTTTAATTGTGTCTAACAAAGATGAATGTACTGAAATTTGAAAAAAATAGAGGAATTTAATGCAACAACAACATCCAATCAAAAATTCATTAAATAATTAATCCAAGGGTCATGTTCTAGTAGAAAATATATAATGGTGCATGATTTTTTTTACTTAATGCATCAATAAAATTGTTTTATTTTCAGGATTGTAATTTATTTTTAAATCATATTATTTTATTAATGTAAGACCTCTCCTATGAAAAATGATTATTTCTTTTTGAGTGAATACATACTTCAATTTTTTCGGTCATTATAAATTTTACATTTGGCTCCATATAAATGATGCCCCCAAATATTTAAAACAAAAAATAGGTGATAATTCCATATCCCATGTGGGATAATTTAACTCATGAGTTTTTAGTTGTCATGATGCTTAAGAAATTACGCGATCATTCTTCATTAGAATAGAAGAATGGCCCTTTAATGAATCATTAATGTAGATGAAAAACATCCCATGTTTAGAAGGTGGGGTCGAAAAAGAGCATTCACCAATATACATTTCAATTCCTGAAATCAATCATCACATTATTTTGTCTAGATGAATTTAACTCGTTTTTGAGTTAACATTTTCAGTGGACTATATGACCATACAATGTTTTCAACAAACCTCCAAGAATATCCTTCTAATAAAAGATATCTATGAATATTGGTTATATTTTTGGTTATTTTCCATTCATAAAAAACTTTTATTTTATTAGGATTAACATTAATTCCAGCCTTAGAAACAATATGACAAAGGGAATAAATTAGTTGAAACAAAAAAATCAAACTTTCTATATTTTCAACACTGTTTCTTTTTTTTTACTTTTTTCAAAAGAATCCTTAAATTTTATTATACTGGTCTTTACATTTATAATATACCATAATTTCTTCAACAAACACAATCACAAACTTATCTAAGAACTTGTGAATGATTCTATTAATATCATCCTTTAATACAACAGGTGGATGAGATAACCCAAATGTAAATAAATCAAAATGACCATATCTAGTATGGATACCTATTTTAGAAATTTCATTCTCCTTAACCTTCAGCTGATGGTACTTGGATCTCATGTCAATATTGGAAAAATGGTGAGCTCTCTGAATCTAATAAAATAATTCATTGATGTAATGAAATTGATACTTATTCTTAACTGTAAAGTTATTCAAATATATATAATTAATGAAATGTCTCATGGAAAAATATTTATTAAAAAAAGGATCTCCCCATAGTGAAGTTCTAGGACGAATGATGCCTTTATCAAGAAACTAATGGAATTGAATTTTCAATTCAAGAAGTTACATTATATCCATTCGACAAAGGGGATTTGAAATTGGATTTGCATCAGGAACTATGTAAATTGTGAATTCAACATCCCAATAAGGTATAAAACTATGTTAATCACAAGAATAAACATCATGTTATTCTTTTACCCCTGGAATATTATTAATCTAAATAATTCCATTATTTTAAACAATATGATCTTGATAACACTCACATACTTATTTTAATAGTTTCTCATCTTCTTGATATGTTATCATATGTATGGTTTCATTCTTATATAAAAACTGAATCCCTCTCATAAAAACAACTTCAAAAGCTATACAATTAATCTTAGCTTGATAAACATAATTCTAATCATTACGAGAATGAGATAAAACTATACTAAGGTAAAAACAACTATATTTTCAGACAATGTATTTCCACAAATATCAAGAGGAAGATTCTAATAATGAAATTTTTTTGTAATATTTCCCCCTAATGTTTTAACTACAAGTTCTAGTGTAATATCATGTGGTGAAATTTCCAATTTTCTAGAAAATTTATCAAAAACAGTGCAATATGTATAATCCATATAATTTTTTTTAAAAATCCGAGTAAATAAAACAAGTACATGATACCACATCATTGGATGTTTATAAATCAATAGATGTAGTTTTAAAGGATCTCATGACACCATTATACTTATATTATAGTTGGTTTCCATCACTTGGATCATTCTTTGGGCATGAAATTTCATAATGACATATGTCACCCCATTTGAAAAACATTATATTTTTTTATCATAACCGATCTTATGATCATTTTAATTATAGTTCCGGGATATATGTCAAAGCATACCACATTTAAAATACTTCTTGTTTTTTTAAGAATCTCCCTTGGGTGCTAATAACCACATTTTTACAAACTAGAAATTGGACTTTCAAATCATTATATTTCATTGATCGATTCTTACCCATCTATTTATTTCTGGACATCATCTTCTATTTGTTTTCAAATGACATATTATCATAAAAAATCATTATTTCCACCATCTTATCACATCATACACGTATCTCCAAACATTTTAATTATTATGAGGACAATTCCCTTAAGTATCTTGTCCTCAATACGGAGTAAAGCAATTGATTTATCTATCACGATCCCATATATTATTTGGATCATACCATTCTAGTTGGGTGAAGTTTGATTCATAAATGGACACTACATCTTTCTCCATTTTACTCAATTCAAGGAAATTATATTCCATCCTAAGTTGAACATCATTATTAAAATATTTTTAAATTCATCCAATTCTACGACATCAATTTCCTCATTATCCCTGATATTCTTTACAGTTAACTAAATCTGATCAGCTTCACCTTCAAAATGACACATGTAATGACTAAACTTTTGATTATCTAAACACCCCAAGAAGCAATATAACTCTTCAGGGGATTTAATCCAACCTTCAGCCGCTACTGGGTCAGAAGATCCACTAAAAGGAGGAAGCTGCCTCATAAAATATTCCACTATCATCATGTTCTATAGTATTTTCTTTGGTTTTTCTCATGTATGGATGCCACCAAAATTTATTTCCAAATTCATTTGAGCAATTAATATCACAAATATATTGGTTCAAATTCACACCATTCACAACAGTTGCTTCATAATGATATTAGCCTATCGGTTCCTTCCAACATCAGCTTCTCTATTTCTTCTCACGAAAACCATTTTGAACAAACATATCATAGATGAATCAATGAGTTAATATTTAATATATATAAAATTTCAACATAAAAACAAGGAAGAAATAATTTTTTTATTATATTAATGTCATCATAATCCCTAAATTTATCTAAATCATTCTGCTGATACAAACTATAAGAAACTATCCATAAACATCACATATATTTGAGTTTTCATCAAGAAATTTCATTCTTACACATTAAGGATCACCTTGGTTTTATAGTTGTATAGTATTAGAATATAATACATAATCAAGATCTATCAATTATACAACATGATACTATTAAAACAATATCCACATTTTCCAAAATATAATATATTTAAAATAAATCATGATTTTTTTTCTTTACACAAATATTCACAACATTCATATTTTCTTCATAAATTCTCTTACCCATATTTATACCTACTGAAAAAATTTAGAAACACAGGATGAGAATAAAAATCTTAGTATGGGATATTAAATGATGGATAGAAAAAATTATTCCATGGATACTTATAAACATATGAAATCATTTCAAAAATAAACAATTCAAAACCAAATATTGTCATATACTTACTCGATAGAACATGGGATTTCTATAAAAAATAGAATAAATAAATAAAACATGATGTTTTATTGGGGAATTAATTACATAAAATTTTAACTTTCATGACTACAATATGATTTGTATCCCTCATGAAAACATTACAATGTAACCCTTACAACTACCTAATGGTGTAACCATTAGAGTTAAACCAGGAGTTACAATAAGGCCAACCTCCAACATAAACATACCCAATGAATTGGAAGGATATATAGGTCCTACCTTTATGATAATCAATTCCCATGATCCATAAAGTAATAATAAGACATGAATAGTTTTATAAAAAAATTTCTTTTGAATTTCTTGAAATAGAACATTATAAGAGAACATTAACATCAATTTCCTTTATAAATATCATAAAATTGTTGTGATATTAATATAATTAAATTATTTTCTGTATAGATAGTAAATTAAAATATTAATACATAATATATACAATAAATAACTACAAAAAAATATTCTTTCTACCATATAATCAATGAACTATATGGTTAACCCAAAGAATGGAAATTGGGATTATAATTCCCTTACCTTAGGATGGTGTTACATAAATCATGTTTAAACCATCATTATAATTGATATAACGGAGTTATTAATATTTTAAATAATTATAATATTTTTTTATAACAGCTTATACGATCATTTTATGATATCATGTGACCAATTAATTAATAATATTTTGTTATTTCCTTTTTTTCAGGTTCACGATTTAAATGATTTCTGTGGTCAGTTGGTAAAGGATTTTCATATTGAATCGTAGAGAAAATATAAAAGTGAATGGAAATGTTGTTAATATGTTTATAGAATATTAAATGACTATATAAATCATTTCAATTATTTTTATGAAGATTATTCATAAGATAAATCATTATAGATATTGATTTAGATCATTTTGGTTGTTCTTCAATAATCTCAATCTAGTTTCATTATACAATTTAATATCTTGAATATTAGTTAATTATATAACATAATAGATGTTCTATAATAAATTTTACAATATATTTTATCATTAAAAATTGTTTTATGTACTTTTATTAAGGATGTAATGGAAATTGAAAACATAGCATCCTAGATGTTGCTAAATCAACACATCACAGACGATATTTTTATTTTTTGAAAAGAAGTAAGTGGAGTGGAATAATGATAATGAATTTTTCTATAAAGATGATAAAAATAAAATATATATATATATATATATTATTGGATATTTAATGCCTCTTGGATAATGTTCTTTGAATAGAGTATATGAAATGAAAATAATTGATAAGGAAAACAAGAAAATGAAATAGGATTTTTACCCCTTGCTCTCTTCTCCTGGATTTCCTCTATAAGGCCTTTTTTTTGGACTTTTGGTTAGATTGAAAGGTCATGGTCATGTGGAAGAGCCTTAGTAAGGGGATTAGGATGAATTTATGCAATTTTCAGAGCTTTAGAGGTGTGAAATGATGAGGGGGTGAGGGATGTATTTATAATAGAGGAGAGGAGGGGTTTTCCATTATATTAATCAGTTCTTAAATATTTTTTCTCAAGACCATGAATATCCTTGATTCATGTTACTCAAAATATTAAATAAAGAATTAAATTTCTATCCAAGGGTTCTTACATAATGGATGATTCTAGGAATAGTGTATTTATCAAATAATTTATATATACAATAAATTATCATATTTCACTATTCATAAAAAATTCGTGTATTTCGGAAAAATATCAAAAAATCACGCTAATAATTTTTTTGGATGTGGATAATTAAAAAATTAAATAATTTTTATCAAAATAACTCTCTTAATATTATAAAATTAATTTTAAAATAAAATAATAATTTATTCCAAAAATAACATTTTGAAAACTATAACTAATTTTATAACATGTTAAAAAATAAATCAAGGTATCATAAATTTATTTAAATAAATATATTGGTTAGTTTACTATTAATTTTTTCATATTAATATTCCTAAGGGTAACATTACTATTAATACGAGTATATGAATATTCACCAAAAATTTTGTTTTTCCTATTAGACTCTGAATAAAATTATGACCAAAACCATGAATGTACATTTTTTATGTTTAAATAATACAAATAAGAAAATAATATTTAATATCATGCTTGTAACTATTTCATTAAAAAATTGAGTCATTATGTAGTGACTCAATGTTTCCAGCAATTAATATTGTTTTTAAAACCATGGGGTGTTATATTATATATAAATAAACATAATAAACCCTTTTAATATAATATCATTATTCATTTCAAAAAGTATTTCATAAAATTAATATTTATGTACAAAAACATATTTTTTAATTTAAATTTCTCATTAAGCAGGACCTTAAATTTCCCATTCGTAGGAATTTTTCCCTCATCACCATTTGATTGAGGGTTTACACCCACTGGCCTCACCAGATGTGACAATATGTCACATGGTACACTGGTTTTCCATTTTATAAAAAATATAAAAATAATTTCCATGAAAATAAAAGAACCTAAAAATTCATAATTACACAAATTTAAAATATATTTTAAAACCTAACAACTTCCAACAACATTAAACATTTGATCACAAAAATTATTTGTATGGATAATTAAATATCATTTTTATTAAATCTTATACTAAAGTAGTGGGTTTTATTGAAAAAAATTTCACCAAATAACACTTTATACGTTGAAGAAACAATTCCAAAAAAACCTAATGAGGTGTTTATAAATCATTGTTCTTATGATAATTATTAATCTAATATACCCATGATGGTATCTATTACCCAAAAGTTAAATAAGACTTGTATGGTTCTAAAAATTATTAAAACCCATTAATGTTTTAGGATTCTTATAGACAATATATAATTGGTAAAAATAACAATGAAATTTAATTCTTCAATCCAAATACATAAATACTTCATTCATAATAATTAAACATAATTTACTACTTCGTCATGGGGTTAACATTTATAATTTGTAATTTACTCAGATTTTTACCAATATATCCAAAATATAGACAGTGAACTATAAATATATCCCTATGGTGAAATATATTTCATTATATCATAAACATCATTTTTATATAAAAAACATTTCATTATTCCCATCCCTTGAAAAGTGAAAAAATTTTCCCATATCAATAATCAACTATATTGGGAATCTCTTTCAATTTTTTCTAAATGAATAAAATCAATCTTCATTTAATCTATGGTCTTCATCACTTGAGCTCTATACATACTCTATCATAATCTTCATATTTTGTTCTAATAGTTTGTTATGATATATGTTGTTAATAATATTTTGGGAAATGATATTATATGTAATAGTGATATCATTAACTCAAGTGATCCTCTCATTTTCTATCTCACAGTCACCATATAAACTTTTATATTCAATAATAACATGAATCCTTTGGGTTACAACGATAGTAAAAAACTGAAAAGAATATTATTAGCAAACAAAATAATAGTGGTAACCACATAATATTGAAAAAATATTTTATAAGACATCTAATAGTGGAACCTTATTTTCAATTTATAGAATATTATGTTTAAAATATTACAATATATTTCATCATCTATTAAAATCCTTAAAATTATTGGACATGAATATTTTAATTATCCAATGTATATATCTCATGAGTATCAAACTAGGTGTACATTATGGCCTTGGTCAATGTACTAGGTAATGACCAATTCAATATAAGAATGAATATTTTAGTGTTATCACCCCTAGGTACATCTGTTGCAAAACCATGTCCCCTTATTTAATCAAAATAAATAATGTACTTTCATGAAAAACCAAATAATACATAACTCAAAAAAATTAATAGGATATTAATCTATAGTTACCCTAAAATACTATAATAGGAAAGTATTTCTTAATCTATATTTTCTCAAATATTATTTTTGTGGTTTCTAATAAAATTTCTCTCCAAATAATTGTAAAAACATGACTCTACTAACCCATTGTCGATGCATACATTATAACCTTGGAATAAAATACAAGAAATTAAATCCCCAATTATCAAATTTTTTATCAGTCTTGGTGAACTTAATATATATAGAGTTACATTTTTTACATTTGGGAAAAAATTAAATCATATATTTTCCAGGAATATCATTATTCCCACTAGAATATAATTTTATAACATAATTAGTACACTACATGGATTCATATATTAGGAATAAAAATAAGGGAGTGCTCAAATGGTCTATAAGTGATAAGTAATGTGAAATACATCCTAAATAAATTTGAATAATCAGCATAGATTGGTAAATAACTAAACAATCATTCCATTTAAATAACAAATTTTTTAATTAATACATATGGCTTATTCAATATAGCAATGTAAATAACATAATACAGTTACCATTTATTCAATAACGTGACAAAGAAATGTGTCTATATAATATATAATTTTGAAAATATCATGGATAATAATATATTAATTATAAATACTAGAAATTCGTATTTATTCGTAATCCTGATATCAAGAATCACTATACAATAATTTCTATGTCATTCCACATGGTTGTTTAATATTATTGTATATAGAAACAAAAAACTGATTTATATAAGGACGTCCTACTGATTCATCTCATGACACTTCTTATGATTCAAGGGGTTATTTATATTTTAGACCCACCCATCACTGCATGTCCAATCTATTATACATATATTAAATAATCAATTAAATTCATGAAAAATATGTATTATAAAAATATTTATTGATTGAGTAAATAATAAATATTAATAATAATTTTACAAGTTAATCATATAATAGTCAATGTACAATATCATATGTAGAAATGATATAATTTTTAATTAATATGTATAACCATGATAAATAGAATTTATTTTTTGGGGAAACAATATTGATAATAATGTGAATATTTTAAGGGAACATCAATGATTACATGAATTAATCTTGAAAGAGTATATCAATAATATCAATAGTCAATTAAATCATAAAACATACAGAAAATTAAAAATGATTGTATTAATTAAGAATTTACAAATTTATCTTATGTAAAATATTTTTCTATTGTCATTGATGATTAGAAAGGAAATAAAAATTCCAATAAAAACAATCATAAGGAAAATAAAATTTTAGCATTGAAAATATTTTTCAAAAACTATATACTCACAAAAGAAATTTTTAATAAAATTTCACTAAAAATAATTATTGAAACATATAATTTAATATTTAAAACATTGACTGTACATGATAACATGATATTTCAAACATGTCATGCACCTTAACATAATTATTCCTTTTACATTTTTAGTAACAACCAAAATGATCTTGTTTGTAAAATATTATAATGACTTGTTTAAATACCTTTTAGAAAAAGTAAATTATATATATAAGTGTAATTGGTAAATAAATTTTATAATGATAATTTATTTTGAATATATTTTTAGAAAATGTGGTTTTTTGTGAACAAATTTTTCTGAATGAATATAGAAATGAAGTCAGATTTTATGAAAACATTTTATCCATATTTTTAGGTCTCAAATAGTGGAATATTGTACTCTTACTTGAAATCATCATGAATAACCCATGGAAAAAAATTAAAGGGTTTTATTAGATAATGAAAAACTAATTTTGTCTGATTTATATTCATGTATAAAAAATTCCCATTAAAATGAGATTGGAACATAAATATCTTACCCCATTAGTAACATAGGATTAATATGCCAAAAAAAGGATTAATATAAAATGAAACAATAAATACCATGATGAATATTATAATATTTACATAAATAATAAAAATTTGTAGTATATACCAAAAGAAGGAATAACATATGAAAATTAAATATGTACCCCAGAAGTAAAAGTGATACAAGAAACCCTTACCTTGGGTCCAATTTCATCATTACATGATAAATCCTTATATATAGTAAATATATTATTATTATAAGTATATAATAGATACATAATATTATATTTTATATATTTTATTATTTACATGTCAAATTTTTTCTACTATCTAATTACATTTACTTGTTCAAATAAGTGTTTCAAATGATAATTGCTCCGTTTATCATATATGTTTCGGTTACGTACTTTCGGTCCATTAATATTTATTATGGACACATCATCTAAATAATGTATAACATGATCTAAGTATCATATATAATAATTTCATATTCAATTTTTGTAATCTGTAAAATTTAGTTTTAAAAAATCGATCACACTATTCATGGTGACATTTAGTTGTACGTACACATGAAAAATGATTCTATTATTTCTCGATAGATGAACTAAAACTAAGAAATATTTTTTTTATATTTTTGAATAAATATCTTGTTATATATAGATATTATATTAATAAAAGACATCCTTAATATAGTACTACAATAAATAATATGAGAAACATATAACATCGCTATGTGGAGGCGGTATTCCTTACAAACTCTCTAGCAATATTTTTTTTTTCCAATAGATATAAAGATAATATTTTATATATTATATTATAGTTCCATAAATGTGTAAAGGAATATAATATCAAATGTATTTATTAATTTTTGTAATTACTACTTTCCATGTAAAGAGTAAGATAAAAATGAATCACATCAATTTAAGATGGTATTTTTGATATAATTTTTCCAGAATTCAGAAATTTCATAATTATTATATAATGAAGTAAATTCAAAAAAAGTTCATCCATTATATGTGGTGATGGAAAATGAATTACAATTTTTTGAAAGGCAGTAGTTTGTCATACAAACAATAGAATGTTCTAATTTCATTTTGATGGAAGTAGATATAGTTCTATGAATTAAAATTAAAATAATAAAAAATATGTATATATGATATATTTTTTTAAATTATATTTTCATATTTTAATGTGATTATATGTATTATTATGACTAAATTAAACAAAAAAACACCAGTTTAAATTTTAATACTTCTTTAGAGAGCCTCTTTAGGTTAATATCAAAATACGTAATATGATGGATTCATAACCCATCTATGGATAATAAGATGTGGGGAGGGAATTATGGATGATATTTGGGTATGTATTTTCTGAACCAATTCGTTTTTCTAGGGTGGATTTTGGAGGAGTGCAGGTGACATATAATTCTGTGGTTGGGACACTCTTATTGTTTTTGAAAAGATGAAGAAAAATCCACGATTTTCTATTTCCACAATCCTAGAAAATTTATAATTATCAATAAATATATATTCTATGGTCAATATATATACATAAAATCCAATTTTTACGTATTTTATTTCATTTTTAAATCTTATCATCATGTGTGGACCTCAAATAAACCCATTTTAACATAACACCAATATTTAATATTTAATGTTTTCACTATTCATTATAGTAATAATATATGTTTAACATATATGATTATATATATTATTTTGATTCAAAATTTTAAATCCTTTCCCAATTAAATTCCCAAAATTGGTAAATTTCATTTTAAAATTAAGCCGCTGGATGTGGTGAAAAAAATTCTAAAAAAATACTTTAAATTTTTTTAATAAGTATTATATCCTAATTAAATATTAAATTGATTAAAATGAACAAAAAATCATTAAATTTTGATATATATGTACTAAATTTACAATTTATATAATTTAACTTAAAATATTATATTATAAATTTTTATAAAGAAAATGTAGTTTTCATTAAAAATATGTATTTTTAAATATATATATATATAATTTGTTTTAAAAAAAATCCAAACAATTCACGGAAACATTATTATGACATATAGATATGAAAAATAGTGTTTATTTTATCAAATTATTTTCATAAAATTTGTAAAAAATTATTCTTAATATAGAAGTAAAAATCTTGATGACACTATCTTTTAGGAAAATGTTATTTTTCAAAAAATGTTACATTTTTGTTAAAAAATTTCAAATATAATTTAAATGAAATAAATATCAATTTTAATTTTTCATCAATTTGTAAACAATATTATTTTCATAATTTAGTTAATATTATTCATTCCTTCAAATTTAACGATGATGTTATAAAGGTAAATTATATTATTGTTAATTTATACACGGGGTATCATATTTCACAAGATATCATTGAGATCAATATTTTAAAAAAATATATATATCATTATTTTTTTGGTTCAAAATTATCATCAAATATCATTTTTCATGTCACATACAATATCATGATCAATTATGTTCTATTAAAAACTGATTTACATAAAAATAATCAAATGGAATAATTGTGAAAATCGTATTTAGATTGGGGATCGATTGTCTACATTATTAGAAAATAATATATTCGATTAATGTTCATATATTTTCAAAAATATTAGTTTTTGTCTCTGGGTGAAGAATACCCTAGTATGCAAGCATGGTGGAGTAATAATACTCAATATGGTCTCCCAAACAAGTGAGATAAACCATTATACCGAAAGAATCTATATGAATCAATTATAAGTAATGCGTGGAGGATGAAGCATCACTAGATAACATCATCCATTGAAATACCATCTATGATAATTTCTCATCAAGATAACTGGATAACACATTCTTTATTCTAAAAATAATAATTT
This sequence comes from Viscum album, assembly GCA_963277665.1. Lineage (NCBI taxonomy): Eukaryota > Viridiplantae > Streptophyta > Magnoliopsida > Santalales > Viscaceae > Viscum > Viscum album. Next base: position 195,215,452 of record OY728127.1, read on the forward strand.
TTACATAGATATATTATAAAAAAGTAATATGATATCACATCCCTTGCTAGATTTGTTTTTAAATATTTCTACATGTATCAACTAAATAGGAGATGATCAAGGTAATAAAATTCAAAAGAAATTAATAAAAATCATATTGAAATAAACATCTATAATGTTTATAATGGTATACGTATAAAGACACTATCGGTAGTACAATATTCAATGTCAATAGTGGTTTTTCATGATATCAATATAAATTCAAATTGTAAGGTATATGATGAGATATATTTTAATCCATAATACTATTATTATTGTTAAATAAAAGATAACCTGATGTTCATTATCACCCACACCATTCACAGTGCTACATTAGAGAGTAGGTGCATCTAATCAAGTGAATTATCATTGATAATATTCTAATATCATTTATCATAATAGAACTTACCATCACTAAAAATTCATTATTGGATATTATAGAGGTCTTAGAAACATCAAATAATATATTATCCAATATCACTTCAGAATTAGACTATATATATTGTAGTTATACATAGATATCAATATGATCCATCAATAGCCTCTACCATGATAAGGGGATCAAAACAGAACGATAACTATATTCTTAGAACAAAAGTAAATAGATGGTGATTTTGATAGTATTTACCACATTATATTGATACCTAGGATAGCCATATAACATTATATATAATAAAATGACTATAAACATTCACAAAATTATGTTAACTCATTCATAAACAATTTCCCCCATATCACATACAAATGCATTCTCTAATATCAATCTATAGTTTATACAACATCATTCAATGATTCACACTTAATTAAGACATTAATATTTAATTAAATACATATAATAAATATGTAATTTATTAAATAAATAAGCTTCCCAAATCCGGAACCCAAATATATCATTTATTAAATTACAATATATATTATATACAAATAATGATACACACTTTTTATCTAATATATTCAATAAAAAATATCATGATTATATGAATTGTTATTTAAAAGAATATATTAATTTATTCATTGAATATAGTTTGGTCATATCTAATTATATTCCCATTATTTATTAGGGACAAATTATAACATATAATACCTTCATGATGGTATTTTATTAGGGTTGGTTTTATTATAATCCATAAATTATCATCACTTTATTTCTTTATTGTCTTCAATAATATTCATTTTTATTAGCCTCAATAATTTTGTATATTTATAAAAATTTATTTTATAAAATAAACATTGTAACATGATTCAGAAGAATAAACATTCCTAAACTAGTTAATTTTGATGATTTCATTCTTTTTAGCTCAATTAATGTGATCCCATGTTGATTGGAATCAAATATCGTTAATAGAATAAATTTAATCATTGGTTAACATAATCCTGAACCATATTGTATTCATCATTCATTCATTTATCCAAAATTAAATATTCACACTCGTTGTTAAACATTTAAATTACATAGCATTTCCTTTTAACTATTCCTTATAATTTAATATTAAATCTAAAATCGTATAATCTCTCATGCGTTTCCATGAACACTACCAATATAATCCATTAATTTAACTTTGATATTACCATCTATTTCTAAATTTTACGATATCACACTAAAATACAACATTAGGGCTTTACCATAGACTGATCCCACTACAATCATGGTCGAAAATATCAAAAAGTTTATTAAACTGGGATAGATATTTAAATTTGTTAAAATACTGTTATATATTAATAGAAAAAATAATAATATATTTATATTGGAAATCATGAAATCCATTCTTACTAATTATAAAAATATAGTTCACTCAATTCCTCAAATTAATTCTTAATGATCAATGGTTTTCACAATCCTTATCACTTATTTATTCCACGATTAATTATTATTATTTCATTAATTTTTATTATTTCCCCCATTTAATGTATCAATACATTAATAATTTATCCATCAATCTTCTGAAAATTTAAATAAACATAGTTTGATATACTCAGAGATTTTTACAGGATTTTTATTGAATTTTTTGTTCCCGAACATGATCGATCACATTCTCTAATAAAAAAAATAAGTTTTTTAGAACAAACGGTACTACAAATAACTCTGATTCCCAAATTAAACATGACACTCCAACCCCATGTTTGGATTACTCATTGAGTGTTTAATCAATGGATTGAAAATTCCATCATTCACTATTTCTATATTTTGTGGTAAAACAGGCACCATCTTCTAGTAGTTTTTTGATTTAAAAAATTATGTATGAGAACTCATTAGAGTTTCCATACAAGTTAGGAACAAATTGAGAAACCTGGATTTGTGATTTCTATTTAATAGTCTCTATTAATAAAAATCACAATTTTTAGAATAATATATCAGATGCATCAAATGTTACAACTTTTAAATTATTCTCTTATATAACAGTATGAGACATTTTATTTTATGTCTATATACCGATTAGTAATGACCATCTTTGGTTTTGTTTATTTTAAGTTGAAACCCAATATAATGATGTTGAAATTGTTTTGTATAATATAATGAGAATCATTCAATAAATACCTTGAATCGAAATATGGAAATCCTTTTTTAATGATAAGCTTTCAAATTCATCAATATTAGTATGGAATGCACAAATTTAGAAGAAATAAGTAATTTTTCTATTCCAATATATTATTGATTGGGATGGTTTCAAGGTAATTGAATTTTATTCATTTTGAAATATTTAATGATCTAGAATTAACTCACACTTTATGGATATAATACCTAATATGGAGAAAGTAATTAACATTAAAGACAATAGGACCCTTATAATTGTGAACACTATCACAATTGAGATCAGTAAAATCAATATGAACAATATGTGAGAAACGATTCAAGAACAATTCAAACCTAGTAAATTTCTTGTTTTCCTTGGTAGAAGCATTTAGGAATTCATATACCCTTCATCTAAAAGTGTTGTTCTTTTGAAGAGGCTAATTATGTAAGGGAACATTACTCTCATAAATGATATCACTAAGTATTTTAATACAATTAAATTGATATTTCCCATTAATAAAAACCAAAGATATTAATTCTCAAATTCTTCTTTCAGTATTATTAACATCATTCTTTGAACTACCAGTCTATATATCCTAATTAATTTTCAATATATTTTTTTGATTCAAAAGAGTTGTAAGACCAAGACACATGCTGTAAAAACATACTTTTTGTATTATAATAGATTATATTAGTACATGAATCCAATATATTACAGATATTGTAATTTATATTAATTTAAAAAATTTCACTGATTATTTAACCCCAAAAAACATATTATATTGTAAAGATATCCACCCCATGGAAGTTAATAAATATAAAACAGTCTAATTATTAAATACCTAGTTTCACAATTTGAATAATTAGATAGGTAGTCCATCGGTTTGAGTAAATACATAATGGTGTCTATAGATATATTATATATTTGAATGAAAAATAAAATCATTAGAATTATTATGATGAAAAAGGATCACTCCTACCCACTTATCATGGAGTTCCACTGTACTTGGGAATTCTAGGAGGACAGTAACATGTATATATATTACCTATAATCACTAAAAAATATTCTCTATTGAAATGGAATTCTATGATCCAAGATGGACTGGAATTCTTTCAAAACTGAGTGATTAAATCCATGATTGTCTACCCATTTTCTCAATACATGTTGACAACAAGCATCATTAGTGCTTTACATCGCATGATCAGAAATTTCGGTGTACTGGTTTATTAAATGAACATAAGATTATAATTTTTTCTTTGAATGATTGTATTGAACACCCTGATTTTAGAGGCTTTAGAATCAAAGATATGATAATTTATTATGATGGACTCATAAATAAATATTCACAGTGTCCTATGACCTCTAATGAATATTACTTTCACATCTTATCAAATGGAATTTAATGGTGGTTTCTTAGTGGGAATATGAAATATATGTCATCCAAAATATGTTATTCTATAAAGCATTGTTATCAAGATATCATGCATATATTCTAATGGATGGTTAGTAAAAATCAATCCCCAAATACTAGGACTCCAACTGGAATGATAATCATCTAAAATACATCATCATTATACCTCTAAACAAGCTAAATATGACAATTTATAAGATTATAGAATATATAAATAGGTTATATTATATTATTTCATATGAAGATACTTTATATATTTAGAGATATATCTTAAAGGATGATAATTATATTATTTGGAGATCTAATAAGAAAAAACTGTTTAATGTTTGGTAGGAAAATAAATTGGAATGTGATTGTTTTATTATGCCACAACCTTCCATTATGTAATTCATGGAATATTTTATTCCATATTCTTGAATTATCCAACTATGGATGACATAGAAAATTGGACTTCATACCCAAGATAAAATGAAGAAGAATGCCCAATTAATTATTTAATCATCTCACCTCCCCATAAGGTATTAATGGACCTTATATCATCGGTTCGTTGAATTTTAATATTCCATAGAGATATGAAAATATATAGGTACACTATTTAAAATCACCAAATATTATTTTGAACATCTTTAAGAACATATTAATTTCATCACCAGGGTTGTTCATAGTTAACATCATCAAAATCTTCTATTGCTAGTAATAGCCTCGGTCAGTGCATCTCTCTAGAATGCATGAAATGAAATCTTGTTTCACAAAAAATCTCTATCCATCCTTTTATGACTACATTAAATACATACATAATCAAAAAATGCCTATAAAATTCATCTAAGAGCCATGAATGATGGATTTCATATCCACAACATTCTTTGAATTTTTGGAGTTTTATGATTTCTTAGGATTTTACAGGTTGATAATTTTTTTGAATTAATTCCTTAGATTTTATTATGTATAAATGATAATGTAACAAGAAATTCTTAATGTACATAGGCATTACATAAATTTCTCTAAATACATAAAACATTATAAAAGAATTCTCAACGACCATACTAGTTTATTTCAATTAGATACATGGGAAAAAATATTATTGGTTTGTAAAATATCATCAATTTTTCTCACAATGATCTTCACTCTTTTTAATTATACTTAAAAAACTATCTTCGTACCCATAGGATAAGAAACATAAGAAAGAAGTGAGATAAAATTCTTTTTAAGGGTAATTAAAGGAAATGCGTAAGAATATCATGATAATAAAGGTATGATATTGTGATCATGATCAATATTTGATCGTACCTTACATATTAATGATCATAAACATGAATCATCGAATGAAGATTTTCTATTCATATGACAAGACTAAAAATGAAATCAAGAGCATAAACCATGAAATAATGAAATATAAATAATAAATAGAATTTTGGAATACACATCAAAATATAACATCATGAATATTAATAACTAGAAAAAGTTTTAAATATTCATATGTGGACCTGACATCAGTCCATTTCATAGACTTTTGGACATGAAAATAGGTATATACATAGTTTTATGAACAATAAATTTGGTTGACTCTAATCATTGTGAACATGTAATCGAGTTCAAAAAAAAATTTTGGACATAAAACCTGGACCATGCATAAATTTATGAATATAGAATCAGGTAAATGCATAAGATTATTAACAACTATTAAGGTTTACTCATAACATATTAAACACTTAATCAGGTTTCTGCGTAAACTTATGGACTTGATACCAGGTTGGTACATAACATTGTGAACATGTAATTGGTTTCACATGTAAAAATTATAATCTAGACTCATCCATCGTTAGTTAATGAATTGTAGGGAGTTATAGGTCACAATTGTAAGAAAATGAAATTGTACATGAATGTTCCACAAACCATTTATAGTACAATAACCCAAGAAAATATGTGGGTTATACAAAAAATTAAATCATAACCAATGAATTGTAAGTGGGATCATTACCATTTCACCATATCATTACCTATTGAAAATATATAGGTTTCATAATCATTTCATTAAATAATAACCCCTAAAAATAATTATTTTCGAAATGAATATGACTTTTGGAAAATAAAGGTTTTTTTAATTATCTTTCTATTAAAAAAATTGATCAGTCAAGAATGAATATAAATATAACCTATAGATAATTTCCAATATGTTCATTATTAACATCAAAAGAAGTCATTTTTGATGTATAATAATTTTTAAATATCATAGAAATGATTTTATGAGGAAAATATCCCTTCCTCTATGAAAAATTATTTTCAAATTATTAATCCATTTTAAACCAATTTTATTTAAAATAAACATGAAAGCTTATAAAGATATCTTTTAAAATATTTCTGGATATCATTTTCATTAGTAAAATCTATAAGTATTTTGAAAAGTATTTGAAAATCAATTTCCTTAAAAATATTTATATAGAGATTGAAAATGTTTTGAAACACAATATACTTGAAAAAAATACTAAATAAGCTTGAAAACAATTTCAAACACATTTTATTTAAAAAATTTTTAACAGAGAAATAAAACATTTTTAGAAAAATATTCAATGAAAAATTATAAAAGGATATTGAAAATGTTTTGAAAAATATTTTTCTTGAAAACTAATAATATGATATTGAAATTTTTTTGGAAAAAATTCTCAATAGAAAGTTATAAAAACGATAAAAAAATTTTGAAAAAAAATTTATTTGAAAACAATTATATAAACATCAAAAAAATTATATGTTTTTCCTTAATAAGAATTTTTTTTAAAAAATATTAATAAAAATTATCATTTTAAAAAAGAAAAGTAAGATTCAATTAAATGATGCTGGATAAATCCGCACATTTCGTATAAGGGAAAAAGAGTATTCATCATTCATGGTAATAAGGAAAGGAAAATGATTTCTTTGGAAAGTGAAATTAATATTAATTTGAAGTAATTTTTTTAAAAATACTAATAATTTTTTTAGATTATTATATAATAATAGATGAATATTATTGGAAATAAATTTTTGAAATAATTTTTTTGAAAGTACATAATTTTCCAATTACAGTTAAGTTAATATATAGTTTTTCAAAAAAACATTATTAACTACATTATATACCGAATAGTTTAAAAATGGTATTAATTATTTAATATATCATAAATAACCATATTATAAGGAATTTTAATATTTTTCCTGAATGATGGATCATTGGATTATATCCATTGAATCATAATCATAAACAATCTCGATAAATGATGAGATTATTTCGATAAAATCATACCACATGGTTACATGGGATCATATTCTCCATTTAAGAAAATAAAATTTAATAAATCATAGAATATAACTATATTAAAACTATACATGATATAATTTTTAAAATACACTGTGAAAAATAAGGTTGGTTCATAACAAAACATGTGACTCACAGAAGTAAAATTGAGAAAACAATTCCTTACTAATTTGGATACATTTCAAAATACAACCCATGAAAGAATGTCCATAGAATTTATATTGAAATTACTATATATTTAAGAGTAATAATCAAATAATAAATTCATGTGAATCATATAAACCATGAAAATTAAAATAGTGGTGAACATGGTAAGTATCTCATAGATATAAAAATTGAGATGAAATTCCATTTCGTTGTGCCTTAACTCTCGTTGTACTCATTCAAGAATAATGTATAATAAATGTAGGATAATTATTCATATTTTAAATAATCATATTCTTATATATAATATTATATATGGGTTTATTATGACTTTATATTACCCTCTTGTTAACAATTTAATTTTAAGGTTACACTTCGGGAAATATTCGGTTTGTTTTTTAAGTTGGGTTCAAATTTATTATATATTTGGTCCTTATAATTATATAATAATTTAAAGAAAAAAAGATATAAAAACATTACTATTTTCTATATTTGTATTATAATAATCTATTGAATATATAAGTATTAGATGGAATACACCGATAATAGTGATAGTAGGTCATATGTACGTATGAACGCTGCTCCCTTTTTATTGGCATATAGATAGAAAGAAATTAAGTTTCACATATATGAAAGTATATATATATATATAATATCACAAAATTACAATTATTATGTCATATATATCATATAGTTTCAGTAAATATATTTTTAATACAATCCTCGTTTTATTTGAATGAATAATTTTTCATTGAAGGGGTGGCAGTCCAAACATCCTCAAACAAAATTATCATGTTTTCGCAAGATGGATAAAATTACAATATGGTTTAAATAATAATTAATGTATAATAAATAAATTATAAAAATAATATATATAATATAAGTAAATATTTTCCATCATAATGTCCACCATGAAAGGAGGATTATGAATAATGAAAAATCAACATTTCATAAGGGAATAGTTTTCAAAAAATGTAAAAAGTATTTTCATTTCACATTAGATGGAAGTGTGTGTATGTTCAGTTAAAAACCATAGAATAATTAATTCCAAGAATATTTTGGATACTGGATTTTCTATAAAATCATGAAATATGAATATTTTATGGAATGGATAATTGCAATAAAATAAGAGATCTTGGGGGATGATGTTACCTCTTAATCTGGGCACTCCTTTTGGTTTTCACTAAATGGATTCTTGGTAAGTATTCCTTCAAAAATGAAGTCTTAAATTAGTAATAGAATGTTTTTTTGAAATTTATTGGGAATATCCTATCCAAAACTCATATGTTTGAGTGTCGTGAAGAAGTGAGGGAGGTGGTTCCCTTTTATAGTGACGGGAAAGAAAAAACATGGCATTCATGAAAACATGTTCGGTGAACCACATATTTACCAAACAATGTCAATAAAAATAAACAATTTATAGTTTATGGATGAAATATAGAGATAAAATTTGTGTTGGATAGTATTATGTGTCATTTGTGTTGTTAAATTTATGGTTTATTCCATTGTTAAAAATATCATTATTTTAAAAACTATAATTAATTATTACTGCATTCACTAATCTGTTTAGTAAAAACATATTTTCACTTGATATCAATTATATATTAATCATATTCCAAATTTTTGAATGATTTTTTTAAATTAAATACACTAATGTGGTATAAATAAATTTAAAATTAATATCTCATACATGATGAAAATATTGGTTTTAAAAGTGAAAACTTCTAAAATATTCTTATGTTTTTATATGAAATTTCAAAATTGAATTTGATTCTAATAACATAATTAGATTAATGGATACAATTATTATCTAAATAAATATAGAAACCAATTTAAAATATGATTTTTCCCTATAAATAAATTAGATGGAAAAAACGTTTTGAATTAAAATTCAACATATTTTATGTATTCATTAAAAAAATGAATCCTTAATGATAAATAAAAAATATTATAATAACCTAATTTTTTTATTTCAATTTAAAATATGATTTTTATTTTGACATATTACTTCTATTAATTTTCAAAAAAAATATTTAAAATGAGTTGTCCATTAAGTGTTTTTAAAACTACCTTTATAAACATATAGGTTTTTGAAGCGTAAAATTGTGTTTGATCATATATTATATCCATAAAATCTATTGGATGAATATCAAACATATTATATTTAATATATAAAATATATATTACATTATTATAACTAAATAATTTCTATTAATTTTATTTATTAATAAAAAACACCTTTAGGTGTATAAAAATAAAAATAAATATTTTTTATCGAATTATTTATTTATTGTTATTTTTAATTAATTCATATTATATTTGTATAAAAAATAAATTTTAATAATTTAGTTAATACTATTGAAAACATCTAATTTAGAATCTAGGTTAAATATTATTAAAATAAATAATTATATATTTCTTTGGTAAAACTCGGTCTTGCGTGTTACGCAAGACATTGAGTAAAGTCAATATTGTGTGCAACGCATGATAACGGTAGTGTTCAATATATATATATATATATATATATATATATATATATATCTAACATTTATGTTGTGTGTAGTGAACGATAAACACGGTGTTGCATATAATGAAATCCCAACATTTTGATTTAATATAAAACTAAACGTTTTCATTGTTTTGTAAAATAAAAATGTCAAAAAAGGATAAAAATTAATTTGGAAATTAATAATTCCAAGAATATAAAGATAATAAATTCTACCCCCAAAAAAATGTATTTATCCATCAAAATTCATCTTGGTTATCACAAGGTTAATAGATAATATTTTCATTCCTAGAGACCTGCATTGTAAAAATTAAAATGAAAACATCACATAAAAAGTTAATTTTGGGACCATACAGGTTACATAAAGTAACATTTAATTGGTTTTAACATAGGAAATAAAGGTTGGGTGTGAATATATTCCATAGAGGAAAAGCATAAATATTTATACAGTGTTATTGAGTTCATTAATAAAAATAATTGAATGTTCAATGAAATGTAGAGGGACTGAAAGTAATAAATTTGAGATGATTTAAAAGGTAACCAATTCAATGATAATGATGGTATTATGTTAATAATTTAATTTTAGAAATTTTTACAAATGATGAATAATTTTCATAAATAATATACGTGCATGATTTCAGTAAAACCTCACCATTTATTATACCTTTATCATCTTCAACTTCAACTCTCATTCCATGAAAAGAGTGTGAAGACATTCTTCATAATGGATTAACATATCATGAAATCCTTGATAATTAATCCCATAAATATTTAGATGTTGTCAATAAAAAGAGGATATAAAAAGTTTTCAAATATACAAGAATATGAATGTGTTGAGATAAAAATTTAATATCAAAAAATAATTTGATGTTTAACTTAAACATTAATTAAATGTTCAACCTTATAAACATTTTTAATGATGAAAATCCAAATAATTATAAAGATGAAACTAAGTAAGGATAATATTGTTCCCCTATATATCACAATGTTTCTATTGTTGTCACATTTCAAACATGTGAATACCCTCATCGTATATCACCTAAAAACATGGAAGTGACTTGAATTACCAAAATCTATTTGGAAAACATGCCTTCTTCCTTATTCTAATTATAATAACATATATTTTTTAAATCCATGTTGTTTTAATCTTCATACATTATGACATCTAAAACTTTTTCCATAATTTTTTCTCTTATAATTTGTATCATCCAATTTACTTATTCATATCTACCATATCTTTATCCAAATGTCATTATCTCAACATTAGGAATTAATTATTGGTTACCTTAACTTAATAAAAATATATCATTTCCATTAAATCAGTATTCAAAATATCTTTATAATAATTAATGAAAGCATATACTGAAAATAATTATATATTTCATGATTTTTATAACATATTCATTGAATTCAAAGATATAAATACATCATTCATCCAATATTATTCTTAAAAAACTACTCATGCTTTATCAACTTATTCCATAATACATATTTCATAAAATATGAAATATGAATCATGTCCTAATGTTCATCTACCTCTATTTAATCATGTTTCATTTTTTTATTGAAAAAAACATTTGAAGAATATCTTATAAATTTCACATGTTGTTTGTGACTCATTATATTCATATGTATAACCAATAATCGTATAAAATTTGAGATTCTATTCATGTTATTTCAAGGGGGAAAAGTAATATTAATAAATTACAATACATTCCAAAATATTAAACTATCAATGTAAACTATGTTCCTTCTACTTATCATCATTGAGTAAAACATCAAATCATACTGTGGGAAAGACATATCATATAAGAAAACCACATAATCATTAAATATCACTACCAAGAATTTATCATTTCTAACTCATGAATATATTCAGTGTCATTTCCAAACCATTTTTAAAACCAACAGGAAACTCCCAAAATACATTGAGATATCTAATATCATAAACACTCATTAATGTATATTTATTTCAAAAATACTGTCATCTATAAATAAAATATCACATGTAAACCACCATTTTCCATAGTCAAATATAATTTTAAATTCATCCGCCCATCCAATCCATTTAGAAACACATTTCAGCACCAAATGCATGATTTTAAAAACATATTCCAAATCATAAAAATTAAAACACTCATTAAATTAATAAATTCCCCTAGAAAACCCCCTATCATTCCATATTCACAGTAAACACATTTTTAAAACACTTTTAACTTAATATGTATAACTCAAAAAACCTATTCATGGTGCAGAAAAAATAATTCCACGTGAATCAAGGACATTTTTTTTCCAAAAAACCTAAATTAAACACATATTCACATCATATTTCATTGAAAATATTTTTCACACCATCCACATATACCATTAATTGTATTTATAAACTACGATACATAGACATACATGAAACAAAAACACATTCTTTTAAAAGAATCATCTTCAAACACATGCATTCCTCAAATAATGTTGAAAAACATTTTTAGAGAAACATCAAATTTATTTAAACCAACACCTGAATACATATATATATAATTAAACCATTAAATACACCTAATTATATATACAACATAAACCTTACAATAGAACAATATTACCAAGAATTCTAGTAAACCCCCCACCAAAAACACACAATTATACTTTATAATTTCAATTTAAAATTTATCAAAAACCATCAATACAATAATATATAGGAATTATTAATAAAACACATTAAAAAAATTTCTCATATATTTTACATTATAAAACCCCCAAAAAAATATTCTAACACATCACATGAATGAATGTAACATTTAAAATACATTCCACAAAAACTCAAGCATCAATGGAATATTACATAAAAAAAGATGGATGGAAATAAGTAGCTTAATGATGTGTAAATGTGATAAAACATCAGGAGTAGGAAGAATATATTGTAATATAAAATCCTCACACCCAAAAAGAATATAAAAACCATTCAATAACCCAAACCCTTATGTTTTGGAAAATAAGGAAACCTATAATGGGAAACAAATAAATCAGGATAGATGAGAGATGAGAGGATGATATAAACCAAAAAACCAAAAAATATTACCTTGGAACCATCAAGAAGTTTCAATGGTGGAAGGAGAGTAGGGGGGATGAGAATTGGGACCCACCATGGTGTGCCTATGTTGAACGAGGGAGGAAAATCCTGAAATGTGGATATAACAACGGAGGAGAAAAGGCGTCATTTCAAATATTCAATTTCCTTGGATACACAAATATATTTGATGCACAGTTTTCATACCTTTCACCTAACGTGTTCTCATCCATGTCCAAGAGGAGTAGGTTGCATGTTAATACCATATAGTTTTCCAAAATACACACCAATTGTGCAGTCTCTATGGTCATAAATCACCATTTTTGCAAAGTTTCTTGGAAGGGGGTGTATGTTTTCCCCAAACCATCTTCCAACAATGTACCACCTACATTGACACCCAATATCCACAGTCTTCACCAAAAAATCTCATGAAAAAAAGGAAAATATCATGGGAATCTACTTAGAACACTGATAATTAAAAAACAAAACCAGTTAAATCAACCCAGACATCCAAACAAAGTTTTAAATCCTGGAAAATAATAAAATAATAAAATAAAAAAGATCAGGGTAAGAAATACCACAAATACTATTTACGATAACATAAAATAATTTTTATCAATGTATAAAATTGGAAATTATTATATTGATAATGCAATCCATTTTATCTAATTAAATCCCAATATGATATAGATATAATTATTAAAATAAACACTTAGGAAAAAATGAAAAACTGTTTTTCGGGAAAAATATATATTTAAATTTATAAATTTATATAACAAAAAATATTAAAATTTTGATAAGAATATCAATAATTTTATTTTTTATTCTAAATTACTTAATGATTTTTTCAAATATATTTATAAAAAATTTTATTTTTTTTAAACATGAATAAAAATCAATGTTTTATATAAAACTAGTATTTTCACTATTCATTGAAAAATTAATCTTTTATAAAGAATTAAAAAAGAATCATTATATGATAATATTATTATCATAATCTACAAAATTTAATCTTATTTATGAAATAAATTTTAAATATATTTCATGTTTTAATTACAATATTCACCCACAAAATGAAATAAACCTCATTTTTAAAGAAAACATAATTTGAATCAGAAAGTGAATTACTTAAAATTCAGTACTAACTTTCAATGAATTTTTTAAAAATAAATTGATTTAGTAGGACCATTTTATAATTATATATATAACATGATACAAAAACTTATATTCATACCCAAAAACTCAAGGGAAAGGTTTAAATGATCATATTTATGTCATAATATTTCAAGGTTTTTTAAATCCTTTAATTTAGTGTCACGTATGAAATTAAAAATATTATTATTTTAAAAATATTTTTTTTTACATTATCCCCAACATTAGTAACTTGAGTAAATGAAATTTTATCTTGATATTTGTAATTAGGTTGTATAATATATGATATAACTATTATTGATATCCCATATCATAAAAAACATTAATTACCCTTCCATTTAATAGTTGAATTAAGAAATGAAATGGGTACATGAAATAAAAATTAATTGGGTTCATAAATATGGGTAAATTTAGTATGATGTGAACATATTGACATTGATTAAAAATTAATTTTCAAAAAAGGAGTGTTTTTTATAGAACATATTTACAAAAATAAAATAAATATTCTATAGAAAATAAATGACTAGAAGATGATAAATTAATAAAGTACTATGAATACCATCAATTTTTCATAAATGTAAATAATAAGAAAATATTTTTACTTTAAGATAAGTTTCATTTTTTTGAATAATTCCATTAAAATATTCTATAATATGGTAAAGAAATAAAATTACATGATATTCTTCAAATAAGAAAACAAAATTTGACAATTCAGTTGTGAGTTTATATTAGTTACAAATTTTATCTCTTCTCTTAATCAGACTGATGAGTAAAATTAATAAATAATTCTTATTCCTATAAAATAAAATTATAGTATATCATGGTTGTATACAATGATAAAAATTTAATCATACTATATTTCAAAAATACAAAATGGTCGTAACTGTGTAAGATATTACCCAAAATTATTACACATTAAAAAAAGAAATATTACACTTAAATCCAAATTTTCAAACAATAATATTGATGGTTCTGTTGATACCATTCCATGAATAATTAAATTTAAATCCCAAATAACATAAATAACCTAAAAAATATATTATGTTTTACCATTAAGGGTTATCTTATACAATTCATCTTTCATCCACAAAAACATAATAGCATTCTTTGAAATTAAGCATTCAGGTTTAACCTAAGTGTTAAATGTACCTAAAAACATATTCTAAAATAACATTTACCACCTAAAACTACCATTATATAAAAATAATAAAATGAAATATATTAACCGGAACAAATTATCAATGTTAAATATTGAATCTCATTATGAAGTTTGTTAATATTTTTTACCACAATTTAAACCATCTTAATCTCCTATGTTATTTAAAACCAGCTTTTATAAAAAAAAAATATAACTTCCTCCAATCCGTTCTCCCAGATTTTGTTCTAAAAAAAATTATATTTTTAATTTTATCACTGATACCAAAATTTGAAACCCATATTCAACCATTCAATATATAATAAATTAAATGGATTTATTCGATCAAGTACTTATGCAATGGTTATTTGGGTTAGATTATTTTATATTTCCCACGAACTCTTACATAACCATTCCCATGCCATTTTTTATTTTTCTTATAAAATATTATGACATTATAATTACACAATAATCCTTAGTCATATAGTTTATGAACAATTTATGAATATTATATATAAATATTTTATGACAATAGTCAGAAATGAATCATAATATGGTTGATCTCAAATGCCAGGTAATTGTACAAATTGGAAATAATAATTTTATATATTCAGTAATGAAAATGTGAGAAAAAATATATGATTAAATAAATAATGTGTTAGATAATTGAATATGATAATTCATTCAGAAAAAATCATTAATGATTATATATTTAACATAGAATAAAGATTTAAAAAATTATAGAGTCACATGGATCAATAATCATGAGACATATGAAAGCCAACTTTGAACAAAAGTTTCATTATATCTCATAAAACCATAAATATTTTATTTGGTATCTTGAAAATTTATTTCCATCGCAACATTAAATATTTATAGAATTAACTATAAACTAGTATAATCAATTGGATAAACTACATTATTTCACACACTTTTTTCCCTTAACAACGATGAACATTAAATAATTAATTAGACCACAATATTAGGAACATTTTTTATGCAAGAAAATTCAGGATAACTAATAATCAAAATATTTATTAGGATTTCTCATCATCATCCATAATTTACATGTATATTACTTGATTATAAGACATAATTTTTTTTCAACATTAATATTTTCACAACAGCTTTCATTCCCTAGTTACTGTAATTACCCAATGTAAAAATGGGTTTTATTGGAGTAACATTAATAATAATAATAATAATCATGGAGATTGTATGCTGATGTTAATGTAAGATCATATTACCAGTAAATTTTAGAGATCATTACTAGATATTGATAATGGTGAAAATGATTCAAAAAACTTCTAGAATCCATAAAATAACCCTTGTATCCTTGAAGTTGAATAATCATAAAATAAAATTAGATTCCAATTAAAAGTATTTAGCTCGTTGGTATATTTTGATTTAAAATCCACCAAATTAATGATTTTTTAATGGATCTAAATTACACATGATACATTTGAAGTAATATTTAATTATTAATTATTTTTTAAATTATGTGAACCATATAGGAAATCATTTGAAAAAAATGTAATAACTCTAAAGAATATGATATTGAGACAACAAAAACATTAAAATGATAAAAAACTTAATAAATTATAATGTATTTTTTTATTTTCTTATAAAAATGTTAATCCACATAATAATTGGTATATATAGTGCAAAACAATTATGATATTAAAACAAATATAATCATGGAATAACAAGGATAACAAAAAAAATGTATAAAATATTAAATAGAGATTGAGTTAAGAATCACTTTACTCAATTCCATATATGTTTTTTATTTTAGTTTAAAAAATATATAAAATTTTTATTAATTAAATTATTATTTTATATTCGAACCTAGAATTTTCAAATATATATTTATGTGAATATTCAACACATTTCACAATTATATTACAAATTTATTTAAAGGTTTATTTTCTCAAGATACCAAATATAAAATCATTTAGTTTCACAAATGATATTAAAAATAACCTAATAATATTTTTGAACATAGTAAACATCAAATAAATTCTTTGCATAAAACCATTATTCATAATATGGTGAAATTATACCTAGCAAAGGTTGAGATCAGATGCTCGATAAGGGTAAAAATGGGGGCTATAAAAAAACATGATTACAAGGGTTTGAGAATGTGAGAATATCATTTTTAAAGCATAAATGTCATATCAAAGATCATAGAATTAACATAAGGAATAAATGATGGATTTTTTTAGGGCATAAATCATAACAGAAACATAGAACACGAACCGCGGTAATATAACATGTTCATAATAGATATATATGTGGCGTACATATAAGAATATAAAATATTATGTCAAGTCAATCCACTAAGGCAATTATAACATATTAGGATTGAGATAATATACCATGTACCAGATTTTAGATATGGAAAAATTCTTATACACCCAATTCAGTTCATTTGATATCCTCTATCATAACAGCTTTCGGGCTTGGGATAACCTCCCAAGTATCGATTTTTTTTCATAGGATTACCTCATGTCTACTCATTGATCCCTTATATGTCTAGTCATTACCAAATTCATTCAAGGAAGATATAGGTCCCACCCATCATGTAATATTTAAAATTTTTTGTATCATAAGATAATAATGAAATTAATCATTTCATAATATGTTAACAATTAAATGGGTTTATTGAAAATATATTTATAGAATAAGATATGGAAAATAATAATTTTCCATATACAACATTTCATTATATTCCTAAATTATCTGGATAGAGGTTAAGGAAAGTATCATTTAATCATATACTCTTTCTTTTATAAAAACCATAAATATTAATGTTCATGTATAAAAATTACATAAAAATATAATTAAATAAATCTGGAGGAAAATATCCATTGAATTTTAAAATATATATTTTAATATATAATAATTCCCCGTATAGTAATGATATAATTTTAATAAAAATGTGATGCCCCATAAATTTAAACTGAAAAACTTATATTCGATAGCGTGTACAACATGAAAAAAATAGAATGTAAGGTAATATAAAATCAATATAAATTATAAAATATTTAATATTTAAACTCTATTATATATATTTCAATCCATGAAATAGTGAGTTAGAGTGTGTTACATGCAATGATACCTTCCTCGATGACTTGTGTTACATACACGACCAAATTTTATCGAAAAAAAATATATTATTAAAATTTAATATGATATAAACTATCCATTAAATTATTAGGTATTGATAGTGAAAACTATCATAAGAAAAATATCATTTATAAAAACATAAAATTAATTAATTGGTTACAAATTCATAAAAATGAATATAAGATGAAATTTAATAGAAAGTGAATATTTTTTTGAAAACTATTTTTATGCTAAAAAACATGTTTTAGGGAAATAGAATAAAATAATTAAAATTTTGGAGTGATAGTAATATAATATATATATATATATATATCATATATTCAATAAAATAAAATTTATTTTAATATATTATGTTTGTAAGAAATAAGATAAAAACATTGTTTTACACATAAAATTCAATATTTTTATAAAGGAAATTTTAGATATTTTTAATGGAGATTCCCATTTATATTTGAAAAATGAAACATTAATTAAATTAATATTTCATTAAAAATTTATTAATTAAATGAGAGACAAAAAAATTGTTTACGAAGAATTTTTCATATTTTTTTTGATATGTTTCATTTTGTAATGAATAGTTAAAAATACTAAATTTTAGTTCACAAAAACCTTTTCACCTAAATTATTTATAAGGATAAAATATATTTTTAATTAGTTTTATTGTTAAATTAGATATTAATTTTATCAATTATTAAAATTTATGTCACCAGAATCATCTTCAATTCAAAATTTATTATAAAAACATTGATAAATTTGGGTTATTTTTTTGATAATAAATCCGACATTTTCATCCCACATGCGTGTTTAAATTTAAATTAATTTCTATCAAATAAAATATTTTATTTTTCAAAAATTTATTCCATAATTGGAATTTTCATAAATTATAATTTCCAATAATAACAAATTTTTTTAACAAAAATATTAGTAAAAGTTATTAAAATTAATTACAATTATTAAGAAAAAAAATCAGATTAATAAAGGTTTAAAGTAATAACATAGTGTAACATATAATCATGTTACATATCGAACACCCATTTTATGGAAAGAATTTTTCCATGTACCTTATATTATTTATTATGACTTTTTTGAATGAAAAAATCCATGACGAAACGTGGGTATATCTAACTTCTTTTAAAAAAAACCAATTAAGTATTTTTCCTCATTTACAAAAGGCCACCACCTTCCCCCATTCCTCACACCTATAAAATAACATATGAAATCTTAGACAATACATATACTCAACATCTCTCCCCTCAACCATGTATTTTCCAGTTGGTTGGAAGTCCTTCAGAATAATATGTTGGTACAAACCAAAAGTAGTTACCCATTAAAATGGAATGTCTTCTCTCAATAATTTTAATTTTATTTAAATTACCAACCCACCCCCCATATATTATGATTATATTATATTATAAATTAAATATTATCCACTATATACTAGGATGATGTTCTGCTAATGTATATTCAAAAATATACAAACAATTCAATATCATGGGTATCGAACATACTATTTTTGGGTATGACAATATACTATCTCATGAAATGATGATTATTAATTTATACCTTACCCACATTAAGGATTGGCCATTATGATGGAAAATATATTTTTATATGATATATATGAAATTTATTATGTATTTATACTTTTTAATCCTTTTGTAACACATATTTTTAACACTTTTGATTTTGCGTTAATACAATAACATCGTGAGATAAAGTGTTGATTAATTCCCCCTCAAAGAAATGTGACTCAATCACACAATCCACGATAGGTATAAATGATGATTATAATTAAACATAGGTGGCATAAAAAATATATATGATAAAAATGGAATAAATATCTTTCTGAAAATAATATATGTATATCATTTTAATCATTACCCTTTTATATACTCCAGAACTGGTAACGTCATTCTTGGACGTGTGGACTACCACCTGTTTAACACAATGTGATTACTTTTACATCATGAGAAGTATATATGTATATAAATAAATATGATATTTATTATATAATTAGGATTATTGAATGATATACTTTTACTTACATTCTTTCCATAACAATCATTGAAAAATTAGGACATTACCCAAGCGTACGTACAACATACTATCTCCATGATTGTAATGGTTGTTCATTCTTCATAAAAATATTTAATTATTGATTTAAATTTATAATTAATTACTATATATATGAAAATAATGTCATTATTGTTATTCTATATATGTTATATAATGAAAAATTTGACCACAGTTGGCCTAACAAATTTTTTTCGGAAACATAAACAAAATTTTTTCAAAACTGCACATGTAAATATAATCGTTTATTTAGTTTTGTAATAAATAGTAAAGAGTGATATAAAAGTAAATATAACAAGAAAAACATTCTAAATAATGTTTAAATTTTATATGAGTATATTATACAAAATGTCAAAGGATGTTCAACCGAATAGAAATTCAAGGTAAGGGTTTTTTATCTCACATTTCATTACGAAAAAGAATTATTTATTTGGGTGCCTCTAATTTATTATATACGTTGTACATAAAACCATGTTTAGATATAATCTCTTGAATTATATTATCAACATGATAATTATATTTTCTAATTAATTATTTTTACCTCTGGATTTTTCAATTCATTTGTTACAACATCGGTTAGGGTTTTTCATCTGAGTTTTTTCTTCTACGAGATAAATTATATTTTCACCACTAACTTATTTTTTTGCTCTATATAATACCCATTTTTATATACTAAATCATTAATAATTTTTTTTCGTAGTATTTAATACATTAATTTAATATTATTACCTTATAAGTATTACTATTTGAAATTATTCAATGTCGTATGGGACACATTATAATGATTAAATTTCATTCTCTTCAAAAATATATTTAATGATATTTCTATGGTATTTCTATTTGATTATATTATAAAATAACTGTTCTATAAAGCCATTATTTTTCTATATTATGGTCATGCATGACCTCTTTCAAGTATTAGTACAAATTTTCAAATCTTTGGTACATAAAATGTTTTTGAAAATGATATTCAGAAAACCTGACTTTACATCTCTCTTTAGTCCAAGGAAATATTTTCTTATAAAAACATTATTTATAAAAATGTTTCAAAAATTATTTAATTAGTATTTGTAATTATTTTTTTTGGTTTTTTTCATTTAACAATATTTTTAGAGGAATATTCTTATTTTTTTTCAAGATAGGACATTCTTTAATCCTTTTACCGTACAAAGGTTTTTCTTATTTTTACCCCATTAGGCTTGTATATATTTACATATATTTTTTAATTGGTGATTATTTTTCTTGGTTAAAATATAGGTTTTTTATGATTTTTTTTAAATTGGGATCTTTAATGAAAAATTTTAAAATATTTTTTCAAAACAAATGATGATTTTTTCAACAATATTTTTAAAATTTATTTTTATTTCTATTCATAATTGACAATAACCCTTAATTTCACTCCACTGCTGATATATTTTATTTTTATCATCTTTATTCTTTCACCCAATAGTTTATAATGTATTTTTCTTAGGATAATATTAACATTCAGTTTTTTAATTTATTTAGTATCCAGTTTAAATGTTGAATATCCTATGATATTTGAAAATTGAATTTCCCCTAACTTATCTATTTCATGTATTATGGATAATACTATTTATGGTACCATATAACACATTATATATGTTGTATATACCATGATATTTGTTGGATTATTTGAGGGAATTATTTTTAATTTCTACTTCTTATTCTATACTGATATTTGAAAAGTAATATTTTTTCTTCATTAAATCGATTTCTCAATATAAATTATTTTTTGGACTAGAAATTTTTTGGGGAGGTTTGAATTTATATATCTCATTGATGCATTGATATTTCCTCATGATACAAAGAATTTTTGAAAATTAAATGGGTTTCTATTCATAGTTTCAAACTATCTAGAGGATGGATAATGAAATTATAGGTTTTCTTGTACCAGAGACATGATGTCCAATAAATAATCATTACCTTTATTTTGTTTCATTAATTATTAACCATGATATTTTCACATGATAAAATATATTGATTCATTTAATTCTTAGTTTATTGATTGAATGTGACGAATTTTTTGTTAATAACTTTCCAATATTTATTTTTCGATATCTATTTATTTTTATCGAATGTGATTCCATTTATTAGATTTACATATTGATTTTAACTTACCTATTTTTTTAATGACATATTTTTACAGTTATTATGTTTCTATATAGAATATGAACTTCCATTTAGTTTATTTATTACATGGAATGTGTGTTCAATTATTTACGCTTACATATTGACTATTCTTATTGATTCATTATTTCTTATACTATACATTACCATCACTGGTCATTTGAGATGACTATTATTATATGACTTTATATATGATTCCAATATGAGCATTATGAAAGATATGCATCAATTTAATTGATATATTACAATTATAAAAAAATATATTTAATTTTAATTATGATAAAAATATTTTGAAATTAGTGAATTATTTTATCATGTCTATAACTGGTTATGAAGAATTATAAAATCTTAGTCCATCAATATTTGATTCCTTATAATCATGATAATGTAATTGATACCAAACACCAGTTCCATAAAATCCAGGGTCATATCACAATAGTTAGTATCAGAGGAAGTTTAGTAGCATCCTTTGGAACTAGATTTAGTAGAACTATAGTTTGAGAAAATATCATTGTGGTATAAATTGAGGAAAACAAATAAAATAAATTACTAGAATTTTTGTATGGAAGTGATTTTGTGTGTATTCCTAGAAATACATCCATATCTCAATACTATAATAGGATGTGGTTCAAGAATAGTTTTACCTAGTTGTAATAACTTGGACATGGGGTTCTGAGCCTAACATGGAGTTTTCTGGTTCATGACCATGGGCCTTACTTCCAACATGGATTGGAAAACCTTTTAAAAACAAATTTTTTAAAATAATATTAAAAACATCAAAAGGATATTTCTAACAAGTGATGTTTGTAAATTCAAAAAATTCATATTTGGTAAAAAGAACTATCTTTTTTTCTATAAATGTTTTGAAATTCTTTGTTCCAAAATAGGCAAGTTGATTCTTTTAAAAACATTCGTAAAATAAAAATATGGTAAATTTTCATTACCAAATCATTTTAACAACATTTTTTATAACATTTTAATAAAAAAAGGATTTTATTTTAAAAAAGGATCTCAGAATAAGGGGGCCTAGTTACATGGTAGTCCATGTGAGATTTGTACATTTCATTTTCTGTTTTATAGAGGATGAATTATGAAACATTCTAAAGATAGAAGATTACAAAAATAGTAATTATTAATCATTCCATCACTATGATTGAGTTGAAATTGTGATGAAGCAATTTAAATATGGTGGGGTGAATGTGACGCCTTAGAAATCTAAAGTAAGAGCTTTTGTATTAGATATCATGTACGACATGCGACACCAACTGCATAAGGTAATATAATATTAGAAAAATTTATTATATATTTACTATTTAAAATAGATTCTATAACTTTCAATTCATAAAACACTGATTTAGTTCGCATTATACAATAGAGTGACATTACTCATAGATTATTTTACACAAATGACTGAGTTTTATCATTTAATAATATATTATTAAAATATAATGATATATACAATAGATGTTAAATTATATGTTATGAATAGTAAAAAAACATTATGATAATCCTGATTTATAAAAATCTATAATTAATTAATTTGTTATATATTATTTAGAAACTAATAAAATAGGCAATTGGGTATAACGTTTAAATTATTATATAATACTATTTTTTTGAAAAGATTATTTTTTCTAATAAATAAATTATTTGAAATTAGTGACTAATATTAATGTAATCTATATATATATATATATAATATTCAATAAAATAATTTTTTTATTTATCCATTTGGATTGATACTTATAATACTAGAACAAACTATTTTGTACAATGGTAAACATATATTTTTATAATAGGAATTATTGAAACATTTATTGGATAACAAATTTTAAATATGAATTTTTACACAAAAATCAATTTATTAGGACTAAATAGACATCATATTTGAAATGAAAACTTAATAATTAGGTTATGTTGAATTTTTGATGTTTTCCTGAAATATATAATTTTTTTAATGAATGGTTAAAAATACTGAATTTTAGTTCAAAAACACCTTTTCATATATTTTATTTATGAAATTTAATTATATAAATAATTGGTTTTAAATTATAATTTTATAATTTTTTTATCAATTAATAAAATATATTTCATTAGAATCAAATAAAATTTGAAATTGATTATAAAAACATAGAAAACATTCAGACATTTTTACATTAAAAAACCTCCATTGGTCATCCGACCTACTAGATGAATTTTATATTTATTTTATCAAAATATAATATTGGAATTTGAAGAAATTGATTCCATATTTTTAATCAACATAAGTTATTATTTCTAATTTTACCAACAATATTTTTTACAAAAAATATTTGGTAAATTCAATAAAATTAATTTGAATTATTAATGTAAAATTAAGCTTAATAAAGGATTAAATTTATAACATAGGTAAAATTAACTATACACTTTTTTACAGCATTTATATAGATATAATTCTTCATAAACATTCGAGTATTGATTTTTTATTTTTTTGGATAATTTTTTTGATAAAAATTAGGGTACACCTATTTTTTTTTTTCAAAAATACCATGTGATTATTTTTCGTCCCTTATAAAACCCACTCCTATCCAAATCTATAATAGCTATATAATCACATTGGATCAAACATGATCTTATCATTTATATTCACTACATCCCTATCCTCAAACATTAATCCTCCCTTTGGGTAGAAATCCTTCCCTTGATGAAGTATTGATGCATATGTACGACCTACCGTCTTTATGAATGGTGAATTTCACTTCCCATTTATAAATTTTATGGATTTCTCTTAAAAAATATATAATAAGTATACATGATATTAAAATAATGGTTTAAACTATTTAAATAATTAAATTATGATCGGTGTAGTAGAAACAAAAAATAACATGTCAAAACACACTCGAAAAGTAAGGTGATTAAAACATGAAACAATAAAAAATGAATTATTTTTAACAAAAGAGTGACTAGATGTTATAAATAGATCATAAAAGATACAATAAATATTAATATGTTTTTTACAAGTTAATAACACGTTTAAATCCACATTACCAGAGGTTTAATCATGTTCATCAAAAAGGCATCGTAATGTAAGGGATTTCATCTTCATTTTAGTTCATTGGGAAATATTGAAATGTTATGATGGTAATTAGTTTATATGATGTTTCTAATTGACCTTTCAATTTTATAACATGAATACACCATTATTAAATTTAATGTAATTTAAAATGTTAATTATTTATTCTCTATGGATTTGAGTTCACTGTTTCCTTTTGGTAAATAATTTCAAAACACAGTTACTTTTCATTTGATAACATTACATTATTGTGGTTTTTAATATTCAATGATTATATGTATAATTAAATTTTCATATATTTTTTATTTTAGATTTATATTATTTATATTTATATTTTATATACATAATAAATTCCTTGATATATTTACATAACAACATTATGATTATTTTAATTGTTTAATTCAGAATATCACTGTAATTGATATTATTTATTCATGAATTTACATTAATGGAAATTATGTTATAATTTTTTATTAATCCCTTTATTTTTCTTCTCATATGATTGTTAATGATCTTTTTCAATTAATAGTAATATTTTCCTCCATTTGTTACTTCAAATTGTTTAAAATTTATTTTCAATAATATCTGAAATGATTTCTATCTTTAGTCAAGAAATATATTTTCTTTCAAAAAAAATGTTTTATAATTTTTTTAAAAATGTTTTATACTATTATAAATGTTTATTTAAATATATTTTTACATATTTAAAATATTTAAAAAATTATTTCAAATGAAACATTGAGTCTTTTTAAAAAAATTTATATTTGGATTTTATTAATAAATTAAAATGAATGCATTGTTTAACATGTATAGAATAAACACAATTTAATATAACCATAAGTAATAAAATAATTTTAATAATATTTTAAATGTTCCAATGTTTATTTTTAGAAAAATAATATATAAAATAATAAATGAGTTTTTATTTTTTAAATGTGATTTTTAATTATAATTATTTTTAAAATGTTTTACAAAAGGAAAATGATATTTTCTTCAAGAATGTTTTTAATTATATTTTTATTGTATTTCTATGAATCCATGAAATCATCCATTTATTATTACTCAAATGGGTAATTATTTTGTTGATACCATCACTAGTCTTCCAATGAGTAGTTAATTATCACATTTATATGGAAATTATTAACATTCACATCATTTATTAATTTTTATATTTTCATTAATTTTACCTTGACTTTTATCTTTCATATGTAAATTATATTTATCTTAAATGTGAATATTATTTTACCTTTATTTGTTTATTTCCATTGTTGTAAACCATTTTTATATATAGTTCTTACTATGATATAGATTTTATTATCTTTGGAAATATTTGTAAATATGGATCCTTTACTCATTAAAGATACATTTAAATAAGAAACAACATTTATGAATGATATTGATTATATAAAATATGAGTATTTTATTATTGTAATAGACTAGTTTAGACACCATTAAAATTATTCTACTTGATACCTCAATATCTCCAACAGATTAAATCATATAGAAGAAACACTTCTTGTTTGTAAATTAGAATACTCAAATTTTTCATGTGAAATGTCTTAGAAGCCGTATGATTTACTACCTTGTGAATAATATATACAGTAATGGTACCATATACCTAGGAAACATGGTATACATTAATTATACATTGCCTTCATTAATAAACAGTCATTATTATAAATGAAGTTTTCACTGTGAAAAATCATATTAATGAATCTTATAATTAGTTTACTGATTAAGTGAGATTTATTTTCAGTTATTTAACTTTTAATATTCATTATTCCTTATTTATTTGTGATACTAATGATATGGATTAACAATATTTTCTCATTTATTTATCTTTTCATATTGTTTTAGGACACCCTTACCAGTGTATTTATTAAACGAAATATATGTTCAGATATATACCATTCAATATTGATTGTGATCAATGATTGTTTATTTATTTCATTGTAAATAATCTAAAATGAGAGTTTGTGCCCCAATTTATTTATTCACGAAGATTAAATGAATTTTAATATGACTAATATTCATAGATATTCTACGTGGAATAAACATGTCTTTGAAAAAACATTTAATTTAAAATTATTATATTAAAATGTTAATTTAGAAAGATGCTTGTATCTATAAAATAATGAATTTAAAATGGGTCATAATTTCAAGATCTGAATCCCTATATCGTATTCTAATTAAATGGTAATAGAAATTAAATCTGGACTTTGGGGTTAAGAATCATACATTTGGTCTAACAAAAAGTTTTGTATAATCCTTGAAAACATCATATGGGAATATATTTATTAGAAAAAAACATATGATAAAAATTGATTATATTTATAGAAAAAAATATGAATTCCATAATGTATAATTTTAATGGGTTTTACTTGCAATACATCAATGTATGTATTCTAAAAGTGTATGTGATTATTTTATATATGAAGCTATGGGAAATAACTCCAAAAATGGAACATTATTCATGTCATGATCATTACTCGGTACACAACAATGGGTCTTAATATGAAATTTGTTTGATAATCCAACAATATTTCCTTGGGAAAATATACATTTTTATTACAAAACGTTATGTTGAATTTAAAATTATGATGGAAATGAATGACCCAGGCTAAACCATATGAAATAAAATAAAATAATTGGAAAAAAATTGATAAAGTATTTATGTATTTTGATTCAATAAATAAATTTTTGGTATTTTAGAAATATAATTATTTATATGATAATCATGAAAAACCTATAGATTTTTATATATTGTAGTAGAAAATTTTACACATTAATATAAGATGATATTGAAACCATCATGATTTATGAGTTCATAGCCTAAAAGACCTCTCTTTGGATTTTAGGTGATGCGAGTCATCCTATATTAGGTACGATTTAGATAATTTTTTTGAATTAATTGTTTTAGTGGATAATTTATTTAATGAAAATATCTTCCCATTTTATTGATAAGTGTTTTATTTTTTTGAAAAAATTTAGGGTTTATATAAAAATCATATTTTTATAATTTTTAATAAATTAGTCTATATTAATATCCAAGATAAAAAGTTTTTATATTGATTAAATTTCATAGATACCCAAGATATTTATTTTTTGAAATTGGAAAAATGACAGGCAATGCGACAACCCATCGCATCCAACATAGCGGTGGCACTCAATCCCATGAAATATTGACAATAAGGTTTTCACACCACCCACAAGCCTATATGATGTCCTTGTAAATATTACTTTATTTTATTATAAATTATATTAGAAATGAATATTATTGATTAAATAGTAGGTTTTATTATGGAAGTTTAAATTTTAATTTATTATTCGATAACTTGTGTTTACAATATTATTTTTTGAAAATAGTAATATAAAAATGTAATTCCTTTATTGTTGATCTCACCACCTGTTAAATTTATATATTATTAAATTTGGAATAAATATATTCATTGACTTGATTAAAGGGATATAATTGGAAATATATAGAAGAATTACCAAATGATGATATTGTATTTATGAAATAAAATTTAAACAATTTAGTATATTTACTTATATTCATTGATAGTAAAATAAATAATAATTTTTTCAAAAATGATCTCAAAAAATACCCTATTATGTTCACATCCAATGAATCAAATAGACCTTTTGATCATCATATATTTCTGTTTTTGAGAAACATAACATTCTATTGATTAATTAATTTTTTTTGATAAATGACCACTATCTGTCTCTATAGATATTAATACTTTTCCTCCATGATTAGGTTTCTATTTCCCACTGATTTTCTTAGATATAGATATATATTTATTTGTTATTGAATGATACCATTGTAATTCCCACTCTTTATTATTAAAAGGATATTTTAATAAAACATTGATGTTGTAGGTTTTACATCAATGGTATTTCAATATGTAAACCCCTAGATTTCAAATATCTAGTTTAAATTGTGAGAAACTACAATATATAATGTGGGTAGAATGTAACATACCAAAATTATAAAATATGATAATTTTATTTGGCAATATATGTGATAAGAAACCCCAATCTTTCAATAAAACATAATATCCTGATAAATTAAAATATATTGAGTATTTAAAATAAATACAATATATGATATATATTGAAATTTATTCAAGGTTGAGTTATCTTTTGATTCACAAAACGACATCATTCTTCAATCGATTATGTTGCACGCAACATCGATTTTTACTAATCAATAATGTATTATAAATATTTCTATTTATTATGATAGTTATGATATATAAATTGGAATTGATTTTAATAATAGGAATAAAAAAATTATTAAAATATATTTTCTACTTCAATATAAAATGAATTAATTTATTCTAATTAATTAGATGTGATAATAAAATCCAATTGAATATAAAAAAATAAGTTTTTAAGAAAATACATTTATGCACCCGATGCAGTTTGATACTAATAAATGTAAATAATAAAAATTGGGGAATTATATTAGATATATTTATATATTATATATTCAATAATTTTTTTGTATCTCATATAGTATATTTGATATATATATATATATATTAATAACATATCCAATTTTATTCAATTAAGCTATATTTTTCGGAAGGTAGGTTTATTGTCATTTAATATATCACTGGGTTTAAAAAAAAATATTGACAGTATTTTAAAAATAAATTTACAAAATAAAATTAATTTTTGAAATAAAATTCTCAAAATTATCCTTGGATGATTTTTCTAATTTTATGAGATGATTCATTTTTTATGAAAACTGAAAATTACGAAATTAAAATAAAAAATTGATATTGCATATAAATAATTTATAGTGATAAATTATATTTTAAATTTTTTTAATGTATTATTTGTTCAATAATACATAAAATAATACAATTTATTTAATTTTTATCATTTTCACATTGAAATTATATACAAACGTTTTTCTTATTTTTGAACATTTTAACTTTAAAAACCATCTTTCTATTCATGTTTACAAGAATACTTTTAATATATCTTTTTTCACATATGTGAATTTAATTTGATAAAATGGATTAAATTTTTGTATGATAATAATTTATAATTTTTAATAAATTAAACATAATTGATTTAAAAATGAGTTTAGATAAAATAGTTATATAATATTATAGTGATTATGGTAAAAATGAGTTTACTTAGTGGTTAATAATAAAATATAATGTCATTAAATTCCACAAAACATTTTCAAAATCGATTTAATGGAAATATTTAGACTATATAACATTTTTGGAAAATAATATATTTATTGTAGGATCATGATGTTAGGGATACCTCCAAATAGTGTTTACTTTTTTGAATTTGGAGTAATGCCACTCCTCCTCCACTAAAAAAGAGAACTAAATCCTCTAAATTATTCACTACTATAAAGAAATTTTGACCATAAAAATCTAAAAAAATCACTTCCAAACATGAATTACTCAATCCTTAATGGAAAATATTTTTCACAAGGTGAACATAAGAAGTAATTTGTGAAATCCTAAGGAGGATACCCACAAAAGAGGTAATTTGTTTCTAATGCCTTTTTATTTTATACCATTCTATAAAACTGAATTTTATTATTATATCATTATTATATAATAAAAAATAAAAAATAAAATTATTTGTTTTTATGTTATGGTAATGACCTAAAATGAAAGACACATCCATCAAATGGGATATACAATCATCATTCTTGTTTAAGGCAGACAACCTCCTCACCAACAGATGTCAATCGTTCTTCCATTACCACCATTCAAGGTTAGGAGTATTGATTAAATAAAAGTTTATAATATATATATATATATATGGTATTTTTAATTCCTTTGTGATTTTTTAATTATTATACAACACAAACATTCAAGATTTCAATTTTGAGGGAATATGATAATATTGTCCTTATGTACGGCAGCCTACCACAACCAGAGGCGATGTGATTATTTCTCATATTAAATGAAATGTATTAAGGATGATTTTAATGAAAATATGTCATATATATAACATAAATATAATAATTTATTTATAATATAAATATCTATAACTTTTATTTATCTCTTTTAATTTGATATGATAATAGAAGTATTGTTCGTGACTACGTACGGTCTACTGTCTCCATGAATGATGAATTTCACTTACCATCAATATATTTTATGGTTTAAAATTATTAAATATATAATAAATATATATTATAGGATATAATTTTATAAATTATAATGATTAAAAATACATGATTTTTAGAAGAGAAAAAAATATCATGTCAAAACGTACATGAAAAACAAGGTGATTAACATAAAAAATAATTAAAATAATGAAATATTAATATGAAACGAGTGACACAATGTTATAAATGTATAATATATGATATTATAAATGTTAATATGTTTATAGTATAAGTTAATAAAATTTTTATTCTCACTATTCATGTGGTTATATCACATTCAACAAAAGGATGGCATGTGGTAATTTTTTTCTTATCAATATAATTTCATTGGGTATTATTATCATCATACACACCAAATTACATTTATATGGTATATATAATATCAATTTACATCTAATGTATGGAATAATATATTATTTATGTTATATTGTTTTTTAGTATTAATTATTTCATTTAAAGGTATTTGAATAAAACATTACGAAGTGGAAAATAATTTCATAACAAAATATATTTTCATTGGGTTATATTATATCCTGGTAATCATTAATATTCAATGATTATGTCTAATTTTTTTTAATATTTTCTATTTATATTTTATGTATGTTGGTTTATATTTGATATAAATAATCAATTCATTATTTCATTTACACATCATTATTTTATTTATTTTGAGGGTTTATTTTGTAATATTATTTTAATCGTGATGGGTTATTCTTGAATTTCAATTAATATAAATTTTATGATCACTATTTAAAAGGCCAAGTAAATCTATTATAATGTAGATATTAATGACCATTTTAAAATAATATATTATTTTTTAGACTTTTTGGTGTATAATATAATTTTGGAAATATTTTCTGGAAAATTGCACTTCATTTCACTATACGGTTAAAAATATGTTTCTTTAAAATACCATGTTTTATAAAAAAGATATTCAATTTTTTAACCATATAAAAACTATTTATTATAGGAATTTTCTTCCATTTTTAATGATTATAAATTTTTAAGTGGATTAATTCATTATTTTCTATAAAAATATCATATGGATTTCATCAAAAAATTTAAAGGAGAATAGTTTTTCATGTGTATGGGATGAATGGAATTTTTTTTCATGACTACTGAAATTTTTTCATGATATTTTTATATCATTAAAATGCTATTTTTAAATAATAATATTATTTATTTTTGTTTGATATTTTTTCTTTTTAAAGTAAATTAATATAAATGAATTTAAAGAAAATAAAAATTAAAAGAATATTTTACTAAAAAAAATTTAAATATATTTTAATATTATTTATATTCATCAATGACAGATTAATTTTTTCATACTCTATTGGGTAATTTTTTATATAATCCTTAATATTTATTTGGATGTTTAATGATCACATTGACCAAGGAATGAACTAACCTTCACATCCTTGATTTATATTTTTGTTATCAATAACATCACTTTGAATTATTCACTCTCTTATAGAAATTAAATTTGTCCTACATGTCAATATTATTTATCATGGATATGTTTATTTCATAGACCAAATTACATTTTTTTATATAGCGTTTTAATTGAGAATTATTTTATTATCTAGAGAAATACGGAAAAATCAATATCCTTTACACAATACTGATACATTTTAATAAATAACATCATTTTGGAATTAAACTAATTGACTCATATATAAATAAATATTGGGTCTGGTATGACAGAGGTTGGGAACCATTTAGAGTAATCCCCTCAATAAATCTATCTTCTAATTAGATGAAATTGGTTGGGAACAAAACCTTTTAGTTTCTAAACATGCATGTTATAAAATCTCATGTGAAATTTCTTGACAGTGGTTTTCTAAAACATCTTATGAAATGTGTTAATAGAAAAGGTACCGTGTTCTCAGGAAAAATATAATACATTATTTATGATTTACTATTATTTAAAATAATTAATGATTAAATATGTGATTTCCAATAAAAAAATATATGGATACCTTTTATTTTATGTTTATTTATTAAATGTAACGTGATTTTATATTTTTAACTGTCCATATTGGTTATTTATTGCCCATCCAAGATAGTCATGTTAATGATTAAATGTATTTTTGTAGTTATTTAAATTTAAGTATTGTTTAGTCACTCCTTTAAAAATTTATTTATTAAATTGAATGTGTTCAGTTTTTTATATTTACATGTTTATTATACTTGGAAATTCATTAATACATCAATTGTACATAACTCTTACTAATCAATTGAGCTCACCCATGTTTTGTTTCCATTCTGTAGGATTCCAAGAACATTATTGGTAATGAGATATAAAGAAATTCTAGGTGGAATATAGTTATCCTTGAATGTAATTACACTTTAATTTAGGAAATCAAATTTAATGTATGATTCATGTTTCTGTATAGTTCATGATGACTAATAAATTGATCACTCCACCATGATACAATTAAATATATATTATGTCAATGTAATAGAAGTGGGCCATATCCTTGTACTTATAGTTTCGAGGACACTACATTTTAACTCTAATTTTCATCCATGTCCTTGTTAATAAAATATTTTATTATTGAAATGATTTTTTATAAATGAAATTGATATCTATCTTCCAAATTTTCTAAAATAAATAAAATCATCAAACATAATGATTTAATTTCCTAACCAATGATGAAAATAATTTTTTATTTTAATATATACGGTTTAAAAAACTCTTCCCAATACAATAATCATTTTATTATTCTTGTATTACATTACATAATTTAATGTTTTCTTTTGTAAAAATCCATTATTCAATTTATTCAACATTATTGTATTAAAAATGGGGTCATAATGTTTTTAAAATTTTGGTATTGAAATTGAGTTTTAAAAATAAATGGGTATTTTTATATCTGAATGTTATTTGAATATGATTTTAAAAATGTTTTTCAAATGAAAACTTATGAGAAAGTGTGTTAATAAAATGTATTATTCTTGATATGGAGCATGAAGTTTATTTTAGAATGTTTATGTAACATTATAGATCACAGTTGTACTAGTTATAACTTATATAATAATTGATCAATGATAGCGATTTAATGAATTTAGTAATAATTATGCTCTATGAAAAATTATATTATAAGTTGGCCATTTTGTTGTTTAAAACCATAATAATTCCCTTTGGATTTATTGAGATTATTTTCCATAGAATCTATATGAATTATATATGTTTTATTATGAATATTAAATGAATTATATTTTCTCAAAAAGTTATATGAATTGTTATATATAAAAAATAATAATATCCTTTCTAGGTAAAAAAGTTATGTTTTGAAGAAATATATTTTCATGAGATTTCATTTTTGTTGATTAGAATGACAATTTCTTTTATTTTTTTTCCTGGAATAGAATAATGTTACCATTACATGTTTTTAATATGTTTTACAAAGGATTTTAGGATGTGAAAGGGAAATTAAGAGTTCAAGATGGAATTCATAATAAAATTTCATTAACTGAAATAATATTTTGTTTTAAATGATTTTAATATTGGAAAAAGTGGATACTCAATGGATTTTTCCACATTATGTTATATGGTTTTGTTACGTATATATTTTGACCAACTTTTCAAATACAGAAAACTGAACAGATCCAAAAATGTAATAGAACAAATTATTGACATAAATCTAAATATTATGTTATTTATTATAATTGATCTATATATATATATATCCTAGAAAAAGAAATATATACTAGAAATATCTAACCATAATTCAAAGAATTATTCTTACCTGTTTGAACTCCTTATTCTTTGGAAAATTCTACTTACAATACCAAAAAATATTTCTAAGGATGTTTTGATAACCCAACTATTGTATATTTTAATTGGGGATGAATTTAAAGAATATAATATAATCATGTATTTCTGAATCCAATGGCTTTGGATTTGTGAATATTTCGTGAGAGGAGTTCCATTTTATAGGTGCGTGAGAGGATCCTTTGGGATTTTTTTTAAATAAAATAGATTTCCCATGATTTTCACATTCATGAAGGATTTAAATATTGATTATTCTTGATGATTAAATGAAATAATATCTACATATATCCATAAGATATAAATTAGACATTTTGTTTGGTAATATTAACCATTATCAATTTAGTTTACGCCATTGGTAAAATCGTTTTATATTTTACAATAGTAGGTAATTATTAATGTTTTTAATATTCATTATGACAAAAAAATACGTTGAAATTATTATATAATTTTAACTATATATTAAAAAATTGGAAATCTATATATATATATATAACATATGAAAAATAATTTATTTTAAAATTAATCATAAAAACATGTTGAAAAATAATTTTTTCAAAAGGGAATATAACAGAAATATATATTTATTAATACTAATATACCAAAATAAATGACTTATATGAACTAAATTGGATTAATAATTACGTGAATAAAATATTATTAAATTTAAACATTTTACAAAAAAATATGACTGTAAATTCAAGATATAAAATTGGTTTTTAATAAATAAAACATTCTTCAATACTCAATAAAAATTAAATTTTTAAATAAATAATAATATTAATAGTAAGATAATTTTGACGTGTTAATTTCAATGATAAGGTTAATTATATAAAATATATTTTCTATCTTCTAAAAAACTGGTTTGTTACAAAATCCTGTTTTAGAAAAATATTGATTCTAATCATATATGTATATTTATTATTATAACATTGTTTAAATAATATTTAGAATAATGATAAATCATTTTATTGATTATATATTAAATTAATTTCATTATATAATTAAATAATATTTCATATATTAATTTATTATTATAAAAAAAACTTTTTTTTGATATAATATTTTTTAGAATATTTTTTCATTGAAATATTTTTTTTAAATTATAATAAATTTATTTCAAAAAATTTATTTTATACAATAATAAGCCCTATAATTTTCATAATTTTTATAGTTATATTCATTCCCACCTATTTAATTTCCCTGATAATACATCCCTAATTAAATATTTTTATATTATAACATAGTTAGTTTAATAGTTTATTTGTGTGTAATGCATTGTATAGAGAAAATAAATTTTATTTGAAGTTAAAACTACATCATAAACACATTGGGTGTTCTGATCAACCAACCCAAGTAAATTTTTGGATCGTAATTTGAAACTCAACTTAATAATCATGGATTTTTTTTGAAAATTCATTTGGGAAAAACCAACATATTAATGGGGTTGATAAAACTCCCTCTTAAAAAGAGGGGAAGAGAAATGTTAATGTAATATATTAGAAAAAAACCATGTTTTTAAATAATATAATATTAATAGGTATTTATTATATAAACAAGGTGGATAAAAAATCAATTAATTTTTGTGAGTATTAAAGGGCATGATCATGATAATTATAACAACCAAAAATCATTAAATATGTGATGGATGAAAAGACCACTGAATCATTATAAAAATGTAAATCTATGAAAAATTATTTAAATATCATCATTTCAATGTCTGGGGATTCATTCAGTTTCATTTATCTGAGTTGAATATTTTTATAAATAATTCCATTAAATTAACTTATTACACATAATAATATATTCAAAAAGAGTGAAATGTTAATTGATTTGTCTCTAATTAATTATTTAAAAAATTGAATAGAATGTGTTACACAATTTTTTATATTATTATAATTCAACAGTAACACCAAAGGATCAAGAGAACACATTCCTAAAATTATTAACAATAACACTCCCCAAAATAATGTGTGGAAAAATAGAATCCCAATTATTTGAATTGTTTGGTATAACATCCCCTGTGGTAAATTTAACTATTATATTAAATGAATTTTAATCACTCGTGAAGTCTCATATTGAGATTTATATGAAGAAATGTTTTCAAAAAAAGGAACCATAAAATTAAATATTCTTCACAAAGATAATTCACCATTATCCCTTAACATATCTATCATCTTTGAAAACGTTTACTGTTAGAACCTCTGTATAACATACCACAGTTTTAAAAGCAGAAAATTATATTTTATAGAATAAAATAAACACAAAAATGAGTTTATCCTTAATTAAACATAATAATATGTTCAGATATCAGAACACATTACTCTCATTTTATATTCCATTACAAAAAACACATAGATGTTTACGTTTGATATGTTATTCATAAAACACCATGTAATTTGAGAGACCCATGTTGTATTTTACCATTATAACAATGATGTTAAATTGGACGGTATAAATAATATAAACTACATTATGAATTATATAAATACATTTATTTTCTAAACAATATAATTTATGACAAAAAATTAGTAAATAATAAATCAATTTCAATTTATCTGATATTCCTCTTTAATATTATGTTTTGATAAAAATATTTTTTTATTAAATTTCATAAAATATATTATAATAAATTATTTGAATATTAATGTAATGTATGCGATAAAATTAATATAATTTTCCGAATCATAATAAAATATATAATTTTGATGAAATTTATCTATCCTATAGTAAATAGTTATTTTTATAAGAATAGTAAAAATTAGCGATTTTTGTAAAAAAAATTCATTGAAATAAATTAAATAATTTATAAGAAACAATATGATTTAAATAGTATTTTACTTGACTTAGTTATTATTTAGTCATATATAATTAACATTATTTTTTTATCATCTTTATGTTATCTTTTAGTATAATATTTTTTTAAAATAGTTTATTATAAAAATGTTATAATATGAAAAATGTTTCCCCATTTTAATTATTTAAATTAATACCTAATGGGGAATGTTTTAAATGAAATGAATAGTATACATATCCTTAGAAATTAACTCATTTTCATATAACTATAATAGTTACTCATAGTGTTTATATAAAATCATCATTTCTAAAAATATAAACATCTTAAAAACCTGATGTCTTGTCACATTTGTAGGTTTAACATTAAATTACATTTTTAAAATTATTCAAAATTAATTTTAATAATTGAAATCCATATTTGGAATCATAATAATTTATAATTTTTAATAAGTCCAGTATAATTTTTGACCATAATCATTGATGAAAATATTTAAAAATACTCACAACGATTAGGGTACGAATGATTTTAAATATACAGTAATAAATAAAAATAATGCTTAAAATGACATAAACAATTTCCCAAAACTATTTTTAAGGAATTATTTTTACCCTTATGAACAAATGAAATATATATATGAGTGTGTGTTTTTAAGAAAAATGTTTGTTTTTGTGACCTATATAATTAGTTATGTAATAATAATTAAAAAAGAGAACCTAATTTTAATTTAATTTCTATAAGGCATTGTGATTGGGTGAAAAAAAATTATTTTTAGTTATAAATAATAATATCAAATATAAATGATAATATATACAAGTTATTTATATTTAATTATTTCATTTTAATTTGTTACATAAAATGACTAAGGAATTCCAACAAAGTAATTAAATAGTTAATAAATAGGTAAAGTACTTATTAAAAAATAATAATTGATTGTTAAATAGAATTAATTATTGTTTTACATTAATTTTTTAGACATATATTTTTTTTTATAGATTTACAAATATATTTTCCAATTTCATAAATGTATTTATATTTTTTATGTCAATTTAAATGAATAATATCAAAATTGACAATAATATAATTTAATGAAAATTTATTTTTATTAGGTGATTTAGGATGAAAAAAGTTCTATATTATTCCATGTTATTTTTAGATTAATGAAAATACACGAAATGTTCCATTAATTTGAAAATTTTTCTTTTGTAATTACTATAGGGATAAAAAAATATTAAAAAACTCTTTAAACTCAGTTATGATTAAAATGGTTCCTTTTCATGATCATGTGCTTGTGTTAAAATAAATTATCATAATACAAAGTTTTTTTATTTAATAATTTATATTTAACAAATATAATAATTGGTTATAAAATATCTAATGTTTATCACATTAGTTAAGTTTTACTGTATATATTACAAATGTTATTGAAAAAAGTTACCAAAATAAATTACCAAAATGATAAAAATAAGGTGACTTAGATGTTAAGGAACAAAATGATTCTAATGTGGCTTTCATTAGGCGATGGAGTTGTTTCTCAATAATATCATCCCTATAAAATTGTAATTATCAATTTTGAATAGAATTTATGTAATATTGACCTCTAAAAATCCAATATAATGTATTATTTACATGAATACCACTCCAACTCAATTATAGAAGAGAACTCCCTACTAAAATATTATCCCACATCTCAAAACAAATAGATCATAAAAAACATCCAAAACTCATTTCCAAACAACCTATACCTAAATGTAGAAGCATTAAATTGGTTATAAAACCAATCAAAGAAGGGAGTTTGTTATTACCAAAAGGAGTTACCTGGAGAAGAGGTAATGTTCTTCAATGAGAATTTTTTATTTCCTTATTTTTCAACCCATTAAATTATTCATATAACATGATGATATAATATCCTGTGTATATTCCATATAATGAAATTTTTTATATTATCGTTATAATTTACAACCATACATGCAACCATCTAATGGTTTATGAAATCCTAAATCATGTGAACATCATACTACCACCTGGTGAAATGATGTCATTCATTTATCCATTAACAACTCTCAATGTTTTGTATAATGATGAATATAAGGTATATAATTGATAATTATAACATAATTTGTAAAGACCTGAAAATTCTGTGGAAATGTTTCTGTTAAATACATTAGAATTTTACAAGGCCGTGAAAGTTGACGGTGTATGATTCCGAGTCACGGTTTGCCCAGAATCAATTTCTGAAGTTTTGTTTGGGTACGTATAGTAAACATACGAGTGGGTTTTTATAACTTCTGAACCAGTGCTCGGAATTGAAATATGAGGGCACCGTTGAACTCGTAGTGCCAGTTTTTGCTTAAGGAGACTTTCACTTTGACAGTAGTGAGTCGGGAAGATAAGTGAGTTTCTGGGTTTTCTTGGAAAATAATAAAATAATGTGAGTGTCACTTTATTTTTATTTGAGCCATCATGTGGGTTTTTGGTGGTTAAAATCTCCTCATGGATATTGGAGGTGGGGAAACCACACCGTAACCTCCAATGAGATGTTATAGTGGAGGGGACCACCCTAACCTAACCTCCCGTGGGAGTTTAAAACATGCGGACCACATGGGGCTAAATCCCCTATTAATGGTGGAGAGTAAAACCGCTAAACTCCCCCTCATTAACGAGGTAGAGCCTCTTGGTCTCCCCTTTAATTAATTGGTGGAAACTCCCCTAATTAATGTGTGCCAACACTCATGAATTTATTAGTAGAGCTAGATTATTAATTTACCAATTTCAATTTTGTGTCAGCAACTA
The DNA here is from genome assembly GCA_963277665.1 of Viscum album. Lineage (NCBI taxonomy): Eukaryota > Viridiplantae > Streptophyta > Magnoliopsida > Santalales > Viscaceae > Viscum > Viscum album. Next base: position 195,256,593 of record OY728127.1, read on the forward strand.
AATAATAGACAAACTCAATCTATTATTATTTTGCTTGGCATTTATCATTTGATGGAGCATGGGAAGTGAAGATCTTGGGAGAAAAGTTCTTCCAATGAAGAACTCTCCACTGAAAAAGAATTCTCCACCTACGAAGAATGACAACCTTCATCGACTTATTCCCTAGGATCCTACCAATGTGGGGAATCTTCAACTGAACTACCCTCTAAATCATCACCAACAAGCCGACACAGCTCAGGATTGGGAGTGTGTGGTGAAAGCGACGAATGAAGAACTCCTTCGTCTTCTTCCCGTGACTTCAACATCGACGAATGACAATCAAATATAGGGGTTTATTTTGTGTAATTTTCCTTTTATTTTTCTCTTATTCGGATTGGAAAGGAATCGTCATGTGGTTGTAAAAAAATTATTGTTCATCTTTCTTACTCATTGATGAGCCAAGTGTTACCACTCTAAACCTAGAGTTTGCGGGCCAAACCAACATGGCCCAACCCCTCCACTATTCTTATTTGTGTTGTTTCTCAGCATGACGACGAAGCGGCGTTGAAGGGGATGAAGGCACATGCAAAGGTTACGCTTACCAGGGCCTCCGCGAACCGTGCTTCCCCAGCGGCGTTCCGGTGCCCCAATCGAGTTGGCTCCATGGGCCGATCTGCCACTGACATCCTGCACGCCCCGGCCGAACCCCTTCGGCCCGCACTGGCCCGAGCCGCATAGGCCCCAACCGTGCCAGCCCAGCCTCCTGCCCGCATTCCGGCTTGGCTGCGCCTTGCCCGGCCGCCCGCCCGCTCACCTGGCACCCTTCCCGGCCGCCTGCCAATTAGGACACGCCCTACCCTACTACCCACCGGGCCGCTTGGCGCCCTGCCCGACCGCCCACCGGCCAACCTAGCACCCCGCCCAGCCACCTCCCAGCCTGGATGCGCCCTTCCCTACTGCCCGTCGGCCCGCTGGGTGCCCTTCCCGGCCGCGTTCCCGCCTGGACATGCCCTGCCCAACCACCTCCCGGCCACCCGACCTCCCTAACCGGCCCTTGACCCCCCTCCCAACACCCTGGACAAACCGGCCCGGTCGCGCCCTCCTGGCCAAACCATCCTCGCGGCCTACTGGGATGGGCCCAGTGGGCTGGGCCGAACCTAACCGGATGGCCCACCCAATGGGTCAGGCCAGACTCAACAGTTCTGACCGGGTCAACCCACACCAGGTCGACCCAGACCAGGTCAGGCCGGGTCAGGTCAGGCCGGGTCGGTCCGACTTGGTCGGACCGGACCGGGTCCCACCACGACCCTTTACTTTCTTTTGGACATATCTTTGGCACCAGACGACCGTTTGACGAACTGTCAGTGGCGTTGGTTTTCATAGACCGTGATAGACCCATTGAGTATAACCCACTAGAGTTTGGGGTAAAGTTGAGATATGGTCATGTGGGATCATACACGAATCCAACCGGCCCCTTGGGACTGAAAGGCTAATAACTCAAAGGATCGGGCATCCGATTGATGCACTGTCTCTTGTGTTGAGACCTCTATGATGTGGTAGACCTTTGAGATACTACTTCTTGAAACTTCATGGTAGTTGGAGCATTGAACAGTAGCTTGTAGAGTGGATCTTCTGGAGATGAGCGGGAATTTGTGTGGAACCTAGTAGTTGGCTGAGACCTAACGAATACTGATTGTTTGACTCGGAGTGACTCTTCTGGCCCAATGGGGAGTGCTTTAGTGTCTCAGAAGATCCACAATTGGGAGAGACTTTGTGACGCAATATACCCATGGTACGCGACAAGAGGAGTACCTCTGCAGATTATGAGGGGGGTCACCTCTGTGTGACGTTGTCGACCCACAGTGGGGAGTGCCTCTGTGTGACGCGGCAGACCCACAGTACTCAACTGGAGGAGTACCTCATCAGTCCAAGGATAGTGGGAAGCAACTCTGTGTGACACGGAAGGCCCACTAAACTCAATAGAAGAGGATTTCTCCAGTAGCCGAGGTTTTAGATTGATGTTAACCCAAAAATAAAATTCTAGTTGAGCTGAGTCATTAAGTTTTGGGTTTTCTTCATCACTGTGATGGATTACATGATTTCATAGATATATGTATGGGAATATACCTAAGTGGGGTTATCTATTGATTTCATGCATTGTGGTTTATCCTTGTTGTATTTTTTGAGACCTTAAGGGTCTCGGGGTCCCTACTAAGTATCGTTATACTCACCACTGCACATGCTATGCCCGCACCTCATTGTATTGGTTGCAAACGACAGACATCGCTGACTGAGGATGAGAGTACCATGACATGACAGTACCTGGAGGTGGAACATATGACGTGTCAATACGCGAAGGAGACCGAGAGACATTGAGTGCTAAGGAGGCTATCTGTAACTACCCTTCAGGTAGGATCCGTGATGGATGATCCAGGAGTTGTTCTTCACCTTTCAGTTGTTTTTCCCTTTTTAGTTGTACTTGTTTTCAGTTGTACTTTTATTTTCCTATTGGGTTGGTATTCCGACCCCTCAACTTTCAGCACTCTTTGTATAAAGTTTTACTTAGTGTTTTTCTTCTAGCTCATACTGAGTTGTGTGCATTTTCATGTTTTAAAGGAAATGCCTTTTTAGTTTTGGGATTTATGACTTTGGTGTTAGTCGTCAGCCCCTGGACTATGGATGGCAGGCTTGGGGTAGACACAGAACGGGCCCCGAGGGACGGTTCGTGACAAATTGGCATCAAAGGAGCCGGTTCTACCATAGAAAATAGGACTCATATCATTTCTATGAAGCAATAGTGTTAAGGGTACTGAGTGTGGTTTTCAGTTTATAGAGTCCAGTGATGGTGCAGTGACCGATGTATTTAGACACCAGGACCCTAACTACTGATCTCCAACTCAGTGCATGAAAACACTGATTTCCTATGTGTTTTCAAAAGTTTTCATTAAGTTAGCTCAACTAGGATAGCTCACCAGGTATAATCATTTGACCATGTTTCATCTGTTCCTTTCAGGATGCCTCCCCGTGGATGACCAGCTAGAGCCCTGAGAGTTGTACACACGGATATCCCACTGCGCGATGAGGCCTCAGTGCAGAAACCTTTTCTAGCATAGGAACCAGAGATACCACTCCATGTTGGTCCACCGATTCCACCAGCCCCAGCAGTAGATTATGCACACCGATTGAGCGTGTTGCATGAGTTCCAGTTCCAGAGGCCACCTATGTTTAGTGGAGAGACAGACCCGCAAGCATCTGAGGATTGGCTGGAGGCTGTGGTCAGATTCTTCAGACTAGTAGGGACACCAACCGACTTCATGGTGATTCTTGCTGCCATCCTTCAATAGGTAGCAGCAGGCTGATGGTGGAGTTTGATGCTCCAAGTCCATGACAAGATGACATTACTATGGGCAAAATTTGAGAGTCTGTTTCGTGCAGAGTTTGTTCCAGTGACCCTACGTGATGTGCGCATATAAGAGTTACTTAATCTGCAGCCGGGCAGCATGACGGTGTCATAATACTCAGCGAGGTTCACTGACCACTCACGCTACTCCAAAGATATGGTACGAGACTCATTCTTCAGGGCCCGGACCTTCCAGTAGGGGATCAGGTGAGAGATCAGGGCTTTGATGATCTCCCTCATCATCCCGATGTAGTAATGGGTGTTGGAGTGAGCCCTCTTAGTGGAGAGTTTCCTTGCTGAGCAGTCTCCAATAGTGAGATCCACCACTAGTCAACATGCAGCGGAGTCTTATGCAGCTGGTAGTAGATAGATGTATTAAAGGTAAAAGAGGAACAAACCCACGGGTGGATAACCGTATGACTTAGGATCTATTGTATGGGGCACCTGGGGTAGAGAAACACACGCTAGGAGCAGGCAGTGTTACTCATTTGGTGGGCATGGTCACATGGATCGTGACTGTCCGACCCGCCATTTGGACAATCTGCAGACAGTCGAAGGACCGCCCAGGAAGAGACAGAGATTCGATCATGGTAGTCTGTAGGGAGAAGGAAGATGTGGCAATGGAGCTGGTCGAGTAGCTAGTGGTGGGAGATGTTTCGAGGTGTTACCACCACCACCACCACGAGGATGTCTGCCCCGACCACAGGGAGCAGGTGGACAGGCGAGAGCTCAGTTTCAGGAAGATGAATCATATAACCATGGTTCTCCAGATATTATTTGAGGTACGATCTATGTCTACTCCACATTAGCTTCAGTACCGATATACATAGGTTCCAGTCACTCTATCATTTCCACTGCCAACGTTCGTATCTCAGAGATTCCAACAAATTCATTGGCTCGATCCTAATGGATAAATACTCCTATGAGAGAAGACTTGATGATTACGTACTTGTTCCAGGAGTGTGAGCTTACTCAAGGAGGTGAGATATTCAGTTGGAATATCCTAGTAGTGGCATCGAGGCCTTATGACACCATCTTGGGTATGGACTGGTAATCTATAGTCCATGATCAGAATGACTGTATTAGGCGCAAAGTGCAGGGTGTTCGCACGGATGGGACTAGTTTTTATCACTGGCGAGAAGGGGGCCTTTGCATCATAGGATAGACTTACTCGAAGGATTGTGCAGCTAATCACTCATCAGTTGGCTTGCCTTACCCTCAAAGCAGTTGATGTGGAGAGTCCGACTTATCCTTTAGTGGAGGACCAGTACATGGTTGTTTTCCCTAATGATGTCCCAGGTCTACCTCCTTGCAGAGAGGTGGATTTTTACATTGACCTGTACCCCAGGACGACACCGATATTTACACCAACATATAGTATGACTCCTTCTGAGCTTCGTGAGCTATGAGTACAGCTAGAGGACTTTTAGAGGAAAGGATTCCCCCGACCTAGTGTTTCTCCCTAGGAAGCCCTGATTTTTTTCACCAAGAAGGTGGATGGGAGTTTGAGGAATTGTGTCGACTACCATTGCCTAAATCAGGTGACAATGAAGAACATGTACCCACTCATGAGGATTGATGACCTCTTTGATCAACTAAAGGTAGAACGGGGATTCTTGAAGATAAACCTCAGATCAGGCTATCAACAGCTAAGAGGTCGAGATGTGGATGTGCCGAAGATAGCCTTCAGTTGTTCGTACGACCACTACGAGTTCTTGGTTATGCCCTTCGGCGTGACTAATTTTACAATAGTGTTGATGGGACTCATGAATAGGATTCTCCATCCATACCTCAATCACTTTGTTGTAGTTATCATCGATGGCATTCTGATTTACTCGACCACTAAGGAGGAGCATGCCTACCATTTACGGGTAGTACTGGACACACTCCGAGAGCAGAAAATTTATGGTAAGCTCTCGAAGTGCCAGTTTTGGATCTGAGAGGTTCACTTTTTGGGACACATCATCTCGTAGGCTGGTGTTTCAGTGGATCCAGAGAAGATTGAGGTGTTACTTTCTTGGGAGCCACCCAATAGTGTGACAGAGGTACGAAGTTTCCTGGGTTTGGCTGGTTACTAACAGAGATTCGTTCTAGACTTCTCCATAGTTTCAGCACCTTTATTAGCCTTGACTAAGAAGGGGAAACACTTCGTATGGTCGGAGAGATCCCAAATGAACTTTCAAGAGCTGAGTGAGAGGCCGACTAGTGCCCCCCATTTTGAGGCTTCTAGAGGAAGGAGTATGTTACACAGTGTACTGTGACGCCTCATGGATCGGACTTGGGTGTGTCCTCATGTAGGAGAGAACAGTGATCGCATATTGTTCTCGACATCTGAGACAACACGAGTAGAACCACACTACTCATGACCAGGAGTTAGATGCATTGGTCTTCACCATGAAGATGTGGTGACACTATCTGATGGGCGAGCTTCTTACTGTGTAATCTGATCACAAGAGTCTCAGGTATATCTTCTGTCAGAAGGACATGAACCTGATATAGTGGCGATGGTTGAGTTCCTCCAAAAATATGACTTTGAGACAGTCTATACTCCTAGAAAGGGGAACATTGTAGCAGATTCACTCAGCAGGAGATCTGGTATATAGCTGCTAGGCGAGGTGACAGAGCAGCAGACTGCCTTACAGATATCCTTTGTGGATAGAGATGGAGAAGCCTTTCTACAGTCACATATAGTCACTCCCCCACTTTTCAGCGATTCGGGGAGGGAAAACATGGGGATGATAACCGGGAGACACGACGTGCTCATATATCCATAGGGCAGGCACCTGATGGATTTTCTGAAGTTTGGGAGCACGTCATCCTCTTCATAGGATGTAATTTGGTACCAGTGACACTTCAGGTGGATGTGTTGAGGGAGTTCCACACATCCCCTCTAACAGTACATCTAGGAGTGGTGAAGATGTACCATGACCATCAACAACATCACTGGTGGATAGGTTTGAGGAAGAGGGTAGCAGAGTTTGTCTATCGATGCCTCATTTGTCAGCAAGTGAAGGCAGAGCACCAAGTACCAACAGGCTTGGTACACCATTTAGAGGTCCCAGATTGGAAGTGGGATGGTATATCCATGGAATTCGTGACAGAACTTCCTCGTATATCCAGGGTTCATGACTTGATTTGGGCGATCGTTGATTGACCCATCAAGTCAGCCCACTTCCTACCGATTAGAGAGTAGGGCTTAGTAGAGATCTTGGGACGCCTCTATGTGCAGGAGATTGTGTGGCTACATGGAGTACCCTCTTCTAATATCTCCGATCATGATGCATGATTTACATCCTAGCTATAGAAGGGGTTTCATGAGGCTTTCGGGATGCAGCTTCATCTGAGCACCACCTTACATCCTCAGACTGATGGCCAGACTAACATGAACATTCAGACCCTCAAGAACATGCTATGTGAATGCTTCCCTGACTTCGGTCATAGCTGGGAGGATAACTTACCTTTGGTAGAGTTTGCATACAACAACAACTATCACTCAACCATTGGGATGTCATCTTTTGTGGCGTTATATGGCCGACCTTGTAGATCACCCTTGTGTTGGACTGACCCATGGGAGTCAGCACTAGCAGGACCATAGATGATACAAGCTACCATAGAAATGGTGAAAAGCATCCATGAGCAGATGAAGACTGCATAGAGCAGGAATAAGTCATATGCTGAAAGGAGATGGAGACCCCCAGAGTTTGAGGACGGTGAACACGTCTTCCTATGGGTCTCACCTCGATGAGGTTTACATAGATTTGGTTGAGGCAGCAAGTTATCTCCGAGATTCATCGGACCATTCCAAGTCCTCAGTTGGGTTAGAAAGGTGGCATACCACTTAACTCTTCCACCTCAGTTGCACCGAGTGCATGATGTATTACATGTATCCCAGCTGAAGAGATACATGCATGACCCTTCTCACATCATCGACCATGGAGTGTTGGATGTAGACGATGGGAAAACATTTATGGAGGATCTAGTGGATATTGAGGATCGACAGGAACAGGTCTTACGTGGATGGTCGATACCTCTGGTGCGCATTCGCTGGAAGCATGGGAACCTCTAGGAGAGGAAATGGGAGTGGGTGCCTCAGATTCATGCTCAGTACCCCCACTTGTCCCCATAGTTCGAGTTGTATCTTACGGGGATGTAAATCCCTGAGGTGGGGAGAATGTAAAGGCCTGGAAATTCCATGGAAATTTTTTTCTTAAATACACAGGAATTTTATGAGTCCACGAACGACGTATGATTCCGAGGCACGGTGTGCCCAGAATCAATTTCTGAAGTTTTTTTCAGGTACATTTCGTAAATGTATGAGTGGGTTTTTATATCTTTTGAACTGGTGCTCGGAATTGAAATATGAGGGCATTGTAGAACCCGCAGCACCAGTTTTTTCTTAAGGAGACTTTCACTTCGGCTGCTGTGAGTCGAGAAGATACGTTAGTTTTTGGGTTTTCATGGAGAATAATAAAATAAACTGAGCATCAATTTATTTTTATTTGAGCCTCCATGAGGGTATTTGGTGGTTAAAGCCTCCTCATAGAAGTTGGTGGTGGGACCACCACACCATAACCTCCCATGAGAGATTATGGTGGTGGGGCCCAACTGAACCTAACCTCTCGCGAGAGGTTACAACATGGGGACCGCACGGGGATAAACCCCCTATTGATGGTGGAGAGTAAAACCTCTCAACTCTCCCTCATTAATTAGGGAGAGCCTCTTGAACTACCCTTTAACTTATTGGTTCCAACTCCCCTATTTAATTTGTGCCAACACTCATGAATTAATTAGAGGATCCAAGTTATTAATTCACCAATTTGAATTTTGTGTGAGCAACTAAATAATATACAAACTCAATCTATTATTAATTTTCTTGGAATTTCTCACTTGGAGGAGCTTGGGAATAGAAAATCTTGGGGGAAAAGTTCTTCCAACGAAGAATGATCTACTGAAAAAGAATGCTCCACCTATGAAAAGCGCCGACCTTATTTCACAACCTCCCTAGGATCCTACCAACGTGGGGCATCTTCAACCGACATACCCTACACATCTTTATCAATGAGCCGATGCAGCTCGGGATTGGAAGTGCGTGGATGACGTGACGAATGATGAACTGCTTCGTCTTCTTCCCGCGACTTCAGCATCAATGAACGACGATCAAAGGTAGGGGATTTATTTTGTGAAACATTCCTTTTCTTTGTCTCTTCTTCGGATTTGAAAGGAATTTTTGCGTGGGTTTAAAATAATTTATGTTCATATTTCTTACTCTTTGATGAGCCAAGTGTTACCACCCTAAACACAGAGGGTGCGGGCCAAACCAACAATTCATGACCCCTCCATTGTTCTTGTTTGTGTTGTTTCCCGGCATGTCGACGAAGCAGCGTTGAAGGAGACAAGGGAAAAGGAAAAGGGGGAACTTCCCGTGGCCTCCATGAACCGTGCCGCCCCTGTGACGTTCTGGTGCCCCGACCGAGCCGGCTTTGCGGGCCAAACCGCCACTGGCCTCCCGCGCACCCCGGCCGAACCCCACCGGATCACACCGTCCCGAGCCACACTGAACTGCACTAGCCCGAACCGCACCGGGCCGGCCTCGCAGCCGCCTTCCGAGCTGGTCGTGCCCTACCCAGCCGCCCACTAGCCTGCCTGGCACCCTGACCAGCCGCCTTCTAGTGGTGCCGCACCCTACCATGCAGCCGGCCGGCCCGCATGGCGCCCTGCCCGGCCACCCGGCCTCCTGAACTGGCCCACAGACCCCCTTGTGGCACCCTGGCTAAACCTTCCTAGTCATGCCCTCCGGGCTGAGCCGATCTCGGCCGCACCCTCGTGACGCTCCGGGCCGAACCGCCCTCGCGGCCAGCTGAGCCTGGCCCAACGAGCCTGGACGAACCAAAAAGGCTGGCCCACCCAATGGGAAAGGCCATACCCAATAAATCTGACCAGGTCGACCTAGACCGGGTTGGCCTAGAAAGGGTGGGGTCGGGTCGGTCCGACCGGGTCGGCCTGGTCAGTCCAACATGGTTGGACCGGAATAGTGCCCACCAAGACCCTTTACTTTCTTTTGGCCACATATTTGGCACTGGATGACCGTTTGACGAACTGTCAGCAGCACTAATTTTGTTGGAGTGCGAAGGTCCCTTTGAGTATACCCCACTGGATTTTGGGGTAAAGTTGAGATATGGTTAGGTTGGGTCATACATGAATCCAACTAGGCCCCGAGACTAAAGGGATAATAACTCATAGACTGGGAGTCTGATTGACGAGTTGTCTGTTGTGTTGAGGCCTCTATGACATGGCAGACCTTTCAGATACATCATTGTGGGTCTTCATAGAAGTGGGAGAATAAAAAACTAGCATGTGGAGAGGATCTTCCAAAGTCGAGCGGTCATTTGTGCTGGAACCTTGTAGCTAGCTGAGACCTGATGACTGCTGACCGTTTGACTCAGCGTGACTCTACAGGCCCAGTGGGTAGCACCTTGGTGTCACGGCAGACCCACAGTGGGGAGTGCCTTGGTGATGCAACAAACCCATGGTACTCGACAGGATGATTACCTCAGTAAGCTATGAGGGGGAGCGCCTCTGTGTGATGCAGAAGACCCACAGTGGGGAGCACCTCTGTGTTACACAGTAGACCCACGATACTCAATAGGAGGAGTACCTCAGTAGTCCAAGGATAGTGGGAAACACCAATGTGTGGCGTGGCATGCCCACCATACTCAATAGAATAGGAGTTCTCTAGCAGCCGAGGGTTCATATTGATGTTATCCCTAAAATAAAATCCTATTTGAGCTGAGTCAAAAACTTTTTTGTTTTTCTCATACTTTGTAGTTTATCCGTGGTGGATTTTGTGTGACCTTGAGGGTCTCGGGGTCCCTACTGTGTGTCGTTATACTCACCTCTGCATGGGCTATTCCAGCACCACGTTGTGTTGGTTTCATATGACGGAAAGCACTAACTGAGGAAGTGAGTACCCAAACTGGACGGTACCCGGAGGTGGACCATACGACGTGTCTGTACCCGGTGGATATCGAGAGATGTGGAGTACTGTGTAGGCTATTTGTACCTACCCTTCAGGTAAGATCCATGGTGGGTGATCCATGATCTGTTTTTCAACTTTCAGTTGTTTTTTCCTTTTTAATTGTACTAGTATTTTCCTATTGGGCTTGTATTCTGGCCCCTCTACATTCAGCACTCATTGTATACAATTTTACTTAGTTTTTTGCTTCCAACTCATACTCTATTGTGTGTGTTTTTAAATTTTAATGGAAATGCCTTCCCGGTTTTGGGATTTATGCCTTTAGTGCTACTCTCCAGCCCCAGGTCTTTGGATGGAAGGATTGGGGTAGTCACAGCACGGGCCCCGGGGGAAGGGTTGTGACACAATTAAACCTATTAATTCATTATATGGGATTTTCCCTTTTACTTTACATACCATATGTAATACGATAACATCGTTTGTTTTTATAGAGAACTACTACATCACAAATCAATGTCATTAGTTTTTCTGTAACACTTTACATGGAAATAAATAATGGTAATGATAATAAATATATGAAATATGAAATATTTTTTTATATTAATTATATATTTCTAATTTTGAAAATATAATACACCATTTTTTAACATTCTATTAACAAAATAAATTATAATATCATTGGTGAATGAGTGGACTACTGCCACCTCAAAGTGATGTAATTAATTTTTTCATCACCACATATAAATAATAATATATTTAATTAAATATAATTATATAATATGTTATTTCATATATAATTATCAATATGTTATAATAATTTTTTTTACCTTTTTTCTAGAATAATCAATTGGAAATTTACATGTTATTCATGTGTACTTACGTCATACTCTCTCTATGATCATAATGTTAGTTAATTTTTCATAAACATATAATTTTATTCAATTAATATTTAGGTATAAATTATATAAATATTTCATGATAATTATTTTAGAGTCTTCAATAATATACACTTTGACCATAATCAACGTATATATGTCATTATTGACACATAATTCAAAAAAAATTTAGAACATCTGACATAAAAATAATTTATTAAGTAAATATATATAACTTATTAAATAGATAAATTAACATAATAATAAAAACAAATTTTTTATCATTAATGTAAATATATAAGAATTATAATTATTAAGGATGACAACGAACATGTATGACAAATTGAACTTGTGGTAAGTGATTTTTCATCCAAATTTTATTTATATGGGATGTATTCCATATTCATTACACATTTTTTTTAGATGTATATAATTTCCAATAATGTATTTTATTATTATTTTAGCTATATTTATGGTGATTTTAAGATCTATTTTAGGATCTCCCTTTCATGGGATTTAGTAATTCATTATTTCTTAAGTAGTAATGTATTTTTTCACAATTTTCTTTCCTATAGAATTTTTCATGTTATAAACCTGTCATTGTTTATTGGATGTATATACATACACTATGAAATGATAAATAGTGAATTTATTTATTATCATTTTATTTTATGATTCATTTAATTTTATCCTTTTATATGAATTCTATTCATAGATACTTAAGTGTTAAGAGATTTATGATCATATCTCTTCCTTTATTGAGATTGTTTATGATTTTACATTAAACGATGAGATCTAAAGATCCATCTGTCATGAATCTCATGAATTTACATATATTTTGGTTATTAATGATTTGGAAAATTAATATTACTTTTATTGAAATATTTTTTAATTAAAATTGTCAAGAAAACATCTTTAAGAAAATCAATCTTTATTTCTCTATTTAGTAGGAATAATGTTTTCACACAAAACAATTTTTTCTTAAAATATTTTCAATGGTTTTTATAAAAATTTCATTATGGATTTCCAAAAAAAATTTCATTCAATTTTACTCCTCAAAAAATGTTTCCATATAAATCATATTACATTTTAAAAAAATGAATTATATTTAAAAAAAAAATAAAAGGAATATTTGTATAATTTTCAGAATTAGGAGGGCTCCAAACTTTTATTTTGAAAAATTAATGTTCTCTTACACCATAAATGGAAAGATCATCAATAATTTCAATAATTTATTTATGTTCCTTTTCAATTTTAATAAATTCAATTTAAATAAATTTTTATAAAAAATTTTTTTTGAAGAAAAAAATTCGAAATGAATTTTGTTTTAAAACATGATTATCAATAAGAAAATGATATTTTCATAATGATTTTTTTAATTATATTTTAATAATGTTAACATACATAAATTTCTAACACACTTAATGTTAATTATTCTTCATTTTGGATGTTTTATAATGATTCCATCCTTGTTCTTTCTATAGATAGATTATGATTGTTTCAAAAAGAGTAATATGGTACTCATTTCTTATCCATAAGATAGCCTTATTTGAAATATATTTTCATGGAACCCATTTCATTTCCAAACAATAACCATGTTTCAATTATATTATAATTGAAACCATTTCATTTCCATGGGTTAATCCTGTGTTAATTATGTTAACATGAAACATATTTCATTTTAGTGGGGATATCAAGTTATAGAATTGTGATTTTTCTTACTATGAGTTTTATGATGAAATATGTTAAGTCCACTAGGCTAGATGCCCTAAGAGGGGCGTGAATCAGGGTATGATAGATAAAAACAACTACCCCTTTTGATCTTGTTTTTCTGTTAGACAAAGCCCTCTTCTCTCTCCTTCCTGATGCAGAGTATGAGAAAACATTAAAGCATGCACATGACACAACGATTTTTACTTAGTTCACCCTCACTACGCTACGTCCAAGGATTATACACCAGCAGTGTGCGAGTGTACCAATTCCACTATAAGCGCACTGCTTTTTACAAGTTTGAAGCTGACTCACTGTCCCTCCTGGTTTACAACCACTCACAATTTGAGAACCCACTGCTCTCTCAACTGAATGGAGCTCACTGCTTCTTTAGAAGATCCAATCATAGTTTATAGACATGTAGGTATCTTCATTTTCATGAAAGCATGCATCCTCAAATGTTGATAGATGATCTTTTGAAGTTCAACTTTCATCCACTGATTAATACCCCTCTTGCCCTTAAACACCTGGAAATTCCTTTTGGAAATACCTTCGCAAAGCACCATACTTCGCGAGGATCCCAATTTCATGAAGCTAAAACAAGCCTTCGCGAAGCTCCTGCCTTTTCACGAAGCACTCACGTGAATCTCAGGTCATTGTAGAGAAACTTCCCTTGAGAATCTCACTGATCCAACACGGAGCTCGCAACATTCGCGGAGCTACAATAGTCGTTGCGAAGCTCTTCTTTCGCAAAGCACACGGGCTACGCGAACTACCTTCGCAAAACGAGAGCGAAAGATCTTCTTCGAAAATTCTCTGCTTCACTTGAGGGGGTCGACCTCTATTTATAGGCAATTCCACCGACCCTCGACTCTTCCGCGCGATGTCAGCACCACGTCATCGCCTATCGCGAAGCTCCGAAGTTTCCGCTGGAAATCCGTCAAAATAGCGAAGGAACACAGCAATTTACCGATCACGAAGCTCGTCGTAATCGTGGAGAATCACCGTCAAAATTATTTTGCGCCTTTGCAGTGAAGCTCCCTCACAAAGCCCTTCACCTCCACGATGCGCTTCAACTCTTCTGTTCGCAAAGCTTTGACGTAATCGTGAAGAATCACCGCCATCATTCTTCTGGTCTTCTCGAATTCCAAACCATGAAGCCTCTATTTGATAAATTCATGACTTTGACATATTAAAATATGATCTTCATGGAAATACACTTATTGTGATGCTCACCAACCTTCAAATTTTGGACCCCAAAAATTTGGCAAACACTGGGAAACAGCGCCACCTTGTACTGCTCTTTTTTAATGCCTCCAGATCGTCCTTTCCTTTGTCATCATTCTTTGTCAACATGGATTGTCAACAACTTCTCGATAACTCGACAATTCTCCATGGAAACCTGCTTTGTCAATAAACACAATCAACCCAAAAATACTTCAATGTTACCTTAAGGGATTTTTTCCCAACAATATCCCCCATTGGGTTTGTTGACAAATCTTCATAACTCTTCTCAGAAATATTTTCTACCCTTTGACACCTCACTGAGTCTCCTTCCAACATCTACCACCATTCGCCTCTTGCGATTTAGATAGGGTTCAAGGATTCACTTAACACGTACTCTAAGCCTACATGAGCAATGATAGGCATGAGAAACAAGAGTAGTATGAGAATTTCATCAATGAATCACTTCATCTCAAAAACCAATTGTCGATTCCGAGCTGATACCAGTTGAAAAATTGATACCAATTGTTAAACCATACCGATACCAATTGGTGATAGCTGGAAACCTTCTCTCACCATCATTTTTCTGCTTTTTATCATGATATTCAGCTGTCGTGATATCTATTCTTTGATCGATCACTTCTAGTATTGTCAGATTTAAAACTCTCCCCCTATCTCAAAGCTCTCCCCCTATCTCACTGCTCCACCTGTCAGCTTCTCCCCATATCATTCATGATTTCTCAAATAGTCACACTCACTCCCCCTAGAAAAATTACTGTTTTCTCCCCCTTTGTCAACGAACCCAAAGGGAACTCCTATATGGTCTGAAACAAGGTAAAAACACATATGAGAACATTAGGGAAAAACACATCATACCTCAGGGAGAGGGGGGTCCCACATCCACACTTTCTCAAGTGCAGAGAGTTGAATGGACTCCCAGAGCCAGTAGATGCCTTTCACACACTTCCTTGGGTTAGGCCTTTATCAGAATGTCAGCAACCTGTAGTTCTGTAGGCACATACTTCAACTTCACAATTCCTTGCTCAACCTTCTCCTTGATAAAATCATATTTTATCTCAATGTGCTTTGTCCTTGAGTGATGGACTGGATTTTTGCTGAGATTTATAGCACTTGAGTTATCACACTGGATTCCAATCGGAGAATTCACTTCAATTCCCATATCATCAAGTTGTTGTTTCATCCATAATAATTGTGTGCAAGCTTGAGTGGCAGTAATATACTCAGCTTATACGGTACTCAATGAAATGCAATCTTGCTTCTTGCTGAGCCTAGAAACACATAGTCCACCAAGATAGAAAGCACCTCCAGACGTTGACTTCCTTTCATCTGCTGAACCGACCCAATCTGCATCAGTATATCCCAATAATTCTGATTGAGATTTTCCATTATACATCAAGCCGAAGCCCACTGTTCCCTTGATATACCGAAGTATTCTTTTCACTGCATGCATGTGGATTTCCTTGGGATTACTCTAATATCTCGCTGCTTGGAATGTGGAAAATACAATGTCAGGCCTTGTTGTAGTCAGGTATAGAAAACTTCCAATGATTTGCCTATATTCTGTGATATAAACTTCCTTGCCATCCTCATCTTTGGAAAATTTCATCCGGGTAGCTACCAGAGTATTCATCTCCTTGGAATTTTCCATTACAAATATTTTCAAAACCTCCTTGGTATATTTGGATTGTGAAATGAATGTTCCATCCCTTCCTTGTGTCACCTGTAGACCAAGGAAAAATGTTAGCTCTCCAATAATTGACATTTCAAACTCACTTTTCATGAATTCAGAAAACTGTTTGCACTGAGATTAATCTGATCCGCCAAATATTATGTCGTCGACATAAACCAAGACCATCATCTTTTGATTACTGTTGTTGTTGAAATAGAGATTATAATTAACTCCCCCATGTTGGAAACCAAGCTTCTTCCAGTACTGATCAATCCTTGAGTACCATGCTCTTGGTGCTTGTTTCAACCTATACAATGCCTTCTTTAGTCTGAAAACCTTGTTCTCATCCTCATGAATGAGAAAACCATCTGGGTTCTCAATATACACCACTTCCTCCAGAACCCCATTCAAAAATGCAGATATGAAATCCATTTGGAACACCTTGAACTTCCATTTCACTGCGATGGCTACGAATAATCTGATTGTCTCCAGCCTTGCAACCGGTGAAAACGTCTCATCAATATCTATTCCCTCGATCTATGAGTACTCCTTACACACTAGTCGTTATTTTTTCCGAATCTATGTGCCATCTTCATTCATCTTGTTGAAATAGACCCATTTAGTTCCGATGACATTCTTATCTGCTGGCCTCGAAACAATCTCCCATGTTTGATTCTTCTCAATAAGATATTTCTCTTCATTCATTGCCTGAATCCAGTTTTCATCTTTAGCTGCATCAGAAAAGCATTTCGGCTCAACCCGAGATAGGAAAGATGTCTGCTATAGTGATTTTATTCTCCTAGTCTGATCTAGAGAAAACTGATCACCAATGATATTCTGCCTATCAATTTCAGCTCGAATCCTTGGTTTTGTGTAGATACGGACATTACATCCTCATGATCATCATCAGTATATTCTTCTGAATCAACATCAGTGAATTATACTTCTCTTGCGTTGCTTTCTTCCTCATCGCTCTCATCAGGGAATTGTTCACTGTGTTTTTGAATGATCTCCTCATTCTCCACTACAGTGACATCATTACTCTCAACTACTTTTCTCAGCCTTTTTTTAAATCATTTATATGCCTTGCTTTTTCCTGAGTATCCAAGGAATATCCCCTCATCTCCTTGAGACTCGTATTTCCTATGTTTTTACTTGTTGAGGATAAAGAACTTACTTCCAAATATTCAGAACTATTTCATCATTGAATTATTTCCATACCACATCTCGTATGGAGTCTTTCCTTCCTTCGGACACAACAGAGCCCTGTTAGAAATGTAGACCGATGTTAAAACTTCTTCCTTCCAAAATTTCTCAGGTAGGTCCTTTTCAATTAGCATCGTTATAGACATGTTGTTAATGATCCTATTTCTCCATTAAACCACTCCATTCTATTGGGGAGTTCTGACTAATGAAACTTTATGCCTTATCCCATGTTTCTCAAGATATTATTCCACCTAACTGTTTGTGAATTCCATACCATTGTCAGTAAAAATATTCAGAATTTTCTATCCAAGAATCCTTTCACACTCCCTTCGGTACTATTTTAAGCAGCTAAACACATCAGACTTCTGGGAAATAACAAATACCCATGCCATTCTGCTATAGTCATCAATGAAAAGAACATAGTACCTCTTTCCATCAATTGCTCTTGGTGTGATAGGTTCACAAACATCTACATGCACCAATTCGAGCACTCTTGTTGACTTCTTTTCTTTTTCCTTATACGTCTTTCTGATGAGCTTCCCTTGTTGTCATGCATCACACGTGTGAGTACGATCATGTGATAGCTTGGGTAGGTCTCTTGATACATCACAATTTACCAGATCTTCTAGGGATGGTTGGTAAAGATGACCAAGTTATTTATGCCACAGCTTGTTTTCTTCCTCTCTGGACAGAAAACACATATCTTCTTCTCCACTCACTAGGTAAAGATTTGCCTTTGTTCTTTTTCCCTGTAGAACTATTTCCCCATCTCTTCCTTTGACGAAACAAAACTTATTTGTAAACCTTATGGAATTTCCTATGTCACATAGTTGACTAATGCTGAGAAAATTGTGACTGAGGCCTTCTACTACTAAGACATCAGCACGTCTGATCTCTTTACCCCCAAACTTGGCCTTTCTTGATCCTATAATCTTCAGGCCTTCATCATTTCCAAACATGAAAACTCATTCTTTGTCATATTTCACACCTGTAATAAGATCCTTATTACCTGTCATGTGAGATGTAAAACCACTTTCAAGGATCCATACACTAGAGCGATCTGATGCTTTAAGGGCAATTTCCACCACCACTGCCTTCTCATCCATTCTCTTCTTGGTCCATATTCTTGCCTTCATACTTGAGATGGATTGCGACTTCTGATATTTCTCGGATTATTACAGACCTTCTTAATCCTGAAAAGGTTCAAATCTATTTTTCATTTTCAACTCACCTGTTGGTTCATTGATCTGTTGTTTGTGAACTTTTTGGTTCTGCTTCGGAACATTCCTTTTTATGGTCGAAGAGAAATACCTAGCCATGTTCCGGAATTTTCCACACCAAAAACAGTTCCCTTTGAAATATATTCTAGAGAATCCTTCTCTGTTTGGATTCCACCTCTGTTCTTGTGCCCTTCGATATCTCTTGTCTACGGAACACACATAATGTGATTGTCCCAATTTTCCACAACAATAACATCTGATATAAGGCACATTCCTTTGTGTTACTTCTGCACTGCTAGTTTCCTTTTGGAATACTTGAATATTCTGATTCTTCCTTGAGCCCAAATCCACCTTCAGTCTTAGAGTGGGTGCTTGCAGTCTGACCTCAGCTTTCACAGCTTTCTGTTTTTTGATCAAGCCCTTCATCAGTCTTAGCATCTGAACAATGTTGATTCTTCTTTTCTGTTGAACAACTATTATCCACTTTTAGCTTCTCGGTTTTCTGAGTGATCTGCTTTATTGATGACCTAGTAGGAGTCAAGATCTTTTCTTGATCTTTAACCTTTTTCCGCAGACCGAAAACTTCTCCTTCAAGTTCTTCAATACGCTTGATTTTTTCTTTCCTTGTGTTATTCAAGCTATCAATCTCTCTTTTCTATTCTTAAATTTTTATTTTATACTCACTAACTGATTCTGAGTCCTCTGGTGTTGATAACTTGAGTTTATTTATTTCTTCTATCAACTCATACTTCTCTTCTTCCTGCTGCTACATATAGAGTTTGACATCATGAACAACTTTGTTGGATTTCTTTGTTTTGGCTCTCCAAACATCTATCTCTTCAAGAGCGACCTCTAACTCTGCTTGCATATCAAATCTTCCCTCAACTTCTTCTTCTTCTTTATTAGCTTAAGTTTCATTCTTATTCTGAGAACTTCTGACAACTACCACCATAGCATTTTATCCTCGGTCTTTGTAGTTCTCTATCTCTTCAACCTCCTCAACCTCTGACTCATCTAAACTGTCATATTCTTTTGAAAGAAGGTTCTTTTTCTTAAATAAATTTCTCTTGAACTATTTCTTTCCTTTCCCATAGGCTAAAGACTTCTTCTTGGGAATTTCTATTTCATCGACATCATCATCCTCTTAGAACTTTTTGGGGCACTATGCCGCAAGATTTCCAACCTTTCCACATCTAAAGCATGCTAGTGGAAGTTTCCCTTTAAACTTTCCTTTTCCTCTTTGAAGATTTGAGGAGAAGAATGACATCACCTCATCTGTCTCTTCTTCCTCTTGTGAATCTTCAATGGTGAGCTTTTTCATGACCTTAAATGCCACCTCTTTGGATTTACCCTTTTCCACAGCCTCGTTATCATCATTCTGCATTTCATATAAAACCAAGGTACTGTGAAAATTGTGCAGTGTTAGCTCTTTTATATCTTTATCTTCTAGTACTGAAACTTTCAGATTGAATCGAGGTGGAAGTTTCCTCAAGATGTGCTTTATGATCTTTGATTCTTCAATGACTTCACCAAGACCTCGCATATCTTCCACAACAATATTTACCGTGTCAAAGAATTCATCAATAGACTCATTCGGGTTCATCTTCATATCTTCATACTTATTCCACAGTACTTGTATCTTTTCCTCTCTGACCTTTGTATCTCCTTCATATATATTAAAAAGTTTTTCCCACATGGCATGTGATGTTTTGCATGAAATCACTTTCGTATAGATATCATTGGATAAGGCTCCATCTAAAACATTTATTCCCTTGGCGTCAGAATCCAATTCTCTTCACTCGACATCCGATAATGCCCCACTATTGATGTCAGCTGTTATACCATGCATTGCTGCTGTGAACACATCCATTACCAATGATCGGAAGTAGTGTTGCATCCGATTCTTCCACAATTGAAATTTGTTCCCGTCGATTATCGGAATCCCTTTATGATTGGTAACCTCCATTTGAGAGATAATCACAGATATTAACCTTTCGCTCTGAATCGGGCATGAATTTCAGGAATACTTTTTGAAAGATCCTTTTAAAACATATATCTCCCCAACAATTCATGTAGGATTTTGGTTGGGACAATTATATATAAAACTATTCTATAATATATTATAAATACATATGAGTAAATAATAATTTAATTAAGTGAATAATATAATAAGAGTAGCCTGATTGAAAATGGAGGTTTGTGTAGAAATCCATTACTGTAAGTCTGAAGGTGTTCCTCATATGATCTCAACAACCGAAATAATTAATTTTTGGTACAGGAATTAAGGATTCAAGAACTTAACATACTTTTAATTTATTTAGTGTAATCATAATGGGTCCAGTCATGCCATTTTGATGGGTTAAGATATTCAATTTCATTATTTCGGAATTTTTTCATCCTTTATTTTCAATATTGATTTAATTATATTATTTTATAGATAAACTTGTAGAATTAGAATTGTTGTACAGAATAGAAGTTTTATGTTATTAGTAATAAACCAGAATATTACATGGTTATAAAGTTCATTTGGTTATTGGGTGTTAACATGTTTCACTAAATAAAATTTTAATGACAATTGTTTGGGTTAATTGGCAGTTCATCATCATAACGAACACAATTTGTTTTAGAAATTAATATCATGTGTAAAAAAGTATTCTAGAACCTTAAATAAGTTATAATACATATTCTATAGTTAGGTTGAACCATAAAAATTGTTTCCTGACCATAATTTAATATGGTAGTTGAAATTGATAACCCATCTTCCTTGAATATGATAAATTAACACATCTCAGATGGTGTTTTCATTTGTAGTATAAATGAAGAAGAAGGAGATAAGAAGAATAATTATTGCTTTATCATAAAAACTTCCAATACATGTAAGGAATAGGATTCATACCCACATTTGGATGAAATGATGTGAGGAACTAAAATGAAAAGAAAGGAACTTGAAATAAATCAAATGAAAACTGGATTTTACCTCTGGAATTTATCTTCCTTGAGAGCCTCTTTAGGAGAGTTTTTTTGGTCTTTTTATAAGACCAACGGCTTAAAGACATGGGGTTGGATCTTTGGAGGATATTTGACCATAATTTAGGAAGGGGAAAATGCTTTGTATGTGTGAAGTTAAGAGGGAGGGGGTGTTATAGTGGAGGAGAGGATGAGTTTCCCATTATTTTATTTTTTTCTCCAAAGTCAACCAATAGTATTGATTTTTATGATATATAATATTAATATGTGAATTTGAGTTCTAAAAATGTTTTCTTAAATTATCTATGGTGCTAGGAAAAATTATTTCTCCATATAATGTACATATACAGTAAATTACAATATTTTACTAGTCATAAATAATTTGAGTTTTTCAAAAAAATATCAAAGATTAACACTTTCCATTTTTTAGGTGTAGAACTCAAAACTGAACTCCATTTTATGAAAAAAAATACTAAATATTATTTATTTAATATTAAAATAAATTCATAATTTATCAAAAAAATAGTAATTTCGAAATAATATTTTATTTTCTGTCACATTGAAAAATTAATCAATATCTCATTATCTTATAACCTTAAGACAATAAAATAATAATATTATTTACTATTCATCATGGCCATATTACTATTTGTATTACTATTCATAAGGGTATGATACTATTCAAAAAAAATTATATTTGTCTTATCAGACTCTAAATTGCTTACTGAATGCAACCGTGTATGTATTTATTTCTAAATTCAATTTACAGAGGTGAACAAATTATCTTTACTGGTTATGATATAATAAATTGGTGTTTTGTTAAGACTCACTTTTTTATGCATTAAATTTTAATTTTATTTTCCAAATATTTGGGAATGGTAATCAAGTTCAAAGATCTATTACACTATTCCGGTGATCTATTTTAGATGATGAGTAGTGGGTGAGATGCATGAAGGAGGAGATCTTACCTTCTCTTCAGTAGGTTGTCACTCCCATTACCCCTACTAGAAAACATAGAAGTTCAAAAGAGGACTGATGTAGTGGAGAGGATGAACTCACAGGGAGGTGTACCTTGAAAGGTGAGCATGTAGATTCTCCAAGATCGATCTTTTGTCTTGATATCACTAGTTGAGGGTGAAAGAGGGTGACATATCGAACACAGCTTTCAGGTGCTTGTTTGGGAATTCGATATCGTTTTCATGATCTACAATGTTATGAATGCACCAACCATGTTCATGGGTCTCTGAAAATCTTTCATATGCAAGTTTTTAGGCTGATTAGTCATTTTTTTCATTGATGATTTTCTAATTAACACAATGTGAGATGAGGATCATGCTGATCACCTTAGGACAGTCTTCAAGGACCTTCGGCACCACCATCTCTACAGGAAGTTGTCCATGTGCATGTTTTAGATGTGAGAGGTCATCTTCCATAGACATGTGGTATCTTAGCAAGGTATAATAGTGGACTGATCAAAGGATGAGGTAGTTAATTATTTGGAATCACTTAATAATGTGGGAGAGGATTGCAACTTCTATGAGGCTATTACCAAAGGTCCGTACACAACCTATCTTGAGTTGTACCTCTATTGAAATCTTTGAAAAAAAATAATAGGCCTTTGTGTGGATTCATTAGGTTCATTCAGCTTTCAAATAGGTGATGGGGAAGCTGGTCAGTGCTCTATTGCATTGGTTTCTAGAGGAAGGGGTGACGTTCAAGGTGTTAAGTGGTGATTCTGGTCTAGGTTTGGGATGTGTGTTGATGCAATAGTGTAGAGTGATATCTTATGATTCAATGAAGTTTTGTATACATGAATGTAACTATTCCACCCATGATTTGGAGCTTGCATTAGTCATATTCACGCAAATTTTGATGTTACGTTACCTCATAGTGGAGTTCGTTGAGTTCTTCAAAGATCATAGGAGCTTGAGGTATATCTTCACCCTGTGAGACCTGAACATGCATAAATGAAGTTGTATAGTGAATCTCCCAATATATGACTATGAAAACTCTTACACCTAATAAAAGAGGAACATGATGGATGATGCCTTAAGCATGAAGATACAAATGGAGGCAGTTCATGTATCCCAAAATTATTAAAAGGAAATGGGGGAGTGGCCACATTGAACATGGAAGCAGGGTTGTATAGTGGTTGAGGCTATATATTTTTGATGATATTATGGGCTTCCTTAGTGCGATAGGTGGAGGAGTCTTAGTAGGGATACTTAGAGACTGAGGTGATGCGTGATTTCACTGTCCAGGGTGATGCATCGGTGGGATAGTTGGAGGATAGTCCACATTAGATGTTGTTCCATGAGAATCTACTTGTCCCAGTTGAAATCCATGATGGATATCTCCATGGGATTCACAGATCACCCATGCTGTTTCATCCATGAGTTTATAAGATGTACAAAGTATTGAGGGAACACATTTTCTGGCCCGATGTGAAGAAGGATGTGGTGGAGTTTTTAAAAGGTACATATTGTGCCTGTAGGTGAAGGTTTAGCATCGTTTTCCTAGAAGGTTGTTTCAGCCCTTACATGTTCCTGAGTAGAATTGGTATTACATCTCGATGAATTTTATCATAGGATTACACAAGTCTCATGGAGGATACAATCCTCATTGAGTAGTAGTGGATCAGTTGATTTAATTGGGTCACTTCTAATCGATCAAGGAGTTGAGCAAAGTGGATGCCTTAGCACAAAGGAACATGGATGAGGTGGTGTGGTTTCATAGAGTTGCATGTTCTATTATCTTGGATTGGGATACATTTTTTAGATTGTGAGCCTAGAGGGTATTACAATATGTCCTTTTCACTCATTAATGTCACATCACTTCTTTCTACATACACATAGATGGAAAAACATAGATGACCATCCAGATGTTGGAGGACATGACACATGCATTTGTTCTAGAATTTTGTGTGTATTGGATGTGACATTTTACCTTGTTAGAGTTTACTTCCAATATTAGATATAACGTTTCCATTGGTATGGATCCAAATGACTCTCTATACGGGATGTTGTGTCATTCACCCTTATGTTGTACCGAAGTTGGGGAGGCATCTATTCTTGGCCCAGATGTGGTGAAAAGTACAAATGACAAGGTGCAACTTGTTCATGGGAACATAAAGGAAGAACATGACTGAAAAATGTCATATGATGATCATAGGAGGAGGCATTTGTATTTCTATGTTGGGGACCATGATTTCTCGAAGGGTTCGCCTCAACATGGAAAGAAGAGGTTTTGCAGAATGAGAAATATTTCTCCCAAGATCATCATACCATTTGAATTGTTGGGATGAGTTAGAGAGTTGGAATATCATCTAGAAATTCCATCACTTTTGGACATGATCCATGATGTCTTCCATTTCTCTTAGCTATGTCAGTATTTACACAATGAATCCCATGTAATTGATTGGGGAGAGTTTGATATCGGGGAAGAGACAACGTTCATGGAGTGCTTGATATGAATCAAGGATCGTGAGTAGAATGTACATCATGGATGGACCATTCCTTTGGTTCAGGTGTTATGGATTCATGGTGACCTCGATGAGAGTACTTGGGAGCGATAGGCACAGATGAGTGTGTAGTACCTGAAGATGGTCGGATTTTTTTTCTTATGTTTTTATTTGTCATTTGCGTATGATATAATGAATGAACTCATTTTATTGGGGATTATTTGTTTCCATATTCTCTCAATGAATGTGATACTCCTAACTTTGGGGAAGGGTGGACATGATCCCTAATAAAGACGCATTAATTCGGATGTGATTGAACTTGTGTAGGCGATTCACTGTCTCCCAAAACGGATTATATCTTCACATGGATAAAAGATATCCCTAATAAATATGGCAAGATAGTGGTACCTTTGGTGTTTGTGAGGTTTTTTGGGTAAATAATGGTCGATGACGTGTTCTTGGATGTTGATGATTCTCTCATGTTTTCAATCAACTCAGGGTTGTTTTTCCCTGATAGGTATCTTAATGGGTGGTTGTTCGGAACCCTCTTGTTCTCAGTATGGATTTATATTCTCTGGGTTGAGAATAGTTTGAGAGGTATATGATATAATGACCTGGATTTCCCCAGTCCATTCCACTATAAAAATCTAGTTCTTATGGTGTTCTTTGGGGTCGTAATGGTTTTTTTGTGGAGTTTTCAAAAAATATATCTTCACCAAACAATTTCACCAAAATAGTGGCACACCAAAATGGTTTCATCGTAATGGAGGCACACCGAGATGGTGGCACACTATAATGGTGGCATACCGAGATGGTGGATCATTGAGACGATGGTACACTGAGACAATGGCACACCAAATAGTGGCTCACCATTTTACAAATTTCTAGTTTTTACTAGTTTCTCCAAATATTTCCAATTTTGACCCTCTTATATATTATTTTATGTAAAATATGTCTAAATACTTATTTGGGATTGTTTATGAGGGTTTCGAAGGATATTATGTATATATATAATTACCATATTCTTGGGGGACATTTGGATATTCAAAATGCATAATCCTTTACAAGACCACATGGAAATGATTTTTGAAAACATTTGTCCTTTAATATAGGATCTGGTTCCTCAATAAAGGGATATTACCTTCCCATTGAGTTTTGGTTCCCTCTTGGTGTGTGTAGATTGTTCCCTTCCTGTAGAGTCACATGTTTTATCATAGCAATCTATTGAGGTTCTATTTTTATTTTCTTGGGATATTTCATGCTGCTCATGTGACCCTCATTTTTTTTCACAAATAACAGTTTTGGTCACTTGTAGTTTCAAGTAGGGATTATTCTTCCTCTATTTATGTCTGTATCATTTGGGGTGGGTGCACAAATAAATCATTGTGATGAATAGTGGTGTTTTTTTTTCAAAAATTCTTAATAAATGATGTTGGAGATAATGATTAAAATATAACAGGAAGGGAATTTAATATAGTTTATTTTAACCACTTGTTTTATCTACTATCATTCTTTATTTTTATGGTTTTTTTGATATATTTCTTATGAAAATTATGGTCGTTGGGGTTCCTTTCTTGCGCACTAGTGATGTTTTTTTTGTTGTCTTGGATTGTAAGCTAGTTACTATATGAAATCAGACTAATCACATATATTTGGTTAAATAAATGGGTTCTCTAGGATCATATCGATTGTGTGATCACCCCTATATATCTAAGTGGAATTAATGAATCCATGTTGGATAAATCTTAATATCTTTGGATTGATGTTGTGGCTATGTGTTATGTTATTTTGGGGTTTTTTGCTTTTTGAGGGATTTGTGTTGTTATTATTGGTAGCATGGTTATGAGTTCATTGATATATAGAGGGTATGGTCCTATGTTAGGGGCATGGTGTTATTGTGAAGTAGAGTTCTTATTTTAGTGGTTCACTTTGTGGTTTTGTGTTTGGGTGGTAAATGAGGGAAGGTTGTGAGTCAGATAAAGGGTTTCCATTATTGTGAATTGAATGTACTTGTTGTGTATTAGTACTAATTTAGGGCAGTGGTTTCGATGCGAGGTTATAGGACTGGTTTGTTTCATGAAATCATGTTTATGGGTGTGTTTTCTGTGTTTTTGTTGTGTAGTGAGGCTTCCAGTAATAGTTGCAAGAGGATTATTGATCGGGATAACATTGAATAATAATCATTTGTAATGGTAGAATGTGTGTCTGAGAAAATGGGGGTGTGCAGTGGAATATTAGGTTAGTTTTCCTCTGTTGTTTTTAGATTGTGTGTTAAAATGGGATTCCTTACCTTGGACCATATTTTCTTGTTTTCCTTGGAAGTGATTAGTCAACTTTAGCCATCTGAAAGTAGATGCAGATATTGTTTATGGTAGTTTCCCTAGGTAGTTCTATAATAAATTAAAATGAACCCCTTATGTAATGAATTTAATGTTATTAAATGAATAGGTGTTAGGTTTGTGTTTTATTGTGGATGAATGTGTGGCCGTGCATATAGGGGTAGTAGAAAATGTGGTTCTATGTGAGAAAGTTCTTTCCTTGAAACCGTAGGTTTGAAAGAATGTTTACATATGTATATATATAAATTGAAGTTCTTTTGATTTATATATGAACCCTACTCTTGTAGATCACCATGTGCTAAACACCATCATTTCATGGTGGAGGGTGCCTTTCCCAACATCATAGTGGGAGGATGGATTGTTGGTTACTTACTTTCTTCCTCGCACCCTATTTTGGGTTCCTGCCACTCCACCAAATCTGTGAAGACTGTAATGGCTTGATGATTACCATATTCCAAGATTATTTAGGTGGGTTTTGTTTTGGGTGAGTGGACTAGGTGATTTATGGCTAGGATGGTTTTACAAAGTGTCTTGGGGATAAGGACATGATCTCTTTAGGAGTGATTCATGGTTGTTATGGCCTATGTGTCTGTAAAAGGGATGTGTGGTATGGTTGTTTCCTAGGTGTATGCAGGCAAGATTTGTGTGTGGTTTGAGGGATGGGTGTGTGCAGCCAGGTTATAGAAGAGAGAATACATTTTGGAAGAGTGGTGGTAGCAAGACATTTTTCATTTGGAATGAGCATCTCACCAGTGGGAATGTAGTGCAGTGTACTCAAATATTGATGTGCATATACTACTACTTTACATGAATTATATTATTTGGTGAGTGTTCCTTGATAATTTTGGGATGGTTATTACTCCTTTGTAGGTGCGTTGAGGATATACTATTCATTCACATGGGCACTAGTATGTTACCCCACCTGTGCATGGGTTTCTTTAGTTTTCATTCTGGGTATATTTGTTTACTCAGCCTACATTTGTAAAACTGTTTAAGAATTCCAATAAGACATTGAGGACCATGTTGGACATTAATAGCTCAGGATTAGGGATAGTTTTTGTTCTATTGTTTAGTCTCATTCTTTTGGAACTATTTTGGTTCTTTGGTTGTACTTTTTTAACTATTTATTAGTAAATCATATATGGGATGGATTTTGGTTTCTATTACATAATTGTTTAGTGTTGTTTTGGATTTTACTATCTTATATCACTAGGTTGTCTTCATTAAAAATAGTAGTGCCTACATTTTTTGAGATTCAATACCCTTGGTGGTAGTCGCCACTCCATGGCCTATTGAAGGTGGGACTCGAGGGTCATTATCTCTCTTTCATCAATGATGAAGGAAGAGTGTGGAACACTTTTGTCCCTTACCTCTTCTTAAAGAAGGCAGGTCATGATAGTAGTAATGGGACAAGTTTTTAGGGGATTTATTCCTTCCCATTTATTCTTATCCCCCTATAAACCCGTTTTAACATCAACAATAGTAATATAATAATATGGGTTTTTACTATTCTTTTCAAATAAAAATTATATTAACACATATATAATATTAAAAACTATCCTTTAAAATATGGGATTCATTCCCCATTATTCAATTTACCAATTTGGAATAATTAATTTTAGTTTTATTCTCACATACACGTTGGAAAACTACTTTTACATTGAAAAAACAATCAAAAGAATACCAAATTATCTATAAATTGAAAATTAAATTGATTTAAATTAAATTAATAGGATTAAAAATAATGTAATTGATCTAAATAATCTTTTAACCAAATATAAAACTAGATATAAATTAATAAATTACTTACATTAAGAGGTTATTTATAATAAAAATCATTATTATTATAAATTCATCAAAATATTATATTTTTAGATCATTATCAAAAATTTACTTTATGATTATTTTAATTTTATGAATTAATAAATGAATAAAATTTTTCAAAATATATTTTTTTTAAAATTTGAACAAATTAATTTTACAATTATAGTGTGCTATAATATTTTTTAAGAAAAATATATTTTTCATAAAAAACACTGGATAAATTCATATACCATTAATTGAAAAAATATTGTATGAATGGAAAAGATGTTATTAAATATATAATAATTATATTAAAATAAAAAAATACACCAATAGTTTATAATTAGAATTATTATGATAAAAACACATTGAGTACCTTAAATAATATTTCTAAAAACCATTTCTCTCACTTTCAACTCATATTAATATTCAATTCAAATCAACTAATAGATAATGAATTTATATAATACATGTTTAAAAAATATAATTTTTAATAACATAGTCATTTATATTCATATCTTAGTTTTAAAAATCTATGCTTAAATTTTCCAATTTAATTATTTTAAAACTATATTAGGGATCTTTTATACTCACTAATGTGTATAATGATGGAAATCAAAATTATTAAATTTTTAAGGAAATAAAAATGTATAAAATATATATACTTAAAATTTAATAATATTTTCATTATACCATTTCTTTAATTTATATCGATGTAATATTTATTTATAGAATATGTTATGTCCAAATCAGTTATGTTGTGGATGTTTGGTTCATAATTGAGAAATTAATCCATAAGATTATCATGGGTCAAAGGGGAAATTAATCACATATGAAAAGAATAAAGATATATAAATTATTAATATTTAATTATATAAAACCATATAATCATTCTTTTAAATACCTACATGAAAATAATCGATATCGCATTGTGATGGAGGTGATCCACATAAATGCTTAAACAAATTTACAATTTTTATAAAAAATTTAAGGATAAGAGAATTGGTGATATGATATATTTAAAAAATTATATTTATGTTGTGAATGTCATATATATACATTAAATAAATTAATACAAATATCCATGATGATATTTAATGGAAAACTAAACACATTTATTCATTTGGGTGGTAATCCAACTGTACCTATGAAAGATGTTTTAATCTAAATTTGATTGAAAGTATAGAATAATAATGTTGATAAATTACCATAAAAAATTACATTTGAGATTATTTGGTTATTAAATATAAATTAATATTCCAAAATTTTAGGATGTAGAAGAAAAATAAAATTGGCATTTCATGGTTCGGTATATTAACTAATACTGAAAAAACTATCATTGACACTAAGGATGATATTTTAAGAATTAAATAACAACAAAAATATATGTGTTAAAGTAATTTATATTTTATTAAGTTTTTGTTCAAGATAAGTGGCTAAAGATGTTTGTAGGCGAGAGGATAGGTGCTTTTTTGTATAAGATACCAGTGGGGAACCCTTGTACTTACATAAATTATAAAAAAATATGAATTATTTTTCTTTTAATTGTTGAAAAAAAGTAATATATTTAGAATATAGGATAATGTTACTTTTATATAATAAAATTCATTAAAATTTATACATTTTTATATTATTATATAACCATTATATCATTTCTTTCCTATCCCATTAACCAGTTTAATTATTGACACAAGAAATTTTTTTCATTCATTATGTGTCAAGAATGTTACAATATAAATATAATCATTATAAAAAGTGTCCAATGAATCATTTTTTCAATGATATCCCATTAAATTAGTTAAAATTAATATTTTAGTAAATTTTAAACAGACTAATAAAATAAAGTTAAGAATAAAATACCATTAATGTAATTTTCTTGACTATTCAGAGAATTTTTACAAAAATATATCAATATATTAATGTTGTTTTTATATAATATTTTAATACATAATTAACAAATTAGATTTATATAAAAAATTATTTCATCACAATATATCATAAGGAAATTACATTGAATTTAATTAAATTTATTTACATTATTTTTCACTACTTAAATAAGAACTACATCAGTGTTATGTAAGCATATATGGTAATAATGAAACCTATATAAAATAAAAAAACATTCCATTATAAAAATTAAATAATATATATAATACATATTTATAATCAATTATAAGATCAATTTATCCCAATGAGAAAAAATTGGAGTTATGAAAAAAATATTGACATTTTAGATTTAATCATTACATAAAAATTTATTAAGGATATTATCGAAGTAAAATGGAAACAATTTTCCATATTCTATAATACTATATTGGTATATTTAGTACCCCTGATTTATATTACATAAAATTTTATTTTTTTATTGATATAAAGTAAGTGGGAATGTTAGGAGAGTTCAGTGAACATTCAATAAGTTTTGTGGGTAATGGAAAGGCACAAAGTTTATCCAAACAGTGCAGAAATCCTTGGAGAAACCATGAACAATAGCAGGTTTTAGGTTGAGAGATTCAGCATGGTGAGAGAATTATTAAGGAGATTCTTCAAGGGTTTTTATAGGTAGTAGATAATACTTGGCTAGCACATATTTTGTCTAACCACGCTTTTCTAACCCCGCACATGATTATATTATGATCCAAATAAAGTGGATTTCATACGTTTTTGTTTCTAATCATCATTTTTTATCCTAAGAGGACCTAGCACAATATTACTCTTTGTTAAAGATAGTATATCCTATCCCTCGTGATTTTGAGTCAATATGAAGGCCTCCATTGTTTTTTTGAACACAGATTCTTGAGGTATGTGATCTATCTTCATTGTTTTTTATCAGTTTCATAGATCTACTTAGATCTACTTCTCCTCTATTTATAGTTTCTAATATATACCCTTGTTATTGGTATATTTATTATTTTTAATGACAAATAACCTGGAATTTTTTCTTGATCATGCAAGGATAATAGATCTAAGGTGATTCTGTGAAGAATCGACCTAGTTTTCTTTAGTGTTCTTTGTTTGTTATAATGATTCGTTAAAACCAATGAGGTGGGTTGCTTCAATATAATTTAATCCTTCAAGAATTGACTGTATTAGTTTCTAATTTATTAAATTGGATAATATTTATTGGGAAACAATTGTTTTATACGTGGAATAAATATCTATAGTGATGATTTATGGTTTTTGGTAGATTTGTGAAATCTTTATAAATTATTGTTAAAATTATTTTCGTTTCATGAATTTAAAATGGAGATTTTAAATAATTGATTTTTTGGTACATCAAAATGGGTTAATATGGTATGTAATTTAA
Source organism: Viscum album (assembly GCA_963277665.1). Classification (NCBI taxonomy): domain Eukaryota; kingdom Viridiplantae; phylum Streptophyta; class Magnoliopsida; order Santalales; family Viscaceae; genus Viscum; species Viscum album. The sequence continues at coordinate 195,288,743 of OY728127.1, forward strand.
ATAAAATGTGGTTTATTAGAAATTATTCAGCATTGAATTGGTTTTAATGATAAAAGGTTTTTAATAAAAATGTTTTTTTATTGAAGGGATTGTTTTGGAATGATCTTCGTGGATATGTGGTGTGTGTGTGTGTCCATGTTTCATATATGGTTATTGGTTGAAATATTAATTTTTTCCTTGGTACAAAGGGTTACTGAAACATGGGATACAATTACCTTATAGTGACTTGGTAGATCAGTGAGAAACCACTCATGAGTATGGAACTATCATCGCATAACATGCATGGTTTGTTTTTTGGATGCGTAGAATGGATTTGGTATACTAAAGGAATATTCTAAAAATTATTTTAATGTTTTTTTCACTTAATTTTCTATAAAAATATTCTATTGGAAGAATAGTTTCAATTTATATTGAATGGTTTTCATTATAAATTGTTTTGGAAACATGTTTATATTATGTTATAAATTTATTTTGAAAAATTGTTTTTATAAATTGATTTATGTAGTCACTGATAGCTCTTTTGTACTAGTAGAATGTGTATGGAAGATATTGAGGAAAACATACTAAGTATTATACTCACCCATGTTTTTTAACTTTTGTGCTTTTGAAGATATATCTTTAGGGACAAGTGAAAAGGTAATGTATCAAACATTTTTAGCACCACATCACAGAAAATGGTTGTTTAGTGATCAGTGAGATTGGATATTGTGAATCACGAAGTCTTGTTGTCTTATGAGAGTCCTTAGTTTTTATCCTCTTTTTACCTTTTTATCATTTGTACTTCCACTATTTTTCATATTGATGTGGATTTGAGGCATATAAAGGTGTTGAGTTGACTTTCATTTTTTCATGCATTATTTAGTGAGTTGTTTGTTGAATGGTTTTTATTCTAAAAGGTTAAATCATCCCCCACTTTTATTTGAAACAAGATGGAATTTATTTATAGCCTTTGGTATCTTAGGTATGTCTCTTAATTGCTTGTAATTTCTTATTGTACTCTCAAGACAATGAGAATTATCTGGTCATTACAAATAGTATCATCTTTTTTTTGTCGTTTCCTAAAAAGTAGGGTTCACATTTTTGGTCATGGAGTTGATTCATCCTTGACTATTCCTTGGGTTTTGATATTAGAAAGTAGATGACTTTTTAGGGCATGAAATTTATAGCATAAAAGGATGTAGATAACTCGTTTATGTTGAACATCATGTTACCAGGGTGGTGGGTACATAAGTGTTTTGGAGACACTTATAGGATACTTGAATCTCATTGTCATGGGTTTAGCCAATTAGGCAACCATGTCAAGCATTGTAGAAATGGATTCTAAGTTGGATTTTATATTTCATTTAGAGTAATGATATATGATCTTTTTAAAAGGTGTAAATTTTTTAAAAATGAATAATTTGTTTTCAAATGATAGATTTTAAAAAGTGGGTACTTGGTGAATTTTGAATATTGCTTGATTTTCCAATGAAAGAAAGGATTCTTTTAAAAACGTTTTACTATGAAAATTTAGTTTTTAGAAATTAGTGTTGAGAAAGTTAAAGTTACCGAATTGGAAATAACAATCCATCATTTTCTAGAGAGTGAGACATACAGAGATTGTTGTTTTTTTTAAATGGAACCCAATAGGTGTCGTACAAACCAATTGGAAGAAGCTACAGAGAATGTGGTTTCACTCAGCCACAAGTGAACCATTAAGTCATTCAGATCATCTTCCTGGTGTTTGGGGATACGAACATGGGGTACTATATGGATAATCCAATGTATATAGACTAGTCCATCCGATTTATGATGTATAATCCACCCATATTCCATGGTGATTCTGAACCCTTGAAGGTAGATTTGTTGCTCAGTATGATGAAACATATCATTGAGTTCATCAGCATATCAGTTAAGCTACAGGTCATGTTAGTGACGTATATGCTGTAGGATCTTGCACGCTAGTGGTGGGAACTAGTTTTTCTTGCTAAAGACCATCAAAGCCTTATGTGGGAGGATTTTGAGAAAATTTTTAATAAACAACTCTAACCTCAGTCATTAAATATCCAAGGGACCACATGCTTTATTATTCTAATTCTCTAGAGTCTATAATTTATAATTATATATCTAAATTCATGAATTTTTAATTATTTTCACTTGATGTTGTTACTAGTGTATCATTAAAGGCACATATCTTTAAATCAGGGCTATGGTAGGAAATTTAATCAATGATTGTAGTACTCTTTAATAATAACTATAATTAGATGGTTAATAAAATGTAAGTGGTTAAGAGAGACATCTCAGAATATTTGTGAGGAGAAAGTATGATGATCACTACTATAAATAGTGGAAAATTAAATTCTTGGATCAAGAGAAAGAGAGATACCTATGTCCGTTATTAGAGAGGGAATCAAAATCAGACAGTTGGATCAATAAATCATTATCCATGACAAAACATCCATGAAATATTATACCAATTTTGTTCCTTTGACTTCATAAAGAAAGTGTGTATATCACCACTAAGAGAATGATATAATTCAAACATGATGGTAAACCTTAAGAGTTATTGTCACAGTGCTCAGATTTCAGGTGCTTGAGACACTTCTCAAGTGTCACAAGCATCGTATGCTTCAATAAGATAAGGCCAAAAAAACCAGTCTCTTCAGCATAGAAACCTAATCCATTGTGATTCTTGCAATACCATGACTCATCATCATGAAAAATCTTAATAGGGAAAAAAAGAACAATGTGCAGCGAGGAAGAAATTGAATGGAGTTAAGTTGATGATTATGGATGATCAGGTTGGACCAGCTATGGTGAGATGTACAATTATTTTTAATTTGATCTTCACGCAGTTATTGTTTCATATAGGTGCATCACATTCCTTCATTGGTTTTCATGTTGTTGACCTACTATGTCTAAAACATACATTATTCACATTGTGATAAAGAGAAAAACTCCTCTCTGTGAAAGAGATTGTCATTCCTTTGTGTGAAGATAGTGTGTTATAATGGTTGATGGAGCTGAGATGAAATGGGACTTCATGATGGTATATATGGAAGTCTACGATGTAATAAGAGGTATCGATTGGATGAAAATGTTCAAGGATAACATCAAATGTTATGGTGGGAGAATTATTTTCTTGACCGATGATGGCATCGAGTGTCTCTTCAAAGAAGAGAAGGTGGTGAAGAAGGGTGAAATGAAATTGTTCAAACCAGCCGTGGGAACAATATCAAACTAGTTGGCGGCTTGTACATTGGAATTGAAGGAAGTGATATAGGTTGTCTGATTTCCAGTAGTTGTTTATCATTTTATAGATGTATTTCATGAGATATTATAAGGGTTACCACCTATAAGGGAATTTTAGTTTATGATTGATCTCATTTTGAGGACTAGTCCTTTTCCCTTTAATCATACAGGATGGTACAAATAGTTTAAAGGTAATTGAATGTATAGATTGTAGAACTGGATAAAAAGGGTTTCACTTGGACAAGTATATATTTTTGTGCATGCATGGCCATGATCGTGAATAAATCAGATTGAACTCTTTTGTTATGGGTTTATTATCATAATCTTAACCATATTATGACAAAGAATTTTTATCCAATTCCATGCATTGATGATATATTTGATCAATTTTGGGGAGATCAATAGTTCTCAATGATTTACATTCAATCATGATATCATCAACTGCGTGTTCGGAAGGAAAATATTTGGAAGATAGATTTTAGAAGCATATATGGCTACTACATCTATGTAGTAATTCCTTTTTTCCTCATGAATTCAACCACCATCATTCTAGATTAAAAGAATCAGATATTTGAGCAATATCTGGACACTTTTATTGTTGTTTCTATAGATGACATAATTGTGTATTATAATACAATGGAAGAGCATGAGGAACATATGAAGACATTGTTACAAATCATGAGAGATCATAGTTAGTATTCCAAACTATATAAATGTGTTTTTTGGATATTGGAGGTTTGCATTCATTGTCATGTATTTTCTGAAAAAGATATATCGGTGGATCCTGAAAAGATAGATGTTGTGATCTTGTTGAAACTGGCGAAGAATGTCTTTGATATTTTATGATTTATTGGTCTAGCTGGTAATTACCAATGCTTTATGGATGAATTATCATGGATAAACTCTTCAATGAAATCTTTGAAAAAGATCAATAATCTATTCCAATGGAAAGATAAATTTCTTAAGTCATTCCAAGAGTTAAATGTTTTTTCATACATTGACACCTATCTTGATTTTTCCAAAATCAAGATGGAGATATATGGTATACTATGATTATTTAGGATCCGGGTTGGTTTGTGTTATTATGAAAGGATGTGGTGTTTTTTCTTATGGTTCAAGGAAGTTTAGAGTGATTGAGCTGAATTACCAAACACATTAATTTAAATTAGTAGTGTTCGTTCATGACTTAATGACTTGGAGTCTTATAGTGAAATTTATTATGTACAAGGACCATAAAATATTGAAACACATTTTCGTCACAATGAGTGTTGAATCTTAGGCGATGGAGATGGATTAAGTATCTCCAATGGTATAACTTTGACTTGATTTATAAACCAAGAAAATGAAATTATGTGTAAGATGCATTGAGGAGAATTTCATATGCTTAGTTAGTGTAGGAATCATCTATGAATGGGAATTCTTGTTAGTCATAGACAACATGCTTATTGAATGTGAAAACCAAGGTGATGTTGTGATTTTCCATTCATATATACTTATTCCTAATTTTTTAATGATGGTTAAAGAGGTAGATACATCTGATGAATAATGAATGGTTATGAGTTAAAAACTCAATGGTGTGAAGACTATTGAGTGTTGGAAACTTAATGGGAGTTCAATTTTTTTTTCAGAGATCGAGTGGTTGTAACTATGGATTTTCCTGAATTAATCCTTCATTATTAACACCATTCAATATGTGTTCTACATATTATAACACATAAGATGTATAAGGCATTGATGGAGCAGTTTAGGTGGAGAGGCATGAAAAGGAAGGTGGTTGGGCTTGTCTTGTAGTGCTTAACTTGTCAATAGGTTAAAGAAGAGAATCAGAGAGCAGCAGGTATGTTGTATACTTTAGAGATTCTAGAGTGTAAATCAAAGAAGATGTCTATGGATTTTTTATAGGTATCCCAAGAATGCTCTGTAAGCATGATACCATATGGGTGATAGTGGATCATATTTCTAGGTCATACAATTTCATTCCAATTCATGAAATTCATATAGTGGATGACTTATATAAAATATATATATAATAAGTTGTTAAGAAAAATGGAATACCTGTATCAATAGTCTTAGATAAGTATATGAGGTTCACATCTAATTTAATGATATCCTTACATAAACCCGTGGCACTTTGTTGAATATGAGCATGGCGTATCTTCCTCATACGAATGAGAAATCTGAATGGACGATACAGATGTTGGAAGACATGTTGTGAGCATATGTAATGGATTTTAGAGGATAATGGGAGGAGCACATACACTTATAATAGTTATAATATAATAACAGTTATCTAGGCTCGATACATATGGCTCTGTTTGAATCATTGTATGAGTGTCCTTGTCATTTTTTACTTTTCTGGGTGGAAACTGGTGAAGCTTCGCTAGGTGGTCCATGCCTTGTCCATGAAACAATAGAGAAGATTATGTTAATCGGAAATAGGTTAGAGAAGGCGTAGAGTAATAATAAATATTATTCACATAACCATTGAAGGTCATTATCATTTTCCATCAGTGGTCACATTTTCTGGAGGATCTATTTGTGGATTGGAGATAATCAACTCCGGAATCCATGCAAGTTATCTCTTCGATACACTGTACCTTTTGTAATACATGAATGGGTTGGAGAGGTGACATATCAGTTGGCATAGACACCATAGTTAAGTTCAGCGCATAATTTGTTCCATGTTTCTCAGTTGAAAACATACCAGCCTGATCATATCCATGTGATCAGACGAGATCATGTTAACCTAGAATCAGATTTTTCACTAGTACATATCCTGGTGTGAATTGTGGTTATACAAGAGAATGTCTTTTATTGAAAAAGAATCAGTATAGTGGGGTTTTATGGAAACATTGTCATATTTAGCTAGATACATTGTAACATGAGAAGGAAATTAAAGGGTGATGGACAAGACTCTTTCAGGGAAGAAATGTTTTTCTAATTTCTGAGGACAGAAAGATAGATAGTCGAGAGAATATAGTACCCCTAGTTTCTGGTACGTAACTTTTTATTTGTGATTATATGGATTTAATGTAAAGAGAAATGTTGGGATAGTTTTGTGAACTTTCAATAAGTTTTGGGGATAAATGAAAGGCTCATGGGATACTCACGGTTCATCCAAACCATGTAGAAATCATATGAGGAACTGTGAGAAATAATATTTTTGAGGAAGAGTGCTTCAGAATGGTGTGAGAAAGGTGAAAGAGACCATGTGAGTCGGTTATGCGAGGGTATTTCTAGGTAGTAGCTAATTCACAGTTAGCATACTATTTTTCTTACCATATGAACTAGTCGTGGTCATGGTTAATGTGAGATCCTTAAAAAGTGGATATCACATGTTTTGGACTCTAATATACATGTTTTTGTGTAACACACTGAGATTTTATGAGGTATATTTTTTTCATTTATTTGATATCTTCTTTTTTACACTAAAAAAATATTATCTTGCGCTAAACGCAACACCGTATTATCTTGCAGTATACGCAACACTATTCTTGGCTCATGTTACACACAATTGAAATATCGTTTGGTATAAATTATTCTACACAACATTGAGTATATATTTTGTTCAATGTATATATAAAATTTGTTTTGATTATGTCATACAAAACACCAAAGGAATTTTTCACTACACACAACACTGACTTTGTTTGCATTACACGCTAGAGCGACCTTCCTTGATGGCTTGTGTTGTACGCAATACCGAGTTTCACTAAAAAAATATATTATTATAATATTTTTATGAACTAGCCAATATGAAAATTATTAACAGAATTTTTAATTTCACAACATTATAATTCATCTTACACATATTCTAGAACATGGTATGAGAACAAAATAATGTTTTCAGGTAAAATAATTAATTTTCAAAAAATGTAGTTTTGCCACCTTTTGTTGGCGCACCCATTTTCAGTATAATTTTTGACAAGTTTATAAGTTCAATTTTAAAAATACACTTCTTATTTTGAATTAGGATATAAAAATTTACATCGAATAAAGTTTTGATATTTTTCTTACAACGTTCTTATTTTTTATGAATAGTAAAAAACATACTAAATTTTACTTAAAAACAACTTTTTTCATTGAGATAATTTATATGGTTAAAATATAATAGAAAATGGTTTTAAAGTATAATTAGAATATATTTTTACCATTTAATATAATTTATGTCATTAGCATTTATTTTACATTGTATTCGTCGGTAAAATCAATTCAATCTTTTGCAATGTTATAAACAAAAACCCATTTTTTGATAGTGGGATTAGTTGTAAATTAATTTATGCAACTTCTGTGTCTTGAATTATATAAAAATTGATTAAAAATTTTGAATCAGTAGCTTTAAATTATGTTAATAGGCTATGTTTTATATTTGGGCATTACAAATAGTAAGTACGGTAAATTTTATTTACCATAGTTAAAGGTAAATCTGGTAATTAAGGGTAAAAATAAAATTATAAAATTACAATAACACTTTTATTGATATCATATATTGATTATATTTCCCTATAAAACATACTAGGGTCGAAATGGAATATAATGGAACCCACTTGGATGTGATTAGGACCATTAATTTATTTTATTTAAAGAAAGTGAAATATGTCTCACAAAAACATTAATAATTAAAATATTTTTAATTTAAGGTTATACATAATATAATTTCGATTATAAATACTAATTTGAAATCCAAACGTTTTTTCTTTATGATGGTAATTTATTTGTTATTTTTAAAAAATATTTAATTACCTTAATAGCATATAAATTAATGATGTAGAAATTATTTATTTAATGAAAAATCAATATTTTAGTTTTTATTCAAATAATAATACCCATAAAAGACCCAAAAACCTGACCAGAACTTATTGTTAGTGTATATATAGACCATAATCAACCAATTTTCAAATGTTTTACCATTTTAAGCCTTATAAAATCAATTATGACACTTATATTATTTTATTTTAAATGATGTCAAAGTTGTCACCTTTATAATCTAATACAAAAATCATTTTAGAAGTTGGGTGTTTTAGAAGATAAATTCAACTAAAAGTATTCTTATGAAATATATTAGATATATCTTCATCATAGTATTTTATTTTTAATTTTTATACAACAAATATATATATTTAATAATTATACCAAAATGTTGTAGTAATTATTTTATTAAGAAAAATATCAAATAAATTGATTTAAAAATATTAAAATAAATATTATATTAACAAATTAATGTTCTAAACTAATTTTATAGACACATATGACATGTTATAAATCTATTTAATACTTTGGATCGAACATAACTTCTGTGTGGATTTTATTTAAATTAAATTAAATAAATACTATCAAAATTGACACTATTGATATTTTATAAAAATAACACATTATTAAATTGTTTAAAAATAACACAAATTTATTTAAAAATTATAAATTGAAATTTATATGGTCTAAAATGTCATAAAGTATCCAACTATTTACCATTCACAACACATATGTATGTCTTTATAACAGTTTAAAATTTAGAATATTATTACCACAAGTAAGATTAAGTAGAATAAATAAGGATAAATCAAATTGATAAGGTTTAAAATAATTTCCCAACATGTCTAAATTTTATTGTCTGATGAGATTACAATTCCATCTCATCTAATCATTGAATTTGAGTCATTTTTTAGGTTTTTAACTGGGGTTTTAATTTATTATAAATTAATATTTTTGAGGATTCCAAAAGTGCCCCTCTCTTCCATTATAAAAGGCACCTCATCCCTCTCCTCCTCACACCATTTTGAGCATTCATGATCGGAAAACCCTACCCATTACTCTTCTAAACTTTACTAGTAACATTTTTAAGATTATGGTCTTCTCAAAAGACCAACTATAGTCCCTTAATTGGAATTTCAGAGGAGGTTCATCGAAGAAGATGTAATCTCTTCTACCGATTCTTTCAAGTTTCTTTATTATTCTACTTCCTATTATTTAGTTGTTTTATTATAAAGTAATAACAAAAGTATAAATAATATACTGATATTTTATTATAAATATTAAACTACCCTATTTCACCTTCTATCCATCCTATGAAAAATGAAATCACAGTGCGTGCATGCGTATGACTTACCGTCTTCACGATGTGGTGTAATCTGTTTTTCCACCACCACATTACTTGGATGGGTATAATGGTGGAAATAATAAATATATATGATTATTATAACGTAATAATAATTATTAGATATTATATAATCCACTCCAATTTCATTCAATAATTATTGGAATGATATCATCGTTCGTGCGTACGTACAGATTACCGTCTCCACGATGCCATGATATTCATTCTCCATGTTACCCATTCAAGAATGATTATAAATAATGTATAATAAGTAATCATGAAATATATGACATAATAATTTTACTGAATTTATTTATATATATTTGTGTGTGTCATTTACTTCCATTCAATTTAATACGAAACGAAAACAACGTTCATGCGTACGTATGGCCTACGGTCTCCATGAACGGTGTATTTCATTTCATTTATCGATCTATTATATATATTTATATGATGAATATATATTATAAATAAATAATGTTTTACATTCTAGAAATATTTAATCTTGATCTAAGTAATCATATGAATAATTAAAAGTCAAAACATGTACAATAAATGAAACGATTTTACCCAAAACACTACTTTATATTGGAATTGTCAAAAGAATGGGTAATATGAAGTCATATGTGAATAATATATGAAACCATAAATATTATAATGATTCTTTTACAGGTTAATAATATTTTGAAACCCACTATACAAGAGTTTCAGACACATAAGGATGAAATTGGACCTACAATAAGGGATAATTATTCTAATTTTGTTCTCATCCGAGATTGTTTATTCATAAGTATTTACCAGGGTGATGTTTATCATCTATGTCCATGATTTCTAAAAAAGTTTTCATAAGATTTTTACTATTCTTAAATGTATGTTTATAGTCATTTTTACCCTTTTTTGACTTTACCACATGGTATGGAAGGAATCTTTCTTTTGTTTACCATACGAGTAACCTTTTGAATTTTCTGAAAAAAGTAAGAAAAAAATGTTTTTTTAAAATTATACATCATGAATGTATTTTTACGGCTTCAAAACACCTTTTTTATGAAGTTTACTCTACAATATTTCATTATTATGTTCAATAAAATCTTTTTCTATTAAATTTTTGTGGCATTTTGTGCAAAGAAAATGATTTTGATGAAGAAAAGATATATTCCTCAAGAATTAATTTAAAGTGTTTTATCAAAACTATTTTACATCTAAGATGAAATTATTTTGTATTTTTATGTTTCAATTATAATGTCTCTATTATTTACATTATTTTATTTCTCTTATGTTGAAATGATATCCATTTTTTTATATGTATTATGTAATAATGGGATGATGTTTATGAAACCCATTTTATTCTTTGGGTTATGATGAATGATTTATGATTGTTTTATGGAACATGAAAGAATGATTTCAATATTAGATGGGTGGGACCTATATCTCCCTCCAATTAATTGGGAAAAGATTTATATATCATGAGATAGAAATGGATTGAACAGAATGTAAATTTGGGTCAGTAAAACGGGGCTGGAACGGCAGGTAAACCCGACTCAGTAACATACATTGTCCACTATGATGGTCTTGGAAGCAATGCATTGGCTACTATGGAAATCATATCATGTCCTTTATGATTTTCCAAAATTACATGTTTTATTTCCATGCAATTTTATCATGATTAATGTTTCTTTATGATCTATGCATTATGTACTGCCAAGATTTAGGACATTACTCATGATTTTGATGTTTTATGTTCATGTTTTTATGTTCAAGTGTTTATGGATTGTTTTATGTTCTCCATGTTTACCATTACTGAGCATTTGGGCTCACCCTTTTTATGTTTTCTTTTCCCCAGGATATAAATAAAGGTTTTAGGTATGAAAAATGTGGATGAACTTTTTGGGAGATGTTGAAGGTCTTTCACAATGATTAAAATATTTTGTTCCGAGTTTCCAAAGACACTAACTAATACGGTATTTGGGCATATGTTATCTTAATGTATTAAGTATTCTGAAAAATTAATGTAGTTTCTATGTACGTCAAGCTTTGGGTCTCTATATTTGGTATTACAGAGAAGGTTTAGTTAACCTTTGGAATCTAGGATGTGAAAACTTTAGTGAGATCCCTAGAGATATTTATAAGGTAAGTCTAGGGATGTCTCTAAGTTTATGTATAAGTATAGGTTATAGTCGTATAATTATGGTAACTATATTAAAATCAAACCTAAGATGTTAGATATTTAAGTCACTCCCCCTTTATTATGTGGTTTTACTAGCATGGTTTTTTCCTCTCACACTATTCTTTTTGGGTTTTAGATGATGGATGGAACCCGAAGAAATCATGTTGATCAATGTAATCGAAAATGCAATGATTTTCCTCCTGAACAAACCAATGTTATGGGAGATGGAGTGAAAACTTTTATTGCTATACTTACACAAGATATGAATCATTCTGTATTTTCAAATGAGCAGAGAAGGGAACAATATTATATTGAGTCCTCCATGAGGCAGTGTCCACCTTATTTTAATGGATCTTTTGATCCACTTATTATTGAACAATGGATCAGTACCATTGAAATGATATTTTACATACATTAATGTTTGGAACAGGAAAAAGTCATTCTAGCAGTTTACCATTTAGAAGGTGAAGTAGACTAGTGGTGGACTCTAATTATGAATACAAGGCCCCAAGATGAAATTGAATCCATGGAATGGATAAGTTTAAGAAAATGTGTTTCAATAAGTACATCCCTTTTGTTCTTTAAACAAATATGGAAAAAGAGTTCCTCGAGCTTAAACAAATGTTTGATGAATCTGTTGGTATATACATGGTGAATTTTACAAGGCTTTAATGGTATGCATCTAGCTTTATCATCCATCCTGAAAGTAAAGTTTCTCAATTCATCAGTGGCTTAAAACCATGTCTTCGAAGGTCATTAGCTATAAGAGACATCAGTAGCTATGAAGAAAATTTTGAATTGTGATATCAAGGTAGAACTAGAAGTTGGTGTTACATATCCATCTCAGGGTTTTAACAATAAATGAAATATGGAGTTCAAGGAAAAATCTCAAAACAATGGTGAAATGAAAGAGAATGTTTCGTTATGATCATAGTGCGGAAAGAAGCATGGTGGAGATTGACTTAAAGGGATTAGAAAATGTCTTATGTGTGGAAAAGAAGGTCATTGGGCAGTTGAGTGTTGAAGTAATGGGAAAAAGTTAGCTAATGATGTGATTAGATAAAAGACTACAGAGAACGCACCACCAACACTTCAATGCTATAAGTGCAAGGAAATGTGGAATTATGCTAACCAATTCTGTAATCCAATGGTTAATGATGATCGACATCAATAACCACATAAGGAAAAGGACCAAGGGAAGTCACATGTGATCACTATTTGTGATTTAGAATATGAAAACGAAGTGGTGGAATGATTAAGTGTATACGGGATTCCAAAATAGTGTTGTGGAATCTCATTTATAGTATTATGGAATATTGGAATGTCTATGTATTGGTTTTAAATAATTGTATGGTACTGGAAACCCCGAAAAGTGATGATATGCAAATAATGAAGGTATGCAGAGAAAATAATATGTTTGATAGTATTAAGGAGCTCATGACTGATATAAGGACAAAGTGACATCATGGTTTGAGTATATAGAAATTTTTGGATTTTGGTGTGTGGAAATAATTAACTTCTGACAGCATTCATGTTTTCAATATGGTTTTATGGTAATCCATGTTTCAAGAGAATACATGATTAAAGTAGTCACATGTTTGGAATGTGAGAAAAAATTTATATCTTATGACATATGGGGGATAAATGATGGTATTCACATGCTTGGTAGATGACCTCTCCAGTAATATTTTTATTTATACTATGAGATTGGACAGAAGTATTTTGGATAAGCCTAAAGATTGGAATGGATTATGTTAGACATCAAATAGTATTGTCTATGGATAGAACTTTTTGATATTATTTCTGAAATATTATAATAGTATAATTTTTGAAAAAGGAAAACCCGTAGGATGGGCGACAACCTATCGCGTCAGACAAGGATGCGGGAATCGAACCCACAAGCGAAGTGCGACATGCCTTTATTGCCTATCAATGGTCTACAGGTAGTCCCTGGTTAGTAGAAATTAGTTTTATTAAGTGGTATGATATATGAAGTATAAGTCCATTTTTGGAGCCATATATGATTAATACCACCATATATGGACTTATGTATATTTAATACCTTTTATTATCATTTTGTTTACGATGGTTGGAATGACCCATAATTCTATCACATGATCTGCTAACACTTCAAGAATGACAAATTAAACTTCATTTCTTTAGGATATGAAGTGGAAATTTTTCAAGGAACAACCAATGGTTAGATTGTACCAAAATCAAGATAGTATTTCTTCTAATTCAAAATTTTCAAATTTATGGAAATTATTTTCAAAACTAAAAATTTTGTCCTATTGTCCTCATATCCGATGAATCAGATGGTACCTTAGGTCATAAAAAATTTATGGCTTTTTGATTGTTGGATTTTTCATAGTCATGTTCTCTACCACTCTTCATCAGAACATGATGGTTAGATTTCTCTTCCATATCCATATTTTCACCTATATTCTTCTATGTGGAAACCCAGTGCTGAGTTAATTTGGGTGACCGTTATGATTCTAACATTCCTATTTAAAATTAATTTTTAGTATTATTTTTTACGATGTGGGTTTCTATAAAAGAATCATTCAAGTAGTAATCTATTTATAACCCAGATGAATTTCAAGGGCCAAAACCATTTTAAGGGGGGTAGAATGTAACACCTCAGGATTTTATGAGATATATATTTTTCATTTATTTTATGTCTTATTTCATACACTACACAATTATTTTCTTTCACTATATGAAACACCGAATTACCTAGAAGTATACACAATACTCTTCTGGGCTCGTGTTACACACAATTTCAATATCGTTTGGTAGAAATTATTCTATGCAACATTGAGTATATCTTTTGTTAAATGTATAAATGATATTTGTTTTGATTATGTCATACGAAACACCAAAGGAATTTTTCACTACACGCAACACTGACTTGGCTTGTGTTACACACAAGAGCGACCTTCCTCGATGGCTTGCATTGTACGCAATACCAAGTTTCACTAAACAACATTATTATTATAATATTGTTATGAACTAGCTGTTATGAATAGTAATAACTACATTTTTAATTTTATAACATTATAATTCATCTTACACATATTCTAGAACATTGTATGAGAACCAAAAAAAATTCAGGTAAAATAAGTATTTTTCAAAAAATGCAGGTTTGTCACCTTTTGATGGCACACCCATTTTAAATCAAATTTTTTGATAATTTTATAAGTATAATTTTACAAAATAAACTTCTTATTTTGAATTAGGATATTAAAATTTACATTGGATAATTTTTTTGGATTTTTATGACAATGTTCTTATTTTGATGAATAGTAAAAACATGCTAAATTTTTCCAAAAAAACAACTTTTTTCATTGAGATAATTTATATGGTTAAATTATAATAGTAAATGGTTTAATCATATAAATAGGAAATATTTTAACCATTTAATATAATTTATGTAATTAGCATTTATTTTACATTGAATTCGTAGGAAAATTCAATTCAAACTTTTGCAATGTTAAAAACAAAAAACCCATTTTTTCGACAGCGGGATTAATTTTAAATTAATTTCTGCAACTTCTATGTATTGAAATTGGAAAAATGGAATCAATATTTCGAATCAGTAGGTCCAAATTATGTTAATAGGCTACGTTTTATATTTGGGCATTATGAATAGTATGTACGGTAAATTTTATTTACCAGAGTTAAAGGTAAATTAGGTAATTAAGGGTAAAAATAATATTACAAATTTACAGTAACGCTTGTATTGATATCATAGGTTGATTATATTTCTCTATAAAACATACTTGTGTTTAAATGGAATCTATTGGAACCCACTTGGATGTGATTAAGACCATTAATTTATTTTATTTAAAAAATGTGAAATATGTCTCAATCAAACTTTGATAATTAAAATATTTTTAATATAAGGTTATATAGAATATAAATTAGATTATAAATAATCATTTGAAATCTATTTTTTTTCTTTATGATGGAAATTTATTTACAATTTTTAGGAAATATTTAATAACCTTAATAGCTTATACATTAATCATGCAGAAATTATTTATTTAATGAAAAAATCAATAATATAGTTTTTATTCAAATAATAATACCCATAAAAGACCCAAAATCCTGACCCAAACATATTTTTAGTGTATATATAGACCATAATCATCCAATTTTCTAATTTATGGCCATTTGGAGAGTTACAAAATTGATTATGACACTTGTATTATTTTATTTTAAATGATGTCAAAGTTGTCACCTTCATAATCTAATAAACATATCATTTTAGAAGATGGGTTTTTTAGAAGATAAATTTGACTGAAAGTATTATTATGAAATCTATTAGATATATCTACATCATGTTATTTTATTTTTAATTTTTATGAAATAGATGATTATATTGAATAGTTATACAAAAATGTTGTAGTAATTATTTTATTAAGAAAAATATAAAATAAATGGTTTTAAAAATATTAAAATAAATATTATATGAACTAATTAATGTGATCCACTAATTTTATAGTCACATATGACATGTTACAAATCTATTAAGTATTTTTTTTCCGAACATATCTTCTATGTGGATTTTATTTTAATTCAAATAAATGAAGTTTCAAAATTGACACTATTGATAATTTATAAAAATGACATATTATTAAATTGTTTAAAAATCAAAAAAAAATATTTAAAAATTATAAATTGAAATTTATATGGTCTAAAATGTCATAAAGTATTAAATTATGGACCATTCACAACACATAAGTATGTATTTATAACAATTTAAAATTTAGAATAGTATTACCACAAGTAAGATTATGTAGATTAAATAAAGATAAATCAAATTGACAAGGTTTAATATAATTTCCCAACATGTATAAATTTTGTTGTATGATTAGATGAAAACCCTATCTCATCTAATATTCAAATTTCAGTCATTTTGGATGTTTTTATGTGGGGTTTGAATTTATTATAAATTAATATTTGTGAGGTTTATAAAAGTGCCCCTCTCTTCTCTTATAAAAGGGAACCTCATCCCTCTCCTCCTCACACACTTTTGATACTTCAAGATCGGACAAAACCTAAAAATTACTCTTCTCAACTTCCCTAGTAACATTTTGGAGATTTTGGTCTTCTCAAAAGACCAAATCTACTCCCTTAAGAGGAATTTCAAAGGAGGTGCGTCGAAGAAGAGGTAATCTCTTCTACAGACTCTTTCAAGTTTTGTTATTCTTAAACATCATATTATTTAGTTGTTTCATTATAAAGTAATAACATAATTATAAATAATATACTTATATGTTATTATAAATATAAAAAAACCCTATTTCACCTTCTATCCATCCTATGAAAAATGAAATCACCACGCGTGCGTAAGTACGACTTACATTCTCGACGCCATGGTGTAATCTGTTTTTCCACCACCACCATACTTGGATGGGTATAATGGTGGAAATAATAACTATATAAGATTATTATAACATAATACTAATTCCTAGATATTATATCATCGACTCCAATTCTATTAAATAATTATGGAAATGATATCATCGCTCGTGCGTATGTACGGATTACCGTCTCCACGATGCGATGAGATTCATTCTCTATGTTAACCATTCAGGAATCATTAGAAAGTATATATAATAAGTAATCATAAAATATATGACATAATAATGCTACTGGATTTATGTATATGTATATTTCATTTACTTCCATTCAATTTAATAAGGAAACAAAAACAGTGTTCATGCGTACGTACAACCTACCGTCTCCTTGAACGGTGTATTTCGTTCCATTTATCGATCTATTATATATATTTATGATGAAAATATATTATATATAAATCACGTGTTACAATCTGGAAATATTTAATCATGATCTAAGTAATCATATGAATAATTACAAGTCAAATCATTTACGATAAATGAAACGATTTTTCCCAAAATGTTACCTAAACATTGAATTGACTAAATAATGGGTAATATAATGTCATAAGTGAATAATATATGATATAATAAATATTATTGTGGTTCTGTTACACATTAATAATATGTTTAAACCCACTATACTGGAGTTTCAAACACATATGGAAGAAATTGGACCTACAGTAAGGGATAATTATTCCAATCTCGTTCTTATCCGAGATTGTTTATTCGCAAGTATTTACTAGGGTTATGTTAAGAATCCATGTCCTTGTCTTCTAAAAATGTTTCCATAAAATTTTGACTATTAATCCATTTATTTTTAAAGTCATTTTTAAACTTTTTTACTTTACAACATGGTATGGGAGAAATATTTCTTTTGTTTACCATACGAGGTACCTTTTGACATTTCCAGTAAACGCAAGAGAGGAATTTTTTTAACTTATACGGCATGTATGGATTTTTAAGGTTTCATGAAGCCTTATTTTCATGAAGATTCCTCTCAAATATTTCATGATTATTTTCAATAAAATCCTTTTCTTTTAAAATTTCATGGCATTTTGTGAAAAGAAAATGATTTTGAAGAAGAAAGGATATTTTCCTCAAGAATTCATTTCAAG
Source organism: Viscum album (assembly GCA_963277665.1). Taxonomy (NCBI): domain Eukaryota; kingdom Viridiplantae; phylum Streptophyta; class Magnoliopsida; order Santalales; family Viscaceae; genus Viscum; species Viscum album. The sequence continues at coordinate 195,306,752 of OY728127.1, forward strand.
TGTTTTATCAAAAAAATTTTCCATCTAAGATGACATTATTTAGTATTTTTGTGTTTCAAGTATAAGGTCTCAATTATTTACAAGGTTTTATTTTTCTGATGATGAAATGATATCCATTTGTTTTATATGGATTTTGTCACGATGGGATGATGTTTATGAAACCCATTTTATTCTTTGGGTTATGGGGAATGATTTATGATTGTTTTATGACACACGTAAGAGTGATTTCAATATGAGAATGGTTGGACATATGTCTCAATCCAATTAATTAAGTAAACATTTATATCTCATGATCTAGACATGGATAGAACAAAAAAAATCTGGTTCAAGAATATAGGGATGGAACGGTAAGTAAACCCGATTCAGTCACGATCTTTGTCCACTATGAAGGTCTTTGCATCATTGCCTTGGCGACTATGTAAATCATATCACGTGCTTTATGGTATTCCACAATTCCATGCTATTTTATCATTATTAATGTTCCTTTATGATCTATGCAATATGTACTACCAATATTTATGTCATTACTCAGGATTTTGATGTTTAATGTTCATGTTTTTACTTTCAAATGTTTATGAATTGTTTTATGTTCTCCATGTTTACCCTTACTAGGAATTTGATCTCACCCTTTTTATGTTTTCTTTTCCACATGATATAAATAAAGGTTTTAGGTATGAAAAAATGGGAAGAACATTATTGGACATGTTGATGATATTTTACAATGATTAGAAGATTTTGTTATGAGTTTCCAAAGACACTAAACTAATATGGTCTTTGGGCGTCTGTTTTTTTCATTTATTAAGTATTCTGTAAAAGTAATGTAATGTCCATGTATGTCATGATTTTGGTCTCAACAGTTTTCTCTTAATCTTCCTTACATTTATATTTATATTTCTAAAATATTGGAGAACTTATCCTATGTGATTTGGAGTAAATCAGAAGGCTTCACTAGGTTTTTCAAACGCGGATTCTTGAGCTATGTGATCGTTCTTCATCATTATTGATCAAGTTCTTAGATTAGTATAGATCTAAATATTCTCTCTTCTTGGTTTCTCTGATTTACTATTTTTATGGGTATATCTTTGAGTTTTTATTCCAAATATGTTGTGATGTTTTCTTTATCTTTCATGGAGATTATATCTACAGGGGTTCTATTAAGATTCAACCAGTTTTTCTTGAGGGCTATTCACCCATTGTCAAGATTCTTCATAACCTTTAAATTATGTGGCTTAACTCTCATCTCTTCTTTCTAGAATTGATTGGATTAGTTTCACATTGAGTAAAATTGATATTATTGTTTGTGAAATTTTGGGTTTATACATGTAATAAATCAATTTTGTGATGATTTGTCATTTTTGGTAAATTTGGGAAATCTTGATAAATTAGTGTGCATATTTTTTTACATTCTTAAATTTAAAATTGTTATTTTAAATGTTGGATTTTCTCAAACATCTAAACAAATTTATTTTTCAGGTTTTTTCTAAAAAAATTCCCTATATTGATTTTTTTTCATTATAATGGTTTTAATGAAAAATTGTTTTCAATAAAAAAGTGATTTTATTTATAGGGTTGATTTGGAATGATCATTGGTCATAACTGGTGTGTGTTTTCTTGTTGAATATATAGGGGTTGGTGGAAATATAAACTTTTTTTAGTCATAAAGGGTTAACGGAACATTAGATAAAACTACCTTATGATGATATGGTAGATCGACGAGAAACCACTCATGAGTATGGAACTATCTTCGCATAGCATGCATGAATGGTTATGTGGAGGTGTGCAATTGATTGGGTATGTGAAAGGAATATTGATAAATTGTTATTAATATTATTTAATTATTTTTTTGGATAAAAATATTTTTCAAAAATTTGTATCAATTTCCTTTATATTATTTTGGTTATATATGGTTTTGTAAACATGTTTATATTTAGTTGAAAACTATTTTTGGGAAATTGTTTATATAAACTATTTTATATAATTGTTTCTAACTCGTATATCATAGTGTCATGAGTTGAGAATTCATTTGGGAAAATCATACTGAGTTTTATATTCACCCCTACATTGGCACTTTGGTGCTTTTGCAGATGTTATCTTCTAGTCTGGGGAAAATGGTAACATATCACATGTTTTAAGAACCACTTAATGATATATGTGATGTTTGGTTATCACGGAGCTTTCCTCTTGTGGATCATGGATTGTTGAGTTATTTTGATATTTTTTTCTTTTATATCCTCTATTTACTTTGTTTTTCATTTGTTCTTCTGTTGTTTCACACTCTGATGTGGTTTTGAGGTATATTAACTTTTTGATTTGCCTTTTATATGTCCATGCATCATTTAGTGAGTTGTTTGTTAAGGTTTTTTATTCATAAAGGGTAATTCATCACCCAATAGATTTTTTAAACTCTTTGGAACTTATTTCTAGCCTTTATAATCTTTTGTATATCCCTTAATTCCAATTAAGGACTTCTTGTACTCTCAATCTAATGGGAATTAATAGGTCATTACATGATGGTTAAACTAAATGAATTCAATAGAAATAATATATGTGTTATATATATTTGTAAACCCTTATCACAATATTTTTACCATTAATTTATTTATTTTACCTTAACATGGTGGAATATATTCATTTTTATTACAATTCCTAATACCCAAACATAATATATAACCATTTAAAAAAATACACGATGATTTAAAATAAGTATCCATTTATTATTTTATATCAAAATTAATCATATTGAAAAAAGAAATAAAATTATTTGTACTATTTTGAAGTTAGAATAACATAATAAATTATAAAATAAAATCAATACATAATTAGACATTTTAAATACTAGAATAGATTAGTCAATTTTCTATAAAATATTTATTCTTCTATCATCACTGAAAATTTAGCCAGTTAAATAAAACCAAATTTAATATAATGATAATTTTTATTCATATTTCAAAAAATATATTATTTTAATTAAATTATGTTTTATAATAGCCACAAATTAATTAAAATATTCTCTCTCTGAAAAACCATTTTTGAGGAAAATTTATTTTGAATCTTAATAAGACATTATGAAAAACAATTAACTTAATTCCTATGAATTAATCAATACATTTTAATATTTAGAATCATTATATATATTTATATATCATAATTTGTTAACTCATATTCATATCCACCAATTCAAGGACTACGTGGTAAAAGTATTATTTTAATAGTAATGTTATCTTCTCATTTAATCTCGGTGATCCATGTAATACATGATATTAATCATGGTCTTAATTTAAAAATCATTGTTTATTATATCAACAATTTACATTATTAAGATGAATATTGGGGATACATAATATAAATTTTACAAACCAATTTATAAATACATTATTTCGTAACAATATGGTGAATAATTATTTTCAAGGGGTACACATATTTATAGATTATTAACATGTGGTGTTCTATATCACCCATTAATGAATTGTTTTTTCTTCCTGGGATAAGACTGTTTTTTGTTTACATGATCACATTATGATTTCTTTATAATATTTTTTGTAATAAAATTTCATTATTAATTATTCATAATTATATTTTTGGAAATAATCATGTTATGATTTAATCAAATGAATCTATGTGGAAAAGATAATGTGATTAATTTTTCAAATGACGATTCTGGTAAATGATCAAATATTTAATTGTTCATATAAAGGTACATGGACATGATCACATTATCCTTTGGTTACATGATGTTGTGTGGAAAATATCACAAATAGAATTATTCACAAGAGGTAGTGTGAATATGATCATGTAATTTATAGATCACTTGATGGTGTATAAAAATCATATTATATATATTTATTTACATAATGGTGTGATAAAGTTATTAAATATATCTTTTTCCCATCATTTTTTTAGACATCGATAACATTTCAATTTTTTCACAAGAACTTTCCAGGACATGATTTCATTTATCCTTGATAGCAATATTATGAATTCATATACATAATAATTACATGTATTTTTATTTCACATATCTATGATTTTTAATTATACCTCATGTTTATCATATCCCACTCTTATGACGTAGTACTTTCTTATTCAAGTGAGATTACAGGTTTTTCAATTATTTCGTTTAAAGCCTATTCTAGGATAATCTTTAGGTTTTATCTAATTTTTTATGATCTAATATGAAATCTACTAGGTATGAAATTCAATTATTTTCATTAAAAACATACATAAAGAACATCATGAATTCCATAAATATTATAGACACCATAAATATTGGATAGGCTATGACCTTCGTCGTGAGGATCTATATTTTTGATAATGTAGATTCTATTGGATACATAAAAATATAAATAGAAATCATTCCCATGTTGTGGTATAATTCAATTATAGTTTATATAATAATAAATAGGGATGGTACATCTATGGGAAATCTAAGTCCATAAAGCCGATGGAATTTACAAGGACTCTAAATGATGAAATATGCCACGTCGATCCATGGAATTTTGAGTTTTTGTTTCTGATGAATATAAAATGGAATGTGTTATAATGGAAATTAAAATTTCAATATTTAACAACTAAACATATATTTGGATTATAAAAGACACCTCATTCATTTTTCACATGATTTATCATTACATATCTGGCCTATTATAGAGGTTTTCATTGACCTTGACTAACTTCCATGAATAACATAACCAATGTTTTTTGTGACCTTAATTGTCAAAGAGGGTAAATTCATATATTTTATACTCAATAATATGGTGTTAGTTATAGGGAATATAATTTATAATTGGAATTGAATGAAATTTATTTGTGTTGGTTTTTCACTGAAATATATTAAACTCTATAATTTTAATTTTTATAAATTTTGAGCCTTAGAGCTATGATATGCTGAAGAATATTATTATTAATATGATTTAAACAATGATTTTATGATGATATATTTTCTAATACTATGATGTATATCTCAATATCTTCTTTTACTTCAACTCTATATATTATGAAGAGGTGTATTACATATATGAAGTCAAGAGGGGAGTGTAGTGTCATTCATGTTTCGTGAAATTAAAAAATATATCAGAGGAGAGTTTTGTATATATGTGATCCTGTAATATAATAAATGTTTTATTAATATATTTTAGTGTCTATTATAAGATGTAATCAATAAATTATGGATTTATATTGAAATAAATATGGGAAACTATCACTTTGTATTAAATAAGCCATTTTTAGAAGATCATTGAGGAGTGTGGGTCTGGGGCACCACAGTTGGTATTACAGAAGGGATAAATTATTTTATAAAAATAATTTTGTAATTTCTAAAAATTTGAATATTTATTTGTTAGGATATGATTTGATAAACATAGGGAAACCATTATGTAATATTGTAAACAATAAAAAACAAATCTATGATTTAGTAGTAAAGACAGAATGAGGTTACATATAAATTAAAACCCAATATATATATAAGAAAGTGAATATGTATTTTCCATAGATGAACATAGGTGTAAGTTCCTTATAAATGGTTAGTAGTGTGTGAAATGATTTCAAATCAGTGAATTATGAGTGATCCTATGTATATCAACATAGAGAGACACTTAAATGGAAAATACATTGGCTAATTCAGATTATCATTACAAACCATTACAAAGGATTTTAATCTAATATTAGATTGTACCACATGACTAGAATGATTAGAACGAATAATTTGAATATGATGACATATAACCATGGGTCATGTAGATGTACTTTTAGGTTCCTCAAATTCTATCATTTTTTAAAAATATGTATCAAAATTCATGTGGAGGTGCTATTGGAGAAAATATATTAAGATTGAATTTTCACTTGATCTTTAACAAATATGTTCTTTTATATTATCACATAGAATGTAATTTCATTTATTAGTTGTGAATAGTTTCATGAATATGATGATATAGATATTATTTCCCTGTAACCTATGATAAATAACTAAGTTAGAATATTTACAAAAAACTGGTAGGTAAATTAAATCTCATCACATTCTTATTATATGGGAAATGGTGATTCTACTAGATTCTGTGATTCTAAGGATGATATATAAGTAAAAAATTTATTCTGATATTAATAAGAATCCCATATAATATTCAAATAGTTAATGAAAATTGAAAATTGTGTTGATTCAAATTATGTATCAGGGAATAACTCACTAAGAATTTGGAATCTATTTTTTAGAAATTAATATCACATCCAATAACATATTATATATTAAAAACCAATCTAATAGAAACCATATATATTATATTAATATTATAGGGAAACTATTGGAATGATAAACTAATTGTTAAAAAAATTTGAGGTTACTAAACTAAAATATCTTTCTATTATATGATAAATAATTAAAATGATTTCATATTCAAAAGGGATTCTGTTTCCCAGCTAACATGTTTCTTAAATGTTCTATAATCTATCCTAATAAAATAAATTAAAATATTTTGTGTAACATCCCGAGTCCGGTGCCCCTCCACTGGTGCCCCGTATCCGGTTCACCACATGACCTCAAGCGCGTTTCCCTGAATGCCAGAGGCTGCCGACTAGCAGCGAGGGCCTTGGTGAGTCGGTGGGGAAACTATGTCCTCATTCGGTAAGGTATACAAGGTAAGAAAACTACAATAAACAGCGGAAGCAGCAACCAACATACATAACAACAGAAACCAAACAGCGGAAGCAATGCAGATATATAACAATGATGATAATAATGCAGCATATACAAGTATCCAAGGAAAATAGAAAACACAACAACGTGCTGAAATAAAACTAAAACCAAGTGAAAAAGAAAAACAAAGTAAGATCCTCAGCATCGCGAGCCACGACTCTGTCACATGCTCCCCAGCTCCTGGTGCAATCAAATCCTGAAGTAGAAGGGAGCTTTCCCTTGTCTATACCTGCAGCAAAATAGTCTGTTTGGGCCCAAAAGCATGGCCCAAACAGGGTGTGAGATACAATCCCAGTAGGAAATCACCCAATGATTTGTGCCTAACAGTCAATGAATACATGGCAGTACTAAAACAATAAGCAGTAAACAGAAAAGCACAAACAGTTAAAATCCACAGTTCTAACAAGTATAGCACACAAGTAAGTATCCAACAACAAAAGAGAAAATAGGTAGCCCTCTGGGTAGCTCTCACAGTCTAGCCCCTATGGTTCAACCTCTAAGTCCTAGCAACCCTCTGGGAAGCACACACAGTCTCACCCCTCTGGTTCAGCTATGTAATTAAGATGACTCTCTGGGGAAGCACTCACCGTCAATTACCCCTATAGTCATGTATCGTACAAAAGGCTCTCTGGGGAAGAACTCAACATCAATTCCCCCTGTGGCACGCGTCGTAGATAAAAGACACTCTGGAGAAGCCCTTCCATCAATTCTCCCTTTGGTCTACTACTCTAGGTTCTCATAGCCCTGAGTATAATTAAACATTCTCAACACGTGTATATCGTCCAAGTAAACCTCAAGAACTACTTGGCTATCAACTAAGGCTCAACAGTATAACAAAAGAGACAGTTACACTATCCTACAACAAGGTATAGCAACTGGAAAAATGCCCAACAGTAAAAACAAGCATGACGAAGCAACCTGAGCACAAAAACAAAATACTCTAATCACAAGCAATAACCTCTACTAAATAAATCAAGCAAAGCATACAAGTAACAAGGGAAAAACAGGAAACACGCAATACCCCGTTCAAGGGTATTGGTGGAAATTGCACAAAATATCCATCAACTTTCTATGGAAAGGCACAAACCACCTACCTCGATCCTAGGAGATCGATATACGTGAACCTCGATGACAGATTCCCCTTAGAACGACGTAGATCTGAGAAAACACACAAAATGTTTATCCCACGATAACTTGGAAACGAGGAGGAATCAAGGAACAAGACTCAAGAAGAAGGAAGAAATCACCTCTGCGATCCCAACGCAATCGACCGTGCTCGAATCGGAGAACGGACGGCGAGGCGGGAGCTCGTCGAATATCCGGCCGTATGGTCGCTTCAGGATGGTCGAAAACTGAAGAAGAAGACATATTTGGGGGTTAGGCATGACCCTGGCCTGTTTAATGAAAAAAATAAAGTACACAACATTTACTTTTTGAGTAAACAGCGTGTACTTTGAATTTTACGTACTCCGAAATAACCGGACTCCACCTCAGCCTTACACACAGTGTGTGTGGCCCAGACACGGCCAGCACATGGCTTCGAGCTGGGGAAGAGTACACGGCGTGTACTCAGAAAGTACATGGCATGTACTTCTGAAATTTCCAGAAAATTCATTTTTTCTCAAAAAAACTCCAGAAAAAGGAAAACATACATGAAAAGAAGATCTAGGTTCTTAAAAACTTCCCACCTTAAAGAAATTCATCCCCGAATTTCCCTAATGAGTTGGAGAAGAAGAAATCCCGAACAGCTCCGGCCACTGCGATCGTACATCAGCCTCCCTCTCCCAGGTCTCGTCCTGTACTCGCCCGTGCTGCCATATCACTCGTACCAAAGGAACAGACCGCCCATGGAGAACCTTCATACTACGATCAACAATCCGGATAGGATGCTCCTCGAACGACGCATCCGCTTCAAGCTCGACTTCCTCAGGCTGAATGTTGTGAGAAGGGTCTGAAAAGTAACGTCAGAATTGAGAGATGTGTAAGACGTCGTGCATGGCCCGATACCTCTGAGGTAGATGCAACTGATAGGCGACCGACCCCACTCTCTCCAAGACCTCAAACGGCCCGACGTACCACGGTGAAAGCTTACCTTGTCTCTGAATCCTATTGTGTCCCAACCTCAGTGCAACACGTAGTAAAACTTGATCACTGAACTCAAACTCCAGAGGTCGTCTCCGTTGATCAGCATAAGACTTCTGCCGAGACTGCGATGTAGCCATCCTCTTCTGAATCAGCTCTATCTTCTCTGAAGTCTCCTGAACAAGATGAGGTCCCAGAAAATCTCCCTTTCCTGCCTCTAGCCAGCATAGGGGTGATCAACATGGCCTACCGTACAAAGCCTCATATGGCGCCATCTGAATGGTCTCATATAAACTGTTGTTGTAGGTGAACTCCACCAGAGGAATATACTTCTCCCAAGAACCGCCAAAGTCAAGGATGCAAACCCGGAGCATATCCTCAAGCACCTGGATCGTGCGCTCGGACTGGCCATTAGTCTGGGGATGGTATGCTATACTCAAAAGTACCTTTGTACCCAAGGCCTTCTGAAGTTCCTTCCAGAACCAAGAGGTAAAGCGCACATCTATGTCTGAAACAATAGAGCATGGAATTCCATGCAGACGAACGATCTCCCTGATGTAAATTCATCCCAGATCACCAACACTGAAGGTCTCCTTGATTGACAAGAAGTGAGAAACCTTCGTAAGTCTTTCGACGACAACCCAAACAGCATCGTTCCCTCATGGTGACCTCGGAAACCCAGTCACGAAGTCCATCGCAACATCGTTCCAATTCCACTCCAGAATGGGTAACTACTGTAAAAGGCCTGCTGGTCGCTGATGCTCTTCTTTTACCTGCTGACAAGTAGAACATCTCATGACAAAACCAGCAACATCCTTCTTCATACCTGGCCACCAGTACTGGCGATGAAGATCTCGATACATATTGGTGATGCCAGGATGAACTGCCCAAACTGAGGAATGGAAATCCTACATCATCTCCTCACGTATGTCTGCTGGCACCCATACGCATCCTCGGAAAAGCAAGATCTCATCCTCACCCATTGTCCATCGAGGAAGAGGGTCCCCTCCTGACACACTCCCTCGCAGGACTAAGCCTTCCGAGTCTGATAGCTGCCTCATCTGTACCCGATCAAGTAGCATGGAGGTAATAGCTACAAAAGATAGAAAAGTTTTTCCCCGTCTGTCGTGCACCTCCAGATGCATCTCAGAGAATAGAGCCATCAGCTGCCACTCACTACTGGCCTCCTGAACTGCCGAAATCTGATTTCTCCTGCTCAACACATCTTCCACGATGTTACCATTTCCCGGTTTAGAGGCAAGCTCGAAGTCAAAATACTGTAGATACTCAACCCACCTATGCTACCTCAGATTCAGATCATGCTGAGTGAAGATATACTTGAGACTATCGTGGTCAGTGAAGACCACAAAATGATCTCCCAAAAGATAATGTCTCCAACAGCGCAAGGCATGAACAACAGCTGCCAACTCCAGATCGTGTGTAGGGTAGTTCCTCTCATGTGGCCTCAACTGCTGAGACCCGTACGCAATGACTCCATCTCCCTGTATAAGCACAGCTCTCAGCCCGATACCCGAAGCATCACAGTAAACAGTGTAGCTCTTGCCTGGCTCTGACAAGACTAGTATTGGTGCTGACGTCAACCTCCCTTTCTGCTCTTGAAAGGCTAACTCACAAGAATCTGACCATAAGAACTTTGACCCCTTCTTGGTGAGACCTTTCAAGGTTGCTGATAGATGAGAAAAGTCCCGAATGAAGCGTTTGTAGTATCCAGCCAGCCCTAGGAAGCTCTGTACCTCAAAAAAGTTCTTCGTATTCTCCCAGGAAACTACAGCTCTCACTTTCTTTGGGTCCACAAAAACTCCTACCTCTGAGATGACGTGACCCGAGAAGTGAATCTGATCCATCTAGAAGTGGCACTTTGAGAGTTTAGCATAAAGCCGATGCTCTCTCAGTGTACTCAAAATGATCTCAAGATGTGTGGCATGGTCGTGTAGAGTGTGAGAGTACACCAAGATATCGTCCACGAAGACCACGACGAAGGAATCCAAGTAAGGATGGAACACTTAGTTCATCAGTGCCATGAAAACTATAGGTGAGTTCGTGAGTCTGAAAGGCATGACTGTATACTCATAAAGACCGTACCTGCTCTTAAAGTCTATCAGAGGTACATCTGGTGGTCTAACGCGCAACTGGTGATAACCAGACCTCAAGTTGATCTTTGCGAACACTCGGGCTCCTCGAAGCTGATCGAAAAGGTCATCAATCCGCGACAATAGATATCGGTTTTTGACCGTCAACTGGTTCAGCTTCCGATAATCCACACAAAGCCGAAGGGTACCGTCTTCCTTCTTCGCAAACAGAACAGGCGAACCCCAAAGAGATGTACTAGGTCAGATGAAACCCTTATCTTGTAGCTCCTCCAACTGCTTCTTGAGCTCTTGCAACTCAGGTGTGGCCATCCTATATGGAGGAATGGACACCGGTGTCGCTCCTAGAATGAGATCAATAGAGAAGTCTACCTCACGCTCCATAGGAAAACCCGAAAAGTCCTCTGGAAAGACATCCCTAAAGCAATCCACCACTGGAGAAAAGTCTAACTGTGGAGTCCCCTGATCATCCAGATAAAGACTAGCAATCTGGGTCATCACTCCTCCTAGCCCAAGATGCTCGAGTCCCGCCCAACTCGCTCGAACGTCCCATTCGCCTCTATGAAGGAAAGATTCACCTTCTGGTGAAATGAAACTGACTCTGCAGCAATAACAGTCAATGACTGCCTGGAAGGGAATCAACCAGTCCATGCCGAGAATGACATCATAGCCTGTCATCTCTAGGACATAGAGATCCCATAAGAAGTGATACCCTACAACCTGGAGAGGGAACTCTCTACACTGGCGTACACTAGATGTCCTCCTTCCCAAAGGTGTGTCCAGTGTCAATGAGTCGGTAGAAGAAAATATGGATAGTCCAAGGCTATCCACAATGACAACAGAGATAAAGATATGCATATCACCAGTATCGAAAAGGGATGAAGATAAAACTGAGGCTACTAAAATCGTACCTCGAACTGTAGAAGGGTCGGGATCCTGCTCATGATAAGTCTTCTCCATGGAGAAAGACTGGCCTGCACCGCGGCCCTGCGCCTCTGACTGACCACTCTGAGCTGAACCTCCCTGCTGGTGCTGAGGGACTGGTGGCTGACCACCACGGACTTGACCTCCACCTTGGCCCGAATGGCCAGAAGAACTCCAGTTCCCTGACTGGTGAGAGACTGGTGGGGATGCTCCTGAATTAGGAGTCATGGAAGAACCCCGATCACTTGCTGTTGGTGAGAAAACCTGCCAGAAACGCTGAAGGTGACCCATCTTGCCGCAAGATCAGCACTCCACGGGGTCTCTCTGGCACTGTGGCCTCGTGTGAAATGTCTTGCCACACTGGTAGCATGTCACCTGGCTGCCTGATGACGCGTCTCGCTTCCTCGAATCACCGCATGTCGGCTCTCTACGATGCTTCTTGCTTCCATCTGGAGGAAAACTAGCTCTGGAAGCAGACCCTCCCTGGCTCGTAGCTCTAGAGTCTCTCATATTTCACTCCACAATTAGTGCCTGGTTGATGATGGAATTAATGGATGTCAGCTGGAAGATGTTCAGCTGCGAGCGGATCTCCCGCCTGAGTCCATCCTCAAACTTCCTCGCCAAGAACACCCCACTCCCATCCCGAAGGGGTGTAAAACACTGTAGCTCAGTGAAACGAGATGGATACTTCATTATAGATAGAGTACCCTACTCTAAGATCATGAACTCCCGGGCTCGATCGGCCCTCAGGGTCTCCGGGTAGAAGTAGTCGTAGAACACGTGCTGGAACTCCTCCCATGCCATAGCCTGTTGCTGACCCGCCTGTGAGATCATGTCCCAACACCTCTTGGCGGAGTCTCAGAGCATGTAGGTGGCGAGCTTGACCCGCCTCTCTGGAGGCGTCTCCAGATGCTCGAATATAGTCATCATGGCTTCCAGCCATGACTCTGCAGCCTGAGGTCCTCCCTCCCCCGAGAACGTGGGAGGATGCGACTGCTGAAAGACCGGCGTCAAGTCTTCCATAGACAAGGCAGGAGGCGGTGCTCCCTTTAAGGCCTTCATCATCCTCATGAAACCTTCCTTGAACTGCGCATCAGTTCCCACGACTGGTACAACAACCGGTGACAAGGCTGGCTCGGCTGGGGGATCGACAGGAAGTCTCTGATCATCCCTGTCTGGTGTCTGATCACTGCCTGACGATAGACGTATGACTGGAGGACGTCTCAGAGGCATAGCTCTGAAAGATCAAAAGCACGCCTTGGATCAGGAAAACAAGGATAAAGAGCACAAGAGTACAAAACGGGAACAGGGGAAGAAAAACACACAAGATTGCAAAACACGACTACACGGCGTGTATAAAACTACACGGCGTGTCTTCTTAAACCACTGACATGGGCGTGTACTCCTGCCCTAAAAGGCATGTACAATACAAACTACACAGCGTGTTGGCCCCTACACACGACATGTACTTGAAAACTATTCCCCTACCCGAGTGTCCTTACACGGCTAACCCACACGGTCCGACTCAACCCGAGACTACACGGCGTGTTCGAAACAAACACGGCGTGCACTAGACAAGGCTTCGGCGGTCCGTGTTGTTGAGTACACAGCCGTCTATAGGGCTGGACCTTACACAACGTGCTCCGAACAAGCACATCATGCATAAGAGAAGGCAACACTGTCCCGTGTTGTTCGTGACATGGCCGGGTACCTGGGAAAGACTACACGGCGTGTTCCGAACAAATACGGCGTGTGGAAAGGAAGGTAACGCCGGCCGGTGTTGTTCGTGACACGGCTGGGTACCTGGAAAAGACTACCCAGAGTGTTCCCTATGGACATGGTGTGTTCTACCCGAGCTTCCCCGGCCCATGTTGTTAGTGACACGGCCGGGTACACGGCCCCGAACTCACATGGCGTGTACCAATAGTACACGGCGTGTTCCTGAAGTTACTCCCACGACACCGTGTTCTGCTCACACGGTCGGTGACACATCCTGAAAACTACACGGCGTGTATCTAAAAAGTACACGCCGTGTATTCTGGGTTTTTCTGGGCAGTAGCTCAGAAACTGCGCAGAATTCTAGAAACACTAAAAACAAGGGAAATGATGCCAAATTCCGATTCGTGAGGGCCAATAACACCTCAAGAACCAAATTTTTGCATTCAATTTAAACAAATAACAAAACAACAGTTTTCTAACATAGCAGCAGAGAATCCATCAAGCAACTATCACAACAGCATGCATAATCTACAAAAAGTCTATCACAACAGCATGCAATCGCTAATGCACCCTAGATGGCATGGCAAGAATGCATGAAATGTGATTTCTACAAGTGATTATATCATGCATGAGATGGCATACCCTCATCTCATCGGGTTACGATAGAAATAGAACTGAAATATAAAAACAATAACCACACAAGTCATGTGAATCACTCTCGGTGAAATCAGATCAACTATAAAATCTCAAAACCAGAAATCTGCAATTAACAAGGTAGTATGGATTTTCCCTGTACACAGGTTGGCTACTCTTGGGAACAACTTAATACCAAGTACCGAATCTGTCCTATCCCTAAAAAAGTCTCCAAACAGTAAGGAAAGAGAAAAGAACTCATCTAATACCACTTTGTAATGTCCCGAGTCCAGAGCCCCTCCACTGGTGCCCCGTATCTGGTTCACCACATGACCTCAAGCGCGTTTCCTCGAACGGCAGGGACTGACGACTAGCAGCGAGGGAATTGGTGAGTTGGTGAGGAAACTATGCCCTCATTCGGTAAGGTATACAAGGTAATAAATCTACAATAAATAGCAGAATCAGAAACCAACATGCATAACAACAGAAACCAAACAGCGGAAGCAATGTAGATATATAACAATAATGATAATAATGCAGAAGGTACAAGTATCCAAGGAAAATAGCAAACACAACAACGTGATGAAATAAAACTGAAATCAAGTGCAAAAGAAAAATAAAGTAAGCTCCTCAGTATCACGATCCATGGCTCAGTCCCATGCTCCCCAGCACCTGGTGCAATCACGATCCTGAAGTAGAAGGGTGCTTTCCCTTGTCTATACCTGCAGGAACATAGTCTGCTTCGGCCCCAAAGCATGGCCCAAACAGGGTGTGAGATACAATCCCAATAGGCAATCACCCAAAGATTTGTGCCTAACAGTCAATGAATACATGGCAATACTAAAACAAGAAGCAGTAAACAGAAAAGCACAAACAACTACAATCCATAGTTCTAACAAGTATAGAAAACAAGTAAGCAACCAGCAACAAAAGAGAAAATAGGTAACCCTCTAGGTAGCTCTCACAGTCTATCCCCTATGGTTCAACCTCTATGTACTAGCAACCCTCTTGGAAGCATACACAGTCTCACCCCTCTGGTTCAGCTACGTAATTAAGCAGACTCTCTGGGGAAGCACTCACCGTCAATTCCCCCTATATTCCTGTATCGTGCTAAAGGCTCTCTGGGGAAGCACTCAACGTCAATTCCCCCTGTGGCCCACGTCGTAGTTCAAAGACACTCTGTAGAAGCCCTTTCATAAATTCTCCCCTTGGTCTCACATCGTAATTAAAAGACACTCTGGAGAATCCCTTCCGTCAATTCTCTCTCTGGTCTAATACTCTAGGTTTTTACAGTCCTGAGTATAACTAAACATTCTCAACGCGTGTATACCATCCAAGTAAACCTCAAGAACTACTTGTATATCAACAAAGGATCAACAGTATAACAAAAGAGACAGTTCCACTATCCTACAACAAGGTATGGCAACTGGAAAAATGCCCAATAGGAAAAACAGGCATGGCAAAGCAACCTGAGCACAAAAACAAAATACTCTAATCACAAGAAATAACCTCTACTAAAGCAATCAAGAAAAGCACACAAACAACAAGGGAAAAACAGGAAACACGCAATACACCGTTCATCAGTATTGGTGGAAATTGCACAAAATATCCATCAAATTTCTACAGAAAGGCACAAACCACCTACCTCGATCCTAGGAGATCGATATACGTGAACCTCAATGAAAGATTCCCCTTAGAACGACGTAGATCTGAGAAAACGGACACAAAGTTCATCCCACGATTACTTGGAAACGAGGAGGAATCAAGGAACAAGACTCAAGGAGAAGGAAGAACTCACCGCTGCGATCCCAACACAATCGACCATGTTCGAATCAGAGAACGGACGGCGAGGTGGGAGCCCATCGAAGATCCGGCCGTACGGTCGCTTCCAGATGGTCTAAAACTGAAGAAGAAGACGTATTTGGTAGTTAGGCGTGACCCCAGTCCGTTTAATGAAAAAAAGTACACGACATGTACTTTTTGAGTACATGACGTGTACTTAGAATTTTCCGTACTCTGAAATAACCGGCCTCCACCTCAGCCTTACACACCGTGTGTGTGGCCCGGACACGGCCAACACACGGCTTCGAGCCGAGGAAGAGTACACAGCGGGTGCTCAGAAAGTACACGGCGTGTACTTCTGAAATTTCCAGAAAATTCATTTTTTCTCAAAAATACTCCAGAAAAAGGAAAATGTACCTGAAAAGAAGATCTGGGTTCTTACATTTTGTAAGTATTATTATATAAAACCTAATTATACCTTTATAGTGTTTAGGTCACTTAATATTTTAAAAATATTTTTGGAAGAATTTTATTTCATTCTATTTTTAATTTTTTTTAAAATGGATTTATAAATTTTAGAATCCATATTTTTTAAATTGAACTTCATTATTGATATAATAATTCCAAAATTTTCATCTAGTAATTTTTTTTTGTATTTTCAAAATATGTTTAAATTATATAATAACAATTTAGAATTTTGTTATTAATAAAACAATTACATTTATTATTGTGTGAAGAATATAGTATTAACTAAAGATATATTAAACATGTATTAGATTTGAAAATGTATATAATGAATAAAATTAGTCACTTAAAAATAATATGTTAGATTGTGAAAACTTAATTTTATAATTTTAGATACCTAAGTGATATTTTTTAATAAAGAATTTGTTTTAGTCATATCATTTTATTCAATATTATCTTCATTTTATTATATTTTGGATTAAATTCAATACCAGATAAAATATATTTTTATATGAATCAAATTTATATATTAAAAATAAACTAATTTGATAATTTTATTCCAAACATATATTTTATTCATAAAATAATATTTTAATAAATAGTATTTGTACATTCTATTTTATTTTTTTTTAAATATAATATTCCCAAAATATATTTTTTCCAAAATTAATTATTTTTAATGACATTTATTTTTTATTTTTTAATAAGTAAAATAATTATTTTTTAATAATGATTATTTCTTGAGGATAAAAATTAGCTAACAAAATAAATGATAATTAACAAAAAAATTAAAATAACTATGACAAAAATCCATAAATCAGTGATTGTTGTCTCTAAATATTTGGTTAATAAGACTATAAACATTAATTATACTCAAATTAGATTATTTCCCACCTTGTGATCTATTTCTTTGTGCATGAGTCTTATTACATAATCCAATACTAAGGGATAATTTCATAAATTCATTTCTACTTCACTTTGAAATGGGGAAAATTTCAACCACATCATGCTATAACTATTACATTGAATTTCATTCTGATATTGTTAAAAAAAAGTTGTCCAATAATAAACTATAATTCTACTAAGACTTATTTCATAAATAATTATCCTAAAAATTCTATTTTTAAGGATAGTTCAAAGAAAAATTACATAATATATAAAAAAAATTCTCCAAATTTTTAATCATTCTCTTTCAAATCAATTTTTTAATCTTCTATAAATATTTTTAGTTCAATATGATTTTTCAATGTTTGGTTTTTTGGATTATTCTATTTTGTTTCATTATCCAATTATTGAATGTGATCTTGTAAATTCATTTTTTATTTTATTATTATTAACACATGTCAAGCATGATATTTAGTTTTGGTTAATAAGAAAAAATAATGGAAAATAGCTTAAAAATATATAATTGGAAGTTCTATTCATGTTAAATATTTAAAAACTAATGTAAATTACCCTTTTTATTGGTTGTTTTATAAAATAATCAAAATTTTATACTATATTCCATATATGTTAAATATAAACAACTTGAAAAAATATTTTCATATAATTTCGAAATCATTTATACAATAAAATATGTGGAAATGATTTTCTAAATTGATTATATATATGAGGTCCCATTAGAATAATTAGTGGACCACAAACGGAATATACTTTCACGAAAACTAGAAAACAACTTCCAAAAATCAATTCATTTATAAATTACAATATATATCCAAAATAAACTAAATTCCATTCAATCCTATGAAATAATAAACCCATTCTATTTGCATGTGATTTAGTTCTTGATCATTATAAGGGATAATGTTAATAAAAATATTAAAATTGTAATGATAACATTTAATTTGTATTCTCAATATATATATAATATAAATTAAATAGAATTTCATAATTAAATCTAACATTACATAATTTTTTAACTATATTGATTGAAAATATATCAATCATAAATCATAGAACATAATATAATTATTAATTCACTCCCAGATGATCAAAATTCCATTAAAAATTAACATTAAATTAAAAATAAAATTTTATGTACTTATATCCAACATATAATAATTATAAATGAGAATACACATTTCTGATTGTATATTGCATTATTTATTTCATTTTTCATATTGACTCTCTAATGTAAACCCATTACTTATTTGAATATGATTGGTATGAAAAAAATAAAATTTAATATAATATACATGAATTCAAATAGTCAAGCATATGTGTTTGATAATTTTCAATAAATTATTCAGGTTTCATCTTCTATAGAGTATAACTAATAATATTTTTTATCTTTTAGAAAAAAACATAAAACTAAAAACATACACTAATAAAAATATATATATATATATTATTTGATAGGTTATTATAATCATAGATATTGAACATTATTAAATATATGTTACATAGTCTTGAATACAATTATGCATCTAATAAAAAATTAAAATATTCTTAAATATTGTAGTAAAATATATTGTTTTTCCTTTATATGTAATTTTAATTTCTATTATTGATATTAAATTAGGGACCGAAAATCTATATAATTTTTTTGTATTATGAAAAATATATATTTTTCTAAATATTAATTAAAAAAAATTAATTTTCACTAAATTAAATAAACTGAAAGATATATGATATTCAATAAACATGGAAAATAATTGCATCGCATTGTTTCCCAACAAAACTCATATATAGGTCCTAATATATCTCTATAAAAATTTCACTATTAATTGTTGCACAAAAATATTTTATTACATTTTAATCACATAGACATCCATAGTAATGGATTATAATTTTGATAATATATTCTATCCACCATAATTAGTATTTAATGTCATAAAATCATATACTATTGGTTTTCAATAAAATATGTCTTTCCATTTAACCATTATTCAATATAATAACTAATAAATCTAAAGAAAATTATAATTTTGAAACCAATTCAATATCATTATGAAATAATTGATATAATCTATACATACACCAATGGTATTTTTTATGCGAAGTCCAGATTACCAAAATCAATTATTTTTTTATCTATAGTGAACTCAGATGTATTAAATGGTACTCTTACTAATCAATCCGTAATATCCTACACAGTGACCCTAGTCATCAGCTCCACAATCATATTGAATATTAATCATGTGCATAGTATAATATATATACTTATATGAAAAAAATGGTGGGGCTCCCCAACATATGACTCATAGTAGGTAGGATGTGGGGGAGTAATATGTTTGTTATTAGGATGAGGAAGAGGCAGAGGAGGAGAGGGATCTTCAGGTTGAGGTGTTGGATTGGTATTTCTAGAAAAGAAAAATATTTTCATATTTGAAAACCATTGTTGTATTAAATATCCGACCATGTCCTCTAACATCCATGAAATATCATTAACATTAACATCTAAAGATTCAATATTTATTTAATGCACAACAAAATATAATTTTTCTTCATAATGTCAAAACTATTTTTTATTTATGAACATGTAGGTATTTAACGAATGTGCCATGGGTGTTCTTGATATTTCAATGAATTATATAAAATAACCTTTTACCATCATGTTTCAAGGTACACTTTGTTCTCTTCTACTCATGGTTTTCTTGTATTGAATATTTTTTAATTTTATTTTTTAATAATGGTATATTAATATTGTAATTAACATAAATACCAAAATTGGATTAAATAGGTCGTTACAATCACATATTCTAATTCCAAAGTATCTTTTGAGAGGAGTTTCCCCCTTTTCTCACACATTTCCTCATACTTTTTCATTTCCTACCTTCCATGGATAGGGGATAATTGAAATAGATCATGAAGACTCATCCCTCATCTATTAAATATTAATTCACATCATTTTTCATCTACTGATATTTGAAATCAAAATGATAATGTTTCAGGGTGTACATATTTGGTTTGGAAATCTAGAGGACATATTTTTATCTTCTGTAATTTAAAATTAGATAATTTATAAATAATATCATTAATATATATATGAAATTAAAATCAACATATTCAAATATCATAAATGATTCATTTTATAAATTTTCTATAAATAACTTCCTTGTATCTTCATCTTGAAAATGATATATATCATGCTTGTTTATATATATTCAATATCTATAAATAAAATCCAATGTCATGGATGATTTTAATTCTGATTGAATTCTCTAAATTCATGCATATAAAACGTTGAAATATCATTAGTGAAAATATTTTTTACAAAAAATTATTATATGTAAAAAAATAAAAATAAAAATTAACAAACTAAAATATTCCACCATAATTGATATATAATCCCCCTTTCAATACATTTCCAACCAAAAATAAAAATACTAACCTTGGAGAGAAAATTCATCGAATCCTAGGGTTAAATTGATTTGAATTTTTCCAGAAATAATTTATATATCATCGTAATTAAATGATATCTTCAAGTCCTGACTATAGGAAGATAATAATTTTATTAAATTTTTTCTTCCACATTTATAATCATTGAATGTATGATTTTCCCCTTTGAAAACAAAATAAGTCTTCCATAGATATATGGTGATTACTCTTAACTGATATATGTACAAGTTCCTCCTTCGAAATTGATGTGACATAGATGTATGAAACGAAATTATAATATAAATAAATGTAAGAAACATTTGATAAAAGAAATATAAAATCTAACAATTACATATATGGTTAAATAAATAAGAAATTATTCAATAAAAACTACACTAAAATAAATAGTTTTTTATTATTTATTAATTAGTTAACTAAAATTATTTCTACATATAAGAGATACATAATGAAGCCCACTGGGCCTTCGGGCTATGTAATTGGTCTCCCTCTACCCAGTTTAAAGAGGTCTTTTCATTTCTTCAATTATAAATGAGGCTTCATCCCCAACCTTTGAAAAAAAGGAGATACGTAATGATATCAATTATGGAAAAAATATATAAAAATTATAAAAATCCAACTAATTTATAATCATTTTTATAAAAATTTAAAAATGATAAATACAAAACAAAGTATTAATAACCAAACATATCATTATCATTTTAATAAAAATAGTTTACTAAAATATTTAAAATCATACTATAAATATTATTTATAATATTTTTTGTTAGTTAGATATGTTTATTAAATATTAAATATTTATGAAATAATAATTATATAGACAAATGAAAACAATTTAAATGTATATAATATAATATAGATATAAAATTTGGTTAAAATAGGAAAATTATTCAAATGAAATTACTATAATTTAATAAATATATCAAATTATTCAAAATATATGTATTCAGTAAAAAATAAAACTTTTATTTCTGGAATTTTATGAAATTCAAATAAGGTAAAAATGAAATAAATATTTGTTACGTATAATGTTAGGAAATTTCCAAATTAATATTTTCCCCCAATCCTCCATAATTTCAATTCATTATGGAAAAATCCATTTCTATTAAATGGTCATTAATATTTATAATTTATATTAACATGGATGTAAGGCTATAAAATAAATAAAAACAGGTCCAAATGTTTTACATATCAAAAATTCGTTATTATATTTTAAAGAATATATTACACAACACATTTTATTTACCATGTAAATAGAATAATTATTTATCATCAAAATTTTATAGAATAGGATTAAATATGTATTCAATTATATTTTGATAAATGATTTTAATTTTGAATTCATTATGTATGAACTTTTTCTACAAATTCACCATTTTCAGTTAAACATTATAACTACAAATTTGATTTATCTGACCTCCATTAATAATTAAATGAATTTATAATATGAAATTGATGTGGATATTGTGTTTCTATCTACTATATAAGAAAACATTATTTCATCTGATAATGTCAATAAAATTTTATTCTGAACCTCACATATCATGTTATTATCTTCTGTTCAAATTTTATATCCATTAATGTCATAGATGGACTATGTTAACAAATTTTAACATAGTATTCCTGACTAGTCATATATATATATTTCAAGCTAATTTTTAGTTTAATTATTTTCTTCCGAATAATGAACCATTGTAGCATATCTTAGGATTGATGTTATGGAGGCCCCAAAAAATAAATGGAATTTGTATTATCACTATTGAAAATAAATAATATAAAACTAACTTATATACTAATATAAATAGGGGTTTTTACCCAAAAAAGTGATTTATAATTATATATATATAATAAAATATAATACCAAAAGATGATGTTAAAAAATATAAATATTATAACAGAAGAATGTTTTTTCTCTCAGGGATTCACAGTGATGTTGTCATTATTATTTTAAAATAAGAATCAATGTTTTTTAAATGTATATATTGAGACATATCACTATAAAAATTATCTTTCAAATTGTATAAACCAACCAAAAGACCTTAAAATGTAGGATTTATCTCTTCCAAATCAATACGTAATACAATTTTTACTTTTTAATTTTTTTTGTTATCAACAAGATTAAAAATTATCTAAGGAGGGGGAAGAATAAAATTGTATATAATATATGGACCTACATAGCACAATATTTTTAACCAATACTAAATTTCTTGAATAAAACTTGATAGAATAGTAATGTGCAACAAAATCAAAGAGCACAACATTATCCCTGGAACAACAGTGATGGTTATCTCTCTAAAAAATATGATTTTAAGATAATTATGATTGGGGAAACATAAAACAAAAAAAATGATTTGAAAAAATGAATAAGAGAGATAAACTAATATATTTTGAAAAGATAATGTACTATAATATAATATTTAATAAACCTTATATAACTAAAAATAGATATAATATGAAATGGGAGGGAAGGTAAAAATTTATAGAAAAATGATGGAATAATATTCTGCTCTGATTCTATACACAAAATTTCTACGCCATTGTTACAAACAATAATATATAATCTCACATAGAGTAATTTATAATTTTTACTCATTAACACCTTCAAAATCTATTGGATTAATTTAAGATCCTTATATAAATTATTTTTGAAGATATTCACCCAACCTAAAAAATTATATAGATTCGTACATAGATTATGGAGGTCAGACTTGTGAGATATTATTTTATATCAAATAATGGATTTTTATTTGTGACAAGATAATATAATGAATCCTAAAATATATTAAATCCAATAAAATATAACATTATAATAGTATTATATATACAAAAAGTTTTTCCAAAATATAAAATTAAAACAAAATACCAAAAATAAAAAATTATCACATTATATCATTTAAACAAAAAATATTTATATAATAGAAAAACATTAAAATTCACCATTAAATAACACACTTTTGGAATTATAAATATTAATTTATAGGGTAAAATTTAAGAATATAGTAGATTAATCACAACCCTATAACCATATTAGTGTTTCTAATTAATTTGATCTACCTTTCGTGGTCTCTATAAACTATGAAAAAATGTTTTTTATGTTCAGTCGAAGTCGACATATATTAATTCATTAGATTTTATTTCATTAACACATTTAAAAAATAATATTTGGTTTAGAATCATATATATTATTCAATATAAATAATATTACATTAAATATATGTCAACATATCAATGATATTAATATCTTGAAATGGGTTCACATTTCCAAATAAAATACTCATTTATGGAGCAATGTAGTAAAATTGACGAGGTCTCTTATCAACATGTAGATAGTAAAAAATAATACAACCTTCTAAAATATATAAATCTCAATAAGGGAAGGTTCATGTTCATATTGATTCATAAAATATCCGTTAAATATAATTATATATGGCTCAGAAAGGATACCTCCAACATAGATATAAAGGTCTATACTACTTTATGTCTCATAGAAGTCGAAGATTTAATTGAACCACAATATAAATTAAATATGGTGGAAATTACATTTCCACATAATAATGTATATATACTACAACAATATCCAAATTTATTGATGAATTAAAATAATGAGGTAAATAACTAAATTGAAAAAAATGGTTTCATGATCATTATTTTGCCATTGATGGAAAATATTCCACATAATGATATTTGTAAGACTGGTTGCATTAGGATTTGAAAATCCAATTATTTCATTCTTGTAAAATTTATATATTTTAGTGACAAAAAGTTCTTATAATTAACTATTTCAATAGTCTAATGTCCTATATTCTTGAATTACATTATGAGTGGAAGGTATCCCTAAAAGTATCTCTAATGAGAGTATATATAATCTCATAGTCTAGAAGTATTTAGACTATCATGAAATATCATACAATGATCCAATAAAAAAGTAATTTTTTTGTATTCAAGATATTAATGTTATGTTTGGAGAAAATTTATCAAAAAATATTGGAGCTCAATAAAAATTAATATTCTCATTCAAATATTTCTAAAATTACCATATTTTCTTGAATTTAGGACATTGAAATTACATACAACATCTCTAAATAATGCTCAAGGATACTTTTTTGAAGAATAATATCATATTTTTATGTTCCTTTGAATTCCTTTATTTAATATTTAATGTAATTTTCATATGATAAAAACCATTTAAGACCAAAAAATACTATTTTATCGCATGCTTTATTGTATAATAGGATGTTTGATATTCATAAGTTGGATAACACTTAGGTGACTTGGAAATATATCATAAAATATTTTTATATCATGAAAATTCATTTCTAGTGAACACGTTCATTTAATTTACCTAAAAATTATACATTTTAAATGAACCATACCGTCTAATAAATTCCTAAAATAAACATTTTAAAACTCCAATTTTAGGTTTTAAAAATACATAGATATTATATCAAGGATGATTTGGTATTGAAATCATTAAACTAACTAGATATATTTATACCTCATAAACAAATATTAGATGGGTATTAAATTGAATATAAAATAGGCCATTAAGTGCTATTTATAGAATTTTTTAGATATGGATCCATTCTATATATACATGGTCAAGGTATAGTATTTCATTCTTCAATTCTAAATATTGATATGAATTGATCAATTTTTATCCACAAGGTATAATCATATGGATGATAATTTTTTTCATCATATATTAACTCATATTTAGGCCATCCTAACCATTATTAATTATTTTAATAAAAATAATCATTTCAAAAAACAAATTCTTTGATGTTACCAAATACAACTTTTAGGAGACTTTGTAACTGAAAAATTATCTTGGTAAATTTTATTCAAATTTTACCATGATATGTCACATTTAGGACACTATGATAGAAATTTTAATTTCATTATATATACCACACATTAAAATCTTGGAGAAATTTATCATCTTGTTACAAAAAATCATATCTCATTATAATTTCTATGAATTATGATTTATATTTAAAAGATCTGTTACTCATGATGTAGGTATTTCTACCGCATGAGTGAAACTGAAAAATCTTATTACTCAATAAATGTATCACCTGCATGTTAATCAATATGAACATCATTTTTAAAATTGTTCCTTTAATACATCATAGATACAATGGTTTTCAATATCCCGATATTGGCACTCGATTATTAGTAATTTCCAAATTTCCTTAACATCAATAATTTTAATCATTTCATCAATCTGACCACAATTATATTTTCGAAAACTATCATCAATAATAGATCTTCAATTTAGTTACATTTCCAAATTTCATATCCAATTTAAGTAACTCATATTAACACAATATAAAATTAAATAATATTTAACTTCTCTCCTTTTCATATTTTTCATATTTATAAAATTCATGATTGGACAGAAACATAGGTTAGGTATTAGTTTATATCATTTATTAATTTAAAACAAATAATCACATATTTCAAATATTTCTCATTTTTTCTTCATGAATTAATCCTAGATCTACACATTATTTTATATAAAAAATAATTTGAAATAACTTACTTAATTTTTAAATTTAATTTCAAATTAAATTTTACAAGTAATAATAAAAAATACCATAAAAATTATTCATAAAAAATAAAAAAGATAAAATATAAGATAAAAAATATTATCTCTATGAACATATTTAATCTCAATTCATTTATAAAGAAATACCACATATAATTAAATTATTATGATCATATAAATATATATTATGAATACACCCTATCAAAACTCTATAGTCTATTATTCCATCCGAACAACCAATTCACACTACTAGAAAAAATATACCTTAAACACGCATTAATTATTATAATAAAAATATTTATATCAGCAGTTCATAAATTATTATTTTAATCAATCATTAATAAAAAAACAATGGTTCATCAACTATGAAATATATTAGACACTTGAAAAATGGATCTCAAAAAAAATCCATGATATATCAATTGAATCATTGGTATATATCATCAATGAAACAGTCCAAAAAACTACACAATTGAAAAAATACATGAAAAAACATAAAAATGTACTAAAAATTAAAATAGATATGATAAAGTGGAAAATAAGAAGGTAAAGTTGATTGAAAAATATATAACAGATTGTAAATATAGAGGCATACAATGGATGTGTGTTGATGAAATTAAGTAACTATAATAAAAAACTTTAGTCCATTTTGTGAAGGTATAATGTGTTATGGTTAAACATATGATAGATAACATATTACTTCCATGAGAAAAAATGACAAAAAAATTCTCATCCCAATATTATATAAAAATTATAATGGTGTTTCAAAATAGCTTTAAAATAAATGACATTGAAAATTTTATTTTATACAGATTTAATTTAAAAACCAATAATGAAAATGTTCTAATTATATTTTTCATATCATTTTTTATAACCAGAAATAAGAATTTTTTTTAATGTATGTTGTAATAAAAATATTAGAAAAATGAATTTTTTAAAATGTGTATGTTATCAGTGTCACTTTTATATTTATATTATTCATTGCGTTGTTATATTTTTGAAATAACTATTTTACCCCATTCTCGTTTTCTCTAATGGAAAATGAGAATTTCATTTGTCAGTACAAATATAATACAACCACCGTGAAGAGTTATGTATCATATCTTTTGTACATCATAAATGGATGATTCTATAGATTAATTTAGTATATATATATTATTTTTCAAAAATTATTAGTATTTTGATTAGACACATTGGAAACCCTATTAATAATATGACAAAAATGAATTCATTTCAAATTCAATAGACAAACATTAATGTACTTATATGGAAAATAATTATTCTCATAATCATGTAGTTTTGTTTCCATTAATTATTCTTATACAACCCGTAATTTTATTACATTAATTAAAGATACAAATGTCATTATGGCATGGCTATATTGATATTAAAACATAACCACTTTTTACCATTCATTATTTACAGTTTATTTAGGTTTGCATCTATATAAAAATAAACATAAGAAATCAATGAAATGATTTCAAGGATATGTAAGAGATCAAAATTACTAATAATATATGGTATAAAAAATATATAGTTAATTTATCATTATTCTAGTATTCTAATATTAATATAAAATAAATTTATTAAGATACCATTTTTAGTTCATGAAGAATCACTAGAAAAATCTCAAAATTGATTTGATATTTATTAATAATAACCATAAAACCAAATAATGAAATTACAATTTGAATGTCATCACCCATATGCCACACGTAGATTCCCTAATCTAGTGAGTCACATGACCTTATAATAGCATCCTCGTATATCATAGACATTCGACTTGTAGCGATGTTCTAATATCGATCATGGGGAGACTATAACCTCTTTTATTATATTAATATACCACAAAAAATAAATAAAAAATATAAACAGAATAACCTATTAATATAATAATAACAAAAAATATGAGTATAAAATGTTAACCAAAATAGAAATACAATATCAAATCTAAATAGTAGATATGCAATTCCAAAATTTTATTCCTCTATCCAAATGAAAACTCAAAATAATGAAACTAACAAGAACCATGTGTGTCCCAACCCACATTTGGATCCCTTGTAAATTGTCTATCCTAACTCACCACCCTAACACAAGGCCCTTTCCCTTATCTAGTACTAAAGCCATTAAACCTATTTAAATACTTATAAATAAACCCATATAGGGTTTGAGTACAAAACATTAGAAAACCTCCTATGGTGTCTAAAATAATATCCAATAAAATATTTGTGTATGAAGTTTTATAAATAAATCAACACAATGAATAAATTAACAGTTGTCAAATTATCAAATTATTAATTATTTAACCACAAAAATTCCTCGGGTTTTGAGGACAACCGAATCTCAATACCTACTTCATCCCATTATGGAGTCAATATCATCCCTAAGGAATGTCATGTCATAGAATTCCACAATTACCATTCTATATCTCATCTCATATCTCTTAATTCCATTGTTAATATTCTAGATCACAACTCTTAAATGAATTCCATTATCTCTATTCATCACTTCATTTATTAAATAAAAAATTAATTAATCCTATTAAACTCATTAATAAACAAAACAATTAATTAATCTTCTAAATACCATTAACTAAATCATCAATTAAATAATATTTTGAATCCCTTTATTCACTCAAAAATTAATTAATATTCTCAATCTCAATAACTTACTCAAAAATTATTTAATCTTATCAAATTCTATTAATTAACTGAGTAAATAATTATACCTCTAAATCATATTAATTAACTAATAAATTAAACTTATCATCCAAATGCTATTAATAAACAAAAAAATTAATTAATCACCAAAATCATATAAATTTACAGAAAAATTAATTTATCATCTATCAATCCCATTATCTCTCAATAAATAACATAATTAATTACCCCATTTAGCCATCTCAACATACCCAAATTAATTATATAAATAATTAACCAATTAAACAATATAAATATATTCTAATTAATAACAAAATTAATTACAAAATTAAACATTATAAATATCCCATAATTAATTTCACAATTAATTAAACAATTCAAAAAACTCAATATCACTTCCTAAATTTATTACTCAGTATCTACATTTCCAATAAACCAAATTCCATGATTAGCCTCAATTAATTATATAGTCAAATTAATCAATTTTATTATGAAAACCTTTGATAAAAATTTAATATTAATTATATATTTATATAAACATAATTTAAAATGAATAATTTGGAATTGGAATCATAAAAAACATACCATAATTTTCTAAGGAATTATCGCCCAATGGAACTCCCCAAAATTTGAATGGCACAACAACATTAAAACAGATCTAGATCTAATCCCCTAAATAATGACTGAAAAAATAATGATCTTTTATTTATAGGTCGAGATATAAAATAATATTTCTAGATTTAATAAAAATATTTAGAACAACCCTTTCTTCCGTTGGTGAAAAGTGTAAGAGAAATGGGAAACCAAGTATGATATGATTATCTTACCAGGAGGGGATGAGGTAATCAATAAGGGCTTTGAATCATAAATATGTGAGATCAGGAAGGCTTTTAATCCATCCATGAGGATATGAAATCATAAAATTATGAGTTTCTCTAACTTAAGGTTGAGTAGGGTGAGTTTCAATGGTTTGGGTGATTCAATATATAATTTTCGAGTGAAATTATCACACAACATTTGCTGGATAGGGGCACACAGTTTGACCTAACATGGTGTATCTTCTATAGGGGTTCATAGTTTCTCCAAAAATGGTGAATGGTTTGAAAAACCATGAACAAACTATGAAAACCCATCCATATAGGCTTTCATAGTTTCATGGTTTGGGGCACACTTTTTTCCTAATCGTGCGCCAAAAGTGCACTTCCATACATCTATTTGATTCACATTTTTCAAAAAAACACACCCCAATGTATATCAAAAAAATAAATATTATCAAAAAAATAAAAAATAAATCTTATAAATGAGCATGATATATCTCCAATAATGTTTGGGATCATACAATCTCCCCACCTTATAACAGCTCCACATTAATAAGTACTCCCAACCATCTATAAGATTCTGAGACAAATGATCAGGAAAATGAGCCCTCTTATCTTCTTCTCTGTCACATGTTTCATCCTACACACATCCAAGATACCACAGTATGTGAACAAACAAATATTTTTCCTAGTAACAAATTTTCACTGTGAACGAACTCACATATCGAATGCTTCTCAAAGGATGAATCAATCTCAAGCTCCACATCATCTATATCGAGGACATGTGAAGGTCCAGGGTCATACTGCCGAAGTTATGATGCATTAAAACCATCATACAAAGAAATTTGTTTTTATGGAAGATCCAAATGGTATGGCACCAGGCCGATTCTCTCATTTACCAGAAGTAGTCCAATGATCCTTAATGCTAGTATGTTCTATCTCTGTATCATGTAGTGACCCAACACTAGAGATACCCGAAATAATACATGATAACACTCTATAAACTCTAGATATTTTTTATAAATCTATAATAATACGACATTTGTATACTCTTATCTATATCCATTCATTTCTAAATGATATGTGCATGATCCAATGTCTCCATCATGATCATAGTGATAAAAAAATTTGACTCATCTGCCTCTATCCATAATAATGGTGATCTTAAAGGCCTAATGAAAAGATGTTATTATGGTTCCATATATATATTTTTATGGTAAATATATTTATAGGATAAATAAACCAAATAATATTGATTTTCTCATGATACACAAATGTGTAAGAGACCATCCCTATAATATACCCAATAACCTATATAGTATGCTCTGATTTTATATCTATTTATGGGAGGAAATCTGTAGACAAGATATCCTTTTTACCATGTACCTTTTTTAATCCCAACTAGACGGGTGAATTAATATGTGAATCTTGATCTAAAAATATAGTACGCGGAACATTGTGCAGATAGAATTTCTAAAAAACATATAAATATCAAAGTTTCTCAATTGAGAAATCCTCCCATATAGAGAAGAAATGATCTACCTTCATCATGAAATCTTAAATCACATAAATATAATAATTTCTCAAATTTAAAAAGGAGAACCTCCATAAATGACAATGGTAATGTCATCCCACATCAACTACATAATTGGAAATAACTGTAACAACCCTTCAGGTCATTGATGTTATACCTTCACCACCTGACATGTGTATCATCATTTCAAAAATCTTACTATCTCCTTTTTAATTCTCAGTCACCAAAAGTATCATCATATGTCAGGTTACATTTTGGTCACACCTTGATATACCTCCCACTTTGATGTATTAAATTCCCACATCAACTCCACCAGGATTATTATAGGAACAACAACTCGATTAGTAACATATTTGATACCATCCTCATCTATAAACCATTTTGAATGTGATTTCCAACATTCAACTCATTCTGTAAAAAATAAACATTCTGTATCTAAATACATACTTTCCCTAATACATCTGAAAACTATTGACTCAATGGAAAGTGACACTAGATTCATCATCTCCAAATTCTCTTGAACCACCACATGCATCTCAACTTGATGAGTCATCATATTTCACTAAGCACTGGACACCTAAATTGTCTATGTCTGTGATATTCAGATTAATTATTTTACTACACTATCTTCACTCCCAAACATATATGCTAGTTCAAAATCAAATGATTGTATATACTCAACCCTTCCACATAGTCAAGGATTCAAATAATATTGTGATAAGATATATTACATGTTCTTGTGATAGGTAAACACCATAATATTATCTACTAATATATATAGCCACAAAAATAGTAAATATACAAATAAAACATGTTCAGGTTTTGGGTAGTGTAATTTCATTAATGTGGACACATCTATGGAGCTCCATACCCCACAACTCGATCTCCCTGAATCAAAACTGCTCCAATCACTATATTAGAAGCATCATAAAACATTTATTACTCCTCATCATTCCTAGGTAGTATCATGGTAAGTGATGGTGTAAATATCTTCTCTAACTCCTAGGAACCATTCGAACATGATCCATAGTAGTAAAACATAATACCCTTCATAATTAACTCCAAATAGGTTATTCCTTTACCATAATGGCTTTGTTACACATATTGGTCTCAATTATCATATGAATTGCATTTTTACCAATAATAATTTCAATAATTAATTCAAATATTAATTAATCATATCAATATCATTATTTAACTCAAAAATTAATTAATCTTCTCAATATTATAAAATATCTCAATAATTAATTAATATTCTAAATATTATAAATAAACTCAAAAAATTAATTAATATTCTCAATATCATTAATTAACTCAATAATTAACATTCTAATTAATTAAATAAATAATCTTTTAGTCATATTTACTATTTAACTCAATAAATAGTTAATCATCTCAATAATATTGATTAACTCAAAAATTAATTATTCACCTCACTATTATTAACTAACTCAATAATTAATTTTCCATCTCAAAATCCCATTACACCATAATTAATTACAAAATTAATTACACAATTCAAAAATATCAATATCAATAATTTTAATCAACAATTAATCAATAACATCTGTAGTTATTTTTTTGAAAAGAACTACTATGATTGATAGAATACATGACATGCCACATGAAGTTTAAATGAAAAACTAAATAATATTATTTAAATGTTTCTATTTTATTATAATTAATAGAATATAAGGAATTAATATTATTAAATTACTTATGAATATATTATTTAAAAATTTATATATAATTATTTTTGAAAAATTAATTATAAATAAATGTTATACCATTTTTACAATAAAAGGAAATGTTTCATTGAAAAACTACTTAAATGTGCCTAAGTTTGATTTATAAAGAAATAAAAAAAAACAATTGTTTGTGTATAATAAAGGAATATATACATAATATATTCATTAAATATATTAAAATTTTATTTTATATATTTTCTAGAAAAATTATAACAAAAAATTTAATTTTATTGATAAGAGATGTGTTTTTTTAAATGGTTGTTTTAACACCTTTTGATGGTTCACCCTTTATAAGTCTATTTTCTAAAAATTTTATATGTTATATATTAATAAAAAAGTCATCATTTAAATATGTATATAAATATTTAATTTGGTTTAATTTTTTGTATTTTTTGGGTATATTCATTTAATAATGAAGGGGAAAGAATACTGAATTTTAATTCAAATATACTTTTTAATCTAATTTATTTATATAGATAAATTATCCTTATAATTTTTTTAAAGTATAATTTAATTATTTTAATACTATAATTGAATGCATGTAATTTTAGTCAATTTATCCTTGATATTATATATAAAACCTATGTGATGTTTAGAATGATTTGCTTAAAAAACATGTTGTCTCATTCAATAATCAATTTTAATTTTAAATTAATTTCATCATGTTATGTTTTTTTAACTATGAAAAATAGACCTAAAATTTTGAAATAATTATGAAATTTATGACCTAATAGGATATTTTTTTTTGTAAATTATGAATAGAATCTTTTCTAATTCTTCATCACACTGTTAAGGTTAAATATGGTAATTTAAGGTAAAATATATTAACTATATATTATAAAATCACCCTAAAATTTTTGATAACTTCATTTGATGAGTGTTTTTTGGAAAAAATATTACATGGGTGGAATTTATCCCTTATTGATTTCTCATAGGTGTGAGAAAAACATTAATAATATTCTATTCAAAGAGAATACATATTTTATACACCCTTGTTTTTAATAAGTAAAGTATTTTTAATATGGAGATATACATGGTATTGTAATTTATTTATAGTTTTATGGATTAAATAATTAAATTAAATGTTAACACAATGATGAATGACCAACTACTTTATTAATGGATGAATCAAATAAATGATAGTAAAAATATTAAAATAAATAATATTTTATATAGTTGGTCCAATGAGAAAATTTTACGGATGACTTTGACATGTAAGGGATTGGTTAATGTAGTGTTTTCAAATATATATTGTTGATAATATATGTTAATAAATTAATGAATTGAATAGTTTAAAAATTGACATGAATGATATTATAAAATCCTTTAGTAAATTATATATAATTTATTAAAATATTATATTATCCAAAAATGTTGTTATAGGTCTTATAATGTAATAAATGACTCATTTATATGTTATTTTAGAATTTTATAGTAATTAATGTTTCTCTCTATGTGTAAATTACATGATACCATGGTAAAAGTAAAAAAAGGGATTAAAACAAAATGATAAGAATTAAAAAATAAATAAAACTTTTAAAATTTTCATTTTATGATTCTATTTTCTCCATTACTCATTTTATATTATAAATAAACTTCTTGGGAAACAGTTGTAAAGGATGATTTATTTATAATCATTTATTACTATGACAATTTCCATGAGTTCCCCTCCCATCTCTTATAAAAGGGAACTACATTTTAATATTTATTCACACCTCAAAAACTATTTGGTTAGACTACTATCTTCCAAAAAAAATTATTTGGATCCCTACCCACATTATTGTGTCATTACTTTGGGCATAAATCTCATCTTATATGTGTTATGGATTTAATCAAATAATATTGTATGAATGAAATGTATTGTGTTTTAAGTGTTTTTTGGTCAATTTATTCTTCCCCTTCCATCAAATCTTCTTCATACATGATGAAATAATTTCTTCAATATATTTAATATACATAGTTTTAATTAAAATAATTTCATCAACTAAATACATCTCCATTTTCATAAAATGGGAAATGAATTATTCATCCGTGTGTAAGGAAAAATAATAACAAACAAACCAAAATTATTCATTTTCCACCACCATCTCACAAAGTTTTTTTATAATGATGGAATTAAAGTTAATATATAATACTAATTACAATTATATAATTTCAATATAATAATATATTAATTTTTGTTTTACAGTTTAATGCACACAAAAATGATAACTTCATTCGTTTATATGTGTGACATATCACCACCACAAAGCGATGAGATTGTTTTTTATCCACCGCATCATATGGAAGACATATATAAGTATAGTAAAATAAATAATGTGATATTAATTATATTATGATAATTATTTAAATATAAAATAAAAATTACTTTTATTATATAAATGATCAATGAAAAATTGAAATGTCCCTCATGCGTACATACATATTATTTTCTTCCAGTTTTTTATGACCCTTACTATAATTTTTTTCTCTTCCCAATTTTTTAATTTTTTGCAGAGGGTATCAAGCTAGGAAGGTAGATGGAGGATGACATGATTAATGTTATGATTTTTAATGAGGAAAAATAATTAATATTTTTTATATGTTTTTATTATGGAAAATGGATAGTGATAAGAAGTCTCTAATTTGTAGTATTTCAGTCGTCGTATAATTTTTATGGACTAATTATCTAAAAATATAAAATTGAAAAGATACACAATGAGAAATAATGAAAATTTTACATATTAACTCAATAATATTTAATGTCTAAGGCATATACCGTATAGTTGGTACCAAACATTGGATTATATATATTTATTGGCTAGGATATTATTTAATCATAAGTGACAAGTTTCATATAACTAAAATGGATATAAAGGTTTGATGATTCATAATTATTTTAGATAAATTGAATGATATTGAGATTATGTTAACAAGTATATCTTTAGTTTTATGATCCACATAATATGGCATTTGATGATTTTATTTATATAATAACACTAACCTTTTTGGTATTAGTAAATGGGTTGATCCAGCTAGACCCAAGGTAACAATGGATGTGATTTAAAGTGATATGGTTCTATAAATATAAAACTAAATGAAATGGGAGATTCAATGAGAACTCATTTGGTTATTCTAAAAAAACTTTAATGAGTAATTATTAACAACCGAAAGCTTTATGAGTTCTATAATGCGTCATATATGATAGAATAGAATCCCCATGGAGGTTCAAGTAATAATTGTCACGACACCCTCCCAATATGGTGTACCCCTCCATAGACAGCATAGGTAAAATGAGATGGTGACCCCCGATTCCTACCTCGAGTATGCCTCGGGGTGGTGGCATTCTCCAAGGTTATGGTAAACACAAAAATGTGAGAAATTACCCATTAAGAGAACACATGGAAAAGAGAGAGATAAGACATGCACCAACCAAATATCACTGAGAATAAAATATAATATAATCGAATGTTAAAATATATAATTTCATTCAATAACTTCTAAAATTGGATGTAAAACCTGCAAGTACCAAAAATAAATTAAAGGCGACATCAACAATGAATCATAAACAACTCATACAAAACCCTCTGCTAGTAGACACTGGATGAATCTCCAACCTAATCCAAATGATCTAAAAAATAATTTTTATAAATAGGGTGAGTATATCAGCATGCTCAGTAGGATCCTCCTATGATCCTCTTGTGCAAAAGTAAATGGAACATGATAAATCATAACAAACTACAATGGAAACAAACATGTCACCTAAATAGAAAATCTAGGTTTTCAACCTCATCATGGCTACTCTCACCATGTATCACATACAAGAAAATATAATATAATAAATAGTATTAATGATGCATGGATACAACTTCCCCACTAGATTACTACTTTTCCCCAATGTCATGCTTCAATAGAATCTCCCTCCAAAAAGAATTGTATGAACACACCTTAGAAATGCACCACAACTTGCACCTTATGCAACACACTACCACAACCATGTGACCAAAATAAACTAGGTAGTTTTTTGAGAGTCACCACAACATGCATAATGCTTATCAAACATCAATAATTATACCTCAAGATGACACAACCCATACACCGAGTAAGGATCCTCAAGCCATCGCAACCACTATATGTTATAGCTATCGTTGTCTTTGGGAAACAGTATCCAGAATACATGTGTGTGAAATTACATAAATCCATTACATCCCTCTACACATATATATGGGAAAAAATTACCAACATGAATATCCCAAAAACCAATTATCAGTAGATGAATGTGGGGATAAAGGGGGTTGTCAGCCATCCATCTTTCCACATAGAAGCCAGGAAAAACACTCCCAAGGCTCCTAATCCATAGGGGTCCAGTTTCCCTAACTGATACGGTGGGGTATCATAATGAAACACAAAAAATTATAGGGTATAATAAATATCTCAACCATACTATGGGCATATCCTTTTCTCTTACTCAACTAAAACTAACATCTCTCAAACTCCCAACATCCCTGGATAAGACTATATATCCTATAAGCGCATTACCATTTAAAGATATACATTATGTTATTTTATCGATTTTTATAATCTTCACCTTACATTAATTAATTATTTATCCATTAATTTACCATTAACAATCCCACTTTACATTAAATTATCATCACATTGAAGTTCTATTTCCTCTAGCCATAACCAAACTGAGTCTACGATTTCTTAGAAACATATCCTCATCACTACATCCCAGCAAGCTCCAATCCAAGGGCTTAAACATTTATTCATTTATACAACATTAAAAATATTTATATTTCTATATTATTAGGAAAAATATGAAAAACATTGTATGATACCAAACACAAGGGGATCAATATGATGAGTAGATCAAATAACTATCAATTCCATGAGACCTACAACAGAAGCATAGACCAATCTATCCTCGCGAAGATATAAATGAAAATCATGAGGCACCCCCCCACATATTTACCTCACATAGATGGTGGGTATGCAATAATATCTTCCTCCCCTGATGTAGAAATTAAATTAGATAAACAATCAATTGATTCAATAGGAATCCAATGTTCACATCAAAGAGTAAGCTAAGATTCAACCCATTTCATCATCTCTCGTGTCCTCCAAAATACTCACAAGCATAAACCAGTTTATCTCACCAATCAATGTTCAAACTGATACCTAAAAATATGGGCCTACTGACCCAACATACCACAAAAACCCTCTTTGATTATCTATCATTAAGTCACTTCACATCATAAGAAGTAGGAAATAAACAACGCTACTAGGATCCATGCCCTAAAATAGGGCATTTAGCCTTCACATGAAATGATCTCTCACATCACCAAAGCCTAAGTAACTAAGACTTTATAAGAAATCGGTTAATTAAAACAATATAATCCATTAAATTTATCACTCTAAAATTTCGTTATTCCATCTTGAGTTAACATATTTATTATTCACAGGTTCTAATTATAGGAAAAATAGAAACATTCTATTGAATGATTTCCCAAATAATAAACCTATTAATTTTACTTGCCTTTAACAATTTTATCAACAATAATCCACATTCTCCATGTAAATCATCAAATTCAGTTAAATATGCTTATCTTCATCAATTTGATTATTATCAATGTACTATAGCAAAATAATTCATTAACATGCCTCTTTAAATAGTTAGCCAATTAATTATCAATTAATTATAAAATTACATTCTTTACCAATTTATGTCAAGATAAACATGCTGCATTTAGAAAGGCACAGATATCACACTATATATAAAATAAAGACGAAACATGTTATCATGTTTCAAAGAAACCACCTCGTTATTTGATTGATACCAATTCATTAATAAGGATCAAATATTTATTATGTATATTTCATTGTGATCCAAGGGGTTAAATGATGTTATCTATTTAGTTTCACATAAATAAATAGATAATAAACAAACCCCATACCTCTAACGGTATTCAACATTCTTCTCTTGATAAGGAACCACATAGCGGATCATGATCACATCTCCTCCAATGACGACATCCACCTTAGGATTTCACAACGCCATCACATTAACCAAAAATAAAGAATGCTCCATTAAAAAGATGGAGATCCAATTACATCACATGTAAATTTGAAATAGGAGGAAATAGATCAAGGAGACGAGAAGAAGTGATGTAGAACATACCTAAAATCAATGGTGGATTGACACATCCTTGTTTCACCAAAATAGGGGGTGTGCATACAGTAGGAAAACTCCAAGGGGAACAAGATCTACAGATTATAAATCTATATCACAACTCTTTTGGGAGGAAGAATTCAGTTCATCCTATGCCTTGTAAAAACAACAATGATGAACATGGGTGGAAAGTATCTTTTCCTTTTGAATGTCTAATAGTGCATCAATTTAGATAAGATTTTCATTTTCCATTAAATGTATATATGATATTGATTACATATTTTGATCGAGTATGGAACTCAGAACCTTAGGAACATTTATATAGGAGGTATGGTATTTGAATCATCCTTTATTCCATAAAAATAAATATTTGACTATGTTTTATGTCAATGATAACATTAAAGGGATGAGACTATAGGAAGATTGAAACACTATTCACAACACACAATTGGATGACTCATCGGTACTGGAAACACAATTATGAATCACTAGTCCTCTAAAAAATATTGAGAACCTACCATTGGTTGAAAGACTGGTTATAGAAAAACTGTTCACAACCTACCATTTCATGAATCACCGGTCCTAGAAGCACTGTTCACACCCTACTATTGCATGACTCACTGGTCATTGAAACATTGTTCACAACCTACCATTGGATGACTCATAGGTCCTGACTCACCTATCCTAGAACCACATCTCACAACGCTCTAAGTTTTTTAAATCTATTAGAATAAGTCTCATTGTCCTCCCAAAACACCTAGTAACATCAGATTTTTACAAAGTAATGGAACAGAGTAACCGGGGAAATTACATCAAATACCACTAAAACTATTCTCTCCCTCAATAATCCAAAAAAATACAAATGGGAAACGGTAAAAGGTGTATCAAAAACCAACCATGAGAGATACCTCTAAATGATCTTACCACCATAGGATCTCAAATTCATCATCAGTGAATAATGAAAAACCATCTGATATCCATAATGTTCTCTTCAACACTGTCACTAAGGTGATACATCTCAAAAGAGAGAATCCTTCATAACACATGAAAATAAACTCTTCTTATAAATTTAATGCATCTATAACCACCAAGAAAAGAACATTATAGGTGAAGATATAAACATCAAACAACTCAGGGAAGAAAGAACATATCTATGACTCATGTTCCAAAGTAATCATATTCATTATATTATTCTTCACTTGACAAATACTAAGGGGTTATTAGACCCACACAACACATTCTCCTAGAGGACCTTCATCCTTATAGGCCTCTCCCTGAGAGTCGCATCATCGTCATCGTTGATCTCCACCAAATCGATGATGTGACAGTTGAAATGAAGGTAACGAAATAGAAGTGACATGTGGAAAACATTATGTATCCAGATAATCTATGGGGGATGTGCTACCTAATACATCATGACTTCGACATAAACCAACAAATCGAAAGGACCAGCACACTGGGGAGAAGGTTTACTCCAATGACCAATCCTTTTCATCCTACCATGGGGAGTAACATTCAATAATATGTGATCCTAAAGTCCAAACTATAGATGTATACTCCTATTATTAGAAGAGTACTTCTAATGATAATGTGCTTACATCATCCTCTCGTGAATCACCTGAATCATCTCTGTTTTATTCGGTATTAGTTCCGTCCTAAGAATTGTTTACCCTTCATCCCAAGTATAACAAAAAGGAGAAAAAATGTCATACAAAAATTGATTAAAATTTATCCATACTGATGGTGGAGTGGAAACTTTGGTTATGAAAATTATACATTGTGAATGTGCCCAATATATGATCCTGAAAAATCTAGGGCACAAGAGCACAACATGTTTTCTAGAGTTTGGATGGTATGTTATGTCTGACCATCTGTCTACAAATGAAAAGAAATTACAAGGTATAATTGAGAACCAAAAACATTAATGATCATCTTCACACTCTAGATGTAAAATGAGGATCATGATTAGGAATTTGTTTCCCCCAGACACTATGGATTCACACCACCTCCTCCAGATATTTCCTAGAAAAGTCTTTCATTGATCTCGACTCGTTGATTTCAAAGAAGTGGGATGATTTCATCAAGAGATCCACTACCACACATAATTTCATATCCTTCTTAATATATAAGTAAACCATTAACAATGTCCATCATGATTTACTCCCACTTCCTTTGAGGAACCTCTAACTACTAGAGCAATCCCATGGGAATGCGATGCTCACCCTTCAACTTCTAGAAGACCAAACATTGAGAAACAAACTCTGCAACTATACGCTTCATCTCAAGACACAAAAATGACCTCTCAAAGTGTGGTATATCATTTTCATTCAAGGATTTACTACTAAAGGTGAAATATGTAACATTATGAAAACTTTTTTATGGGATACCAAAGGAACAAAAACCATCCCTTAAAGGAAACCTAGTGTTTTCATCCTTATACCAATAATCAAGGGCCTCACAAAAAATAACTCGATATCTCTAGACCTCTACATTAGGATTGGCCAACATGGAATCCTCTACCTATAGAATTGAAAATGACTACACCATCATGTTAATAAGACAACCTCTTCCCCCTACATATCCCATATCAAGATATAATGCTGAATATTCATCCATAACCCTCCATAAATCAACAAATACACACACTACATCACTATTTAAATTAATTATTAGCACAAAAACTACAAAATGCCCCATTACAGGTGTGTAAAATATTTATAAATCGTAATCCTGTAAGAAATTATCATACTGATGCTATCACAAGTTCATGTCATGCTAGCATAAAAAATACCGTGGGGACATATGATTAGTGAAGACCAAAAAACTCTCATTAATGATGTAACGTCCCCACAACATCGGTGAAAAAACCACTCCCACTAACATGATATCATGGGTGGCATAGTTACCTTTGTGGGGATACAACATCTGAGACCCATAATTAAATACCAATATTTAATGCATCAAAACCAAACCAAACCCCATACATGAAGCATAAGATAAAATTAAAACTGAGCTCTTCTAGATGAAATAAAAATAATAAGAGCATTAAACATAATCTATGTAACATATTTTATTGCTACATTATAATGATTAGTGAACATGAACACTAGATCCTTTCGGGTCAATGCTATCGAATGAGTCACAACACAAGATAAATTTCCTACGAACCTCTTGTAATAGTCCATGCCATTGAGGAAACATATTTCCTTTACCAATGTCATGGGGGATTTCCAAGACAGAACTTCTTATATCATAGAAAGATCCATAGCTACACCATATTTGGATAAAAAACCCTTTATAAAATAGAATTCTCAAGCCCAAAACCCACCATTCTAAAAATTATCAAACAACAAATCTTGGTGAAGACCTCCCATATCTTCATGAAGATTTCATGAATGATTCTCCCTAGATGTAGAGTAGACAAGGATTTCATCATCAAAACCCACCATTAAATTATTCAAAAACTCATGGAACTAAGGATTCATCATCCCCATGAACACAATATAAGAATTTTTTACAACAAACAACATCAAAATAAACTCATAATTAACATCTTGACAATAAAATGAAGTCTTTGTGATATCGTCATCCTTCACACACATCTGATGATATTATAATAGAAAATAAATCATTTAGAAGAAACTTACACCCTTTAGTTGATCGAATAAATCATCTATCCATTGAAGATGATAGGAATTATTAACGGTCACTTAGTTCATGTGACAATAATAATCACAAGACTACATACTACCATTAGTCTTTTTCATGATCAAAATTGGTGAATGTAAAGACTCATAAATTTCGTGGAAAATTATTTCATAATTTTTTTGGAATTTTAAGAGTCCGTAGTTTCTGACGGTGGCTAATTCTGAGGCCCGGTGTGCCCAGAATCAATTTTTGAAGATCTGTTCTGGTACGTTTAGTAAACGTACGTGTGGGATTTTCTATCTTTTGAACCATTGCACAAAATTGAAATCTGAGGACACCTATGAACTCGCAGTGTCCATATTCTCTTAAGGAGACCTCTACCGCAGTTGCGTTTGGTCAAGAGTGGAAGTTAATTTTGGGGATTCTTAATAAATTAA
Source organism: Viscum album (assembly GCA_963277665.1). Lineage (NCBI taxonomy): Eukaryota > Viridiplantae > Streptophyta > Magnoliopsida > Santalales > Viscaceae > Viscum > Viscum album. Next base: position 195,350,032 of record OY728127.1, read on the forward strand.
ATAAAATTTATGTGTTACATAATTTTATTTAGTTGGTGGTTTTTATCTCCAAAGGGAAGTTGGAGGTGGGGACCACCCTCCAAATAAACTCCCATGAGAGGATATTGTGTGGTGGGTCCCACACAAGCACCTAACCCCTCAACTCCCCTTGAACCCCCATAACTCCCCTTGAATTTATTGAGCCAACCCATTCTTCATTTATTTTGGGTGAACTCTCCACCATCCCTCCCCCTTAATTGTGTCAACACAATTAATTAATGCCATAATTAATTAATTTTTGGTGTGATGAATTATTTTTAATTCATTTGAATTTCTTGGAATCTTCAAAATATGAGGGAGCCTATTATTTTATTTTCTTGGAAAATATTGTGTTGGTAGGCTTTGGGAGAATTAAGAAGAAGGTGTTCTTCAAAGAAGAACATCCTCTTCACTTCTTCAACCAGGGAAAGAACGTGAGGCGAAGCCCACGAGGAATTCCCATCTTCCTTCATCTTCCTCCTCGTCAAGGGAGAAGATACCACCCGTGAAGAACGCCACCAACAACGACACTTCCTCCTCATACGCACCCCGACGTCAACGAACCGACGCCATCGTGAATGAAAGAACATTGAATCAAGGTAGGGGGAATTTTGGTTTATTTATTTGAACGTGTGAATTTTACCCTCATACTTTGGCGATTATATTTGGATTGACGGTAGTCAATTACATTGTTATCACTTAAACATGAGGGAATGGGCTGAACAAACACGTCCCAATGACCCTCCATTGATTCTTGACTGTGTTAACAATGGAGGATGAGCGAAAAGGGCACAGTGTCATCACACCTCGCATGAGGAAGAAGACCACAGCCATGAGGCGGCAGCAACCGAAGGTCGTGGCCAGGCTGGGCCGAGGCAGTGGTGTACCGGCACTATCGTGCTGGCCATGTGGGGGAAAACCGAGGCACTCATCCACTAGCCACTCGGTCGGAGAAGAAATGGCCGACCTCATGCCAGTAGGGCTGGAGGATCGCGGCCCCCGCAGGCGCCACACGGTGGGGGAACCATGGCCCACAACCGCGGGCCGCTCGCCAGGAAAACTGGCTGACTGCTTGCTGGCTGGGCTGAAGAACTGCGGTGTTGCATGGCGCCGCATGGGAGGAACAGGGGCCCGCTGTGCAGGCCGCTCGGGACTGACAGAACCAGCCTGCTTCGGCCGGCCGGGCAGGGAGAGACGACGTCGCTCGGTGCTGTCGGGCGAATAGGACCGGCCCGCTCCGCAGGCCAGGTCTGCAGTTGGGCCATGCCCCACCAGGCCAGGATGACCCCCCAGCCGGGTCGGACCCTCTAAACCGGGGCAGGCTGACCCCCAACCGGGTCAGACCCGCTGAGTCGGGTCGGACCGCCCGCCAGCCCACTGGGATTGACGGGTTGGGCCCGACATCACCTAAATGCGAATATCTTCATGATTACATGTCCGAACGATGTGCCATCTATGGTACTGGGACCCTCGCGAAAATTCGATCCTTTTGTGATACTCTAAGTGAGTTTTGGACAACTTTGGAAAATGGATGGGTTTGGAATGAGCTTAAATCCAACTAGGCCCCTGGAACGGAAAAACTAATAACTCTCAGACCGGGTGTCCAATTGATGCGCCGTTTTTCGCGTTGGGTTCTATATGATAATACATAACTTTGTTATACATAAACTAAGGACTACGTGATAGTTGATGTATCTATCCCCTTTGATCGAGGAGCAGACACTCCCAGAATCGAGTGTGCTATGTGCGGGAACCCTAGAGCTGGCTCCGACGACTACTGTACTAGAATCATTTGTGGGTTCGATGACGATGACAGAATAGCTGGTCCTATATCCTGTGCGGGTTCGACATCTTAGATAATTTAGTGGAAGCATCTGATCATCTATATCTCTCTACTATTGTGGCATACGTGTTTAAGCTGAGTCATGTCTTTAAACTATTAACATCGTGGTGATTAACTTTACCTCCTTTGTGGAATTGGTTTGTGCTTCATCTAGAGAGTTGTAGCCGGACAGAGATTGGTACCTTAGGTATATGTATGGGCATATACCTAAGAAGGGTTGGTTGATACTTCGTGATTGTATATTTCTTATTTGTTTATCCTTAGTGGATATTTTGAGACCTTTTAGGTCTCGAGGTCCCTACTGAGTATCATTATACTCACCCCTGCACGGGCTATGCCCACACCTCATTGTGTTGGATGCATAAGACGGATAGTGTTGACGGAGGCCGAGAGTGCCATGACTGGACGGTACCCGGAGGTGGACCTTGCGATGAGTCAGCACATGGAGGATACTGACAAACATGAGTGCTGGAGTGGCCATCTGTACCTACCCTTTAGGTAGGAACCCCGGAGGATGATCCCTGAGCTGCTCTTTAATTTCAGTTGTTTTTCCCTTTTTACTTGTACTTGTTGTTCAGTTGGGTTTGTATACTAGCACATTTACTTTCTGACACACTCTTTTGTATTCAGTTTTACTTAGTGTTCATTTCCTGTTGTGTACTCTATTGTGTTTTTTTTACTTTTATAAAGGTAATGCCTTCCCAGCATAGGGATTTACGCCTTTGGTGCTAGTCGCCAGCCCCTTCCCTTTGGAAGGCGTGCTTGGGGCATTCCCAGCACGACTCTCGAGGACGGGTCGTGAAAAATTGGTATCAGAGGAGTTTGTTATACCCCTGAACTTATACTCTCATTATTTTAACGGCAATAGTGATAAGTGTTTTGGTTGTGGTAATCAGTTTAGGGAAACCTGTGTTGGTGTGGCAGCCAATGTATCCATACACTAGGAATCCAACTTCTAATCTCCGATTTAAAGCACAAAAATACTGATTGCGTGTGTATTTCCTTGGAAAAAGTTTTCTTCTTAATTACTTTGTGCCAGACATATCCAGAGTAGCATAACCGCTTTCAGCATTGACGAAGAAGGGGAAACCATTCATGTGGTCAGAGAGACGCCAATAGAGTTTTCATGAGGTGATGTAGAGATTAACTTGTGTGCCCATCTTGAGGTTACGGAGGGGGGCGTTGGGTATGTTGTTTACTACAACGCATCGGGGATCGAACTCGGGTGTGTCTTGATGCAGGATCGAGCGGTGATCGCTTATGGTTCACGATAGTTGAGACAACATGAGAAGAAATACACTACCCCTGACCTGGAGTTAGCAGCAGTGGTCTTCCCCATGAAGATGTGGCAGCACTATCTGATGGGCGAGCATTTTACAGTCTACTCTGACCACCAGAGTCTCAGGTATATCTTCTTGCAGAAGGACCTGAACCTAAGATAGCGGTGATGGATCGATATCCTCAAGTACTATGACTTTGAGATAGTCTATACTCCTAGTAAGGGGATCATTTTAGAAGATTCCCTTAGCAAGAGATCATGCATTCAGCTACTAGGAGATGTGACAAAGCAGCTAGCCGCCTTGAATATGTCCTTTATGGATATAGATGGAGTAGCCTTTCTGATGTCTCTCACAGTCACTCCTCCACTCCTTCAGCGAGTTAGAGAGGCGCAGCGTGGGGACATTGACTGTGAGGCAGGACATGCTCAGATATCCTTAGTTTAGGCACTTGATGTATTTTCTGAAGGTGGGGAACACGTCATACACTTCAGAGCACGGACCATTGTACGATTTTCACTACAGGAGGAGGTGTTGAGGGAGTTCCACACTTCCCCTCTAGCGGTACATCCAGGAGTGGTGAAGATGTATCATAACCTCATACTACAACACTGGTGGCCAGGTATGAAGAAAGCAGTAGTAGAGTTGGTCTATCAATGCCTGACATGTCAACAAGTGAAGGTGGAGCACCCGGTTCTAGCAGGCTTGGTTCAGCCCTTTGAGGTTCCATAGTGGAAGTGGGATGGGATATCCATGGATTTTGTGATGGTACTTCCACGTACATCCAGAGGACACGAATCTATCTGGGTGATCATATACTAACTCAACAAGTCGGCCCACTTCCTACCAATCATATAGAAGGGATTAGTAGAGATCTTAGGACACCTCTACATTCAAAAGATCATACGGATTCATGTTGTGCCATCGACTATCATCTCTGATCGAGATGCTCATTTCACTTCTCAGCTATGGAAGGGGTTACAGGAGGCTTTTGAGACGCATCTTCGCTTGATCACCACCTTCCATCCTCAGACGGATGGTCAGACTGAGAGGACCATTTAGACTCTCGAGGACATGCTCCGTGCATGTGTTCTTGACTTTGGTCATAGCTGGAAGGATCACTTACCCTTGGTGGAGTTTGCGTACAACAACAACTACCACTCCAACATCGGGATGGACCCTTATGAGGCACTGTACGGCTGACCATGTAGATCACCTCTGTGCTAGACTGAACCAGGGGAGTCAGCACTTGTAGGACCAAAAATGGTGCAGGATATGACGGAAGAGGTTCAGATCATCCAGGAGAAGATGAAGACTGTATAGAGAAGACAGAAGTCCTATGATGATATGATATGGAGACAACTATAGTTCGAGGATGGAGACCACATCTTCCTACGGGTCTCACCTCAATGAGGTCTACAGAGGCAGCAAGTTATCTCCACATTTTGTCGGACTGGTCCATGTCCTCATCAGAGTAGGTGAGGTGGCTTTCCACCTAGCCCAACTACCTCATTTGCACCAGGTGCATGATGTCTTCCACATATCTCAGCTGAGGAGATACGCGCATGACCCATCCCACATCAGCGACCACGGGGAGCGGGACATCGATGACAGTGAGACTTTCACAGAGGTTCTAGTGAAGATTGAGGATCGACAAGAGCGGGTCCTGTGTGGATGGTTGATTCCTCTGGTGTGTGTTTGCTGACAGCACAGGAACCTCTAGGAAAGCACATGGGAGCGGTAGGCTCAGATGCATTCTCAGTACCCCCATTTGTTTACCTCATGTGTGTTGTTTCTTTATGGGGATGTAAATACCTAAGGTGGGGGTAATGTAAAGTCCCTGAAATTTCAAGTAATGTTTTTTCTTAAATTCTTTGGAATTTTACGAGTCCTTAGTTTCTGACGGCGCCTGATTCCGAGGCCCGGGGTGCCCGGAATCAATTTTTGAAGTTTTGTTCAGGTACGTTCAGTAAATGTACATGTGGGATTTTCTATCTTTTGAACCAGTGCTCAAAATTGAAATATGAGGATACCGATGAACTCACAACACCGATATTCGCTTAAGGAGACCTCTACCACAGTTGTGTTTGGTCGAGATCGGAAGTTAATTTTGGGGATTATTAATAAATTAAATAAAATTTATGTGTTACATAATTTTATTTACTTGGTGGTATTTATCTCAAAAGGGAAGTTAGAGGTGGGGCCCACCCTCCACATAACCTCCCATGAAATGATATTGTGTGGTGGGGCCCACACGGGCACCTAACCCCTCAACTCCCCTTGAACCCCTTTAACTCCTCTTGAATTTATTGATCCAACCCATTCATCATTTATTTTGGGTGAACTCCCCACCTTCCCTCCCCCTTAATTGTGCCAACACAATTAATTAATGCCATAATTAATTAATTTTTGGTGTGATGAATTCTTTTGAATTCATTTGAATTGCATGGCATCTTTAAAATATGAGGGAGCCTATTTTTTTATTTTCTTATAAAATACTCTATTGGGTGGCTTTGGGATAATTAAGAAGAAAGTATTCTTCCACGAAGAACATCCTCTCCACTTCTTCAATCGGGGCAAGAATGTTAGACGATTCCCATGAGGAACACCCGTCTTCCTTCCTCTTCCTCCACATCAAGGGAGAAGACACCTTCCCCCAAAGAATTTCTCCAACAACGACACATCCTCCTCAGATGCACCCCGACATCAATGAATCGACACAATCGTCAACGAACGGACTTCATATCAAGGTAGGGGGAATTTTGGTTTATTTATTTGAGCGTGTGAATTATACCCTCATTCTTTGGTGATTGTATTTGGATTGACGGTGGCCAATTACTTTGTTCTCACTTAACGCAGAGGGCGCGAGCCAAAATAACATGGCTCGATGACCCTCAGTTTATTCTTGATTGTGTTAACAATGTAGGTGGAGCGAAAAGGGCGCGGTGTCGTCGCACCGCGCTGGAGGAAGAAGACCACAACCATGAGGTGGCGGAAACTGAAGGTTGCGGCCAGGCCTGGATGAGGCGGTGGTGGACCTCTACCGTCATGCCAGCCGCATGGAGTAAAACTGCGGCTGACATCTGTGGGCCGCTTGGCCAGAGAATAACCGGTCGGACACATGCCGACCAAGATGGAAGAACCGGCTAGCTACAGCCGGGCGGGCTGGAGGATCACAGCGCCCGCAGGCGCTGCGCGGCTGGGGAACCACGGCCCGCAACCGCGGGCTGCTCGTCGGGCGAACCGGTCGGCCGCCTGCCAGCCAGGAGGAAGAACCACGACGTCGCTTGGCTCCACGTTGGAGGAAAAGCGTCCCTCTATGCGTTACTCTCTTGCCAGAAAAAATCGGCCAGCTTCGGCAGGCCGCACAAGGAGAGACGGCACCGCCGGGCGAACCGGACCGACCTGCTCCATAGGTCGGGTCCGCAGGTGGGTCGTGCCCCATCGGGCCGGGCCGACCCCCTATCCGGGTCGGACCTTCCAAACCAGGTCGAGCCGACCCCCAGCCGGGTCGGACCCTCCGAGTCGGGTCGGGCCAACCCTCCAGCCCACTAGGCTTGACGAGTCGGGCCCGACATCACATAAATATGAATATCTTCAAGATCGTGCATCTGAATGATGAGTCTTCAATAGCAATGGGACCCTCGCGACGAGGCTGTCCTTTTTCTACACTCTAAGTGAGTTTTGGACATATTTTGAAAATGGACGAGTTTGGAACGAGCGTAAATCCAACCGGGCCCCTGGAACGGAAAAGCTAAAAAATCTCATATCAGGCGTCCAATTGACATTCCGTCTATCACGTTGAGTTCATTATGATGATACGGAACATCGGGATATATCAACTCATGAATACATGATATTAGATGTATCGATCCCCTTTGCTCATGGAGGGGACCCTCCTGGAATCGAGCGTTATGTGTGCGGGAACCTAGAGATGGCTATGATGACTGTTGTACTGGAATCCTTCGTGGCTTCGATGATGATGACAGAATATCTGGTCATGTATCCTGTGTGCGTATGACAGCTTAGACGATATAGATAGTCCCGTATCCTATGTGGGCCTGACAGCTTAGATGAGATAGTTGGTCATGTATCCTGTGTTGGTCTGACAACTTAGCTGGTCCGGTATCCTGTGTGGGTCTGACAGCTTAGATGATCTAGTGGCTACATCTGATCATCTATATCTCTCTACTATTGTGGCATACCTGTGTGAGCTAATTCATGTCTTTCAACCATTAACATCGTGGTGATTGACTTTACTTCCTTTCTGTAATTGGTTTGTGCTTGGCCTAGAGAGTTGGATCCAGACTGAGATTGGTAACATAGGTATATGTACGGGCATATACCTAAGTAGGGTTGGTTGATAATTCGTGATTGTATATTTCTTCTTTTTTTATCCTTAGTGTATATTCTGATACCTTGCGGGTCTCGGGGTCCCAAATGAGTATCGTTATACTCACCCCTGTACGGGCTATGCCTGCACCTCGTTGTGTTGGATGTAGACGATAGACAGTGCTGACGGAGGCCGAGAGCGCCACGATTGGACGGTACCCGGAGGTGGACCTTGCGATGAGTCGGAACACGAAGGAGATAAAAGGACGTGAGTGCTAAGGTGGCCATCTGTACCTAACCTTCAGGTAGGATCCCCGGAGGATGATGTAGGATCTGATCTTTACTTTCAGTTGTTTGTCCCTTTTTACTTGTCCTTGTTGTTCAGTTCGGTTTTTATACTGGCCCATTTATTTTCCTGCAAAATATTTTTTATTCAGTTTTACTTAGTGTTTACTTCCTGATGCATACTCTGTTGTGTTTTTTTACTTTTATAAATTCAATGCCTTACCATCATAAGCATTTACGCCTTTGGTGCTAGTCGCCAGCCCCTGGTCTAAGGAAGGCGGGCTTCGGGTAGCCACAGCACGGGTCCCGAGGACGGGTTGTGATAGTGAATCCCCCTATAACATGCTTGGCCTAATGAAACAGCACCACAACAGACCATCGAGTTGTACATGAAGCTCTTAAAACTCAAAATGAAGCATCCTATATTGATACATTGCGACAGAACACACACCTGAATGAATCTCAGTCATAAACTTGATCTCCCATCAAGGGGGTAATGAAACATCCTTTTACAGAAATACATCAGGGTAATCTTCTACAACCCTAGGAAAGGCTGACTACTGATCCTTTAATAAACCCAATCATTATTTATAAATCATGAATGATAAGGAAAGATAACTCCTTTGACCAAACAGATATTCTCGCTTGATAAAAAACACAGCTGGCTCTCCATCATCATCAAATAACACCACCTCCCACTAGAAGAAATCCATGATATCCTACACATAATATAACCAATACATTCCTTGGATGATATAATATGGTTTTATATGTAATCAAATGAATCCTCCACAAGAGTGGTACTACCCCATCACTAGATCACAGTTTGTAGATATATTAAAAAGTTAAGCTCGACCGCTAACTAAAGTATTCAACGCTAAGTTAATTGGAAGCCTATATACCTAATATACCAAGTATTGGATAAGGGAATGTGATATGAAGGATTGTGTCTCTTTTGAATCAAACAATGGATGAATTAAAGTAGAAAATAAGAAATGGGTGCCTCAAATGATGCCTATCTCGCATGGTACTGGCAATGGTAACTCATGAATCAGACCATGACCTACTCCATGGCCTCTCTGAACCTACTGAAGAAAACCACCATGGTCGTGATCTTCTCTATGATGAAGGGGAGTGTCCTAATTTTTGTTATTTTCTTGCCCAATTTTCTCTCTAGTGATCCAACATTGGTGTAACCAGCTAGTCCTTCCACTTATCGAATATCCTCAACAAAGGAACTTGGAGCAGAACACCGCGAACATGCAGAATTCCTATAAATATCATGCCCTCATGATAATGATGAACTTAGCCTCTACAAGAATAAAATTGAATGATAACATAGAATTGGAATGAGAGCCAGTACACTAGGAGAAATGAAACATTGAGGTCTATGACCTACCCCCTAATGAACAAAAATTCTTTTTTCCTTCAAAACTGAGAACAACAGTTTTAGCAAAAAACTGGGTGACCTAGCGGTGGATTTATGGATTCAAATCCTCCACTAAATTCCTCTCCCATTCCCCTCAATATGAAATTAGGTTCAAAGAATATTTCATAAGTATCCTAAAATAGATTTCAAAAAATATACACTAGATTATCCATGCCATATGGTACAAAGTTCATAGAAACATGCCTACTTTGTGGTCGAAGAATGAAACAAGGCCTTGAACAGGTCTTGAAACATCTCAAATGAGACTTCAGACACCTTGAGATACTATTGGAACAAGAACCACTACTACCTCACTTCCCCACATTACATCACCACAACCAATGATAACCCATGATCCTTTCGAAACCGGATCAAACTGAATGCTATATCAACCTCCTCCAACCAGTCTTCTATGACTACATTTAAAATAGATACCTTATACTTTTGTGGACTATGATGTTTATACTCTTTTTGTTTCATCCTCCAAGATTCATAATCATCTTCTTATATACTATGGTGATTTACTAGAGCAACCTCCAAAACATTTTCTTACGTGAACCTGATAAGGATGTCAACTTGGAGCCATACCTACAAATGAAAAAATGGTTAGAGATAATAAACGTTGAATATGGAATACATTAACATTAATTAATTTTTTTCTTATGTTCATTTTTTGGTTATCATATCCCATGGTATACAGATTAAAATGCAAGAGAACTAAACTATAATGTGTCATCCTTTCCTAGGTCTCTACACTGCAATAAGTATCACATAATTTGGTAGACATTGTTAAAAATGTTCAATGCATCTGATCACAGGGGCCTTTAATACCTATGTCTCAGCATTTCTCTGGTATTCACAGTTCTTCTTGAACCTAACTGAAACATTTTCCCTACCAAACCATGAAACCTAACCTCTAAAAATTCCAAAATCCATAATATAACTCACCCAATCCTTTGGTACCACTCTGTCACAACCCCCTCCACATAAGGTGAAACCCTCTTAAGTTTGAAACGGGATATCAACGATATTGACCCCCCTGAGTCCCACTGTTTTTAGGCCCCAGGTTGGAGACATGCACCAATGGCATGGTAAAAACACATATGGTAGCTATTACCCTCTAAGAGTACACATGAGAAAGAGGGTGTAGTACCCACAGTTTTGGGTACATAACCCCCTTTCCTCACATTTTTTAATTGGTGTGTTTTGGATTGGGTTTCCATAAAATATAGTTTCTATAAAATAGAGAGTTCCTATAAAATACAGAGTTTCTATAAAATATATAGTTTCCATAAAATAGAGAGTTTTCATAATATAGAGAGTTTCCATAAAGTGGAGAGTTTTCATAAAGTGGGGTGTTTCCATAATGTGGGTTGTTTCCATAAATTTGGGTGAATCCATAAATTGGGATGTTTCAATAAAAAGGGGTAAAGGAGAAGGATGAAAGAATTTGGGGTTTTTTTAAGTAGTGCTTGGTCCAAAAGGAAGGTTGCATGATCCATACACAGTTGGCACAAACCGTGTGGTCATATCTTGCGCAGAGGTCAAATCTAGATCCTATTTTATTGGAGCTTAATCATTTTTTCTATATTTATTTCGCTTGGTCTTCAAAACGCCCGTAATTCAATATTACTCTCCATAGAAGGCTGGAGAACACTCCCCACACAAGCTGAAGCCATTTCAGAGCCTTCCTTGGGTGATTTCGAGTCCGATTCTTGAGGTATTTCACCATTCTTTATGGATTTTCATGTTTTCATAGATCTGCTTAGATCTACTTCTCCGATATCCAATCTTTCTCATATATGAAATAAAATGGGTAGATCTACGTTTTTTGATGACAAATAATTCAATTTTGAGTCGTGATCTTTCTAGGATAAGATATCTAAGCCCGCTCTTGGAGAATCGACCCGCTTCCTTGTGTGTTCTTCGTCTGTTATTAATGTTTCGTCAAATCCTTCCAGGTAGGTGGCTTCTCTCTTGACTCCTTTTGATAGAATAGATTGTATTATTTTCCAAATAATTTATTGATTTTGAAATGCATGGAAAAATCATCATTTGTGATGATTTTTTGTTTCTGTGAAATTTCAATGATCTTTGTGTATAGTTGTGCAAAAGGGGGTTTAGTTTCATGAATTTAAAATGATTATTTTAAATTATGAATTTTTTGGAATTTCTAAATGGTTGATGAAAAAGATATTTTCAATAGGAATCATTTTCAATAAAAAATTATTTTTATTTAAATGGTTTTTCACTGAAATGGTTTTGATGGAAATGGTTTACAATAAAAAGTTGTTTTTATTAAAAGGGTTATATTGGCATGATCTTTGGGAATATGTGGTTTGTGTTAATGTTGCATATACAAATCTTGGTGGAAATATTACATTGTTCTCAGTGCCAAAGGGTTAATGGAACATGGAATTTCATACATGGGGCTTGGTTGAAATATGGCCGTGTTCTCTGTGCCAAAGGGTTAATGGAACATGGGAAACAATTACCTTGTGACGACATGGTTGATCGATGAGAAACCACTCATCAGTATGGAATTGTCATAACGTAGCATTCATGGTTTTTTGAATGGGAATTTTTCTTCCCAATATCATTTTAGGGCATCCCAAACTTGTTCGGGGTAAGGTCGCAGTTAAGCGGTTCCTCAAGAGGGGTTAGGCCAGGGGACAGAAATGGAGAGGAACAAGCCTGCATGATTCCTGTGGCTGGACCCTAGGAAAAATACCGGGGTGTATCTACATTTCCCATGAGTATAAGAATCAATCTGTACATAGTTCTAGATGTACATTTTAACATCTTGTAGGATGGTGAGAAGCATGGTTGTGCCGGTACACATCCTACCAGAACTACTAAGCCCACGTGAGTCATGCTCGAGGTGGGAAACAAGAAGTAATGGGGGACATTCCTGACACAGGAAGGGGAATGTTAGGGTGAAGGGATGCCTGGTTAATACTGGCCTAAGGATTCAAAATCGTCTATGTAGCTCTCCTAGATGCACGAAGAGATAGAGACGAGTATGTCATAATTCCACTTGAACTGAGGAAGTGGAAATGTTTGAATCATTATGCTCACGATCTGGATTACAATGATGGTGGTGTGGCGATGGAAGATAGCTATTGACCATGGAGGAAACACAACATCCATATCGCGTTATCCTAGAATGGGGACAGACAAATGAGGTTCGACCGTTGACCATGTTTGAAACACGGGACCTGTCGCAAATGTCGTTCGAGATCCTTAGGGACGTTGGCCCAAAATGGTAGTAGATCCCTTAGGACTAATATCCATGGAGAGCCCTTAATCCAAGAATCCATGTCGTCTGAGGTCCTTTTGGACGAGGAAGAGGATGATGATCCAAATTGCGAGCTCACAAAGCTTGGACATGGAATGAGAGGAATGTCTCATGAAAATTCCACACTTCGGGCTATTTTTCAAAACAAATCTGAATATGACAATGAGATGTATTAGATAGATGGAGTCTAGTACCTTACCATAGGGACATCTTAGTTTAGGTTCATAGATCTTAGACCATAGGTAGTAGGAAACATGGGAAAAACCCGACGTGAATGTGAATCGGGGGTTCCGACCACCACGTGTTCCTCGGAGAGGTTTTAGGTCGAGGTACCAAAAACAAGAGTTGAGCTGGGCCCGAGGCAAAATGAACAGGCGTTCCTACATACCCCATGAGGATGAGGATCAAGCTGCACATTGTTCTTTAGGTGGCACGGTAATGTACCAGTGCCAGGGATGAAAGGGGTGTGCGGGCGTGACCCTCGCACCCAGAGAAGTGGTATTTGATAAATCTTGTTTGTCCTTTAAGGTGAGTGGTTTTTCTATGAAGCAACAGGCCAAGGGTAGCAGGCCCTGGCGTCACCACAAGGGTCAATCCGTAACAAGCATTGAAAAATGGCATGACGCATGACCAATACCAAACATGATGTCCCCTTGAGTGAGGACATCACAATGCCGTTCCATTTTTCGTCATGCACCCCGGACGATATTCACACAATTTATGGTCATGTGGTAGGGCCAAACATGCATTATAACGTCATGCAATGCAGATGTAGAAGATATGATTCTAGTTGGGGACTGTTTACGGTGCAATAAAACACACCCGACGTGAATGGGGACATGATACCATATCACACAGTACGCCATTCCGATAAGGGAACTTCGGGCCAAGGGGCACTAATAGAGGTAAGAGGGGAAGGGGAAGTAGAAACTAGCTCCCAACTGAGCTGGACCCCAAAACGAGATGTCCGGGTGGTCCTACGTATCCCATAAGGATGGGAATCAATCCACACATAGATCAGAGGTTGACTTTTAATGTCATGCGAGAAAACATACAGTTTAATGTCATGAAGGATAGAAAACAGGAGAGAAAATCTTTAGATTGGTGTGTGCGTGGTGCAGATATTACAAACCCGATGTGAATGAGGAGGTAAGCCCATACCAAGCCACGCGGTCCCGCAGTCAAAGTCCAAAAGGTAGGACAGAGGAGAAAAATTAGCATAGCTCAAGCTGGACCCAAAGACAAGAGGTCTGGGCGTTCCTATGTATCCCATGCGGATGGGAATTAGGCCATGCATAGTTCTGAGGAGATCTTAGTTTATGGTCTTAGATCTCGGACCGTGGGAGCCCCTAAGGACGCCGTATTTCATTTTTGTGCCCCTGACACGTAGAGGTGCACTGAGAGATAGTTCCAAGAGTTTCGAGATTCCACCTGGACCCGATGAGGTGGAACATAATGTGAATCATGCAACCAACATTCAAGGCCTAAAGGGGCTGGCATGACGACAAAGGATTATTACTGACCATGTTTGTAACACAACATCCTGTCGAGTTAGCTAGAAATGGGGACAAACAAATGACCATCGTCCGCTGACCATGTTCGCAATGCGGGATTTATATCAATTTGTTGTGTGAAACCCTTGGGGGAGTTGGCCCGTAACGGTAGGAGAGCCCTTAAGCATAGTATCCATGTCATTCTTGGGGGTCCCTCTAGGTGTGAAATATAATGGAGGTCTGAATTAAGGGGAACACGAATCATGGAAAGTGGAAGGAACTTGCCTAAGTTGAATCTGACACTCTTGTTGCTAGACCAGAGTACTCCTAACAAATGGGCGGACCACTGCATGGGGTCAAGGGAATCAACTTGAGGGTGACCAAGAGATGGCAGATTCTCAGGAGAAGGGGGGCATGGTGACAAAAACCCTATATCATACCTATATATCCCCCTCATGGAGAGGGATATTCCAATGGGCCTAGGTGACCGGTAGATTGGGGGATCTCTAAGAGATGGGGCTGGACCCGATGTCTAGACAATTGGGTGGTCCTACGTATCCCAAAAGGATTTGAATCAATCCACACGTAGTTCTGGAAGAGATCTTAGTTTATGGTCTTAGAGATCGGACCATGGGTGTAGTGAAAACCCTCCATGTAAGAGCAGACCTCAACACGATCCCTAAGCCCACGTGAGTTAAACTCGATGTGGGAAACAAGGGAGGAAGATGTCTTTTACGATACCTAGAACACACACCAAAGGTAAATTGGTGCAGATCCCCGAATGACTCCCCTATCGTGGCTTTGGTCCTCCTAATGCGCGAAGGCGCACTGAGGAATAGTACAAAGAGTTTTAAAGTTCTACTTGGACATGATGAGGTGGAGAAGGATGTGAATCATGTACCCCAAATTTTTGGCTTAATGGGGTTGACATGGCGATGGAGGATAACTATTAACCGTGGTGGAAACTCAGTATTCATATCACATTAGACTGAAGTGGGACCAAAAAATGACCATCAACTGCTGACCATATTTGCAAAGCGGGATTTGTATCGATTTTTTGTTCAAAACCCTCAGGGGAATTGGCTCGTAATGGTAGGAGAGCCCTTAGGCGATGTATCCAGGCCAGTTTTGGGGGTCCCATCGGGTGTGAAAGATGATGAAATCCCTGATGAAGGGGGACATGAATCCTAAAAAGTGGATGAAAACATGTCCGAGCAGAGTCCGACATTCCAGGTATTAAACCAGTGTACCCTTAGTCACATTAGTGAACCACCAAAAAGGGTCGATGGGGTGGCTCCAGAGGGAGATATATATGTCGTGGTTGTTAAAAGAATGATGCAAACGAGGACATAATCCCATTCCATACCATTTCATATACTCCCCTAAGTCTATAGGGCCTGAGTCTGGGCCTCGGTCAGAGAGGCCTGACCGGCTTGCAGTTTAATATCTTTCGGTAAGGATGAGGGTCGGGGGCCCAAAAAATACAAGGGGCCTGAGACTGGTCCTCGGTCAGGGACGCCTGATCAGCTTGTAGTTCAACGTCTTGTAGTGAGGATGAGGTCCAGGGAAAGTCTTATCCGAGGATGCACACGAGACGGTTAGAAACCCGATGTGAATGAGGACATAATCCCACACCACGCCGTACAATCCTATAACATAGAACCTAGTCCGGGGGGAAGTTCATACGCCCTCTTGTATGGTTATTTCCTCATTACAGCTCCTAAACCCACGTTAGCAGTTCTCGGTGTGGGAAACAAAGAGCCGACTTGGCTATCTCTGTCCAACGGGTCCTAACAGCTGGCATCGCTCGAGGGGTGTTTGTCGCTTAGATATGATGGGATTGAATGAACCAATGCACTCAATGTTTGGGACATCTTGGGGTGGTCCTAACAATCTAGGACAACTGTTGACCATGTTCAAAACACAGCGTCCCTATAGTGACCTGAAATGGGAGCAACAAACGAGCATCGACCGCTGACCACATTCGAAACACGAGACTTGTATCATCTTGTTTCTCAACATCCTAGAGGGAATTGGCCCGAAGTGGTAATAGATCCCTTAGGCCTACTATCCATACAATTCAGGAGCCCTACCAAACAGGGAAGGTGATGGAATCCCAATCATGGATTGGGTGAATCATAGCTGTACCCATCTATGAAAGAGGAAAACGTCTCCAGGGAGAAGGAAGTACAGCCAGATCGAGGCTATCTCAACATGAATTGGGGTAGCAGTTTGCACCCCGCCATATTTCTTGACCCGAGGGGAAGATTCTGGCATTTGGGCTGGGCCGACGGACGAAATGTACGAGCGTTCCTACATATCCAATGATGATGGGAATCAAGCCATACATAATTCTTGGAGGCCATGAAGTTTAACGTCGTGTGGTGAAGATGTGGGAGGATAGAAGAATGGGAGTGGGCACATGGTGCGACCATTATAATCCTCTTATGAGTGGGGATAAGGAAGCCTACTCCATATCATTCAAGACCCCCCCGAGGAAGCTATACCCCGGGGGGATAGTAAAAGAGAAGAGTTTGGAGCTGGGCTCAAGACAAAGTGTCAGTGCATTCCTACGTATCCCATGTGGATGAGAATCAATCCATACGTAGTTATTTAAACGTAGTTTAACGTCATGATAGACGATGCACAATTTAAAGTCATGCAGAACTAGACAGTTTAAGGTCAAGCACGACCGGCGTGTTGTTTAGGGTCATGCGGGACCTTCGTGCAGTTTTGGGTCATGTAGGACCATACAGTTTAAGGTCATGCAGGACCAAGGGGCTCATGAAAAGTAATTCTTGAGGAACATGGCATTGGTGGGAGGAGTTATGAGCTCACCATCCATGGTCACCAAGGAGTATTCTCCATTGGGGTAAACCCTGTGGACTATGGATGGTCTTTCCCACTTGGGCTCCAACTTGGGTGGTTTCCTGCCAGGGATCATTGGCTCTCGAAGGGCCAATACCAGGTCGCTTAGCATAAAAGAGCAGAGAAGAACCTTCTTGTTGAAGGCTCTAGCTATCTTATTCTGATGCCTTTACAAATTTTGTAGGGCACCAAGCCTACTCTCATCAAGTGCTTCCAATTATGGTAGATGGATTTTGACCACCTTATCTGGTGCTTGCTGGTCCTAGACGGCAGTGAATAATGATGGCAGCTGGATCTCGATGGGCAGGATGACCTCAGCCCCTTACACCAGGGAATATGGAGTCACCTGGGTGGGATTGCGAGTCGTCGTCTGATAATCCCAGAGGGCGTTGGGGAGCTAGTTCCTCCAACTCTTCTTATTCTAACCAACCATTTTCTACAAAATGATAGAGAGTGTTTTGTTGAATTCCTCTATCTGTCCATTTTTCTAGGTGTGATAGAGAGAGGTAAGGTTCGAACAGATATAGTACTTGGCATACATTTTCTTCAGCTCAGCGACTCAGAAGCTGGTTCCATTATCGGTGAGGATAGTGTGAGGGACTCCAAACCGATGGATGATATTAGAGATCCCAAAGTCAACGATGGAACGGGCTTTGACCTCCTTGACTGGAACTACCTATGCCCACTTTGAAAAGATATCTCTGGCGGTCAGGATGAACCTGCACTGGCGAGCTGTCGTGGGTGGGTATGGTCCTACAACCTCAAGTACCCACACCGTAAATAGCCAAGAGTACTTGGTAGAGTGGAGAGGATCTGGTGGCCGATGCAAGAAATTATCATGCAATTGGAACACGTGAAGTCTCTTGGAGAACTCGATACAATCACGGATCATAGAGGGCCAAAAGTACCCCAGTCTCTAGATCTGATGGGACAGTTTTGGCCCATCCTGGTGGGCACCACAGGAACCGGAATGAACCTCTTTCTTGACCTGAGAAATCTTGACTACTTGGATACAACGGACGAGAACACCATCGAAACTGCACTTATAGAGGATCTCCTCAAGACTGGGACCACTCTTGAGGGTAAACTGCAGCGTGTGGCGTCAGATTTGCTCGCACTCGGCCTGATCAGCTGGGAGGCAACCATTTTGGAGATACTTGACAAATGGGGATCTCCAGTCGGGAGTCATCTAAACCAATGCATCTGAAGAACTTGAGGCTCCTGACATGGAGGATTTGGCGGTAATCTGGCTTACTCACAGGCCGTCGTCATCCTCTGTGGTGATGGGGGAAATGACTCTTGGGTGGGCCACATGTATAATTATATCACCCTGGTCGGGCTCTGCAAGTGATGCGGCTAAGCTGGACAAAGCATCCGCTCAACCATTCTGTGACTGAGGGACATGGGTAACATCTGGTTGAGTAGGGAAATGGGCCATTAGATAGAGGGTGAACTCAAACAATAGCACGAGCTCTAGCTTCCTAGGAACATAGTCTCCATTTACTTGCTTGATGACTAGTTCGGAATGCCCTTTCATGTGCAAATGGGGAACATCAATCTCAAGGGCCAACTTGAGGCCAGTGATGAGAGCCTGGTACTCAGCCTCATTGTTGGTGCAGCCTTCTAACAACAGGGATGAGTACAGTAGAATGGCTTGCACCGGGGTGATGAAAACGATACCGAGGCCTACTCTGTAGATCCTAGGATCATTGATCCTCCTACCTGTAGGGATCTAGGAGGCACCATCAAAATGAATATGCCAACATGGAATGACCTGATCGACCGAGAGGATTGCCTCATTGGGAAAATCCCAGTGCACGGAGGTTGGATGGGCGGCTAGGAAGTCTGCCAATGCCTGACCCTTGATAGATTTCTGAGGCACGAACCTGATGTCAAACTACTGAAGAATTACTGTCCATCACTCTAGTCCGCCAGTCAACATGGGGCGGTTCAGAATGTACTTCAGCGGGTCGACCCGAGAGACCAGTTGTACCTCCTAGTGCTGCAGGTAATGCCACAGTTTCTGCACAGCAAATACGAGCACAAGGAATCTTTTCTCGATGGGGGAGTATCTAGTCTCTGTATCAAGGAGCATGTGAATGAGGTAGTAGAGGATATTATCTATCCCCTCTTTGTTCTTCTGGACGAGAATGAAATTGAGAGATTGATCCAGGGCAGTGACATAGAGGATCAACGACTTTCCGGAGATGGGTGGCATCAGGACCAGAGACTGTAGCAGATACTACTTGATTTCCTCTAAAGTGGTCTGGCGCTCTTCATCCCATTCATAGGTAGAGCCTTTTTTTCATAATCCAAGAAAAGGGCTTACACTTACCATCCAGATTCACAATGAATAGGAATATGTAGGCTAAGTTCCCTTGAAATCCTCGAAGCTCCCGAATATTGCTCAGGGGGCATCTGGCTGATGGACTTGATCTTCTCTGAGTCAATATCAATGCCTTAGTACATGACAAGAAATCCAAGAAACTTCCTAGAAGTGACCCCGAAAGCACACTTTAACGGGTTTATCTTCAAATGGCGAGAATGGAGGAAACCGAACACTTTCTCAAGGTCATTGAGATGGTTCTGGAGTTGGCGATATTTGACCACCAGATCATCCATGTAGAACTCCACCAATGTCCCAAGGATTGGATTGAATACGTGATACATGGACCACTGATAGGTGGAACCTTCATTCTTCAGGATGAAGGGAATAACCTAGTAACAAAAGGTACCATGGGGTGCCCTGAAAATAGTAGAATCCTCATCCTTAGGGGCCATCCGGATCTGATTATATCCAGAGTAACCATCCATGAAAGAGAGGGTTGGGAACCTAGCCGTAGCATCGGACAAAAATTCTGTCACTGGAAGGGGAATATCATCCTTTAGACAGTGGTGGTTGGGATCTCAGAAGTTGATGCAGACTCTGATCTGTCTGTTCTTCTTCCTGAATGGCACGATGTTGGCTAACCACTTGGGGTACTGGAATTCCTTGACGAAGCTGGATTTGATGAGCTTGTCAACATCAGCCCCGACCATGGAACCGTTAGACGGATTAATCATCCCGAGAGGCTATTTGATCCCGCTATGGTTTGTCGGGAGGCCAAGGTGGTGGATTGATACCTAAGGATATAGTCCTGGAATCTTTTCGTAATTCTAGGTGAACACGTCACAGTGCTATTTAAAGAAGTTCACATACCGCTGCTGCTCCATGAGGGACATGGCAGCACTGATCAATGTGGGTCTTGGATCTACCTCACTATCGAGGTTCACCTGTACCAGTTCATCGACTGTGGAAGATACTTCTTCTTCAAAGGAAGTGGAGCATCCTTTAGGTCCACTTCTCCACTTATGGAGGAATCTTCCACGGGGGGAGTTGTTTCCGAACCACCAGACACCGACAGGAGGCTACTGTCATCTTGAGTGACAGTGGTCATCACATCAGGAGACTCATCTGCCACTGAGACCATAGGGATGAAGGTAGTAGATCCAATCGAATATGGAATATGTCCCATTGGGCCACACTTGATAACATCAAATCAGTAGTGAAGCGTCGTCCTGAGCTGGTTAATTCCAGCCCGACGAAACAGACACGTATGACGTACCGCCATTTCCATGAGTTGTAAGTCCCAATACTGTACAGGGGTAGGTGGTTCTGGGATCACCTGATCTTGGTTTGTGTAGGAGTATGAGGTGATATTCCGCCGTCTCTTGTACTTGGGAATATTCCTTCCTTTTGTACCTGAAATGACAAATCAATACCCCATTTCGGGGGTCGTCTCCTCCAACCGAAGGACCAAGAAGATGTAGGAATCATCTAGACCTGCCCAGGGATCATTTGTGACCAGGTCAGGTTCAACCTCACTTGCCATAATATTCTTATCCTTTCTCTCATAGTAGTCAACGCCCAGATAACGGGCTTCACAAGAGGAAAAAGGAGATGCATCACCATGGATTATGCCTACTCGACCATTAACGGAGCACTTTAGGCATTGGTGATACGATGAGGGGACCACCACATGCAGGTGGAGTCATGGACTACCCATCAATGCGTTGTACGGGGTGTCCTGGGAGACAACCATGAATTCGGTACTGAAAACTAGGCCACATAACTGGGTCTTCAAACAGATCTTTCCGACCAGGGTCTACTTTGTCCTATAATATCACTAGATCCTTAAATTAGAGGGATTCAGGTCATCTTCGGATAACCCCATATTTCACAGTGTCCGTGTCGGGATAAGGTTGATCCTGGAGCTGGTGTTAACAAGATAGCAGCGGATTTCCATGCCGTTGAACTGGCCAGTGATGTACAGTAGGTGGATGTGCCCCTATATAAGAGAGACTTCATCTTCTCCTGAGAACAAGATGACTGCCTAACATTTGGCATCCTCAACTGCTTCATCATGGAAGGCATCTATAGCTACTACCTCCGTCTCGAACTGGTGGGGGCTCCTTAAAGCCTTAGTGAGGGATTCACGCATATTTGGTGATAGGTGAAGAGCTTCTAGGATAGAAAGCCGCACTGAGATGCTAGTGAGGTGCTTCAGAACATCATTATTCTTTTCCAGGAGCGAACTTCTTCTTATAAGAGGTCGCTCTGTGATTGGAGGCATGGTGGGCCTTTCCGGCTGGACCGGTGACTGACTGGTACAAGGTACATCCCACCGCCTACTAGTCAAAGCTCAGAGAATTCATGTCGTATGTAGACTGAGCGACTGAGATCATCCTGTAGCCAGGAGAAGCTGGTTGCGGTGCGGCCGAAGCGGCTCTGCCTGATCCAGTAGCACAAACGGTGGTGGAGGCGGTCTTGATGACGCCGGATGAAGAGGCTGCGCATGCTGAGTTCTACGGTGGGCCTGCTATCTATTATCAGTGGCATGCAAGGACTGGCGAGAGGTTCCAACTGATGCCCTCCGACAACCCATATAGTCATTGCTCCACCAACGCTGATGTCGGCTGGGGACGTTGGGGAGATTCTCCTGGCGTTCCCCCTCGTCTGGAGTTATATAGAGATTTACCGACTCGATGGTGTTAACCAAAGCATACCCTTGACTGTCTCTTGAAGAATCATCAACCAATGGGCAGATTCAGGGAGAAATCCCCATTTAAGGGGTCATGAAGTCATCAAGAGTACGAGAAGAAAATGGCATTGGGGGAGCGTGTTGCTTGTTTTTGCACCACCGCTGATTGCTCTTCTGGGAAGAGGTCGACTGAGATGATGACGCAGAAGTGCTAGTCGTAGCTTCTAAAGGCTCTGGCTAGTTCAAGTATGGACAGATAATTCGATGGGCGCGAGTGACAGTTTCACGAGCCATCTAGTCTTCGTACATCTGGGATCCGTGGCTGGTAACCTGCTGCCACTCAACTTCGTCGTCGCTATCGCTTTCTGACCTCACAAAGACACCCGTCACTTGTGTCAGGGTTGGGCCCAGACTGACTATGATGTTATCGACCTGGTCTTGGATCCAGTCCTTAAACACGAATCACTTCTTGAGGGTGTGCCCCAGAATCTGATGATAGGGGTAGTATTTGGGGCGATTGGTGAGATTCACCTCTGCCAGCCTTCTACACTCAGGCAAGCATACAATCCCTTCCTCTAGGGAACTATGGAAGTAACCGGGGACCTGATTCTCACTGAACGAGTAAGTATGTTGTCTTCTTTACGGATAGGGAGCCCTTGGAGCCTAGCCTTAATGAGGAGCTGGAGGGTCTTGCCGAGGGGGTGGACCCTGATTGTCTTTCCTGGACGGTGGTGGGGCATTACGTGGAGGCGTCTGTCGATTTTGAGGATGCTGTAGAGTAAGAGGTTGTGCCTAAGGTGGAGGGCCTCTGCGAGGCTGTGGGGCTGGTGCTACCGGTAGAAACTCTAGCTGCCTGGGGGCCTCTATCCAGGTCACTGTGGCGGGCTCGGCTCAGGAAGCTCTCCTTGCTGGGATTGTAGGGGGGAACAGATGTGCCTGACTGGCTAGTTTTAGGGCTTCCTCAAGGCGCTAGGCCTTATCAGAGAAGTCTTGGAACCCTCCGAGATAGTTCTGAGTGATCAAGGAGGGAACCAATTCCATCTTAACATTCCCCATTCACATCGTTAGTAATTTATCCTAAGTCAGTGGCTTGTCAAGAGAGTATGTGAGCCCCTTCCACCAAGTGATGAAGTCCATGACTCGCTCATCAGGACTTTTTTGCAATTGAAGAGGTCTGCAATGCTTATCTTCCTAGTCGTAGAGCTGAACTGGTAGAGGAACTACCTGCGATGGTCCTCCCAGCTGGTCACAGATCTGACAGGGAGCTGGTTGTACCAGACGAACATCATCCCCTCCACCGTCTGAACAAAACAGAGGATCTTGGAATCCTCCTGCTGTGCTGGAGTACCCAACATGGGCCCACACCTTGAGTTGAAGTGGGCTAGATGCTGTGGCAGGACCCCTGTCCCGTTAAAGGGGGAGAAGGTGGGATTCCCGAAACCCAGAGGCGCCAACATATCATCCACCCATGCCGAGTGTGGCTTCCCATCAGGTGGGATAGCCACCTATCATGTTTTCAAAGCCTCAAGGTGGGAAATGAGTGCCTCCATAGGATCATATGGGTGGGGGTCCCTATCTTGACGGGGATCCCTAACAACAAGTTCATTTCTGGGTTCTTCAACATGGTAGACAGCCTCAACGGCTCGTGGAGCGGCCTATAGGGTGGTTGGGGGAACCTGGGTAGGATTCCTTGGTTTGTCGTGCCGTTCGAGAGGGTTTGGTGAGACATACCACTCCCTCTTGCTGTGAGTTCCGGCTTTAACCCTGTCTATGGGAACAGTATGATCAGGGTTTCCGAGAGGCATCTCACCAGGGGGAAGTCACTCCTGGACCTGCTGCCCTAGCCTAAAATCACCATTGTTAGGTCGTCTCTCAACAGCGCGTTCAACCAGAAGTTCGTCAACCAACCTCTTTTTCTCAGCATGTTTCTAGTGCAACGCAACCTTCTCTAGGTCTTCCTATGTCTTCTTCATTGAGGTGGATGGGTCAGAGTGCCTGATAGCCCCGACCTGACCTTTACCCTTACAGACATTCCGACTGAGTTCCAACGACTCGGTGGGTGCAGGGAGACCTAGGGGGTTCCTCTGCTGATGAGTAATCCTCCCTGACAGGTCCAATAGGGGCGGTACACCCTCAGGGGGTTAGTCTCCATTGCGAAACTCCATCTTTTCCTCCTTGTCCACTATGTCAGCCATGTGGACCACGACCATTCTTGGGGGCATGTTCTCAATATCACATAATGAGTCAGGTTGTCACTGGATAGGACTGAAGAGGAGGGCGGCATACTGTATCCATCCACGGACCTGCACTTGGGGGTATCCTCCTTGATAATACTACAGAGTACCTTAATAATATAAATTCATTGCTACAGGAGTGCCTCACGGTGACCTGGTGAATCGGGGCGCCAGGCCACCGGGAGTGCGGCCATATCGACTAGACGACACTACTCGCTAATGTCTTCAAAATATGCTTGGATTCTTGGATATACCACACGATGATGACAGAGGCTGATATGCGTTTCCAAGAGGGTTTAGCAGAAGCACTCAACTTCCTCTAGGGTGAGAGACTTAGGTATGCAGAAATTCAACGTTACCGCGGGGCCGAACTCCTCAGGGAAGTGGTCTGCTGCAAGAATGATCCAAAAGCTCCTTGAATCAAACTCAGGTTCTGGACCTTAGTTCCACCACTCACCAATTGGGGGTGGTTGAGGAACCAGTAGTGGTACTGAGGCGGACTGCTGGGACAGTAGGTTGGCTGGCGGAGAATATGGCGAACGGGCTGACTGGCCACCGATCCCTGGGCTGTCCTCCGAAGAGTGGAGTGACCTGGCCGCTACATCGCGGTTGGATGGGCCGGCAGCCGTTGTTCCTGGTTCGGGGGCTAGGTCTGCTGGTGCTAGGTCGCGATGCTGCTCGCTCATCATTGGTCCCCAGAATTGCTCTATGTGATCTCTCGTGGAGGTAGAAAGCACTTCCGGAGATGATGGTGGCAGCTGCACAACTGTAACATGCGGGGTCTCCAGGTCTTCATCCTCCTGGATAAACCTGCGGAGAGAGGTGGTAATGTTGTGGACCTCTCATTTTGGGAGCACCAGGATGATGTGCCTCATCCCTACCCCGACCCTTGACACAGATGAGCGAGGAGAGGGCTCTCAAGCTGAGTCATACTCTACTTCAGAGTTTGAGAAGTGGACCAGTTTGATCTACATCTGGCCCTTCCAAGGATTATTCTTGTGGTGATGACGACCCGTCTTCCTACCCCGGGGTGGCTCCTCGGGACATGGTCGATGTCCGACATAGGGTCCTTCAGCCACGCTGGTGCTAGGGTGGAGAGGTTTTCCACTTGAGATAGCCGAGATATGACGAGAACCGGGGCTGATGTCGAAGGGGACATGGGGAGGACCTCCATGAACATCACTAGAGCGTGCAACACCTTTGCTAGAACCGACAGGAGCATGGGGAGGACCTCTATGCTTGGTGCAAGTGGAGCGAGGCTTGCTTTCACCCTTTAGATTGTCAGGGCATGGAGGACCTTTTCCAGCTACGGAGAGGACGTATGAAGGATCCCCTCATTAGAGAGGGACTGTATGGGAAATGTCTCCACATTGACGGTCAGGGGTAGGAGAAAGAACTCCATACCCAGTGTGGGGGGCACAGGAGAGGTTTCTGTGCCAAGTGCCACTTCTGCGGGGTAGACCTTCATTCGGGTTGGGGGTAGCATGGGGCATAACTCCATAGAGAGCCTCAGAGCGGGAAAGTCCCATGCTCTATGTAGTAGTGGTATGGGGAGGACCTCCGTATGGGGTGATACAACCGCGGGTTGGTTTGCGATGATCACTGTTAGGTCCTATGACCCGAAGAGTCGACCCAGCCTACCCGTGGGGCTGTTGGGGCCTCAATCTAGGTTGGGCATATATGTTCCCTACTCAGTGTGTTCAGGGACTTGATGATAAGCATCAGTGGTGGCTCAGGCCACAGTAGTCGTCGACGTTGATGCCCCTTGGCGGGCGTCCTCAACTCGCGCCTAACGCTGGTGTCGGGTCAGGAGAGCCGGTGCTGGTGGTGCTCGGGCATAGCTTTCCTACTCCTCTGGAAATGTTGGACGACAGTGTTGACACGTCCGGGTGGGGACCCTTTCTTGGATCCCCGGTATCGGGACTCTGACCGGGTTGAGCCAGACGTCACCCACCTCATCAGCGTACGGTAGGGAGTCCTCAAGGCATTCTTGGTACAGGCTCCCGAAACGATTGAATGTTGGGGTGGGGAGCACCGACTCCCTGCGTGGCCCTCAGGGGTGGCATTGATGATGGGGCCTGGACACCTCTAGGTCCAGGTGGGCCATATCCTGAGTATGGATTATTCCCTCCTCCTCGTAACAACATAGAAGGTCGTCAATCACCCTTCATTGGATGACTTCCGATAGGGAGATGGGGCATGGGAGCCCCACATTCTTGGACGCAGATGCCATTGTGGTAGTAGTGGATCCACGCGGAGCGGCTGCGCTGGAATTTCCCCTGGCCTTGCATAGGCGGGTGGGCGGTGATCGTGTTCCTGTGGCAGCAACCTGATTCCTGGGAAGTAGAGAGATGAACTAATTAACACTGCGAGGAGAAGAAATCGACCACCAGTGCTCTAGCGTCATTCTGTCTTCCATGACCGGTAAGAGGGATCCACGCTGACAACATCACAACAGGATGCCCAATGTTCTACTGCCCCAACTTCGGCTGAGTTTCACGCCAGGCCCACCATTTCCTTGACAGGACCCAACACTGGATAGCTAGATCCGGTGACACATCAATCTATGGATTCCCCGAGCATTACTAGTCTCCATATTGAGGAGAATATCTTCACGTCGGGTTCACCATTTCGGTTTCTGATGGTTTCACTGGGGCGCTCATATCCATCTGTGAGGACGCGCAACTGTTTCCCAGTATTCCTACTTTCCAAATGCAGGTGACATCCGTTCCTTATTCAGGGATTTTTTCTCCTTGATCGAAATGGGAGGATGGGATGTCGGTTCTTCCTTCTGTGGATTCCTCCTTGGAACTCGTCACCTAGTCCGGGTCTCCCTCATAGATTTAATAAGTTGTTTGTGAAAATATTCCCAGTGCCATATCATCATGGACACCGGTTAATTACACTGCTTCTGTCAGGACATTCCCAGGGGTCCGGTCCGGGCAGCAACCTTCGGTTAATGGAGTAGTCACACTGCGACATCATTGACGTGTCTGGACGCTGGGGATTGGTGTGTCTCTCTTCTGTCCCTTATTATAGAGATTCTCTAGGGCGTAGAAGCCCAAGGAATCCCACATAGAATGCAGGTAATTGTATGCCATAGGCATATATCTGAGGTTTTCCTCATCTTCCTGTGTTTAACGTGGGGTATGCCGCAAGTTTAACGTCCAGCGGAGATGGATCAGACTGATTGGAACACTGATTAAAGTGGATTAGATTGAGTATCCCCCTTGACAGAACATCGATATTGGGGCCAATGCGTGGGCGTCTTCCCGAATATTGTTGAGGGGAATGGGGTGGCATGATGTCACCAGGATGTGGCGGCCCGGGTAAGAATCAGGATGGAAGATGGTTTTTGGTCTTGAGCCTCTAAGAGACTTCCTATGTACTATACCTTGACATGGATCAAAGTCATCGTATTTCGGGATGGATGTGTGGGGCTTACACTCTAGGATGCCCAAGGTGGTAGGTGAACCGACATGAATGAGGTCGGAACGACCAGGTGGTGGGCTTGAACCTCAGGGAGGCTTCTTATGTACCATGCCTTGACAAGGATCAAAGACCCCGTAGTTCGGAATGGATGGAGAATGTCAGTGAACTGATGTGAAGATGGACCTTGGTCCGATGGGTGTTGGGCTTGAACCTCATGGAGGCTTCCTACGTACCATGCCTTGACATGGATCAAAGTCCTCGTAGTTTGGTTTTGGGGTGTGTGCCGGAAAACCGACATGAATAAGGACCTTGGTTCAAGTGGGTGGTGCGCTTGAACCTCGTAGAGGCTTTATAAATACCATTCCTTGACATGGATCAAAGTCATCATAGTTGTGGTTTGGAAAGGGGCTGTTGAACTGACGTGAAGGGATGTCAGAACAACTAGATGGTGGGATCACAACGGCTTACCGCTGGATTGGAATGTAGTTTAACATCATACGGGATGGGGATGGTGTCGGTGAACCGACGTGAATGAGGACCTTGGTCCAATGGGTGGTGGGATTTAACTTCATGAAGGCTTCCTACATACCATGCCTTTACATGGATCAAACATCACGTAGTTCAGGGGTACAGTTTAACGTCATGTGGGATGGGGGTTCTTCGCAGTTTAATGTCCTGCAGCTCGAATGAAGTGGGTTTGGGGCTTACACTCTAAGGTGGACCAAGGTGGTGTCATGGTTGGCGCTCAGTCTAAGCTCACGGGAGTCATGCTCAGTGTGAGAAAAAAGAGGCACTAGAGACCTTATGATCACATCACGAAGGGTGCTTCCATGGGAAGGGTGAAGGGGAATACACATTGAGCGGCCCAAGGTGTCGGGATATACTCCAGGATGGAGGCCCGAGGGTGAAAAAGCACAGTGGGATAGGGACTTGGGACTGAAGAAAGGAGGAGCCTCGTTCCTTATCCTACCCTCCATTGGCCGTGGGGACTAAAGATGAAAGGAGGGAGCACCGTTCCCCACCACGCCTTTGGCTGGCCTTGGCGCCGAGGGAGTGGGGAGTAATAGGGGTGCTAACTCTTGTAAGAACGGTTAGGGGCTTACACCAAGGTGGCTGCCCTTCCCTGCAGAAAAATGCCACTCCTAGAAGAAGGATATCATCCCCTGTGGAGACCAAGGGGTGTTGAGAATGTCCAAGGTTGGGGCACCCCGTGTGAGAGGCACGGTGCGATGTCACAGTTTAACATCGTGTGTTGAGGATGAGGGTGCTTGGTAGTTTAACGTCCTGTAGCTCGGAAAAGGTGGGTTTACTCCATACCCCTAGGACTTACATAACCAGAACCCTCTACTCCTTGGGGGAGGGAAGGTACTAGAAATGCCATAGTAAAAGGGGGCCACATAGGGAAATATCGAGGGTTTCACGTTAGTGTGGCTATGGGAAGATGCAATAACCATTAGCATGCCTATTCGAAGAAGCATTAGGAGAAGAAAATCTATGGGCGGTATCGTCCAGGGAACTTTGATGTCACATCGTGAAAACCTGGATGGTCTCATGGGAAAAGGAATTTCGAAGCAGAGGGGTCCATAGGTAGGGGCCTTGTGGAGATCTATTGCTCCGCATGGCGGAGAGCACTTGCGAAGGGGGGGGGGGGGAATAGGTGAAAATGTGATGTTCTTCACAAAGTGGAATGGAATTCACGGAGCATAGCCTCACGGAGCAAAGGTGCCTCACATAGCAATGTGTCAGGAAGCAATGTGCTTCATGAAGTACAACGATCCTTCCTTAGAAAATGGATCAAGTGTTCATGAAGGGTGCTTCGCAAATCATAAACGATCCACGATGACCCGGGTCACCTTGGGGTTCCCCTTCCTTCTCAAAATCCATTAGGCTTCACAAAAGTCATCCCTCTAGGAAGAGGGGATCAAAACAAGACAATGTAGAGGCACTTCGCGAAGCGGAAGTACCTCGCACAGCTCATGGTTCACTGAGCGGAAGAATGCTTTGTGATTCGGGAGCTGAGAAGCCGAAAGGTTGGATTGTCCATCCGGAGATCTCGGGGGGAGATTGGTATTTATAGGCTAGGGGTGACACGGAGTAGATCTCACGCGGCGCGAAGAGGTGCTATGTAGCTTCGTGGCGGGCTCGCAAACGTCAAATTGGTTCACGGAGCGTCCCGCCTCTGGTGCTTCACAGTGGGTTCGCGAATGTCAAATCCATTAGCAAAGCCTCCCGCTTCCTAGGATTTGCAGTGGGTTCATGAATGTCAAATCCGTTCGTGGAGCATCCTGCATCTTGGGCTTCACGGAGGGTTTGCAAAAATCAAATTCGTTCGTAGAGCATCCCGCCTCCTGGGCTTTGCGGCGGGTTCGTAAACGTCAAATCCGTTCATAGAGCATCCAGCCTCCTGGCCTTCGCGGCAGGTTTGTGAATGTCAAATCCATTCGTGGATCATCCCGCCTACTGGGCTTCACGGCGGGTTCGTGAACATAAAATTCGTTCGTAGAGCATCCCGCCTCTTGGGATTTGTGGCGGCCATGGTGCTGGGGGCTCTGCAAAGAGGCTTCGTGAGGCAGTCCAGGGGGCTATCTTCGGGCATTTTCATCATTCCAAATTTTGGCGCCAACAATTCTCATGATGTACAAGCCTTGGGATTCTTATTTTGACACTCATGTTGAGTCTTATTTATGAACAAGTAATCCCTCTTCTTGAAGGTGATGCCAACCCCTTGATATGAGTCCTTCCTATGGTATGTTCTGGCCAGATTGATGAGATCCTTAGTAATGAGAGGATTCTATTCCTTATTATCCAGATTATATGGGGGATGAATTTACTCATCATACATTTCTACTACAATCATCGAACCATATATCATCTTAATTCCCCATATACAAATGTCGAATTCACCATACATAAAATGAAATGTGTTCATGTGTTGACTCTATAAACTAAACAAGTCTACCATCAGAATATTGTTGCATTAATTAAGGGTTTGGTATGCCTAAATATATTCATAGAATCCTACATTTTTCAGATCAACCCCAAACTCTATGGAAGTACACTAACCCACTAAGGCACAACCTCGGTTTATCCCAAGGATTACAACTGATTGAATAACCTATCCAAATAACCTCCCAAACATCTAATTTGATATATAATTATAAATTTTGGTATATAAATATGGTTTTAATGCTCCAAATCATGTTATAACCCTTCAAAATCATTCCACATAGGCCTAAAATTTAACCATTTAGATTTCTTCCTTGGAGATGAAATTACCCACATATGAGATGTTATCCCTAAACATATTATTATTCATAAGGATGTAGGAGGGAGGAATCATCCCTTAATGAGGTGGAGAGATCATATAATCATATAAAAAAATAAAACCATATAAGGGAAACAAATTTGAAAATTTAAAATCAAAGATATTGGTTCCCATCATGCTTTTAAGATGCTCATGAGTGGACTGAATGACAATGCACTGGTCAACTTCCACACTATCGACTACTGTAGTCCGATGAACTATAGCCTCTTCAGCTTCAATTCATGAATTCATTTGTATCATAAGAAAGAAAAAATTTAGATTAATTATGAAAATAAAGGATTTTGGGTTAAAAATGGACTTCAGTAAGAAAGGGGCACATGACTAATTAAAAATATCATATTAAATGCATGACTTGTTCAAAGTCATGTGATAAAATTAACCTAGGGTTTTATATGATTACAAGACCCTTGAAGCATTAAGTAATCGTGTAAATTAGACAAGAATACCAAAATCAAGGTTCAAGTGAATTACCTTAGTTGATTAGGTGATTTGTTTTTGGTATTTAATCATGTGATATGATCACACAATCATTTGACATAAAGAATTTGTAACACCCCAAGATTTCATAGTGTGTTATTTCTTCAAAATAATTCAATAACTTGCACTACACGCAACACAGAGTTCAATCATACCATGACTTAACAAAAAAGCCATTCAAAAGAGGTTATGAATAGTATTAACTAAATTTTAAACTTTATATAATCCTTATAATTTTAGAATCCATATTATGAGTTTCTTAGACATAATGCAAGAACAGATTCATTTTCAGTATTGCACTTTTATCAACTTTTAATAGTGAAACATTTTTAAATACAATATTTTAAACTTTTTGACTAAATGGGGACAAAAAAAATTTAAAATGAAACATCCCAATCTTCCACGGTATGCTTTCCTTTGAATAATGCAATGGTGTGCATTGTATGCAACTTCGAGATTCTAACACACCACAACCAATCAAACTAGCCGTTATGAATAGTAATACCAACCTTTTAAAATTTTAGAAATTTTATCTCTCCAAATGGACATCATTTTTGGATTCAGAGTATCGAATTTATCCTAAGGTGAAATTTTGGACTTTTCGGATAACTTTCATATTTTGATGAATAGTGAAAATTACTAAATTTTAATTAAAAACAACTTTTTTAATCAAAATAATTAATAGTGATAAATTATGGATTTGAGTGGTTTTAAAGTATATTTAAAATATATTTTTACCATTTAATATAATGTTGGTCATTGGACATAATTTTACAATTATAC
Source organism: Viscum album (assembly GCA_963277665.1). NCBI lineage: Eukaryota > Viridiplantae > Streptophyta > Magnoliopsida > Santalales > Viscaceae > Viscum > Viscum album. The sequence continues at coordinate 195,382,147 of OY728127.1, forward strand.
CGGACATAAACAAGTGCCAATCTTTTGATAGTTATTATCTCTTAAAAACACGCTTTTTGTTTTAACAATGGGAATTAATTTTAAATTAATTTCCGCCACTTCTGTGTTTTGAATTTTGAAAAATGTATTCCATATTTGGAATCAGGATGTTCAAATTGTGTAAATAGGTAACTTTTATTTTTAGACATTTTGAATAATTACTACGGTAAATATTTTATTTACCATGGTTAAGGGTAAATCCGGTAAATAAGGGTTAAAAAATAATATTATAATAATACTAAATTACCATAAACGTGTCCTAGCCTTATTGGTTGATACATGTTCGACCATAGGCATCTTTGGGTCGATTTTGGGACCCCATGGAGCCACTTGTAGGTGATAGGGACACTTTATTTTAATTAAGTTAAAATAAGTACAAAAATGACATAAGTATATATCTTTTAGAAAAACAATTTTTACATAGGGTTATATAAGTTTTATTTTCAACTATAAATATTCATTATAAATATAAAAAGATTTCCTACATGATGATATTTTATTTTCAATTTTTAGAGATTAAATAATTTAATTTATTTATGACACAATGATGATGCAGTAATTACCATAATAGTGAAAAATTAACATAATTGATATTATAAATACCCAAATAAATATAATTTGAGACTTTTAATGAATTAAAATAATTTTATAGGATAATATGACATATTAGTATTGATTTAATTAACTTTTTTAGAAGTAATCATTCTGTTATGAGTTTCACAAAAATCAACTATTGAATAGTGTCAAAATTGACATAAAAGAGTTTTTAAAACAAATATTATATTATTAATTGATATTAAATTCCTAAAAATCTAAGGTTCGGCCAAGAGACTTATATAATGATAGGTGTATCATTAATGGACAACTTTTTGGAATATCGGATGTATATAGTAAGTTTATTAACCATATAATATAAAAATACAAAGAGACATTGTAAAAGTGAAACTAATTAACTTAGAGTTAATACTTAAAGATAAGGTTAATATAAGTACCCAAACCTGTCTAAATTATATTGGTTGAGTGTTTTTCGACCCATCCCCACCTTAAAATTTAAATAATCCACTTTGTAGCCTTTATAAACCGAATATTAATTTATTATAAATTAATATTTCTAGCTTTTCCAAAGGTTCCCCTCACCCCTCTTATAAAAGGGCACTCCTCCTTATCATTTATTTACACCTTCAAAGCCTTTTGCTTCAGCCAAACTCTGCCCAAATACTCTCCCAACTTCCCTCAATACAACCTAGAGGCCTAAGTTTGTTCAGAAAGCCAACCTAAGGAGCCCTTTTGATAAAATCAAAAGGAAGAAACCGAAGAAGAGGTAATGATTTCACCACCCCTTTCCAAGTTCCTTTCTTCTTCCACTTCTTCTTTCTTTGTTGTTACCATTCTAAAATAATAACTCTAGTATAATATATATACTGTGATGTTATTATAAATATGTTACAACCATATTCAGTATTCTATCCACCCTTTGAATAACATGTGACCTTACGTGCGTACGTACGGCTTACCGTCTCCACATCGTGGTGTAATTGTTATTCAATATATTATTATTTGGATGGGTATAATAAAGATGTGTAACTCATGTAGATAATAAATATAACATGTTAATGATTCTATATATATGATATACCATCCATTTATATATTATTTTAATATCAAAAGAGTGATATTGTCGCTCGTGCGTACGTACGGACTACCGTCTCCACGAACGCGATGAGATTCATTCTCCATCGTATCCATTCAAGTATAATTATCATTTCATGATTTAAAAATAATGTTTAAGGAGTTGATATCATTCTGTATATGAATAATATAAAACCTATCCGTTACAAAAATTTCTTACGTAAGAAAACATATAAAATAAAACGAGTAAGTTAACACCCGAAACAACGATAATACTAAGATATTATTAACAAAGCAATGTTAAAATATCATATATGATATCATATGAATGTATATGATTCGTGTATAATTTAATAACAATTATTTCTCTATTATATAGGAGGTTAAACTACCCCAACCATGTAAAAGTACAAGGTAAGGGTTATTTCGCAATCTCTTCATTATCCGAGGTTGTTTATATGTAATTATCTACTGGGATTTCTTTATCATCCACATCCATGTTTCTTGGAAATGTATTTCAAAACATTTTTACTATTTAAAAAGAATATGAGTTAAAGTCATTTATACCCTTATGGGTATATAAAGGAATATTTCCGTCGTTTTCCAAACAAGGTGCTTTTTAACCTTTTCGGCACAATTAAGGTAAGAATGTTTTTTTAACTTATACGGAGGGTGCGGCTATTTACCGCCGTTATAAAATCATCAAAGCTTCCCTTACAAGCTTATAATAATATTTTCAAAGAAAATGTTTTATTTTATAAATATATGACTCTTAAATGATTTCAAAAATAGAAAGAGATATTTCTCAAAAAAGAGTTTTGATTTCATCTATGTCAACATCCTTTGATGGATTTTACGCTTATTTGAAGTTGATTTATTATGATACAGAACTTCTATATTGTATTCAAGGTTTTGTGATATGTTTGACTGTGGATGTTCTATTTTTATACCATTCATAGTTTATGGTGAAAGTATTGACATTTCGTATGCTAGTTTTAATACGAATGTTTATGTTATGTTTAAACATTTTCATATGGGAATGAATTGGACTTAATATGTGACGGGTGGAGCCCGCTATAGCTCCTCGGTGCATCAGTAGGTCTCATGAGACAAACTAGTGTCTTGGCACAAGGCCTTGGCAAAATCTTATTTGTAGTCTTGGCACAAGGCCTTGGCTATGTGGTTATGATAGTATGGAATTATGCATTCCATCATTATGAAAGTGGTTATTGATATTTCATGTGATTATTCGATTAGTAGAATATCCATGTGAATAAGTAAATGACATTATTTCATTTTATTTTTTCCATACTATGTGGAAGTTCAAGTTTAAAAGGATTTTTTAGTTATACATTTCCTTAAATGTTTATGCTTATTTATAAATGTTTATGCTGTATTGCTTACCCTTATAGAGCGTTTGAGCTCACCCCTTTCAATGTTTTATTTTTCCCATGATTCCAAGAAGTATATTGTGATTGATAAGAAGGGTTAAGACAAGGGAATAATGGAATTCATAAAGGATTATTTATGTTGTTTTGTATGTTATGAAGTGTAATGAAACATTCTTGTATGTAATCTATTTTCCAAGACTGCTAAACTAATCAGTCTTTCGAGACTTGATTCCTTGTAATCATGCCAATGTATTAAAATAATGCACCGAATCTGGGTATCTGGGGTCGGGGCGTTACAGTTGGTATCAGAGGAAGTTTAGTACAAACCTTGGAAACTAGATTTAGGTAAACTCTGATTAGAGCACATAGACCTAAGATAGACCTTGAGGATTAGTATAGAAGAACTTCCTAGAATTTTGGTATTGTAGAGATTTTGTGATTTTTCCGAGCAATACATCCCTGTCTGGATACGAGAAGGTAGAGGCGGCTCTGGCACAGATGTACCTAGGGGTAAAACCCGAAAACACTGCTTTGATCTAGACTCAAACGAGAACTGGTGCACGACAACGGGCCTTGCGGCACTCTTGGTTACGACACTCTCGGGGGATATGCTTAGGATAATTCTAATTTTCTTTACAAACCATTATTAAGGGTTTATGAGTATATACTTCCTCAAAGGAGACATTTTTATGATTATGGATTATATCCATAAACTATTTAATTTATGTTATGTGTTTTACAAGTTTGGGATTAGGTATTGTTATTCATAAACTAATCTAGTGTATGCCATTGTTTAGAAATGGTGCCCAGTAGAAGGAATGATAACTCCAACAATGCACATAATCCAAAGAGAAATAAGGATCATATCTTTCATGGTCTTATGCCAGAATTTATAAGAGAAATAGTGTCCCATGTATTATCATCATATGAAGAAATAATATCATGTGTTGATAAGATAAGTAAAGATTTTACTAAGTCCTATGGCTTTGAATGGAAGCAAGAGAAGAAAAGGATGGAAGAGAAAAAGATAGATAAAGGGAAGAGGGAAAAGAAGAATTTTCCCATATGTGATAACTTTGGGAAGAAACACCCTAGAACTTGTCTGAAAGGAATGAGAGTTTTTTATAAGTGTGGAGGAAAAGGGCAAAAATTACGTGATTTCAAGGGTAAGAAAATGGTTTCAAATGTACAATGCTTCATTTTCAAGGAGTTTGGACACTACGTGAACCTATGTCCCAGTCATCAGACTATGTCGCAAATGATGCTATTGGATAATAATCAAGTTATGATACTACCACAGATGAAGAGGAATGATTAGAGTTCTTATATTGATTATGTCATTTGAGTGTTGTATCAACAATGTACTTGTTATAATAATTATGGAGTATATAAGGATTATACTGCAATACTATTTCATTAAGGACTTGAGATTGTGTGGAACAAATAAAAGTGACTCAATAGTAGGTGAAATTTTTGGAAAATATATGGTTGAGAGAATGATAAACCATAATATGGTTCTGATACCGAGGTAGTGATTTTAGAATAATAAATGATTGTTTTGGATAAATTATATTGGATATTCTTGACTACCTTGAAACTAATTAATGATTTTTATATTTTGTCATTGTTGGGGTTTACAACATTTTTGGATTGAAGGAGTATATCTATTATTCTATAAGGAATAAGGGATCATGAATGTAATCAATAAGGTTTTATGATAATTCAAGATGTTGAAGTGTTTTAAAAGAATACATGATGAAGGTGATCACATGTTATTATGTGGCAAAAAAGGGATCTTCATTGTGTTTACCTTCCTTATAAATTTTGGACTGAAGTATTTTGGATAGTTCTAGTTTGGATTATTTTGGATTGCCATAAAAGGACAACCCGGAGGTCGGGCGGCAACCCGTCGCGACCGGCAAGGCCGCGAGACTTGAACCCGCAACCGAAGGGCGACAAGGGTGTATCACCTACCACTGGCCCACGAGATGTCCTGGATTAAATAATGTAGTTTTTCTTAAAAGATCTGGTAGATGAATTATAAATTCGTTTATTTTAGAACCCTGTACGAATAGTATAAATAGAATTTTTTTTACATTCTATTATCTTTTAGAGTGAAATATGAGTTTGTGGTAGATATTTATTAATGGATAAAACTCTAATTATAAAGTAATTATATCTCCTTATGATCTTAGCCAATCTCATAAATAAATTCCTCAACATTAAGAAAATGAACTTAGAACAAAAATGTTGTCCTAGATGGTACCTTAAATCATCACGAATTTATGGCTTTGGGATTGTTGGCCTTTTCATAGCCATGTTCTCTACCACTCTCCATCAGATAATTGATGGTTATATTTCTCTTCCATATCCATATTTTCCAACATGGGACCCTAGTATGTGTTATTTTCGGTAATTTTCATACTTTACACTATTTATTTTAAATAGAGGCCTCATTAATTCATTTTTCGATGTGGTATTTCAACTAAGATATTTTGAAACGTCAAAAATGTGTTATCCTAATACCCTATGTTTTGTTGAACCGATGGTATTTCAAATCATCATAGATTGATGAATTTAAGGACCTCAATTTACACTTGTTTGTGACTGATGACCTCAATCACTACCTATACATATTTATGTTTTTCCTCCAATTATATGTCTCTAATTGCCACCAATGTTCTCCTAATTGAGATCATAATTTGGTGGTGACCCTTTCATTTCTCTTTTCATCATATTAAGACTAAATTTTAGTAACCCAATTTCCGATGTGGGTTTTCCCACAAATATATTTTCTATTTTCAACCTTTTATTTTCGAAGAACAATTTCAAATTGTGATGACGCAATTTATTGAAGGAGGGGAGAATGTAACACCCCAAGATTTCATAGTGTGTTATTTCTTCAAAATAATTCAATAACTTGAACTACACGCAACACCGAGTTCAATCACACCATGACTTACCCTAAAATCCATTCAAAAGAGGTTATGAATAGTATTAACTAAATTTTAACTTTATATAATCCTTATAATTTTAGAATCCATATTATGAGTTTCTTAGACATAATGCAAGAACAGATTCATTTTCAGTATTGCACTTTTATCAACTTTTAATAGTGAAACCTTTTTAAATACAATATTTTAAACTTTTTGACTAAATGGGGACATCAAAAATTTAAAATTAAACATCCCAATCTTCCACGGTACGCTTTCCTTTGAATAATGCAATGGCGTGCATTGTACGCAACTTCGAGATTCTAACACACCACAACCAATCAAACTAGCCGTTATGAATAGTAATACCTACCTTTTAAAATTTTAGAAATTTTAACACTCAAAATGGACTTCATTTTTGGATTCGGAGTATTGAATTTAGCCTAAGGTGAAATTTTTGTACTTTTCGGATAACTTTCATATTTTGATGAATAGTGAAAATTACTAAATTTTAATTAAAAACAACTTTTTTAATCAAAATAATTAATAGTGATAAATTATGGATTTGAGTGGTTTTAAAGTATATTTAGAATAAAGTTTTACCATTTAATATAATTTTGTTCATTGGACATAATTTTACAATTATACTGGACATAAACAAGTGCCAATCTTTTGATAGTTATTATCTCTTAAAAACACGCTTTTTGTTTTAACAACGGGAATTAATTTTAAATTAATTTCTGCCACTTCTGTGTTTTGAATTTTGAAAAATGGATTCCATATTTGGAATCAGGATTTTCAAATTGTGTAAATAGGTAACTTTTATTTTTATACATTTTGAATAATTACTGCGGTAAATATTTTATTTACCATGGTTAAGGGTAAATCCGGTAAATAAGGGTTAAAAAATAATATTATAATAATACTAAATTACCCTAAAACGTGTCCTAGACTTATTTTTTGATACTTTTTCGACCATAGGTATCTTTGGGTCGATTTTGGGACCCCATGGAGCCACTTGTAGGTGATAGGGACACTTTATTTTAATTAAGTTAAAATAAGTACAAAAATGACATAAGTATATATCTTTTATAAAAACAATTTTTACATAGGGTTATATATTTTTTATTTTCGACTATAAATATTAATTAGAAAGATAAAAAGATTTCCTACATGATGATATTTTATTTTCAATTTTTAGAGATTAAATAATTTAATTTATTTATGACACAATGAAGATGCAGTAATTAACATAATAGTGAAAAATTAAAATAATTGATATTATAAATACCCAAATAAATATAATTTGAGACTTTTAATGAATTAAAATAATTTTATAGGATAATATGACATATTAGTATTGATTTAATTAACTTTTTTAGAAGTAATCATTCTGTTATGAGTTTCACAAAAATCAACTATTGAATAGTGTCAAAATTGACATAAAAGAGTTTTTAAAACAAATATTATATTATTAATTGATATTAAATTCCTAAAAATCTAAGGTTCATCCAAGAGACTTATATCATGATAGTTGTATCATTAATGGAAAACTTTTGGGTCTCTTGGATGTATATAGTAATTTTATTAACCATATAATATAAAAATACAAAGAGACATTGTAAAAGTGAAACTAATTAACTTAGAGTTAATACTTAAAGATAAGGTTAATATAAGTACCCAAACCTGTATAAATTCTATTGGTTGAGTGGTTTTTGACCCATAACCACCTTAAAATTTAAATAATCCACTTTCTATCCTTTATAAACCGAATATGAATTTATTATAAATTAATATTTCTAGCTTTTCCAAAGGTGCCCCTCACCCCTCTTATAAAAGGGCACTCCTACTTCTAATTTTTTCACACCTTCAAAGCCTTTTGGATCGACCAAACTCTGCCCAAATACTCTCCCAACTTCCCTCACTACAACCTATAGGCCTTAGTTTGATCAGAAATCCAACCTAAAGATCCCTTTTGATAAAATCAAAAGGAAGAAACCGAAGAAGAGGTAATGATTTCACCACCCTTTTCCAAGTTCCTTTCTTCTTCCACTTCTTCTTCCTTTGTTGTTACCATTCTAAAATAATAACTCCAATATCATATATATAATGTGATGTTATTATAAATATGGTACAACCATATTCAGTATTCTATCCACCCTTTGAATAACATGTCACCATACGTGCGTACGTACAGCTTACCGTCTCCACGTCGTGGTGTAATTGTTATTCAATATATTATTATTTGGATGGGTATAATAATGATGTGTAACTCATGTAAATAATAAATATAACATGTTAATGATTCTTTATATATGATATACCATCCATTTATATATTATTTTAATATAAAAAGAGTGATATTGTCGCTCGTGCGTACATACGGACTACCGTCTCCACGAACGCGATGAGATTCATTCTCCATCGTATCCATTCAAGTATAATTATCATTTAATGATTTAAAAATAATGTTTAAGGACTTGATATCATTATGGATATGAATAATGTACAACCTATCTATTACAAAAATGTCTTACGTAACAAAACATATAAAATAAAACGAGTAAGTTAACACCCGAAACAACGATAATACTAAGATATTATTAACAAAGCAATGTTAAAAGATCATATATGATATCATATGAATGTATATGATTCTTGTATAATTTAATAACAATTATTTAACTATTATAAAGGAGTTTAACCTACCCCAACCAAGGAAAAGTACAAGGTAAGGGTTATTTCGCAATCTCTCCATTATCCAAGGTTGGTTATACGTAATTATTTACTGGGATTTCTTTATCATCCACATCCATGTTTCTTCGAAATGTATTTCAAAACATTTTTACTATTTACAAATAATACGAGTTAAAGCCATTTATACCCTTATGGGTTTATAAAGGAATCTTTCCGTCATTTTCCAAACAAGGTGCTTTTTAACCTTTTCGACAGAATTAAGGTAAGAATGTTTTTTTTAACTTATACGGCGGGTGCGGCTATTTACCGCCGTTATAAAATCGTCAAAGCTTCCCTTACAAGATTATAAGAATATTTTCAAAGAAAATGTTTTATTTTATAAATATATTACTCTTAAATGATTTCAAAAATAGAAAGTGATATTTCCCAAAAAAGAGTTTTGATTTCATCTGTGTCAACATCCTTTGATGGATTTTACGCTTATTTGAAGTTGATTTATTATGATACAAAACTTCTATATTGTATTCAATGTTTTGTGATATGTTTGACTGTGGATGTGCTATTTTTATACCATTCATAGTTTATGGTGAAAGTATTGACATTTCGTATGCTAGTTTTAATACGAATGTTTATGTTATGTTTAAACCTTTTCATATGGGAATGCATTGGACTTAATATGTGATGGGTGGAGCCCGATATAGCTCCTCGATGCATCGGTAGGTCTCATGAGACAAACTAGTGTCTTGGCACAAGGCCTTGGAAAAATCTTATTTGTAGTCTTGGCACGAGGGCTTGGCTATGTGGTTATGATAGTCTGGCATTATGAATTCCCTCATTATGAAAGTGGTTATTGATATTGCATGTGATTATTCGATTAGTAGAATATCCATGTGAATAAGTAAATGGCATTATTTCATTTTATTTTTGCCATACTATGTGGAAGTTCAAGTTTAAAAGGATTTTTTAGTTATACATTGCCTTAAATGTTTATGCTTATTTATAAATGTTTCCGCTGTATTGCTTACCCTTACGGAGCGTTTGAGATCACCCCTTTCAATGTTTTATTTTTCCCAGGATTCCAAGAAGTATATTGTGATTGATAAGAAGGGTTAATACAAGGGAATAATGGCATTCATAATGGATTATTTATGTTCTTTTGTATGTTATGAAGTGTAATGAAACATTCATGTATGTAATCTATTTTCCAAGACTGCTAAACTAATCGGTCTTTCGAGACTTGATTCCCTGTAATCACGCCAATGTATTAAAATAATGCACTGACTCTGATTAACTGGGGTTGGAGCGTTACAGAATTCATACAAAGAAGATTATGTTACATGATCATTGATCTGATACAGGTTATATATGATGTTTGTATGATTCTTTCCATTAATTTGATGTAGGTTTTAGGGTGTTCAAAAAGTGTCTCATAGAGTCCTCTAGTGAAGTGGTTTTGTACGATTCAGTGTAATTTCACTAGTAACAAAGCGGTGGTGCCACTGAAATGGGTAATGTTTTGATTGATATTCAATGGTATAAGAATTGTAACATGGAAAAAATGGCATACCAATCATTCCAACAACCGTAACACCATTTAAACACACAATCATGCTCACAATCGCAGCATCATACAAACCAAAAAATCATAATTTAATATTTTACAATGCATCCTTTATTTAATTTGTCTTGTTAATTCAGAGGTTATTACAGAAGATTTATCATCTTTTGGAATTCATTCATTATTCAAGTATACATAAATTACTATGTTTTATATTCAAAGGATCAACCAGATCCAACCAACATGTAATTCATTTCGTGCGCAAATATGGAACTCCAACAACAATGATTTTTAGAGGTAAGTTTAGCCCATACATTTCATATCATAAAAATCAATATAAAATAGAAATAATATGAGAAAAATATGGAATAAATGAGTAAGAGGAAAAAACTCACTGTAAATGTGTCATTCAACGCGCGGTTGAGTTGCATTCATAGTAGAGGATAGGTGTGCGACAGAGGAGATTTCTGCCTGAAAAGTAAACCTAAAATGAGAACTCACATGTAATAAAATTTTATTGGTAAATAGTGGTAATATATTTTCCTTCTATGATATCTTATTCCTATTTATTTCTTTTTTTTGTGTATCTACTATTTTCCTAGATGTTCAACTTATGAATGAGACTTGTATTCTTTTCAGGAGAAAGATCATTTTTATTTTCTCTAATTAGGGGTAAAATATTCCAAATTAATTGTATTCTTATTATAGGGGATCGTTGATATCCCATAAAGAACGTGAATCCCTCTTAGGATAGTGGAAAGTCAGGTCAGTTACTTGTTATGCTACCATCCTGGGCCATATCATTACATTTGCAATTGTAATTTACCCATGTCCATTTAAATATAGGATTGGGTGTGGGGGTCAAACAATAATATATTTAAGAAATAAGAGAGTTAAAAATATAATAGGATCTCTAATACAAGTGACGAAATATTAAACATACATTGGGTGAGGGAGAAACACATAAGAAAAGAGGAGGGGGTGGCATTGCGCGGAGGGGTTTTCGATGAGAAAAGGGGAAAATCTTGTAAAACATAAAATGTTCAAAGAGAAAGGGGGTGGGATATCCACAGAGGGTGGGGGGGGGGGGGGTTGGGGGGGTTGTAAGGGTGTGGGGGTGGGGGGTTTTGGTTGCCCAAGGAGGGGGTGGGCTATCCTGGTGGGGGCTGCAGGGGTGTGGGGAGTAGGGTGTGAGCTATCCATGGAGGGGGAGGTGGTTGTCCACTATCAAAGGACCATTAGGGATCATAAAGGGTGATTTATGAGAGGGATAAATTATGGGTAAGAGGGGTTTGGGTGACAGGGTCGATTTTCTAAAAAGGAATAGGGGAACCTCATTAAAAAACTAAAAAATCTTTTTTCATTTCAATAATATGGAACATTATTGTGTAGCCTAAGGGCCTATTGCATAGTGCTCCCTATGATGTCACATTGTTGAATTTCCATAAGATATACAATGAAACCCTCATCCCCTTAGAAGAACCATTAAATCTTGATCATGAATTTTGATGTTACTATATGCCTCATGGGATAACATCCACCCCTGAAAAAATATGGAGGGCATAACATAGCTAACATCCCACATGATCCAAAATATGGACATAATTCATGTTTCATGGATAAAATCACATACATAAATGAGGACAAAAAGATGAATAACTTATATATCCTCTAACAAAATTTAAATCACTAATACAAGGTATTATGCATGGTTAATAAGATATACTATAAGTGGATCGTGAGAAGGTCATAAAAGTTCCAACATACTACCTGAGAAGGTATTCCAATGTAAAATATACCCCTTTGCTAAATTAACATACCCAAAGCATATCATATGGAGGGTATAACATATCTATCCTTAAAAAAAAATCCAAACCACTAAAATTATTTATGACTGGTGGAAAATCACAAATACCCCATGATGTAGAGCCAAACATGAACGTTAATTTTTTTTAAGGAATGTTAAATTTGGTGGTGTATCTATACATTTCAATCAAAATTTCTCTAGGCCACATCCTAATTATAGATACATAATAATGATTAATAAATAGTTAAAAATAATGGAAGATAATCCTCATCCTAGATCTTAGATAGCCAATGATTGATACCTAGCATCGAGAAAGAAGCTATTAAATAAAAAGCTCATACATGACCCATCATAATAATCCTCACTAAACATATCCATCATAAGAATATATTATATATAAAAAATATATTAAGAGGATTCAAAGACCTATTGGTAAAAATACATCAAAAAGAAATATCTTTATTCTTATTTAGTAACCAACCTACACCACTCCATGTGTGGACTTCCCTACCCTTAAGGTCATAAATAATCCACATTATACTTTCCAATAACATCATAATCGACCCATTTCCATGTACTGTACCTATAAGGGTTCTAAGGGATATGTCATAATTTCATATATCCATGGTAAATATTTTCGCTGGGACAATCAATACAAACAATGTACTCAACGTGATATAATATTTAAAATATTTCTTGATATATCTCAGACAACAACCTGACTAGTGGTTATTCCATCACTATTACCCACCATGGCATCCCCCCAATCACACTATGGAGTTCTACCATAATGGCCCATAACTCAGGATATCCAAATCTCTAGAAATGGCATGGTCTTTACCCATAAAGATCACATCACTCTCACTCTACCCCAATTAACAATCCATATAAATACCCTTTCCATGTGATTACCACAATTCTTACCTCATAAGAAACCTCTACCCATGACCCTTACAACAATATTGATCATAATCCCATTCATACAGATTAAACCAAGGCTATTAGTAATTAGTAACATTAATAAAAACTACTATAGGGTCTGTTAGACCTAAATCTACACTCCAATTGTCTTTTTAATGATGAAGAGTAAAAATTCATTATATAAGAGAATCCCTGGGGAGGATCTGTGCATTGTAGATGTAACGCCCTGACCCAAGTTACCCAGAGTCGGTGAATTACTTCATATCATTGGCATGATCACAAAAGATCAAGTCTCGAAAGACCGATTAGTTTAGTATACTTGGAAACACTAGATACATTCATAAATTTTACATTACATCATAAAGCAAAAAACTAATAACAAATTCTTCATAGTCCAAACTCATATCCTCTTTTTACTATCCCTGCATGTCATTCATAAAATAATTCTTCACATCCTGGAAAATATTAAAACATTGAAAGGGGTGAGCTCAGATGCTCAGTAAGGATAACAATATTGCGAAAGCTTTCATAAATAAACATTAACATTTAAGGCAATGTATAACTAAAACAAAAGCCTTTTAAACTTTAACTTTAGCATAATATGGAAAAATTAAAATGAAATAATGCCATTTACTTACTCACATTGATATTCTACTAGTCGAATAATCACATGAAATATCAATAACCACTTTCATAATGATGGAATGCATAATGTCAGACTATCATAACCACGTAGCCAAGGCCTCGTGCCAAGACCACATATAAGATTTTGTCAATGCATCGTGCCAAGACACTATTTTGTCTAATGAGACCTACCTATGCATCGAGGATCTATAGCAGGCTCCACCCATCACTTATTAAGTCCAATGCATTCCTCATATGAACAGGTTTAAACATATCATAAACCATAACATAATCATATCACATACAATATGCTTAAAGGAAACATAACATTTCCACATTTCAATCACAAGATATAAATACAACACATTGATATAATAAAAAGACGTTAAAAACCATTTTCAATACCAAAATAAAAGAATATTAAAACTTCATATTTATTTTTCATTTAAAAAAAAGTTATGGCTTGTAGAGGAATCCGAAACCCAAATAATGGCCATGGCGGCAGAGAAGTCGTTGTCGCCGCATACGTACGACAATAAAAACATTCCCTCTTGTTGTTTAGTAAAACACTTTGTATAAAAAGATTCCTTTTGAATAAATGTAAAAGTCAAAGGGGTTTATACACTGTATAAAGGAAAGTTGTGTATAAAACCAAATATGCCTCAATGAAAGGATATTGAGATGAAGTCCCTCACAAAGATCATTTTTTTAAAATAAAATAGATCTATTATGTGTATTCACTATAAGTACACATAAATAAAGTACAAATACAAGATAGGACATAATAATATCATGACATAATTTGAAAGTAGGAGATTAACCCAAATAATGGAAATTGGGTTAAGAAGTCCCCTTACAAAGATCATTTTTTAAATAAAATAGATATATTATGTGTATTCACTATAGGTACACATAATGTAAGTACAAATATAAGATAGACCATAATAATATCATGACATAATTTGAAAGTAGGAGATTAACCCAAAGAATGGAAATTGGGTTAAGAAGTTCCCTTACCTCGTGTCCGAATTTACTCGACCGTTCTTTGATCTCCTGAATAATAAAATAGAGTGAATTTATAATTTCTTAAGAACCTTTTTCAAGTTTATTATTCATTTTATATCACTTATTACCATGTTATGAACATTATGTAATTATTTATGTTAATAACGGTCGTTTTGACGATCTTAGGTACTTGAGTCCAAAATAAACTTCTTATAATTACACTTTGTTCATGTGGTAATATATCCATTATATCCATAATTATATTCATGATGTATATATCATATACATCATATATATCCAGTATATACATTCATTTATAATATTACATAACATTTAGAGGTAAGAAATGAAATGCACCGTTCATGGAGACGGTAAGCCGTACGTACGCATGAACGCTACTTTCATTTCTATTTCGTATTTAATGGAATGAAGTTATAATTATATAAAGGTATAATATAAATCTAGTATAATATAATGTATAATAATATTTACTCCATCCTTTATACATCCCACATATGGCATTAACGATTCAAATCACTTTGAGGGGGCGGTAGTCTGCACTTCCTAAAATGAAATTATCGTGTTTACCCATAATGGAAATCATAAAGTATGCCACAAATGAAAAATACAGAAGCATAAGGAAAACATAAACATAATATATATATCATATATGAAAATAGTGTCATCAAAATGGCCACCATTAGAGGTGTTAAAAGAATATTGAACAATCATCGTTTTGTGAGGCAGAAATTCGCCATCCACAGAAACAATATGTTCTTTAACCATTAGATGTAAGTGTGTGTAAGTGTATCTCGAATAATTCTTATAAAAACATCCTAGTATATTGATGATACTTTTGTTGTTACAAAATAAATGAATAAAAAGAGTTTTGGGGGTTGTAGAAGCAAAATAAAACAAAACAACATTAGAGAAGACATTACCTTAAAATCGGGTAACTCATTTTGATTTGGGACAAAGGATTTTTTGGGAAGAATTATTCCCAAAGTGAGGCTTCTAGGAGTAAGATTGGGATGTTGGGAGAGTATTTGGGCAGAGTTTGGCTGATCCAAAAGGCTTTGAAAGTGTGAGTAAGGTGGTAGTGGTGGGGCCTTTTATAATTGGAGAGGAGGGGCACTCTTGGAAGGTAAGGAAATGTTACATTATTATGAGATAATTTTCGGATTTTAGAGGTCCCAAAATTATATATTTAGAGGATAAGGTGATAAGGGTTCTAAATATACCCATATAATAGGCTTTGGACAAGTTTAAGCCTTGTATTTTACATTATCCTTTCATTTTATTTAAATCGTTAATTAATGAGGTAATCGCGACATCATCATGGTGTCATAAATAATTTAATCTATTTAATGTCTAAAAATTATAAAAAAATTATCATGATATAGGAAATCTTTTTATATTTATAATGAATATTTATAGTAAAAAATATGACTTGTATAACCCCATTTAAAAATTGTTTTAGTAAAAAAACTTATGTTTGTGACATTTTTATTTTAACATTAAATAAAAAGTTATTTATGTCATTTTCCTACCAAAGTGGCTCCATGGGGTCCCCAAGTTGACCCATGTATTTTCTTGGTCTTCCATGACACATAAAATAGGGGTAGGACAAGTGTAAAGGTATTTTCATATTTTTATAATATCATTTTTACCTTAAATTTCACTAATTACCTTTAATCGCGATTAATTAAACTTAAAAGTTTCTATTCACCAAAAATATTATTTTAATCCCATTGAACCAAATTTTACTTCCTAATGAAAACCATGTACGTCAGATTTTTGAAAATCAAATCACAGAAGTGGTAATGTTTCATTTAAACGAAAAATCAGTTTTTTTAACCACCACTTAGTGGTTTCACTATTCATCAAAATTTGAAGTTTTTCAGAACAAAGCCAAAATTTCACCCTAAGCTATAATTGATATTCCGAATTCAAAAATGATGTCAATTTTAAAAAATTACAAACATATAAGTTTCATTAATTAATTTTATAATTAATTCCCACTGTCACAACAAATAGCGTGTTTTTAAGAAACAATATATATCAAAAGATTGACAATTGTTTATGTCCAATTTCAAAGTGAAATTAATTTTAATGAACACCATTGGATAAAATGGTAAAAATATATTATAATTATATTTTAAAGCCACTAAATAGTATAATTTATCACAATAAATTATTTTCATTAAAAAAGTTGTTTTTAAGTATTTTTCACTATTCATAGAAAATCGGAAGTTCTCAGAAAATTACAAAAAATTCAACTTAGGATAATTTCGATATTCCGAATACAAAAATGAATTCCATTTTGAAATATAAAATTTATATAATTTTAAAAAGTGGGTATTACTATTCATAACGGCTACATTGATTAGTCGTTGTGTGTTAGAATCTCGAACTTGCGTATAATGCAATCTATTTCATTATTGAAAGAGAAGCGTATCGTGAAAGCTAGGGGTGTTACATTCTCCCCTCCTTAAATAAATTACGTCCTCGCAATTTGAAATTTTTCTTTGAAAATAAAAGGTTGAAAATAGAAAATACCTTTGTGGAAAACCCACATCGGAAATAAGGTTAATAAAAATATAACTTTAAAAGAAAGAATGATAAGTACAAAGGTCACCCGAGATAGCCCATACTAGGATTCTATGAAAATATAGATATAGAATAAAAACAAACCATCATGGTCTGATGGAGAGTTATAGAAAACTGGATTAGGAGAAAGTTAACCATAAGAAAATCACAAACTTGTGATTGGTTAAACGGTCATTGAATCCCCAGTTGGAAAAGTTAACCGGAAACGTTTTTGTTTTAAGTTACATTTTATAAAGTTGAGGAATTTATTTAGGAGATTTACTAAGAACGTAATGGAATATACATACTTGTTATGTATACTTTTATTCTTTAATAAAATTTTACCACAAACCCATCTTTCACTCCAAATGGTAACAGAACTAAAAAATATTATATTTATCCTAATTGTATAAGGTTCTAAATATTACCACATACCATTTAGATTAGGAAAAATATATTGTAATAACCAGGGACTTCCTGTAGGCTAGTGTTAGGTAATAAAGGCCTGTCGCACTATGGTTGTGGGTTCACTTCCTACAGCTTTGTCCGACGCGACGGGTTATCCCCCAACCTGCAGGTTTTCCTTTTCCTAAAAATATAGTATTATAATATTCCAAAAGTAATCTTTAGAAATGTTTTAACCTTAAACAATACTATCCAAGGTTCAACTTAATCCATTCCAACCTTTATAGTTATCCAAAATACCTCTGTCCAGACTTTCTCTAAAAGGTCTCTAAATTCCAAAATCGATTGTATCATCAGATTCCTCAAACAAGGTAAAGTTTCTCTTATTGTCAAATACAAAAATATGATTACCTTCATCATATTAAAACCTTAATGAAATCAACATGTACTACAGTACAATCCTTATATATATATCACATTATTCTAATAACCAGAATATAATCCATGAGTCCAAAAGCACCAATACATTAATTATTCCGCTTCAACTGTAGTCACAGCATAAGATTGGCCTTGATCCCTTGGCCTTTTCTGAGGTAAGTTTCCCTGACGCTTAGGAAATTCATTTTCATAATGCCCCATTTCTATACAATTGTAGCATTCAACATTGATAGCCTCTTTCTTTCCCTTACAATCGTGCGCTAGGTGACCTTTTTCTCCACATTTATAACAAACTCTCATTCCTTTTAGGCAAGTACCAGGGTGATTCTTCCCACAATTATCACATAATGGAAAATCCTTCTTTCCCTTTTTCCCTTTATCCGTCTCTTGTTACATCATTCTCTTCTTCTCTTGCTTTACTTTATTTTCATAAGACTTAGAGAATTCCTTTTCTGTCTTGATAACACACGAGACTATATCTTCGTATGTTGAGAAATATTGTGCTACTAAAGCTCGACGGAGAAATGGTTTTAACCCATCAAAGAAATGATCAATCTTACTTCTTGGGTTACGTATATAATCTGCTGCATGCCTCGCTAACCTTGTAAAGTTAGCCTCATACTTTGCGACATTCTCATCCTCCTTTTGTCTCAGACTCAGAAATTGCCTTTCCATATCTGCTCGATGGTCATGTGGAAAGTATTTTTCTCAGAAAATAACTTTGAACTCTCTCCATTCCATACTTGATACTTCCTCATCTTCCTTTTTATTTTGAATCAATGACCACCATTTAACAGCATCTCTAGTGAGGCGGTAAACTGCCATGATAACCTTCTCCCTTTCGCTACTCCCCAAGGCGTAGAATATTTTCTCTAAGTTGTTTATCCATTGCTCAGCTACTAATGGATTTGTACCCCCATTAAATTTTGGCGGTTGTTGCCTCATGAAGCGGTCTAACATTGATCCTCCACGTTGCGGATCAGGGTGCTCCATACGAGTAAGGTTATTATTCATAACCTGAGTGAGTTGTCCCGGTATGGTAATAAGTTGATCAGCACCAGTTGTATCTCCAACTCCACAATAATTATCTTGAGTAGGAGGTCAATCCCTACATGGAGTGCGTGCATTGATACGGTTTCCATTACTTCCACTAGGCGCCATTTCTAAATAATGGCATAAACTAGATTAGTTGATGAATCAAAATACATAATTCCATACTTGTAAAATACTTAACATAAATTGACCTATTTATGGATATAATCCATAATCATAAAAAAAGTTTTCTTTGAGGAATTATATACTCATAACCCTTCATAGTGGTTTGCGAAGAAAATGAGAATTATCCTAAGAATATCCCCCTGGAGTGTCGTAGCCAAGAGTGCAGCAAGGCCTGTTTTCATGCACCAGTTCCCGTTCGAGTCTAGCTCAAAGCAGTGTTTTCAGGTTTTACCCCTAGGTACATCTGTTCCAGAGCCGCCTCTACCTGCTCGTATCCAGACAGGGATGTATTGCTTGGAAAACTCACAAAATATCTATAATACCAAAATTCTAGGAAGTTCTTCTACACTAATCCTTAAAGTCTATCTTCGGGAATGTGCTCTAATAAGAGTTTATCTAAATCTAGCTTCCAAGGTTAGTACTAAACTGCCTCTGATACCAACTGTAACGTCCCAGACCCAGTTACCCAGAGTTGGTGCATTACTTCGTAGGATTGGCATGATCACAAAAGATCAAGTCTCGAAAGACCGATTAGTTTAGTAGCCTTGGAAACACTAGATACATTCATAAATGTTATATTACATCATAAAGCGAAAAACTAATAACAAAGTCTTCATAGTCCACACTCATATCCTCTTCTGACTATCCCTGTAGGTCATTCATAAAATAATTCTTCACATCCTGGAAAATATTAAAACATTGAAAGGGGTGAGCTCAGATGCTCAGTAAGGATAAAAATATTGCGGAAGCTTTCATAAATAAACATTAACATTTAAGGCAATGTATAACTAAAACAAAAGCCTTTTAAACTTGAACTTTAGCATAATATGGAAAAAGTAAAATGAAATAATTCCATTTACTTACTCACATGGATATTCTACTAGTCGAATAATCACATGAAATATCAATAACCACTTTCATAATGATGGAATGCATAATGCCAGACTATCATAACCACATAGCCAAGTCCTCGTTCCAAGACCACAAATAATATTTTGTCAAGGTATCGTGCCAAGACACAAGTTTGTCTCATGAGACCTACCGATGCATCAAGGAGATATAGCAGGCCCCACCCGCCACTTATTAAGTCCAATGCATTCCTCATATGAACAAGTTTAAACATATCATAAACCATAACATAATCATATCACATAAAATATGCTTAAAGTAAACCTAACATTTACACATTTCAATCACAAGATATAAATACAACACATTGATATAATAAAAAGACATTAAAAACCATTTTCAATACCAAAATAAAAGAAAATTAAAACTTGATATTTATTTTTCATTTAAAAAAAGTTATGGCTTGTAGAGGAAGCCGAAACCCAAATAATGGCCATGGCGGCGGAGAAGTCGTTGTCGCCGCATACGTATGACAAGAAAAAAATTCATTTTTTTTGTTTAGTAAAACACTTCATATAAAAATATTCCTTTTGAATAAACGTAAAAGTCAAAGGGGTTTATACACTATATAAAGGCAAGTTGTGTATAAAACCAAATATGCCTCAATGAAAGGAGATTGAGACGAAGTCCCTCACAAAGATCGTTTTTTTAAATAAAATAGATCTATTATGTGTATTCACTATAAGTACACATAAATAAAATACAAATACAAGATTGGACATAATAATATCATGACATAATTTGAAAGTAGGAGATTAACCCAAATAATGGAAATTGGGTTAAAAAGTTCTCTTAAAAAGATCATTTTTTAAATAAAATAGATATATTATGTGTATTCACTATAGGTACACATAATTTAAGTACAAATATAAGATAGACCATAATAATATCATGACATAATTTGAAAGTAGGAGATTAACCCAAAGAATGGAAATTGGGTTAAGAAGTTCCCTTACCTCGTGTCCGAATTCACTAGACCATTCTTTTATCTCCAGAATAATAAACTAGAGTTAATTTATAATTTCATAATAACCTTTTTCAAGTTTATTATTCATTTTATATCACTTATTACCATGTTATGAACATTATGTAATTATTTATGTTAATAACGGTCGTTTTGACGATCTTAGGTACTTGAGTCAAAAATAAACTTCTTATAATTACACTTTGTTCATGTGGTAATATTTCCATGATATCCATAATTATATTCATGATGTATATATCAGATACATCATATATATCTAGTATATACATTCATTTATAATATTACATAACATTTAGAGGTAAGAAATGAAATGCACCGTTCATGGAGACGGTAAGACGTACGTACGCATGAAGGCTACTTTCATTCCTATTTCATATTTAATGGAATGAAGTTATAATTATATAAAGGTATAATATAATTCCAGTATAATATAATGTATAATAATATTTACTCCATCCTTTATACATCCCACATATGGCATTAACGATTCAAATCACTTTGAGGGGGCAGTAGTCCGCACTTCCTAAAATGAAATTATCACGTTTACCCATAATGGAAATCATAAAGTATGCAACAAATGAGAAACACAGAAGCATAAGGAAAACATAAACATAATATATATATATATCATATATGAAAATAGTTTCATCAAAATGGCCACCATTAGAGGTGTTAAAAGAATATTGAACAATCATCGTTTCGTGAGGGAGAAATTCGCCATCCACAGAAACAGTATGTTCTTTAACCATTAGATGTAAGTGTGTGTAAGTGTAGCTCGAATAATTCTTATAAAAACATCCTAGTATATTGAGGATACTGTTTTTGTTACAAAATAAATGAATAAAAAGAGTTTTTGGGGTTGGAGAAGCAAAATAAAACAAAACAACATTAGAGAAGACATTACCTTAAAATCGGGTAACTCTTTTTGATTTGAGCCAAAGGCTTCCTTGGGAAGAATTATTCCCAAAGTGAGGCTTCTAGGAGTAATAGTGGGATGTTGTGAGAGTATTTGGGTAGATGTTGGCTGAGCCAAAAGGCTTTTAAAGTGTGAGTAAGGTGGTAGTGGTGGGGGCCTTTTATAATTGGAGAGGAGGGGCACTCTTGAAAAGTAAGGAAATGTTACATTATTATGAGGTACTTTTCGGATTTTAGAGGTCCCACAATTATATATTTCGAGGATAAGGTGATAAGGTTTCTAAATCTACCCATCCAATAGGATTTGGACAAGTGTAATGCTCGGATTTTACATTATCCTTCCATTTATTTAAATCATTAATTAATGAGGTAATCGTGGCATCATCATGGTGTCATAAATAATTTAATTTATTTAATGTCTAAAAATTATAAAAAAATTATCATGATGTATGAAATATTTTTATATTTATAATTAATATTTATAGTAAAAAATATGACGTGTATAATCCCATTTAAAAATTGTTTTAGTAAAACAACTTATGTTTGTGTCATTTTTATTTTAACATTAAATAAAAAGTTATTTATGTCATTTTCCTACCAAAGTGGCTCCATGGGGTCCCCAAGTTGACCCATGGATTTTATTGGTCGGCCATGACACATCCAATAGGGGTAGGACAAGTGTAAAGGTATTTTCATATTTTTATAATATCATTTTTACCTTAAATTTCACTAATTACCTTTAATCGCGATTAATTAAACTTAAAAATTACTATTCACCAAAAAAATTATTTTAATCCCATTGGACCAAATTTTACTTCCTAATGACAACCATGTATGTCGGATTTTTGAAAATAAAATCACATAAGTGGTAATGTTTCATTTAAACGAAAAATCAGTTTTTTTAACCACCACGAGTGGTTTCACTATTCATCAAAATTTGAAGTTTTTCAAAACAAAGCCAAAATTTCACCCTAAGCTATAATTGATATTCCGAATTCAAAAATGATTTATATTTTACAAAATTCCAAACATATAAGTTTCATTAATTAATTTTATAATTAATTCCCGCTGTCACAACAAATAGCGTGTTTTTAAGAAACAATATATATCAAAAGATTGACAATTGTTTATGTCCAATTTCAAAGTGAAATTAATTATAATGAACACCATTGGATAAAATGGTAAACATATATTCTAATTATAGTTTAAAACCACTCAATAGTATAATTTATCACTATAAATTATTTTGATTAAAAAAGTTGTTTTGAAGTATTTTTCACTATTCATAGAAAATTGGAAGTTCTCAGAAAATTACAAAACATTCAACTTAGGATAATTTCGATATTCCAAATAAAAAAATGAAGTCCATTTTGAAATATAAAATTTCTATAATTTTAAAAAGTGGGTATTACTATTCATAATGGCTACATTGATTAGTCATGGTGTGTTAGAATCTCGAACTTGCGAACAATGCAAGCTATTGCAATATTGAAAGAGAAGCGTATCGTGAAAGCTCGGGGTGTTACATTATAGGAGGCTACTGGGACAGTCATTGGATGGTGAGGGAGCACCGAAGTAGGTCACATGAACAAGGGGACCACATATGGAAGCGGAGAAGAAGGGGGAGGGGGAGGAGGAGGAGGAGGTGGTAGCCATGATAGAGGAGGATGAGTCGGTGGACGAAGGAGGAGGAGGTGGTGGTGGTGGTGGAAGTGGCAACAATGGAGGATGATATGCAGGGTTGTGGTGGAGGACGGATCCCAATGGAGGACGAGGAGAAGGCAGAAGCAACAATAGAGGAGGAGGACGGACATGACAGAGGAGTAGGAAAAGGCAGCAGTAGAGGAGGTGGAGGAGTTGCGGCGGAGGAGAGGTCGACAACGCAATGTTCAGCTTCTGTGAAGGCTTGAAAAATTGCGAGGGAGGAGAGGGCTGTTAGGGTTTTATTTTTAAAAGTGCTGGAAACTTTTTCAGTGCCAACTAAAATTTCTTATAATGGTATGTTTTATCATTTCTAAAATAAAAGCGCAGATAAAACCTACCATTAGCATCACTTTTTGAGCGGTGATAAATGTATATCATTATTAGCACTCAAAAAGTGCTGATAAATCACATATTTACCAGTGCTGGAATTAATGCATTGATAAATACTTATTTTATCAGTCCTTTTTAGGGAAGATAAATATATGCCTCTATTGGTGCTAAAAATTGATATTAAAGGTATAATTTAAATAATTTATTTATATTCATATATATTTATTTTAAATGATATATAGGAAAAATATGTATTTATTTATTAATAATTATAACTATAAATAGTATATATTTATTTATTAATAATTATAACTATAAATAGTATATATTTATTAAAAATAGTATATAATTGAAATATATATTTATATTAATACAATTATAATTAAAAATGTATATGAAAATTATTTTTATATATCATTAAAAATATAATAAAATACATTTATTATTTAAATATATTTAATGTAATTTTATAATTACATTTTTAGAACATATATAGTTCATATGGGTAACAATAAGAATTAATCAATAAAACACATCATATAATGTTCAAATTAAAATTCATGCATATGATACGTAACATATACACATATAATAGTTGACCAAAATCATTTGAAAACACATATATATTCAATAATATTAATTATAAATATATATATTAAAATGTATTATATGTTTATAAATAAAATAAATATATTATATATAACATATATAACAAATGCAATGAATTAATCTAATAAATCTAATATATCTCTAAAAAATATAATAAATATAATAAATATATTTATTATTTAATTTAAATTATTATAATCGTATAATTATTTAATTATATATATATTTATTTAATTATAATCTTAGAAATACTTATTTTAATTAAAACATTATATATTTTTTGAATTATTAAAAAAATTAATTATAAACATTTGTTTTTTATTTAATGTATTCAAATAAACATTATTTTTGAATATAACTATAATAAATTTATATAAATTAATAACAAAAACATTTATCAGCGCGAATAGTAGTGCTGATAAAGGCCCACCCCTTTATCTATGCTTTCTACTTACTCTGGGTAAAGGGAAGTGTTTCCCTTTCTATGTTTTGTGGTAGTGATATGTATTTTAATTATATGGAATGAACATATTTTCCTTCTTTTATGTAACATTAATTTATAGAAACATCCGTTTCATGTTTACACATTTATTTTCAAATAATTCATATTCATTTTTTTACCCGACTATTCAAAATGATTTAATAGCTGAATTTTTATTTTTTTCCCTTTATTCTTGTTTAATGTGTTATGACTATGATATGGTCATTTGGAAATGTTTTAGAATATGGGTGGTTTTGGGATAAACTAGGGGCGTGGGAGCCCAATATATCTCTTCAATTCAATGTGTGATTAAATAGAGTTAAACGGTAGGGTTTATCCTAAGAGATTTAGGGAATATACCACGATATGAATTCCTAGTGTAACATTGAATATTACTCCTAATGTAACTATTAATGATACAATGTAAGTGTGATATGGATTACACAGGATAAATTTATTATATATGAATCTTATAGAGTTTTTTAGGTGTTCTATTTTTTCATGAGGTTTGCTAAAGATATTATGTTTTATGGGTGAAACGTTTAACTTTGTGAAAAAGTATTCATGGGTTTATAATTATTCATGGAATTATTATTTCATTTATTATTTTATGACACTTATTAATGTTTTTGTACTCATAAAACGTTTTGAAATGTTTTTCAATGAATATAAGGATGAGTAAGGGGAAGGAGTATATAACGATAAATGTTATGAAGATATTTATCGGGAAAAATAATTCGTCTTTTTTGAGTGTTTTTTATTATGAAAAAATGGATATTGAGAAGAATTGTATACATTGTAATATTTGAGATTTTTTTTAATTTTTATGGAATAATTATCTAAAAAAATAAACATGAATATATCCTCAATGTCAAATAATATAAATTTTATTACTTAACTCAAGATTATGCGGTGTTTAAGGTCAGGGCCTTATATAGTTACTCAATTCAAAAATATAAATATCTTCCAATTTATATATAAATTAATTACTAAATTGAACACTGTCAATATCCCTTAATTAATTATGTAATCAATAAATGACTTAAAAAATATCAATATCCCATAATTAATTCAACAATTAATTACTCAGGATCTAGAATTCTAGTATCTCCAATTACATGATTTTCCTAAATTAAATAAATCACCTCATAAAAAATTATATCATGATATAAATTTATATACATGTAATAGAAATTATATAATTACATACCTGTAATTTTAATAATGACATTGTTATTTGAATCATATAACACCAATATGCATTCATTACTGAATTATCTCCCAATGGAAATCCCCAAAATTTGAGCGGAACAATGATGTATATTGAAGTACAAAATTATAACTCTAAATAAACATTGAAGAAATATAGATCCTTAAATTAGGTATCATGATCGAAAATACTAGATATATGTAAGAACCCGTGTTTTTGGAACGGGTCAAAATCCTGACCCTGTATAAATTTTTGACAAGTTTCTGAGGAAACTGGATTAAATGGGAAGTTTCTAGAAATTTCCAGACTACACGCTGTGTAATTTAAGTACACGCCGTGTATGTGTAGGTGAGTGACCGGCCGTTTTCTCGCCGAGTACATGCCGTGTGGTGATAGTGTAGAAATTTTGTCTTACACGGGGTGTAGTTTTAGACACGTCATGCATCCCCGACAGTGTGGTGGCCGTACATGGCGTGTAGGCCATTGGCTGGGTATAACCAGGGGCACGCCATGTTCCCTTTGGACATGCCATGTAGTCTAGCCATGTATAAGGGAAACACATGGCATGCGGGTACGTCGGTGTGGGAAGGAAGAGGAACCAAGTACACGCCGTGTACCCCTTGGTAAACGCTGTGTACTCATGTCAGCAGGTTCGAAAAGTAAGTCGGCGGAATCTTGCCACCTTATGAATATTTAAATGAACCATACAAGGTGTGTAGTCCCAAAGTACATGCCGTGTACTTTCATTTTTTTGCTTAAAACAGGCAGTAGCCTCGTTTTGAGGTTCTGGAAAGGACCTCAGCCCCCAAGACGGCCGAACCTTCAATTGCTTCCTAGTTCTTCGTCCGAAGTCAGATCCGATCTCGGTTGGAAGCGTTGGAACCCCCTCAGTAAGGCCTTTATTCATCTTTGGCCATTTTGTCTAATTTTATTTCTATACAGAGTTTTAGAGGTTTTAACGGGTTTTAATCTTTTGTAGATTTACCGCATTTTAGACCGAATTGGCGGCTATTACCGGAGGAGTAGCATCGTACGAGTGTCAGGTAGGTGGTGCATAACTCATTTTTTATTTTGTGGTTGTTTGGGTGACGCGTCCTTCGACGCGTTTTCATGTATTTTGAGTGGGACCTGTTTTATCTTCTTTTTCATACTGTATTGCTTGTTGGACTTATGGGATGCCTTTGGGTATGCCCTGTTACCAGTTTGCATGAGCGGGGCTGGGTGAGGGGTCGTTGCTCGTTGGGGATTTCTGGTCGGGGAACGCCAAAATGGTTTAAATTGAGTTATATTGTTATAAACTATTTAGTTTAATTTATTAAAGCCTGTTATAAATTGTTAGAGGCATTTAAGACATCAGTGCTGGTATGGGACAACACCTGGTAGAGTGCAATTCAACTGTTTAGTTTGTTTTGTCGATTTATGTTTTCTGTTTAAATATGTATATATGCAATTGCTGGATTTCATCTGCTGGACCTTTTGGGTTGTGTTGGGCTTGGCCCGGTTACGCTTGAGTGATGCTGATCACAGGTTGGGGCTTTTCCCGAGTTACTTTGGGTGGTTTTGACCACGGGATTGGGCGTCATGGACGTCGGATTGAGTCAGTACGACTATCTGGTTGGGCATGGCCCGGGTTACTAGGATGGCGATGCCATCATACTTGAGCGACATGGTCGCAGGGACACGAGGTGTCAGATGTGTTGGTGGCTTAGGTACTATTTTGGTGATTACTGCTCACCAGGACATTGAGTAGTGTGCACACATAGATACTCCGTTATGTGGTGGTTTTGACCACTCGTGTGGGTAGAGGCCGCCGTAGTGGTGGTTAGGTATTTTGGATGGGGGTGCTTGCCGTAGAAAGACATGTGGGAGGTGAGGAGCCTTCAGGGGATGGGCGTGCCTTCGGGATGTCAGAACTTGAGACATGGGGTGTTAGGAGGCACATGGTGCGGGGTTACTATTTTGGGCGTGCCTTCGGGACATCGGTACTTGAGACACGAGGTGTCAGGAGGCACGTGGTGTCGAGTTACTATTTTGGTCATGCCTTCGGGACGTCGGTACTTGAGACACGAGGTGTCAGGTGGCACGTGGTGTCGGGTTACAAGACAGAGATTCCGGCGTTGGCCGAAGAAAGTGACACTCCATGGTGGATGTTGAGCACCAGTGGAGTTTGTGTTTACTTGTGCACTATACTGTTTACTATTTTACTTATAAATGAATGACTGCTTAAACACCTATATTTGGTATGCACCGTTGGGTGGCATCCTACTGAGAATTGTCTCACACCCTGCACAGGCCCTTCGGGACGCGTGTAGAGTTTATGGATTTACGTGCAGGAAAGAGGCTAGCTTCAGGAGCTGGGCTGCGTTAGTTATTGCATGGATATGGTATGGACCTTGAGGTCATGCCTAGCTAGGGTTTACTTTGTATTGTTTACCCTTCTGTATCGGCATGCTTACTTGTTGTAGTTACTGTTGGTTAGCCATTGACGCCCTTTTATATTCAATTGTGTTTGACCTGCTCAGGATGCATGTTTTACTGTTCAGTTGTAGTTACATGTTATTAGCATGTTGTTTTGTTTATTTCTACTTTTGTTGTTATATTTACTGCTTTCACTGTTTATCTATATTAATTATGCTTCCGCTCTGTGGGTCTGGTTCGAGTCTGCAGAGTCTTTCTTTCCGCTGCATATTTACTGTTATACTTGGACCAGTACCCTTATTATGATCCTTCGAGAGGGTATAGCCTCCCCACTATACCTAATAGACCCTCGCTTCTAGTTGGAAGCCTTTGGAATTCGGGGAGGTGCTCCTAAGGTAGTGACACCCAATCCTTTCGGCACTATTCGGGTGTCTGGCCGGGTCCGAGTTGTTACAAAGTGGTATCAAAGGCAGTTCTTGATAGGGATTTAGTAGCAGCATTTTACTAGATACTAATGAGTTTGAGGCTTCTCATTTCTTTCTGCTAGTTTTACTATTTGGGGATATGGTATACTGGAGATAGTTTATTACAGGGACTGGATTTCTAGCTTGTTCTTGGGTGCCTGCAGCCCCATGTATGAGGGATGGACCTAGTTTCCACAGGTGGGAACTGCTGTTTGGTTTTCTCAGATTACAGTTGATATGATTTCCACCTCGATGGATCACTTGATGTGTGATGTTCTTGATTGTGGTATGTGACCCTTGACCCGATGTGGTAAGGGAGAATTGGACCTTGGCCCAGTATGGAAAGTCTGGGTTGTTTGGATTTTGATAGGCACATTTAAGGGTATTTCAATTTCATAATTGCACGTATGCTTTGTGAAGTGATAATTCCATGTGAATGAAATATCAAGTGCCATGCTTTATATTCTTTAAAATGTGAATTGGTTAAATACATGATAGAACTACTAGTTGTGCAAATTTGTATTCCATGCTTTATATTTTGTAGAATTTCAGGCTACAGGATATTTGGGTTTGACTCTTATGAGAGTAGGCAGGTACTATGGGTGAGGCAGTGTAATTGTCAGGATTGGGCAACTCGGTCGTCGGTTTGAGGCAACGTGAGTTGTCAGGACGGGCACGACCTGAGGTAATTTTGATACTTGGCTCTATTAAGGGCAGGTAAGGAGGCCATGAGGCTGGGATGCCGTGGGGAATGGGTTACGGTGAGGGGGAGTAAGGGTTGTTGTTATGCACTGCCTTTTACTTCTTTCCTTATCTACGCAAAATATATTGTTATATATATATGGGATGTCCGGAAATTTATGGTATTCAGAGGGTTACTCCTTCACGGATCAATGGAGCATCAAGTAAGAGATGATACAGTGCCGCAGGATCAGGGTCAGACTTCAGTACAGGTAGAGCACGAGCCGCAGGTACAGGCTCAGGGACTCGAGCAGGTTCAGGATCCAGTGCAGGTAGGACAGCAGCCAGGTTTGGCATCGTTCGGGCCGTGGCTCGACGAGCAGCTCCGAGCTAGCCTGGTACGTGTCTTGCAGGGGACTGACTGAGGCGCTCAGGGTACAGAGCCTTCTATGGCGTATCTGACACGGGAGTTCCAGTCGAATCACCCGCCACTTTTTTAGGGTGAGGGTGGTCCGCATGCGGCTGAGTACTGGATAGAGAGTATGCAGATGATCTTCGAGCATCTCAAGATGCCTCCAGGGATGAGGGTCAAGCTGGTGATGTACATGATGAGAGGACATGTGAAGTGTTGGTGGGATGTACAGGTTTAGGCTCGTAGGCATGAGGGACTGGATTGGAAGGACTTCGAGGACAGGTTCTTCGAGCACTTTTACCCGGAGACGCTAAGGGTAGAGAGAGCTAGGGAGTTCTTGAGTCTTCAGCATGGAAACATTTCCTTTATGGACTATGAAGCTACCTTCACAGAGCTATATCGCTTTGCACCTGGTATGGTAAGCGATGATGCAGCTAGGGTAAGGTGCTTTGAGGATGGCTTACGACATGCCATTCAGGTCCAGGTGAACATCTTCAGGCTGGGTTCTTTCTCCGAGGCGGTGAATCAGGCACTCATAGCCGAGGGAAATGAGATATAAAAGTCTCTCTTGGGCAGGGAAACAACTTCAGGTGATGGTTCGGACAGTAGGAAGCGAGGGCAGGATGAGTTCCAGCAGGGCAGTCAGGCCAGGGATTCAGCTAGACCACCTTGTGGTAGTTCTTCGGTGATTTTCTTCCAGTGTGGACAGTCGGGACATGTTCGGGTAAAGTGCGATAGGCCTCTGAAGGAGTGCCAGGAAAGTGGACAGGACGTGCATCTAGAGAGGTTTTGCAGGAAGCCTTCTTAGATAGCCGGCAGACAAGGACCAGGACAGACTGTAGCGTCTGGAGTTGGTTTGGGTTCGGTACCCGGCGAGGATAGTTGAGGTTCAGCTGTGCGCTGAGGTCATAATAGAAACAGTGGGACCCAACTGAGGGGTTAGTGTCCGGTGACTAGAGCAGCATCGGGAGGTCAAGCATCAGGCAGCCGTGTTTAGGGCCAGGTGCACGCTGTGGAGCTGCCAGAGGTTGAGCAGGCTGGTGAGCCGATGACGGTTAGAGGTACACCGCGGTGTGACTGTGATCTCCAGGTTTCCTTTTTGGCATGACCTGGAGAGGCATGTCTGTTTTAATTACACGTAGTGCACACGATCTATGTGGACTGACTAGATACTAGTCAGTGGGATTGGAACTTTATCGGGTGCGTGATATATATATATATATATATATATATATATATATATATGAGATGCGTAGCATCGGGGCATCAAGGATGCGGGTTACTTGAGGTGCCGAGGGAATCGGGGCAACGTAGATGCGGGTTACTTGAGGTGTCGTGGGCATCGGGGCATCAAGGATACGGGTTACTTGAGGTGCTAGGCACCAGGACCTCATAGAGGCGGACACCGATGCGGTGCATGATATGTTGGGTGTACACGTGAGTGCCAATGGGGTGCAGGGGTGACGATGCGTCACAGGAGGACTATGTGTCTGGGAAACAGGTTAGTAAAACCCTGTTTGTTTTACGCTTTGTTGGTTGAGACTGAGTAGTCAATTCCTAAGGTGGGGAGCCCCTTGAGGAATTTAGCCAGAACCTTGGGACCGGGGTAGTCCAGGTTGTTTAACTAGGATGGGCGTGTTCGGTGCCATCTCCGGGTTTGGTTCGGTAGCTCGGGGACGAGCTACGTTAAGGTAGGGAGTTTGTAAGAACCCGGGTTTTTGGAACGGGTCAAAATCCTGACCCTGTTTAAATTTTTGACTAGTTTATGAGGAAACTGGATTAAATGGGATGTTTTTAGAAATATTTAGACTACACGTTGTGTGCTTTAAGTACATGTCGTGTATGTGTAGGAGAGTGACTGGCCGTGTGCTCGCCGAGTACATGTTGTGTGGTGACTGTGTAGAAATTTCTTCTTACACGGCATATAGTTTTAGAGAGGATGTGTATCCCTGACCCTGTGGTGGCCATACATGGCATTTAGGCCATTGGACGGGTAGAACCAGGGGCACGCCGCGTTCCCTTTGGACATGTTGTGTAGTCTAGCCGTGTATAAGGGAAACACATGGCATGTGGGTACGTCGGCAAGGAAAGGAAGAGGAACCAAGTACACGCCGTGTACCCCTTGGTAGATGTCGTCTACACATGTCGGCAGGTTCGGAAAGTAAGTCGGCGGAATCTTTCCATCTTATGAACAGTTAAATGAACCATACACTGCATTTAGTCCCAAAGAACACACCATGTACTTTCCTTTTTTATCTTAAAATGGGCAGTAGCCTCGTTTTGAGGTTCTGGATAGAACCTCCACCCCCAAGATGGCCGAACCTTCAATTTCTTCCAGGTTCTTCATCCAAAGTCAGATCCGATCTCGGTTGGATGTGTTAGAACCCCCTCGGTAAGGCCCCAATTCCACTTTGGACGTTTTGTCTGATTTTCATTCTAGAAAGAGTTATAGGGGTTTGAGAGGGTTTGAATCTTTTGTAGATTTACTGCATTTTAGACACAATTGGTGGCTATTACCGGAGGAGTAGAATCGTACGAGTCTTAGGTAGGTGGTGAATACCTCATTTTGTTTTTTCGTGGTTGTTTGGGTGATGCAGCCTTCGACGCATTTTCGGGTATTTTGAGCGGGACCCGTTTTATATGCTTTTTCATACTGTATTTCTTGTTGGACTTATGGGATGCCTTTGGGTATTCCCTGTTACCAGTTTGGGTGAGCGAGGCCGGGTGAGGGGTTGTTTCTCATCGGGGCATTTTGGCTGGGGAATGCCAAAATGGTTTAAAGTGAGTTATATTGTTATAAAGTATTTAGTTTAATTTATTAAAGCCTGTTATAAATTGTTAGAGGCATTTAAGACCTCAGTGCTGGTATGGGAAAACACCTGGTAGAGTGCAATTCAACTATTTAGTTTATTTTTCCGGTTTATGTTTTCTGTTTAAATATGTATATATGAAATTGATGTATTGCATCTGCTGGACCTTTTGGGTTGTGTTGGGCTTGGCCCAATTACGCTTGAGTGATGCTGATCACAGGTTGGGGCTTTTCCCGGGTTACTTTGGGTGGTTTTGACCACGGGATTGGGCGTCATAGACGTCAGCTTGAGGCTGTATGACAGTCAGGTTGGGCATGACCTGGGTTACTAGGATGGTGATGCCATCGGACTTGAGCGACATGGTCACAGGGACATGAGGTGTCAGATGTGTTGGTGTCTTAGGTACTATTTTGGTGATTACCGCTCACCGGGACATTGAGTAGTGTGAACACAGAGGTACTCCATGATGAGGTGGTTTTGACCACTCGTGTGGGTAGAGGCCCCCATAGTTGCAGTTAAATATTTTGGTTGGGGGTTCTTGTCGTAGAAATCCACATGGGAGGTGAGGATCCTTCAGGGGATGGGCGTGCCTTTGGGACATCGGAACTTGATACACGGGGTGTCAGGAGGCACATAGTGCCGGGTTACTATTTTGGGCGTGCCTTCGGGACGTCAGTAATTTAGACACAAGGTGTTAGGAGGCATGTGGTGTCGGGTTACTATTTTGGGCATGCCTTCGGGACGTCGGTACTTGAGACACGAGGTGTCAAGTGGCACGTGGTGTCGGGTTACATGACAGAGATTCCGGCGTTGGCCGAAACAGGTGACACTCCATGGTGGCTGTTGAGAACCAGTGGAGTTTGGGTTTACTTGTGCACTGTACTGTTTACTGTTTTCCTTGTAAATGCATGACTACTTAAACACTTATATTTGGTACGCACCGTTGGGCGGAATCCTACTGAGAATTGTCTCACACCCTACACGGGCCCTTCGGGATGCGTGTAGAATTTATGGATTTACGTGTGGTAAAGAGGACAACTTTAGAAGCTGGGATACATTAGTTATTTCATGGAGATGGTATGGACCCTGAGGTCATGCCTAGGTCGAGTTTACTTTGTATTGTTTAACCTTTTGTATCGGTATGCTTACTTATTGTAGCTACTGTTGGTTAGCCATTGGTTCCCTTTTATATTTAGTTGTGTATGACCTGCTCTGGATGCATGTTTTACTGTTCAGTTGTAGTTACAAGTTATTAGCATGTTGTTGTGTTTATTTCTGCTACTATTTTTATATTTACTGCTTCCACTTTTTATCTATATTGATTATGCTTCCGCTCTGCGGGTCTGGTTCGATTCTGCTGAGTCTTTAATTCCGCTGCATCTTTACTATTATACTTGGACCAGTACACTTATTATGATCCACCAAGAGGGTATATCCTCCCCCACTATACCTAATATACCCTCGCTACTAGTCGGAAGCCTTTGGCATTCGGGGAGGTGTGCCTAAGGTAGTGACACTCGACCCTTTCGGCACTGTTCGGGTGGCTGGCTGGGTCTGGGTTGTTACCATATACATCTAATCAAATTAGTAATAACAACCCTTTCATAGATGTGAGATTAAATGAATCAGAACTTGAAAACAATAGACATAGTATACTCTTACTAGGAGTGGTGCATATCTTTGATCCGTGGTTCAAATCATGATGAACAGAGCTTGTGATTGCTTAGAATCAATCTGAGACTCTATAAAAACATGATTCATTCTGTTTTTATGATTTTGGTATAAATATGGTGAGATTCAGGGGGTTGGGGGAATTAAAATCCTACATTATGGTGAATTAAATTTTCTTCCCTACTTTTCTAAGTAGGGGCGCACAATTTTACCTAAAGGTGAACCTAAACTATGTTCCCTTTCTCTATGGTTTCATAGTTACTCCAAAAAAGGTGAATTGTTTGAGAAACTGTGTGACAACTGTGAAAATCTCCACTATCTTGGGTTGCACGATTTTTTGGGATGGTCGTATGGTGTTCCTAACAATGTGGCAACATCGCACTTACCACCTTCATCCATTTTTCCTCCATTTTCACACAATCACACCACATGGTAAAACCCATCCAATTTATTCTCAATTATTGAAAAAATAATACTATTAAATTTTCAAAATGCTTCTCTAGAAAATTTCACGATTTTTTAAAAAATAGTATAAATAATTTTAAATAAAAAATTTATGTTATGTTTTTGATCAATTATTGATGAAATTTGTGGGAAGAGTGTTGAAAAAACTAAAATTAAGGAAGAAGTTGAAAATGTTCAAGATTACACAGAAATATATTTTCTATATAATATAAAAATAGAAAATAATTATATAAAGTAATAATAGGTTATAGTAATGAAAATTTATCCCATGTAGTTTTTTAAAAGAAATTATTATTATATATCAAATTTAAGAACTTATGTTGGAGTACGGAATTGTTATAAGTGGCACTTTATAGAAAATTAAATTTATAGAGACCAAGATATTATTCTCCACTATTATACAATTGATTTCTTTTAATTTAAATTTGTACCAAATTTAATTATTTTATGGTTTTTGAAAATCTATATCATTTTCTTTTAGTAAATGTTGTTTGATTCAAATGATGTAAAAATTAAACGGGTTTTTTTATCTATATTCAATTATATGGCTCTTGTTTGATATTTTACATCATCATTTCATTTATATGTTGTATTAAAAATCATATTTTAATTAACTAAAATGCATATATGCCATTTCAAGATATGTGAATGTCCACTTAATAGTTAACACCTATTGTTATTTTTATTAACCATAAGAGTATTAAAATCCTTATTTTGATTCATTGAATTATGATTCTCATTGACCTTTTATTTGTTTATTTCTAATGGACATGGATTTATGTTATCATTATTTTCTATTAAATCTAAGGGGATCTGAAATAAAACCCATATTATTATATATATATATATATATTAATATTTTCAATGATTTTTATTTAATAGTGTTTTTAGATACATAATATATTTGGATGGATTTATTTTAATTCTTCTTAAAATAATTTTACATAATTGGTCCTACTATGTTCATTGGTTGTATTACATAATATTTTTCATTTTTTATCATTTTAATTTTTACCACAAAAACCTATTTTTAAATTTATATTTCATCTTGAATTATCACATCAATAAGATATTTGGTTAACTCAAATGTCAGTTCATTGATTGAAAAATTAATTCCTTAAAAAAAATATTCCTATAATTGATAAATTATTATATTTACTATTTTATAAGACACTTCTTATTTTCATTCAGTGAAAAAAAATTGGACCCTTGCACGACTTCGCAATGAATTTATCCCCATTAGATGGAAACTGGTTGATGAAAAAAATATAACCTATTTTAAATATAGTTTATCATCCATTTATAGGATTATTATCCAAAGAAATATATTATTTTTTTCAGGAATAAAATTATTTTTACTCATTTTACATTCATATATTCATTCTTTGTGTTTTGAAAAACAAATTATGGTTACTATGTTTATGATATGGGTATTCAAAAAAGGTATTATAAAATATTAAAATTGTTTCCAATCCTTAAAATATTGAATATTTTATCTCTTACTATGCATTATCATTATAAATCCAATATTTATTTCAAATTAACTATAATTAATTATTATTTTTTAAATTATTTTTTGTAAAAATAATAATTCAATTACATTTTTTGAATCAATTATGTGTTTTCAAGTATCAATAATTATATATTTTTATTGTAATTGTTTCCATGATTTTACCAATTATATATATTAAATAATTATTTAATGATAAGGGATATAATATTTAAAATTTATTGAAAATGTAATAATTTTTTAAATCATTTAAAATTACCATTTAAAAAATTACTTTTCAATGGTACTGTGATTTTTCCCATCAAAGATAAAATAATTTTCTAAAACAATAACCTATATATTACTTCATAAATATATATTTGATGGTTTTATTTCCTTATAATTTTTTTAATAACCACTATCTAAATTCTATATTCAAATACTCTTTTAAGGTTATTGAATTTCGGTTATAAACTTTTAATATTCATGGGGAGTATATTGGTGATACCATCTCTAAATTTAAATAAAGATTTTTCATTCCATGTGTTCTTATTGATCCAATTAATATAATTTTTCGATTGTAACAAATATATATGGATGATTGATAGGTGGGGTATAAAATCTCCATTTAATTCATTAATAATGTAAATGTGTATGTCATTAGATACATATTTTT
This sequence comes from Viscum album, assembly GCA_963277665.1. NCBI lineage: Eukaryota > Viridiplantae > Streptophyta > Magnoliopsida > Santalales > Viscaceae > Viscum > Viscum album. The sequence goes on from OY728127.1 coordinate 195,419,630, forward strand.
TGTGATAAGATGATCATTTTATTCTAGGTATATTAGGTTGTATATTAATATAATCATTTTTTCATTTGATCACAGGGTTGTGTCTGGATATAATAATTTTATGATTTATTAAAAAATTTATTCTTGGAAATGAATAAGAAATAATTTTTTACAAGATTATTTTTTTATTTGATCAAAAATATAAATTTTCACTTGATGGTGTCCAAGCATGTTATCATTAAGATTGTTTCACATGATGGTTTTTAAACATGATTGAATATACCTTTATTAACAATATAATGTGTAGAAATTATTGTGTATTAATTATTCACAGTATGGTTCATAGACATTATCACAATTGTTTTTTAAAATAATGGTTTGTGGAAATGATTTCATAGGTATTTTATCATATTATTATGATTGGACAGGATATATTTTTCATTCATATAATTATTTTGTTACAAGATTTATAATAATATTGTTAAAAATATTAAAATAACTTATCGATATTATTATGAATTATTTATATATAAAATACCTATAAATATTCTTCATTGATCTCTTTTAACATCTCAAACTATTATAAAATGGTACATGTATTCCTTATTGTGATAACCTGTATTTTTAAAATGTCGTGATGAAAAATAAAATTGACATATGTTTATTAATAAAATATTAATACTCTTATCATGTTGCCAAATATTCTTATAATTTATCCATTAATGAAATGTTGATATATATTCTCTAAATAACTAATTTATATCACCACTTTGTTCTATTTGCATACCCTAGGTTAGAAGTTGAGGTGGTAACTGAGTGGTTATCTAACCCTATAATTCGGAATGAAACACATGGTCAAACCCTAAATGATGAAACTTTCACGGTCAGTACAATTGTTTTTGTAGGATTAATATTATAGTGAAAATATTCATCTTGTTTTTCCCTTTAAGAAACATTTTTTTGACTCTGGGGCATAAGGCTATTATTAAAATGTGAGGCCTTCATTTAATAAGGCCTCCAGACCACATCAAGCCTCTTAGACATGTTATTTTATGCCAAAATGGTTATATTTCATGAACTAGAAAAAATGTACCACTAATTAGCTAGTCCTAGAAGTGTAATAAGATATAGTAGAATCTGTAAGAGAAGATCCAAATAGATTTTAATTATTTGTGGCTATCAAAATTTATATTAGTATCCAGAACTATGCACTTATTAAAAAGTAAATAATATCTAATCATTAATGTGATGTGGGGATCATGGATCCATAGAAGAAAAAGATATTGGGGGTGTAAATTTTATTGTAGTTACATAATTCTTCATTCTATTAATGTATCTGACCTTTTTTATCAAGGACATTGGGTAATGTACTAGGCCCTATGTCTCAATCCCTACAGGTCAAGTAATGTGTCTTCTCTTGTAAGAGACCTGATCTTCATTTCAAGTATATTTTCCTTTTTTTAGTGTTTTTTAGAAAAAGAGGAATTTCTGAAAATTTTATAAGTACACACCATATACTTTATAAGTACATGCCGTGTATTTGGTTATTGTGGGTGATTGTGTGCTAGCCATGTAACGAGTGTACACATGACCGTATATTGTGACCTGGAGACTGCCTAATGCAGGGGATGATAAGGACAAGTACACGTTGTGTACTTCTAATGTATATGCTGTGTACTTTCATTTTTTTCCATTAAATTTATCGGGGTTGTGTATGATAGACAGAACTACCTTCTTCTAGGTCTAGTTTGACTGAGAGAGACCGCATGGCTGTGGAACTTCTCTGAGACCTCAACTGAGCATATGTTCTCCGATTCAACTATTGTTGAATGTGTTGGGATCGACTTGATAAGCACTTCCTTCTCCTAGATCTTCGTTTTTGGATTCCTCATCTTTTTCAATTTATCTTTGGTTGAGAATTTTTAGAATTTTTTAAGATCGGCGGTGTTCCTGGACAATTCAAGGATGGATGTTCATGTATAACAATCCTAAAACACCAGGGCAGGTGGTTTGTGCTTTTCTATAGATAGCCTTTTAGTTTTATGTGCAAAACTTCCCAATACCCATGAAATGATATTACACAATTATGGATCTTACCATATTGTTTTCCTGTTATTCCCCAGTTAGTTTGTATAGAGGTTATATGTAGAGAATAAGGTTTACTTTTCCATGATATTAAGGTTCTTCCCACGTTTGCTTGTTTTGACCGTTTGGTCTAGTTGGCCTATTAGGATACTATTTGTTTCCCATGCCTAGTATCATTAGGATGGAGTTATTGTTTATATGACATGTTGTTATGCTATAGACTGGTTAGCCAAGTATTTCATGAGGTTTTCTTTGGCCTCTTTTCATTATTAAGCTCATTTGACTTACACAGGGTCGTGAGAACCCGATGTAGTAGACCATAAGGAGAATGGACGTAAGGGCTTATCCAGAATTTCTTTAATTGTTATCATGTTGCGAGACTATAGGGGGGATTTATGTTGAGTTCTCTCTCTGAGTGTCTATTGATACATTACGATTCCATAATAGTAATTGACATTGAGTGCTTCCTTAGAGTTCATATAGGTCATCGTTAAAAGACTATAGAGGGAATTGATGGGGAGTGATTCCTTACAGATTCTTTGATCACACTTGATTATAGGAGGAGTTAACGATGAGTGATTCCTCTAATAGTCAATTCTAAATCTGAATGAGAGGGGTGAGACATTGTCTGCTTCCTAGAGGGTTGCTTGTGTTTTCTAGGTAGGACTAAAGAGGATTGGCTATGAGTACTTCCTAGAGGTTTACATATTTGGGATTATATTCTTACTTGATATGTGGTATTTGAATTATTTGAAACTATATAAATGTTTACTATTGAGTACTTCTTAATTTACTGGTTCTTTTGTTTATTGCCTTCCATATATATTCACTAACAGTTAGGCATAAATCTATTGGTGGTTGCCTACTGGGATTTAGTCTCACAGCTTGTTTGGGCCATGATTTTGGGCCCAAATTCATTATATTGTTATAGGTATAGATAAGGGAAAGTTCCCTTATAATACAAGTACTTGACTGATTAGGAGTTGGAGAGCATGGGACCAAGATGAGGCCTTCGATGCTGGGGAGTTGTCTTCCTATTTTCTATTGTATTTGGATTATTACTGTCTTCCAACAATCTGACTTGTTTGGCTGTTTACCAAGACACATGTATCATGCATCATTTTATATATGTTCTCCAGTTGTTTATTACTTTAAGTCTTACATTGTTTACTGTTGTATTGTATTATTACTACTTCCACTATTGCTATATATTTTACTTTCACTGTGTTATTCTACCAATGAGTTCATAGATTCCCCATGATCACACCCAAGACACGCGTTGCTAGTCGGCAGCCTCTGGAGTTAGGGGAAATGCGCTTGATGCAATTTGACCAACTGGGTATGGGGTGCCTCAGTGTGGCTTCCAGAACCGGGACGTTACAAAGTGGTATTATAGGAAGGTTACATTCTTATTTATTTTCTGTTGGGAGATTATAGTACGGGATATGATAAAAATAGGTAATTGGTAATAAGATGTGCCTCGGACCAGCTAACACGTGTACGGGGAAAAACCAACTTACCTAGTTTATTGCAATTTTTTGGTTTTGAAATTTTATAGTTGATTTGATTTCACCATTAGGTGATTAACATGACTTGTGATATTATTTTAGATATTATTGAGTTTTAGTTTCTCTTGAAACCCGATGAGATGAGGGTATTCCATCTATTGCATCATAAAAGCAATTTCTAGAAATCACATGTCATGCATTCTGGTCATGCCATTTAGGGTGAATTAGTGATTTCATATTATTTTGATTGATGTTGTTCTAGATATGCATGTTGCTGTGATAGATTCCTTGATAAATTACGTATTGTTTGATAGGCTATTTATTTTTGAAAGGTTTTGTTTTAATGAATATGATACTATGGTTATTGATGTTTTATATGCCCTCATGGATCGGAATTTGGGGGATTATTGCCTTGTTTTTTGTATATGACATGTAAGAGATGCCAATATTTGATTTGAGAGGAGTGTGGGCCCTCACAGATCAGAATTTGGCACTTTAAGGTACATTTTAGTGTTTTCTGGGCTTCCAGAGCAGTTTCTGAGGATTATTGTCTAGAAAAACCTAGAATAAACACCGTGTAGTTTTGAATACACACCATGTGTTCTTCTGTTCGGGAAGAATTTTTTTTTTCTTAAGTACATGTTGTGTACTCTATGTATATGTCGTGTAGTCTCTAACTGTGCTTTTGGCTATGTGGGTAGAGACACGGGTTTAAGATAATTTTTTGTTGGACACACTGTGTACCAGATGTACATGTCGTGTGTTTAGACCATGTGTCTACCCATGTGAGTGATGAAACAAGCAGATTAAAACAAAAGGAACACACGTTGTGTCAGTCTTGAACACACCATGTAGTGTGATCCCTGGTGTCCAGTCATGTATCTAACAACACAGGTCAATGTAAATCCTTTAGTACACGCCGTTTCTGTCTGGAACACGTCATGTAGTGTGAGCCGTGTATTCGATGGTGTCACTAACAATACGAGTCAGTGAAGCTCTTCTAGTACCCATCTTGTATTGCACAAAAACGCTGTGTAGTCTTGTTCAAATAGAATTGTGTAGCTTAGTCGTGTAGAAGGACATGAGATGGGGAAGATGATTCAAGTACATACCGTGTCTTAGGATAACATGCAGTGTGTTTGGGGTGTTAGATGACCAGTTTTGGTAGAAGTACATGCCCCTATGAAAGGCTTAAGGGAACACATCGTGTAGATAAGTATACAGGTCATGTATCTATATTTTGTAAAACATTAATGCGTTATTTATCATGTTCCCTCCTTACCCTTCCAGTTTTCAGTCCTTGATAATTTTTCTCTAAGGAGTCTGTTTAACCATGCAGATTCATGCCACAGAGACATCCTCCAATTGTATGCCCGTTATAGGGCAGCGATCAGACACCAGACATGGAATACCAGGGGCTTCCAGTAGATCCTCCAGTTATTATTGTCTTGGAACTAGCCATCATTTTCAAAATAAAAGCTAACACAAAGTTCCAGGAGGTCTTTATGAGGTTCATACAGACCTTCTGAGGAGTACCGCATCCTGCCTCTTATATGGCGGAGCTGATGTGGGTTTTCTAGCAGTAGCGTCCTCCAAATTGCACAGGGGAAGGAGGACCACATGATCTAGAGTCATTGTTAGAGGCCACACTGACAATCTTGGAGAACTTGAAGATTCCTCCATAGATGAGGGTCATGCTTGATACATATATGCTTCAAGATTCCTCCAAGAGATGGTGGGATGTGCTCTCACAGGTAGGAATCCGACAGGATATGGTCTGGGATGCGATTCAACTTACCATCTATGATTACATCTATCTGGATACCTTGAGGGATGATCGAGCCCGAGAGTTCATGAGCTATGAGCATGGTAGTCTTTGTGATATGGAGTACTCTTCTCACTTCACTGAGCTACAACGCTTTACACCCTTTATAGAGGGAGGTGGGTTGTTCCTAGAAAATCTATTTTAGTATAGTCTCAAACAAGACATTCGAGATCATGTGAAGAACTTTTGGTTGACATCGATATATTCTATAGTCAACTAGGAACTAATCACAGAACATAATCTAAGGGATTTTGGGGCTGTGAGATGGGGTGGTTCAGAATCCAATGTTAGTGCTTTGCCGGTTGATAGCATGAAGCGCCACACGGATACTACACATAGAGATCCAAGTTAGCGGAATGCACCTTTAGGTATCCAAATGGTATGCTACTAGTGTGGGAAGGTCGAGCATATGAGACCACCTTGCCCGAATGTCCTAGTGGAGTGCTGATCTTGCGGCAAGATTTTTCATCTTCAGCGCTTCTGTCAGATCTTCTCACCAAAAGCTGGTGATAGGGGTTCTTATATGACTTCCTGTTCAGGAGCAACACCACCTGTTTCTCATCAGTTTGGAAACTGGAGTTCTTCCGACCATTCGGGCTGAGGTGGATGTTGTGGCTGAGGGAGATAATTGATAGGATTTTAGTGACAACAGGGTTGATCAGTTCAGTGTGGTCAGGCAGGGTAATAGGGTCATGGGATAAGCCAGAAATTTGAATTGGAGTACACCCAACATGAGCAGGATCCTAGCCCCTCTACCGATCGAGGTACGATCCTAGTTTGCTTAGTTTTAGCTTCAGCTATTTTTGATACAGGGGCTTCACATAGCTTTATACCTGTTTTATTTGTGATGATCTTTGGTCTTTATATCTTTTCTTTTAATAATATCATGATTTTAGTCACTCCCTTGGGGGCTAGAATGGTTGGAGTATGTTAGTGGAGGAAGTTCCCTATTGAGGTTGTAACGACCAAAAGTTTTTCAATGGAAAATTCCCTTCTTATACTTTTGTCATAAAAACACAAAATAATGAACTACTAAATGATAAGTGACCTTTAAATATAATTTTTTCACCCCTATGGTTGGAATTTTAAAAATCCGACATACACGGTTGTGTTCAAGATGGTTTTTGGAGTCTAATGAAACAAAAATAATTTTTGGTGAATAGTAACCTACCCTTATGAATAGTTACCTACCCTTATGAATAGTAATATGACCCTTATGAATAGTAAATAAGAGTAACATTACCTATGAATAATAAAATAAAATTTAGACATCATAGAAAGTGATAATTTGACCTTAGTAAACATTTTTGGTATTTTATAAGTCATAAATAATTAATTATAATTAATTAGTTAATTTAAATGAATATTTATTTTCCTGAAATATATTCTTAAATTATTGAATCAATTTCTAATAGTTTTTAGATAATTTTATAAGACCCCACGTAATTTTTGAAAGAACTATAAAATCAGTTTTAATCTTAAAACTGTTTTTTTATGTAAATTATGATTTTAATTAAATATTAAATTAATAATATTTAGAAAATTATTTTTGAAAAATGGACTTCATTTTTGGATTCTACATGTCGAAAAATGGTTGGGGTAAATTTTTGGGAATTTTCTGAGATACTTGAATTTTTGATGAATAGTGGAATCCGATAATTCATAATAAAAGCTAAATAATGTATTAATTGAGTCATCGATGATGTTCTTCTGATATAAGCCCACTTGGTTTGGGATTACATTATAAAATTACTATTATTGGTCATCCAAGACTCACTATTCCTTGTCTTTGGTGAAATTAATAAACTAATCAATTTTATATTAAGGAAACCCCTCTCCCCTCCACTATAAAAGCCACCCTTCACTCCCTCTTTTCCTCACATCTCTCAAGCTCCAAGCCTTCTCTAAACTCTTCCCAAACACCTTCCCTAGCCTCTCCCCCACGTACAAGAGCTCCTGGTCTCATCAAAAGACCAACCATAGGCCTTTAAGGAGGTTCTTAAGAGGAGGATTCTAAAGGTAATTTATCTCCCTCTTCTCCTTTAATTTCCTTTCAAGTTCAAGTTCCTTTCTTGATCTCTACCTACCTATCTTCATCCAAACTGTTTTGTAACTACAGTATTATACATATAATGTAATCTTATGACTCTAATGTTATATTATATCACCCCACATCCTTTCCCTCTTCCTTTTATTTTATTAAAGAGAACGTTGTTCATGTGGTGATAATTTATCACCTTCAAAAACAACATGCTCTCTTCTTCCATTTCTACCTTAAATATGGTCATGAAACCATTTTTATGGTTTAAACAGAATATTTTATATGTATTATGTTCTATTTTAAGTTCTGGAAATAACCTATGGTCTTATTACTAAGTTAAATGTTGAAACAAGATCGTTGTGATCCAAAAACCGCCCAAATTAACCCAAATAACCATCATTAAATTTTTATCTAATGATTCGTCCACTTGGGTCTAATATAATTCACTATAAAATTATTAAAGCTACTGTAATATCATTAATAACATTTAGTATCAGTTCTTGATTTTTACCCATGATCTACCGAAACATCAATTTAAGAATACCAGTGGACCGCTCAAGAAAACCATAAAAACGAACATCCCCGAACAATGTTTTTAAACTCTATAAGTCATCCAAAGGAACATAATATGAAATAATGAAACCAGAATGAACCCTCTTAAAGTATAAAAGGTTCTGGAATTTCTAATTAATGAATATAATGTCATTATACATGACATTAAAGAAAAGGAGGCATTCGAATACAAGGTAAGGGGAAATCTCAAACCCAATTTCTTCCTTCGGGTTCTCCCTCGTTCACTCCATTTTTGATATGGTTACTCCTCAAAGATCATTTTTTCATCATTTAATTTACTTTTATGGGATATACATGTTTTTCACTGGTTTTTTATGTCCATCAAAATGTTTTCTCAAAGAACTCTTCTTTCAAGATCTCACATTTTACCTCTCATTCAAGGTTGATGGTTCTTGTATCAAGTATGTTGTTCCCTCTTTATTTTGGGAACCCAAAGCTTATGAATATGTTATTATGAGATGAAACCCATTACCTTACAGGGGTTATTTATGTAAATGTTTGATATGTTTTCTATGTGGAAATCATGATAATGATAATTTTATGATGTGACGGGTGCGCTCAGAATTATATAGCGCAATATGAATGTTTAAATGTGACGGGTGCGCCCGGAATTATATAGCACTCCAATGCATTGGGTAAAGTGATTAATCTCATGAGTAAATGTGAAATGATGTGTGAACATGATGCTAGATTTTTTCACAAGTATGTGTGGTAGTTAACCACTAAGACATGATGTTTCATTTTTATGCATTGCCACATTTCAAGTTTATTATTTATGCTCCTCTCATGTTCATGATCTTATTCCTATGTCATGATTATGCTCACCCCTTGCTATATTGTTCTTATATATACTCTTACTGGGATTTTAGCTCACCCCTTTTGATGTATATCCTCAGTGGCTACATGTACTAAGGAGAGGATAAGTTCCACTAAGAAGCTAGTGAAGAAGAAATTAAATAAATTTTTATGGTTGATGTTGTATTTGTTATGTGTGGTCCTAGTTTTCCCAAGACACTAAACCTTTGGATCCTCCATGTGTAATACTATTATGTTGTTCATCTTTGTAATGATGTAATAGTAATGTAAGAAAAGGCCGGGTTGCTATAGTTGGTATCAAAGGAAAGGTTTAGTTAATTTAGGGATTAGGATTAGTGAACCCTAGAGAAAACCTACAACATGAGACTAAGTAAAAATATGCACCCAAGGATATTTACCTAGGGATCCCATATGTTATGTTTTTGGTATAATTTTTTAAATGGATAAGTTATTCATGAATTGTTTACTAATGTTTTTTTCTAACCTTTTCTATTTTAGAAAATGGTGGGAACCAGGAGAAATAAGGCCAACAACTCTTGCGAGGACCAATGCAACGATTGCCCGAACAACATCCCCAATGATTTGGGAGGTGGAGTTCAAAACATCATGGTGATGCTTACCCAAATATCTCAGGTTATTAATAATAACCATAATAATGGGGAACATCCTCCTTCACCAAAGAGGGAGCAACTAGCTATCAAATGTTTTATGCGGCAACGACCACCGATATTTTGTGGATCTTCTGATCCACTAGTTGCAGAACAATGGGTCAACTCCAAGGAGAAGTTAGTTTCTGTTCTTCACTGTTCTGAGACGGATAAGGTGACTCTAGCCGTTTATCGTCTAGATGGAGAAGCTAATCAATGGTGGGATTTGATTACGAACACCAAGTCAAGGGAGGAAATTGACGATATGGAATGGGAAGACTTTAAGATAATGTTTCTTAATAAGTACTTCCCAAGAACTCTTAGCACGAAGATGGAGAGAGAATTCATAGAGCTCAAGCAAAAAGAAAGAGAATCTGTCACAACCTATGAAGCAAATTTCACAAGGCTCACAAGGTATGCTTCGGGTTTTTTATCAACAATGATAGAAAAATTTATAGATTCTTTAGTGGATTAAAACCACATATTCAAAAGGCTCTTGCAATTCGAGACTTTGGGAGTTATGAAGAAGTTGTTCGGTGTGATCTCAAAGTGGAGATGGAGTTTGGAGAATGGTCCCATGGCTATGGTGATAAGAAAAGAAAGATGGAGTTTCAAGATGGTGGATCTAGTGACAAAGGTGGGAAGAAAAATCAATGACCCACATGCCAAAAATGTGGGAAGTTGCACCATGGGAACTACCTCAAAGGTACAGCGAAATTCTTTAAGTGTAGGAAGGAAGGACACCAAGCTCACGAGTGTCTAAAAGATATGAAAAGGAAGGATAATGTAGCCGATGAAAGGAGAGAACCACTCGTGGTTCAATGCTACAACTATAGGGTGCTAGGGAACTATTCAAACCAGTGCACTAAACCTCGAGCTCTCGAGGGTAATCAGCGCCAACAACCACCAAAGCCAAAGGAACAAGGGAAGGCTTATGACATCACTACTGCGGAGGTAGAACATGATAATGAATTCGTACAAGGTACAATTCCTATTCACTCATGAATGGAAAAAGTTTTATTTGATTCTGGTTCTACGCATTCCTTTATATCTTGCAAGTTTTCTAGAACTATAGAATCGAAGCCCCGTAACCTTGAAGTAGAGATATCTATAAAAACACCAAGTGGTGATATCATTGCAACCCAAGTGTTTGATTCTTCTCCTATTGACGTATGTGGGAATATTCTTCCGGAAAATCTCGTAATACTTCCCTTGGTGGAATTCGACGCTATAATGGGAATGGATTGGCTCTCGTTATATAGAGCACATATCAACTGTCGGGAAAAGGAAATATATTTTCATATTCCGAACCATCTCATGATCCTCTACAAATTCAAGGAAGATCATGAATATCCTTTGAAAAATCCTTCAATGGTGTGAGTGTTGATTCCCTATGAAGAAGAATACCTCACCCAAATGGTTGAGTCGAAGGAAAGTGCCAACCTTGAGGAAATGCACATCGTAATGGAATACAGTGAAGTATTTCCCGAAGAGTTAACCGAAATTCCCCCGGATCATGAGGTAGAGTTCTCAATTGAACTCATACCTGTAGCTACTCCTATATCGAAGTGCCCCTATAGGATGGCTCCTATCGAACTGGAGGAGTTAAAGAAGCAGCTGGAAGAGCATCTAGACAAAGGGTTCATACGCCCTAGTGCATCACCTTGGGGTGCGCGAGTGCTCTTTGTAAAGAAGAAGGATGGAACCATGCGACTTTGTATCAATTATAGGGAACTCAAAAAGATCACCATAAAGAACAAGTATCCTCTCCCAAGGATTGATGACTTGTTTGACCAGTTAAGAGGAGGTCAATACTTCTCAAAGGTGGATCTTCGTTCTGGATATCATCAAGTAAAGGTGATGAAGGAAGATATTCAGAAGACTGCCTTCCGTACAAGGTATGGGCACTATGAGTTTTTGGTGATGCCCTTCGGACTTACTAATTACCCTGTAATATTCATGGATTTTATGAATAGAGTCTTTAGACATTACCTCGACAAATTTGTGGTAGTGTTTATCGATGATATTCTCATCTACTCCAAGAGCAAGGAGGAACATGAAGAACATCTAAGACTTGTGTTGGCGACATTGAGAAAGGAGAAGTTATACGCCAAGTTCAGAAAGTGTGACTTTTGGATTAATCAAGTCATGTTCTTGGGACATGTGATCCCAAGAGAGGGAATTTCTGTGGACCCTTCAAAGACAAAGGCGATTGAAGAATGGCCCAGGCCCTCTAGTGTCACAGAAATCCGTAGTTTTCTTGGATTAGCTGGGTACTATCGACCTTTTGTGAGAAACGTATCAGGATTGTCAAGCCCGCTAACTAAGTTAACAAGGAAAGGGGTAAAGTATGTCTGGACGGATGAATGTGAGGGAAGCTTCAAGGAGCTAAAGAGAAGGCTGATCACTGCACCTGTACTCACACTACCGAATAGTGGATAAAGTTTTGTGATATACAGTGATGCTTCAAAGAAAGGCTTTGGTTGTGTACTCATGCAAAATGATAATGTGATAGCCTACGCCTCACGACAGTTGAAGATCCATGAGCAGAACTACCCGACGCATGATCTAGAGCTGGCAGTCGTGATTTTTGCCTTGAAAATTTGGCGGCACTACCTTTATGGCGAGAAGTGTGACATATACACCGACCACAAGAGCCTAAAGTATATATTCACACAAAAGGAGCTCAACATGCGTCAAAGGAGATGGTTAGAGCTAATCAAGGATTATGATTGCTCTATTCACTATCATCCTAGAAAGGCGAACAAGGTAGCTGATACTCTAAGTAGAAAAGAACCTGCTACTCTATCCATGTTGAGGATTGAGAAAGACCCTATCTTCTTGGATATGCAAATGATGGATTTGGGAATCGTAATGGCAGGGGATACATCCTACCTTGCCCAAATGATTGCGCAACCATCCATCCAACAGAAGATTAAGGAAGCACAAAGGGATGATGTGGAGATACAAAAGAGGGTGAATGCAGTAAAGGAAGTGAAGATACAAGAGTTCCATATCGACAATGATGGTGTGATTCGGTTTGGAATGCAGCTTTGTGTGCCTTCATCACCAGGGATAAAGAAGGAGCTATTGGATAATGCACATAGCTCAACTTTCTCTATCCATCCTGGAAGTACCAAGATGTATCGTGATCTTCAAGAACACTTCTGGTGGGATAACATGAAGAAGGAGATTGCGGAATATATATCAAGGTGCTTGGTATGTCAGCAAGTTAATGCTGAGAGACAAAAGTCCAAAGGTATGATGCAGCCATTGCCTATACCCATGTGAAAATGGGAAAATGTTACTATGGACTTTTTCACGGGTCTCTCGAAGACGTCAAAGGGGAATAATGCGATATGGGTTGTGGTTGACTGACTCACCAAGACTGGCCATTTTATCGCAATTCAAGAAGACCTATCACTTGAACAAATTGCAAAGATATATGTGAAGGAAGTGGTGAGACTGCACGGTTTTCCACTCTCAATTTTCTCTGACCGTGATCCAAGGTTCACATCTAAGTTCTGGAGGAGCCTTCAACATGCTTTGAGTACTGAATTAAATTTCAGCATGACCTATCACCCCCAAACCGATGGCCAGTCTGAAAGGACTATTCAGATGCTCGAAGATATGCCAAGAGCATGCTCTCTAGAATTCAAAGGTGGATGGGATCAACACCTCCCATTGGTTGAGTTCTCATACAACAATAGCTTCCACTCGAGTATTCAGATGGCTCCGTATGGAGCTCTTTATGGGAAGCGATGTAGAACTCCAACCTGTTGGGATGAATTTGGAGAAAGAAAGATACTTGGACCCGATCTTGTGCAGGAGATGATAGAGAAGTTTCAAGTCATCCAGAAACACATCAAAACTGCTCAAAGTCGGAAAAAGAGCTATGCAGACAATCGTCAAAGGGACTTGGAGTTCGACGTTGGAGATAAATTCTTCCTTCGAATATCTCCATGGAAGAGAGTCATGCGATTCGGGAAGAAAGGGAAGCTAAGCCCTAGGTACATTGGCCCCTTTGGGATCCTTGACCGTATAGGAGCTGTAGCCTATCATCTGGAACTTCCACCGAATATGGCTCAATTTCATGATGTGTTTCATGTATCACTACTGAGGAAGTACATACCAGACCCCTCACATGTACTAAACTCGGAGGTGGTACAGCTAGAGTATGATCTCTCCTATGAGGAGCAGCCGGTAAAAATTCTGGACCGAAGTGATAAGGTTATACGCAACAAGACAACCCGCCTTTTCAAAGTGTTGTGGTGGAACCATAAGTTTGAGGAAGCAACTTGGGAACCAGAAGAGACAATGAAGGAGAAGTACCCTCACCTATTTGTGTAAAGTGAAATTTCGGGGGTGAAATTTCTTAAGGGGGAAGAATGTAACGACCCAAAGTTTTTCAATAGAAAATTCCCTTCTTATACTTATGTCATAAAAACACAAAATAATGAACTACTAAGTGATAAGTGACATTTAAATATAATTTTTTCACCCCTATGGTTTGAATTTTAAAAATCCGACATACACTGTTGTGTTCAAGATGGTTTTTGGAGTTGAATGAAACAAAAATATTTTTTGGTGAATAGTAACCTACCCTTATGAATAGTAACCTACCCTTATGAATAGTAATATGACCCTTATGAATAGTAAATAAGAGTAACATTACCTATGAATAATAAAATAAAATTTAGACATCATAGAAAGTTATAATTTGACCTTAGTAAACGTTTTTGGTATTTTATAAGTCATAAATAATTAATTATAATTAATTAATTAATTTAAATGAATATTTATTTTACTGAAATATATTCTTAAATTATTTAATAAATGTCTAATAGTTTTTAGATAATTTTATAAGACCCTACGTAATTTTTGAAAGAACTATAAAATCAGTTTTAATCTTAAAACTGTTTTTTAATATATATTATGATTTTAATTAAATATTAAATAAATAATATTTAGAAAATTATTTTTGAAAAATGGACTTCATTTTTGGATTCTACACGTCGAAAAATGGTTGGGGTAAATTTTTGGGAATTTTCCGAGATACTTGAATTTTTGATGAATAGTGGAATCTGATAATTCACAATAAAAGCTAAATAATGTATTAATTGAGTCATCGATGATGTTATGCTGATGTAAGCCCACTTGGTTCGGGATTACATTATAAAATAACTATTATTTGTCATCCAAGACTCATAATTCCTTGCATTTGGTGAAATTAATAAACTAATCAATTTTATATTAAGGAAACCCCTCTCCCCTCCACTATAAAAGCCACCCTTCACTCCCTCTTTTCCTCACACCTCTCAAGCTCCAAGACTTCTCTAAACTCTACCCAAATACCTTCCCTAGCCTATCACCCACGTACAAGAGCTCCTGGTCACATCAAAAGACCAAGCATAGGCCTTTAAGGAGGTTCTTAAGAGGAGGATTCTAAATGTAATTTCTCTCCCTCTTCTCCTTTAATTTCCTTTCAAGTTCAAGTCCCTTTCTTGATCTCTCCCTACCTATCTTCACCCAAAATATTTTGTAACTCCATTATTATATATATACTGTAATCTTATGATTCTAATGGTATATTATATCATCCCACACCCTTTCCCTCTTCCTTTTATTTTATTAAAGAGAACGTTGTTCATGTGGTGATAATTTATCACCTTCAAAAACAACATGCTCTCTTCTTCCATTTCTACCTTCAATCTGGTCATGAAACCATTTTATTGTTGAACCAGAATATTTTATATGTATTATATTCTATTTTAAGTTCTGGAAATAACCTATGGCCTTATTACTAAGTTAAATGTTAAAACAAGATCGTTGTGATCCAAAAACCGCCCAAATTAACCCAAATAACGATCATTAAATTTTTATCTAATGATTCGTACACTTGGGTATAATATAATTAACTATAAAATTATTAATGCTACTGTAATATCATTAATAACATGTAGTATCAGTTCTGGATGTTTACCCATGATCTACCCAAACATCAATTTAAAAATACAAGTGGACCGCTCAAGAAAACCATAAAAACGAACATCCCCGAACAATGTTTTTAAACTCTATAAGTCATCCAAAGGAACATAATATGAAATAATGAAACCAGAATGAACCCTATTAATGTATAAAAGGTTATGGAATTTCTAATTAATTAATATAATGTCATTATACATGACATTAAAGAGAAGGAGGCATTCGAGTACAAAGTAAGGGGAAATCTCGAACCCAATTTTCTTCCTTCGGGTTCTCCCTCTTTCACTCCATTTTTGATATGGTTACTCCTAAAAGATCATTTGTTCATAATTTCATTTACTTTTCTGGGATATAAATGTTTGTCACTGGTTTTTATGTCCATCAAATTTTTTTCCAAAAGAACTCTTCTTTCAAGATCTCACATTTTAACTCTCATTCAATGTTGATGGTTCTTGTATCAAGTATGTTGTTCCCTCTTTATTTTGGGAACCCAAAGCTTATGAATGTGTTATTATGAGATGAAACCAATTCCTTTCCAGGGTTTATTTATGTACATGTTTGATATGTTTTCTATGTGGCAATCATGATAATGATAATGTAATGATGTGACGGGTGCGCCCGGAATTATATAGCGTAATATGAATGTTTAAATGTGACGGGTGCGCCCGGAATTATATAGTGCTACAATGCATTGGGTAAAGTGATGAATCTCATGAGTAAATATGAAATGATGTGTGAACATGATGCTAGCTTTTTTCACAAGTATGTGTGGTAGTTAACCACTAAGACATTATGTTTCATTTTTATGCATTGCCACATTTCAAGTTTATTATTTATGCTCCTCTCATGTTCATGATCTTCTTCCTATGTCATGATTATGCTCACCCCATTCTATATTATTCTTATATATCCTCTTACTGGGATTTTAGCTCACCCCTTTTGATGTATATCCTCAGGTGGCTACATGTACTAAGGAGAGGACAAGTGCCACTTATAAGCTAGTGAAGAAGAAATTAAATAAATGTTTATGGTTGATGTTGTATTTGTTATGTGTGGTCCTAGTTTTACCAAGACACTAAACCTTTGGATCCTCCATGTGTAATACTATTATGTTGTTTATCTTTGTAATGATGAAATAGTAATGTAAGAAAAGGCTGGGTTGCTATAGAGGTTGCTGGGTGTCAGATCTTTTGGGATCTTTATGTCCTAGCGATGACATGTTATGAATTCATTCTTGGAATGGATTGGTTAGTTCACTTCTAGGATTATGTAGATTGTTATCACCAGATATTCAATTTCGCATCATGAGAGGGAAAATCATTTCTTCATAAGGGTGAATTGTATGTCGAGGCGTGTAGAGTGGGACCCGAGCATCATGGATTTGGAGGAGTTATATCCCATATTTCTAGTTTATATTTGGATGACAACAGGACATCACAGTTGGACATTCCTCTAGTGGTGGATCATTTCAAGGATTCCTTTCCAGAGGTCTTTTCAGGTTTACCTCCTGAGTGAGAGGTAGAATTTTTTATAGAGCTCATTTCAGGATTGGAACTAGGGTCCATTCCACCATATAGGATAGCTACACCAGAGATGCAAGAGCTAAAGAAGCAGTTGGAGGAGTTGCAGACAAAGGGTTTCTTCCGACCCTGTACATCTTCTTGGGTTTCGCCTATCTTTTTTACGAAGAAGGTGGATGGTAACCATCAAATTTGCATGGATTATGGAAATCTGAACTAGGTGAAGGTCAAGAATCGATATCCCTTGTCGAGGACTGATGATCTCTTTGATTAACTTCGAGAATCCTGGGTGTTCTCAAATATTGACTTGAGATCTAGTTACCATTATTTGCGCGTTAGACCATCTGATATACCTCTTATAGCCTTACGGATTAGGTATTTCATATACATGTATGTGTTTATACCTTTCTATCTCATGAACGCGCCTGTAGTTTTCATGACACTAATAAACCAAGTGTTCCATCTATATTTGGATTCCTTCATGGCGGTCTTCGTGAATGATATCTTGTTGTACTCTCACGCATGACACAACCACGCTACCCATCTTGAGATCATTTTGAGTAAACTGAGAGAGCATGAATTATAGGCTACGCTCTTAAAATGACACTTTTGGATGGACCATATTCATTTCATGGGTCATGTTATCTCAGAGACAGAAGTATCAGTAGAACTAGTGAAAGTGAGAGTTTTAGTTTCCAGGGAACAATTTATGAACATCTTTGAGGTACATAGTATTCTACGACTGTTTGGATACTACAAAAATTTCATACAAGACTCTTCATGCTTAGCAGTGCCACTGAATGGCCTGACTAAGAATGGTGCGATGTACTTGTTGTCAGATTCATGTGAGTCATCCTTTCAGGACCACAAAGGAAGGTTGTAATAATCACCAATATAAGTATTTCCATAACCGGTCAAGAGATATATTTTTATTGTGATTCTTCGGTATCGGTTTGGGAGTAGTTGTAACGACCAGAAATTTTGAATAAATCTTGTTTCCTAATTTTTTGTGTTATTTTATACTCAAAAAAACTATTTCATTTGATAACATGAGTATAACTAAAATGAGACTGTTGGGTTTGGACTGTTATATGATCGTTGGTCAATATGACAGCTGGAAATTAAAAATTTTGATTATTGTCTCTAAATACAAGTGATCTTGGTTAATTAATATAGAAAGAAGATTTGATGGCCTCACCCAGTAGTCTTGGACCGGTTGAAGCCCATCTAATAGAACTTGGGATGGAGGTAGCACCACCGGGCTTTGCTCTAGACCAAACCCAAGATGAACTTCATCGTGTGAAGCTAGAATGGAATCGCCATCGCGAGAAGTTCAAACTGATAGAAATTACTACTCGTGCGATGTTGGCCGAGCCTCCGTCAGATTCTCTCACCTTAGCACACCTTACACTTAGGTCCTATGCTGGTGTGATAAGGGGCTATGTAAGGATACCATAACTTCCTTGTGTAATCCTTTGTTTTAAATAAAAATTTCAATTTCTTCTTATGATGAAGTTTTTGAATTTTCAAATGACCGGATAAATATAGTAAGCATATTTTTGATTAATTTTAGGAAAAGGATATTTTAAAAATGTTTATGTAAACCTTAAATAATTAAAAATGTGTAATCATTTTCAAAAAATAGTCTTCTACAATTATGTTCAGTAAGAAATTTAGAGTCTAATAAGATCAACATGATTTTTAATGAATAATAAATTATGAATAGTGATTTTATGCTTAGGATTAGTAATGTGACCAAATGGATTAGTAATATCACTAAAAGAAAGTATTAATATAATCTAGGCACCTTGATTAAGTAATGTGATTCAATAAAAAAGGTAAATAACTGTTTCAGAAATTATTAGTCAAGTATTAGTTTTTTTGGGTGAATAGTGTTTTTTAATTAAAAATTAAATTAAAAATATTTATAAAATTATTTTTATAAAATGGATTTCATTTTTGAACTCAGAGCATCGATATTATGTTAAGGTAATTTTTGGGGATTTTTCTGAAAAAAATGAATTTTCGGTGAATAGTGTTTTTATTTAAAAATTAAATTAAAAATATTTAGAAAATTATTTTTATAAAATGGAGTTCATTTTTGAAATCGGAGCATTGATATTTGGTTAAGGTGAGATTTTGTGATTTTTCTGAGAAAGTTGAATTTTCAGTGAATAATAAAAATACAGTTTTAGGGTTTCGGTATGTTTAATGACATCATAACTGTGTCATGATGATTTCATGAGATATTTTAATGTTTGGACGACCAAATGTGACGAATTATTGTATGGGGGGTCCCATGTGGCCTAACTCCATGAGAAATACCATGGGAGAGACCATAGTTTTGAGAAAACCACTTGTGAGGTGTCCCTTGGCCATTAATGCCTTGTCCCCTCACATTCCCTATAAATACCCACCCTTTCCTCCTTTATTTTTCACTCAAAACTATCCACCAATAAAGCTCTGGTATCATTAACTCCCAAGGAGTCCTCTAAAGGTTCCCCCAAGCCCTCAAGGTCCCAACCTTTGAGTTTTAAGAGTTACGTTTTAAGGTAAGGGATCTGACCTCTCTCTTTCTTTTCAAGTAATCTCTTTTATTTATTTTCTTTTATGATCCATGTTATTATGTTGGAGGATGTTATTTTATATTAATATTACTTCCATTTTCATGTTTATATGATTATATACCCCATCTTTCACTCATAAATTCGTTTTAAGAATGTTTAAGTGGCGCCGTTAGGCTGCCAACTTTTTAAGGGATTCTTTCACCCTTCTCATTTTTCAAAGTTCTACTTTCATATCAAGTCCTTAAATTTCCTTTTTATTATGTTGGGGTATTATATCTATATCTATCATACTGAAATTTTATGTTCATGTGATGAGAGATCCTATTTTATCTCATCAATTCATTTTTGTTGAAGTTTAAGTGACGCCGTTAGGCTGCCAAATTTTCATAAGAGAAATCTAATTTTTGTCTTCCTTCCATGTTTTTCATTTCAAATGGTATGTACTTAAAATTTCATTACCATGTTCATATATCATTCATATTCGGTCCCTATACTGTTTTATGGGTCATTTATGAATGTTTGACCCATGTCCCCTCTGTTTTCAATGTTTTCTAAAACCCCGAAACATAGCCGTTATGCTGCAAAATTTTCATCTCAAAATGTCTATCTCTTTTTCTAAAGTTCTTTTTTTTGATTAAGTGAATACTAAATGATCAATCTTCTATAGGGGTATTCACATATATACCATGTTTTTCTATTTTAAATTATTTTATTTACATACATGAGACCCTCTTTCCCTTTCCGTGGGTTTAAAGTGACATTAAGATCATGTCTTTAAAGCAGTTTTAAAACGTTATGATTATGAAATGAAACCCATTTATTTTATGATATATGGGTTTTTTATGAAATGATTGATGATGATATATGTGGCTCACATGATAATAAATACATTTCAAGGGTGCTCCCTAATAGCGCTCCAATGCATTGGGTAAAGACTTAATCTCTAGAGATGACCATTTAGACTGATACCTTGGTGAATAACCTTGGTAATTTTTATTGACACATTGGGGATGGACCTTGGTGAAACAGAAATGACTATCTTTGTAAAATGTTGTACCCACATCTTCAAGTTATGACAAACGTTATTTTTATTATGATATGCCTCATGATTTCTTTCTCATGACATAAAGTTCTTTTTAATGACTTTATTGATGTATCTCAAGTTCACATGTTAAATGTTTCCCTTGTTTCCCTTACCGGGCCTTCTGTTCACCCTTTCTTTTGATATATGTCCCCAGGTTATGAGGTGCAGTAATGATCCTAGGATGAACCTAAGGATAAGCCTTTCAAGTTTCTAAGAATAATTTTTTATGTTTTCATGTTTTATGTTCCTGGTTTCCAAGACACTAAACCTTAAAGATCCTCTGTTTTGTAAAATGTAATGAAAGTTTATGTGATAAAAAGTCAGGATTCTATAGTTGGTATCAAAGTATGGTTTAGTTATTTGTGGAAATTAGGATATGAAAACTTTAGGAAGAAGCCTTTAGAAATGTTTATATATAGGGAATCTTCCTGGTATTTTGGTGAGTATTGAGTAAGTGGTTGCCAAGAAAATACATCCCTGTCTGGATAAGAGTAGGTAGAGGTGGCTCTGGCACAGATGTAAATAGGGGTAAAACCCGAAAACACCGCTTTGAGCTAGACCTAAATGGGAACTGGTACACAACAACGGGCCTTTCTGCACTCTGGGTTATGACACTTCCGAGGGATATGCATTGGTAAATTCATAAGCTTAGAATGAACCATTATTAAAGGAACAAAGATAAAATAAAATAAAGATTCACATAAGAATATATGATCATGGATAACCTAGATTGGGACCTAGGGGATCACAAGTTAGGGTATACTTTTCTTCTACAAGTTTATCCTTCTATGCTTAAAGTTTCCTTTTCATGATTATTGGATAAGTATTTAAGCCCCCTAATTATACGTTCTTTTCTTAGTAAATGGCAGGAAATGGAAGAGCATGTCCCAACAACCAATGTGATAGGAAATGTGATGATTGCCCCATTAATGTGACAGAGATGACGAAAGATCAAGTTGAACATATTGTGATTATGTCAAACCAGATATCAAAAATCACAATTAATAATTGGTACCTAGTTGAATGCCCAAATTCATCAAGGAAGAAGAAGGCAAAGTCTCAAGGATGTTCCTATGATAAAGTTGATAAGGGAAAGAAGACCCAATTTCTTTTTTGAAAAAATTGTCGGAAGAGGCACCAAGGAGAATGTCAAAAAGGAACTGGGAGATGTTTTAAGTGTGGGAAGATAGAGCATAAAGTAGCCAATTTCTTTAAAAAAATGGATAATGTGATGAATGGAGATAAGGTTCGATCTAATGTACCTTATACATTTTGATGTCGTAAATTTGGAGAAGTTAGACATTATCCAAGGCAATTCTCTCTTTGAATGGATGAGAAGCATGATTAGCATCAACAATATTAGAGGACAAGGGAAAAATGTAAGTCCTATACTGAGATGGATCATGATGACTGAAGTACATGTAACTTCTTCGCAATAATTGTCTATGTCATGTTGTATTTTAGTTCATGCTCTATGGGAATATCTTTTTTGTTTTCTAAGATCATCAAGTCACTACCTAAGATGATTTTATATCATTAAGGAAAACATCTATTGTTATGTACAACATGTTGATGTAGGGAATCTCTCGTTCTTTAAAAAAATGGAGATTAGGGGATTAAAAGATGATTATTATTTTGGAAGACGTTCACTATTTTGATAACCCTCTTTGATCAAGGTAAATAGATTACTATGGTATTTTCTTTGAGGAGTAAAGGTTGACTTATATTTTGAAGAATCGATGAATTTAAGGTGGAATTATAGTAATTTAGGATACTTATGGAAATGATTAACCTATCTTGGGGAAAATATGTTTAGGTTAGCTTCTTTTGTTATAAGATGTTAGTAGTGATTGATGTTGTTTGGAGATGAATGATGAAGTTTATTTTGGAAGACTATGTTATCAAATATTTCTGGTATTTGGGTTTCAATCTTAGTTTGGTTTATTTTGAGGAATTTTAAGGACAGTTATTTATGGAATGGTCTATGATGAACTTTGGGTAGTACCGTGGAATTTTTAATATTTAAAGAAGTTTCCCTTCCTATGAGATTATTTCTTTTTGAAGAGTTATTTTATCTTACCATTTCTATTTTTGGGATAATAGAAGAAATAGATAGTTAATATTTGATGGATTATGTGATTCTATAGAAGATGATTCTTGTGATTTGATGAG
The DNA here is from genome assembly GCA_963277665.1 of Viscum album. Lineage (NCBI taxonomy): Eukaryota > Viridiplantae > Streptophyta > Magnoliopsida > Santalales > Viscaceae > Viscum > Viscum album. The sequence goes on from OY728127.1 coordinate 195,442,432, forward strand.
ACAAAGTAGTTTTGAAAGCTCATCATTTGGAGAAAAGAATAGTTTTGGTAGAAACTTATTAAAGGATGAAACTCTACTTGAAGGTAGGTATATTTCCTTATTTTTTTGTTCTATGTAGTAAATGAATTCCTCAAAATTATGAAATTGAACATAAAACAAAAACGTTGTTAGTTTATGGATCCTAATAGGTAATCAAAGACCGTTTACACACACATCATATGTTTTTGATTTTCTCATGGTTAAATTTCTCTTAATCATGTTTTCTATCACTCTCCCTTCGAATGTGACCCTTTGTTTTCTCCTCCATGTCCATGTTTTCCTACATGGAATCCTAGAATGGGTAAACTCGAGTGACCTTTTTACTTCCCTTTATTTTTTTTAAATTAATAGTGTTACTGACAATTTTCTGATGTGGGACTTTCAATGAAATTTCCAATCCTGATTTTAAAAAATTGCGAGGACGCAATTTCATAAGGGGGGAAGATTGTAACGACCTGAAATTTTGAATAAATCTTGTTTCCTAATTTTGTGTGTTATTTTATACTCAACAAAACTGTTTCATTTGATAACATGAGTATAATTAAAATGAGACTGTTGGGTTTTGACTGTTATATGATCGTTGGTCAATATGACCGTTGGAAACTAAATGTTTTGATTATTTTCTCTAAATACAAGTGATCTTGGTTAATTAATATAGAAAGAAGATTCGATGGCCTCACCTAGTAGTCTTGGACCGATCAAATCCCATCTAACAGAACTTGGGAAGGAGGTAGCACCACTGGGCTTTGCTCTGGACCAAACCCAAGATGAACTCCATCGTGTGAAGCTAGAACGGAATAGCCATCATGAGAAATTCAAACTGATAGAAATTACTACTCGTGCGATGTTGGCCGACCCTCCCTCGGATTCTCTCACCTTAGCACACCTTACACTTAGGTCCTATACTGGTGTGATAAGGGTCTATGTAAGGAGGTCGTAACTGCCTTGTGTAATCCTTTGTTTTAAATAAAAATTTCAATTTCTTCTTCTGATTAAGTTTATGAATTTTCAAATGACCAGATAAATATAGTATGCATATTTTTGATGAATTTTAGAAAAAGGATATTTTAAAAATGTTTATGTAAACCTTAAATAATTAAAAATGTGTAATGATTTTCAAAAAATGGTCTTCTACAATTATGTTCAGTACAAAATTTAGAGTCTAATAAGATCAACTTGATTTTCGATGAATAGTAAATTATGAATAGTGATTTTATGCTTAGGATTAGTAATGTGACCAAATGGATTAGTAATCTCACTTAAAGAATGTATTAATATAATCTAGGCACCTTGATTAAGTAATGTGATTCAATAAAATAGGTAAATAACTATTTCAGAAATTATTAGTCAAGTATTAGTTTTTTTGGGTGAATAGTGTATTTTAATTAAAAATTAAATTAAAAATATTTAGAAATTTGTTTTTATAAAATGGATTTCATTTTTGAACTCAGAGCATCGATATTATGTTTAGGTAATTTTTGGGGATTTTTCTGAAAAAAATGAATTTTCGGTGAATAGTGTATTTCTTTAAAAATTAAATTAAAATTATTTAAAAAATTATTTTTATAAAATGGAGTTCATTTTTGTAATCAGAGCATTGATATTTGGTTAAGGTAAAATTTTTGGATTTTTCTGAGATAATTGAATTTTCAGTGAATAGTAAAAATACAGTTTTAGGGTTTCGGTATGTTTAATGACACTATAACTGTGTCATTATGATGTCATGAGATTGGTTGGCCGACCAAAGGTGATGAATTATTGTATTGGGGCCCCATGTGGCCTAACTCCATGGGAAATACCATGGGAGAGCCCATGGTTTTGAGAAACCCACTTGTGAGGTGTCTCTTGGCCATTAATGCCTTGTCCCCTCACATTCCCTATAAATACCCACCCTTTACTCCTTTAGTTTTCACTCACAAGTCTCCCCCAACGAAGATTTGGTCTCATTACCTCCCAATGAGTCCTCTCAAGGTGCCCCCAAGCCCTCAAGGTCCCATCCTTTGAGTTTTAAGAGTTACGTTTTAAGGTAAGGGATCTGACCTCTCTCTTTCTTTTCAAGTAATCTCTTTTATGTCCATTCTTTTATGCTTCATGTTCTTATGTTGGAGGATGTTCTTTTATATTAATCTTACTTCCCTTTTCATGTTCATATGATGAGATACCCCCTCTTTCTCTCATCAATTCATTTTAAGAATGTTTAAGTGGCGTCGTTAGGCTGCCGAATTTTTAAGGGATTCTTTCACCCTTCTAATTTTTCAAAGTTCTACTTTCATATCAAGTCTTTCAAGTTACTTTTTTTTATGTTGGTTTATGATCTCTATTTCTATAATATTTAACTTTTATGTTCATATTATGAGAGACCCTATTTGATCTCGTCAATTCATTTTTGTTGAAGTTTAAGTGATACCGTTAGGCTGCTGAATTTTCATAAGAAAAATCTAATTTTTGTCTTCCTTCCATGTTTTTCATTTCGAATGGTATGTCCTTAAAATTTCATTACCATGTTCATATATCCTTCATATTCGGTCCTTATACTGTTTTATGGGTCATTTATGAATGTTTGACCCATGTCCCCTCTCTTTTTCAATGTTTTCTAAAACCCCGAAACATAGCCGTTATGCTGCAGAATTTCCATCTCAAAATGTATCTCTCTTTTTCTAAAGTTATTTTATTTTATTAAGTGAATACTAAAATATATCTCTTCTATATGGGTATTCACATATATACGAAGTTGTTCTATTTTAAATTCTATGATTTACATACACGTGACCAGCTTTCCCTTTCCGTGGGTTTAAATTGACATAAAGATCATGTCTTTAAAGCAGTTTTAAAACGTTATGATTATGAAATGAAACCCATTTCTTTTATGATATATGGGTTTTTTATGAAATAATTGATGATGATATATGTGGCTCACATGATAATAAATACATGTCAATGGTGCACCCTGATAGCGCTCCAATGCATTGGGTAAGGACTTAATCTCTATAGATGACCATTTAGACTGATACCATGGTGAATAACCTTGGTAATTTTTATTGACACCTTGGGGATTGAACTTGGTGAAACAGAAATGACTGTCTTTGTAAAATTTTGTAGCCACATCTTCAAGTTATGAAAAATTTTAATTTGATTGTGATATGCCTCATTAGTTCTTTCTCATGCCTTAAAGTTCTTTTTCATGACTTTATTGATGTATCTCAAGTTCACATGTTAAATGTTTCCCTTGTTTCCCTTACCGGGCCTTCTGCTCGCCCTTTCTTTTGATGTGTGTCCCCAGGTTATGAGATGCAGTAATGAACCTAGGATTAACCTAAGGATAAGACTTTCAAGTGTTTAAGTATAATGTTTTATGTTTTCATGTTTTCAGTTCCTGGTTTCCAAGACACTAAACCTTAAAGATCCTTGGTTTTGTAAAATGTAATGAAATTTTATGTGATAAAAAGGCGGGATGCTATAGTAGTGCTTATGCATGGAGAAGGAGTTGTTGCATATGGGTCTTTGCATTTGAGGACACATGAGAGGAATTACCCAACACACAATCTTGAGTTGGTAGTAGTTGTTCATGTCTTACACTGTTGGAGACATTATCATCTGGGAGAGAATTTTGGGGTTTTCACTGACCACAAAAGTCTCATTTATATCTTCCCCCAGTGTGACCTGAATTTGAGACAATGAAGGTGGATTGAGTAGCTCCAGTCCCTTGACTTTGAGCTACCCTATACGTCAGGGAATGGAAACGCTGTGGCTGATTCATTGATTAGGATGACTCAAATACTGACAGTTTAGGAAGCCAACAATGAGTGAAAGCTTATTGATTTGCTCTATAAGAAGCATTTGGAGGTTCATGATAGTTAAGGGAAAACATTTGTATCTTTTGTAGCGGTTACCTCCACTCTTCTTGATCAAGTGTGAATGAGGAATCTATTAGATTTTGAAGTCCTAGTCTTACGGGATAGTGTTTCAGGAGAGGACCCTATTCCTGGATATACTATAAGAGAGGATGTGATCTTGTGTTTCCAGGGGCGCATATGGGTGTCACCAACATTTTCAAAGAGTTGATGCGGGACCTTCATTCCTTAGTTTGGGCAGTTCATCCTGGTGTCACCATGATGTATTGTGATCTACACTGTCAGTATTGGTATCCAAGAATGAAGAAAGTTGTTTCTGGGTTCTACAGGAGGTATTCCACATGTCAGCAGGTGAATGCAGAGCATCAGTGACCTGCAGGGCTTTTGGAGTAGTTACTCATTCCGGAGTGGAAGTGGAATGATGTTGTGATGGATTTTGTGACAGGTTTACCAAGGTTTCTTCGAGGTAATGAAGTTGTATCGGTTGTCATTGACATACTCTCGATGGTTTCTCAATTCATGCTGATAAAAGATACCTTCAGTGTTCATGGGATTGGATGATTGTACATTCATGAGATTATACATTCGCATGGAGTTCCACACTCTTTTTTTCAGATAGGGATTGTCATCTTACTTCTCGAGAGGGAAGGGGTTACAGAAGGCTTTGAGTACATAAGTACTTTTCAGTACATCTTACCACCGTCAAACAGATGGCCAGTCTGAGCATACGATTCAGGTGCTTGAGGAAATGATGCGAGAATGCATCCTAAATTTTGGAGGTTCTTGGTAGAAGAAGACACCTCTTATGGAGTTTTCCTAAAACAATAGTTTTCAAGAAACTATTCAGATGGAACCATATGAGCCTTTGTATGGTATGCCACGCCGATAACCCTTATATTGGCTCGAGGAAGGAGAGGCAGCTATGTTGGGACCTCATCTTTTCCAGGAGACCACAAAGCAGATAGAGTTGATTCTGAAGAGGATGGATACTACACAGTCTAGACAGAAGTCATATTCTAGGCAGCAGAGTCGACCTCTATAGTTAGAGGTCGGGGATCAGGTTTTACTGCATGTTACACTGAGGTTGAGACACAAGAGAATTAGGAGACATGGAAAGCTTTTTCCAAGGTACGTCAGCCCGTTTGTGGTTTTGGAGAGAGTTGGGAAGGTTGCCTATCAGCTGTTGTTACCTCAGAGGTATCGGGTTGTGCACTGCATCTTTCACGTTTCTCACCTTTGAAGTTACTTCTTAGACTCATCTCATGTTATTAAACCCGAAGAGGTTGAGTTGGAGGTGGACGCCTCATTTGAGGAGCATCCTATTTGGATTGTTGATCGAAGTGTGAAGGTTCTCCATGGCTGGTATATTCCTCTGGTACGAGTGTTATAGCATCATGGGTGAGTACAAGATGAAATCTAGGAGAGGGAGGCTGATGTGTGATCATATTGGCCAGAGCTGTTTGAGGATTTCTCTTCTGCGCTGCCTTGCTTGTGAAATTCTAGGATGAATTTCTTTAAAGGGGGAAGTTTGTAAGAACTCAGATCTTCTTTTAATGTATGTTTTCCTTTTTCAGGTGTTTTTTAGAAAAAGGTAAATTTATTAAAAATTTAGATATACACATCGTGTATTTATAAGTACATACCCTATAATTGGTTTCCACGGGTCAACGTGTGGTGGCCATGTAATAGTCGTACACACAGTCGTGTATGGTGACCTAGAGACCGCCTTATGTGGGGGTCAGTAAGGGAAAGCAAATGTCATGTACTTCTAATGTATATGTTGTGTACTTTCTTTTTTTCATTAAACGTATTGGGGTAGCATCTGACAGATATAGCTATCTCTTACTAGGTATGGTTTGATCGAGAGAGACCGTACGATTGTGGAACTTCTCTAAGCCCCTGATTGAGCATCTTTTCTCTGATTCGACCGTCGTCAATTGTGCTAGGATTGCCTCTATAAGTTGTTCCTTCTCTTAGATCTTCGTTTCTGGATTCCTTCTCTTTCTCACGTTATCTTTGGCTTAGTGATTATATAATTTTTGTAGATATATGGTGTTCCTAGGTGATTCAAGGCTTGAGGTTCTCCTATAACGATCCTAAAACACTGTGGTAGGATGTTTGTACCTTTTTGTAGATAGTCAATGATGTTTATGTGAAAATGTTCCCAATACCCATGAATAGGGTGTTGCGTGTTTGTGGTTTTTTCCCTATTGTTTTCCTACTACTCCATATTTTGTTTGGATATAGGTTATTTGTTGAGAATACGGTCTAGTTTTCCATACTATTGAGGTTTTCCCCCTGTTAGATTGTTTTGACCATTTGGTCTAGTTTCCCTATTAGGATGTAGTTTGTTTCCCATGCCTAGTATTGTTAGGATGGAGTGATTGTTTATATTACATGTTTTTATACTATAAACTACTTTTCCAAGTAGTTCATGAGTTTTACTTTGGCTGCTTGGCACTACTATGCTCATTTGACATACACAGGGTAGTGAAAAACTGGTGTAGTATATCATAGGGAGAATGTACGTAAGGGATTTTCCAGTGTGTCTATAATAATTATCACACTATAAGACCATAGGGGGGATTGATGTTGAGTGCTCCCTCAGAGTGTCTATAGTTACATTACGAGGCCACCTGCAGAATTGATGTTGAGTGCTTCTTTAGAGATCTTGTAGGTTACCGTTAAAATATTATATGGGGAATTGACAGTGAGTTCTTTCTCAGAGAGACTTCTATCACTCTTGAAAATAGGAGGAATTGATGATGAGTTCTTCCTCATAGAGTCTATTATAAATATGAACTAGAGGGGTGAGACTATGTGTGCTTCCCATAGGTTTGCTTGTGTTTTCTAGGTTGGACCAGAGGGGATAGGCTGTGTGTACTTCCCAGAGGGTTTCCTGTTTGTGATTATCTTCTTACATAATATTTAGTATTTTAAGGATTTGAAATAGAGGGAATGTTTATTGTTGTGTACTTCCTTGTTTACTTCTTCCATTGTTTATTTCCTTCCATATATATTCACTGACTGTTAGGCACATATCTCTTGGTGGTTTCCTACTAGGAATTAGTCTTACACCCTATTTGGGCCATGATTTTGGGCCCAAATTGATTATGTTTTTTTAGGTATAGATAAGGGAAAGATCCATTCAACTATAGGTACTTCACTACTTTGGAGCTGGAGAGCATGGGACAAAGCTGAGGCTTGCAATTCTGAGGAGTTGTCAACCTGTTTTCTTTTGTAATTGGATTATTAATGTATTCCAACATTGTGACTTGTTTGGATATTTTCAAAGACACATTTATCATGCAACATTTTATATATGTTCTCAAGCTATTTATTACTTTCAGTGTTCTGTTGTTTACTATTTTATGTTATTATTACTTATTCCTCTTCTGATATCAGTTTTACTTCGGTTTTGTTACTTTACCAATGAGGGAATAGTTTCCCCACTATCAAACCTAAGGCCCTCACTGCAAGTCGATAGCCTCTGCCATTAGGGGAAATGCGCTTGAGGTAATGTGACCAACCAGGTACAGGGTGCCTCTGGGTGCCTTCCAGAACTGGGACGTTACACCTGTAATCATAGATAAAATTGGTATTTTACAAAAAGAAATTATAAATATTGTACATCAAGACATTTATCCATTTCATGATTAATAGAAGTTATCATAACAAAATTGAAGTATAAAAGGAAGTCTTATGGGATTCAATTATGGTGAAATGATAAAATTTATAAAAAATTATGTTTCATGAATTACTAATAATAAAATAAATATTACATTATTTTATTGGATATAGTTCATATTTTTAAATTCAATGGTTAAAATATTGGAATTATTTAAAATATTTATAGGTTCATCACACATTGTGTAATGTCTAGAGTTCAAATAATTAATATTTATCACAAAATTTTGGAGCACATGACATTGGATCCTCATGTATGGTGATGAATAATTGGGTTCTTGACACTAGTATAATGATAAAAAGACGGTTTTTAGAAATAAAAATTAAATATTAAATGAATATAGTTTGTTGAATTAATATAAAATTTATAATAATAGGGAAAAAATGAATGTATAAAGGGAGGATATTGTTTTTATAGATTTGAATGTAAATTATAAAGATGGTTCTGAAAATTCAGTACATATATTACTACATATAGAAACAATATATCATTAGGTAGTTATTGATGGTAGGAACGTTTTTATAGGTTTTTTTGGTACCATATGTATTATTATGTTAAACGGATGTAGTATCTCCAAGAAAATTTTCATGAATTTGATGTTTAAGATGTATTTTATTTTAATAGAAAATCTATAGAGGATGTTTCTGAGGTCCACACTTATTAAATTTGATGTTTAATGACACATAAATAATAATATTTTTTTTCATAGATGATGGATGACTTGATTGATCAGAATAGTGTGATAGTTAGAAGGACACATAACAGTTGGCATTATCCCCAATGAAAGAGATTCATACCATATATTTCAAAAATATATTGCTTCTCATGAAAAATTCTTCAAGGAAGAGGATTTATCTTTTTAAAATAATTTATCATCAAATGTTGTATTCAATTAATATATTATGTTATAATGATTAGATTATCATAAAAGGTTTCGAACAACTAGATGGTTTAGAAGTTTTAAAGGAACTTTATGTGATAAAAAATAAAATTTCATATATTGTTCCAAATTACACTAATAAAATGTTTTTATATGAGGAGGTTTATTTTTAAAATATTTTTATTCATGCAGATATATATATATATATATATATATTACTATATTTACATTCAGAATCTGGAAGGTTTCATGGTGGACCAAAATATAATCATTATTTGAATGATCAAATAGATCATTTGTAAATTGAATAAAATAACATAAATATGGGAAAAAATTAAATTCCATTATAGTTTAATGAATTTCAATATGAATAAACAAATATAATTATTATTACTAAAAGGACATTAATGAAGGGGGTTTTATTGTTTTATATCTAGATGTTTGGGGAATTTAAATTTATTATTTTATAAAGAAATAATAATGTGATTATTTATTAATTTATTCTTTTTTAATAATAAATTATATAATTATTATAAAAAGGATCAAATAAATGTGGTTCATAAAGTTAATGTCTGATATAATAGAATTTGTGTCTTTTTTACTACATCCCAATAGTGCTAGAATTCATTATAATGAGTTAGGTAAATCAATTTACTATACCACGAGATTAACATTTCATAGGTAATAATGAAATTGTGAAACAAATAGATATGGTGGTCGAGTACATGAAATTGTTCCCTATACATTTCAAATTATAATATTGATGTGTTATTATTTTTTAATAGATCCAATGTGATTTTTTGACTTGGTTGAATTCCTAAATTTTATTTTTTGAAATGAAGTTATCAGTCGTATACATACATTTATAGATATAATATTTCATAGGTGTTTGAAGTGGATATTTTTAATGGTATTGATTGTGTTTTAAATTATTAATTTATAATAATTCCCACATGAAATAATGTAATGTGACAATAGTGGGATATTTGGGGTATAATGTTAATGGTTTGGTGTTTCTTGGTAAATATTTAGAAAAAATAAAATTCTTTATAGAAAATGAACAAAATTAAAAATTCATGAAGATCATGTAAGATTTTTCTATGTTATTATTTCTTTTCCATGTATTGAATATGAAATTGTGAAGCAGTGTATAAATTTAATATGTTCATTTTAACATTGATCCATTCTGCATGACTTTGAACTATTTTAATAATTTGTTCATAAATTAATCCATGAATTTTTTTATCACGATATACAGCCATTATAGTAAATGGAATTACTAAAAGTGATATATATCTAACAAGGAAATGACATTATACCCTTATGATACAAACATCATTTGAAAATTCAAGAGAATATTCCTTTTTTAATACTTCGTATGAAATAAAAATTTTGTATGTGATTAGAAGTATAGGATATTTTCTAATTTAACATTATAAATATATGTGTTTCTAAAGTATTTATTATAATGTAAATATTTTATGGGATAAATATGAAAATATGTGACAATTTTTTTAACTAAATATAATAGAAATTACGATCCACGATAATTATTAATGGTGTTAAAATTTTGGTGAATGATTTGATGTGAATAAAGAAGGATAATTAATTATGAAATTTTATTCCAATAGTATCCCTCATTAATCTGATGATATTCCATATAATAGACTTAAATATTAATAACAACATGTATATAAAGAGGAGATGTCTATAATCTGTTTTGATGGTGAGATTCAATTGAATTTTAATTTCATGGACAAACACAATAAATATTTCCACATATAGTACGTGATATATTGTTTATAATATAAATAATAGAAAAAATTACATGAATTAAATAAGATAAATAAGTGTGTTTTGTAATTTAAAAACTTCAATAATTTATTTGAGATATTTATGGAGTTAAATAGGATACCTAGTTAACATGTTATGAAAGAAAAACATTTTTAAAAACATGTTTAAATGTAATAAGAAGAAAGAATACAGTAATAAATTTTTGGAAGACTATATATATTGATGTAATTCTCGAGGTGTAAAAATAATATGATATAATTTTATAGTTGTAAGAAGAACAAAATATCATTCAGGAAACATCTATCATTAAAAATGGATATTACAAATTCAATTGTACCTAGATTTGGATAATTATAGATCATATTGTTTTAGTGAAATATGTAATATTTCATAGAATAAACATATTTTTTTAATGATAATTCATTAAATTTATTAGTGAATATTTTTGGGAACATGGGATTATTGAAAATTAAAGTACAAGAAAATATAACATTTGAAAAAAAATGTTTAAATGCGATACATAAAACAAGACTTTATAATCACTTATTCATGCCCCACCTTCTCATTTAATTCCCCAATCTCAAAGTTCATTATACTTGGAATATGAGATATGGATCCTTTCTTTTTTTATCTATTATTTGAATAGATTATTTTCCAAAAACATATTTATTTTTTAAAACATTATCTTATTATAATTCTTAGAATAACACAGGGATTACCATGCGTCATGTTTTCAGATATCATTTACGAAAAAAGATATTGTTTCCCTATAAATTATCTGCCGGTTAAGGAGACATGGATGATAAATCTTGTAGATTTGTACCACATGACGAGGGTTCATCTATTTACGGTTATGATAAGAATAATGATAAATATTTCATACATTCTCATGATTCTATATTTTTATCCCTTATAGAGAGTAAATTTCAAAAATTCAAACCTAGCCAATGTAAATATAATATAGAAGGAATGATTAAAAATATATATGAATGTAAAACCCCAATAAAGTATGTAATATTTATCATATAGACCCAATGAAACAATGATATAAAATAAATTATAATGAAAATTTTTATAGTATCATAAAAAGGGTTAATGAGATGATGGGAATAGTTTAATGTTTAGTGAGAGTTTTTAAGATACAACCAATTTTAAGATGATAAGTAGCATCATTAAATATATTTTTAATTATAATGTTTTAGGATATGGGGATAATATTCAATCTACACTACATATGGATGACATAAAAAATATCGTAATTAAATTTGAGTTTTGTAAATATAATGTTAATTTAAATATGGTTATGTATGTAAATTAAATATTCCTTAAACAATCAAAATCTGAGATGTATGAGAATAAATTTGATGAAGCTAAAACTGGATGTTTATATTCATATTCATAATTCAATATAATGTATGATAACATAATTTTATATGAACCTAAAATAGATAAAATATGAAAAATAATTTTCCATTATCTAACGAATTTTAAACTAGTGAAGTTGAAGAAGAATTAGATATTTTAATATTCAACAATAATGAAATATCATATAACAAGTAAACAATTTCTCTCAAAATAAATGGAAAAAATTTAAAAATAATAAAAGAAAAAACAGTCCATGTGTTAATATATTGAATAGTATATAAATAATAGTAATTTTAGTCTTCTTGTGAAATTAAATATTAAATTATCAATACAGCGTGAAAATATTTATACCTAACTACTACTAAAAGAAGGTATTCTACAAGTAATTGATATGAAAAATAGACTTTTTTTATATGGAAGAGACTATTGAATGAATTTTTTTCTATTATTTAAAAGCACTATGAGGACATAGAAATTCAGAATAAAAATTTCCAATCACATTGGGAAAAGAAATCATCCCAGGAATATGAAAAATCATTTTTGCTAACTAAAATTTATTACATTATGAAATTTCATTATTCTAATAAGAAATTTTTTTATCGTATAATAAAATAAAATGGGTAATGATATTGATATTAAATATAATCATAAAAAATTTATTAACGTTACAAAATAATTGAACAATTGAAAATAAAAAACTTGTAAAACTATTTTATTGTTAGTAAAACATTTAATTTCAATTGAGGATTTTTAATATCAATAATACTGACCCCCTAATCATGAAAAAATTATAACAAATTAGGAAATATATTATGATGGTGAAGAATTCATAAAAAATGGGTTTTGAAGAAATAAATCAATATCATAAATAAATATTATATACACAAAAACAGTAGTTAAAAAATATAACAACTAATTAATCTAGAAATTATAAATTAATCCTTCATTATAGTGGATACTACTGGAAACCCAAAATTATTCCTTTTTCATGAAAATAAAATAATTATACTATATCAATGTGTGTTGAAAGAAGAAAATAAAATCTTGGGAAGCATGTTTTTTAAAAATTTAATTATGAAGGTCCCTGAATTTTTTGGTACCGTGGATCATTTAGAATATATGTTATATTTATTTCATTAAATAATATTTCCATATTACAACTCATATTCTATTTTTTATTGGTTTTAGTGGGATCATTTCCTCATAAAATGATAAATTTCAAAAATATTTTTAAAAATATAGATTCAAACAAGAAAATAGTATTAGTTCTCTTGATTAAATCAATTGATGTTGCGAAGAACCTAGTCAACATGAAATTAAATAACTTATCCTTCTACCATACCATCAAAATATGATTTATGATACTTAATATCCTCAATATAAATTGATCAACAGTATTGTGGAATATTCTTTTTATTTATGTACCACATAAATAATCAAAATGTGACAATTCCTTGATTTTGTTTATGGGATGTTAACCTCTTATTATATGGGATTTTAATATAGTATTATTTTCTAAAAAATTATTAGAGTTGTTTTTTAACATTTAAAAAATGGGTTTAAAAAATCAACAGTGTGTGATCAATTGTGATTGAGAAAGAATGACTAAAATCCTTGATCAAATTATTTTTATATTAACAAATAAAAATTGTGTTACGATGATTTAGTTATGTGATGTATACTATTAGAATATCAATGAGAACTGTTTTTTCTTCATGATCACAAAAGATTTTCTAATAATGGAAATAGGTCATGGAATTAGTGGAAATCTATTTCAAATTGGTATTAATAAAAATTCATGTTATGAATTCATTATATAAAAATATAAATTTTTGAATTAATTGAATATTCATCAATGAAAAAGGAAAATGTGTATGATCTTTCAAGGATAAAGTTATCATAATTTTACTAGGTTTAAAAGAGATAGAAATTTTTGGTGATCAAAATTTAAACAGATGATGATTATTAGTTTTGTACACAAGAAGGAAGAAATTTGATAATATGATCTCCTAGAACTAAAGTAATCACACATTTACAATCCAAATTATAAAAAAATGAAATGGTTAAAATTATTTTATAATCAATGTTGTTTAGTTTTCTCATATTTATTTGTGATAATGAAATATAAATTACCAGATCTAAATATGTTTAATGATTATATGTGATTAAATATATGGTGTTTGGTTTCCCTTTATATAATAAGAATGATAATAATTTTGTTAAATATAAAAAAATTACGGATATTCAGGAGAATCATGTTATTCTTGATGAATTAAATGACTCATATAAACCAATAAAAATTTATTTCTTAATGGAAGAAAAAAAATTGGGTATTGATTAGAAAATAGCGATATGAAGTGATGCAACTAAGTAATATTGGAGACTAGTTATTAGTAAAAATTTTGATATTTAGAATAATATCATGTCATGTAAAAATATTGATATGTTCTGATGTGAGATGTATTACAAGAAATACCTATGCTTAAAGAATCTATGGTTTCATGGAATCAATTTTAGGATTAATGTTAAATGACCAAATCGATGGATGTTAGAGAAGAGAGGTGTTCATTGGATATTCCATTGTTATCTTATAAGTAGAAGAGGATACCATTTTTTCAAATGGTGTATTTAATTATATTTGATTCAACTTATTTAAATGTGAAGGAAAATTTATTAAGTAATTCACACACAATGAAAAAATATAAAAATGTGATATAGTTAAAGCTTTGTTTTCCAAATTGAATTAATATAATAAAAATGAGGAAGGTATAGATGAATTATAATATAGGGAATAAATATTATCCATTATTTTTCATTATTAATTACCAGGATTTTATCATTAAATGTCTATAAATCCTGATTAGGGGTTTAATATCATATGAGAATGAGAAATCAGATTCAAACATCCTAAACATTTAGGAAAAAACAAAACAAATCAATTCTATCTCATGTTATAAAATAATATTGGAATGAATATTTTTATAATTAATATATGGATGATTTAATGAATTCATATATGTTTCATTAAGATAATAAGGAATCTTATGACTTGTTATTAAACATGGAGAACAATAATTTAATTTGAATTGTTTTTTCATTTCAGAAGAGCTTGAATGAACATATTTTTTTTAGAATAAAAAATCATTCAATTTAGTTCATTATAAAATATATTTAGTTGGTTTTTATATGGTCGTTATTTCTGGGTAATAGATTGAATCCTTGATCAAATCTCAATCAATTAGAACAAATTGTATGTTATGTTATTACAAATGGATTTTAGGGTTTATGCTCTCATTTTTTTCTTTTATGTATAGGTTTCTATTGAATAAACAAATAAATAATTTCATAGAGGTGAAGTGAATTATGTTTTTATGTTAAAATATTTTTTATATGTGATAAAAAAATCCCATCAGATTATATCTTTCTATGTTCCTCACCACCATGAAGAAGTTAAAATTTGAAATGAAATAATACACTCCTACATACATATTAAAAATGAAAATTCAGAATCTATAATTTCAATATTTCATGTACATTATATAATTTTTATTATAAATAATTAAATATATTTTAATAAATTTAAAATATATATTAATATTAAATTGGAAATATTGTTTCATGGTGTGATGAGATATCTTATTGGATTATATATTTTTTTAAAATATGTTAAAATTTTTCTTCCTTCAAATCTGTATGCTTGTGTGCTTCTAATGGAGTTTGTTATAGAAGATTAAAAGTTAGTTTCCACTGCCAGTTAAAAGTGATATATTTACCTTTATAATATTGTTGGAAAATTAGTTCATCTATGAAAATTTAAGATATATACCATGAGTTTTATATACGTAAAAATTGTAATGTTGGATATTTTTAATGTTATTAAAAATCATTAAAGGTATAATACCAAACCATAAGATTCCCCTTAAAAGGATTTAAAAATGTTCCATTGTAAAAAAAATCCATTTATTTCATATTGAAATATAGATTTAATGGGATTTATGATAAATTTTTAATTTTTAGATCTATTTCTATTAAGAAATTTTTGTGATTATAGCTATACAACTAGTGTATTTTTATTCATTGGTGAAAAATATGTATATTATAACCCTAAGATGAATTTTTTATAACTATGATTAGTTTTTTTGTGGTGTATACGGTACCCAATCATGTTATAACTCAACACATATGGATGATAAATTTGTTGTAAGATCATAAAGGGGTGGTGATATAGTAATATCTCATGGGATATGACAATTACTTTCCTCTTATTCAATCAAGATATCTATTTCTATATTTATTTTTTTGGAAATTGATAGAATATATATCAAAATAAATTATATTGAAAAAATTATTATGTGGAATTGTTACTTTTTCCCAAAATGGGGAAAATGTATGATATATTTAGTATGTTATTTTCATAGAATAATGTTTATATGGGAGTTACACCTAATTTATCTCATGGATAACGTAATATAACTTTTACCACACTTATATCAAGAATTTTTATTTTTTGTAATAGTAGAAATATCAAAAAAATTATCCTTTGATGTTTATCTATTTTTTTTTACAATCCTTGAGGATATTAATTTATGGGGAGTTATAAATTGATATGTGTTTATTTTTAAAATACAATAAGATATGGAAGACTATATTTAAAGAGTGATAATAAATGGATAAATCCATACATTCATCAATATTCATGTGTTTAATATTATACTATTTTATTCAAATAAAAATAGAAATATTTGTTTTATGGATTCTATGGATAGATTTTTCATTTCAATTGTATATTTTATTTAATCAAAATGTATATAATGAGGAAGGAGTTATAAATATTTTTTTATTAAGTTAATATTTGAGGTTATCATGATTTATTTTTTTTATAAGAAATAATCAATTCGTAGATCAAATTTCAATTTGTATAACAATATAATGTTCAAAGAAGACGATCTTATATAAAGAATATATTAATGTGTATTCATATTTAGTAGATAACATGAAATTATTAAACTCTATTATTATAACTTACATAATATTTTATAATATTATTTTAGAATAATTTAATTGTTAATATTTTATTTGAGGTTTGATGTTGATAGTGATTTATGTTCAGTTGTTTTACAAAAAAAATTAAAATATTGAGATTGATGATCCCAAAATATGACTGTAAGTATTTGAATATTTGGTGTTTATTTTATAATGTGATATTTTATCAAAATAATTGAAATTATTTAAAGAAGATGTTTTAGAGATGATTGAAGTTTATTTTTTCTTTTTTTAGGATTTTACTTTAACCATTACAATCTTTCATTTATTTAAATTATACATTATAATGAAATGTGGGGTTTTTATAAATTTTATATAATATGATTTTTTTTTGTCTTCATGGCCAAATTACATATTGAATTACTATGGAACCTAGGATAAAACCTCATCTAGAATTAATCATGTTTTACTATTTTCAATAAATAAATAAATCTACTCAAATCCCCCACATGTGATGCACACAAAATGAAATGGATTCATTGATTTTTAATCTCTATCAACTACATGGACTTACTTTTCAAATCATGTGATCTGTTATTCTCATGAAATAAAATAAAGTTTACCTCATCTTTTTAGGTATTGTAAATGTAAGGCCTATGAATTTTTTGGTCAAACCATTTATGAAACATAAATAAATAATATTATATTATTAATGAAACATTGGGTTATTTAAAACAATTAATGGAATTATAAAAATTTGGTCACAATGTTGACAAATACAAGTGTTAAAAAATCAGAGAGAGCATGTGCAATAATTATTACAATTAAAACACCATAATATCATTTTAGGATTAATTTTTTATTTCATAATACATAATTTAATATAATTTTTTTAATGAATATGATTGCATTTATATATTTTTATATTGATACTTTTTTCAAGATATCATGATGATTATGATTATTCATGGAACAATATTGATGATTTATTGTGTTTTATAAATAAAATCAATGCTATACTTTTATAATTTTATAAATTATTTTTATATTAAATATGGTTAAGAAGTATGTATAACTATTTTTTTATTCTCTGAATCATAACTAATGAATGAATTTAGTAATGAAACAATTGGATGATGAAATGGACATTAGTCATACTATTCCTTAATGATTGTGAGTAAGGTAAGTATTAATATATTTTGACTCTAAATGATTACCGAGCAAAGGATTAATTTTTATATTATCATCGAAATTATATTGGGATATCTCAATTATGGTAAAACAACTCTAGAAATAGTGATATTGAATATGTGTTATCATGTTTCCAAATAAAAAAATATTAGATTATGATAATATAAGAATAAATAATTGAAGACTAAAATTTGGAATTTTTTATATAAAATTCCATTATTTGCTTCATGTTATTAATTCTATAGTGTTTTTTTCACCCCACTATTTTATTATTCCTGCGAATATAATTTTTTTTTCTACTTTTAGTGTGTTTCAATAGAGATGTGATTTTAATGAGATTTGTTATACCTATTCCAAAAAAAATATGAACTCTATGAAACTCTATCAGTGTACACCTAGAGTATCATAACTAATCTCTTCCATCAATTATTGAAATATCATTTTACATAAATTAGTAAAAGGAAAAATTTCAATATTCTCTTATTGGTAGTTGAAAACTATATTACATGAACCTCCTTAACGAGTTTCAGAAATTCCATTAACCTATACCTACTATACATTTCATGAACCACTTTTTTATATTTTTTATATTTTTTTGGACAATTGTGTTCTAATTTTAGAATTAATGACATAAAGATATAATTATTTCAATATTATTAATTATTTTTATTTTTTATATTATTTTATATTCTAAAATATTATTATATTTGTAATATAAATGATTCAGAGTTGAATAAATTTATTCCTTGGTGGTTTTACAAAAATTATTGTTATTATTGAAATTATTTTGAAGCTCAAAACTAAATATCTATATTTTTAATTATTTGATTTTAATAAATTCACATCCTTAACTATAATGTTTCTTATAATTTGGGATATCATTATACGTAATATTTTACTCACCCCTACAAGGGATCATATGTAGTGATTTAATTGTGGTTGTGTTGCTGTATTAAAATTTTAAAGAGATCATAATATATAGATGGTGAATGATTATGTTTATTGAAGTATATTAGATTTAATTTTTTTTCAAATAATTATTTAATATATAATTAAATAGTAGTTTACATGTTTAACATAATTTTTATGTTGTGATGTTATTTTTTTGGACTATTATTATTGCAATTCCCTATATATATTTTACATTACATTTATACATTAATTATATATTTTTTATATGTTTATATAATGTTTCGGATATAATAATTGATATATTATTAATTTTGTGATCTTATATTAATGAACTGATTTCAAAATACATCTCATTTTTAATTTCTACACTATCATTCCAAATTAACCTCCCTTGGATTTTTTAATAGATAATTATGTGGAACATATAACCATTTTACTATCAAATATTGGTTTCTACTGTGTTAGGTCATGTGACCATAGCCACCTTTGTATCCATGGTAAACATTTATACTATTTTTTCCAAGAATAATTCAAAATAAATCTCATTTTCATAACATCATCAATCAAATATTATTAAAATTCCATTTTTCTAATGAATTATATTTTTATAACATATTATATTAACTATAATTGATAATTACTATGTTTCCAAATATTTTCATTCATAATCCCCTTCAAAGGTACCTAAATTCCTACAATATATTGGAAAATTATCAATGGTTATTATAGAATCATCGACTTAAAATATTCTTATTAAGATCGACCACATAATGCATAGATTTATAGTAAAAAAATATTACATGATGGTATTTTATTAAATAATATAAGAAATTTATTTATTTTTAATGGAATTAAATTACATAATGGTAGTATAGTAATGAAACATCACATTAAACAAAAAATATCAAAATGAGGTGAAGCAAAAAAATGAATTTTGTAATTCAAACATCTAATTTTCTAAGAAAATATAACCAACCCCATTAAATTATATACACAAAATTGAAGAACAAATAAGCATATATATATTGACTTTACGATTAATAATTTTTTTTTTCTACCATATCATTCATATTTCAACCATGGTTGGAATCTAATATAATAACCATCAATAAATACGTCACGATGTACCTAAAATCAATAAGCAAATTTTTTAAATATTTACATCAACATTGAAAACAACTGTGTACATATAGGGGTGAGTAAGGAAATTTTTTATTATTCTACTATAACTATATCAGCATCCCATGAATTTGAAAAATATTTATGTTTCAACACGTATATAGGGGTAATAATTAACAAACCTAAACAAAAAATAATTTCATAATATTATATCCGATGAAAAATTATATTATTTACTGTTAATCAAAATAAAATAAAATAAAATAAAATAATTGTAGTTGTAAAATGAATATGATTCGGTCTACTAGTCATATTAAAAAATATTCTAGTAGGTCATATATATTTATATGAATAGATTCAAATAATGTTGACGGTCATCTATTGTTGATTTGGAACATATTTCCAAACACATTGATCAAGAATAAATTTCCTAAATCCAACGTATAAATAATCCTCTAGTGTAACAGTATAAAAAATATTATATAACTCTCTATGTAATTTATTAAATTAACAAATAAAATATTATTGTTTAATTTGATACATTGAAGACATATGTTTTCATAAATTATAAATCCATTTGTTATTGGTAATATATGGAATCATATATCCCAAATGTCTGACTTGACCACCAATAGGGGTCTTAATCATTTTAATAAAAATGTGTGTCTAATTAGTAATTTCATAAAAAGTATAGTGTTAAATTCAATAGTTACTAATTAAATCATATTGAGTCATCATCCAATCATAGACTATCGTACACCATATGACATAGTGACATTCTTTCCATCAATAGTTTATTACATGTTTATAAACCTCCAAAATATCACTTGTTTTAATTAACATCAATATATATAGGGAATATGCTACGATATCATAACCACAGATGAGAAAATATTCAAACTAATGAATAGATCAATCTTCCCAACAAAATGAAAATCCCAAATTAAACATAGTGGTATTCTTATTAATTAATAAAAAAATTATCACTTAATCATTAAAAAATCTAAGCATTAGTCCAAATATAGTTTACAGATGTAGATGCATGTATTAGTGAAATAAAAAAAAGGATTACAATTAATCTATTAATTAGATCAGACCCCTATCAAGAACTAGTTTTGTAATAATTATTCCAAGTAGTATGTCCTGTTATAATACTTAGAAAAATAATCATAGCATGCCTCAATCAGCTACACTTGCTTCATTGACATGTTTTTAATAAAAAATGAATTAGTTTGGGGTGTATACTATGTCTGTTATAATTTATGTAATGATAATATTTATAATGTGGGAGAATAATATTACTGCATATATATAAATATAATACATGGAACCCATAATAATTTATATACATACAATCATTTAAATCAAATGTATATAAAAAATTGAATAATAAAATTTAACAAAAAATACCCCAATGATACTATAATAACACCAACATAGGTAAAACTAGTATAATAAATTTAGACATATCATTATATAACATTCCATAACATTTAATCCCATCACACTACATGGATTCATTAAACATGTGATATTAATATTTGATTCCATATTCAACATTCTAAAAATTTACTATATATATTTTTCATCATAATAAGTTTAATTTAATGAATAAATCACTGAAATGATAAAATTGAATTATCCCCATATAAAATCAATGTAACCTCACCCATATATCTAAAAAAAATCATTTCTAGGTAATTATGTACTATATTTTAATATATGTAATACTATATGAACCATGATGTTATATGAGTCAATATAAAATGATTTTTTTTTCATAATTTTTGAAACCATATTAGTTGGTTTACTGATAATGTTTTAAGGTATCATTTGAATGATAATATTACTATAATTATTGTGCTTCAACTATATTACAACACATTAAATGATTATAGGTTTTCATAGTTAATTCTAAATTTATAAACAAAATAGAATAAGATATCTAATATATCATAATTCATAATCGATATACATTATTGAAAGAAATTATAGTGTTATGAAGAATGTTTAATTTTAGAAAAAATATCTTTCTTTTCCTTAATTCAAGCATGTGTTTCTTAGAAATTAAGGAGGAGTAACATATGGGTTCCTCCTAAAAATGGTATTCATATGTCATGGATATCTTCCAATTATTTTGAATATCCTCTCACAATATAAAAGAAACAATGAATTTTTTATTGGTGGATAGATATGAGAGATTAATATTTACATCATTGAGTCGTTATATCTATTACATGAATCTACCAATGAGTAATAATGGTTAAAATCATTTCATATATTTACTAAACAACATAAATTAATAAACCTTATTATTTTCCTATTTTTCATAATGTTTTTTAATATTTATAAACTTCTAAATAATCAAATTTATTCCAAATTGACTAATTTTATATTTATTGATATATATTAAATGTTAAAAATAAAATGATTAACACCATATTAGGAATATATATGTATGATATTCCAATTCCTTTGTTAAATCAACCATGTATTTATGTGTTGTGTGATTTATTTTATAATGTATCCCCTTTCCCCACATCTATATTTATATGATTGATAAAATTTGATGATGAGTTCTTTTTAATAAAAAAATTACTAGAAAATGAGATAATACTATTTGTGAGCCACCATAACATAATGTATAAACTATTCCATGGTTTATACATGAACAAACTGTGATGTGTCCTAAAATAATATTCTATAGGGGTTCATTTATTTGAAAATTCTATAAAATTATCAATTTCTTCGAAGTATCTTAAAATATTCATTCTCCCTCCTTATGCCATATGATATTAGAAAAACAATGAATTCATATAAAAAATTTCATATTAATATCTTTGAAAAAAATTATTATCTGTAAAAAAATAACCATATGATACATGATATTTAAAAACATTTTAAAATATCCTACTCAAACCTCATCTAAATATCCTCGTAAACACTTTTGCAGTATCTCTAGAAAATTCATAAATTCCATCCTCATTTCCACAATGTCAACATGTTACCCTAGAGGTTCTCATACTCTAAAATATACTTCTAAATTATAAACATCATAAATGTAATATATCTGTTGTATAATTGAGAATAAATTTAATATGTAGATAAACAATTTTAATAGATGAATATTTTGTGGATAATATAACAATCCCCATAAGAATAATATTTTTATAGTGTATTTGGACTTTTGGATAAATAATAATATGTGCCATATGTAAACTGAATAATCTCATTATACGTATTTTATAACGGACACCCTTGTTTGACATAAAAAACTCAATTACATACATCACATGGAGAATTAAAACATTTGAAATTGTGATCTTAGAAAATTAGTATGGGTAATTACTAGATATATCAATGATCAGATAGTCATAACATCAGTATAATGGTATTATAACATGATTAAATTATATCAAAAATAGACATTTAATATCCTATAATGTAGTCTAATGTCGTGGAACTTTTTTTGTAGTTTATTATATATGAATCACAAAGTAATCAAAGAACGTAATCTGCGTGATAATAAAATTATTAGAAGAGATTTATTTTTGACATGAAAAAAAGAATATGAAATAATTTCAATAATAATCATGGATCTTTGACAAGTCAATAATAGTGGATTTCATTCACTCCCCAAATTATCATATAAGCCCATGTTCACACTAAAGACTAACATATTGGATAATATCCCTAACTAAAATGGGTTGACTCCCCATTGGTCATCAATTTTTATAATGAGATATCAATAATTACACATTTCATTTGAGGAATACATATTTCTATGTCCAGCCATCAAATAATTAAAATAATTCATATTTTTAATGAATCATTATAAAAAAAATCCACTTATAAAAACCATAAACAAACATTTTTCATAAATCGTACATCAATTCATTACATCAATACCAATGAAAAATTAAAAGATTCTATTCCCATCATCTCATCATAAACAATAAATATTGAGAGAAATAATAATTCTGGTATGACTACATCATATCTCTTGGAAAGAATAACTAACATCAATTAGGTTACAATAAATGAAACATCCATTAAATGATTATTAAGAACATTTATTGTTGAAAATAAATATTTTCCATTAAAATCACTTTTTGAAAATATAAAAACAACACAAATATTAAAAAAAAATTAAAAAAAGAAAATTATATAAATTTAAGGGTTGATTCAATGCATGATGTTATCAAGATATTTTGAAATTACATTCATTCCATAAAATATGATATGAAGCATTCATTCCAAACTTTCGTAAAAAACACTAAAATGTTACTAATTCTGAAAATGAAATAATGGTACTTTAAATAATAGTTATTAAAAATTAGATCATTGATGAAAATGGTCTCAAAAATTCCTATTAAAATATTAATACATCATTTTTATGTTCTTTTGAAAACTGGGTAGGGATATAAATTTATTGTTTACTGAGGACCGAAATGATGTTAGGATACCTGAAAAAAAATTATTTTGGATTGTTATTTAATTAAGGATATAAAATTAAATTAAAACATATAGACGCAAAAAATAAAACTTGGAAAATAATTTTAATGTGTTTATTCAAATTCAGATAATGAAATTTTGTCATTGGAATCATAAAGATAAAAAATACTCCAAAATAATATGAGTTTAACATAAAACCCTTAACTCATGTCCATCATACTCTATATGTGTCTGAACACCGATATATTAATTATAAACTTATTATAAATCTATTTTAGAACAATATTCATAAATATAATACTATATTTGACAACATTAAAACCTCATTTTTTCTTGTTAATAACAATTCTATATTAATATAACTATTCTCAGTGATAACTACGTCCTATTTCATGTATGTTTTTATTGGATTGTTTTTTACCACACTCATTGATAATAGTTATATCATATAATGAATAATAATGATGATATAAATACAATATATATTCATTATCTATATATTTATTGTTGTATATATTTTTTAGACATTGAAAAATAAATTAGACTAATCCTTTAGACAGTATGTCGTAAATATGGACTACTGAAATTTAAAATATTAGACTCATGGAATGATAGGATGGTCAATAAAAATTTACCCTTATAGAAACATAATTACATTATATCTATCATATATATTAAATAATTATTTCCTTAATACAAGTCAACTCACATAAAATTGGCAAATAAAGATAACTCTTTATGGAGGTTATATGCCACACAAACACACAAGCGGCGTTATCATTTTCCAATAGTTTAGATGGTAATAAGTTTGATGTTATATTATAATTAGGAAAATATAGTTAGATAATTTTTATCATGTGTATATATATATATATATTAAATCTTTTAATATATTTATCCATGAGAGGCTGTGATAACTAATGAATTATATTTATTCACTATGTCATAGTCCTCCATACACATGATCAACGATTTGGTTTCCAAATTGATGGATGTGTAAATGGATCGATATTATTCATCAAAAATAATAATATCTCAATATATATATGATAATATATTTATTATGTCATCATGGTTGAAAAATATTTGAAGGAGGTATAATAATAAATAAAATTTAAATTAATTGACAAAAACTATATATCTAATTTGGATAAGAACTTTTGGTTTATTCCTAATACTTTCCAAGTAAGATTTTATAATCATAAAAGTGACTCCAAGTATTGGGGAGTTATGTATGGATGTTATTTGGGTATCTATTATTTTTGGAAAAGTCTCTCTAATTGGGGAATGGAGATGATAGCAGTGTCCTTTTAAAAGTGGGTTTCGAGACCCACATGGTATTTTAGGAATGAGTAAAATACATTACATTCAATAATCAACAAATGGATAAAAAGTAGTCCAATATAGAATATTAGATGAATTTTTTTTAAAATATATCTACAAAGTAGAATTTAGAAATATGTATGGGTTGTTTTATCCATCTTATTATTACTTTGTCCCCTTGTAAACCTATTTTAACCATAATTATGATAACATATTCTAACTATTATTATTATTAGTTGTAACAAATAATTATGTTCACCTTACTGAATAATATTATTGATTATAATTCATAATTTTGAATCTATTTTATAAAATTTAATTCATATATGCTGAAGTATAAAATATAGTGTTTAACCCATAAACAATAATAAAAACATTTTTACTATGAAATGATTTATCAGTAAAATTTTTATATGGACATTAACAATTATGTTATAAAAATTACCAAAATTGTTTTAATAATATTTTTTTGAAATAATTTTAATTTTAAAACCAATTTTAAAAAATATTTATCATTATAAATCTCTTAAATGAAAATAATCTTTTTAATAAAAATTTGTATTTTCAATATTCATTGAAAAATCAATCTTTTCAGAAAAATATGAATTTTACACTCAATGATAATTCATCGAAATTCGATTTAAAATATGATGTTAATTTTTTGATCAAATTTTAAAAAAAAGTTCAATTAACATTTATTATTATTTTATTATAATGATCAATAATATTTTTTTACAGGAATTGTATTTTTATAAAAGAATATGATTGATTTAATAAAAGTATATTCACAATATCTAAATTCATGTTAACTATTTTTAAAAAGTGGTTATTCTTATTCATATAATATTATTGGATATTTTATAATTATATTCAATATTATTTTTCATTTTGATGTGATGTTGGATGTATCAAAATATATGAAAGGGATTGATATTTTCTTAAAATAAAAATATATTTGAATCTCAGTGTATTACATAATACCCCTCTTAAATTGATTTTTCCCATTGAAAGTATATCACTAAGATAAAAAATATTAAGATATATCTAGAAAATTTCATCCTTGGGTCCCATAGAATCATATTCATATATAATATTCCCCTAGAGAACACTGACATGTTCAGTAGTAATATTCAACTGAACATATACTCTACAGTTTATGATTTCTATTTGTTATTCCTCATTTGAATGATCATGGTATATTGGTACAAAATACGAGTTAAATAAATGTGAAGGATTGGTTATGTGCTTCTTAATAATTTAAATATGGAATATATCAGGAACATGGAAGTTGTTTTATGGGAGTTCCAAGTTATAAAATAATATCTCTAATCGATGAGAATATTAAAGCGGCCAATTAAATATAGGTATGATTTCCTTTCATCATGAATTTCATAACCTTAATCCATAGATAAAATCAAGAAAGTAAATAATCACCCACTTCATTCTCAAAATATCACCATCTTTTATTAGAACAAACTTTTTCAAAACAATTTTCTTCATAGAATAATTCTTGAATGGTTATAATATTCTATTATACTTTCTAATCTAGATCTGTTCCAAAAACCATTATTTCTCGAACATAATCCAGTATTGTAAAATTTATTCACTTGCAATAATAGATATCCTCATAAGGATCCATATCAATTCATCATTAAATGATATAGATATATGAAATCTTGACTACAGTCCTGGAAACCATCGGTATTTAGTATACCAACAGTTCCCTCAACTGTGGCCAAGCAAGGCGTGACAATAGGCCTATACGAATGGTTCTGTGAAAACCGTTGCTATAGGATTCAAAATAGAAGGTATACCAACGGTTTTCTACAAACTGTTAGTATATGTGTGTCAAATATAACATATACTAACAGTTTTTAAAACCGTTGGTATATGTGTGTTACACTTATACCAATAGTTATAAACTATTGGTATAGAGGGCATATTCCAGGCCATAAGGCTATACCAACGGTTATAAAAAACCATTGGTATAGTTATATAATAGTATCTATACCAACGATTCTATAGCCGTTGGTATACAATTGCTCATCTCCACAGCAGTAGGCCCCTCTCCCCTCTCCAGACCTGCAACAACACTAATACAAAATCCCCATCCAAATATTCAAAATTTAGAATTCATTCTAGAATTTAGAAATTTAGAAATTCAAATGAAATAACACCCATAAGAGAAAATGCCTACATGTTATAGGAAATTCAATAACACCCATAAGAGTATTTCAAACTTAAACCACAACACCAACACACATAAGAGTATTCAAAATTTAGAATTCATTCCTCACTCAATCCATAACACCAATACACACAAGAGAAAAAACCTACACATTATAGGAAGCACATGGGATGTTCAGTCATTGCCTTGGGCTGAGTATCTTAAAACCAATGGAAAAACTTTGGTAGAGTGGCAAGGATCATGATACCCATAAGATAGACAATGGTAGTGCTCATGTGGTTAGACCTAGGATGAGTTATAGGAAGCACATGGGATGTTTATATTCCACTAATGATTATGTATCCATGTATAAATGGTTCCTGATGTGTTAGTGGGAAACATTGGACAATATCGACATATGAGATTGGTTACTGGAATAGCCTTCTTGTTTTTTATATATTTTTCAATTAGAATAAGGGGTATGTGGATAATTGTAATTTGCTCTCCTGGGTGTGATGTGAGATGAATCCCCATCTTGGGTAGTGGGTATGAATATTCAATTATGTCTTTGCTATTGGGTTCCCAAAGAGACTTTGGTTTGCTCCCAGAACCCACTGTTTGAGGATGGGATTGAGGTGATCCATAGTGCCATGGTTTCATCATATGTATTCCTCACCATTGGGGTGCTTTTATGAGACTTTGAAACTTATTTTCCAAGAATCAATGTGTAGACTTGTTGACCAATTTGTTATATGGTATGCTTGAGTGTTCGTAGGTTTCATATGAAATCACTATATGATATTTATTTGTTGTATGTTATTGTATAGAATGAACGACCTATGACTGAGAATTAGAACATGAGTGTTGTTGCATGTTCATGATGGGATGTCAAGACTCATTCCTAATATAATTCATGTTTTTCTATATATACTATGACCCATTGTGTTTCAATCTATGCCTTGTGAATATTTTCTTCTAATAACGCATGCACAATAGACCATATTTTATTTTTTATCCCTTAATTTCAAGAATTTTTGTGTAGCCTTGTGATGATTTTATGTATGTCAGTTGTTATTTTCACTTAAAATGTCGTTTCAAGAAAAAGTGAGACACTTTGAGCCATACCAGTCACATTGTGCCTTAGATTGAGGTGGGGTTGACTCGTACCCATCAAAAATGATCCATGAATCGTTGGGTGGGGGCTGTCCAGGGTTGGGGTCTATCCAGGGGGGGCTGTCTGGGGGGGGATATCCGGTGGGTTTGGGTGAAAGGGGTGGGGGGCTGTTCGGGGGTGCGGGGGGCTTTCCGGGGGTGAGGGGGCTGTCCGGGGGGGGGGGGGGGGGGGGGTTGTTTGTAGTGTGTTTTCGGCCACCGTGGTCAGAAGAAACCTATGATTGACATGACTCCTTGCCAACCATTTCACATTTCACCCACCCTTTGTTGTTGTCTGATTTCATGGAATTCTGATGTCTTTCGGCTGGTTTCGACCACCCCACGCACGTTTTTCAAGCGTGCCAAACACCTAAAAAGACATATTCAGCCATGCCATGCAAACCGTGGGTCTGAAAGACATTCCTTCTTTTTTTACACCTCACGAATAATAATTAGGGTGTTTTCGTGTGATTTCTAGTCATTCTGATGTCGTTCGGTATGCATTTGAATGTAAAACACGTGTTTTGGCCATTTACGACACGCAGAGTGCATTTTCGGCCACCAAAGTCACACGAAACCACCGATTGACGTGTTTTATTACCTACCATTTCAAAATTCACCCACCCTTTGTTGTCGTCTGATTTCATGGCATTCTGAGGTCGTTTGGCTGGTTTTGACCCCCCCACGCACGCTTTTCAAGCGCGCCAAACACCTAAAAACACATATTCAGCCATACCGCGCAAACCGTGCGTCCGAATAACATGTTGTCTCCTTGTACACCTCAAGAATAATAATTAGGGTATTTTCGTGTGATTTCAAGTCATTCTGATGTCGTTCGGTTTGCATTTGACTGTAAAACCCATGTTTTGGCCATTTAGGACATGTGGAGTGCGTTTTCGTCCATTGCTATCACACAACACCTCCGATTGACTTACTGTTGGGCCGAACATTTCACAATTAACCCACCCTTTGTTTTCGTCTGATTTTATGGTATTATGCGGTTGTTTGGCCAGTTTTGATCACCCCACACATGCTTTTCAAATGCGTCAAACACCTAAAAAACACATATTCATCTGTGCCACACATACCGCGTGTCCGAATGATGTGTCGTCTCTTCATAAACCTCACAAATAATAATTAGGGTGTTTTTTGTGTGATTTCAAGACATTCCGATGTAGTTTGGCATGCATTTGACCATTAAATGCATGTTTTGGCCATTTACAACACATGGAGTGTGTTTTCGGACAGCGCGGTCACATGACACCTCCGATTGACGTTCCTTCTGGCCGGCCATTTCACAATTCACCCACCCTTTGTTTTCCCCCGATGTCATGGCATTCGGAGGTCGTTCAGTCAGTTTCGACCACCCCTTCATTCTTTTCAAGTGGGCTAAACACCTAAAAGACACATATTCAGTCGTGCCGCACAAACCGTGGGTCCGAATGACATTCTGTCTCCTCGTACAACTCATGAACAATTATTAGGGTGTTTTCGTGAGATTTCAATTCATTATGATGTCGTTCAGCATGCATTTGACCGTTAAAGGCATGTTTTGGACATTTACATCATGCGGAGTGCGTTTTCGGCCAGCCTGGTCACACGACACCTCTGATTGACATGTCGTCTGGCCAAACATTTTACAATTCACCCACCCTTTTTTGTCGTCTGATTTCATGGAATTCCGAGGTCGTTCGGCTGGTTTCAACCACCCCACACATGTTTTTCAATCGTGCCAAACACCTAAAAAAATCATATTCAACTGTTCCATGCAAACCACATTTCCGAATGGCATGATGTCTTCTTGTACACCTCACGGATAATAATTAGGGTATTTTCATGTGATTTCAAGTCATTCTGATGTCGTTCGGTAAGCATTTGACCGTAAAACCCATGTTTTGGAAATTTATGACATGCAGAGTGCATTTTCAGCCAGCACGGTCACACGACATGTCTGATTGACGTGCTGTCTAGCTAACCATTTCACAATTAGCCCACCCTTTGTTTTCGTCTGATTTCATGGAATTCTGAGGTCATTCGGCCGGTTTCGACCACCCCACGCACGTTTTTCAAACGCGCCAGAAATCTTAAAAACACATATTTAGTTGTGCCGCACAAACTGTGTGTCTGAATGACATGTCGTCTCCTCTTACACCTCGTAAATAATAATTAGGGTGGTTTCGTGTGATTTCAAGTCATTCTAATTTCGTTCGGCATGCATTTGACCGTTAAACGCATGTTTTGGCCATTTACGACATGTGGAGTGCATTTTCAGACGGCACGGTCACATGAAACCTCTGATTGACTTTCCTTCTGGCCGACCATTTCACAATTCATCCACCCTTTGTTGTCGTCCGATTTCATGGCATTATGAGGTTGTTCGGCCGGTTTCGACCACCCCACGCATGCTTTTCAAGCGCGCCAAACACCTAAAAACACATATTAAGTTGTGCCGTGCAAAATGCGGGTCCGAATGATGTTCTGTCACCTCATACACCTCAAAAATAATAATTAGGATGTTCTCATGTGATTTCAAGTCATTTGGATATCATTCGGCATTACATTTGACCGTTAAATGCATGTTTTGGTCATTGATGACACGCAGAGTGCGTTTTTGGCCAGCGTTGTCACACAACACCTCTGATTGACGTGTCTTCTGGCCGACCATTTGAAAATTCACCCACCCTTTGTTTTTTTTCTGATTTCATGACATTCCAAGGTCGTTCGGCTGGTTTCGACCACCCCACGCTCACTTTTCAAGTGCGCCAAACACAACAAAAATGCATATTCAGCCGTGCCGTGCAAACCGTGCATCCTAATGACATGTTGGCTCATCGTACACATCACTAATAATAATTAGGGTGTTTTTGTGTGATTTCTGGTCATTATGATGCTGTTCGGCATGCATTTGACCTTTAAATGCTTATTTTGGCCATTTTACAACACGCGGAGAGCGTTTTCAGCCAGCACGGTCACACGACACCTTAGATTGACTTGTCGTCTGGTAGACCATTTCACAATTCAACAACCCTTTGTTTTCATCCGATTTCATGGCATTCCGAGGTCATTCGGCCGGTTTCAACCATCCCACGCAGGCTTTTCAAGCGCCCCAAGCACCAAAAAAACACATATTCAGCCGTGCAGCACAAACCGCCCGTCCGAATGACATGTCGTCTCCTCGTACACCTCACGAATAATAATTACGGTGTTTTCTTGTGATTTCAAGTCATTCCGATATTGTTCGCCATGCATTTTACTGTAAAAACCCATGTTTTGGCCATTTACGACAGGTGGAGTGTGTTTTCGGCAAGCGCGGTCACACGACACCTCCTATTGACGTGTGGTCTGGCCGACCATTTCAAAATTCTCCCAACCTTTTTTGTTGTTCCATTTCAAGTCATTATGAGGTCATTCGTCTAGTTTTGACCACCCCACGCTCGCTTTTCAGGCACACCAAACAGCTAAAAAACACATATTCATCCATGCCGCGCAAACCGCGAATCTGAATGACGTGACGTCTCCTCATACACCTCAAGAATAATAATTAGGGTATTTTCATGTGATTTCAACTAATTCTGAGGTCTTTCGGCATGAATTTGATCGTTAAACACATGTTTTGGCCATTTACGACACGCAGAGTGCATTTTCGGCCAGCGCGGTCACACGAAACCTATGATTAACGTTCCGTCTAGCTGACCATTACAAAATTCACCCACCTTTTGTTGTCGTCCAATTTCATGGTATTCTATGGTCGTTCGGCCAGTTTCGACCACCCAACGCACGCTTTTCAAACGCGCAAAACACCTAGAAAAAACTTATTCAGTCGTGCCGCGCAAACCGCGGGTCCAAATGACGTGTCATATCCTCTTACACCTCAAGAATAATAATTTGGGTGTTTTCGTGTGATTTCAATTCATTCTAATGTCATTTGGCATGCATTTGACAGTTAAACACATTTTTTGGCCATTTACAACAAACAGAGTGCGTTTTCGGCCACTGCGGTCTCACGACACCTCCGATTGACGTGTCCTCTGACCGACCATGTCAAAATTCACCCACCCTTTGTTTTTGTCCAATTTCACGACATTCTGAGGTCGTTCGGCCAGTTTTTACCACCCCACACATGCTTTTCAAGCGCGCCAAACACCTAAAAAACACATATTCAGCTGTACAATGCAAACCGCATGTCCGAATGATGTGCCATCTCCTCATACACCTCACGAATAATAATTATGGTGTTTTCGTGTGATTTTAAATCATTATGATGTCATTTGGAATGCATTTGACCGTAAAACCCATGTTTTCACCATTTACGACATGCGGAGTGCGTTTTCAGCCAGCGCGGTCACATGACACCTCAGATTGATGTGCCGTCTGGCTGAATATTTCACAATTCACCCAGCCTTTTTTGTCTTCCGATTTCATGGAATTCCGAGGTCGTTCAACTGATTTTGACCCCCCCCCCCCCACGCATGCTTTCCAAGCATACCGAACACCTAAAAAAACATATTTAGTCATTGCACGTAAACTGCGCGTCCAAATGACGTGCCCTCTCCTCGTGCACCTCAGGAATAATAATTAGGGTGTTTTCATGTTATTTTAAGTCATTCCGATGTATTTCGGCATGAATTTGACTGTAAAACCCATTTTTTGGCCATTTACGACACGAGGAGTGTGTTTTCAGCCATTGCGGTTACACGACACCTCAGATTGACATGCCGTTTGACCGACCATTTCACAATTCACCCACCCTTTGTTTTCATCCGATTTCATGGCATTATGAGGTTGTTCCTCCAGTTTCGACCACCCCACGTACATTTTTCAAGTGCACCAAAGAACAAAAAACAAATATTCAGCCGTGTCGCACAAACCGTGGGTCTGAATGACATGAAGTATCATCATTCACCTCATGAATAATAATTAGGGTGTTTTTGTGTGATTTCAAGTCATTCCGATATCGTTCGACATGTATTTGACCGTTAAACGCATGTTTTGTCCATTTACGACATGCAGAGTGCGTTTTCGGCCAGCGCGGTCACATGAAAACTCCAATTGGTGTGCAATCTAGCTGACCATTTCACAATTCACCCACCCATTGTTTTCTTCCAATTTCATGGAATTCTGAGGTCATTCGACTGGTTTTGACCACCCCACGAACGCTTTTCAAGCGCGCCAAACACCTAAAAATCTCATATTCAGTTGTGCCGTGAAAACCGCATGTCCGAAGGACGTGTAATCTTGTAATACACCTCAAAAATAATAATTAGGGTGTTTTCATGTGATTTGAAGTCATTATGATGTCGTTCGGAAAGCATTTGACCGTTAAACGCACGTTTTGGCCATTTAAGACACTTAGAGTGCGTTTTTGGGCAGCGCGGTCACACAACACCTCCGATTGACATGCCATCAGATTGACCATTTCAAAATTCACGCACCCTTTTTTTTCGTCTTATTTCATGGAAATATAAGGTCCTTCGGCCGGTTTTGACCCCCCCCCCCCACGCACGCTTTTTCAAGCGCGCCTAACACCTAAAAAACACATATTATGCCGTTTCATGCAAACCACGTGTCTGAATGATGTGTCGTATCCTCGTACAGCTCACAAATAATTATTAGGGTGTTTTTGTGTGATTTGAAGTCATTTTGATGTCGTTCGGCATGCAGTTGACCGTAAAATCCATGTTTTTGTCATTTGCGACACGCGGATTGCGTTTTCGGCCAGCGCGGTCACCCAACGCCTCTGATTAATGTGTCATCTAGCCGACCATTTCAAAATTCACCCACCATTTGTTGTCGTCTGATTTCATGGAATTATGAGGTCATTCAGCCGGTTTCGACCACCCCACACACGCTTTTCAAGTGCGACAAACACCTAAAAAACACATATTCAGCCATGCTGTGAAAACCTCGCATCCGAATGATGTTACATCTCCTCTTACACCTCAAGAATAATAATTAGGGTGTTTTTGTGTGATTTCAAGTCATTCTGATGTTGTTCTGCATTCATTTGACCGGAAAACACATGATTTGGCCATTTACGACATGCAGAGTGCGTATTCGGCCAGCGCGGTCACACAACACCTCCGATTAACGTGATGTCTAGCCTACCATTTTAAAATTCACCCACCCTTTGTTGTCATCTGATTTCATGACATTCCGAGGTCATTCGGCTGGTTTTGACCACCCTACGCACGCTTTTCAAGCGCACCAAACACCTAAAAACCACATATTCAGCCGTGCCGCACAACCCATGCATCTGAATGACGTTTGGTCTCCTCTTAAATCTCACAAATCATAATTAGGGTGTTTTCATGTGATTTCAAGTAATTCCGATGTTTTTCGGCATGCATTTGACCGTTAAATGCACGTTTTGGCCATTTACGACATGTGAAGTGTGTTTTCGGCCAGCGCGGTCACACGAAACCTTTGATTGATGTTCCATCTAGCCTGCTATTTCGCAATTCACCCACCCTTTGTTGTTGTCCTATTTCATGGCATTCCGAGGATTTTTGGCCGGTTTTGACCACCCCACGCATGATTTTCAAGCGCGCCAAACACCTAAAAAACACATATTCAGTCGTGCCGTGCAAACTACACATCCGAATGACATGTCATCTCCTCGGAGACCTCAAGAATAATAATGAGGGTTTTTTTGTGTGATTTCAAGTCATTTTTATGTCGTTCGGAATGCTTTTGATTGTTAAACGCATGTTTTGGCCATTTTTGACATGCGGAGTGCATTTTTGGCCAGCGCGGTCACAAGACACCTTCAATTGATGTGCCTTATGTCCTACTAGTTTACAACTCACACACCCTTTGTTTTCGTCCGATTTCATTTCATTCTGAGGTCATTCGGATGGTTTTGACCACCCCACACACGGTTTTCAAGTGCGCCAAACACTTAAAAACACATATTCAGCTGTGTCGTGCAAACCACATATCTGAATTACCTTTCGTCTTCTCGTACATCTCACGAATAATAATTAGGTTGTTTTTCTGTGATTTCAAGTAATTCTGATGTCCTTTGGCATGCATTTGACCGTTAAACACATGTTTTGGCAATTTACGACACGCATAGTGCGTTTTCAACCAGCCCGACCACACGACACCTCCGATTGACGTTCCATTTAGCCGACCATTTCAAAATTCACCCACCCTTTTCTTTCGTCTGATTTCATGGAATTCCGAGGTCGTTCGGCCAGTTTCGACCACCCCACGAATGCTTTTCAAGCGCTCCAAACACCTAAAAAACACATATTCAGCCATGTCGCGTGAACCGCATGTCTGAATGATGTTTTTTCTTCTCTTAGACCTCACGAATAATAATTAGGGTGTTTTCGTGTGATTTAAAGTAATTCAGATGTCATTCGGCATACAGTTGACCGTAAAACCCATGTTTTGGCCATTTACAACATGCAGAGTTCATTTTCGGCCAGCGCAGTCACATGACACCTCCGATTGACATACCGTTTGGACGACTATTTCACAATTCACCCACCCTTTGTTTTCGTCCAATTTCATAACATTCCGAGGTCGTTCGGCCGGTTTCGACCACCCCACGCATGCTTTTCAAGCGCACCGAAGACCTAAAAACACATATTCAGCCATGCAAACCACGCATCCGAATGACATGTTATCTCCTCTTACACCTCTCGAATAATAATTAGGTTTCTTTCATGTGATATCAAGTCCTTCTGATGTTGTTCGGCATGCATTTGACCGTAAAACCAATGTTTTGTCCATTTACGACACGCGGAGTGCATTTTCGTCCAGTGAGGTCAGATGACACCTCTGATGGACGTGCATTCTGGCTAACAATTTCGAAATTTACCCACCCTTTGTTGTCATCCGATTTCATGGAATTCTGAGGTCATTCGGCCGGTTTCGACCACCCCATAGATGCTTTTCAAGCTTGCCAAACACCTAAAAAACACATATTCAGTTGTTCCATGCAAACCATGCTTCTGAATGACATGACGTCTCCTCGTACACCTAAGGAATAATAATTATGGTGTTTTTGTGTGATTTCAAGTCATTCTGATGTCGTTCGGCATGCATTTGACCATAAAACGAATGTTTTGGCCATTTACGACACGCGGAGTGCATTTTCAGCTAGAATGGTCACACAAAACCTTTGATTGACGTGTCGTCTAGCCCACCATTTTACAATTCACCCAATGTTTATTGTCTTTTGATTTCACGGCATTCTGAGTTTGTTCGGCTGGTTTCGACCACCCCAGGCATGTTTTTCAAGCGTACCTAACACCTAAATAACACATATTCAGTCGTGACGCGCAAAACATGCATCCAAATGATGTGAAATCTCCTCGTACATCTCAAGAATAATAATTATGCTGTTTTCATGTGATTTCAAGCCATTCCAATGTTGTTCGGGATGCATTTGATCGTTAAACGTGTGTTTTGGCCATTTACGACACGCGAAGTGCATTTTCGCCCAGCGCGGTCACACAATACCACCGATTGACGTGCCGTCTAGCTGACTATTTCACAGTTCACCCACCCTTTGATGTTATCTGATTTCATGGCATTCAAAGGTCATTCGGCCAGTTTCGACCACCGCACCCATGCTTTTCAAGCGCGCCAAACACCTAAAAAACACATATTCTACCGTGTCGTGAAAACCGCATGTCCGAATGACATTCTGCCACCTCATACATCTCATGAATAATAATTAGGGTGTTTTTGTGTGATTTATAGACATTTATATGTTGTTCGGCATGCATTTGATCGTTAAACGCATGTTTTCGCCATTTAAAACATGGGGAGTGCGTTTTCAGACAACGAGGTCACACGACATCTCCGATTGACTTGTCGTCTGGCCGACCATTTCACAATTCACGCACCCTTTGTTTTCGTCTGATTTCGTTGCATTCTGAGGTCGTTCGGCTGGTTTCGACCACCCCACACATGCTATTCAAGCACACCAAACACCTAAAAAACACATATTCTGTTGTACCACGCAAACCGTGGGTTTGAATGATGTGTCATCCTTTCATACACCTCAAAAATAATAATTAGGGTGTTTTTGTGTGATTTCAGGTCATTCTGATGTCCTTCGTCATGCATTTGACCATTAAACGCAAGTTTTGGCCATTTACGACACGCAGAGTGTGTTTTTGGCCAGCACGGTCAAACGACACCTCCAATTGATGTGTTGTCTGGCCGACCATTTGAAAATTCACCCACCCTTTGTTGTTGTCCAATTTCATGGAATTATCAGGTCATTCGGCTGGTTTCGACCACCCCACGCACGCATTTCAAGTGCGCCAAACACCTAAAAAACACTTATTCAGTCGTGCCACGCTAACCGTTTTTCTGAATGACGTTCTGTCTCCTCGTACACTTCACGAACAATAATTCGGGTGTTTTCGTGAGATTTCAAGTCCTTACGATGTCGTTCTTCATGCATTTCACCGTTAAAAGCATGTTTTGGCCATTTACGACATGGGGAGTGCGTTTTCGGCCCGCATGGCCACACGAAAACTCCTATTGACATGCCATTTAGCCAAACATTTCAAAATTCACCCACCCATTGTTGTCGTCTGATTTCATGGCATTCTGAGGTGGTTCGGTTGGTTTCGACCCCCCCCCCCCCCACACATGCTTTTCAAACGCACCAAACACCTAAAAAATTCATATTCAACCGTACCGCACAAACCACGAGTCCGAATGACATTTTTTCTCCTTTTACACCTCATGAATAATAATTAGGGTGTTTTTTTGTGATTTTAAGTCATTCAGATGTCGTTCGGCATGCATTTGACCGTAAAACCCATGTTTTGGCCATTTACGACATGCAGAGTGTGTTTGCAGCCAGCATGGTCACACGACACCTCCTATTGACATTCTTTCTAGATTAACATTTCACAATTAACCCACCCTTAGTTTTCGTCTGATTTCATGACATTCTGATGTCGTTCGACTGGTTTCGACCACCCCATGCACGCTTTTCAAGCACGCCAGCCACCTTAAAAACACATATTTCGCCATGCCGCACAAACCGTGCATTCGAATGTCATGAAGTCTCCTCATACACCTTGAAAATAATAATTGGGGTGTTATCGTGTGATTTCAATTCATTCAGATGTCATTCGACATGCATTTGACCGTTAAACGCATGTTTGGGCCATTTACGACACACGAAGTGCATTTTCAGCCAGCACGGTCAAACGACACCTCCAATTGATGTGTCGTCTTGCTGACCATTTCACAATTCATCCACCCTTTGTTTTCGTCCGATTTCATGGAATTCCGAGGTTGTTCAGCCGGTTTCGACCACCCCACGCAGGATTTTCAAGGGCGACAAACACCCAAAAAACACATATTCCGATGTGCCACGCAAAACATGGGTCTAAATGATGTTTTATATCCTCATACACCTCACAGAAAATAATTACTGTGTTTTCGTGTGATTTCAAGTCATTCTGATGTCATTCGGCATACATTTGACTGTTAAACACATGTTTTAGTCATTTACGACATGCAGAGTTCGTTTTCGGCCAGTGCGGTCACACGACACCTCTAATTGACATGTTGTATGGCCGACCATTTCACAATTCACCCAACATTTTTTGTCGTTCGATGTCATGGAATTCTGAGGTCGTTCGGCCGGTTTCGACCACCCCATACACACTTTTCATGCACGCCAAACACCTAAAAAACGCATATTTAGTAGTGTTGTGCAAACCGTTCATCCGAATGATGATTCATCTCCTTCTACACCTCAAGAATAATAATTAGGGTGTTTTTGTGTGATTTTAGGACATTCTGATGTCGTTCGGCATGCATTTTACCTTTAAACGCATGTTTTGGCCATTTACGACACATGAAGTGTGTTTTCAGCTAGCACGCTCACAAAACACCTCTGATTGACGTGTCGTTTTGCATTCCATTTCACAATTCACCCACCCTTTGTTTTTATCCAATTTCAAGGCATTCTGAGGTCATTCGGCCGATTTCGACCACCCCACGCACGCTTTTCAAGCGCACCAAGCACCTAAAAAAACTTATTCTGCCGTGCCACACAAACCACGCGTCCCAATGATGTTTCGTCTCCTTTTACACATCAAGAATAATAATTAGGTTGTTTTCTTGTGATTTCAAGTCATTCCTATGTCTTTTGGCATGCATTTGATAGTAAAATCCATGTTTTGGACATTTACGACACGCAGAGTGCGTTTTTGGCCAGTGCGGTCACACGACACCTCCGATTGACATGTCGTCTAGACGACAATTTCACAATTCACCCACCTTTTATTGCCGTTCAATTTCAAGGAATTATGAGGTCATTTTTCTAGTTTCGACCACCCCACGCTCTCTTTTCCGGTGCGCCAAACAGCTAAAAAACACATATTCAGCCATGTTGCGCAAACCTCTTGTCCAAATGATGTAAAATCTCCTCGTACACATCATGATTAATAATTAGGTTGTTTTTGTGTGATTTCAAGTCCTTCCGATTTCGTTCGGCATGCATTTGACAGTTAAACACAAGTTTTGGCCATTTACGACACGCGGAGTGCATTTTCAGCCAGCGCGGTCAAATGACACCTCTGATTGACGCACCGTCTGGATGAACATTTCTAAATTCATCCATCCTTTGTTGTCGTCCAAATTTCATGGCATTTCGAGGTCGTTTAGCCAGTTTCGACCACCCCATGCACGCTTTTCATGTGCGCCAAACACCTAGAAAACACATATTCAACTGTGTCACAGAAACCACGAGTCCGATTGACGTGTCGTCTCCTCGTTCACCTCAAGAATAATAATTATTGTGTTTTCGTGTGATTCCAATTCATTCTGATGTCGTTCGGCATGCATTTGACCGTTAAACGCATGTTTTGGTCATTTACGACAAGCGGAGTGTGTTTTCGGCCAGTGCGGTCACACGACACCTACGATTGATATGCCGTCTGGCTGACCATTTTACAATTGACCCACCCATTGTTTTCGTCCAATTTTATGGCATTCCAAGGTCGTTCGGCCAGTTTTGACCACCCCACTCACACTTTTCAAGCGCGCCAAACACCTAAAAAACACATATTCAGCCGTGCAGCGCAAACTGCGTGTTTGAATGACGTGCCATATCCTAGTACACCTAACGAATAATAATTATGGTGTTTTCATGTGATTTCAAGTCATTATGATGTTGTTCGACATGCATTTGACCATAAACCCATGTTTTGGTCATTTACAATAGGCGTCGTGTGTTTTCAGCCATCGCGGTCACACAAAACCTCTGATTGACGTGTCTTCTGGCCGACCATTTCAAAATTCACCCACCCTTTGTTTTCATCCGATTTCATGGAATTCTGAGGTCGTTCAGCCGGTTTCGACCCCCCCCCCCCACGCACGCTTTTCAAGCACGCCAAACACCTAAAAAACACATATTCAGTCGTTCCGTGCAAACCGCGCATCAGAATGACGTGCCATCTCCTCATGCACCTCAAGAATAATAATTAGGTCATTTTTGTGTGATTTCAAGTCATTTTGATGTCGTTCGGCATGCATTTGACTGTAAAAACCATGTTTTGGCCATTTACGACATGAGGAGTGCGTTTTTGGCAAGTGTGGTCACACGACACCTCTGATTATTGTGTCGTCTAGCCGAACATTTCACAATTCACCCACCCTTTGTTCTCGTCCAATTTCATGGCATTTCGAGGTCGTTCGGCCGGTTTCGACCACCTCACGCACGTTTTTCAATTGCGCCACACACCTAAAAAACATATATTTAGTCGTGTCGTGCAAACCACGAGTCCAAATGATATGATGTATCGTTGTGCACCTCACGAATAATAATTAGGGTGTTTTCTTATGATTTCATGTCATTCTGATATCGTTCGACATGTATTTGACCATTAAACGCGTGTTTTGGCCATTTACAGCAAGCAGTGTGCGATTTTGGCCAGCGCGGTCATAGGACACCTCTGATTGACATGTCATCAACCCGACCATTTCACTATTCACCCACTATTTGGTTTCATCCTATTTCATGGCATTCCAAGGTCGTTCGGCTGGTTTCGACCACCCCACGCATGCTTTCCAAGCGATTTGAACACCTAAAAAACTCATATTCAGTCGTGCCGCACAAACCGCCCGTCCATATGACTTTTCGTCTCCTTGTACACCTCATGAATAATAATTAGGGTGTTTTCGTGTGATTTCAAGTCATTCTGATGTCGTTCGTCAAGCATTTGACCGTTAAACTCATGTTTTGTCCATTTACGACACGCGGAGTGCGTTTTCGGGCAGCACCGTCACACGACACCTCTGATTGACGTTCCATCTGGCTGACCATTTCACAATTCACCCACCATTTCTATTCGTCTTATTTCATGGGATACAAAAGTCGTTCGGCTGGTTTTGACCTCCCCATGCACGCCTTTTCAAGCGCACCAAACACCTAAAAAACACATATTCAGCTGTGTTTGGAAAACCGTGTGTCAAAATGACGTTCTGTCTCCTCGTACAGCTCAAGAATAATTATTAGGGTATTTGTTTGTGATTTAAAGTCATTTCGATGTTGTTCGGAATGCATTTGACCGTAAAAACCATGTTTTGGCCATTTACGACATGCAGAGTGCGTTTTCGGCAAGCGCAGTCACACGACACCTCCAATTGATGTGCCGTCTGGCCGACCATTTCAAAATTCACCCACCCTTTGTTGTTGTCCGATTTCATGGCATTCTGAGGCCGTTCGGTCGGTTTCAACCACCACACGCATGCTTTTTCAAGCAGGCCAAACACCTAAAAAACAGATATTCAGTCGTGCCCTGAAAACCGCACGTCTGAATGATGTTTTGTCTCCTCTAACACCACAAGAATAATAATTAGGGTGGTTTTCTGTGATTTCAAGTTAGTTTTATGTTTCTCGGCATGCATTTTACCATAAAACGCTTGTTTTGGCCATTTACGACATGCGGAGTGCGTATTTGGCCAGCGCGGTCACATGACACCTCCGATTGATGTGCCTTCTGGCATACCATTTAAAAATTCTCACACCCTTTGTTGTCGTCCAATTTAATGAAATTCAGAGGACGTTAGTCCGGTTTCGACCACCCCACGCACGCTTTTCAAGCGTGCCAAACACCTAAAAAACACATATTCAGTCGTGCTGTGCAACCCACACGTCTGAATTACGTTCCATATCATCTTACATCTCAAAAATAATAATTAGGGTGTTTTCATTTGATTTCAAGTCATTCCGATGTAGTTCGGCATGCATTTGACATTTAAACACATGTTTTGGCCATTTACGACCCACAGAGTGCGTTTTCGTCTAGCGCGGTCACACGACACCTACGATTGATGTGTCTTCTAGCCAACCATTTCACAATTCACTCACCCTTTTTTGTCGTCCGATTTCATGGAATTCTGAAGTCATTCTGCTGGTTTCGACCACCCCACACATGTTTTTCAAGCGCACCAAAGACCTAAAAAACATATATTCTACCGTGTCGTGAAAAACGCCTGTCCGAATGACGTGTCGTCTCCTAGTACACATGAAGAATAATAATTAGGGGGTTTTCATGTGATTTCAAGTCATTCTGATGTCGTTCTCCATGCATTTGACCGTTAAACACATGTTTTAGCCATTTATGACACGCAGAGTGCATTTTCGGCCAACGCAGTCACACAACACCTCCGATTGACGTGCCTTCTGGCCGACTATTTTACAACTCACCCACCCTTTGTTTTCATCCGATTTAATTTTATTCCGATGTTGTTCAGCTTGTTTCAACCACCCCACGAACGCTTATCAAGCACGCCAAACACCTAAAAAATACATATTCAGCTGTGATGCACAAACCGCGTGTCCAAATGACCTTTCGTCTCATCGTACATCTCACGAATAATAATTATATTGTTTTTGTGTGATTTCAAGTAATTATGATGTCATTTGGCATGCATTTAACCATTAAATTCATATTTTGGCCATTTACGACACCCATAGTGCGTTTTCGGCTAGCCCGGTCACACAACACCTCCGATTGATGTGCCTTTTGGCCGACCATTTCACAATTCACCACCCTGTTCTTTCGTCCGATTTCATGGATTTCTGAGGTCTTTCGGCCGGTTTCGACCACCCCATGCATGCTTTTCAAGCACGTCAAACACCTAAAAAACACATATTCAGCCGTACCGCACAAACCACACTCTGAATGATGTGTTGTCTACTCTTACACCTCACGAATAATAATTATGGTGTTTTTGTGTGATTTGAAGTTATTTAGATGTCGTTCGGCATGCAGTTGACCGTAAAACCCATGTTTTGGCCATTTACGACATGCGGAGTGCATTTTCAGCTAGCGCGGTCACACGACACCTCTGATTGACGTACCGTATGGCCGACCATTTCACAATTCACCCACCCTTTGTTGTCTTCCGATTTCATAACATTCTGAGGTCGTTCGGCCGGTTTCGACCACCCCACGCAAGCTTTTCAAGCGCGCCGAACACCTAAAAAACACATATTCAGTCGTTCCGCACAAACCGCATGTCCAAATGATGTGTCTTCTCCTATTACACCTCCCAAATAATAATTAGGGTGATTTCGTGTCATTTCAAGTCATTCTGATGTCCTTCGACATGCATTTGACCGTAAAACCCATGTTTTGGCAATTTACGACACACGGAGTGCGTTTATGGCCAACGCGGTCACATGATGCCTCCGATTGATGTGTCGTATGAACAACCATTTTAAAATTCACCCACCCTTTGCTACCGTCCGATTTCATGGCATTTCGAGGTCGTTCGGCCAGTTTTGACCACCCCACACACACTTTTCAAACGCGCCAAACACCTAAAAAACACATATTAAGCTGTGTCGTGCAAACCGCGCGTCTGAATGATGTGAAATATTTTTGTACACATCACGAATAATAGTTAGGGGTTTTTCATGTGATTTCATGTCATTCTGATGTCGTTCAACATGCATTTGACTGTAAAATGCATGTTTTGGCCATTTACGACACGCGGAGTGCATTTTCGGCCAGCGCGGTCACACAACACCTCTGATTGACGTGCCGTCTAGCCAACCATTTTACAATTC
Organism: Viscum album; assembly: GCA_963277665.1. NCBI lineage: Eukaryota > Viridiplantae > Streptophyta > Magnoliopsida > Santalales > Viscaceae > Viscum > Viscum album. The sequence continues at coordinate 195,487,420 of OY728127.1, forward strand.
ACCCACCCTTTGTTTTCGTTTCATTTTATGGCATTCTGAGTTCGTTCGACCAGATTCGACCACCCCATGCACGCTTTTCAAGCGAGCCAAACACCTAAAAAGCACATATTCAGCCGTGTCACGCAAATTGTGCTTCCGAATGATGTGACGCCTCCTCGTACATCTCAAGAATAATAATTAGAGTATTTTATTGTGATTAAAAGTCATTCCATTGTCGTTCGACATTCATTTGACCGTTAAACGCGTGTTTTGGCAATTTACGACACACGAAGTGCGTTTTCGGCCTGCACAGTCACACAACATCTCTGATTGACATGTCGTCTAGCTGACCATTTCACAATTCACCCACCCATTGTTGTCGTCTGATTTCATGGCATTCTATGTTCATTCAGCCAGTTTCGACCACCCCATCCATGCTTTTCAAGCTCCCCAAACACGTAAAAAACACATATTCAACCGTGCCGTGCAAACCACACATCTGAATGACATGTCGTCTCCTCGTACATATCATGAATAATAATTAGGGTGTTTTCGTGGGATTTAGAGTCATTCCAATGTCGTTAGGCATGCATTTGACTGTTAAACGCATGTTTTGGCCATTTATGACATGCAGAGTGCGTTTTCAGCCCACACGGTCACACGACACCTCCAATTGACAGGTTGTCTGGCCGACCATTTCACAATTCACACACCCTTTGTTTTCGTCTGATGTCATGGCATTCCTAGGTCGTTCGGCCGGTTTTGAGCACCCCACTCACGTTTTTAAAGCACTCCAAACACCTAAAAAATAGATATTCAGCCGTGCCACACAAACTGTGTGTCTGAATGATGTGGCATCTTCTCATACACCTCATGAATAATAATTAGGGTGTTTTTTTGTGATTTCATGTGATTCCGATGTCTTTAGGCATTCATTTGACCGTTAAACGCATGTTTTGACCATTTATGACACTCAGAGTGTGTTTTCAGCTAGCTCGGTCACACGACACCTCCGATTGATGTGCTATCTGGCTAACCATTTGAAAATTCACCCACCCTTTTTTCGTCCAATTTCATGGCATTACGAGGTTGTTCGGCCAGTTTCGACCACCCCACGCACGCTTTTCAAGCACGCCAAACACCTAAAAAACATATTTGGTCGTGCCGTGCAAACCATTGGTATGAATGACATTATGTCTCCTCATACACCTCACGTATAATAATTAGGGTGTTTTCGTGATATTTCAAGTCATTCCGATGTCGTTCGTCATGCATTTGACTGTTAAACACATGTTTTGGCCATTTACTACACGCGGAGTGAGTTTTCGGCCAGCGTGCTCACACGACACCTCTGATTGACGTTCCATGAGGCCAAAAATTTCACAATTCACCCCCACTTTGTTTTCGTCTGATTTCATGGCATTCCTAGGTCGTTCGACTGGTTTCGACCACCCCACACATGATTTTCAAGCGCCCCAAACACCTAAAAAACGCATATTCAACCGTGCAGCGCAAACCATGCATCTGAATGACATTTTGTATCCTTTTACACCTCACGAAAAATAATTAGGGTTTTTTCAAGTGATTTCATGTAATTACGATGTCGTTTGGCTTTCATTTGACCGTAAAACCCATGTTTTGGCCATTTACGACACATAGAGTGCGTTTTAAGCAAGCGCGGTCACACGATACCTCCGATTGACGTACTGTCTAGCTGACTATTTCACAATTAACCGAACCTTTGTTTTTTTCCTGATTTCATGGAATTGAAAGGTCATTCAGTCGGTTTCGACCACCCCACGCACGCTTTTCAAGCGTGCCAGACACCTTAAAAACAAATATTTAGATGTGCCACGCAAACCGCACATCTGAATGACATGTCGTCTCCTCTTACACCTCGTGAATAATAATTAGGGTGTTTTCATGAGATTTCAAGTCATTCTGATGTCATTCGTCATGAATTTGATCGTTAAACGCATGTTTGGGCCATTTACGACACGCTGAGTTCGTTTTTAGCCAGTGTGGTCACACGACACCTCCGATTGATGTATCGTCTGGCCGACCATTTCAAAATTCATCCACCCTGTGTTGTCATCCGATTTCATGGAATTATGAGGTCATTCGTCTAGTTTCGACCACCCCACACACACTTTTCAAGCGCACCAAACACCTAAAAACACGTATTCAGCTGTTCCGCACAAACCCCGTGTCCTAATGATGTTATGTTTCCTCTTACACCTCAAAAATAATAATTAGGGTGTTTTCATGTGATTTAAATTCATTCTGATGTCGTTCGACATGCATTTATCCGTTAAACGCATGATTTGGCCATTTACGACACGCGGAGTGCATTTTCTGCTAGTGCGGTCACACGACACCTCCGATTGACGTGTCATCTGAACGAACATTTTACAATTCACCCACCCTTTGTTGTCGTCCGATTTCATGGCATTCTGAGGTCGTTTGGCTATTTTCGACCACCCCATGCACGCTTTTCAAGCGCGACAAACACCTAAAAAACACATATTCAGCAGTTCCGCGCAAACTATGCGTCAAAATGATGTGTTGTCTCCTCTTACACCTCAAGAATAATAATTAAGGTGTTTTCGTGTGATTTCAGGTCATTCCGATGCCGTTCAGCATGCATTTAACCTTTAAAAGCATGTTTTGGCCATTTACGACACGCGGAGTGCGTTTTCAGCCAGCACGCTCACACAACACCTCCGATTGACGTGCCGTTTGGCCTACAATTTCACAATTCACCCACCCTTTGTTTTCATCCGATTTCATGGCATTCTGAGGTCATTAGGCTGGTTTCGACCACGCCCCACATGCTTTTCAAGAGCACTAAGCACCTAAAAAAAGTTATTCAGCCGTGTCGCGCAAACCGCATGTCCGAATGACGTGTAGTCTCCTCGTACACCTCACAAATAATAATTAGGGTGTCTTATTGTGATTTCAAGTCATTCTGATGTCGTTCGGCATGCATTTGACTGTAAAACCAATTTTTTGGCCATTTACGACATGCATAGTGCGTTTTCGGCCAGCGCGGTCACACGACACCTCTGATTGATGTGCCGTCTAGCCGAAAATTTCACAATTCACCCACCCTTTGTTGTTGTTAGATTTCAAGGCATTATGAGGTCATTCATCTAGTTTTGACCACCCCACGCCCGCTTTTCTGGCGCGCCAAACAGCTAGAAAACACATATTCAGCCGTGCCACGCAAACCGCGTGTCCGAATCATGTGACGTATCCTCGTACACCTCAAGAATAATAATAAGGGTGTTTTTGTGTGATTTCAAGTCATTCTGATGTCGTTCAACATGCATTTGACCATTAAACGCAAGTTTTGGCCATTTAAGACATGCAGAGTGCATTTTTGGCCAGTGCTGTCACACGACACCTCTGATTGATGTGCCGTATTTCTGACCATTTCACAATTAACCCACCCTTTGTTGTCATCTGGTTTCATGGCATTCCGAGGTCGTTCGGCTAGTTTCGACTACCTCACGCACGCTTTTCAATTGCACCAAACACCTAAAAAACACATATTCAGTCGTGTCGTGCAAACCGCGAGTCCGATTGATGTGTCGTCTCCTCGTACACCTCACAAATAATAATTAGTTTTTTTTCGTGTGATTCCAATTCATTTTGATGTCGTTCAGAATGCATTTGACCGTTAAATGCATGTTTTGGCCATTTACGACAAGAGGAGTGTGTTTTCGGCCAGTGCGGTCACACGAGACCTATGATTGACGTGCCTTCTGGCCGACCATTTCACAATTCACCCACCCTTTTTTGTCATCTGATTTCATGGCATTCCAAGGTCTTTCGGCCAGTTTCGACCACCCCAATCACACTTTTCAAGTGCGCCAAACACCGAAAAAACACATATTCAGCCGTGCAGCGGAAACCACGTGTCTGAATGAGGTGACATCTCCTCATACACCTCACAAATAATAATTATAGTGTTCCCATATGATTTCAAGTCATTCTAATGTCGTTCGGCATGGATTTGACCATAAAACCCATGTTTTGGCCATTTATGACACGCGGAGTGCGTTTTCGGCCAGCACGGTCACACGACAACTCCGATTGATGTGCCGTCTGGACGACCATTTCACAATTCACATATAATTTTGTTTTCATCCAATTTCATGGCATTCTGACATCGTTCAACTGGTTTCTACCCCCCCCCCCCATGCATGCTTTTCAAGCATTCCAAACATCTAAAAAACACATATTTAGTAGTGCCGTCCAAACCGTGAATCCAAATGATATTCCATCTCCTCGTGCACCTCACGAATAATAATTAGGGTGTTTTTGTGTGATTTCAAGTCATTCTGATGTCGTTCGACATGCATTTGACCATAAAACCCATGTTTTGGCCATTTACGACATGAGGAGTGTGTTTTCGGCCAGCGCGGTCATACGACACCTCTGATTGACATGTCGTCTAGCTGACCATTTCACAATTCACCCACCCTTTGTTTTCATCCGATTTAAAAGAATTCCAAGGTCGTTCGGCTGGTTTTGACCACCCCACACATGTTTTTCATGTGCACCAAACATCTAAAAAAACACAGATTCAAACGTGCCATGAAAACCATGGGTCCAAATGACATTATGTATCATCGTTCACCTGAATAATAATAATTAGGGTGTTTTCATGTGATTTTAAGTCATTCTGATATTGTTTGACATGTATTTGACCGTTAAACGCATGTTTTGGCCATTTACGACATGCGGTGTGCATTTTTGTCCAGCACGATCACCTGACACCTCTGATTGATGTTCCATCTACCCAACCATTTCACAATTCACCCACCCTTTGTTTTCATCTGATTTCTAGGAATTCCGAGGTCATTTGGCTGGTTTTGACCACCCCACGCATGCTTTTCAAGCGAGTCAAACACCTAAAAAACTCATATTCTGCTGTGCCACGCAAACCGCGCATCAGAATGACTTGTTATCTCCTCGTACACCTCAAAAAACATAATTAGGGTGTTTTCGTGTGATTTAAAGTCATTCTGATGTCGTTCGGCAAGAATGTGACCGTTAAATTCAAGTTTTGGCCATTTACGACACGCAAAGTGCATTTTAGGGTAGCGCGGCCACACGACACCTCCGATTGACGTTTCCTCTAGCCGACCATTTCAAAATTCACCCACCCTTTTTTGTCGTCTGATTTCACGGGATTCCGAAGTTGTTCGGATGGTTTTGACCTCCCCATGCACGCTTTTTCAAGCGCACCAAACACCTAAAAAACACATATTCAGTCGTGCCATGCAAACTGCGCATCCAAATGACGTTCCATTTCCTCGTACAACTCAAGAATAATTATTAGGGTGTTTTTAGGTGATTTAAAGTCATTCTGATGCCGTTCTTCATGCATTTGATCGTAAAACCCATGTTTTGGCCATTTATGACACGCGGATTGCCTTTTCGGCCACTGTGGTCACATAACACCTCTGATTGGTGTGTCATCTGGCCAACCATTTCAAAATTCACCCACCATTTGTTGTCATCCGATTTCATGGCATTCAGAGGTCTTTTGGTCGGTTTTGACCACCCCACGCACGCTTTTTCAAGTGGGCCAAACACCTAAAAAACACATATTTAGATGTGCCGTGAAAAACGTGCGTCCAAATGATGTTCTGTCTCCTCTCACACCTCATGAATAATAGTTAGGGTGTTTTCATGTGATTTCAAGTCATTTTGATGTTGTTAGGCATGCATTTGACCGTAAAATGCATGTTTGGGCCATTTACGACACGCGGAGTGCGTATTCGGCCAGCATGGTCACACGACACCTCCGATTGACATGCCTTCTAGACTAACATTTCAATATTCTCCCACCCTTTGTTGTGGTCTGATTTCTTGACATTCCGAGGTCATTTGGCCAGTTTCGACCACACCACACACACTTTTCAAGCGCGCCAAACAGCTAAAAAACACATATTCAGCCGTGCCGCACAACCCACACGTCCGAATGACGTGTCATCTCCTAGTACATATAACAAATAATAATTTGGGTGTTTTTGTGGGATTTCAAGTCATTCCGATGTTGTTCGGCTTGCATTTGACTGTTAAACGCATGTTTTGGCCATTTACGACATGCAGAGTGTGTTTTCAGCCAGCGCAGTCACACGTCACCTTCGATTGATGTGCCGTCTGGCCGACCATTTCTAAATTCACCCACCCTTTGTTGTCGTCCGATTTCATGGCATTCCGAGGTCATTCGGTTGGTTTCAAACACTCCACACATTCTTTTCAAGCGCGCCAAAGACCTAAAAAACACATATTTTGCCATACTTCGCAAACTGCATGTCTGAATGACATATCGTCTCCTCGTACACCTCAAGAATAATAATTAGGGGTTTTTTCGTGTGATTTCTAGTTATTCTAATGTCATTAGGCATGAATTTGACCGTTAAACACATGTTTTGACCATTTACAACACGTGGAGGGAATTTTCGGCCAGCGCGGTCACATGACACCACCGATTGATGTGCCGTCTGGCCGACCATTTCACAACTCACCCACCCTTTGTTGCCGTCCGATTTCATTTCATTCTGAGGTCATTCGGCTGGTTTCGACCACCCCACGCATGCTTTTCAAGCACGCTAAACACCTAAAACACACATATTCAGTCGTGTCATGCAAACCGCACGTCCCAATTACTTTTCGTCTCCTCGTACTTCTCATGAGTAATAATTAGATTGTTTTCGTGTGATTTCAAGTAATTCTGATGTCGTTCGGCATGCATTTGACTGTTAAACGCATATTTTGGCCTTTTACAACACACAGAGTGCGTTTTCAGCCAGCCCGGTCACGCAACACCTCCGATTGACGTGCCGTTAGGCCGACCATTTCACAATTCACCCACCCTTTTCTAACATCCAATTTCATGGAATCCTGAGGTCGTTCGGCCGGTTTCGACCACCCCACACACTCTTTTCAAGCGCGCCAAACACCTAGAAAACACATATTCATTCGTGTCGAGCAAACCATTGGTCCAAATGACGTTATGTCTCCTCATAAACCTCATGTATAATAATTAGGGTGTTTTCGTGAGATTTCAAGTCATTCTGATGTCGTTCGGCATGCATTTGACCGTTAAACACACGTTTTGGCCATTTACGACATGTGGAGTGCGTTTTTGGCCAGCGTGCTCACACGACACCTCCTATTGATGTCAAATCAGGTCAAAAATTTCAAAATTCACCCACACGTTGTTTTCGTCTGATTTCATGGCATTACGAGGTTGTTCGACTGGTTTCTACCACCCCACACATGATTTTCAAGCGCCCCAAACACCTAAAAAATGAATATTCAATCGTGCAGCGCAAACCATGCGTCTGAATGACATGTTGTCTCCTTCTACACCTCAAGAATAATAATTAGGGTGTTTTCATGTGATTTAATGTCATTCCGATGTCATTCGGCATGCATTTGACTTAAAACCCATGTTTTGGCCATTTACGACATGCAGAGTGCGTTTTCAGCCAGCACGGTCACATGACACCTCTGATTGACGTACTGTCTAGCTGACTATTTCACAATTAACCCACCCTTTGTTTTTGTCTGATTTCATGGCATTGAAAGGTCATTCAGCCGGTTTCGACCACCCCACGCATGCGTTTCAAGCGTGCCAGACACCTTAAAACACATATTTAGTTGTGCCATGAAAACCACGCATCTGAATGATATGTCGTATCCTCTTACACCTAGAGAATAATAATTAAGGTGTTTCGTGAGATTTCAAGTCATTCTGATGTAGTTAGGCATGCATTTGACTATTAAACGCATGTTTGGGCCATTTACGACACACTGAGTTCATTTTTAGCTAGCGCAGTCACACGACACCTCCAATTGATGTATTGTCTAGCCGAAAATTTCACAATTCATCCACCCTTTGTTGTTGTCCGATTTCATGGCATTCTGAGGTCGTTCGTCTAGTTTCAACCACCCCACGCACGCTTTTCAAGTGCACCAAACACCTAAAAACACTTATTCAGCTGTTCCGAACAAACCCCATGTCCGAATGATGTTATGTTTCCTCGTAAACCTCAAAAATAATAATTAGGGTGTTTTCATGTGATTTCAATTCATTCTGATGTCGTTCGACATGCATTTTTCCGTTAAACGCATGATTTGGCCAATTAAGACACGCAGAGTGCATTTTCAGCCAGCACGGTAACATGACACCTCCGATTGACGTGTCTTCTGGCCGACCATTTCACAATTCACCCACCCTTTGTTTTCGTATGATTTCATGGAATTCTGAGGTCGTTCGGCTGGTTTCAACCACCCCACGCATGCTTTTCAAGCGCGACAAACACCTAAAAAACACATAATAAGCAGTTCCGTGCAAACTGCACGTCCGAATGACGTGTCGTATCCTCGTACACCTCAAGAATAATAATTTAGGTGTTTTCGTGTGATTTTAGGTCATTCTGATGCCTTTCATCATGCATTTGACCTTTAAACGCATGTTTTGGCCATTTACGACACGCGGAGTGCGTTTTCAGCAGGCGCCCTCACACAACACCTCCGATTGACGTGCCGTCTGGACTACCATTTCACAATTCACTCACCCTTTTCTTTCATCCGATTTCATGCCATTTCGAGGTCATTCGGCTGGTTTCGACCATGCCACACACGCTTTTCAAGAGTGGCAAACACCTAAAAAAAGTTATTCAGTCGTGCCACACAAACCGCGTGTCCGAATGATGTGTAGTCTCATCGTACACCTCAAAAATAATAATTAGGGTGTCTTCTTGTGATTTTAAGTCATTCTGATGTCGTTTGGCATGCATTTGACTATAAAACTCATGTTTTGGCCATTTACGACATGCAGAGTGCGTTTTCGGCCAGCACGGTCACACGACACCTCCAATTGACGTGCCGCCTAGCTGAAAATTTCAAAATTCACCCACATTTTTTCGGTTCGATTTCAAGGCATTATGAGGTCATTCATCTAGTTTCGACCACCCCACGCTCGCTTTTCTGGCGCACCAAACAGCTAAAAAACACATATTCAGCCGTGCCACGCAAAATGCGCGTCCGAATCACGTGACGTCTCCTCGTACACCTCACGAATAATAATAAGGGTGTTTTTGAATGATTTTAAGTCATTCTGATGTCTTTAATCATGAATTTGACCGTTAAATGCAAGTTTTGGCCATTTACGACACGCAAAGTGCGTTTTCAGCCAGTGCGGTCACACGACACCTCTGATTGATGTGTCGTCTAGCTGACCATTTCACAATTCACCTACCCTTTGTTGTCATCCGATTTCATGGCATTCCGAGGATGTTCGGTCGGTTTCGACTACCCCACGCACGCTTTTCAATTGCACCAAACACCTAAAAAACACATATTCAGTCGTGTCGTGCAAACCGCGAGTCCGATTGACGTGTCATATCCTCGTACACCTCACGAATAATAATTAGTTTGTTTTCGTGTGATTCCAATTCATTTTGATGTCGTTCGACATGCATTTGACCATTAAACGCATGTTTTGGCCATCTACGATAAGAGGAGTGTGTTTTCGGCCAGTGCGGTCACACGAGACCTACGATTGACGTGCCTTCTGGCCGACCATTTCACAATTCACCCAACCTTTTTTGTCGTCCGATTTCATGGCATTCCGAGGTCGTTCGGCTAGTTTCGACCACCCCACTCACACTTTTCAAGCGCGCCAAACACCTAAAAAACAAATATTCAGCCGTGCAGTGCAAACCGCATGTTCGGATGAGGTGACATCTCCCCGTACACCTCACGAATAATAATTATGGTGTTTCCATATGATTTCAAGTAATTCTGATGTCGTTCGGCATGCATTTGATTGTAAAACCCATGTTTTGGCCATTTACGACACGCGAAGTGCGTTTTCGGCCAGCGCGGTCACACGACACCTCCGATTGATGTACCGTCTGGACGACCATTTCGCAATTCACCTAACATTTGTTTTCATCCAATTTCATGGCATTATGAGGTCGTTCAACTGGTTTCTACCCCCCCATGCACACTTTTCAAGCTTGCCAAACATCTAAAAAACACATATTCTGTCGTGCCACACAAACTGAGCATCCAAATGATATGCCATATCCTCGTGCACCTGACGAATAATAATTAGGGTGTTTTCGTGTGATTCAAAGTCATTCTGATGTCATTCGGCATGTATTTGACCGTAAAACCCATGTTTTGGCCATTTACGACATGAGGAGTGTGTTTTCGGCAAGCGTGGTCACACGACACCTCTGATTGACATGTCGTCTAGCCGACCATTTCACAATTCACCCACCCTTTGTTTTCGTCCGATCTCATGGAATTCCAAGGTCGTTCGTCTCGTTTCGACCACCCCACACATGTTTTTCATGTGCACAAAACACCTAAAAAAACATATTCAGACGTGCCGTGAAAACCATGGGTCCAAATGACATGAAGTATCATCGTTCACCTCACGAATAATAATTAGGGTGTTTTCATGTGATTTCAAGTCATTCCGATATCGTTCGGCATGTATTTGACCGTTAAACACATGTTTTGGCCATTTACGACATGCGGTGTGCGTTTTTGGCCAGCACGGTCACCTAACACCTCCGATTGACGTTCCATCTAGCCGACCATTTCACAATTCACCCACCCTTTGTTTTCATCCGATTTCATGGCATTCCGAGGTCGTTCGGATGGTTTTGACCACCCCACGCATGCTTTTCGAGCAAGTCAAACACCTAAAAAACTAATATTCAGTCGTTCCACACAAACCGCATGTCCGAATGACTTGTTGTATCCTTGTACACCTCACAAATAATAATTAGGGTGTTTTCGTGTGACTTTAAGACATTCTGATGTCGTTCGGCAAGCATTTGACCATTAAATTCAATTTTTGGCCATTTACGACACGCAAAGTGCATTTTAGGGTAGTGCGGTCACACGACACCTCCGATTGACGTGTCCTCTAGCTGACCATTTCAAAATTCACCCACCATTTTTTGTCGTCTGATTTCATGGGATTCCGAAGTCGTTCGGCTGGTTTTGACCTCCCCATGCACGCTTTTTCAAGCACACCAAACTCCTAAAAAACACATATTCAGCCGTGCTGCGCAAACCGCACTTCCCAATGACGTTCTGTTTCCTCGTACAACTCAAGAATAATTATTAGGGTGTTTTTAGGTGATTTAAAGTCATTCTAATGCCGTTCGTCATGCATTTGACCGTAAAACCCATGTTTTGGCCATTTACGACACGCGGATTGCCTTTTCAGCCAGTGCGGTCACATGACACCTATGATTGGCGTTCCGTATGGCCAACCATTTCACAATTCACCCACCCTTTGTTGTCGTCCGATTTCATGGAATTCAGAGGTCTTTCGGTCGGTTTCGACCACCCCACACACGCTTTTTCAAGTGGGCCAAACACCTAAAAAGAACATATTTAGACGTGCCGTGAAAAACATGCGTCCGAATGATGTTCCGTCTCCTCTCAAACCTCGTGAATAATAATTAGGGTTTTTTCCTGTGATTTCAAGTCATTCTGATGTTGTTTGGCATGAATTTGACCGTAAAACGCATGTTTGGGCCATTTACAACACGCAGAATGCATATTCGGCCAGCGTGGTCACACGACACCTCCGATTGACATGACTTCTGGACTACCATTTCAAAATTCTCTCACACTTTGTTTTCATCTGATTTCATGACATTCCGAGGTCATTCGGTCGGTTTTGACCACCCCATGCACGCTTTTCAAGCGCGCCAAACAGCTAAAAAACACGTATTCAGTCGTGCCGCACAACCCACGCGTCCGAACGACGTTTAATCTCCTAGTACATCTAAAAAATAATAATTTGGGTTTTTTTGTGTGATTTCAAGTCATTCCGATGTTTTTCGACATGCATTTGACTGTTAAATGCATGTTTTGGCCATTTACGACATGCAGAGTGCGTTTTTGGCCTGCGCGGTCAAACGTCACCTTCGATTGACGTGCCGTCTGACCGACCATTTCTGAATTCACCCAACCTTTGTTGTCGTTTGATTTCATGGAATTCCGAGGTCATTCGGTTGGTTTCAAACACCCCACACATTCTTTTCAAGCACGCCAAAGACCTCAAAAACACATATTCTGCCGTACTTCGCAAACTACATGTCTGAATGACGTGTCGTCTCCTCGTACACCTCAAGAATAATAATTAGGGGGGTTTTATTGTGGTTTCTAGTCATTATGATGTCATTCGGCATGCATTTGACCGTTAAACACATTTTTTGGCCATTTACAACACGTGGAGTGAATTTTCGGTTAGCGCGGTCACATGAAACCACCGATTGACGGGCCGTCTGGCCGACCATTTCACAACTCACCCACCCTTTGTTTTCGTCCGATTTCATTTCATTCTGAGGTCATTCGTCTAGTTTCGACCACCCCACACATGCTTTTCAAGCACACTAATCACCAAAAAAAACACATATTTAGTCGTGCCATGAAAACCGCACGTCCCAATGACTTTTTGTCTCCTCGTACTTACCATGAGTAATAATTAGATTGTTTTCGTGTGATTTCAAGTAATTCTGATGTCGTTCAACATGCATTTGACTGTTAAACACATGTTTTGGCCATTTACGACACGCAGAGTGCGTTTTCGGCCATCCCGGTCACACAACACCTCCAATTGACGTGCCGTTAGGCCAACCATTTCACAATTCACCCACCCTTTACTGACGTCTGATTTCATGGAATTCTGAGGTCGTTCGGCCGGTTTAGACCACCCCACGCAAGCATTTCATGCGCTCCAAACACCTAAAAAGCACATATTTAGTCGTGCCGCGCAAACCGCGCATCTGAATGATGTGTCGTCTTCTAGTAAACCTCAAGAATAATAATTAGGGTGTTTTTGTGTGATTTCAAGTCATTCAGATGTCGTTCCACATGCATTTGACTGTAAAAACATGTTTTGGCCATTTACGACACGCGGAGTGAATTTTCGGCCAGCGTGGTCGCACGACACCTCCGATTAACATACCGTATGGACGACCATTTCACAATTCACCCTTTATTTTCTGTCGTCTGATTTCATAACATTCCGAGGTCATTCGGTCAGTTTCGACCACCACACGCACGCTTTTCAAGCGCACCGAACAACTAAAAAACACATATTCTGTCGTTCCGTTCAAACCGCATGTCTGAATGACATGTCGTATCCTCTTAAAACTCTTGAATAATAATTAGGATGCTTTTGTGTGATTTAAAGTCATTCTGATGTCGTTCGACATGCATTTGACTGTAAAACCCATGTTTTGGACATTTACGACAAGCAGAGTGCGTTTTCGGCCAGCGCGGTCACATGACACCTTCGATTGTCATGTAGTCTAGCCAAACATTTCAAAATTCACCCACCCTTTTTTTATCCGATTTCATGGAATTCTGAGGTCGTTCGACCAGTTTCGACCACCCCACACACGCTTTTCAAGCGCGCCAAACACCAAAAAAACACATATTCTGCTGTGCTATGCAAACCGCACATCTTAATGATGTGACATATCCTTGTACACCTCAAAAAAAATAATTAGAGTGTTTTCATGTGATTTCAAGTCATTCCGATGTTGTTCGTCATGCATTTGACCGTAAAATGCATGTTTTGGCCATTTACGACACGCAGAGTGAGTTTTCAGCCAACGCGGTCACACAAAACCTCCAATTGACATGCCGTCTAGCAGACCATTTTACAATTCACCCACCCTTTGTTGTATTTCAATTTCATGGAATTCTGAGTTCGTTCGGCTGGTTTCGACCACCCCACACACGCTTTTCAAGCGCGCCAAAAACCTAAAAAACACATATTCATCCGTTCCGCGCAAACTGTGCGTCCGAATGATGTGACGTCTCCTCATACATCTCATGAATAATAATTAGGGTGTTTTCGTGTGATTTTAAGTCATTCTGATGTCGTTCAGCATGCATTTTACCGTTAAATGCATGTTTTGTCCATTTGTGACACGTAGAGTGCGTTTTCGGCCAGTGCAGTCACACAACACCTCCGATTGACGTGCCGTCTAGATGACCATTTCACAATTCACCCACCCATTATTGTTGTCTAATTTCATGGCATTAAAAGGTCATTCAGCCGGTTTTGACCACCCCATCCATGCATTTCAAGCGTGCCAAACACCTAAAAAACACATATTCAACCATGCCATGAAAACCGCGTGTCCGAATGACATGTCGTCTTCTCTTACATCTCATGAATAATAACTAGGGTGTTTTCATGTGATTTAGAGTCATTCCAATGTCTTTCGGTATGAATTTGACTGTTAAACGCATGTTTTGGCCATTTACGACATGCAGAGTGCGTTTTTGGCCAGCGCGGTCACACGAAACCTCTGATGACATACCTTCTGGCCTACCATTTCAAAATTCATCCACCCTTTGTTGTCGTCCGATTTCATGGTATTCTGAGGTTGTTCGGCCGGTTTCAACCACCCCACGCACGCTTTTCAAGCCCGCCAAACACCTAAAAAACACATATTTAGTCGTGCCATGAAAACCGTGAGTCTGAATGTTGTTTCTTCTTCTCGTACACCTCACTAATAATTATTAGGGTGTTTCTATGTGATTTCAGGTCATTCTGATGTCCATCGGCATGCATTTGACTGTTGAACGCAAGTTTTGGCCATTTATGAGATGAGGAGTGCGTTTTCGTCCAGCGCGGTCACACGACACCTCCGATTGACATGCCGTCTGGCCGACCATTTCACAATTCACCCATCCTTTTTTTTCTTCTAATGTCATGTAATTCCGAGGTCATTCCTCCGATTTCTTCCACCCCATGCATGCTTTTCAAGAGAGACAAACACCTAAAAAACACATATTCAGCCGTTCCACACAAACCATGGGTCTGAATGATATGTCATCTTCTCATACACTTCTCGAATAATAATTAGGGTGTTTTGTGCGATTTCAGGTCATTCCAATGTCTTTCGGCATTCATTTGACCGTTAAATGCATGTTTTGGCCATTTACGACACTCGAAGTGCATTTTCGGCCAGAGCGGTCACACGACACCTCTGATTGACTTGTTTTCCAACCGACCATTTTAAAATTCACCCATCATTTGTTGTCATCCGATTTCATGGAGTTACGAGGTCGGTCGGCCGGTTTCGACCACCCCACACATGCTTTTCAAGCGCACCAAACACCTAAAAAACACATATTCAGTCGTGCCACGCAAACCGTTGGTCCGAATGATGTTTTGTCTCCTCGTACACCTCACGTACAATAATTAGAGTGTTTTCGTGAGATTTCAAGTCATTCTAATATCGTTCGGCATGCATTTGACCGTTAAACACATGTTTTGGACATTTACAACACGTGGAGTGCGTTTTCGGCCAGCATGCTCACATGACACCTCCGATTGATGTTCCGTCTACCAAAAAATTTCACAATTCACGCACCCTTTGTTGGAGTCAGATTTCATGGCAATCCGAGGTCGTTCGACTGGTTTTGACTACCCCACACATGATTTTCAAGTGCACCAAACACATAAAAAATGCTTATTCAACCGTGCAGCGTAAACCATGCATCCGAATGACATGTTGTCTCCTTGTACACCTCAAGAATAACAATTAGGATTTTCTCGTGTGATTTCATGTCATTCCGATGTTTTTCGGCATGCATTTGACCATAAAACCCATTTTTTGGACATTTACGACACACAGAGTGCGTTTTCAGACAGTACGGTCACATGACACCTCCGATTGACATTCTGTCTGGCTGAATATTTCACAATTAACCCACCCTTTGTTTTCGTCCGATTTCATGGAATTCTGAGGTCGTTCGGCCAGTTTTGACCACACCACGCACGCTTTTCAAGCGTGCCATACACCTTAAAAACACATATTTAGCCATGGCGCACAAACCACGCGTCTGAATGACATGTCGTCTCTTCTTACACCTCACGAATAATAATTAGGGTTTTTTGGTGAGATTTCAAGTCATTCTGATGTCGTTAGACATGCATTTGACCATTAAACGCATGTTTGGGCCATTTACGACACGCGAAGTGCGTTTTTAGCCAGCGCAGTCACACGACACCTCCGATTGATGTATCGTCTGGCCGACCATTTCACAATTCATCCACCCTTTGTTGTAGTCCGATTTCATGGAATTATGAGGTCATTCGTCTAGTTTTGACCACCCCACGCACACTTTTCAAGCACACCAAATACCTAAAAAACACATTTTCAGCTGTTCTGCACAAACCCCGGGTCTGAATGATGTTCTGTTTCCTAATACTCCTCAAAAATAATAATTAGGGTGTTTTCATGTGATTTCAATTCATTCTGATGTCATTCCACATGCATTTTTCCACTAAACGCATGTTTTGGCCATTTACGACACGTGGAGTGTGTTTTCAGCCAGCACGGTCACACGACGTTCAATTTGGCCGACCATTTCACAATTCACCCACCCTTTGTTGTTGTCCGATTTCATGGCATTCTGAGGTCATTCGGCTAGTTTCGACCACCCCACGAACGCTTTTCAAGCGCACCAAACACCTAAAAAACACATATTCAGCCGTGCCACGCAAACTAGGTGTCCGAATGACGTTTTTTCTCCTCGTACACCTCAAGAATAATAATTAGGGTATTTTAGTGTGGTTTTAGGTCATTTTGATGTCATTCGGCATGCATTTGACCTTTAAACGCATGTTTTGGCCATTTACGACAAGTAGAGTGCGTTTTCAGCCAACGTGCTCACACGACACCTCAGATTGACATGCCGTATGGCCTAACATTTCACAATTCACCCACCCTTTTCTTTCGTCCAATTTCATGGCATTCTGAGGTCATTCGGCCAGTTTTGACCACGCTACACACGCTTTTCAAGCACCCCAAGCACCTAAAAAAACTTATTCAGCCGTGCCGCGCAAACCGCACCTCCGAATGACGTGTCGTCTCCTCATACACCTCAAGAATAATAATTAGGGTGTCTTATTCTGATTTCAAGTCATTCCGATGTCGTTCGGCATGCATTTGACTGTAAAACCCATGTTTTGGCCATTTACGACATGCAGAGTGCATTTTCGGCCAGCGCGGTCACACGACACCTCCGATTGACGTGCTGTCCAGCTGAAAATTTTAAAATTCACCCACCCTTTGTTGAAGTTCGACTTCAAGGCATTATGAGGTCATTCATCTGGTTTCGACCACCCCACGCTCGCTTTTCTGGCACACCAAACAGCTAAAAAACACATATTCAGTCGTGCGACGCAAACCGCATGTCCGAATGACGTGAAGTCTCCTTGTACACATCATGAATAATAATTAGGGTGTTTTTGTGTAATTTCAAGTCATTACGATGTTGTTCGGCATGTATTTGACCGTTAAACGCATGTTATGACCATTTACGACACACAGAATGCGTTTTCTGCCAGCACGGTCACACGACACCTCTGATTGATGCGCTGTCTGGCTGACCATTTCCCAATTCACCCATCCTTTGTTTTCATCAGATTTCATGGCATTCTGAGGTCGTTCGGCCAGTTTCGACTACCCCATGCACGCTTTTCAATTGGGCCAAACACCTAAAAAACACATATTCAGCCTTGCCGTGAAAACCGCAAGTCCGATTGATGTGTCGTCTCCTCTTACACCTCACGAATAATAATTAGTTTGTTTTACTGTGATTACAATTCATTTTGATTTTGTTCGACATGCATTTGACTGCTAAACGCATGTTTTGGCCATTTACGACAAGTGGAGTGCGTTTTTGGCCAGTGTGGTCACACAACACCTAAGATTGACGTGAGGTCTGGCCAACCATTTCACAATTCAGCCACCCTCTGTTGTCGTCCGATTTCATGGCATTCCAAGGTCGTTCGCCCAGTTTTGACCACCCCACTCACACTTTTCAAGCGCGCCAAACACCTAAAAAACACATATTCAGCTGTGCAGCGCAAACCGCGTGTCCGAATGACATGCCATCTCCTCGTACACCTCACGAATAATAATTATGGCGTTTTCATATGATTTAAAGTCATTATGATGTTGTTCGGCATGCATTTGACCGTAAAACCCATGTTTTGGCCATTTACGACAGGAGGAGTGTGTTTTCGGCCAACGTGGTCACACGACAACTCCGATTGACGTGACGTCTGACCGAACATTTCAAATTTCACCTACCCTTTTTTTTGTCCAATTTCATGGCGTTCTGAGGTCGTTCATCCGGTTTCTACCCCCCCCCCCACACACTTTTCAAGCGCGCCAAACAACTGAAAAATACATATTCAGTCCTGCCGTGCAAACCGGGCATCCAAATGATATGCCATCTCATAGTGCACCTCACGAATAATAATTAGGGTGTTTTCATGTGATTTCAAGTCACTCTGATGTTTTTCGGCATGCATTTGACCGTAAAACCCATGTTTTGGCCATTTAAGACATGAGGAGTGTGTTTTCAGCCAGCACGGTCACATGACACCTCTGATTGACGTGATGTCTAGCCGACCATTTCACAATTCAGCCACCCTTTGTTTTCATCTGATTTCATGGAATTCCAAGGTCGTTCGGCTGATTTCAACCACCCCACACACGTTTTTCAAGTGCGCCAAACACCTAAAAAACACATATTCAGACATGTCGTGCAAACCATGTGTCCAAATGACATGACGTATCATCGTACACCTCACGAATAATAATTAGGGAGTTTTTGTGTGATTTAAAGTCATTTCGATATCGTTCGTCATGTATTTGACCGTTAAACGCATGTTTTGGCCATTTACGACATGTGTTGTGCGTTTTCGGCCAGCACGGTCACATGACACCTCCGATTGATGTGCCATCTAGCTGAACATTTGAAAATTCACCCACCCTTTCTTTTCATCCGATTTCATGGCATTCCGGGGTCGTTCGGCTGGTTTCAACCACCCCATGCACGTTTTTCATGTGAGTCAAACACCTAAAAAACTCATATTCAGGCATGTCACACAAACCATGCGTTCGAATGACTTTTTGTCTCCTAGTACACCTCACGAATAATAATTAGGGTGTTTTCATTTGATTTCAAGTCATTCTGATGTCGTTCGGCAATCATTTGACCGTTAAACTCATGTTTTGGCCATTTACAACATGTGGACTGCATTTTAGGGAAGCGCGATCACACGAAACCTCCGATTGACGTGTCCTCTGGCCAAACATTTCAAAATTCACCCACCCATTTTTGTCGTCTGATTTCATGGGATTCCGAATTCGTTCGGCTAGATTCGACCTCCCCACACATGCTTTTTCAAGCGCACCAAACACCTAAAAAACACATATTCATCCATACCGTGCAAAGAGCGCATCCAAATGACATTTTGTCTCCTCATACAGCTCAAGAATAATTATTAGAGTGTTTTTCGGTGATTTCAAGTAATTCCAATGTCGTTCGGCATGCTTTTGACCGTAAAACCCATGTTTTGGCCATTTACGACACACAGATTGCGTGTTCGGCCAGCGCGGTCACACAAAACCTCTGATTGGCATGTTGTCTGGTCGACCATTTCACAATTCACCCCCCTTTGTTGTCGTTGGATTTCATGGCATTCCGAGGTCTTTCGGTAGGTTTCGACCACCCCATGCACGCTTTTTCAAGTGGTCCAAACACCTAAAAACACATATTCAGCCGTGCCATGAAAAACGTGTCTCCGAATGATGTTATGTCTCCTCTTACACCCCAGGAATAATAATTTGGGTGTTTTCGTGTGATTTCAAGTCATTTGGATGTTGTTCGGCATGCATTTGACCGTAAAACGCATGTTTGTGCCATTTACGACATGCGGAGTGCGTATTTGGCCAGCATGGTCACACGACACCTCCGATTGATGTGCCTTCTGGACTACCATTTCAAAATTCTCCCACCCTTTGTTTTCGTCCGATTTCAAGACATTCTAAGGTCGTTCGGCCGGTTTCGACCACCCCACGCATGGTTTTCAAGCACGCCAAACACCTAAAAAACACATATTCAGCCGTTTCGCGTAACCCACGTGTCCGAATGACGCGCCATCTCCTCATACATCTAACAAATAATAATTAAGGTGTTTTCGTGTGATTTCAAGTCATTCCGATTGACGTGTCGTTAGGCCAACCATTTCACAATTCACCCACCCTTTTTACATCCAATTTCAGGGAATTCCGAGGTCGTTTGTCCGGTTTCGACCACCCCACACATGCATTCATGTGCGCCAAACCCCAAAAAAGCACATATTCAGCCACGATGCACAAACCGCGCATCTGAATGATGTGTCGTCTTCTCTTACACCTCACGGATAATAATTAGAATGTTTTCAAGTGATTTGAAGTCATTCAGATGTCGTTCGGCATGCATTTGACCGTAAAAACCATTTTTTGGCCATTTATGACATGCGGAGTGCATTTTCAGCTAGCACGGTCACACGACACATCCTATTAACGTACCGTATGGCCAACCATTTCACAATTCACCCTCCCTTTGTTTTCGTCTGATTTCATAACATTATGTGGTCATTCGGCTAGTTTCGACCACCCCACACACGCTTTTCAAGCGCACCGAACAACAAGAAAACACATATTCTACCTTGCCGTGCAAACCACACATCCGAATGACTTTTAGTCTCCTCTTACATCTCTAAAATAATAATTAGGGTTCTTTTGTGTGATTTAAAGACATTCTGATGTCGTTCGGCATGCATTTGACCGTAAAACCCATGTTTTGGCCATTTACGACAAGCGGAGTGCGTTTTCAGCCAGCGCGGTCACATGACACCTCTGATTGACATGAAATCTGGCCAACCATTTCAAACTTCACCCACCCTTTGTTTTCATCCAATTTCATGGCATTCCGAGGTCGTTCATCCGGCTTCGACCACCCCACACATGCTTTTCAAGCACGCCAAACACCTAAAAAACACATATTCAGTTGTGCCATGTAAACCGCGCGTCTGAATGACGTGCCGTCTCCTATTACACCTCAAGACTAATAATTAGAGTGTTTTCGTGTGATTTCAAGTCATTCCGATGTTTTTCGTCATGCATTTGACCATAAAATGCATATTTTGGCCATTTACGACATGCGGAGTGAGTTTTTTGCCAGCGCGGTCACAGAACACCTCCGATTGACGTTCTGTCTAGCCGAAAATTTTAAAATTCACCCACCCTTTGTTTTCGTTAGATTTCATGGCATTCTGAGTTCGTTCGGCCAGTTTCGACCACCCCACGCACGCTTTTCAAGTGTGCCAAACACCTAAAAAAACATATTCGGCCATGCCTCGCAAACCGTGCATCCGAATGTTGTGACGTCTCCTCATACATATCAAGAATAATAATTAGGGTGTTTTTGTGTGATTTCAAGTCATTCCGATGTCGTTCGACATGCATTTGACCGTTAAACGCATGTTTTGTCCATTTGTGAGACGCAGAGTGCATTTTCGGCCAGCGCGGTCACACAACACCTCCGATTGACGTGTCGTTTGGCTGACCATTTCAAAATTCACCCACCCTTTGTTGTTGTCTGATTTCATGGCATTCCAAGGTCGTTCGGCTGGTTTTGGCCACCCCACCCACGCATTTCAAGCGTGCCAAACACCTAAAAACATATATTCAACCGTGCTGCAAAAACAGTGTGTCCGAATGACATGTTGTCTTCTCTTACATCTCATGAATAATAATTAGGGTGTTTCCATGTGATTTAGAGTCATTTAAATGTTGTTCGGTATGAATTTTACTGTTAAACACATGTTTTGGCCATTTATGACATGCAGAGTGCGTTTTTGGCTAGTGCGGTCACACGAAACCTCTGATGACATGCCATCTGGCGTACCATTTCAAAATTCATCCACCCTTTGTTATCATCCGATTTCATGGAATTCTGTGGTCGTTTGGCTGGTTTCGACCACCCCATGCACGCTTTTCAAGCGTGCCAAACACCTAAAAAACAAATATTTAGCAGTTCCATGCAAACCGTGGGTCTGAATGATGTGTCATATTCTCGTACACCTCACGAATAATAATTAGGGTGTTTCTATGTGATTTCAGGTCATTCCGATTTCCTTCGGCATGCATTTGACCGTTAAACGCATGTTTTGGCCATTTACGACACACGGAGTGCGTTTTCAGCCAGCGCAGTCACACAACACCTCCGATTGACATGCCATATGGCTGACCCTTTCACAATTAACCCAACCTTTGTTGTCTTCCAATTTCATGTAATTCTGAGGTTGTTCTTCCAGTTTCGTCCACCCCACGCACGCTTTTCAAGCGCGCAAAACACCTAAAAAACACTTATTCAGCCGTGTTGTGAAAACCGAAAGTCTGAATGACATTTCCTCTCCTCCTACAGCTCATGAATAATAATTAGGGTGTTTTTGTGTGATTTCAAGTCATTATGATGTTGTTCGGCATACATTTGACCGTAAGACCCATGTTTTGGCCATTTACGACACGCAGAGTGCATTTATGGCCAATGCGGTCACATGACACCTCTGATTGAAGTGCCGTCTAGCCGACCATTTCATACGTTTACCCACCCTTTGTTTTCATTCGATTTCATTCCATTCTGAGGCCGTTCGGCTGGTTTTGACCACCCCACACTCGCTTTTCATGCACGCCAAACACCTAAAAAACACATATTCAGCCATGCCATGCAAACCGCACATTTGAATGATGTTTCGTCTCCTCGTACACCTCATTGATAATAATTAGGGAGTTTTCTTGTGATTTCAAGTCATTTAGATGTTGTTCGGCATGCATTTTACCGTTAAACACATGTTTTGGCCATTTACGACACACAAAGTGTGTTTTAGGGAAGTGCGGTCACAGGAAACCTCCGATTGACGTGTCCTCTGGCCGACCATTTCAAAATTCACCCACCATTTTTTTTCGTCTTATTTCATGGGATTCTGAAGTCGTTCGGCTAGTTTCGACCTCCCCACGCATGCTTTTTCAAGCGCACCAAACACCTAAAAAACACATATTCAACCGTGTCGTGCATACCGCCCATCCAAATGATGTTTCGTCTCCTCGTACATCACAATAATAATTATTAGGGTGTTTTTAGATGATTTTAAGTAATTCCGATGTCGTTCAGCATGCATTTGACCGTAAAACCCATGTTTTGGCCATTTACGACACGCAGATTGCGTTTTCGGCCAGTGCGGTCACACGACACCTCTGATTGGCGTCCCGTCTGTCCAACCATTTCACAATTCACCCCCTTTGTTTTTTGTTCGATTTCATGGTATTCCGAGGTATTTCGGCCCGTTTCGACCACCCCATGCACGCTTTTTCAAGTGGGCCAAACACTGAAAAAACACATATTCAGTCGTGCCGTGAAAACCGCATGTCCAAATGATGTTCCGTCTCCTCTTACACCTCAAGAATAATAATTAGGGTGTTTTAGTGTGATATCATGTCATTTTGATGTTGTTCAACATGCATTTGACTGTAAAATGCATGTTTGGGCCATTTACGACATGCGGAGTGCGTATTTGGCCAGCGTGGTCACATGACACCTCCGATTGATGTTCCTTCTGGACTACCATTTCAAAATTTTCCCACCCTTTGTTTTATTCCAATTACATGACATTACGAGGTCGTTCGGCCGGTTTCGACCCCCCCACGCACACTTTTAAAGCACGCCAAACACCTAAAAAACACATATTCATCCGTTCCGCAAAACCCACGCATCTGAATGACGTGTCATCTCCTTGTACATCTAAAAAATAATAATTAGGGTGTTTTCGTGTGATTTCAAGTCATTCCAATGTTGTTCAACATGAATTTGACAGTTAAATGCATATTTTGGCCATTTACGACATGCAGAGTACGTTTTCGGCCAGCGCAGTCACACGACACCTTCGATTGACATGCCATCTGGACGACCATTTCTGAATTCACCCACCCTTTGTTGTTGTTCGATTTCATGGCATCCCGAAGTCATTCAGTTGGTTTCTACCACCCCACACATTCTCTTCAAGTGCGCCAAAGACCTAAAAAACACATATTCTGCCGTGCTTTGCAAAATACATGTCTGAATGACGTGTCGTCTCCTCATACACCTCAAGAATAATAATTAGGGGTTTTTCGTGTGATTTCTAGTCATTCTGATGTCATTCGGCATGAATTTGACCATTAAACACATGTTTGGGCCATTTACAACACATGGAGTGAATTTTCGGTTAGCACAGTCACATGACACCACCGATTGACGTGCCGTCTGGCCGACTATTTCACAACTCACCCACCCTTTGTTGTCGTCCGATTTCATTTCATTCCGAGGTCATTCGGCTGGTTTCGACCACCCCATGCATGCTTTTCAAGCATGCTAAACACCTAAAAAACACATATTCAGACATACCGTGCAAACCGCACGTCCCAATGACTTTTCGTCTCCTCATACTTCTCATGAGTAATAATTAGACGGTTTTCGTGTGATTTCAAGTAATTCTGATGTCGTTCGGCATGCATTTGACTGTTAAACGCATGTTTTGGCCATTTATGACACACAGAGTGCGTTTTCGGCCATCCTGGTCACACAAAACCTCCAATTAACATGCCGTTAGGCTGAACATTTCACAATTCACCCACCCTTTGCTGATGTCCGATTTCATGGAATTCTAAGGTCGTTCGGCCAGTTTCGACCACCCCACGCATGCATTTCATGCGCGCCAAACACCTAAAAGGCACATATTCAACTGTGCCGCGCAAACTGCACATCTGAATGATGTGTCGTCTTCTAGTACACCTCAAGAATAATAATTAGGGTGTTTTCGTGTGATTTCAAGTCATTCAGATGTCGTTCGGCATGCATTTAACCGTATAAGCCATGGTTTGGCCATTTACGACACGCGAAGTGCATTTTCGGCCAACGCGGTCACACGACACCTCTTATTAACGTACTGTATGGCCGAGCATTTCACAATTCACCCTCCCTTTGTTTTCGTCTGATTTTATAACATTCTAAGGTCATTAGGCTAGTTTCGACCACCCCACACACGCTTTTCAAGTGCACCGAACAACTAAAAAACACATATTCTGCCGTGCCGTGCAAACCACTCATCTGAATGACGTTTCGTCTCCTATTACACCTCCTGAATAATAATTAGGGTTTTTTTGTGTGATTTAAAGTCATTATGATGTCGTTTGGCATGAATTTGACCGTAAAACCCTTGTTTTCGCCATTTACGACAAGCGGAGTGCATTTTCAGCCAGCGCAGTCACATGACACCTCCGATCGACATGCTGTCTGGCCAAACATTTCAAACTTCACCCACCCTTTGTTTTCATCCGATTTCATGGAATTCCGAGGTCATTCGGCCGGTTTCAACCACCCCACACACGCTTTTCAAGCACGCCAAACACCTAAAAAACACACATTTAGCTGTGCCGTGCAAACCGCACATCTGAATGATGTGACGTCTCCTCTTACACCTCACGAATAATAATTAGAGTGTTTTCATGTGATTTCAAGTCATTCCAATGTTGTTCATCATGCATTTTACCATAAAATGCATGTTTTGTCCATTTACCACAGGCAGAGTGAGTTTTCAGCTAGCGCGGTCACACAACACCTCCGATTGACATGTCGTCTAGCCGACCATTTTACAATTCACACACCCTTTATTGTCGTTCGATTTCATGGAATTATGAGTTTGTTTGGCCGGTTTCGACCACCCCACACACGCTTTTAAAGCACGCCAAACACCTAAAAAAATTATTCAGTCGTGCCGCACAAACCGTACGTCCAAATGTTGTGACGTCTCCTCGTACATATCAAGAATAATAATTAGGGTGTTTTCGTGTGATTTTAAGTCATTCCAATGCCGTTCGGCATGCATTTGACTGTTAAATGCATGTTTTGTCCATTTATGACACGCAGAGTGTGTTTTCAGCCAGTGCGGTTACACAACACCTCCGATTGATGTGTCGTTTGGCTGACCATTTCACAATTCACCCACCCTTTGTTGTTGTCTGATTTCATGGTATTCCAAGGTCGTTCGGCCGGTTTTGACCACCCCACCCACGCATTTCAAGCGTGCCAAACACCTAAAAACACATATTCAACCATTTCGCGCAAACTGCGTGTCCGAATGACATGCCGTCTTCTCTTACATCTCACAAATAATAATTAGGGTGTTTTCATGTGTTTTAGAGTCATTTAAATGCTGTTCGGTATGAATTTGACTGTTAAACGCATGTTTTGGCCATTTATGACATGCAGAGTGCATTTTTGGCCAGTGCGGTCACACGAAACCTCTGATGACATGCTTTCTGTCCTACCATTTCAAAAATCATCCACCCTTTGTTGTCGTCCGATTTCATGGCATTCTGTGGTCATTCGGTCGGTTTCGACCACCCCATGCACGCTTTTCAAGCACGCCAAACACCTAAAAAACACATATTTAGTCGTGCCATGCAAACCGTGGGTCTGAATGATGTGTCATATTCTCATACACCTCACGAATAATAATTAGGGTGTTTCTATGTGATTTCAGGTCATTCCGATGTCCTTCGGCATGCATTTGACCGTTAAATGCATGTTTTGGCCATTTACGACACGCAGAATGAGTTTTCAGCCAGCGTGGTCACACAACACCTCCGATTGACATGAAATATGGCCGACCTTTTCACAATTCACCCAAACTTTGTTGTCTTCCAATTTCATGTAATTCTGAGGTCGTTCTTCCGTTTTCGTCCACCCCACGCACGCTTTTCAAGCGCGCCAAACACCTAAAAAACACATATTCAGCCGTTCTGTGCAAACCACATGTCTTAATGACATGTCATCTCCTCGTACACCTCAAGAATAATAATTAGGGTGTTTTTGTGCAATTTCAAGTCATTATGATGTTGTTCGACATGCATTTGACTGTAAGACCCATGTTTTGGCCATTTATGACACACAGAGTGAATTTACGGCCAACGCGGTCACATGACACATCCGATTGATGCGCCGTCTAGCCAACCATTTCATAATTTTACCCACCCTTTTTTGTCGTTTGATTTCATGCCATTCTGAGGTCGTTCGGCTGGTTTTGACCACCCCATGCTCGCTTTTCATGCGCGCCAAACACCTAAAAAACACATATTCAGCCATGCCGTGCAAACCGCGCATTTGAATGATGTTCCGTCTCCACGTACACCTCATGGATAATAATTAGGGTGTTTTCTTGTGATTTCAAGTCATTTAGATGTTGTTCGGCATGCATTTTACCATTAAACACATGTTTTGGCCATTTACGACACGCGGAGTGCGTTTTTGGCCAACGCGGTCACATGACACCTCCGATTGATGTGAAGTCTAGCCGACCATTTCACAATTCACCCACACTTTATTTTAGTATGATTTTATGTCATTCTGAGTTCGTTTGGCCTGTTTCGACCACCCCACACTCGCTTTTCAAGCGCGCCAAACACCTAAAAACACATATTCAGCTATGCTGCATAAACCGCACGTCTGAATGACATGTCGTCTCCTTGTATAGCTCATGAATAATAATTAGGATGTCTTAGTGGGATTTCAAGTCATTGCAATGTCATTCAACATGCATTTGACCATCAAACGCATGTTTTTTCCATTTACGACACACAGAGTGCGTTTTCTACCATCACAGTCACTCGACACCTCCGATTTACATGCCGTCTAGCTGAACATTTCAAAATTCACCCACCCATTGTTTTTTTTCTGATTTCATGGCATTCCGAGGTCTTTAGGCCAGTTTCAACCACCCCGCGCACACTTTTCAAGCGCACCAAACACCTAAAAAATAGATATTCAGTCGTGCTGTGAAAACTGCACATCATAATGACGTGCCCTCTCCTCGTACTCCTCAAGAATAATAATTAGGGTTTTTTTGTGTGATTTAAAGTCATTAAGATGTTTTTCGACATGAATTTGACCGTAAAACCCATGTTTTGGCCATTTACGACACGCGGAGTGCATTTTCGGCCAACGTGGTCCCACGACACCTCTGATTGACATGTCATTTGGCCGACCATTTCAAAATTCACTCAGCCTTTGTTGTTGTCCGATTTCATGGCATTCCGAGGCCATTAGGCCGGTTTCGACCACCCCACGCACGCTTTTCAAGCGCGCTAAACACCTAAAAAACACATATTCAGCCGTTCCGTGAAAACCACACGCCTGAATGACGTGATGTCTCCTTTTATAAATCATGAATAATAATTAGATTGTTTTCCTAAAGTATATACACAATCTGAATGCGTTTGGTTGGTTTTCCATGTGCCAGTTGTTGTTTTTACTTAAAATGTTGTCCATTTCAAAGAAAAGTGAGGCACTTTGAGTGGTGCCGGCCACACCGCACCTCAAATTGAGGCGGGGTTGACTTGTACATGTCAAAAATGACCCATGGATCACTGTACTAATGTTTCAATAGAATCAAAATGCATTTGGTCGGTTTTATGTATGCCAATTGTTGTTTTCACTTAAAATCTTGTCCATTTCTAATAAAAGTGACACAGTTTGAGTGGTGCCAGCCACACCGTGCCTCAGATTGGGTCGGGGTTGACTCGTACACATAAAAAATGACCCATGGATCATTTTTCTAATGTATCAAAACAATTTGAAAGAATTTGGTCAGTTTTCTGTATGCTAGTTGTTTTTACTTATGAGAGTATTCATTTTAAACAAATGAAAGACACTTTGAGTGGTACCGGCCACACCGTTCCTCGGATTGAGTCAGGTGGGGGGGGGGATGTCCGAGGTCCAGGTAGGAGTGTGGGGGGCTGTCCAGGGTCCAATAAGGAGGGTGGGTAATATATCTAAAACTCTATCTAGGTATCATACATCGAATTCTGACAGGACTGAAAACCACCATGGGGTGTCGTCATGGAGCATGGCCAAATCACGACATTACCGCAGCGTGACCACGGCATGACCGCGACGTGTTGGCCCGGTCCAGCGACATCCGCGAGGCAACATCTTCTAGCTAGGATTCCAAATAAATCCTATGTAGTTGTCCTTCACAATATAGAAACTGATCTTATGTTATAAAAAACAGACACTTTATTCAGGATTGTGGTATGATAAAGATATATGTTTTATATTAATTATTTTTAAAATTGGTACAAGGTAGTTGAAACTACTAAATGAGAGTCAAATTATCACACACTAAACTATCACTATGAGTTTTCACAGACAGCGCACCTCCGTTGGAGGGGTATTATTATAAAAACATGACTTAATTTATCAAATGAAACAATTATATTAAAGAAAACATATTCAAGATATAAAATTCAATATAATTAAGCAGAATTAAGAAAGAAGCTAAATTCAATTTAAAGAATTCTTAAAATAAAGAGGCTTCCATATTTGGTAAAAAATAAAGTGTTATACTGAATTCAAAAATATCCATACCAGACTAAAAAACCAGGTTAAAAATTAAAGAGTTATACAAAATTCAAAAATGTAATGGATCAATCTGCCCCTGATCCCCATCACCATCACCACTGTCATCATCAGCCTCATCCTCACTACCATCTCTGTCCTCGTCATCGTCCCCATAATCATACTCATCCTCTCCCTTGGCACCATATTTGCCCTCGGCCCCATCCTCGCCCTCGGCCCCATCCTCACCCTTGACCCCATCCTCACCCTCGTCCACATCCTCATCCTTTCCCCCCATCCTCTTCAGCATCCTCATCATCACTAGGAATGTTATCATCTTGACCGCCACTAGAAATGTTTCCTGGTGGATTGGATAATGCACCCATCGACGTCATATATGTATGACAAGACACGATTTCCTCTGGTGGAAGTGACAAAGATAAATCTTTGATCAGTTGCATAAATTATTTCTCCCTCATTTGAACCTATTATTCCAAATTTGTGACCCTTTTATCAGATTGTCTTTCATGCTCCCTAACCTGTTCCAACTCGGTGGTACTAGAATGGATACCTAGATAGAACCAATACCTTTTTGGGACTATATTCTTACCTGGTCGGCAGCATACTCGACTGGAGTGCTCATCTCCCAATACCTTATATAAATGATCATGTGGAACTAAATTTTCAGGATACTGGGCATCAAGGGCCTCTAAAGCGTCCTGTTAAAAATATTAATAGATTATTAAATTTCAAAATAGATATTAAACTTTGAAATAAACAAATTAAAACTTACAATCTTTTCTTGTGTCGGTTCATTAACCACAGTTCCATCCTTTTTCCTTCTACTCATGAAAAACAATTAGCTCGAGGGATATGTCCTTCAAGCTTCTGTAATTACATTGAAACAATATAAAGTGCAAGTATAATCATATATTTAATATTCAATAAATCACATAATTTAAGTAGGAAACATTAAAAAGGGAAAGTCCTAAAGAAAAATTATAAACAACAATATCGTACCAGCTACCTCTCATGATCTGACATAGTTGTGCACCCCAAAGTGTTGAGGTATTGCTTTGAATCAATGTTTTTTTTGTTTTCATGAGATGATTCCTAAATAATTTTTAATAATAAATAAGATAATATTGATGCAAAACTTGAAGACTATCATTTAAATACCTCAAATGGGATTAATACCTTAAATTTGGAAGTCGCCCAATGGGTAATCATTTGGAGATATTGCTCTATTGGGAAGTCATCTATGATAGGTAATGTCTCAAACTCCGTGCCCACTCTATCACACCATCCAACATACAGATCATGCTTATAAGCTCTCCAAAGCTCTCCTAGCTCATTTAAATGGGATGGTTGTGCACCTTCACCATTAGGGAAGTTAAATCGAAGATGACACCCAATAGATAAATTCATATAATTACAAAAAATAATACATTAAATTCAATAGATTTTTTACCCATATTTTTTCCCACACATTATCCTTGACTTTGTGAGGCAGATTTCTCCAAGAGAGAGGGCTGATCGGAATGATGTCAGAGTATTTGGCTAGTGTCGCCAAAAAACCCCGACATTCCTTCCCAGATTTATCAATCATCTATCCATCATCATTGTATTCAACCATCAACTGTGTCTGGTGGTTCCATACCACACACAAGAGAGTACTCCCCCTCCCACACCTCCTATCAGTAGATGAATCTGTTATTAATTAAAAAAAAAATTAGTACAGGTTATAATAAAAATAAATTTTGGTATAAAAATTTGTTAGAGTTATATAAATATAGCTGTGGTAGTTGGATAAATGGGCATCACTGGACGTGCAGAAGTTGAAGGAATATTCTGTACAGGTGGAGTGTCCCTCAGTGTACACTCCGCAGCCACATACTGTGTCGGAGCAGGAGTCAAAGAAGGTGTAAAATAATATCTCAGTGATAATGAACCAGAAGCAAAAGATGATGGCACAGACATCTGGCCAACTGGTTGTGTAAACATCGGAGGCCTAAATATCCCGTGTGTCCCTAAATACACACCAAGATCAAAATGGGGCGTAGAAGATACGTCTGTGGTAAGGGCATAGTCTAATCAGGTATGACCAGTGGATTGTCTAACCCTCACACCACGAGCCCTCGTACCACATGCCTCAGTACCGGGACCACCAGATGATTGTCTAACTCTGACACCACCCCCCTCCTATCACCAGCCTCTGTACTGGGAGAAATATCATTTTCCTTGTTGGATATCTCTCATCTAGGCGGTGGATCTGGAAAAAAAAGTTTAACACAAAATCAAACACATGATATTATAAGTTATTGAAATATATATATTTGAAATAAAATAATCACAACAGAGATGATTGGAGGAATGCCCATCTCTATCATGCGACGATTATTTTCATCATCTTTTTATGCCACCTCTCTTCAATGGGTGTCATTTCCTAAAATGAAAACAAATATAGAAGTAATTAGAAATAGATAACTAATGTGTAACCCAAAAAAATATAGAAAAACCATTCTGATAAAAAAACATAAATAAATAGAAGATTTATTAGGGACCACATACTATTTTCCAAATTTCAAGAAGATACTCCATATGATCTATTATACAAAGGATAAGTGAAAATGTGTCATTATATATATATATTATGATAGAAACATGATACATTCTTGGTTTTTAATACAAATAGTGTACAAAAAATTAAGATTAATAAGATCTTCATGTTTGACATGATCTTAATGAAGGGAGTGATTTTGATGAAATACTATGAATAAATATTACAAATTATTTCTTATGAGTTCATATACATGAAGCTATAATATTTGAAGCATTGAGATTAAAAAACTATGAATCTTTAATATTAGAACACAAGAAAGAGACACTATGACCTTATAAATGTATTTGTGTAAGGAAAACATTAATTGGATAATGTGTACACCGATGTACTGATTTGAGCACACATTTCGTGGAGCAGTGGCTCATAAAATTTTCCAAAATCCCTAGAAATAGGGAATAAAGATATCCTTGATAATAGAAGGATATCGTTGATAAGACGCGGAAGGATATCCTTGAGAAGACGTGGAAGGATGTCCTTGAGAAGATTTGGAAGATTTCTAACCTGGCAGCTGATCTGATGGAAGAGGTGCACTAGTGCTGGGGAATCTCAAGGACTTATGGGAGTCGAGCAACGCTTTTGGAGTTGCGCAATCTTCTTCTACAAAGCTTCTGGAATGGGGGGGGGGTCACCTACCTTAGTCGAAATTGGTCTTTTTTTTCCAACAGTTATTAAAAATCGTTGGTAAAACAATTCTTTCCCAACGTTTTGATGAAACCATTGGAAAAACTCATTTAAAGTCCATCTTTACAAATGGTTCTTATAGACCATTGGTAAAGAACAATGCTTTCCAAATGGTTTGATGAAACCGTTGGGAAAGCACATCTAAATTCTATATTTACCAATGGTTCATGCCAAACATTGGTAAAGAACACCTTTTCCAACAATTCTTTAAATCGTTGGTATACATGTGTTGAGAAAACAATGATTTCCAGTAGTGTTTGACAAGCCAATCATAGTGGATTTCATTCACTCCCCAAATTATCATATAATCCCATGTTCACACTGAAGACTGACATATTGGATAGTATCCCTAACTAAAATGGGTTGTCTCCCCACTGGTCATCCATTTTTCTAATGAGATATCAATAATTACCCAATTTATTGGAATAATACATATTTCTATGTCCACCCATCACATAATTAAAATAAATCATATTTTTTATGAATCATTATAAACAATTTGTCAAATTATTACAACTATAAACAAACATGTTTCATAAATAGTACATCAATTCATTATATAAAAACCAATAAAAAATTAATAGGGTCCATTACCATCATCTCATCATAAACATTAAATATTCAGAGAAATAATAATTCTAGTATGAATACATCATATCTCTTGGAAATCATAACTAACATCAAGTAGATTACAATAAATGAAACTTCCATTAAATGATTATTAAGATAATTTATTTCTGAAAATAAATATTTTCCATTAAAATCACTTTTTGAAAATATAAAAACATCACAAATATTAAAGGAATTTTAAAAAAAGAAAATTTTATAATTTTAAGGGTTGATTCAATGCATGATGTTATCATGATATTTATAAATTACATTCATTACAGATAATATGATATGAAGCATTCATTCCAAACTTTCATAATAATCATTAAAATGTTCCTTATTCTGAAAATGAAATAATGGTTCTTTTAATAATAGTTATTAAAAATTAGATCATTGATGAAAATGGTCTAAAATATTCCTATTAAAATATTAATACATCATTTTGATGTTTTTTGAAAACTGGGTATGGATATAAATTTATTGTTGACTGAGGACCGAAATGATTATA
The DNA here is from genome assembly GCA_963277665.1 of Viscum album. Classification (NCBI taxonomy): domain Eukaryota; kingdom Viridiplantae; phylum Streptophyta; class Magnoliopsida; order Santalales; family Viscaceae; genus Viscum; species Viscum album. Next base: position 195,521,184 of record OY728127.1, read on the forward strand.
GTATAACTGAAAAACATTATTTTGAATTTTTATTTAATTAAGGATATAAAATTAAATTAAAAAATATAGCCACAAAAAAGTTAGAAAATAATATTAATGTGTTTATTCAAATTCTGATAATGAAATTTTATCATCATAATCGTAAACATAAAAAATACTCCTAAATAATATGAGTTTAACATAAAACACTTACCTCATGTTCATCATACTTTATATGTGTCCGACCACCAATATATTAATTATAAACTTAATATAAATCTATTCTAGAAAAATATTAATATATATAATACTATATTTGACAACATTAAAACCTCATTTTTTCTTGTTAATAACAATTCTATATTAATATAACTATCCTCAGTGATAACTACATCCAATTTCATGTATGTTTTTATCGATTGTTTTTTACCACATTCATTGGTAATAATTATATCATATAATGAATAATAATGATGATATAAATACAATATATATTCATTATCTATATATTTATTGTTTTATATATTTTTTAGGCATTGAAAAATAAATTATACTTATCCTATAGACGGTATGTCGTAAATATGGACTAATGAAATTTTAAATATTAGACTCATGGAAAAGAAAGAATGGTCAAAAAAAATTCACCCTTTTAGAAACATTATTACATTATATCTATCATATATATTAAATAATTATTTCCTCAATACAATTCTACTCACATAAAATTGGTAAATAAAGATAACTCTTTGTGGAGGTTGTACGCCACACAAACACACAAGCGTCGTTATCATTTTCCAATAGATTAGATGATAATAAGTTTTATGTTATATTATAATTAGAAAACTATAGTTAGATAATTTTTATCATATATATATATATATAATCTTCTAATATTTTTATCCATGAGAGGGAGTGATAACTAATGAATTATATTTATTCACTATGTAATAGTCCTCCATACACATGATCAACGATTTTGTTTCCAAATTGATGGATGTGTAAATGAATCGATATTATTCATCAAAAATAATAATATCTCAATATATATATGATAATATATTTCTTATATCATCATGGTTTAAAATTATTTGAAGGAGGTATAATAATAAATTAAATTTAAATTAATTGATAAAAACTATATATCTTTTTTGGATATTCACTTTTGGTTTATTCCTAATACTCTACTAGTAAGATTTTATAATCATGAAAGTGACTCCATGTACTGTGGAGTTATGTATGGAAGTTATTTGGGTATCTATTCTTTTTTCGAAAAGTCTCTCTAATTGGGGAATGGAGATTATAACAATGTCCTTTTAAAAATGGGTTTCGAGACCCACATGGTATTTTAGAAATTAGTAAAATACATTACATTCATAAATCAACAAATGGATAAAAAGTAGACCAATATACAATATTAGATGACATTGTTTTAAAATATGTCTACAAAGTAGAATATAGAAATATTTATGGTTTATTTTATCCATTTTATTACTATTTTATCCCCTTGTAAACCTATTTTAACCATAATTATGATAAAATATTTTCACTGTTATTATTATTTATTGTAACAAATAATTATGTTTGACTTACTGACTAATATTATTAATTATAATTCAGAATTTTGAATCTATTTTATAAAATTAAATTCATATATACTGAAGTATAAAATATATAATTTAACCCATAAACATGAATAAAAACCTTTTTTTCTATGAAATGATTTATCAGTAAATTTTTTATATGGACATTAAAAATTATGTTATAAAAATTACCAAAATTGTTTTAATAATAATTTTTTGCAAAAAAATTTAATTTTAAAACCAATTTTAAAAAATATTTTTCATTAAGAATCTGTTAAATGAAAATAATATTTTTAATAAAAAGTTTTATTTTCAATATTCATTGAAAAATCAATCTTTTCAGAAAAATATTAATTTTACACTCAATGATAATTCATCTAAATTAGATTTAAAATATGATGTTAATTATTTAATAAAATTTTAAAAAAAGTTGAATTAATTTTTTTTATTATTTTATTATAATGATCAATAATAAATTTTTACGAGAATAATATTTTTATAAAAGAATATAATGGATTTAATAAAATTATATTCACAATATCTAAATTCCTTTTAACTATTTTTAAAATGTGGTTATTTTTATTCATATATTAGTACTGGATATTTTATAATGATATTCAATATTCTTTTTCATTTTGATGTGATGTTGGATGTATAAAAATCTATGAAAGGGATTGATGTTTTTTAGAAATAAACATATATTTAAATCACAGTGTATTACATAATAACCCTCTTAAATTTAATTTCCCCCTTGAATGTATATCACTAAGATAAAAAAATATTAAGAGATATCGATAACATTTCATCCTTGGGTTCCATAAAATATTCTTCATATATAATAAACCCCTGGAGAACACTGATACGTTCAGTAGTATTATTCAACTGAACATATAATCCACAATTTATGATTTATATTTGTTATTCCTCATTTTAATGATCATGGTATATTGGTACAAAATACGAGTTCAATAAATGTGAAGGATTAGTTATGTGCTTCATAATAATTTAAATAAGGAATATATCAGGAACACAGAAGTGGTTTTCTGGGAGTTCCAAGTGATAAAATAATATCTCTTATCGATGAGAATATTAAAGCATCCAAAGAAATATAGGTATGATTTCCTTTCATCATGAATATCATATCCTTCATCCATAGATAAAATCCAAAAAATAAATAATCACCCAATTCATTCTCAAAATATCACTATTTTTTATTAGCAAAAACTTTTTCAAAACAATTTTCTTCATAGAATAATTCTTGAATGGTTATAATATTCTATTATACTTACTAATATAGATCTATTCCAAAAACCAATATTTCCCCAACATAATATAGTATTTGAAAATTTATTCACTTCCAACAATAGGGATCGTAATAAGGATCCATATCAATTCATCGTTCAATGATATTGATATATGAAATCTTAACTAGAGGAAGCTATTAATCCCATATTCCCTAAATTTAAAAATAACTTGATCTCAATTTATCCTTAATGTATTGAATATTTTTCTCAAACAAACATAATTAAAATGAATGATAAGTTATAGAAAAAACATAGTATTTATATCATGAAAAGAAATCATCCTAACAATAAGTATAACCTATTAGAAACCTTTAATTTTTATACCTTGATATAACATATTTTTATATTATTAATCATTACATAACAAAACAATCCACATGAGAATAGTATAAGTCTAGTACCTTTTGAATCTATTTTACACACAAACAATGTTCACAATTTAACCACATCACCTCCTCCCACTATGTTATTCAATATATAGACTCTTCATATAAATTGAAAACATAATAATTTTCTTCAAAACAAATGTAATTAAAACATAATAAATCGAGAGCTCATGTGTTCAGTAAGTGTAATAAAGTGATACATCAACTATCACTTAAGAATAACCTTAACATAATTCTATCTTAACATAAAAATATTTTTTAAAACATAAAAATAGAAATTATTGATCCCAATATAGTGATATGGAATTTTTTTTTATCATTTCATCAGAAAAGAATCATAAATTAATCATATATAATAAATAATGGAAAAAAATGGAAAATGACATAGATTTTTTTTCATAAACATATTTATTGAAAATAATTTCAAGAGAAGTCACATACTAGTTTCAAGACTATCTTTGTGGATTGATTTCACTTCGGAAACCATTATTGTAGTCATGGTTTATTTATTAGAATATCACAATTGTAATACTCCAATACTAAACTAGATTAACCCCAATTGTAAATATTATTTATTTAATGAGATATAATGATTTTGCAAAACCAGTTCATCGATATATAAACCTAGTACCAACTATAAAATAATAAAAATCATTAACCTCTAAGGCTAAATATCATAAAACATTCATCATATCATAAATCTACAATATATATTTCTTTCAAAATTATTTCATAAAATAATCATAGAACTACCTGTGGAATAGGAACTGAATGAATAAACCACTAATTATCATATTCATATACCATCTAGAAAAATAATTAAAATATTATTCTTTTATTATATCTCTTTTAAATCATTTCTAACACCATGTATGATATATGTGATTAACATTCCGTTATAATATAAAAATGTAATTTTTTAGAAAAAATAACCTTATCACTTGGATACAAATTATTTAAAATTGAAATAACATCATAAAAAATAATATAATCATTTTTATTTTAATATAAACTTTTAAAACTATAAATAATTATTCAATTCAATATTTTTTTATGTTTTAGGTTAATTTAATTCATTTGGTATAATTTAGAAGAGGAAAAATACATTTAAAATTTTATAAATAAGTAAAAATTACTTCCTTCAGAAAACATCAAGAATAATTGATTTAAAAATTTGTATATAAAATAATTAACTGGTAAAATTGAAATAAATATATAATAGTATAAAATTATAACATTTCTAAAATATTTTTTTGGAAACACTTATATGTAAGAAAAATGAATTTCAACCAAATAAGAAAATAAATTTAGTTTTCAATAAAATATCATTTTGGTATGTTGATTTTATAGTGATGGGAAAATGAAATAGAATGACGTAAAATCAAAAAATAACTATTTTATATGATAGGTAATTTCATTTTTATAATATATATCATTATATTTCATCATTATAAAAAAAATATAAAAATCCAAAAATACAGCGAGATTGTAATATTGAACCCTTACCTCCAGTCCGACATCTATTTTAATTTCCAAACCTCCTATATATTAATTTATGATATCAAATAAATCTATTCTAGAATAATATTCAGATATCATAAAACATATAAACCATAATTTATTCCTTTTATACAATTTATTTAAAATGTATTATTTAAATCACTATTCAAGGTTATAACTATAACATTTTTCATTTCTTATTTGGATCGTTCGTTTTCTTCCTCATGCATTGATAATCGTTCCAAATATCCACAATGTTAATAATGATATAATTATATTAGAATATTAATTATATAAATTTTTTGTGTCGTACATAAATTTTAGACGTATAAAAATTAATTACACCATTCATTGAGATGATATTCCACAAGTAAGCATGAACTCCATTTTCATTTCAAAATGTACTGAATGAATGAAAGATAATATAAAAAAAATTTCATAGAATAAAAATTATATCATATATATTAACAAAATATATCCCTATTACCTCATATTTAAATATATAAATAATAATTAATCACATAACATTATGGTGGTGGTAGGTCACTCATACACCTAGGAGATGATAGTGTTTATCAAAATATTTGAATGTAAGAAGGTATATGGAAAATAGTGATTATAAAATAATAATTATGTATTAAATATCATATATATTTATATATAAAATAAATCAATCATTATATCCTTCCATCAGATGTGGTGACTAAGATGAATCACATCTGTTCATGAGGAAGTAGTCTCTCAAACACATGATGGACGATTTCATTTCCCTTTTGAACGAAGAGGGGATTGGTAGATTATAGTAATAAAATATAGTAACACTTAAATTAATGTAAAATTCAATGTATATTAATTATATATTTATGAATATTTTTAATATATGTATAATAATAAATACAAAGAAAATTCCTGGTTAAGAACAATACCACCTTTTTTGGAAAACCTCTTTAGGTTTATACCTAAAGCCATAATTTCTTGTTTTAGTAATAAAAATAGGGACAATATAAAATGTGTTTGTGGGGGGGGATATAAAGATGAAATATATGGTGGTAATGGAAATAAAACATACTCTATATGTGTGGAGAGGATAGGATAGTGGGTGTCATTAAAGAGGGAAGGGGGACCGACATGGAATTTTTGAATTGAATAAAATATATTAATATATTATTAACACTATATTGATGAAAAATTGAGCACTATAAAAAATAAGACATATTAGGGTATAAATATACCAATAAAATATTAATTATTAAATATTGTATTCCATTTTAAATTTTATATATTTAATTTAAATACCCATTAAACTTTTCTAACCATAACCATGGTAACAAATTTTTAATTTTTTAAAACACTATATAACAAATAAAATTATGTTGAATTTATTATATATTATTAATAATGCTGATCATGAATATGTAACATATTTATTGAAATTAAATTAGCCAATGTGATATAGTTTTGTTTTAAATTAATCCCCTAAATAGGACAACAATCTATTTTCCAAAGAAAATGTATTCATATGTTTAAAAAGCAATTATATCAAAATTGAACATGAAAAGGATTTGAACAACAGTAATTGGATTAATAATAATATAATTGAACTAATCTTACACAAAAATCAATTGAATGTAATAATATAACTTTTAAATTTATTTACATAAAATATTTTTTTTAATAAAATTCATTATTTTTTGTCACGACCCGTCCTCGGGGCCCGTGCCGTGACTACCCCAAGCCCGCCTTCCATAGGCCAGGGGCTGGCGACTAGCACCAAGGCGTAAATCCCAACAAAAAGGGAAGGAATTGCCTTTGAAAAGTAAACAAGCACCATAGAGTAAGGAAGCGGAAAAGTAAACACTAAGTAAAACTGTACAAGCTGTGCTGAAAGTAAAAAGGGGCCGAAAATACAAGCCCAACTGTAAAGTACAACTGAAAGGAAAAACAACAACTGAAAAGGGAAAACTGCAGCGTCGAGCCATCCTCTGGAAGTCCCACCTGAAGGGTGGGTACAGATAGCCTCCACTGCTCCTCGGGTCCACCTGACCGCTCCGAGTACGTCCCGCCCAGTGGTCCACCTCTAGGTACTGTCCTGCTCCACACGCCTCCTCCACGATCAGCACTGTCCGTCGTCTGCAACCAACACCACGAAGTGCGGGCATAGCCCGTGCAGGGGTGAGTATAAGCTACTCAGTAGGGACCCCGAGACCCCCAAAGGTCTCCCGAAATCCACAAAGGAAAATTACAATCACGAAGTAACATCAGACACGACTTAGGTATATGCCCATACATATACCTAAGTCTGCAATTCCCCGTTCGGCTCCAACGTCCGAGCCCAAGCACAACCCAGTCCACACAGGAAAGAAAAACGCATACCCACGCAGGATAGAACAACACAATCCACAAAGGAGAGTAAACGGTAAATCCACACAGGATAGCTCAACACAATCCACAAAGGAGAGTAACACAAGATTCAGCTCACACAGGTATACTTCTTCGGATGATGATAAAGATGATCATTGAACCATCTAAGTCGTCAGACCCACGAAGGATCGATAGGTACTAACTTTGTAGTGACCCACACAGGATCGGGCCCACGCAGGACCTGTAGGAGTTGGCTCACACAGAACCTCTGAGAGATGACCCACACAGGATCGGACCCACAGAGGATCGGGCCCACACAGGACCGGGCCCACGCAGGACCTGTAGGCGCTGGCTCACACAGAACTGCTGAGCGCTGACCCACGCAGGATCGGACCCACACAGGATCGGGCCCACACAGGACCGGGCCCACGCAGGACCTGAAGCACTGATCCACGTAGGATCGCTGAGTGCAGGAGTCGTCGCAGTCCGCTGAGGATCTCTGCACAGTCGTCGCCGCAGTCCACTGAGGATCTCTGCACGGTCGTCGTCGGAGTCCACGGAGGATCTCTGCACAGTCGTCGCCGCAGTCCACTGAGGATCTCTGCACGGTCGTCGCTGTCGAAGTAGCAGTCGCAGCCAGCACTAGGGTTCCCGCACATAGCAAGCTCATTCGGGAGGGTCCGCTCCATGAGCCTAGAGGCTGATACATCAACTGACACGAAGTCCGAAGTTGATGTATCCAAAAGTTCCGTATCGTCAACAGGAACTCAACGTCGCAGACGGCGCGTCAATCGGACGCCCGGTCTGAGAGATATTGGCATTTTCGTCCCAGGGGCCCGGTTGGTTTTTAAGGCAAAACCAACCCAACCGCACTCCACCTGCGTCCAAACCTCGGGCAGAGTATGCCAAAAGATCCGTCTCACTTAGAGGAATTCAACAAAGCTGACGACACGTCAATCGGACGTCCGTAGCTCAAGATATGAGCGTTTCCGCTCCGAGGGCCCGGTTTGTCTCGTGTACGAACCAACCCGGACGAACTCAAAGTATTCCGAATCCTTGAGTGCGATATACCGAAACGACCGTCTCGATCCAAGGATCGTGTTTCCGCTGACGGCAAGTCGTTTCGAGGCAAGAAGCTCAAGTTACGGGCGTTTGAACGAAAACGTCCGAAGATGGGGGGTACGGGCCCGGGCCGACCCGGCCCGACCCCCCTGGGTCGGCCCGAACCGGGTCGACCCGACCCGGGTCCGACCCGGTTGGACCGGTCCGGCCCGGCCGGTCGGACCGGCCTGGCTCGGCTCGGCCGAGCGGCCGAGCGCCGCGGGCGTTGACCCGCGGCCTGAGGAAGTCGCGGCCCGCGTGGGCCGCGCTGGCGAACCGCGGACGCGGCTGAGCCGCGTCCCGCCTGGACGAACCAGACCCGCGTGGCCGCGGTTCCGTTGGCCACCGCCGCCGCGGCGCGCCGGGGCGCCGCCGCCTCCGGCCGCAGCCGACAACTTCCGCGGGCCGCCGGCGTCGCTCCGGTGGCCCGTTTTCCTTCCCGTCTGTGTCGTTGCTCCTCCCGGGATCCGTTATTTACTGCGGGATCATCAAATGTCCGCTGCGGCACGTTCCGTCGTCGACCGTCAAATCCGCACAAAACGAAGAACGACGAAGGGCCGTCGGGCCGTGTTCGTTTGGCCCGCACCCTCCGCGTTAGAGATAAAAAACCGGGAGAAATTTAATAGAATGTTCAACACATGTACCAACAATTTTAAATAAATAAAATTGTTTCTTTGATTCCGGTTCTTAAATTTTTAATGAAAGCTCACGGGAATAACAAAGAGGGGTATTCCAAAATTATAAAATCCCTACCTCGTCGATCGTCGCGCGCGGGCGTTCTTCGCGGAAAGGATCGTCGCAGAAGAGAGGGATCGTCGCGTCGTCGCGGGGAGGCGTCGCGTCGTCGCAGAATCCGGCGTTGAGTCGGCGAGCTCAAATGGTCAGTGATCGGAGATCGGAAGAACGTCTCGGACGAAGGCGTCGTCGATTTCCGGGTTCAGCGTTCTTCGCGTTCTTCGCGTTCTTCGCGTTCTTCGCGAGGGAGAAGAAGTTACGAGGGTTCTCTCAAATCTTCTCAAGCGCAAATAACCAGAGGTTGAGCGTTGGCCTTATTTTATTATTAAATTGTCTATTAAGAATTTAGAAAACGCGTCAGTTGACCTTCATTAAGACGGGTTTTCACGGGTGCGTTTCTTAGCGGAAAGAAACGGCGGGGCTCGTGCAGGCCCCACCTCACAAATATCCTACCAAGGGGGTAGGATATTTCTGGATAGCATCCTATCCAGTTCAACTCAGTTCAAGCCACCTTTAAGTGGCTTCAAGTGGCTTCCAAGTGGCTTAAGTGAAATAAAATAAAGTTGTCGCAAAATTATTTTATTTCTTAACTTTAAGCCCGAAAATTAAAAACCACACCTGAGCAAACGCAACTCCGGAAGAGGCGTTTCTAAGCGAATACCGGCGCTGTGATTTCATCGGTGCCCTCAGAATTCGATTCCGGGCACCGGTTCAAAAGTTAGAAAAACCCGCTCGTCCGTTCACTGAACGTACCCGAGCCAAACTTCGGAAAATGATTCCGGGCACACCGGGCCTCGGAATCAGGCGCCGTCAGAAACTACGTTCTTGTAAAATTTCAAAGAAAATTAAGAAAAAAATTTCCTTGAAATTTACGGGCCTTTACATTACTCCCACCTCAGGACTTTACGTCCCCGTAAAGATACATAAAAAACTAGGGAAACAAATGTGGGTACTGAGTACGCATCTGAGCCTCCCTCTCCCAAGTGCTCTCCTGGAGGTTCCCGTGCTGCCATCTGATGTGAACAAGAGGAATCGATCGCCCATGTAGGACCCGCTCCTGTCGATCCTCTATCTCTACTGGGACCTCCGCAAAATTCACTCCATCATCCACGTCTAGCTCCCCATAGTCAATGATGTGCATCGGGTCGTGCACGTATCTCCTCAGCTGGGATACGTGGAAGACGTCGTGCACCCGGTGCAACTGAGGTGGCAGAGCCAGGCGATAAGCCACCTCGCCAATCCTGCTGAGGACTTGGAAAGGCCCGATGAAGCGGGGAGACAATTTGCCGCCTCGGCTAAATCTCCGCAAACCACGTCGAGGTGAGACACGCAAGAAGACGTGGTCGCCATCCTCGAACTCTAGTGGCCTCCGCCTCCTGTCAGCATATGACTTCTGCCGGTTCTGTGCTGTCCTCATCCGCTCCTGGATGACCTGGACCTTCTCTGTCGTGGCCCGGACCATCTCCGGTCCCACAAGTGCTGACTCTCCAGGGTCTGTCCAGCACAAAGGAGATCTGCAAGGCCTGCCGTACAACGCCTCGTAGGGTGCCATCCCGATGGTGGAGTGGTAGCTGTTGTTGTACGCAAACTCTACCAAGGGTAGGTGGTCCTCCTAGCTGCGACCAAAGTCGAGGAAACATGCGCGGAGCATGTCCTCGAGAGTCTGAATGTTCCTCTCCGTCTGACAATCCGTCTGAGGGTGAAAGGCGGTGCTCAGACGTAGCCGCGTCCCGAACGCCTCCTGCAACCCCTTCCAAAGCCGGGAAGTAAAACGAGCGTCCCGATCGGAGACGATAGTCGATGGCACACTGTGAAGTCGTACAATCTCCTGAACGTAGATACGTCCCAAGCTCTCCACTGAGCCCTGCTCTCGGATGGGTAAGAAGTGTTCCGACTTGGTGAGTCGGTCAACAATCACCCAAATGGAATCGTGACCTCTGGAAGTGCGTGGAAGTCCAGTCACGAAGTACATAGATATCCCGTCCCACTTCCACTCCGGGACCTCCAAGGGCTGTACCAAGCCTGCTGGTACCTGATGCTCTGCCTTCACCTGCTGGCAGGTGAGGCACCGTGAAACGAACTCTGCCACAGCCTTCTTCATGCCCAGCCACCAGTGCTGTCGTCTGAGATCCTGGTACATCTTTTCCACTCCAGGATGTACCGCCAAAGGAGAAGTGTGATACGCTCTCAGCACCTCCTCTCGTAAAGCAACTGGCACCAAGGTACGTCCTCTGAAAAGGACATCATGCTCTGCTCCAAGGGAGAAACCATCGGGTGCCTGTCCCGAGGATATCTGTGCACGCCGTCTCTCACAGTCAATGTCCCCATGCTGTGCCTCTCTGACCCGCTGAAGAAGCGGAGGAGATACTGTGAGAGACTGAAGGAAGGTTGCTCCGTCTCTATCCATGAAGGATATCTGCAAAGCGGATAGCTGCTCTGTCGCCTCCTCAAGTAGCTGGATGCCCGTCCTCCTGCTGAGGGCATCAGCCACTACGTTCCCCTTCCTAGGAGTATAGACCATCTCAAAGTCATAGTCCTGGAGGAACTCGAGCAATCGCCGCTACCTCAGGTTCAGGTCCTTCTGAGAGAAGATGTACCTGAGACTCTGGTGGTCAGAAAAGACTGTGAAGCGCTCGCCCATCAGATAGTGTCGCCTTGTCTTCAGGGCAAAGACCACTGCTGCCAACTCCAAGTCATGGGTAGCGTAGTTCTGCTCATGAGGCCTCAACTGACGTGATCCGTAGGAAATCACGGCCCATTCCTGCATCAGGACACACCCGATTCCGGTCCCAGATGCATCGCAGTAGACTACGTATCCAACTCCCTCCTCAGGCAAACTCAAGATAGGTGCGCTGGTCAACCTCTGCCTCAGCTCCTGGAAGCTCTGCTGACATCTGTCTGACCACACGAAGGGTTTCCCCTTCTTCGTCAACGCTGAGAGTGGGGCCGCAACTCTGGAGAAGTCCGACACAAATCTCCGATAGTATCCGGCTAGGCCCAAGAAACTCCGCACCTCTGTCACGCTCTTGGGTGGCTCCCAAGCTAGCACTGCCTCGATCTTCGCGGGATCCACTGCAACTCCCGCCTCAGAAATGACGTGCCCCAAGAAGTGGACCTCACGTAACCAGAACAGACACTTCGAGAGCTTTCCATAAAGCTGGTGCTCTCGGAGTGTGTCTAGTACAACACGCAGGTGGTAGGCGTGCTCCTCCTCCGTCGTCGAGTACACCAAAATGTCGTCGATGAAGAACACGACAAATCGATCGAGGTATGGCTGGAAGATCCTGTTCATGAGGCTCATGAACACTGCTGGAGCATTGGTCACGCCGAAAGGCATAACCAAGAACTCATAGTGGCCATACCGACACCTAAAGGCCGTCTTCTGCACATCCTCGTCTCGAACTCTGAGCTGATGATAGCCTGACCTGAGGTCTATCTTCGAGAACCACCGTGCTCCCTTGAGCTGGTCGAAGAGGTCATCAATCCTGGGTAGCGGATACTTGTTCCTCACTGTCACCTAATTCAGGCGACGATAATCGACACACAGTCGCAAGCTCCCGTCCGCCTTCTTGGCGAACAAAATCGGGGAAGCCCAGGGCGAAACACTGGGTCGGATGAACCCCTTGCCCTGCAAGTCCTCCAACTGTACCCGCAGATCTCGAAGCTCAGCGGGGGCCATCCGATATGCAGGAGTGGATATCGGGGCTGTCCCGGGGTACATGTCAATATAAAAGTCTACCTCTCTGCGAGGAGGTAGTCCTGGAACGTCATCGGGAAAGACGTCCGCGTACTGATCCACCACTGCAGGAAAACTGGGACTCCGCACGTCAACTGCTCCCAGGATGAGGCTAGCCAACTGATGAGTGATGGGCTGACCTCTCCTCTGCGTGAGTCCATCCTGTGCTGCTAAGGCTCCCTTCTCGCCTGTGAAGGTGAACCTTTTCCCGTCGGTGCGCACACATCGCACCTTGCACCTAATGCATTCAATCTGAGCATGGACCGTAGATAACCAATCCATGCCCAAGAGGACGTCGTAAGGCCTCGACGCTGCTACAAGAAGATCCCAGCCGAAGCTCTCGCCTCCTAGAGTAAGCTCACACTGCCGACACCAGTGCGTAATCGTCGAGTCTGCTCCCGTAGGAGTCTCTAGCCGTAAGGATCGAGCCAACGGCTCCGTCGGAATCTCCGAGCTCCGAACAAGGGCAGTGGCTATGAAAGAGTGACTCTCTCCTGTGTCTATCAGAACTACAACAAGGGTGGAATAGACACAGATCGTACCTCGAATCATCTCTGGCGCGCCGTGGTCGTAGGCCTCCGCTGCCTGGAGCTGAGCCTGTCTCTGCCCGCCAGCTCCCTGTGGTCGGGGCGGGCCTCCTGGTGGTGGTGGTGGCAGAGCCTCAAAGCGTCGCCCACCACCTGCTGCTCGGCCAGCTCCTCTGCCTCGTCCACCTCCTCCCTGCGGACTGCCACAGTCGACCCTCTGCCTCTGCCTGAGTGGTCCCTCCACCGTCTGCTGCCCCTCGGTACGATGGGTCGGGCAGTCACGAGCCATGTGGCCCTGCCCGCCGCACTCGTAGCACTGTCTGCCTCTTGGAAGGCTGGCTCCGGGCTGAGTGCCCTGCACTGCTGAGCCAGTGTCCCGAGGTCGCCTGCCGGAAGGTCTGGTCCGCCTGGAACCCTGAGTCATCCGCCGACTACCAGATGCCGAAGACTCCGCTATCTGCCGCCCTGCGGTAGGTCTCGCTGTGGACTCAGCCAGGAAGCTCTCGATCAGGAGGGCTCGCTCCAGTACTCCTGCCTGGGTCGGGATGCTGAGGGAGATCAGCGATGCCCTGATCTCGTGTCTCAATCCCTGCTCGAAGGTCCGGGCCCGGAAGAAGGGGTCCCGTACCATGTCTGTCGAGTACCGAGAAAGGTCGGTGAACCTCGCCGCGTACTGAGCGACCGTCAAGCTGCCCTGCCGCATCTGAAGAAGCTCCTGGATGCGCACCGCTCGGAGGGTGGCCGGGACAAACTCTGAGCGGAAGAGGCTCTCGAAGTCCGTCCAGATGAGGGTGGCCTCATCGTGTACCTGGAGCATTAGGCTCCACCAGCGTCCGGCTGCGGCATGCAGTAGGCTCGCCGCGAGGATCACCATGAGGTCTGCTAGTGTCCTCACTAGACTGAAAACTCGGATGACCGCCTCCAGCCAGTTCTCGGCTGCCTGGGGGTCCGACTCCCCACGGAACCTGGGTGGTCACTGGCGCTGGAACTCGTGCAGAGCTCCGAGGCGTCGTGCGTCGTCAGTTGCCAGTGTTGGAAGCATCGGGGGCTCGGCGGGTAAAGGTACCGCCAGTGCCTCTGCTGTCAACGGGCCCTGTACCGAGGCCTCGTCGCTTGGCGGGCTGTCGTCGTGCCCTACTATGGGAACCCTAGCTGGCTGCTGTCGTCGTGCCATCCTGAAAAGGAAACAAGTATGCCACGGTCAGAACAGTATACCTGGTGAGCTGACACAAGTAATCACAAAGAAAACTTGAAACACACATGCAATCAATGTTTTCGTGCATTAAGTCGGAAATCAGAAGTCAGGGTCCTGGTGTATGGATACGTCGGCCGCCGCACCAACACTGGACTCCCTGGACTGATAACCACACTCAATATGCTAAACACTATTGCTTCACATAGAAGAAAGATCAGAGTCTGAGGTAGAACCGACCACCTCTGATACCAATTTGTCACGACCCGTCCTCGGGGCCCGTGCCGTGACTACCTCAAGCCCGCCTTCCATAGGCCAGGGGCTGGCGACTAGCACCAAGGCGTAAATCTCAACAAAAAGGGAAGGCATTGCCTTTGAAAAGTAAACAAGCACCACAGAGTAAGCAAGCGGAAAAGTAAACACTATGTAAAACTGTACAAGCTGTGATGAAAGTAAAAAGGGGCCGGAAATACAAGCCTAACTATAAAGTACAACTGAAAGGAAAAACAGCAACTGAAAAGGGAAAACTGCAGCGTCGAGCCGTCCTCTGGAAGTCCCAACTGAAGGGTGGGTACAGATAGCCTCCACTGCTCCTCGGGTCCACCTGACCGCTCCGAGTACGTCCCGCCCAGTGGTCCACCTCTAGGTACTGTCCTGCTCCACACGCCTCCTCCACGATCAGCGCTGTCTGTCGTCTGCAACCAACACCACGAAGTGCGGGCATAGCCCGTGCAGGGGTGAGTATAAGCTACTCAGTAGGGACCCCGAGACCCCCGAAGGTCTCCCGAAATCCACAAAGGAAAAGTATAATCACGAAGTAACATCAGACACGGCTTAGGTATATTTCCATACGTATACCTAATTCTGCAATTCCCCGTTCGGCTCCAACGTCCGAGCCCAAGCATAACCCAGCCCACACAGGAAAGCAAAACGCATACCCACGCAGGATAGAACAACACAATCCACAAAGGAGAGTAAACAGTAAATCCACACAGGATAGCTCAACACAATCCACAAAGGAGAGTAACACAAGATTCGGCTCACACAGGTATACTTCTTCGGATGACGATAAAGATGATCATTGAACCATCTAAGTCGTCGGACCCACGAAGGATCGATAGGTACTAACTTTGCAGTGACCCACACAGGATCGGGCCCACGCAGGACCTGTAGGAGTTGGCTCACACAGAACCGCTGAGAGATGACCCACACAGGATCGGACCCACACAGGATCGGGCCCACACAGGACCGGGCCCACACAGGACCTGTAGGCGCTGGCTCACACAGAACCGCTGAGCGCTGACCCACGCAGGATCGGACCCACACAGGATCGGGCCCACACAGGACTGGGCCCACGCAGGACCTGAAGCACTGATCCACGTAGGATCGCTGAGTGCAGGAGTCTTCGCAGTCCGCTGAGGATCTCTGCACAGTCGTCGCCGCAGTCCACTGAGGATCTCTGCACGGTCGTCGTCGGAGTCCACGGAGGATCTCTGCACAGTCATCGCTGCAGTCCACTGAGGATCTCTGCACGGTCGTCGTTGTCGAAGTAGCAGCCGCAGCCAGCACTAGGGTTCCCGCACACAGCAAGCTCGTTCGGGAGGGTCCGCTCCACGAGCCGAGAGGCTGATACATAAACTGACAAGAAGTCCGAAGTTGATGTATCCAAAAGTTCCGTATCGTCAACAGGAACTCAACGTCGCAGACGGCGCGTCAATCGGACGCCCGGTCTGAGAGATATTGGCATTTTCGTCCCAGGGGCCCGGTTGGTTTTTAAGGAAAAACCAACCCGATCACACTCCACCTGCGTCCAAACCTCGGGCGGAGTATGCCAAAAGATCCGTCTCACTTAGAGGAATTCAAAAAAGCTGATGGCACGTCAATCGGACGTCCGTAGCTCAAGATATGAGCGTTTCCGCTCCGAGGGCCCGGTTGGTCTCGTGTACGAACCAACCCGGCCGAACTCAAAGTATTCCGAAACCTTTAGTGAGATATACCGAAACGACCGTCTCGATCCAAGGATCGCGTTGCCACTGACGGCGAGTCGTTTGGAGGCACGAAGCTCATGTTACGAGCGTTTGAACGAAAATGTCCGAAGATGGGGGGTACGGGCCCGGGCTGACCCGGCCCGACCCCCCCTGGGTCGGCCCGAACC
Organism: Viscum album; assembly: GCA_963277665.1. Classification (NCBI taxonomy): domain Eukaryota; kingdom Viridiplantae; phylum Streptophyta; class Magnoliopsida; order Santalales; family Viscaceae; genus Viscum; species Viscum album. The sequence continues at coordinate 195,537,740 of OY728127.1, forward strand.
GGGTCGACCCGACCCGGGTCCGACCCGGTCAGACCGGTCCGGCCCGGCCGGTCGGACCGGCCTGGCTCGGCTCGGCCGAGCGGCCGAGCGCCGCGGGCGTTGACCCGCGGCCTGAGGAAGTCGCGGCCCGCGTGGGCCGCGCTGGCGAACCGCAGACGCGGCTGAGCTGCATCCCGCCTGGATGAACCGGACCCGCGCGGCCGCGGGTCCGTTGGCCGCCGCCGCCGCGGCTGGCTCGTCCGGCGGCGCGCCGGGGCGCCGCCGGCAACTTCCGCGGGCCGCCGGCGTCGCTCCGGTGGCCCGTTTTCCTTCCCGTCTGCACCGTTGCTCCTCCCGGGATCCGTTCTTTACTGCGGGATCGTCAAACGTCCGCTGCGGCACGTTCCGTCGTCGACCGTCAAATCCACACAAAACGAAGAACGACGGAGGGCCGTCGGGCCGTGTTCGTTTGGCCCGCACCCTCCGCGTTAGAGATAAACAACCGGGAGAAATTTAATAGAATGTTCAACACATGAACCAACAATTTTAAATAAATAAAATTGTTTCTTTGATTCCGGTTCTTAAATTTTTAAAGAAAGCTCACGGGAATAACAAAGAGGGGTATTCCAAAATTATAAAATCCCTACCTCGTCGATCGTCGCGCGCGGGCGTTCTTCGCGGAAAGGATCGTCGCGGAAGAGAGGGATCGTCACGTCGTCGCGGGGAGGTGTCGCGTCGTCGCGGAATCCGGCGTTGAGTCGGCGAGCTCAAATGGTCGGTGATCGGAGATCGGAGATCGGAAGAACGTCTCGGACGAAGGCGTCGTCGATTTCTGGGTTCGGCGTTCTTCGCGTTCTTCGCGTTCTTCGCGAGGGAGAAGAAGTTACGAGGGTTCTCTCAAATCTTCTCAAGCGCAAATAACCAGAGGTTGAGCGTTGGCCTTATTTTATTATTACGCCAACGAATTTGAAAAACTGGTTAAGAAACGATCCATCAATTCGTTGAATTAATTCAATGAAAGAAACGACCCATTTAATTCACGAAAGAAACAACCCATTTAATTCACGAAATAAACCGCCCAATTAAATGGTCTGTTAAGAATTTAGAAAACGCGTCAGTTGACCTTCATTAAGACGGGTTTTCACGGGTGCGTTTCTTAGCGGAAAGAAACGGCGGGGCTCGTGCAGGCCCAACCTCACAAATATCCTACCAAGGGGGTAAGATATTTCTGGATAGCATCCTATCCAGTTCAACTCAGTTCAAGCCGCCTTTAAGTGGCTTCAAGTGGCTTCCAAGTGCCTTAAGTGAAATAAAATAAAGTTGTCGCAAAATTATTTTATTTCTTAACTTTAAGCCCGAAAATTAAAAACCACACCTGAGCAAACGCAACTCCGGAAGAGGTGTTTCTAAGCGAATACCGGCGCTTC